>CM016624.1:52392011-53809746 GCA_005393395.2 Gossypium australe | reverse complement strand
CTCCCCCTTTTATACCTAAAATCCAATATTTTCCCAAAGGTTTCCCCTTCATCCTTGGGTTCTAAAAACCCTTAATACACTTCCAAACACTGCCAAAAATCTACTAACTCATGAATTATGCACGAACGCATAACCCTAATCTAGGATGTTACACGGCATTGACTTGATTTTTATATTAAGGTGTATTTTAATTATATTTAAAATGTAAAATGTCATGTAATAATATATGTTAATATTATTAAAATAAGAAAACATGGGAAAACATCATCATCTTCTTCTTTCATCACCGAAAACAAAAGAAAAGAGAAGAGCTTAAGCTCTCAACCATTCGGCCCCTTGCATGTTCAAATAAGGTATGTAATTGAGCCCAGTTTTTGTTAATTTTAATGTTTTTGAGATCGTTGCTAAGTAATTTAGCTAGCCCATACTCGAATTTTTGATTTGGTTGTGTAATTCGTGTATGGCCATTGGTGGAAATTAGATGTTTGTGTTATTTAATGATAAAATATTAAACATGCTAGATTAGCAAGTTCATCTTCAGAACTATTGATGAAATTTAGTATATGGATTGAATTATAATATAAAATTCTTGTAAGGACTAAATGGCAGATAAATGAAAAGGAGTGAGTTAATGTAGGGACTATAAGTATTCGGCCTTCAATAAGTGTGGTTAAAATTTGATATTTTGTGTTTGGGTAATAGGGACTAATTTGTAAAAAATGTAAATGTCAGGCGTAAAATGGTAATTTGCACAATTATGTTTTGGATAAATTAAATGAAAATAAATTTGAATGAGCTTAATTTAAAATTATTTAGATCAAGAACGAAAAGAATCAGGATTGGATCGGGGAAAAGCAAATTAAGCGAATAGCCGGAAAGCTTAATTTGTCGATTTCCGAGGTATGTTTTAAGCAATTGGGTTAAATCAATTTTTTTACCATATTAATGCCTAAGTTAGATGGTGGTAGTGTATTGATATCACATTGCCGAATGTATCAATGAATTAGTATAAATAGCCGAATGTGTGGTTATTGGAGGTTTAGATTTATTTACATGAAATGTGTATTTATATGAGTGATACTAATAGATGTGAGAAATACTAAATTGGGATATGAATATCCAAAGGAATTGTTAGTTGCTTAATAATGTCAAGACTGAACGTGATATTGGGCAATATATATATATAAATATAAATATTAGCTAATTGTGTGGTTGATTTATGTATGAATTTAATATACTGAGATGGATGATATTTATGGATTGAATAGGAGTTAAATGTGGACCTTGAAATAGGTGAAGCCTGTAATTGAATAAGTAACTATGTGTATATATAAGTATGGCCGAATGTGATGGTAGGCCGAGATGCTGAATGAGACATGGGAATTTTTAAATGTATTAGCCGATGTGATTATTATGAATATGTATACATATGTAACCATTGATAAATTGAATTAAGTATATTGAAATCTAATTTGCTGAATGAAATGGTTTGATGTAAGGAATTGAGTTGTTGTTGGGTATTTGAATGTGTATATATGCATGAGATTGTCAATCAATTGAGTCGTGCCAAAATTGGGTCATGGGATGATTTGGCTCAAGCATTCTTGGAGCAATACAGTCACGTAACGGACATGACCCCTGATAGGATCACTCTGCAGAATATGGAAAAAAAAGGGAACGAAAGCTTTAGGCAATATGCACAGAGATGGAGAGAGGTTGCCATTCAGGTCCAGCCACCGCTCATGGAGAAAGAAACCACACTGCTCTTTATCCGCACGTTGAAAGCCCCATTCCTCATGCATATGATAGGAAGCGCAACCCGGAGTTTCTCGGACATCGTAACTACTGGAGAAATGATTGAAAATATTATGAAAAGCGGAGGGATCGAGACGGGGAGAGTGCCAAAGAATGCCCCCAAGAAGGAAAGAAGTGAGGTGAATAATGCGAGCTTAGGGCACCCGAGGTCATCACCATAAATCAGCCAAAAGCAACGACCGGGGGCAACAAGGGCTACCCAAGAAGAACCCGGCACCTCAAGACAAGATAATGAGAAGCCCCAATTCACACCAATTCGACATATAAGGAAATGTATCAAACCCTGTTCGATGCACATATTGTGTCCCCTTTTCATCTCAAACCGATGCAACCTCCGTACCCAAGTGGTACGACACGAACGCCCAGTGTGAATACCACGCAGGAATCACGGGACACTCAATAGAGAACTGCCTGGCTTTCAAGAAATTGGTGGAGAAATTTATCAACATGGGTGTGGTAGAGTTGGATGACATGCCAAACATAACAAATCCTTTACCTAATCACGCTAAGGGCGGAATTAACGCAGCAAGGCGCGGAAAAAAGGATCAAAGTGAATGTTGCAGATGGTAAGACTCCCCTGAGGTGGGTCTGGAAAGAAATGGTTAAACATGGGCTGATCGTTGCGGAAGAAAGTCGGGGGAACTGGCAAACTACTGAGCACCATCGAGAGTTGGGACATGAGATCCAGACTTGTGGAGAATTCAGAACTCTAGTGCAGAACTTAATGAACAATAAAGAAGTCGAATTCTATGAGGAAAGATGAGCGTATGCGCATCAAGTCAACAGTAAAAAGTTCAGTGTTAATCTTCCAATGATCACTATTTCACGCCCCAGAAGTGATAAAACAGGGACCCAGGTAGCACCGAGAGTGGTCATACGGAGGCCCGCTGAACGTTAAAGATAATAGAGAGGTTCCTCAGAATCATGGGTGCGAGGTAGTAGTCTCCGTTAGCATGAGATAGGAACACGGGTACACCGAAGGTGATCATACGAAACCCGCTGCATTCACTTACAAAGATAGCAAGGAAATTCCCTGGAACTATGAGTGTAATGTAGAGGTGGCAAAAGCTCGACTAATGTGACGAAGGAGGATTCAAATGAAGGCTTCCATACTCGAAGCGGGAGACGCTACGACTTAATAAAGGGGAAAGCTCCAATGGGGGAACAGGAAGGGAAAGCCAGCTGAACCCGAGCCGAGGATCAAGGAGCCAGTGACTGAGGAAGAGGCTAAGAGTTCCTGAAATTTCTAAAACATAGTGAGTATTGTGTGGTAGAACAGCTACACAAACAGCCGGCACGCATATCCGTATTGACTTGCTCCAATGCTCAGAAGTACACAGGAACGCACTAATGAAAGTTTTAAACGAAACCTACGTCACTAGTGACATCTCGGTTAATAAGTTGGATCGATTGATCGGCCATATAAGCGCGGACAACTTCATTCATTTTAATGATGATGAAATACCCCCAGGTGGAAGAGGGTCCACCAAGGCCTTACAGTTACCCGCTAAATGCAAGGGGCACACATTGCCAGGGGTCTTGATAGACAACGGGTCTGCGCTAAATGTGCTACCCTTATCCACCCTCAACAGATTACCGGTGGATAGTTCGTACATGAAGGAATGCCAAAGTGTGGTAAGGGCCTTTGACGGGACTCAAAGAAGGGTCATGGGGAATTGAGGTGCCCTTACTGATTGGCCCAACTATTTATGAAATAGATTTTTTGGTCATGGACATCGAACCTTCCTACAACTGCCTATTGGGGAGACCGTGGATACATTCAGCCGGGGCAGTACCTTCATCACTACATCAAAAGTGAAGTTGATAGTGATGGCCGACTAATAACGATAAAAGCTGAGGAGGACATCATCGCCACCGTGACCAGCGACATGCCTTACGTGGAGACAAACGACGAGGCAACAGAATGCTCGTTCCGATCTCTCGAGTTCGTGAACGCAACCTTTGTTATGGAAGGAAACAAGATCTTGAAGCCAAAAATCTCGAGGACCACAAGGATGGGTTTGAAAATGACCGTGGGAAAGGGCTTTACCGGGAAGAGGGCTTGGAAATATCTTCAGGGGAGAATAGCGACCCCAATACTGAGAGAGAAACAGGATCATTTTGGCCTGGGATTCAGACCAGATGCAAGGCAAAAGAAGGAGGAGTTAGAAAAGAGACGGGAAAGAAGACTCACCCGTTTGAGTGGGAAGGAAACCAAGAGGGAACCCATGATAATACCGCACATATCCAAGACCTTTGTGTCGGGAGGGGTAATCCACTCTAAGCAGGGGACACCGAAAGGAAAGGACATCGCGGCTATGTTAGGCAATGTCTATATTAGTGCCCTATCTGAGGAAGTGGTTGGTGGAGGAGTCTTGCCAAATATCCAGCCTTATGAATCGGAAAACATCTTGAACAATTGGACTGCGGAGGAAATCCCTGTAGTATTTAGGGCTCCTTCAGAGTAATGTTCAGGACACACTTGTTGCTCCGAGCCTAAGAGCAGCAAGATTTCTTTTGTGAAATAGGCGCATGTTTACGTATCGTTATATCAATAAAATGCATTTTTCGAAGTAAACATTTCCTCTCTTTGTTCTCCAGTCATTTTTCAGCATTACCATACATACAACTGTTCATTCACAAAATTCATTCATTCCACCCGTATTTTCTTAAACCGCAACAGGTCCCCGGATGTCAACGACTTGAGCAACGCTGCCTCAGATTCGAAGTATCCTTTTGAGCAAGACATGTGCCTAGGAGAACTACAGGACTTTGAAGATGACACGGACGATGACTTGTCTTCTGATTGGTTAAGAATGGAAGAGCAGGAGGAGAGACAGATTCGGCCCCATAAGGAGACAGTAGAGACTGTGATGTTAGAAGAAGGAAAAGCGGTAAACATTGGGACATGTATAGCCGGGGAAACAAGGCAGAATCTTATCAAACTGCTGCAAGAATTCAAGGACGTCTTCGCATGGTCTTATGAAGATATGCCTGGTTTAAGCACCGATATCGCAGTACATCGCTTACCCATAAGGAGGGATTGCAAGCCAGTTCAGCAGAAACTCCGAAGGATGAGACCAGATATAGTACTGAAAATAAAGGAAGAGGTCCAAAAACAGTTCGACGCTGGATTCCTGCAAGAAATCAAATACTCAGAATGGGTAGCCAATATCGTGCCTGTCCCGAAAAAGGGCGGAAAGGTACGGATGTGTGTGGATTATAGAGACCTCAACAAGGCTAGCCCAAAGGATAACTTTCCTTTGCCTCATATTGATACTCTAGTAGACAATACGGCAGGCTTTTCACTATTTTCCTTCATGGATGGCTTCTCCGGATACAATCAGATAAAAATGCACCCTGAAGACATGGGAAAGACCACCTTCATAACACTGTGGGGCACATTCTGTTACAAAGTAATGCCTTTCGGGTTGAAAAATGCAGGGGCTACATATAAAAGGGCCATGGTGACCTTGTTCCACGATATGATGCATAAAGAGATTGAAGTTTATGTGGATGACATGATTGCGAAGTCTATAACAGAGGAAGAACATATCCAAGTTTTGCAGAAACTATTTCTGAGATTAAGGAAGTTCCAGTTGAAACTCAATCCTACGAAATGTACCTTTGGGGCTAGATCTGGCAAGCTGTTGGGCTTCATAGTCAGCAAGAAGGGGATCGAAATCGACTCAGACAAAGTCCGAGCCATACAAGAATTGCCTCCGCCGCACACTCAAAAAGAAGTTCGAGGTTTTCTCGGTAGACTAAATTACACTGCTCGGTTTATCTCACAGTTAACTGAGAAATGTGATCCCATATTCCATCTTTTAAAGAAACATAACCCCGGCGTATGGAATGATGAATGTTAGGAAGCTTTCGACAGGGTCAAACAGTACTTGTCAAACCCTCCAGTACTGTCACCTCCACGCCCTGATAAGCCATTAATCCTATATCTAACAGTGCTTGATCACTCTATGGGATGTGTGCTAGGTCAACATGACGATACAGGAAGAAAGGAGAAGGCGATATACTATCTCAGTAAGAAATTCACTGAGTGTGAAATGAGATATTCACCGATTGAAAAACTGTGTTGTGCGCTGATTTGGGCGACCCGAAGATTGAGACAATACATGCTGTATCACACGACTTGGCTAATCTCGAAGTTAGACCCCCTAAAATACATGATGGAGGCGACCGCTCTGAATGGGAGGATGGCTAGATGGCAAATCCTACTGTCTGAATTTGATATTGTATATGTGAGCCAGAAAGCTATACAAGGGAGCACGATAGCCGACTTTCTTGCTAGCAAGGCCTTAGATGATTACGAGCCGTTGAATTTTGATTTCCCCAATGAGGATCTAATGTATGTGGCAGCTGCGGAAAAGGACACCGCGAAAAATTGCCTTTGGAAATTGCATTTCGATGGAGCATCAAACGCCATAGGAAATGGGATTGGGGCAGTCTTGGTATCCCCAAAAGGAGATCACTACCCGTTCACAGTCAGGCTAGATTTTGATTGTACAAACAATATGGCAGAATACGAAGCCTGTATCATGGGACTCCACGCTGCTATAGAACGTAGAGTTAAAACGCTGGAGGTATATGGAGACTCCGCATTAGTGATCTACCAATTAAGGGGCGAATGGGAAACAAGAGACCCCAAATTGATCAACTATCGAAGGATAGTCATGGGATTAATCGAGGAGTTTGACGATATCACCTTTAGTTATCTCCCACGAGAAGAGAACCAGACGGCAGATGCTTTGGCTACTTTAGCCTCTATGCTTAAAGCGAGTAAGCAAGAAGATGTAAAGCCTATTCAAATGAGTATTTACGGAGCCCCAGCTTACTGCTGCAACGTAGAAGAAGAAGAAGAAAGAGACGAGCACCCCTGGTACCAAGACATATTGCGATATGTGAGAGATCGCGAATACCCAAATCATGCAACTGAGAATGAGAAAAGGACACTCAGGAGATTGGCTCTCGAATATGTTTTGGATGGAGACATCTTGTACAAAAAAGGAAAAGATCAAGTGCTGTTGAGATGCGTCATGCCTTAGAAGCCAAGATGATCCTAGAGGAGGTCCATGAGGGCGTTTGTGGAACGCACGCTAACGGATTCACAATGGCCAGGCAAATAATGAGATTTGGATATTACTGGTCCACCATGGAAGGAGACTGTATCGATTATGCCAAGAGGTGTCATAAATGCCAGATCTATGGAGATAAGATTCACGTGCCCCCGTCTCCCCTACACGTTATGACTTCCCCATGGCCCTTTTCCATGTGGGGCATGGATGTAATCGGACCCATCTCACCAAAAGCTTCAAACGGACACCGATTTATCTTCGTAGTCATTGATTATTTCACGAAGTGGGTAGAAGCTGCTTCATACGCTAACGTCACTAAATCAGCAGTTAGTCGATTCTTAAAAAAGGAGATTATTTGCCGATATGGGATGCCCGAAAGGATCATATCAGACAATGCATTGAATTTGAACAACAGCACGATAGCAGATGTTTGTCGTCAATTCAACATTAAACATCATAACTCATCTCCATACCGTCCGAAAATGAATGGGGCAGTGGAAGCAGCGAATAAGAACATCAAAAAGATAGTGGGAAAGATGACAGAGACTTACAAGGATTGGCATGAGAAGTTACCATTTGCTCTTTATGCTTACCGAACATCCGTTAGAACCTCTACTGGGGCAACGCCCTTCTCACTGGTCTACGGGATGGAGGCAGTCCTACCCATTGAGGTGGAGATACCCTCTCTTCGGGTTTTAACAGAAGTAAAATTGGATGAAGCTGAGTGGATGCAGGCTCGATACGATCAATTGAACCTAATCGAAGAAAAGAGGCTAAAGGCTATTCGTCACGGTCAGATGTATCAAAAACGCATGATGCGAGCCTACAACAAAAGGGATCGCCCAAGAGAGTTTCACGAGGGAGACCTGGTGCTGAAGAAGATCCTCCCTATACAAAAGGATTTCAGAGGGAAATGGATGCCGAATTGGGAAGGACCGTACATGGTGAAAAAGGCTTTCTCCGGAGGCGCACTGATCCTAACGGAAATGGATGGGAAAAGCTTGCCCAACCCCGTGAACTCGGATTCAGTCAAAAGATACTTCGCTTGAACAAGCTGAGACAAGAAACCACCAAGGACACCTTGATTTCCAAAAAAAAAAAAAAAGGGGAGAGGCCAAGGCGAAAACCCGCAAAGGGCGCTTTGAGACCAAAGGGGATTTGAGTCAAAAACCTGAAAAGGCGGCATCGAAGAAAAATCTCGCTGCACTGAAATGGACAAGGAGGGGGTATGCCGCGTCTTGAGGCATCAACAAAATACTCAAGATCTCCTAAAGCACATATCAAACTCAAAATGATCTTCCAAATGCTTAGGCGAAGAAGCCTAGGCTGCGATATCTGGGGCACCTAATTTCTATTCTGCCCATCTTTGTAATTTGTAATTATTTTATTTCAATGAACTACTTCCTTGATTACATTTGCCAGTTTGATTTGACCTGTTTTATTTCGGGTTGTACTCCCAATCCCTCCTAGGTATTTTATAATGAAATAACAATTTCAGAACTAATAATACTTTCATAAAGGCGTCCTACATATTATTCTGAAAATCTCTAAACAATACGGGGTCTTGAAGCATGACTTTTGTTTGAAATTCATCCCACCTAAGGTTTAGAAACGTTGGAAGAAGACAAATGCTACTCCCCTGAGGTGGTAGTGAAAGGTATGAACCTCATATCGCAAGAGAGTATAATGGAGGGGACAATGAAATCACAGCGGGGCAAGCTCGTTTTTTCTCTTTAGTTCCCTACGTCAGCCACAAATCGTAATACGCTAGTGATAGAATCTTGCTATGAGCAACGAGAACCTAAACCATAAATGGGGTCCTTCTCACGCATTCATCCAATTAGGAGCATTCGATTTACTGCGACCATCACATCCTAGTTATTTTTACGTTGGGAAAAATTATCATCCACATAACATTCAGCATTCATGTAAATGACACGTATAGTTAGGAACATTCGAGCCATCTCGATCATAGCATCCTCGTTGTTTGCATACGCAACAGCATATTCTACGCGACAGGTCCTTCAAAAAGGGGCACCACCACGTCGAAATTCGGATCTTGCTCCAGCGAAGCAGTCCAAAGATTGAAGTCTTCCTGAGGGTTGCAGGGAAGCAAGTTGAAAGTTCAGACTTATTCCCGTGCGATAAGTTCCAGCAAGAAGACCCGAGTTGTAGGTCTCTTCTGGATTCCTATCATCGTTCAAGAAGTTTTCAGCAAGAAGACCCGAGTTGTAGGTCTCTTCTGGATTCCTATCATTGTTCGTTTTCAAGAAGTTTTCAGTAAGAAGACCCGAGTTGTAGGTCTCTTCTGGATTCCCATCACCGTTCGTTTTTGAGAAGTTTCAGCAAGAAAACCCGAGTTGTAGGTCTCTTCTGAATTCCTATCACTGTTCGTTTTCGAGAAGTTTCAGCAAGAAGGCCTGAGTTGTAGGTCTCTTCTGAATTCCTATCACCGTTCGTTTTCAAGAAGTTTCAGCAAGAAGAACCAAGTTGCGGACCTCTTCCTTCTGAACTCTTATCACCCCAAACCCTCAGCAGAATGAATCGAAGCAAAGAGTTACAGTGAAGTTCGAAGCTGTACGAAGTCCAAACTCAGTGGACCCGGACAAATTTTGGCCTTCTTTATGTCTTTGCTCTATTCTCGTTACACGACAATGAGCAAAGAGGGGCAGCTGTCATAGCCCAAATTTGCCCGGGCCAATAAGGCCCATTTACAAGGTCTGATAAAGCCCAAACAAATAAAATTTTTGTTGCAGCCCAACAAGCAGTGGCCCAAATAGCCCAAAATTAAAATTTTTTGGCTAGGGTTTTTGGAACCCTAGCCTTCCCCCCCTGCGCCGCTCGACTTCTCCTCTGGCCATGTGCGTACCACCTTCGCGCATGCTACCTCCACTGCCGCTCGCCACTACCAGCATCACGCCTTCTCCACTCGCGCCCTATACCTGCGAAAAAGACAAACGAGGACAGCAAACAAGCCACGACAGCGAATGGGCAATGTATTTTCCTTTTATTTCCTATTCGGCTATAAAAGCCAACTAAAATCAATGTATCGGGGACCTTTTTTTGTTTTTGGCAATCAATCAAACAAGGAAAAAATATTCGCAAAAGTAACAAAATCAAAAAAGAGGTGGTTCATTTTATTTCATTATTTTCTTTCTTTCGAATCTGTCTATATATATACTTGAATTCTCTATTTTTTTATATCAAAAATCATATATATATACGTATACTAAAAAAAAAAGGGGAAGAATTTACCTTTTTCGGCCACCGCTCGCGGTGGCCGGCGCGGCGGCGTCGGCGACGGTCACCGGACTAAGCCCCCCACCGGAAATCACCCACCTGCAGAGAAGAGAGAAAAGAAGTTAGTTTTTTTTAAAAAAAGGGGTGGGGAATGAATTTTTTTCAGATTTTTGGCCTTTAAATAACACAACAAAACGACGCCGTTTTGGGGGCTGCCCTTCACGCCCAAAAACGACGTCGTCTCGTTCCCCTGGATCCGCGTGTTGACCCGATCCGCCTAGGATCCGCGTGTTTCGTCAATTGGGCTAATTTCCCTTTTGGTCCCTCCGTCTTTCCATATTTTCGCAATCTAGTTTCCCTTTTATTTTAAATTTTCCCTTCAATTTCAATCTGTGTTCATTTTAATCCCGAATTAAGCGCTGCGTTTTACGAATGTGGGAAAATTCCCCTTTAAACCCCTTGGCTCTTACGCGTTTTGCAAAATACCCCCTTCCTCTTATTTTATTTCTAATTAACCCCCAAACTTTCGTTTCAAATGCGATTTGACCCCTTTTAATTATTTTGTAATCTTCTTAGTCCTTTATTACATTATCGTTATATTTATATTATCATTATATTGTACATATTTATTATTATACTATTATCATTATATTTTTATTGCTATTATAATTATATTAGTATATTATATATATTTCATACCCTTGTTATTATCATTATTACATTTACTATTATTATTATTATTTTAGTATTATTACTATAGTTATGTTATTTACTTTGTACATATTTTGTATTATTATTATTATTATTATTATTATTATTATTATTATTATTATTATTATTATTATTGTTGTTGTTGTTATTATTATTATTATTATTATTATTATTATTATTATTATTATTAGCTGCATGTATATACTTACTATTATTATTATTACTATACTATTATTTTATTATTATACTATTATGTTATTATTCTTCCTATGTTACTATTATAGTACTATTGCTTGTATATACATACTACTATTATCTGTTTATTATCCTTTTTAGCATATCAGTTTTACTCATCGTATTTTTATTTTCGTCTTATTATCATCGTTGTATTTAACATATGTGTTCTGTATGCTTGCTAGCATTGTACCTCATTTCCTGCATTTTGTTACCAATTCGTGCTCTGTTTTATCCAATGCAAAATTTATTTCTTTCGTAAAGGCAACATTTCGTATTTAGAAATTCGGGAAAATCGTGCTTTAACTTACTAGGTTTCGATTTTTCTCGTCTAACCTAAATAACGAAATATCTTTTAAAATAAAAAGTTTTCTAATAAAAATAAAAGCTTATTTTCGAGAATTCGATATGTTGTGTCCTAACTTACTGGATATGGCATTCCATTATTTCGAGATAAGATTCTCTAAACGAGGCAATATTCATCTTGGATTCGAGGATTTGAATTATCGTGTCCTAAAGTATTGGATGTGATATTTTATTCCTTCGGAATAAGAAAAGCTTGATACTCAATTCGAGAAAATTCGATTATTTTTAAAGGGGATCATATTTTTAAAACCCATTTTCACAATTCTCAACTTTCGACGTAAGGACATTAATTGATCAATTCGGTACCAATTTTGGGCGTGACGAGGGTGCTAATTCTTCCTTGCACGTAACCGACTCCCGAGCCCACTTTTTCGAAACTCGTAGACCAAAATATTTTATAGGTGGCCCGATCGCACCTAATAAAAGATCGGTGACGACTCCCGTTTTTTTTATATTTTCAATACCCAAGTCCGATTCCCGCCTTTTCAAAAAAGGATGGTTACGACAAATTGTATTAGGAAAAAATAGATTGTTGGAATTTTTTAAATTATAAAATAATTATAAAATAGGAATAGTTATATTAAAAATAAATAATATAAAATTTTAATATAGGTATCATTAGATTTTTAAAAATTAATAAATACTTTTAATAAATAAAATATTAAATATATATTAAAATTAAATAAAAAAATTTAGAGTTCATTTTTTTATGTTAGTGGGATCATGTTGTATTAAATGAAACATAATTATGATGATTTTTGAAAAACCACCTCTTCAAGTGGAATTTGAAAAAGGAAATTAAGCTACGGAAATCTATTCTTGAAGTTCTTTATAAATTTTGAAATTCTTCAATATTTTTACTCAAACAAATAATAAAATTTTAGAATTTTAAAAATTTTGATACAAATAAAATTCCTTCTCTAAATTCCTCATCTAAACACACAAATATTTTTTGAATTTTGTGCTCGAACTTCTAAGAGTATGGTAGATTTACCATTAGATAATAGATAGACAGGTCAACGGCAAGTTTTAAGAGAAAGTGTGGATCAACGTCCTAGAGTATATCTAAAACGAAATAAAATCATTTAAAGAGGATCAACGAGGGGGTTTTAAGAGAGAGTGTGGATTCATTCACGATGCGGCACCACCAATTTCTCTATTTAGAATATTATTATTTTTTTAAATGTTCAATAATTATATTTTTAAAAATGTTTTTTTATAATTTTAGAAAATAAATTATGAATTTGTTATTCTTTTAGAGTTTGCTAATATTTTTAGATTTTTTATTTTAGAATATTGTTAGAAATAATTCTAAAAGAATAAAACTATATTTTAGTTATAATTTAAGGGCAAAAATAATTATTAATCCTTTAAGTTAATGTGCCCCATCATCATTTAGTTAAGAGGCAACAAAAGTTAACCAAAGAGTAATTAAAATGTAACAATCGAATAATATTAGTAAATGTTATGTTAACTTTTGAAAATTAAATAATTAAAACATAATTTTAATCAAAGTTTAATCACCGTAGATAACATTTACCTAAAAAAGAAATCAATGAAATTGTGAGTTTCCATTAGACCCAAAAAGGTTCGATAAAAAAAATTAGGATACAATGACTTCATCATTATCCAAACAAGTGTTAAAAGTATGTTGCCAAATATCCTTATAATATATTAAAAATAAAAAATGTCACAACATCTTAAATTCACTTGAGGAGTTTTTTTATTTATTTCATTGACAAATGGATAATATAACATTTTTTATTTATTTATATTTATACCATATTTTAAGTATTTTATTGAATTTGTGTCACCCATCAATCGATCTTAACTTAGTTTGATATAAAATGATACAAGATTAACCTAGTAAGCCCAAGAGATGAATCCAAGTTATTTCGGGACTCAAAGAAGCTTAACTAAATTTTTTATCTTGATGAGTTTCTTGGATCTATGGATTAAATTAGAATGAAAGCAAGTTAAGAAAACAAATCAAGTAATAAAATTAACCAAGCACAAAGTAAACAATCAAGCTAAATAAAAGAGCTAAAAATAAGATAGATGATGGAAAGAAGAATCCAATGGAAGTGATTAAAAGGCGATACCATATGAAACTCACTGAAGAAGAATCTTCAATAAGCTTCACAAATGGTTATTACCAATCCCCTAAGGTTGAATCCTAGTAAATTGGAAGGTGAAGAACTTTCCATGACTTAAAGAAGAAAACCAAGAAGAAAATAACTTTTAAAATAGACAAGAGAGATATCTTGCAAATAAAGAAACTCAAAACCAAGAAGAAAACAATTTCTAAAATGAACAAGAGAGATATCTTGCAAAGAAAGAAAGTCAAAGAGCTATATTGAATCAAAATAATGAATGGTGTCTCATGAATAATGAAGATGTCTTTATATAGGTTAGCTAATTATATCAAAATAAAACTCTTAAATATAATGAAACTCTAATTAATTTAAATAATAAGTAGTTCTAGTTGAAATAAATTTTCTAGTTGACTAAGAAATATAAAATTTTTAAAAAATTGGTAATATTGAAAAAAAATCTAAAATTTGAAATAAATAAATAAATATAGAACTTAATAAATACAATATCGGGCTCATATATAATCAAATTTAAACCTTAATATTGAACCTAATATGATTTAAACTTGAATTAAAGCTTGGAATTCGTAATTTCTCGTAATCCCGTCTAAAAATTCTACTCACACAATCTTCACTAAAATGGCCATAACTTGAGCTCCTAGACTCGAAATTGAGCGGTTCAAAGTGCACTTAGAAGCTACGAGACATCTTTTTGATCGATATGAATATATCTCAACCCAGAAATCACTAGATCTCATCCAAAAACTAATCACAAATCAATTAATCTTTTGAGCTTGCAGTAACTTCGATGAATTTAAGTTAATAAATACTCCATCCGCACATGTATCACATCCAAAGTTGAGCTTCAATTTTTGAGATCTTTTGGTCTTGTCAAATGGGCCTTGTAAAAGGTTAAGCCGAACATGTTCTTCGGCTGGAATTTGGGCCCCCATGCTTATATCAGGGTGGGAATAAGATAGGTGTGAAAAGTAAACACTTTTTTTATTAGTAAATGTTATTCTAAGATCGAGTAACTATTTTGGATTGAGGTACAAGCTCATTGCTAAGGATGGATGGTTGTGATTTTGCGTTTCTTATGGCGACCAGAGGTTTTAGAGGATATACGATTGATGAGACTATGGGATTAGGCAATTAGGTTGTTAGATTGGGAGCATGAATAAGAGAAGTGGTGTTTACATTTTGGTGGGCATTTGGAATATGAGTTAAGGCATGCTTGTGATATTGCGATGTCTTTGATATGTGAGGATGGGTGATTGTAATGTCAGTTTGGTTGTTGATTTAGTTAAGGTGTGGGGTGAAGATGACATGAAAGAATTTAGAGAAGTACATATTGAAGTTTTTGTTGTCAGTGGGAGGCCTTCACGAACGGAGCCATTGATGATGGAAGAACCTGTTTGTGAGTTGGTTGTGATAAAAATAAGGGTGAAGGAATAAGGGTAAAGGTAGACTTGATGGTTGAGAGGTATAATCCTTGTGGGTAGGTACAATTTCTCAATTTAAATGCAAGAAGATTTTTTGTGCGAAAACATAGAGTTAAAGTGGAATATATTTTCAAAAAGTTAAACTTCTCTTTACATGCAATTTTTGGACTGAATTAGGTCATAACATTAATGTGCATAATGAACTTGTCATACACCTTGAAGTCTTGTGAGAATTATAAACAACGCTTGTTATTATTAACGTGAAGCAGAATGCCTATATATAACACATAGTATCCTGTACATATAGCTTTGATAGACACCTATAAATTAGGATCTATAATACAAAATCTTAACTCATACAGAATATTAGTATTTTAGGTAACTGATCTCCTAAGAATCAACTATACACGTGACACAACTAATCACATGTCTAGATTGATTTCCTACACTCCCCATAAGCTAAGCGATATTGTTGGATCTTATGCCCTAAGTGTAGTATTTTCATTTATATACACTTGTAATTTTTTTCCAAACATATTGGTTAATAAAAAAAATTCATTGATTACATTGATATACTTTGTATAATTGTCTTCATATGGTTTTTGCACGCAAAGCAAAATAGAAACAAATGTTGCTCATTTATTGTCTAAATTTTTAACAAATACTAAGTGGTATTATGTGGTCGGATCGTAGTACAAAAAGACAGCTTGTATTAGTAGATGAACCTAAACATGTCATTAGTCTAATAAAAAATGATCAAACCAATTAAAGGATTAATATGTCGTCTATCAAGTCCAATTAGGGAGATGTCTTGTCTTGGGCATCGGAGCTAATGACTTCCAGAAGATAGATGCATAAATGTGACTAACTAGACTGACAGTACATTAAATAGGACTCAAACAAAATAAATTATGAATCTGTTTATGAATTTATTCACTTGTGACGTTCATAATGTGACATACTTAAATCTTCAGTGGGTGGCAAATTATGTATGCGTGACTCGTACACTCTGATATAAGTAAAAGCCTAAATTTAAATAGATAAGGAACCTAAAGTTGGTGCGTTAAGTGTAAGACTTATAATACCCCAAACTCGGCCTAGACGTTATGGCCGTATCTGGAAATGTCACACGATAGTGTTTTTGAAACCTCGTTGTTACGATAAAAACATTCCATATTATTATCTTTAGTAAACCTTAGAACTTAGGAAGTCGTCTTTATTCATTTAAAACATTTGTTTTGAAACATCCCTCTTTGCGGAAGCTTTAATAAATTAATATAGGTGATCATGCGTTTAAAAAATTTTTTTTTTTGAAAATCGAATTTCCTACGACCAGCAGTTATAAATCCATAAAGTAAAATAAATAAATAAAACCCAAATTTAAAACCAAAGTCCTAGAGGGTCCTTAAATGATAACCTAAATAATCAATAATAAACAAATCATAACTCGTAAATTGAAAACCATTAAGTCCAAAAATTAATGTGGTCACCGCTGAGTCCTCCGTCGCACCGATTCGTCTAAGTCTGGGGATTACCTGTGCACATTAAACATAAAGGGTGAGTTTACGTAAACTCAATGTGTAATCCTGCAGAAATAAACAAAAAATCAGTATTCACAGTGCCTAATTGAATAGTCTTGGGCCTAAGCCCTTTTCAGTATCAGTGACAGTTTGGGTCTTAGCCCATTTTAGTACAGTGTCAAAAATGCAATAGCAAAATCCTACCCAACCAGCCTCTACACACCATCTCCGTCCAACTTTACACTCCATGTGGGGATATAATCAACCCACTCATCCTTACACTCCAAGTAGTATCGAATGCGGCACAAAATAGTAGTTTGCAGCTGAGCTGCCAGTAAATTAGGCTTAAAACTTTTCAGAACACTTCTTCCGAATAACAACCCCCAACCCAATGCAATGCAAGATATAATGGATGATATGCTATTATGCAATTTTCAGTACATATATTCAGTTCAGATATTAACATGCTCAGTACAGATATCATTCAGTCAATTTCACACATTTAGGGGTCTAAGTAACGCTTACCGACCCTACAGTAGGTTCACGGTTGATTGGGCGACCCATGCAACTTTAAAAATATTTCGGTAAAAATGAGCCCACATGCCCATGTGATTTGCCTGTGTGGGCCCACATGCCCGTGTGGCCCACTCGGCCCAAATTGACCTTGGTCGTGTAATTCAGTTTTAAAGTAACCCATGCTAGCTTAATACTTATATATGTTTTCACTATTTACTTATATGTTCATTCAAAGTTGTCTACTTGAGTCATTATCACTAAATTATTTATATCTTGAGCTACAGAATTTCAAATTAAGATTCGCTTGATGTTTTTAAAACTAGACTTAAATACCTTTCTACAATAAAATTTTTAGAATTTGTAGTTTATCAAATAAGTTATCCCTATTATGTTGTTTGACAGCTTCATCCTTTTCTTATTAAAAATTATTTATCTCTTAGTACAGAATTTAGATGATATTTCCATTTGTTTTTATTAAAAATAGACTCATTAAGGATTTAAAAATATAAATTAAATCCTATAATTATTTTTTTACAATTTTTTATTATTTTCCTAAGTCAGAACAGTGGAACCCGAAATCATTCTGACCTTATCTCTCAAAATTTATTATATTCCATGATTTACAATTCCATTGCTTACATTGTTTCTTCCATGAAAAACTAGACTCAATAAACTTTAATTTCATATTTTATTCAACCTCTAAATCAATTCCCGCTATTTTTGAAGATTTTTCAAAGTTAGACTACTACTGCTGTCCTAAACTATTTTAGTGCAAAATATTAATTTCCAAGTTTATAACACCTTTATTTCCTTTCTCTACAATTTTTCACATCATTTTCTCTGATTTCTCTTATTTCTTGACAGTAAGCAATTTTAGCTTTTCACTGAATCCTGTTTTTTGCGTTTCGGGTACACATTTGGTATCGTTTCTGATGCATAAGCACACCTAAGCTTCTAGAACCTAAAAATTGACCAACATATCTCCAGATTAATCACTTAATTTGTTTTTAATCAACTAATTTCGGAAGGAACTCGACTAAAAATCTAGCAAAACCCTTACATCGCTTGAGTAATCACGACTTCACACAATCACAGCGTCGATTCAAAACCACCAACCTCTTAGTTAACTTCTAAACCCCAAAAAGGAATCCCTCTTTTAGAGATCAACCAAGAATGATTAACAATAGAAAAAATCGTTACTTACAGAACATGCGCAACTAATGATGAATAACTAAATCAATTGGAAAAAAAACGGAAGGGGAAAAAATAATGAAAATTTCGACAGCAACTAGGAGAAAGAATCGGCAGAGAAGAGAAAAGAAGAAGAATAAGAAAACGTCAGAAAAAGTTTGGGGAATTGGAGAGAAAATCGAAACTCTACTCTTTTTTTTTGAAACAAAAAGATAATCAAATTATTTTCTAATAACCTCTCCCCAATTATCTCCTAAAATCACTCCCTATTAACTCACTAAAACACAACTACTCAGAATTTTGCCTCAACACAACTCTTAGACGAAATTGGAGCAAAAATATTGTCTCTACGCCCTCACAGAGAATTGAACACAGGACCTCCAACACTTCAACACTTCACTTAACCACCAGACCAGCAGGCTCATTCTGATATACTTTTACCAACAATCAAATAAAAGCCTACTGAATAAGAGTAAGGCCTAATTCATTCAAAATACTAAAATTTGCCTAAACGAAGGCTTGAACTTGGGACCTCCCAAACACTCCCAGAACACATAACCCTAAAGCTGATAGATATTTGTGTCATATTTTCATAATAACGAAATTAGAAATTTTGGGGCACTACAACTCTACCCTTTAAAAGAAAATTTCGTCATCAAAATTTACATTATCAGAATAGATGAGGATACTGCTGACGCATCGCATCTTTAGGCTTCAATGTGGCTTCCTCAGTGCTATGATTACGCCATAGAACCTTCACCAAAGGGATAGACTACCTCCTCAGAACCTTTATGTTACGATCTAGAATCTGGACAGGCTCCTCCTCAAAGGTCAAGTCTGACCTAACCTCAATTTCCTCAACAGAGACAATATGAGTAGGATCAGAGTAGTAGCGCCTCAACATAGAAATGTGAAATACGTCATGAATCCTATCCAACTCTAGAGACAACTCCATCTAATAAGTGACCGGTCCCACTCGTTTCAGAATCTTGTACGGTCCAATAAACCAAGGGCTTAACTTTCCCTTACGACCAAACCTTAGAGCCTTCTTACATGGCGAGACCTTGAGAAATACGAAGTCTCCTACGGAATACTCAATCTTACATCGTTTCAGGTCTACATAGAATTTCTGTCTGTCAGATGCCGCTTTTAGACGATCCTGAATCAGTCTAACTTTATCAGCAATCTCAGCAACTAACTCAGGACCCAGGACACATCGCTCGCCCAACTCAGTCCAACATAAATGAGTGCGACACTTACGACCATACAGTGCCTTGTAAGGTGCTATCTGAATGCTAGACTGGAAACTGTTATTATAGGCGAACTCCACTAGCGATAGATAATCCTTCCAACTGTCTCAGAAATCAATAACACAGCTCCTGAATCTGAGCCTTAAGCTCCACAAGCTCTTTCGGTGCCATTCGATAGGGAGCAATAGACACCGGAGCTGTACCTGTAAGTAGCTCAATCCCAAATTTCAACTTGAGATTCGGAGGTAACCCCAATAGCTCTTCAAGAAAGACGTCCGAAAAACCTTTTACCGTTCTGATATCCTTAACTGTAGAATCCTCAGAATCTGAAACACTTATGTAGGCCAAGAATGCCTCACATCCCTTACGAATCATCTTCTCTGCCACTAGTGCAGAGATCAAATTAGGTAAATAATTTCGGCGTTCTCCAATCATGACTACCTCCTTATCCTCCTTTGTCCTTAGTATGACCCTTTTAGTCACACAGTCCAAGCTAACACAATGCTTGACCAACCAGTCTATCCTCAGAATTTGGTCGAACCCGCCAAATCGAAGTTCCATCAAATCAGTCAGGAAAATTGCCTATTGTACCTCTAAAGGAACGTCCCTATATAGTTTGCTAACTCTAGCAGATTGCCTTAACGGGCTCAGTACCGTAACCTTACTCGTAGCGCTCTGAACTAAAATCCCCAAGTTTCTAGATATGTTGTTAATTATGTATGAGTGAGTAGACCTTATGTCTATCAAGGCAATATACGGTACATCAAGATAAAAAATGTACCTTTGATGACATTCGGAGCATCTCCATCTTCTCGGGGACGAGCAGCATAAAATAGGGCCGACTGCCTCGCCTCAGCCTGTTCAGCACCTCTGCCCGATGCTCTCTACTCACGACCCATACCATTACCACCTCCACGGCCCCTCAGTGGCTGCTACACTACCCTTTGTGGCTGTGCCGTACCAGTATCTGGAGCTTGCATCTGATTGGCCCTCAGCAGAAACTCCCTAATATGGTGCTTCAATGACCCACATCGTAAGCACACCCCAGTTCTACTTCAACATTCTCCCTGATAGCATCTACCACAATCAGTATTTGGCTGCAGTCCAATAACAATAATAGGGGGTCTAGCTCTAATCAGCCCACCAATTTTGGCTTTTTTTCTTAGGCCTCTTTGCAGAACTCGAGGGCTCTGAATCCCTCTTGTTCTTACCCCTCTCGCGATCTCGGGTCTGGCGCTCAGCGCGCTTAACCTCCTTGGCAATTATCGCCTTCTCCACCAATGCAGTAAAATCACGCTCCCTCTGTGGAGCTATCAGGACTCTCAAATTATCTTTAATCCCATCCTCAAAATGAATACATCACTCATACTCAGAGGCCACCATGCCTCGCGCATAGCGACTAAGTCGTAGGAACTCGGCCACTGATCAATCTCTCTGTACCAGATTCAGAAACTCCCTCCTACAGGCGTCCACATAACTGGCTCCCACATATTTTCCCTGCAAGGCGATCTTAAAGAACTCCCAGGTCAGACGTTTGGGCTGAGTGCCCTCTTTAACAGTAAGCCACCACTAATAAGCCTTATCCCGCAGCAGTGAGACTACACCCTTTAATTTCTGTCAGGGGTGCAATCTAAATCATCTATAATACTTTTCGTGGCCTCAATCTAGTACTCGGCCACATTAGGGGCAACTCTAGTACCATTCATGAAGAGCTAAGCTCCATTGGACCGGAGTCAATTCGTAACTAACCCTCGGCCCCTAGATTCAGTATTAGGCCCAACGACCCTCTCTAAAATCTTTAGCGTAGTCTGGGACAATACGTCGTTCCCAGCCATGCGATCTTGAGACCTAGTCTCAGTAGCAGACGACTCGTATCCAAATTCGGTATACTACCCAGTGAAGATGACTCAGCTCGAGCTCCTTTGCGGCCTCTACCTCGACCTCTAGTACCCCGTTCGCAAATACCTCGTGCGCTCATTATCTAATCTCGTTTATCTACATTAACAGTTTTAAGAACCAGTTATAGTTCCAGTGTTTATTAACAAATGTTTTATGTAAAGCAGTAATGATTATTCAGAATTCGTTTTCGTAACTCACTACAGTTTTCAGTTTCTCTACAATTTTTATTATACACTAACTAGAGTGTTTTCAGTACAGTTTACTACCTATAGTAGTTTCAGATTATACTATCCATAACAGTTTCAATTTAAAACAAATCATAGTTTAGAATACTTATAGGATCAGCGCCGGAGACTCGGTGTACCACTTACTCAGTAAAAACATTTCAAATTATTTGGAAATCAATCAAGTTTTTGAAAGCCCCATTTTTTTTTATAAAACCCATAATCAAAAGTCGAGTTTTGTAACTTGGCTTTGATACCACTAAATGTAACACCTCAAACCAGGCCTAGATATTTTGGCCGTATCTGGTAATGTCACACGATAGTGTTTTTGAAACCTCGTTCTTACGATGAAAACATTCCATGTTATTATCTTTAGTAAACCTTTGTTATAACTTAGGAAGTATTTATTCATTTAAAACATTTTTTTGAAACATCCCTCGTTGTGGAAGCTTTAATAAATCAATCTAGGTGATCATGCGTTTAGAAAATACTTTAATTTTTTTAAAAAAAGCCGAATTTCCTACGACCAGCAGGTATAAATCAATAATATAAAATAAATAAATAAAACTCAAATTTAAAACCAAAGTCCCAGAGGGTCCTTAAATGACAACTCAAATAATCAATAATAAACAAATCATAACTCGTAAACTGAAAATCATGAAGTCCAAAAATTAATGTGGTCACCGCCGAGTCCTCTATCACACCGATCCGTCTAATTCTAAGGATTACCTGTGAACATTAAACAAAAAGGGTGAGTTTGCGTAAACTCAGTGTGTAATCCCGCAGAAACAAACAAACGATCAGTATTCACAGTGCACAGTCAGAACAGGGGAACCCGAAATCATTTTGACCTTGTCTCTCAAAATTTAATATATCTCATAATATAAAATTCTATTGCTTACATTGTTTCTTCCATGAAAAACTAGACTCAATAAAATTTAATTTCATATTTTATTCAACCAACTCAATTCCCACTATTTTTGATGATTTCAAAGTTAGACTACTGCTGCTGTCCAAAACTATTTTAGTGCAGAATATTGATTTCGAAGTTTATAACACTCTTATTTCCTTTCTCTACAATTTTTTGCATCATTTTATCTGATTTCTCTTATTTCTCGACAGCAAGCAATTTCAGTTTTTCACCGAATCCTATTTTCTACGTTTCGAGTACACACCTGGTATTGTTTCGGATACGTAAGCACTCATAAGCTTCCAGAACCTAAAAACTAACCAACATATCTCTAGATTAATCACTTAATTCATTTTTAATCAATCAATTTCGAAAGGAACTCGACTAAAAACCTAGCAAAATCCTTACCTCGCTTGAGTAACAACGACTTCACACAATCACAGTGTCAATTCAAAACCACTAGCCCCTTGATTAACTCCTAAACCCTAAAAAGGAATCCCCCTTTTAGAGATTAGCTAAGAACGATTAACAATATACAAAACTGTTACTTACTGAACACGCGCAACCAACGATTAACAACCGAAACAATTAGAAAAAAAAGAAAGAAACGGAAGGGGAAAAAATGGAAATTTCGGCAGCAACTAGGGGAAAGAGTCGGCAGAGGAGGAAAAAAAAAGAAGAAGAGAATGTTAGAAAAAGTTTGGGGAATTGGAGAGAAAACTGAAACTTTACTTTTTTTTTCAACAAAAAGATAATCAGATTATTTTCTGATAACCTCTCTCCAATTATCTCCTAAAATCACTCCCTATTAATCCACTAAAACACAACTACTCAGAATTTTGTCCCAACACAACTCTTAGCCGAAATTGGAGCAAAAATATTGTCTCCACGCCCTCACAGACAATTGAATACAGGACCTCCAACACTCCACTTAACCACCAGACCAGCAGGCTCATTCTGATATACTTTTACAAACAATCAAATGAAAGCCTACTAAACAAGAGTAATGTAACACCCCTTACCCGTATTCGACGGCGGAATAGGGTACGAGGCATTACTAGACTTATACACAACAATTATATAATGTCGAGACTTGACTTTCCACTCTAAATTAAAACTTTCCGTAACACCTCTTAAACAAGCCTACGAGGCCTAAATCACGCTTTAGGAATGGTTCGGGATCAAATCGAACTCTCTTAAAGCTCTCTAGAAAATCTTAGAAAATTTTCACTAAACAGCCAAGACGCCTGTGTGGAGGAAGGGGCATGCCCGTATGGCATATCACATGCTCGTGTTCCACACCCATGTGGAATTATTACTTAATTCAAACCTACAGGGGTTTTCACACGCCCGTATCCCGCACACGACCTCGACACGCCCGTGTCCCTCACACGACCTTGACACGCCCGTGTCTTATCCCGTGTGCAAAAACTTGGATATTTTGTTTCTGATGTCATCACTCCATAAATGTCACATGGCCTAGGCACACGCCCGTGTCATTCGTCCGTGTGGTGAATTAAATTTCAAATTTCAGGTGCAGACTTCAAACGGCCAGGGCACAAGCCAATGTCTATTGTCGTGTCTCCCATATGATTGAGACACACGGCCGTGCCTCTACCCGTGTGGTTACTACTGAGCATACTGACTTGGAAACCTAGCATGTATGGGGACACATGGCCTAACCACATGCCCATGAGGCCCACGGCCTAGACACACGCCCGTGTGTCTACCCGTGTGGACAAAAATAAGGCTATTTGCCAAGCTTTTTCTATCACCCCAATTCATACAAACATACTTCACATTATACCTTCAACCCATTCATGCATAATTAAACTAAGTAAACCAATCATGTATCTTGCACATTCATGAATAACCTCATCTTTTCATAGATTAATAAGAAAGAACCATCAACTATGGCCTTATACAAAAGAGTTCATCTTTGAATGAGCCAACACATTTGGCCAAAACAATATGACATTCAACTAAGTCTAGTCCCTATACATGCCATTCTAAAAATGCTAAGTCTAGCTATACCAAAATGTGCTGATAGTGTGGGTGATCCTTTGCTTATCTCTGTATCCCGAACTGGCTCTTCGACACTATAAAACAAGGGAAAAGACAAGGGAGTAAGCTTTAAGCTTAGTAGGTCTATATGTAAACAATAAGCATCATACCATATGCTAATCAACCAAAAACATTATATATTATGTAAGAACAATTCATATTTTCATAATCATGCTTATTCATCTCAACTCTTACCACATCCAAACCACATATTATATACATTGCTCACATTTGCTTGTACTTATGCCCTGCACTTATCACCACAAAGCCACATATAATTTCACTTAGTCAAGTTTTTATCCCAAAAGGAATTTTTTTCTAATTTTGTGTTTTGACTATATTGGTTCGAACCCACACTCAAAGTAGTTTGTGATATGAGAATAGAGGAGAAAATCGTTTGGTTGAAAGCTAGAAAACATTAAGGATCTGTTTATCTAAAAACATAGGTACGAATTTGATTATGGTTATTGCTATAAATATCACAAATCAAGTTGGTTTTCCAACAGATATATGTTCTCCAAACCAAGTACTTAGCTCCGTGAGATTGGGTCGGAACAAAGCTTTAGTTAAAATGTATAATGCTTGTTTCCTAGATGGAACATAGTGAGTGAAATTGTCTTTTTTTTTTCAGTTTTCTCATTGATGAAATGTTTATCAATCTCCACATGCTAAGTTCGATCATGATGGTCTAGATTTTTGGCAATTGCAATAGCTGACTCGTTGTGACACTTTATCATGATAGAATTCGAAGTTTCAATCTTAAGTTCGTTTAGCTGTCGTCGTAACCAAATTCCTTCACAGATGCCTGGAACTCGGCCTCGACATTGTTACATGTTATTACTACCTATCTTTTACTACGTTATGTCACTAGATTTCCCCAAATAAATGAGCAATATTCAGATATAGAGTTTCGGTCACAAGGAGACCCAGCCCAACCAGCACCAGTATAAATTTCTACTATCTAATTAGTTGTTTTCCTGAACATAAGTCCCTTCTTAGGATCCTTCTTCACGTATCTTAGGATACAGTTCACTGCCTCTAAATGATCTACTGATGGGTTGTTGAGAAATTGACTAACAATGTTGGCAACAAAACTTAGATCTAGATGTGTATGAGTTAGATATACTAACTTACCCATCAAGTGTTGATGTCGCCCCTTATCGATTGCCAATTCATTAGATATATTAGTTTGTTATTAGGGTCCATGGCACTTTGAATAGGTTTACACCCAATCATGTTGGTCTCATGTAAGAGATCTAGAACATACTTGCATTTAGAAACTAAGAGTCTTTAATCTTGAATTCCTTGGACAATAGCATCTTAAGCCTCCCCATTAATCCTTCATGGTTTCCTGTGAGAATTATGTCATCAACGTACACTATCAAAACATTGGTTCTCCCATCTGTGAAGTGTTTAACAAATAGAATATAATTTGTTTGTTTCTAGGAGTATCCATCCTATTTAAGGACCTTGGTGAATTAGTTGAATCATGCTCTAAGGGATTGTTTAAGTCCATATAGTGCCCTTCTTAACTTGCAAACATTCTCTTGTGTATCCTTAGTCTTAAAGCCAAAAGGTATATTTATATAGACTTCCTCGATTAGGTCTTGATTTAAAAAGGCATTCTTGACATCAAGTTGGAACAATGGCCAATCCTGGTTAACTGTAATAGACAATAAGGAACGAATCATGTTAAGCTTTGCTATAGGAGAAAAAGTCTCTTGATAATCAATCCTATATGATTGAGTGAACCATTTAGCCACTAGTTGAGCTTTGTATCTATCTATACATTTGTTTGTCTTTTGTTTGATTGAGAATATCCATTTGCAAACCATTGTCTTCTTTCTAATAGGTAGTTTTGTTAATACCCACGTGTCATTCTTTTCAAGTGGAATATACTCTTCTAAGGTTGTTCTGCACCATTTTGGAGACTTTGGAGCCTCATAAAATCAATTAGGAACCATAATTTTGTCTAAGGATGTCATAAATGCATGATAATTTAAAGACAATTTTGTGTAAAAGATGTAGTTGCGAGGAGGATGTTGAGTGCATGATAAAATACATATTCTCTGTGCAATAGAAAGATATTGTAATGTCTCAATTTCTAGTGGTGTCAAAAAAGGTAGTTTTGGGACAATGTTTTCATAAACTGAGCCCATAAATATTTTATTAAATATTTACGGAGTTATTATATAAGTGAATTGAATTTTGGATAGGTAAGTTTTTCGAATTAATGATTAATTAAGGTTTAGGGACTAAATTTCGCACAACCAAGCTGGGCTTATTTTTTCTGTAAGTAAATTTTGAACAACATTGGTCAGCCTATCAATTTTATCTTCCAGAGATAGAGAACTTAACCCATGAACTCGTCTCGTAGGCTCCGTAGTCGGTCGAAATTGTTGAAAGTTTGCAGCTATAGTCGAAATTAACTCCCTTGCTCTTTGAGGCGTCATATTAACAAGTGCCCCTCCACTAGCAGCATTTATCATTTTCATTTTCATTGGGAGTAATCCCTTATAGAAATACTGTAAGAGTGATTGTTTAGTCAGGCTATGTAGGCAACTTGCACACAACCTTTTTCACTGCTCCAGTAATGGTAGAGCGATTCAGTCTCCTTTTACTGAATTCCTACAATGTCCTTCTTTAATTCGGTTGCTCGAGCTGCTGGAAAGAACCTGTCAAGAAATAAACGAGACATGTCATACCATGTATTGATAGATCTTGTAGGTAAATAAAATAGCCATTCTTTAGCAGTTAGCTAACGAGAAAGGAAAAGCATGAAGTTTAATTTGATCCTCAGTTACTCCCTGAGGTTTTATGCTTGTGCAAACCATATGAAATTCCTTGAGATGGGTATGCGGGTTTTCATTTTGTAATCTGCAAAAGGTGGACAATAGATGAATCAAGCTCGATTTCAACTCAAACGTCGTTTCTACCGCTAGATAAGTTATACATAGGGGCTGCTGCGAGTTGGCCTATAGTTTGTTCTGTCATCTCGTTTAGTTCGTCGAATGAGAAAATGTCATCAGTGTTAGATACGTTTTCGAACTTGGGATGTGGACTTTACCGCGTTGAATGACTTCTCGTCGCAGTTTTCAAGCCAACTTCGCTATTTCTTATTCAAATTCTAGAGTTCCCGGTTCTGATTGGGTCATTAGGAGAATAAATAAAAATCAGAAAAATATCTCAATTCCCTAGCAATGACGCAAAAATTTGATGGGTGTCGAAACTACCAAATAAATTAATTCTTACAATAAAATAACTCTAAACAGTAGTAAAGAATAGTAGGGTCGAGTCCATAGAGATTGGATATTATGATCAATTTTCGTGTTTTTCTTGTGAACAATTTTTTTTCATGTTGATAATCGTGACGATAGTTGTATCCACGACTCCAAACAACCTACTGAAAAATAAATAAAATAAATTAGGGGAGTTTCAAAATGTTTAGAAATTAAATAATTGAGATAGCATAAATAAACAATTAAATAAATCAAAAATTAAATTAAATTAGAAATTAAATTCAAATTTTATAAACAAAAATAATAAGCCTTAGCCCTAGACTCGATGAATTTTGGTTTTTGAATCGATCATCGAAAATTAGTTCTCTATTCCAAACAATAAGTTGGTTATAGTGGCTAAGAACATCCTAACCGTCAATTCTTCCTCTTGTAGTTAATTCTAGTACGACCTGCAAACTAACCCTTATCGATTATCTAATTGTGATACACGTGTTCACGATTCAAGATTTTGATACCCTTGCATTTTGAAGAACCCAACTCGGATTCACGGCCTCAACCGCGCGGGATGTTTAAATCTGATTACTATCTCCCTTGATTTGTTCGCGAAAATCCAAATACAGCACGACCGACTCGTCTCTCCAACTGTCGGCCAAAATGACTCCAACCAAACGCGTTTTTTAAATTGAAATCGAGTTAAATTCAAAGAATGAATTTGTCAATCCCGATATTTTGGAAAGATGGTGAATACCGATTTGAAGGATTTTAGTGTGGATACGTTTCTCCTCCAAACAATAAGCTGGTTATAACGGCTATAAACATCCTAACCGCCAATTCTTACTCTCGTAGTTAATTCCGGTACGAACTACAAACTAACCCTTATCAATTAGCTAATCGTGATACACGTGTTCGCGATTCAAGATTATGATACCCTTGCGTTTTGAAGAACCCAACTCGGATTAACAGCCTCAACCGCGGGGGACGTTTAAATCCGATTACTATCGCTCTTGATTTGTTCGTGAAAATCTGAATACAGCACAATCGACTCTTCTCTCCAACTATCTGCCAAAACGACTCCAACCAAACGCGGTTTTTGAATTGAAATTGAGTTAACTTTAAGAAATGAATTTTTCAATCCTAATATTTTGGAGAGATAGTGAATACCGATTTGAAGGATTTTTAGTGCGGATACGTTTCTCACGACTTTTTACCGGAAAGAATACCAACGCAAAACTAATTTGAATTTAATGAAACATGAAAATAATCATACTTTGGTTGGTTATGGAAGTGGATTTGAATGGAAATGGTGGTAGGTGAAAGGTAAAGGGTTTGGGAAACAATTAAGCCAAAATATTGAAATGGAAACAAAAGTTGGCAGAATGCCTACACTCTTTCACGGAAAGAAAGAAATAAATAAATTGATTTTTTTCTATTCAATTGTCAGGCAAATCAAGGTGTGTTTTTCAAAGGTTACCATACATCTTTTTTATACACAAATTATATACTAAAATTAGGTTAACCAACCTACCCACTAATTACATAAAATAAAACAAAATAATTTCTTTCTAGATATGGTTTTTACAAAGTCAAAAATCTTATCAACCCTTAAATGCCTCCAAATTTCTGATTCCACCCTCTTCTATTGCTCGTGCTTCAATTTAATTATTTTCTGCTTGTTTATTAATTAAAGCATCCAAATTTCGTTCCTGACAAGATTTGAATATAAAATTCACCAATTAGCAGAAATTATTTAAATCTTTAATTGATTTGAACACATAAAATATGCAAAATAAATATGCTATCAACGTTGGGCGTAATTGTTGGAAAAAATTTGGTTTGAAAGCGGCTTTCTTGCACAGCAAAAAATAAAAATTTTGAAAACAGGCCCGGTTTGTTATATTTATAGTAATAAACCCTAGACCAAAATCATACACGTATTTTCGGATAGACGGATCTTTTTCGTTCCCAGCTTTCAATCAAACGATCTTTTTTTTTATTCTTGTATCACGAACCGCTTCAAGTGTGGGCTCGAACAATTCAATAAAAACACAAAACTAGAAAAAAATTATGTGGAAAGAAAAATCCTCTTCTCAAATATAACCTGATAGAATTATTATTCTAGAAAAATATATTGAATTCTCTCTATTTTTTGGTAAAGTAATAATATCATAAAGTTTGTGTAAATAATTCTACCGATGCCATCTATTTATAGGAAGAGAAAGTAAAACCCTTGTTGAATTGTAAAAGTATATTTCAACTAGAAAAACAACTTCCTACTTAGAGTAGGAGTGAGGTGGATGGCATCCCCTAGTACTTCTACTAGGGTTATCGCCCCTTCATATTCTATGAGGGGGCTTCGGGTCACTTTCACATCAGGTCCAATTACGAGTATTTCCTAGAATTTTTGACTCAGTACTTTGTAATCTAATCCAATCCAATTCTGTTTTTCTGTTTCCCAAAATAAAATTCAATATTTATATTCAATTAAATAATTTTTTCATCTCAATTTTAATTCCAGTAAAATTTTGACGATTTTACCCTGGTAAATTTTTCGAGAAAATATATTTAATATTTCACCATTCAACTTGTTTACTACGATCGAATAGTTTATTTTCATTTTCGAGCTTTAAAAGAACTCAAAAATATAAACTCATTCTTCTGATCATTTCTGAATAATCCACATTCATTTGCAAATGAATTATTTCCCATTTTCATTTCCATTTTGAGAAAACCACAGTCATTTTGAAATGATTTTATTTCTCCATTTCGGAGAAAACCATAATAATTTTTTGAAAGTTTTCCATTTTTCTATTTTTGTTCATTATGCTCAAATGATTTATAAATAAGTTCTAGCTTTTCGCCTATTAATTATAAACTAATTTAGTCATGAAATCATTTCACTATAGTATTGTGACTAAACTCTCCCCAATAGCATACCATTACGAAAGCAACTCGATTTAATACTCGTCTAATGACATTGTAGTTAGTGTGTTACCCTTATAGGATATCATTGATCTCTTTGAGATAATATTCATTCTCCCAATATGGTCTTATTTTATCTCATGGTAACCATTACATCTTTCTTCCTGAAAAACCAATCACTATCAAATAACAATCAAGTCATTCATCACAAAGACGAACGACCCGTGGCCATGTTTACTTTTCATCAACCATGTAATGTCAATGAGAGGATATCATTTACTCATGTCTAAGGCTATGAATTCCACTGTTGTAAATGACGTTACATACTGCAAAAGTTGTACACCCAACGCACCCGTTTTTGATTTTTTATCTATTCGAACTCAAGCTTTTACTTACATCAAAGTGTATAAGTCACACATACGTAGTCCGTCATCCACTCAGGATTTAGGTACGTCACACTATGAATATAACAAGTGAATAAATCCATAAATGGATTTAAGATCTATTCTTCTTAGGTCCAATCTAATGTATTGTTAGTCTAGTCAATCATATCTATCTCTCTATCTTCTGGGAGTCATCCATTCCGATACCCAAGACAAAACATCTCCCCAATTGGACTTGGTAGATGATATATTAATCTTTCAATTAGTTTTCTCATTTTCGATTAGACTAATGACATGTTTAGGTTTATTTACTAATATAAGCTATTTTTTTGTAGTATGATCTTGTAACGACCCGAATTTGGGCCTAGTAGAATTGGGCCCATTGGGCCTTAGGCGTGGAAGCGTTTAAAATTTTTGGAGAATAAGAGAACGACTTTAATGCAAGTTGGACCTATTAGGTGAGTGATTTTTGAAGATTAGGGGGCTTCTATGAAGTCCCGGGTTCAAACTTTGGCTTTAGAAAAATTTTGGTGTTAAGTGAATAAAACCCTGGGAGTTAGTAGTAGGCTTTAAGAATAAAATGTGGAGAAAAATGACACAAAAAGAGTTGTGGTCTAGTGGCAAATGGCGCCACATGGGAGACAAAGAGGTGACGCCATAGAAGAAGCAAGGGGTCCAAGGTTCAAGTCTTGGCGCTTGCATTTTGATTTTCTTTTTAAGTGAACTTAGACTTTGGGCCATTAACTTATATTTAGTTGCGCATGTTTTAAGACAACAAGGAGCTAATTGGTAAAGTGGCTAGCGGCGTGAATTATGCTACTGGGGAGCCTGGGTTGGAATCTCATGACAAGCAAGGGAGTATTTATTTTGCGGATTGGACGGCCAGAGTTTGTGTTGGATTTAAACTCAACTGAAGGAGGGATCCCACATCGGAAAGATAGCAAGAGGGAAGGTGAGAAGCTGGCTTTAAATAGAGCAATCTAGGAAGAGAGTAAACATACCTTAGTGGGCGTTTGGGCATAGGAGTGCTCGGAGCGCGGATTAGCAGCTTCAGATTTCTATCAGGTGTGTATTTCACACTACTCTAGTTATAGAGCGGCAAATGCCGAAATGCCGGTCACAGACGATGGTAGCCACACGAGCGTGCGAGCACATGTGTGGGAGCTTCGATGTGATAATCGAGGCCACCATGAGTATTCTTGTGGGTTGAGGCTGCTTGGGCCATGATGGGCCGAAGTGGGCCCGTGGGCCCATATGAATAAATTGTATGATTGTATAGTAGTTATTGGACTGGTCAATGTGAATCTCATATATGTGGCTAGATTTGGGCTGAATGGGCCACACGAGCGTGTGGGCCCATTTGGGCCGAGAATGGGCCCTAGGCCCAATTGCACCATTTCGATAAAAAATGGTACTCGTGTCGCTCGAGGCGACAATAGGCCTTCGAAAAGGTCGTTATAGGGGTAATAAATTACCGAAACACCCTTAGTGGGTAAATTACTGAAATACCCCTGAGGGGTAAATTCCGAAATACCCCCGGGTTGCGAAACTACCGAAATACCTCCGGAGGGTAAATTATCGAAATACCTCTGATTTCTAAAATTACTGAAATACCCCTGGAGGGTAAATTACCGTTATACCCTTGATTATGGTTGGTTGTTATGTATCTGCTTTATTTACACTGTTGTACTTATGATGCATTGCATTTTTATCATGTTGCATGGGGCGGGTTAATGATTGAAGAGCAGTGTAGCCCGGTGGCTTTGCCACATACTGATTTAGTGGCTATGCCACATATATATATATATGTACTATGACTCTGGTGGCTCAGCCACAAATATTGTGATTAGCAGCTTGTCTGCAATATTGGTGTGATCGGCGGGGTGTGATTGGCTGGATTGGGTTGGGTTGCATTACATTATCTGCACTTACATGATTATAGGGTTTAGGCCCAGTTTGATGTTTTTTGGGCTCGGGCCCAGTTAGTGATCGTTTAGGGGATTACACACTGAGTTCTTGTAACTCACTCCTTTTCCTTTAACCTTGCAGGTAATCCCCAGCGTTAGAGGATTTGGAGCCGTGGAGGACTCGGTGGTGGCCATACATCGAAGATACTACTCGTGAACTCTAGTAATTTTGGTTTTTACCTTATTTTAAGATTATTTATTTTGGGTTAATATTTTGTAACAAGGCCGTTGGTTTATTTTCTTTTAAGTTTTCATTAATATCTGTTAAACTTATAAATACGTGGTTTTCATGAAACGAAAATAACTGTTTTCAAAATATCACATCTTTGTAATTCACTGAACCTGATTTCTGTTATAAACAAGTTTTTGAGAATAATAATAATAACATTTTTACAAGAAAACCATAAAGACAAATCAGATTTTCACAAACAACAAAGCTTGAAGTTTCAAAGAGAATACGAGCCTTTTAACGAACGCGCAAGTTTTTAAACAACCCTTCTTTGTGACATGCTAGATCCGGTCATAACGTCTAGGCCGGGTTTGGGGTGTTACAGATCTGACCACGTAATACTGCTTAATATTAGTTAAATATTAGACAACCAGTTAGCAACATTTGCTTCCATTTTTTTGCATGCAAAAACCATGTGAAGACAATTTACAAAGTATTAATGTAATTCATGAATAATTTTATTAATCAATCTGTTCAAAAAACTACAAGTATACTTGGACGAAAATATTGCACTTAAGGCACCATATTTAACAACAATTTATTTACTTCGAATTTTTTTGATGAGGCACTAGGTGCCGAATTGGTGTGTTAGTTGGATTTGTGTATTCATTCAAGTCTGATTCAGGTTAATAGGGGAATAATAATATGTATATACATTGCAGATTGGTTGAAAGATGATTGAAATTTGATTATATGCTACTAAGATGGATTACAGGAACTTTTATATGACATTAAATGTCAAGTTATGTAAAAGGTTACGCAAATGAAGAACAAGCCAGAAATTAAATTTGGTAAAGTTTGGATTGCATCATTTGACTTGGTAATGAAAGGTGGAATGATTATTTGTTATAAGTAGGTATTTATATAATTCATTAAGCATTGAAATTTTGGTATGCAATTGACTATTAATGTGTTATTTTGATTTGAATTATGGAAATCCCCCTAAGCTTTATCGCTTAGCATATTATTAGCTTTCCATGCACATGTTATGTAAAATTTGAGATCTTGAGCATCAACTTCGACATCCATTCAAGATCCCAGACTCAACAATGTTTGTGAAACCTCTTTTGTAAGTTAAATGGCAAGTGCTTAGTAGAGTCATTTTGGTGTTTTACTATGTTTGATAATGTTGAATTAAATGTTTGGCATTTTGAATTTAATTATATGAATGTAAAAATAGTATGTGAATTATCTTATGGTATGTAAATAATGAAAATGGACCTTTGGAAATGGTGTATATGGTTTAGCATGTATGTATGTGTGTGATTGAAGAAGTTGTGTTAGCTAAATAGTGTATGTTTGATATAAATGCAGCTTGGAGTTGTTACAAATCTAATTAAGCTATAAAGCATTTTATGGTAGTATAGTGAGAAGTGCTATATGGATATATGTATGTATTCCTCATATTTTGAAGCAATGCTTGTGTTCTGTTGATGATTGAAAGAAAATGATGAAATGGAGGAAAATGTTATATGTTTGGATGGTGTTTTATATTAATACTGAGTCTGTTAAAAATGTATGTATGGCACTATAAAATTTTTGGTTAGTGGGAAAGAAATATTTTTAGCCTTTTTGATTGGTTGAATATCCAAGAAAGATACACTTAAGTGCAAGAGCATCAAGTTTACCACGATATTAAGAATGGACATGGACAAAAGTAGTGCAACCGAAAAGATTGAAGGGAAATTGTGACACAAGACGTGAAGTAGGATTTTAACCTTGAAACGTTTGCAAAGGTAAGTGAAATTTGAGAACCTGAGAAGGCATATAGTTGATCAAATATGTTGCAGTGAGAATGGTTTCACCCCAAGAATTTTTAGGAACATTGTGATGAGTGTCTAATTTAAACCTTTGAGAGATAAACCCCAACAAATTCAATTAATAGCTTTAATCAACCCTCTTAAAAATAATCCTTGGCAAATTAAAGGATGAAGAATGAAAGAAAAAAAATATATGAATGATAAAACGCAATATATACATATTTTAATCCCACATTTGGCATACTTTTGGATGATTTATCCCTTGAATTGTGGAATTTGATGCTCCTAATCCTTTAATTTCATGTTTTATACTTAGGAGAGCATAGGAGGATGAAAAGAATGAGAAACGGGCCAGAAACGGAGAAAATGGACCAAAGTAAGAAATCCACACGGCCTAGAGTTCGCCACACGGCCGTGCCACTTTAGTAAAATCGAACACGACCCAGGGCTCGATTCACACAGGCGTGTCCCTACCGTGACCCATTTTAATTTCACTAGGATTAGGATACTTGTGGGCCAAGTAAGGCATCCCGAAAGCCTATATAAACACCTTAGAAGGCAACCTAAAAGGGGAGTTCGACAAAAGGCCTCTGTCAGGGCTTTTGACAGGAGCAAAGCTAGAGAGAGCTGAAATTAGGGAATTACTCGAAGAAAGCCAGTTGATCTATCTCAAAAGCCGGAATCACACTCAAAACTAAGGATCTTCCCTTCAATTTCCTTCAGGGGGTTTTAGGGTTTTTCTTTATGTTTTGTTATTTAATTTCTTCTGAGATGTATTCTTTTAGAAACATGAACTAAACCCCTCAAATACCTGAGGGGGATGAAACTTAAGACGGATCTTGTTATTGTTTTCTGAACTGTATGATAAATACTTGATTTGTTCTTAATTATGTATTCTTAACTCTTGCTCTAATATTCCAGGATATTAATTCAAGTATTGATGTGCTTATTCAGAGGAGCAAAAGTCCCTGTTTAAGAGTAGATCTAGCATAATTAAGCGGAGTTGATTGCACTCCTAGAGATAGGACGAAGAAAATCTGTCGGATTAGGGTCAAACCTGATATGATAGTCCATAGATCGAGTTAATGCAACACTAGGGGTTTTAATTAGAAAGCGATTTCAATTAATCAACCTAGGGTTAGACGTTAGTAGCCTCGAAAGAGGTATTAATATAAATTAGGGAATCCTACAGATCAAGTCAAGTGAATAAATCGTCTGGTTCAGAGTTAAATAACAAATAAAGTCTAGGTGGATTCTTCCTCGGGTATTGTCTTAATCAACTGATTTTCCCAAAAGTATTCCCAATTCATTCTCTGTGTCTTGGCATCTTTAGCTTAGTAATTAGTTAGATAAACATTAATCCCTTTTATTTTAGGCTAAATAATAGAAAGAAGGTTAGTACTAGTACTTTTGGTTCCTTTGGGTTCGACATTCCGGTCTTGCCACTAAGCTATACTACTGTTCAATAGGTGTGCTTGCCTCAATCGTGGTGATAGTTAGTTTCTAGGCTCGATCATTCATTATATAAATATTAAAACTCTCAGACAAACGATCAATGAATGATGACAAGATTGTCCTCCTTAAAGAATAAAGCTTAAATAAAAAAAACAAATGGTGATGAAAAGTCGATGTCCTATGAAACCCTTTGAAGAAGGATCTTCAACTAGCTCCACAAATGACTTTAACCAACCCCCTAAGCCCAAACCCTAGTAAATTGGAGGGTGATGAGTTCTCTCATGGCTTCAAAACCCAAAAGAAAATATATTTCTAAAATAAATAAAAGAGAAATCTCACAAAGAGAAATAACTCAAAAAGTTAAAATTCATTAATTAAGATCTCTCTAATGAATTATGAAGAGGCCTTTATATATGCTAGTTAATTACATTAAAATAAAACTCCAATTAATCTAAACAAGAAGTAGTTTTCGTATAACTAAACTTTCTTATTGACTAAGATTACAAAACTCTTAAACGATTTTAAATAAATAAAAATATCCTAAAATTTGGAATAAATAAATAATAAAATAATAAAACCTAATATATACAATATTATGCTCGTATATAATAAAAATTAAGCTTAAAAATCGAACCCAATATGGTTTAAACTTGAATTAAAGCTCGAAACTCGTATTTTCCCGTAATAATCCTGTCCAAAAATTTTACTCGCTCATTCTTCATTAAAACGATCATAACTTGAGCTCTCAAACTCAAACTCAAGTAATTTAAAGTGTGTTTCAAAGCTAAGAGATAGCTCGTCAAACTCTATGCAGACATCTTAGCCTATATCTGCCTAGATCCCATCCAAAATTTTGTTGCAAATTGACTAATATCTTGAGCTTGAAAATTGGCAGCTTAGTTAAATTGTCTTTAGTAAATTTCAACCCATGACCTAACATCAAATGTAGTAGTTGATTTATGTCATTTCTAGCACTTTTACAATTAATTATTATATTTTTAGTATTAGTAGGTTAGGAACTAAAATTTAATAAAACAAGTGTTTTTTACGCATTTTCTACTATTTCACTGACCCATAAGGTTGACTCGGGCCTCATGAGTGACTAATGGGTTATTAAAGTGTGTAAGATGTCAATCCAGGTCCAAGAATATAAGGGATGATGATTGGGCCGCAGGGCAAGGAAACCCGATAGCACAACGAAGCTGTCTAGGCCTGGAACACACTTGACGTCGTGACGAGGAGCTTACTCTCGTCGCGACAACGTGATGGTCATGGGAGGAATATCACGGTGGCGACATCGTGACGAGGAGCATTCCTACGTCATGATGACGCAACAATGGCAAGCCAAAATATGGTTGATTTCCTTGGACAGCATATATTGGAAATTTTCATATTTGGACCCTAGTTTTTAGCAGAATATTTTATTTATTGATATCTAGATGTATCTCGAGTTGAGTGGTCACTAAGTAGGTCGTTGCCTATACAAGCAACCTTAGGGTCACTGGAATTGAAGGCAAACTTAAACAGACAATATTGCTATTCAATTTTAGCTTTCTTTTCTTTTCATGTTCGTATAGTCGAAACTTTTCTATTCCGATGTGAAGACAATTATGAACGGAGATTTCTTTAGGATCGTGCTTCAATATATTTATTCACGAGCATTCACCTATCTCTTTCTTCTATTATTTTATCTATATTTCGTTAATTTGGCCGATTAACCATTGTATGAATATTAGAATAGATTGTTGTGTTTTATTAATGTATCACATTATTCAATTATTAAACTATTTATTTGTTAAGTAAATATTTATCTGAAATTGGTTGTTTATTCAAAAATACTTAGTATATTAGGGAGTGACACCCCTAAAAGAATATCAAGACAGGTGAGACCAGAAGGGTATACTATTGTGTATAACTTGTTTCAAGCAGTGAGATTGAAGGGGTATTCTTATGCCTAGGAAGAGACCGGAAGGGTGACTTAGGTGGTAATCCTTAGTGAAGATGACATCGGAAGGTATCCTATTGTGTATAACCTGTCACCATAGTTGGATTAGGGTTACGAAGTATTGTAGTACAATTAAAAACATTTTAACTTCAACAGAAACAGTCATTCAAATTAATTAATAACACTCAAAAAACATATTTAATTTATATCGTAAATACTCTTATGGGCCTTAAACCGAGCCTACGAGGCCCTAAAAATAGCTTGGGAACATTTAGGGACTAATTTGAAATAAAGTAGAAATGTAACACCCTAAACCCAGCCTAGACGTTATGGCTGAATCTGACGTGTTACATTGAAGTGTTTTTCAAAAACCATGTTTTCATTGAAAACCCTTCTTGAAATTTCAAACTTCTTGCCATTTAAAACTTGTACAAAACCTCAGTTTGCGTTTGTTTATTTTCAATCGTGGTTTACTAAAAAGTTGTTCCCTTTTAAAACGTTATTACCTTTAAAACCTTATTTGTTGCGGAAGCTTAATTTAAAACAAATGATTTATGAAAACGTGATATTTAAAAATTGAGTTGCGGAAACGTAGTGTTTGAAAATGTTATTATTTTGAAAAATCGTATTTTACTTCTAGCAGATATAAATCACAATCAATAAAATCACAAATTTAAAATCCAGAAATTATAGAGGCCTTATTACAACCCGAATCAAAATCAAAATACTTAAGTAAATGAGCAAAACAGAATAAAACATGTGCAGTTGTGTGGCCCTCTCCGAGTCCCTCGCAGCTCCGAACCGTCTAACGTTGGGGAATACCTGAAAGGTTAAAAACGGGGTGAGTTACGAAAACTCAGTGTGTAATCCCCTTATTAAAGAAACAGTCAGTATACTGAAACAGAATCAGTCTGGGCCTGAGCCCTTTAACAATAACAGTACAGTTCAGTTTAGAGTATATGTGAGCCAAAACCCAAAACAATGTCATTTGGGTCACAGCCCATAACAAAATCAATTGGGCCTAGCCCATCACAGTAACAGTTTCAGTACGAATGATGCATGATGCATGCAAACCCATCCAACCCTGCACTTACCTCCGTCCAACCCTGCACTACCTGTGGGGAATAAATCACCCACGCCATCCCTACACTTACAGTGTTAGCACCGATTACAGCACTAATCGAAATCGCAGCAAAGCTGCTAGTATATATGCGGCTTTAAGCCTTCAGTAACGGTCTCATAATTGGCACATAGCCATCGATAACTGTAATAAGACTGGCACATAGCCATCAGCTACGGTAACATAAGCCATCAGCTACGGTAACATAACCGGCACACAGACATGGGTAAGTATGATCTACACAAATTTATCAATAATTACGATCAGCACACGCCATGGATAAATATGATCGACACAAAGTCATAATCAAGACGGCATAGAGCCATAATTAGGTTGGCACAGAGCCATAATCAGATTACCTGGCTTAAAGCCATTGGTAGGTCCACAGTCATCTCGTGCGACCCGTGTGACCTTAACAGATCATTACTGGGTCCACGGTCGTCTCATGCGGCCCGTTCGACCCTATCAAAACAGTACTTTCTCCATAACCAACATCCCAACCCTATGTAGTATGTCATGTATGCAGAATGTCTGGCCCACAAATCATCATATCATTCACAGTTAAGTCAACCAAATCATAGTCAAACAATCACAGTCAAATCAATCAAATCGTAGCACAAGTCAGTCATTTACCTTCGAGGGGCATTACGGTCATTTTACCCTACAGGGGTATTACTGTCATTTTACCATACAAGGGCATTACGTTCATTTTACCCTACAGGGGCATTATAGTCATTTTACCTTAACAGGGGCATCACGGTCATTTTACCTTAACAGGGGCATTACGATCATTTTTGTCGGGGCATTACGGTCATTTTGCCTTAACAAGGGCATTATGGTCATTTTACCCTACAAGGGCATTACAGTCATTTCTCACACTGGGGTCCAAGTATGTGTATCAACTCATCAATAGGTCCATAGCCCATCCGCACGACTGGTGCAACCTTTAGCAACCAAAAGGTATAGTTGGGCCCAAAGCCCAAAGTATGGCCCAAGTGGGACCCACACACTCGTGTAGCCCGCTAAGCCTAAAACTGCCCTTAGCCATGTGAACGACATGGTCGAGCTCATTATTCCATATAAGTTCATGAAGTTGGCCCATGTGGGGCTCGCGAAGCCATTGGGCCCACACAGCCCATTTGTCCCAAAACCGGCCCAAGACCATGAGATCGCTCATGGTGGCCTCCATCATTGTATCAACTTCCTCCCACACAAGCGTTCGTGTGCTCGTATGGTAAACGTTGCCGTATTTTTGACTTTCCAGCATTTCAGCATTTTGGCATTTCGAGATTTCAGTATTTGCCGATCTACAATTGGAGTGGTGTGTGTGTACACACACTTTTGGCTTTAAGCCAATCAACAGAAATAGGGTATACAGTTACACACCCTTTTCGGCTTTTAAGTCGACTATCATTTATGAAAAACAGTTACACACCTGTTTAGATTCCTGGTATGTATGATCCTGAAATGATTCACACTTCCACTGCTTCAATCGATGTAGTCTTACAAATCCGTAGATAAACCGAGTTCAATACGTTTGGATGCTGCCAAAACAATGCGACATGATCACATATTAAGAACCCTAATATATTCAAAATAACACACTACTTACACGTTTGCAATGTTACTTTTGTCCTTACAACTCGCGTTGGGCAGAACCAACCGCTAGGAGAAAGACAGTCAATAGAAGAGACAGAATAGGAATACCAAATATTCGGCCAATGAAACAGAGGAATACCGAAGCTGATTCCCCCTCCTTTAAGAGAAACCAAAAATAGAAAAGGGAAAGAGAAGAAAATATTTGGCTTAAATTAATGTAAGAGGAAACTCGAAAAACCCAAATGAATAGAGTAAAAGAGAAAGGGATATTTGGCCAGAGTGGGGAAGGTAGAAGAGAGAACTCACAAATAAATGATTCGACAGAGACTGAAACAGAAAAAGAAGAAAGAGACTTGGAAAATGCAACACAAAGCTTCGGTATTTCACGAAACGAAGAAGAACAAAAATAACCCGAATGGTCACTTGCCAATTTTGGCACCATAGAGAAAAGGGAAAGATTAGAGGTTCAAAACATCAAAGAAAACAATAAGGAAAATACCAAAACTACAATTGGCACAGCCAATCATATCCCCCAAAGCTCTCAAATTGCCGCAAATACACACAAAAGGACCCCTAGCCGAATACACCTCCTCAAGCTACCCAATTCGGCTACAACTCCCCTCACACTTCAAATTCCTTGAAAATCTCCACAAATCACTCCCCTTATCCCTCCTTAATTTACTCCTTGATATCCTCCCTAACAACTCCAAGACCAGTTCAAACTTTCACTCAACAGAGTTCGAATCTACTTCCAACACTTGCCATCCCATGCTAGCAAAATAAATATTTCTTCGCTCCAGGCGTGACTCGAACACCATCCCCCTTTGAAGCTTTATCATGCCACTTACCATCAAGCCAATAGGCTCTTTATGTCATAACTTATCCTTAATATTTCATAAAGCTTTCACGCCATTCAAAGCATTAAACCATCATCTTTCATTTCAACATTCATAATCACATTACACTTTATATAATTTAACTCACATTTTAATTCATTAATACTCGTTGAACCAAATGAAACAAATGACTTTATTATGGCATAAAACATTACAAGTACACTTATTTAAAACTCAATTCAACCTTCTATTCGCATAATAAAATTCAATCCATTAATATAATACTCATAAGTTCTTATTCACATACCAAACCTTAGAACATTGATATAATAGCCATTCCATTGATATCCTTTTCAATTGTTTCATTGTTCCGAAGATGCTGTGGTATCTTTCAACTAAGGTCTTACACAATCCCGAAGTGATGCCATAGTATCTTTCAATTCAACCTTCTATCTGCATCATAAACTTCAATCCATTAATATAATACTCATAAGTTCTTATTCACATACCGAACCTTAGAACATTGATATAATAGCCATTCCATTGATATCTTTTTCAATTGTTTCATTGTTCTGAAGATGCTGTGGTATCTTTCAACTAAGGTCTTACACAATCTCGAAGTGATGCCATAGTATCTTTCAACTATGGCCTTGATCGTTCTCCAGTATAGTGACGTAGGATCTTTCAACTATGTTCTTTTCCTTTTTTATTATAATGCCATGAAATCTCTCAATCATGGTCTTTCCCTTTTCTCAAATCAATGAATTCAATCACCAATTTATAGACATATATAAATAAGTATCAATTAACTTCTATAAATCAAATGAATTACTTTAATTAAATTATGAACTTACCTCGACTAAAACAGCTGCAAAAAAAAAAAAAGTCGACAACTAGTCTGAAACTTTAGCTTTTCCTCGATTTAAATCCGGTTGTAGTGTATTTTATCTAAATAGTAATTTCATTCAATTAATACTTTTCCAGCACTTAAATAAGCAATTTTATACAATTTAGCCCTTTTATCACTTTTTTAAAAAATTACCCCAACTTTTTAACTTTTGTACAATTTAGTCCTAAACCTGAAACTTGCAATTTTACCATTTTTAAAGAAAAATCAAGCTAGTCGAATTTACTAGGGACCCTCTGCAGCCAGTATTTATTTTTTTTTTTACAAAAATTTCATGCAGTTTTACAATTTAAACAATTTAATCCCTAAACATTAAAATTTCTAAAAATTACTTAACAAAATACTTCTATTTAACAACCAAGCTTAATAATCTAACAAATAAATTCAAAAAAACACTTAAATAATTCTTAGAAAGTCCCTAAACTTTTAACAGTCTTACAAATTGGCCCCTGGGTTAACTAAATTAAGTTAAAACGATCACAAAAACATAAAAATCATTAAAAACAGATCTCAAAATCTCATACATACATGGGAGAGAACTTGGCCAAACCTCCTTGGTGTCAGCAATGGTGTTCTTTCGACTTACAGAAGATGAACATAAAAAATAAAAATGATATGTTTGTTTCTTTTATTTTAACTTAACTTTTCTTTTAATTTTTATTAAAATATAACATATAATTAACCAATTTTAAACACCAACCATGAATACCATTTGCCTATGGTATTATTTCCACATAAGCCCTTGTGACATTATTAATTTAACTATTTAACACCTTTAATTAATAGAATTTAACTTTTGTAGCTTTTATAATTTAATCCTTTTCAATTAATTAACTATCCAAACATTAAAATTTCTTAACCAAATTTCAATACACCTATATAATCATTCTATAAATATTTAATAAAAATATATATAAAATAGATTCATAGAAACGAGGTCCCGATACCTCTTTTCCAAAACCACTTGACTTAGGAATTAACTACTTGAACTTAACTATACGACTAATTAATAAAATTTATTAAATCAAAATTTCAATAATATTATACTTGACTCATAATTATTAATTAGTAATATTTTTGAACTCACTCGTTGGAGTTGTGGTCCTGAAACTACTATTTCCGTCACAACTGAAAATTAGGTTGTTACAAATTAATTATTTAATTAGATAATTAGGAATTTAATCGATCATAGGCTAGAGGTCCGCATTGTTGACACTAGGAGTAGGAAAGTCCATTAGGTTCATTTAGGTTAATTAATTTAATTAGTTTAATTAAAATATTTATTTAGATTCGCACTACTAATTCATGACTCGATTAGATTAGTAATTATTTTTTGTAATTAATTTAATAATAATTCTCCAATCTGCAATCCCTTGGGTACGATCCTCAGAATACTTACCAGTGTTTCGTTGTAAACTTTACTATATTACAATTTGACTCGTACACTTACAAACACCGTCAATTTAATTCGAAATATTTTTTGTGTGATATTTAATTATAAACGATAACGCGTTTATAGGCGGTCACCCTATCCGTGCATGTATCACTTTGGCTTGAAAAAACAAAGATCGGGTAACCTCAAGTACATGATAGTTTTTACGTTCAGCCACACCATTTTGTTGTGGTGTGCCAACACAAGAACTTTGTTGAATGACACTGTGAAATTTGAGAAAAGGACCAAGGTTTGAATTAAAGAAGTCTTTGGAATTATCAATTTTTAGGATTTGAATATTGGCTTTGAACTGAGTTGGAACCATAACATGAAAGTGCTAAAATATGTGTTTGGTTTCAGATTTTTCTTTTATAAGAAACATCCAACACAATCGAGTATGGTCATCAACTAACTAAAAGCCATTGAGCACCAATTATACTAGGAATACGAAATGGCTCCTAAATCTCACTGTGAATGAGAGAAAAAAGGTGACTTGGTTTGTATGATCATGGTGAATAAGTGTCCCAAGTATGCCATATTGATTGACAAAACTCATAACAAAATAAATTGGGAGTTTTATGGATGAATAAGGATGAAAACAAACATTTTAAATATAGAAAATTTGGATGACCTAGATGAAAGTGCCACATCATGATTTCATTTTTCTTATTAAAATAATTAGTAGACTTAAAACTATGACTCAATGAATATTGATGACTGACGAAATGGATTAAAAGAGTGTTGACATCTAAAACATAGAGGCCCACACAAAAATCAGCATTGCCAATTGTCCTCCCCGAGCTCTAGTCCTAAAAGATACAAGATTTAGAAAGGAATTTAGTGTCACAGTTTAGGTCATGGTTCAGTTTGCTAATAGATATGAGATTACAGTCAAGTTCAAGCACAAATAACATTAATTTGAGAGTAAGGGTATTTGAGAGACAAATGGTTCATGTTCCAACCATTTTAGTGCGTGTACCATTGGCAATAGACATTGTTTTAAGTTTCTTACAAGAGGAATAAGTTGTGAAAATTTATCTACCACTTGTCATGTGATCGGATGCACTTGAGTCTATAATCCAAGACAAGGAGGATGATTTTGCTGCATGTAGTGCAAAACTATTTTAGTTTTGTGTAGGGTTATTTGCCTTTTGTATGAGTTTCTAGAGAAGTTCTAATTGTTCCTTACTAAATGGAGCAAAATTACCAGGTTAAGATGTTTAAAAAAAAACAACATTCTTTTTTTCCTTGCGATCTTGGTTTAGCTTCCAATCAGTGGGCTTTCCATGTTATTTCCAACAGGTTTACTTCAAATGCCCAGGTCTCTGACAATGATCACACCAAGGGCGACCATTTCTACTTCAATTGTCATTGGTATTTTGTGAATAACTTCGAGCAGCAAAAGAACCAAAATCTAGTATATTGTCTTTAACTACTACAAAGGCTAGAGCTTCACGGTTGGAGACAAGATGAGATTGTCCCAACATAACCCATTTTTGGCTTTCCTCTCTTCATACTTCAAAAAAAGCCTCTTGCAGACTAGGTAGAGGTTTAGTTGGCCCTTACTTTATCAAGAGATTTTTTGGGCCCCATCAAAAATTTGAATACCCGTTTAGTCTCAACGATCTTTCTAAAATACATACGACCTTTAACACACTTCCATTCATGTATCTCAACTAAATCTAGTTATTTTCAATAGTGAGAAAGAATCATGAAATAGATTGTCACAGTTTTTTATGCTAATGAAGATCTTGGAGAGTACTCTTCACAAGAAAAAGTTCGATTATGTTCTCACTACTAGAGAACATTTCTCGTTCTATTTCCCATATATCTTTTTTCGTGATGTACAACAAAAAATTCTCTCTTGTATCGGTTGTTATGGAACTAATCAACCTAGACATAACCAGATTGTTTTCTACTTTCCAGGTTTTGTATTTAGTAGTGTTTGAATTTGGTTTTGGGATAACACCAGAAAGATATTCATTTTTGCTCCGCCACTTATGAACATCATCATTGATCGTGTGTCAGAGTCTTAAAATTTATATAACAAATGATCGAGCCTAGAAACTAACTGTGACAATGACTTGAGGCAAGTGCACCTATCGAACAGTAGTATAGTTTAGTGGCAAGACCCGATTGTCGAACCCAAAGGAACCAAAAGTACTAATACTAACTACTAAACTAAGGATGCTAAGACAAAGAGAAGGAATTGGGCAAATACTTGTGGGAAAAACCAATTGATAAAGACAATACCCGAGGAAGAATCCACCTAGACTTCACTTGTTATTTATGAAACACCCCAAACCCGGCCCACGAGCCTTGACCAGATCTGGTATGTTCCCCGGTGTAAACCGTTTCAAATTCTTTTGTTACTTAGGAAAAACCGGTTGGGCTTGAGTTGAAAACGAGTTTATTTGATTAAAAATCCTTTAGCTTTAGGTGACAAAACGTTTAGGGTTGGTTTTGATAATAAATTTACTTAATCTTTCAATTAATAAATATTTGTAACATAATAAATCAAAGTGAAGTAACGAAATTCAACTATGGCCTTATTACATCAAATAGTTTCCAAAATATTTCAAAGTACTAAAATAAATTCAAGAGTCCATAAAAATATAAACTTCATGTTGAGCATGGCCACCACAAGTACTGCCGTCCCGGTCCATCACTGTTCATCACCTGAAACATGGTCCCACAACGGGGTGAGTCAAACAGACTCAATGTGTACACGACACTAAATCATAATAGAATCAGGCATACAATAGTTACACATTCAAAACATAAAATACAAGTTATGATGCATTCCCAAACCCAAACATAATTATCCATCCGCTACACACCCCCGTACCTGCCAGTCACACCGTGGGGACTACTAAGTCGACCCTCCTTCTGCTACACTCCAAATTGCGGTCTTAGGTCACCGCATTCGTGGTCTTAGGTCACCACGTTCAGATTACTGTGGTCTTAGGTCACCACTTTCAGATTACTGTGGTCTTAGGTCACCACTTTTCACTTCCCCTTTCAAACAAACCCATATGCCCATAACATATTATGCAATTACATGCCCAAGTTCACATTCTTATCATATTCTCATGTTACGAATAACATTTTTCATATTCCTAGTAGAAGTAGGAAACGTACCTGAGTACTTAGTACCATATCATGGTACCTTAGCCACTTTCATATTCTTAATATCACATATATTATTTAACACAGCCATGAAACGTATTATGAAATAGTGTGGGGTACACACCTAATTCGCTTAACAGATTCCTTGAGATCCCGAGATCTGATCTACTGCCTTAGATCTCAAGTTCCTACAATTGATTAATCACTTTTTACCTTAATAAAAAGCCATTCGGCCAAAATTCCAAATCCTAGTAGGATTAGTATTCTTACCTTATTGCCGGTGATCACCAACAAATCCCGAAACTGTTCCTTGTTTCCCTAGGAATGTCGAAATCCTTAAAACCTTACGTTAGACTTAATCTTAATCATCAAAACATAAATCAAGGCCTTTGGCCGAATATTCACATGTCTTACCTTAATCTTAGAAATCCCGAATACTCTTCCTTTTAGTCGTCTACTCTGATAATCCCGAAAGATCCTTCCATATTCGGCAACCAAAATATGTATGGGGTTAGATTATCTCTCGGCTAATCTAAAAGAAAAGAATGGAAACCAAACTTGGATCTTACCCTTATTTGAAGAAATCGATTGCACCTTCACTTCAACCTTCAGAGATTCGGCTATGGCTAAATGATGCTCTCACAACTTTCGGCTTTTGGAGGGATTAGAAAGAAAAGAGAAGGAAGAATAAAGAAGGAAAGGAGAGGCCATTCTGCATTATTTTCTGTTCTTTGAAAGCCTCTGCCGAATTCTCTTCACCAAATCCTCTTCTTCTTTTATTTTTGCCAAGCCGAAATACCTTGTGTTCTAGCCGAATTTACTAGGCTAGAGTCCCTTACTTGGCCACCACTCTTCTATTTTGATAACTTTATCCCTTGATTTATCACTTTAATTATCAACAAAACTTAATCCAATATTTATCTCTTATCTCCTAATAAAAATAACAATAATTATCCATCATTTATCTCTTGAAAATAATCTAAAAAAAATCCATTATTTATCCCTTATTTATCCACCCTTTATCTCTTAAAAATAAAAAAATAAAAGCTCCTAATTTATAGCCATGTGCCGTCCACCTCACTTCTTCTGGAAGCAAAATAAAATTTCTTTTATTTGCTTCCCATGTAACTCGAACTCAGGCCCACTTGCTCATGTAGGTGGCGTCACTTACCTGGGCCTTAAGTGGCATTTCCAAGCCACTTTTCCAAGCCTGTTTGTGTGTCAAATTCCTCCTATTATTTTTCTTAAGGCCACCTTGCCTTAGTTTTCTCTTTTTAAGCCTTAAAACTTGACATTTCTTTACATTTCCAAGTTTCCAAAAATTTTCGTTTGGCTCTTTAAACTTGACATTTCCTTACATTTCCAAGTTTCCAGAAATGTTTACTTTCCTCTTTTGAATCATTTTTAAATCTTTTCCTTACATCCCCTAGTTTCCAAAAATGTTCACTTTCCTCTTTTAAACTTAACGTTTCCAAAGCATTTCCTTACATTTCCATACATTGCCTTACATTTCCATACATTTCCATACATTTCCTTACATTTCCATACTTTTCCATACATTTCCATACATTTCCATACATTTCCATACATCTTAGGGTTCCTAAAACTCCTCAGAACACATCCAACACACCCACTGAGCCTACTATCTCATGAATTACGCACGAACGCATAACCCCTAATCTAGGATGTTACAATTTAACTCTGAACCAGACGATTTATTCACTTGACTTGATCCGTAGGATTCCCTAATTTATATTAATACCTCTCTCGAGGCTACTAACGTCTAACCCTAGGTTGATTAATTGAAATCTCTTTCTAATTAAAACCCCTAGGATTACATTAACTCGATCTATGGACTCCCATATTAGGTTTGACCCTAATCCGGCAGATTTTCGTCATCCTATCTCTAGGGTTGCAATCAACTCCGCTTAATTATGTTAGATCTACTCTTAAACAGGACTTTTGCTCCACTGCCTAAGCACATCAATACATGAATCAATATCCTGAAATATCAAAACAAGAATTAAGAACACATAATTAAGAACAAATCAAGTATTTATCATATAGTTCAGAAAACAATAACAAGATTCGTCTTAGGTTTCATCCCCCTCAGGTATTTGAGGGGTTTAGTTCATAATCATAAAAGAATACATCTCAGAAGAAAATATGAAACAAAACATAAGAAAAACCCTAAAACTCCCTGAAGGAATTTGAAGGGAAAATCCTCCGTCTTGAGTATAACTCCGGCTTCTTGAGATGAATCAACTGGCTTTCTTCGAGTAATTCCCACGATTTTGGCCTCTCTGGCTCGGCTCTTCGGCCTAACTGGACGCCCCCTGAAGGTTGGCATTTAGGGTGTTTATATAGGCTTTTGGAATGGCTTTCTTTGCCTCTAAGTACCCTAATCCGAATAAAATTCCTCTTTGTCACGGCAGGGACACGCCCATGGCACACGCCTGTGTGAATCGTGGCCAGGTCGTGTTCGAGTCTGTTAAGGAGGCGCGGCTGTGTGGTCTTCGGCCCAGGCCGTGTCGATTTCGTTCTTTGGCCCATTTACTTCGTTTTACGCCTGTTTCTCGTTCTTTTTATCCTCTGGTGCTCTCTTGAGTATAAAACATGAAAACAAAGGATTAAGAGCACCAAATTCCACAATTCAAGGCTTAAATCATCCAAAAGTATGTTAAATATGGGATTAAAATATGTATACATTACGGTTTATCAAATACCCCCACACTTAAGCATTTGCTTGTCCTCAAGCAAAATTCTCAACTCACAATTAAAATGAACTTCCTTGATTTATAATATTCATCAATAGTGTTCCATCATAATTCAAAGATAATTCATACACTGATAATTTAAGTAGAAGGGTCCTAAAGATTGAAACAATCAAAGTCATAGTTTTTTTTGTAGCACGAAAACATAGGTGTTTTCCCCTTACCTAAATAATCACCTTTAATTCAAAATCGACAAGAGTTTACATCCTCACTAAAGATTCACTCAAATCACTCAAAGTGTTTAAGGTTCAAAATTAAGCACTCAAAAGTCGAACATGAAAAGTTAATCCCATAGGCTTGCATGAAAATCAAATCTCCACCACTATAAAATGAAATGATACACAAATCAAAAGGTCTTTAAAAAGGGTTGTAATGGGGCTTGGGTTAAAGGTGTGGATAAAGCTGAATTAGAAGGTTAGAATCGAGATTGAATTGACAATTTACCTAACTAGAAAAATGAACTAATCCTAAATAATTACATTAATTGAAAACTAATAATACGAGCTTTTTCTTCAAGATGTGAAAATTAAATGTATAAGCTCACTTAATCATAGAACTAATATTGAATATACTTCGATTTTTTTTTTCGGAACAAATCAATACAATAATAAGAAAGAACTTTAACAACTGAAATATAGAACATAGTTAGGAAACTGTTCAAAATCAAATCTCGACAAAAAGGGAGTCAAGAAATGGTAATAACAAATACAAGATGGGTTTTGGGTTATTATTAGTGGGCGAGTCAATAAAAGGTTGTTAGGATCAAAGGGGTTCACTAAGGGTTAATTGTAAGGGTAAGCTTTTTAGTGGAGTGAGTGGGTTGAATCCTAAGTGCCTTTATCATCTCTGTATATCAAATCAATAATGTGGTCTTGACATGTATAATCGAAGCAAGTTCTAGAATAACAAATCAATGTTGACACACTCATAATCAAAAAGTGAGCACGAAAGAATGTATGCTCTAAAAGGCTCAAAATCTCACAAAAATTATAGATTTTTGATATCAACTTTGTAAATTTCAAACTTCAAGGTAATAAATAGATTCAGGCAGACAACCTAATCAAAATTTTAATTTTAAAATAGACTCATCATGCTTGATTCTCTAGTCTCCTAAAGTTTAAATCATCACTGCATAATTATCAATGGTTTAATCTAAAACATATCAATAAAAGTCATAAATCAAAAGAAATTCATTCTAATCATAACATGAGAAAATTACTTAAGAACAAGGTATAATTAAAGGCATAATTCAGGGATTTGAGAATAATGCAGAAAGTTAGGCACTTTCTCGAAATGAATATTCACCCCCCACACTTAAGATGTACATTGCCCTCAATGTACAAAGATATATATGAAATTTAAAAGAAAGGGAGAGGTGAAACTTCCTGAATTTGGATGGCTTCCTTGAGTTGGAGTGTCGTGGTGTGGTGACCGCCGACAATCTTTGTGCTAGATGAAGAAATTGGGAAGCTCGTAAAAAATTAGCCAGGAAATAATAAGAATAATTCAAAATATACTAAATATATATTTAAAGAAAAGAAAGATAAAAAGAAAGAAAATAGAAAGTAAAATAAAATTAAAAGAAAAGATTAATGGACAGAAGAGTCCTTATTGTTAGATGGTTAGCGAGGTGGGTGTGATTTCTAAGGCTGTGGTGTCGTGGCTATGGTCGTGGTGTGGTGATTCCCAACAGCCTTTAGAACCTAAATCAAGGAAAACGAAATAAAATATATTATAATAAGTAAAAGAAAAATAAAGAAAACAAAAATAAAGGAGAAGTGAAAATAAAAAGAAAGTTAAATGGACTCAAAGGTCCTTTTCCTATCGAGTTAATGAAGCGGCCGGTATGAACTTATGTAGATCGGTCTCATAGAGGGAGACTGTGCTAGGATCCTTCCGTTTCTTCGACATGGATATGTTTAGATCTAGAGTTAGAGGGAATGAAGAGAAATGAGAATGAAGAGTTAGGAGTGTGTTTGAAGAAAAAAGGGAGTGGGGAGTAGGTAAGAAGGGTGTGTGTGTGTGTGTATGTTAAATAGAGATTTCAAATCTGGTACATCCCCATGCCCGTGTACCGTGGGCGTGTCGAGTCACACGGTCGTGTCGCACGGCCGTGTTATGCTTCGTTCGTTTCTTCCATGCCCATGTGCAGGTTACCACGCCCGTGTTGAGAAAACAGTGTCAACCATGGCTGCATTGCACAGCCGTGGTATTCTATCGAGGGCCTTGACTTGAAGACATTTTTTGTTCTGTTTCATACTATCTCTGCCATGTCAATACGAAAATTCGTAGTATCCACACGGCCACGGCCACGGCCGTGGCCGTGTGTGAGGCCATGTGGTATGGACATCTGCACTTTGGTTAGTTTATAGTTAAGTGCTAAAAAGGAAAAATAAAATAAAAGAAATAAAAGAAAAGAAAAAAAATAAAAATGTGAAATTAATGGGGTTAGTACCCGGGTTGCCTCCCGAGAAGCGCTCGTTTATAGTCTTAAGCTAGACATTACCTCTCATTCGCATAATCAGGGTGGTTTGAATAGTTGAACATCCTCTCTCATGCTATCAGTTCTACTATCATGGTAAAGTTTGAGTCGAGTAGCGTTTACCTTAAAAGTGCCAAATTCAGAATGAGTCACCTCGACCGTTCCGTATGGGAAGACATTGCGTACCTAGAGAGGGATTTCTTCGTTTGTATTCGGGTCAAGAGGAGGTATTCGAGGGTCTGCCTTATCTAACAATACTTGATCTCCGATCTTGAATTTGTTTGTCCCACGAGATGGCGTTGGTTCTGTTTTGTGTATTCCTAATTTCTCCTTGAAGTGTGTCTTCCACTCGTCTAGTTCATTGATCTGAAGCGTTCGTTCCTCATGAGTTATTTTCTCGTTGGCATGAGATCTAGGATCTGGCTCAGTTGTGTAGTTCCGTGGTGCTTCCTGAGTTATTTTATAAGGCATAACATTTATGCTTTCCCCTAAATCAGCTAAAGCATTATCAACAGATAAACTACCAATTAAGCATGAAATTGTAAAACTCCCTGGATCTTTTAATTTTCGTGGTAGTTTGTTTTGCAACATTGCTGAACACACTGCGTTTAGTTCCACATGCGATTCCTCGTCTAACTTCCGCTTGTTTATCAAAAGCTCTTTTAAAAATCTCCTTGAATCTGGCATCTACGAAAGAGCTTCAAGAAATAGTAAGTTAATATATAATTTCTTTAAAAGTTTAATAAATTTACCGAATTGTTCGTCTATGTTGTCCTTCTTCATCGCATTGGGGTATGGTATACGAGGTTGGTATTCTTTAATTACCGGTTTTGGCTTCTCGTGACTGATCTCGACCTTACCTTTCTCTACCAAATTATCTTGGCTTAATTTGCTCTTATCTAACCCTACACTATCTTGAGCTGTTATGGCTTGAAGTTGCTCCTTTGGGTTAGTTTCAGTGTTGCTTGGCAAGCTGCCTTGTGGTCGTTCTGAGATGATCTTGGCAAGTTGCCCTAACTGGTTTTCGATCCCTTGAATCGATGTCTGTTGATTTTTTAGTTTTGTTTCGGTGTTTTGAAAACGTGTTTCTGACACCGCTATAAATTTTGATTGCATCTCCTCAAGGTTCAACTTCTTTTCCTGTGGGTAAGGCTGTTGTTGGAAGTTTGGAGGGTGTTGTTGTCTCTGATTTCCTTGACCACCCCATGAAAAATTGGGGCGGTTCCTCCAACCTGGATTATAAGTATTACTATAGGGGTTATTTTGAGATCTGAAATTGTTACCCATATAGTTCATTTGTTCGCTTTCCATGCCATGTCCGTAGGGTGGGTACTCAGAATTCGCCACACCTCCACTTGTTTCGCACTGCATAACCGGATGTACCTGCGAAGAACACAAACCATCAATCTTTTTATTTAAAAGTTCTACCTAGTTTGATAGCATGGTAACTGCATCGAGGTTGAAAACACTGGCTTCTTTTGTTGGTTTTGTCCTTGTGACTTGCCACTGATAGTTATTCAGTGACATCTCTTCAATGAATTCATAGGCAGCCTCTGTTGTTTTGTTATTTAAGGTTTCGCTGGCAGCTAAATCAATTAGCTGCCTGGTTGAGGGGTTCACACCATTGTAAAAAGTTTGGACCTGTAGCCACAAGGGTAATCCATGGTGTGGGCACCTTCTCAATAGATCTTTGTATCTCTCCCATGCATCATAAAGTGTTTCTAAATCCATCTGCACAAAAGAAGAGATATCATTCCTTAACTTGGCCGTTTTAGCCGGCGGAAAATATTTTAATAAAAAATTTTTGGTCATTTGTTCCCATGTAGTGATTGATCCTCGTGGAAGAGAATACAACCACTATTTAGCTTTATTCCTCAAAGAAAAGAGAAATAATAGAAGATGGATGGCATCATCAGAAATGCCATTTATTTTGAAAGTATCGCAAAATTCTAGGAAATTTGCCAAGTGATTGTTCGAATCTTCATCCTGCAAACCATCAAACTGAACAAATTGCTGTATCATATGAATTGTGTTAGGTTTCAATTCAAAATTATTTGCAGCAATAGTAGGTCTAACAATACTTGACTCAGTTCCTGTTACATTAGGTTTAGCATAATCATACATAGTTCGAGGAGCGTGATTTTCGGCTACTTCTTGAGGTAGCGGATTATTCTCAGCCATCTCTTCAGTAGTATTGGTTTTGACTTCTTGCTCTTCTTCTATGTAATTTAAGCTTCGCCTTATTTCTCTATGATTTCTGCGAACAGTACCTTCAATATCACTGTCGTAGATTAGGGGTCCTATCAGGTTCTTTCTAGTCATAAACTAGAGGTACCTGCTAAGAAATAAAAGAAGGAAAATTAGCAAAGTTAAAATCAAAATAAAAATAAAAATAAATTGCAAAAATAAAAATGGCTAAAGTAATAAAAATTGAGCATTCTTAATATTTTAGTTCCCCGGCAACGGCGCCAAAAACTTGATCATGTGTCAGAGTCTTGAAATTTATATAACAAATGATCGAGCCTAGAAACTAAATATGACAACGACTTGAGGCAATCGCACCTATCGAACAGTAGTATAATTTAGCGGCAAGACCCGATTGTCGAACCCACAGGAACTAAAAGTACTAATACTAACTTTCTTTTTATTATTTAGCCTAAGAATTAAAGGAATTTGTTATCTAATCTAAAACTAACTAACTACTAAGCTAAGGATGCTAAGACAAAGAGAAGGGATTGGGCAAATACTTGTGGGAAAAAACAATTGATAAAGACAATATCCGAGGAAGAATCCACCTAGACTTCACTTGTTATTTAACTCTGAACCAGACGATTTATTCACTTGACTTGATCCGCAGGATTCCCTAATTTATATTAATACCTCTCTCGAGGCTACTAACGTCTAACCCTAGGTTGATTAATTGAAATCTCTTTCTAATTAAAACCCCTAGGATTTCATTAACTCGATCTATGGATTCCCATATTAGGTTTGACCCTAATCCGGTAGATTTTCGTCATCCTATCTCTAGGGTTGCGATCAACTCTGCTTAATTATGTTAGATCTACTCTTAAACAGGGATTTTTGCTCCACTGCCTAAGCACATCAATACTTGAATCAATATCCTGAAATATCAAAACAAGAATTAAGAACACATAATTAAGAACAAATCAAGTATTTATCATATAGTTCAAAAAACAATAATAAGATCCGTCTTAGGTTTCATCCCCCTCAGGTATTTGAGGGGTTTAGTTTATAATCATAAAAGAATACATCTCAGAAGAAAATATGAAACAAAACATAAGAAAAACCCTAAAACTCCCTGAAGGAATTTGAAGGGAAAATCGTCCGTCTTGAGTATAACTCCGGCTTCTTGAGATGAATCAACTGGCTTTCTTCGAGTAATTCCCATGATTCTGGCCTCTCTGGCTCGGCTCTTCGGCATAACTGGATGCCCCCTGAAGGTTGGCATTTAGGGTGTTTATATAGGCTTTTGGAATGGCTTTCTTTGCCTCTAATTACCCTAATCTGAATGAAATTCCTCTTTGTCATGGCAGGGATACGCCCATGGCACATGCCCGTGTAAATCGTGGCTAGACCGTGTTCGGGTATGTTAAGGAGGCACGGCCGTGTGGTCTTCGGCCCAGGCCATGTCGATTTCATTTTTTAGCCCATTTACTCAGTTTTAGGCCCGTTTCTCGTTCTTTTTATCCTCCGGTGCTCTCCTGAGTATAAAACATGAAAACAAAGGATTAAGATCACCAAATTCCACAATTCAAGGCTTAAATCATCCAAAAGTATGCTAAATGTGGGATTAAAATATGTATATATTATGGTTTATCAATCATTGACTGAGACCATTGAAGGTAGTTGTGGCCATTTAATTTATAAGTGGTAATAGGGACGAGATTATTTTCTATGATGGCTGGAGTTGGCCGAAATGTTGTAAGAGTATTGAGAAAGGGATTAGATGCAGATGAACCCTTCGATGTTTGTTAAGATTCCACCATGAAGAGATGATTTCGAGAAAAAAGAGATGAAAGCTAAAAGCGACGACTTGAGAGTGGAAGGGTAGGGTTTCTAAACTTACAACTCTGATACATGTAGTTTTGTGAAAATTTTTAAAAATGCTTGTCATCATTTACGTGAAGCTAAATGCCTACATATACACATAACATCATGTACATTTGGCCTTGATAGGCTCCTATAAATTAGGATTTATAATACAAAATCTTAACTAATATAGAATATCAGTATTTTAGGTAACTAATCTCCTAAGAATCAGTTATACAACGTGATACAAGTAATCACATGCCTATATTAATTTCCTACACACCTAAGTAAATACATGATTTGGAATTTGAATTTAGGATCAAGTTTATTGGTGGTGTAGGGTTTAAGCCATGGGTATAGGAAATCGAAAGTTCTAAGTGCTACATACTTGAGATTTTTGCCAAATAATATTTGAAATGGTGAGACATTTTCTAAGATAGGTGGCGAGTCTATTTATGAGGTATGTAGCATAGTGACATGTAAAGAACCAAAATTCAAGTGATAAATAGACTTCATGGAGAGAGGTTTTAATTGTTTCAAACAATATGTCGGCGACATTGTTCAGCTATGGAAACTCATTTTGGGTGTATAAGGTGGTGATAACAAATGTTAAAAACCATTTTCTTGAAGGTAAGAATTTAACTCTTTTATTTACCTCACCCATCAATATAAAATGAAATGATTTTTGTTTTAAAAACTTTTTCCACTAAAGGTCGGAATTTCTTAAACAATGTTTGAACTTCACTCTTTTCTTTACAATGTATATAGCCAAATATATTTATTGTAGTGATCAATAAATAGACAATAATATTTTTTTTATCAATGTTTAATACTAGTGATGATCATCATAAATCACAAAATATTAAATGAAATGGCAAGTGGTATGTTCCATTAGATGAATAAGCATTGCAGAAATGAAATTTGTCTTTTGTAGAGACTAGTAGGGAAAATTTTTCAAAAAAAATGTAAAACTTTTTAATGTGGATGATTGAATTGGAACTTGGGTAGATAAGTGACAAGCAGATGGTAGTGGGCTATGTAGAGCTAGCCACTTATAAAGTTCGTTCTGATTCCAACCTCTCACCAGTGACTTTCGAGTGTGCAAATCCTTCACAAGAAAATGAAAAGAAAAAAAAATCAACTGATGTTAGATTATCTTGACAAAACTTTGAAACAAAGAAAAGGTTTTGTATAACGGAAGGAGCACATAGAGTGTTAGAAAGCTTAAAATTAGAATTAGAAGCATGTATATCAGTTGAACTAGTGTGAGTAATATAGAAATTGTTTTACCATCAGCCATAGCTACTTCTTTTGTTCCAGTATACTCATGGAGATTGTCTGGATTTGTTGACACATGATGAACGACACCAGAGTCAAGAATCTAAGATTTGGTTGATGAATGAATTGAAACGAAATTTGCTCAAGCTTCAAAATGAATATTTGAAGTGGAGCAACACATATTGGCTTCATGACCAAATCGTTTGCAAAGTTGAAGGGCCAAGCTTGAAGGGCCCAAATGCAAGATGAAATTGTTTAAGTCCATACAATATTTTGCATGTGGGTGTTTGAAGCCATTTAGTATTTTTTTAATTTAGTATTTTTAATTCTACAGCTTTTTTAAAAAAAATTAAGATTATTTATTAATGCGTCTTTCATATGTGTTTTGTTATTACATAGTTTTAATATGTCTAGTTGTTGCATTTTTAATGTGTCTTAAAATATATTACGGAGTCATTAATGTTTGTCTTAGTCTTTTGAGTCTTTAATGTGTCCAATTCCATTACATGATAATTAGTGTGTCCTAATGTATGTTTAATTGTGTCCTAGATAATCCAATCCTTTTAAAGCTACTAAGGGACTGTTCGGTTTTGACAAGAGAATCAAGTGCATTCACACACATATGATTGTTTGTTTTGGGCATGAAAAGATACCATTCGGCCAAGCATTACTTCTTTAATTGCACCGTCCAATTGGGGAGCTGAATGAGACCTTTGAAAGCTTTCTAGAAGAAGTTTTTTGTCATCCCCATGCATCATAAAAGCCACCATCCACTAAGGGGGGAGTATCAGACCTTTGAAGATTTCTTAATCCTTAAGTATGCATGAATTTCGTCCCAACACATTAAATTTGCAGCCTCCACCATTAATTCATGTAACTCACATTAAAGGCTGAATTTTTCCATTTGTATACCTTGGCATATAAATATTTCGGACATGTTATTTTGTAAGGTTAGACTATTTTGATTAATATACATTTGAGTGTTAAACTCTTTGTTCTTTAAAAACTATCATGAACTTATCAAGAATTCGTTCTTGTGCCGTTCACCTAAAACCGATCTTGTCACTTCCCTTCTCATCTCTTTCCGAAGTATGGCGGTCAAACCTATACCTTTGGTTCCTATCTTCATATAGATAGTGGGTCAAGGTTCTTCTTCATTTCTTAAATTTCTCTAGTTTTAAACAACCATATAGAAATCGGGTCACGTTGTTTTATAACGTTGGTTCGTTTCTAGTTCCTTTTAAGTTCGTGAGTTATATCCCAATTTTATCTTTTATTTTTTATTTTTCTTCGCATTTCCATGAAATCTCGAGAGAGTACCTGTTAAGAACGACCAGGAACTTAAAATGGTAACTCATAATTTCAATACATAGCAAGGATCATGTCAGATCCGGATTCTTTTATTGTACTTTAAAGGTGATCTAGCAGGCTAAAGATTCATGTGTGACTCTTATTTGTATAAGAGGTATGAAGCAAGTTTCATTCTTCCTGGGTAATGGAAGCAGCAACAACTGTTGGGTGGATGGTTGGATCAACCGATGCCATCATTACCTGTTGAATAAATTGGTCTTGGCAAAACCAAATTTCGTATGCTGGGTTAGGTATGTCACAGTCATTTTGACGAGTAGTTGGTGATGGTGCCGGCTTGATGCCATTAAGGCGACTCATAAGTGTTGGAAAAATTGTATTTTATAGGAACTTTGAGGCATATTCTCAATAGGTAAAGGTGGAGAGTTGAATCATAAAATTATGGTTTCATATTCTACTCCATGAAACATTTACACCAGTATATTATATGCTCAAAATGGTTGAGTGATGAATGAGAAATTGATTCTCAAAGTAAGCTATTTGGAAATATTTGTTAGGAAAAGTAAAAGCTTAGATCCCACATTAGTTAAATACCAAGTATGAGATGTGTGTATATATGAGAACACTCTTGAAGGGTGATTGAATGTCTAAGCTTGGAACCTTGCCTTGCGCGCTTATAAAAGGACATTTATCTTATTTTATTTGATTCCAATCAATTTGATTTACTTTTAATCAAATTGATTTATTGGGTTCTTTAATGGCAAATTTTGTGGAAATTTCCAAAATTCCACCATATTAAATGCCTATGAAAGGCTATGGTTTTTGTAGAATTTTTTTCTACACTCATACTCTCCTCATACTCTCTCACATCGAATTTATTTTGCTCTCAAAATTCTTCTTTTTCTCTCCAACATTCCAGTGATAGAAAAAGGCAACGTTTATTCGTTGATCGCTACAGAGGTGCTACTGTTTTCATCATTGTGTTGTTGTATCCTGGGAGAAATTCGACCAACGTTTCTTCAAATACTGTAGAAGTGGCCGAATCTGTCTTTAAGTAAATTGTGTTAAACAAGCCTCAACGTTTAGTAAATCTCTATTCTTCTTTTCAATTTCAACTTTTTGTTACGTTTTTTATTGGTTCACATATTTGACAATTTAAATATAAATTATTCCATTTATATTTTATTTTATATATATAAATAACTGTTTATTTATATTATATATTTTGTTCGCTAACATGTTTTGTCCAACAATAAAATGATAACCATTGAGAAACATTACAAATTGCGACTTTCAAGCGGCAAAATTTAGATTACCTTATAGTTTAATCGGAAGTTGGTCAACAATATTAAATTGGATTACAGTGGTTGTGGTTGTTTTATTTGATGGATCCGAAACAATTATAATGGTTCGGTTGGTGTTGTTTCCAGAGGGAGCTAGGAGGGATATTGGTTGCTATTTGTGCCTGGGACAAAAAAGAAAAAGGGAAGAGAGGGGGAAAATAGGATCAGGCTCTTAAAAGCTATAGATGCTTTGACACCATATAGATTTTTGAATGGAGATAAAATGAGTGCACTATAAATACATAAAAGTTTCACGACTAGAGTTTTGGACACATGACAGCAAGGAGCACAATTGGTTGCGATAGCAACACCAAGCAACAGTGAAAGATAATAAGCAGTGTATTTTTGCTTTGCAGCAAAGAGAGAAATTAATAATAATAAAGAAAAATTAGGGTTTAAGAACTTCTACTTCTAATTACCAAATAATTTTAATAATATATCACAAAAATATTAGTAAATCTAATAAATATCTTAACAGAATAAAAATCTTAATCTAATTAAACTAAATAATAAAACAAAACACACGCCTTCCTCTTTTTTTTCTTAACTTAAGGGTTAATTACAAGATTAGTCTCCCATTAAACTTTAAAAATTCAATTTGATCCTTAAAACAAAGTCGAAATTTAATTTATCCTCGAAATTAAACTAAAAATTTAAATAAGTCCATAATTCATAAAAATACTAAAAATTTAACTTTTATCATTTTATCCAAAATTTCAAAATTAATTTATTATATGCAAAAAATTATGAACTTATCTCGATTCGATATAAAATCCGATATCAAAATTTATAATCCCAAAGACTTTTTGAAACAATCAAATTATTGGATGGAAGAAGAGAATGAATTTGATTGGATCTTGAACCTTGATATACCAGGCATGATCGTTTACAAAATTATGGGCAATGTTGAATAGTTGCAAGACATAAATTGGAGGTTTACATTGAAGAGTTATATATGGTTCCAAACTTTTTTTTATATGTATATACCATGCGTAAAATTATTCATAATCATTTATGACTCGTAAATGAGAGGATAAACTCATTTCAGCACACTCAAATTCACGTCCTCCTACTCTGACAACAATATCAATATTAATTGAATTAAGATTTGTGTTTGATGATGGTTGAAGCTTGTGTCTGAGTACTGTGAGAAGATATTTTCAAAAGGGAGAAACAAACAATGGGTTGATAATTGGAACAAAGCTTTGGGGCTTAGTAAATCATAGAGAAAGTCAACTGTCATAGATGACCACATCTGCCTGGGCCATATAGATCGTTGGAACAATGAGCCACATGGTTCTGGGCTTAGATGATTATTTGAGGTTTCCATTCAAGGCTCAGTTGACATGACCCGGATAGATGAACCCAAACATCAAGCCGACTGTAAAAAAATAAGAGTAGAGTTAAATTATGAAGATATAAGTAAGAGGTGGTTGAAACACTGTAAAGAAACATACTATAAAACTATACTGTATTCATTCATGGCAGCAACAACAACAACACTAATAATATGAAATTATGAAAATAAGTAAGAGATGGTTGGCAGTTGGCAAAGGGCCAAAGGCTAAAGCAGGGGAGCGTCTTCCTTCCATGATACTACTAATAAAATTAAAAACCAGAGTGGGCTGAGGATGGTCCAGCCTTTGGCACGTGAAGACGCTCCTCACCCTGGCCTCCCATTATCATCACCCGTGTTTATCAAATTCCCTTTTTCTTTTCTTGCTTTAACTTACCCCTAAATCTTCCTTATTTTAACCAACATGGGACCTATAGTATTTACACATATATAACAACATAGCTTTCACAATCCATTCTATTTTACAAATTAATATAACCTCCCTCTCCACAATGATTTCTTCACTTCTTTATGCCTTAATCTTATCTCGGACTTATGAAACCCCTTTTTTTTGTTTCAGGAAGGGATTGAATCTTGTTCTTCTTTTTAATAGATAAATTACATTAATAATTTAATCAAATGTTTGGATACTTTACACTATCATTTGAATTTTGTTTTGTTTTGTTTTATATATATTAAATAAAGACTGTACACTAATTAGTGGGTTCAAAATATAATTGTATGGGTAAAAGTATTATGGAATTCATTGTACTAGAAGTTAAATTGCATTTTGCCCCTTGGATAAATTAATCCATATACTTTAACTTAAATAGCAAACTGTTGTTTCTGTAAAAATTTCCATCCATTTCTACTATTAAGAACTGATACTTGTACATCAAAATGAGGTACACATGGCATCACATGTAATTTTTTTGTTATTTTATTAGTCATGCCAGTTTTTAATAATAGAAATAGGTAAGTTTTTTAATAGAAATGATTAATTTACTCTTTGATCTAATGTATAAGGACCATTTTGCTATTTTTTAAATAAAAAATAATCTAACTCCTAATACAAGGTCTCGTGATACTTTTACCTAATTCGTTACCAAAAAGAATGAAAACAGCAAAAATGTTATTAGGTTGAAATTAAAGTATATAGAGCATGCTACTTGTGTTAGATATGACCCCTTTTTTCCTAACTAAATAAATGAAGAATTATATATGTACATATTGATTAAATTATTTGTTGGTGAAAAACATTAATATTCATAATTTTTGAGGGAGTTTTAGCTTGGTTTGATTTATATCTATAACAAAACTTTACAGCTTGTGTTCATATATCCCAAATTCACACACACATTTATATAATATTAATGATTTCCAAGGTTGATAACAAATGAAACATGGATGTGCATCACAATTTGTGAAAAACTAATTAATAAATATACTAGCAATTAATTGATACTGTTCAATGGAAATATATAAATGAGAGAAAACAGACAAAAAAAATATATTGAAAGAACATATTCTCTAATGCAACAATGATCACTAAATATCTCTTTTGGTAAAATTAATATTATCTTATCACACCCTCTCATCATTAATTAAGAAGTGATTAATATTATCTGAGTTTTTGGGATTTTGTAATCTAAATCCATTTTTCTTAATTTATATCACTGCATGCATTGCAGGAACCCTAAAAAGAATAGGGTTTAATAGTTCATGGGCACTGCTCACATTCAATTTATGGTAAAGTAATCCAAATGTGTAATAAATCAGAAACATCTTAGGGTGGTGTCTTGTATATTTTTATTTTCTTTTGGGCAAAATTAAAGATGTATTCTTCTCTCCTACATTTGGTAATATCTTGCACATAATTTGTTTTAGATGGTCTTATAAGTAATTTCCTGTCTATCAACTTGAATCAAATATTAAAAGGATTCATATTGGGGTATGGATCCCTCCATAAATTTTAATTATTATTAATCCTCTTAAATAATTGAAAAATTCTTGTATTTTTTTCTTTTACCTCTTCTATAAATTAATAAAACACAATATTTATAATAAAATTTTAACCAAAGAAGGGTGGTCGACTTTACCCTTATTTATAGAAAAATAAATTAAAGAGATATGTGTGTGGAGGGTAGGTAATTCTATTAATTTTGTTAACTTGTATATGGAGCTACCACTATTTTTACTCGTTTACAGCTATTACCAAAATAATGCAGATTTCTTTGATATAATAAAGACCTGTCCCCCCAAAAAAATGTGATACAGAAGTTGGGACTGCCTTAATTTTATTTAAACATAAAATATGAAATATATAAAATATTAGTAAAAACTTTTTGATAATAATACAAACTTTGAGACGATTCAAGTTAAATCTGAATGCATTATATATATATATATATATATATATATATATAAAGACTCTATTACTTATCTTTTTTAAGTTTTTCTTCAGAATTTAATAATGAGAAACAATGAGTAATATATTCATCATATACATTCTACACTCTCTCCTACTTTGTCAAGCTCATTTTTCTAATGCAACTTTTTATATCTTTTGAATTTTGAATTTTTAAATTTTTAATTTTTAAATATTTTTATTATAAGTTTTGATATTTTTATTAGAAATAGAATAACTTCTGATCTTCTATTATTTTTTTAAATTTTAAATTACTAATGCCACATACAAAATAAAATAGTGGCATGTCAACAATAAAGTATACGTAGGCAACATAGACTGTCACATTATCATCTAATATCCATTCCAAAATTTTAATTGCTCAATTATAATTTTTATCACGATATGCCTGATGTAATATGTATTGAACGAATAATTCAATATTTAGACAAAACTTAATAAAAGCACTTTTTTTTTTAATTTTTCTTTGTTTTGAAAAGTTTTAACTTTTTTAGGGTTTTTTTTTTAATTTTAAATGATTTTCAAAAAATATGTACTTTATCAAATTGATAAACTATAAATGTTTGGGAGATAAATTCTTTTTATAAGTGTTTAGTGTAATTAACTATAAATTTCGATGGTGTTATTTTTTAAAAAATAAAAATAAAATTGAATGGTGTTATCAAATTACACTAAACTTATTATATCATTATAAATATTAGGGATAAATCTTAAAATTATACATGAATTTTAATTTGGTACAATTATATACTCGAAACTCTAATTGTGGTTCAAATATATCCTTAAAACTTTTAATTTTGATTTAAGTATACAAATTTAGAAAAATAAATACATCAATTTATTTTTATATTAGATAAATATAATTATTTATGTATGCAGTACATAAACATAAAATGATGTTATATCAATAATTGTGTTAATAATTTACAAGAATTAAATCAAATCAAAATTTCATGTATAAAATTACACAAAATTAAAACTCATGTATACAATTATACATTAAATTATAATTTATGTATAGTTTTAAAATTTATCCTAAATATTATAATTGAAATTAAAGTACAAGGAATAATTTTGCAACAACATTTATACCTTCAGTAGGTTTAATCCAAAATAAATAATAAAAATGAAAACATTACCAATTCTACAACTATCAACTATCTTGTATAAAAAGAAGTAAGAATTATCTTAAATTTTAGTAGTCATAAAAAAGGGTATTTGACTGTGTTATCTCTTATATTTTAAATTAGAAAACATTTTAATTGAGTTTTTAAAGGGTAAATAATATATTAATCAATTTTTAAATTTTAGATATTAAATAGCAATTTAAATCTGTCTTCTATTTCATTTTATTTTAATACATTAGATTAAATTATTTATGCAATAGGTAGAACTTAATTCACGTATTTTAAATATGTTCCATGTAAGATTTAAGTTGTTATATAACTCTCAAGATTAAAATACCTAACTCATCTTTAAATCTAGTGATTAATTTAATATTTAATCATAGTTTGAGGATGTGCAGTGAGATTTAACTAAAAAAAATATAATATGAACTTAAAATAATTTTGTCTTATTTTTTCGACCTGACTAATTAACCCACAATATATATATTTATACAAAATTTTACAACTTTACTACAATCTCCCCATAAACTAAATTTTCACCCACAAAATATAGTAGAATCACCCAAAACATGGAAGGATTTTATATTATAGAAGAGATTAACGAGTCTACCCTACTTTTTTTAATTTCCTGCAATCTTGAATCTTGATTCTAATTTGCACAGTGCACGTCTGCGAGTAAATGCTAAATAGCGGCCTCACTATTTATCTAATCCGCTAATTTTGGCGCCTTCAAAACCGCAAATCTCATCACCAACTTTCCTTTTCGTTGTAACCCTCCTTCCCTTCTTCACTTCTAACTTACTATATTCTCATTTTTTGTATATTTTCCTTAATCTCCTCAAACGTGGATTTAACTGTTAACAACTTAACATATATAGTAGTTGTATTACAGTGGGTAAACACCGACCGACCAAACCCATGTTTTGTTTTTGTTCTTTTTGTTGCTGGGGATTGAGATTTTTCCCCTGCTGATGTGCGATACAGAACAGAGAGTTGAGAGAGAAATGGGAGAGTTAGACACTTCGTTTTCTTGTTCCAGTCTCTTGTGTCGGGAAACTGAAGAAGATGCATGTTTTTCCGAAACAGAGAAAGAAGATGATCCAAGTGTTTACTTCAAATCATGTTTTGTTTCGGACAATGAAGACGAGTATATCGAGATGTTGGTTCAAAGAGAGATTGAAATCGGATTCAAAACCAGTGCATCGTTTAGTGATTCGAAACATAAGAGTTGGTTGAAATGTGCTCGCTTAGATGCTATTCAATGGATGTTCAATGTTTGTGTCTCTTCCCTACTCTCTGTTTTCTTTGTTTCATTGTATGATTTTGATTAATCAAATTTTTATTTTTCATTGTTTGGTCCAGACAAGAGCAATTTTCGGGTTTCAAATCCATACAGCTTATTTATCTGTCATATACTTTGATCGGTTTCTATCAAAGAGATCCATTGATGTAAGGTTTTTTTTTTTTTCTCAATTGTATAAACAATAATAGTTAAATGAAGTTTCTTGTCTGTGTTTGTAACATTGCCTGTTCGGTGTAGGATGGGAAGTTGTGGGCTATTCGATTGTTATCAGTAACATGTTTATCATTAGCAGCAAAAATGGAGGAATGCAGTGCCCCTGCTTTTTCAGAATTTCCTATACAAGATTACCAATTTGAGAATAAAACGATCCAAAAAATGGAGTTATTGGTACTTACCACCTTGGAATGGAAGATGAGTTCAATCACACCCTTTGCTTATTTGGATTATTTCATCCATAAATTTTATGGTGAATATAGGCCTAAAGGATTAGTCTCCAAAATTATGCAACTTATCATGTCAATGATAAAAGGTAATCCAGAACTTAAGTTTTTATTGAAATGTATGAACTTTTATCTTTATTATGTGTTGACTCCATTACCGTAATGCAGAAATCAGTTTGGTGGATCATCGACCCTCGATTATTGCTGCGGCCGCAGTGTTAGCTGCTTATGATAGCCGATTAACAAGAAAATCAATTGATCTCAATGTTGACTTCATTTCATTTTGGGGAACTCTAGAATATGTAAGCATTCTTTTTTTAATTAAGAACAGCATTCATCTGTATATGTATATACTAATATCTATCTTTATACTGGATGATGCAGGAACATATATTTTGGAGCTATAATATGATGCAGGAAATAGAGATGAGAAAATCCAAGACACCAACGTCTGTTATTTCTTCTAATTATTCATCAGTAACTTATAGCTCATTTGATGCTATTGAGACTTCTTCTGCTGTCTGTAATGGAGCTGGCACTAAGAGGAAACTTACATTCAATGAGTCCGATCGAAATAGCCCACCGGCGAAGAAATTCTATCAGCTGTGAATGAGTCAGAGTTTGGTAGTAGGATTTGGGTTTATTGATTGGATTACTTTGACAGTCTAAGAAAACGAAAAGATTGATTATTGCAATTAGATTTGGTTAGATAGGTGTAATGAATGTTTTTAGCCATTTCATTAAGATTTGGTGTTGATCCTTTGGGGGATTTCATTTTCCAATAACAAACTAAAGTTTTCAGCCTGCGATAACTAAGATAAAAACAAAGGGATAGCTTTAGCCTACAGTAAAAGATAAGAATCCATCGGGAAGAGATCTGTCAAGTGAATGCCAGAAGCCAATTGAAGATCGTTCGGTTTAGTCGTTTTCTCAAGCGTTGCTTTGAAGAATGCTACTGTTGCTTACCCGTTTCTTTCAATTTGTTTGTATTTTATTCTTCCTTTTGATGTTTTTGTTTTGACAAAGTATAGCTAAATAGATATAATGACTTGCAACCTTGAGGCCTACCCCTTTTGATGAGGGGGGGACTTGGGATGCTTCCTATGTCTTTCAAAAGGCTGAAAGCCATGAGGAATGAGGAGCTGCTTTTGTTTGATTTGATTCATCTGTGTTTCATTTGGGCCAATCTAAAAAGCCTAATAAATGGTGAATGGTGATTGGATTTGTCTGGAATGTTGGGTTACTTTTAGATTAGTGGGAAAGTGCACTAAACCTTGGGGTCATGTAAACCCAGCAATCAAAGAGGTGCTTCTTTAAATGATAAATAAAAATAGTGCACCAATGATGAGATAGATCGTAAGAAATGCAAAGTGCACCCCTATATATGCGGCTAGCTATGGCATTGTATTTGCCCACACATGTGAATGCTGATATTTGTAGGACCCCAAGGAGCCATGATGGAGTTAAGCGAAGTTTGTATTTGGGAGTGAATTAGGGGAGGCATGCATTTGGCATATTGGGTGTCCGAGACTCTCCACCTTTTCCACATGCTTTCATGGTAGGAAATCTAGTCCGGCACCGTACAAACATTTGTATATATTTTAGTCTTCCTGTAGTAATCCTGTGAATATACATGGTTGATGCTTCCTCTGCCACACTCATATCCAGAGGTTCAATCATCCTTCGAAATGAGATAATGTTGTAAGGATTCTGCCAACCATGCTTTTAGGTGTTCTTCCCCAAGTTATTTCTTTTTCATTGCCTAACATAGCATTACAGTTTAATGGACTGTTCCTTAAGCTACATTTTGATAACATAACATTGCAAAAATGGCAGACAAGAGACGTAGTATAGTAGAGTAGTCATAAATGTAGCGACATAGCAGGATTTGTTGTAGCCGGCCAAGATGGCAACCTTAAGTAGACAAACTGAAAATCATCCTTCATATAAAGTTTTTGAGACTTAAAGGTATAAATAAGGCTATGAATTTTATTTTTAAATGAAAATTTCATTGTAATTGAAACAAGTGTACAATAAATATATTAATTAAATTTTTACATGTCATGAACAGTGATGTTGTGAGCACAATATCAATATTGTCCTTTTTGAGCATTCATTGATTTCTCAAAGATTTGTCATCTTGAGATGTACCTTTTTTAGTATGAATTAAGGATTTTCTACTTATATTTGAGTTACCTAAGTTCATTCAACCTAAATACCCTTAAATTTCACTAGGACCGTTGTCAAGTAATAATGAAATGGAAGGAACTCTATTAAACTATATAACTTCGGACTATAAGCATCTAAGGCTTTCTAAGAATCTCAACTAATCTATTGAACTATATCCCATCTCTCTAGATTAGTTAAGCCAAATCTTTCCAGTTTCCTCCCTAACGCAGCTCTCACTTGTAGGCTATGCAATTGTTAACATTTTCGATACTGATGAGAGAGATAATTAATTTGATCGACTAAGGTTAGATCTCTCATATACCTCAATGAATTATACCAAATAGGTAATAAATCGACTTAGTATTAGCAAGCTCAACTACTTAATCAAGCTCTAGCAAAACATTCAAAAAAACACAATTAATCAATAGATCTCAATATTACCCAATCACAATTAATACAATCACACCATTATTGAATCACAAACATAAAAAAACTAAACAATAGATGCAACAACAACAACAACAAACAATCAAGAAAAGAGTTTTAGTGATTCTCGTTAATCAAGTTAAAACTCCAAAATCCTCATTTGAATCTTCATTTACACCTTTTAACCCAAAGTTTCAACTCTCAATTGTCAAGATATTACAAATGAAACTTGAAACTTGTTGGGGATCGACCCGTATAAATAACGAGATAGTAAAAGTGGAGAAGAACGAACACAAATATTTTACGTGAAAACCCTCAAAGACGAAAAAACCACGGGCAAAGGAGGTATCGACTTTTCACTAAATGAGTAAACAAACGAGAGTACAATATGGAGAAAATAAACCTAAATGTTCTAAACGTACAATCCTAAACCCCGAAACTAAAGTCCTAACTCGAGAACAAAATTCTATCCATAATTACCACAAAACTCTCACCAAAACTCATATACGACTACATCTTGTCACCCTTAAGAAAAACCTTTATTGATTGGCTTCTCAAAACAGGGATACAATGACTCCTTTAAATAGGCTAAGAGTAGATTTCTAATCATACTAAATAGCCCTAGAATAATTAGAGTCCAACTAGGAGAAAAAGCCCTGCTTGAAGTCTAAAATACAGTTTCCAAATAGGATCATACGTCGTGACGTCGCAACATCTCATTCGCCTCATCACGACATCATCCATCACGTTGTCCTGATGAGCCAACACTCCTCGTCTCGACACCAGGCCTATTTTGGCCCTTCTTCGGTTGCTCATTGATTCTTGTCTAAGGTGTCTACAACGTGTCCGATAAATGTGAGGCACACCCCACAAATCTCCACATTGACTCGTATTTATCACGCCTTCTTTTTCATGCCTCGTCACGAGCCAAAATCAAATTTTTCAGAATACCAAACAAGCTCAAGCAGTGCTCAAACTTGTAAACTGAAAGAATCCTAGTCTTCAAATCAAAGTTGTATAATGTAACAAGGACTAGTAATACCCAAACAAGAGAGAAAACATCAACTCTCTCTACCTAACTATAACCCTCTACGACCAACCTTACCTCAAACACTTTGTGAACCATTTGAGTCTTAAAGACCAAAAGGGGATTATATTTTTCTCTAAATCAGGCACATGCCTGACATCTGACACGACTCCACCTTCAACCGGATTATGTGGAGAATAACAAATCATCACCCTTGTTCTCATCCACATCAGCTACCTTCATAATTATCCAAAATTGCCAAAAATTGAAATTTTTGGATCCGTCGAATTTCTCGATATCCAAAATTATTGTTGTGTCACCGAACAAGTCGATCTATGGAAGCTGAATCAGACTCTAATACCAGTTTGTTAGGAATCAACCTGTACAACAACGAGATAGTAAAAGTAAAGAAGAACGAACACAAATAATTTACGTGAAAAACCCTCAAAGAGGGAAAAACCTGTTGGGAAATGTGCCCATATTTTAGTAAACATGTAATTATTTTCTATGTATTTGAACGATGAACAAATAAATAAAGTTAATTTAACATTCACTATTATGTATTTTGTGTTTTTGTCTTTCATGTTTTGCATGCATAGCGAAATTGTGACAAACAAATATTAGCTCATTGATTGTCTAAGTTCAAACTAATGATAAGTAACACTATAAGAACGTTTACATTGAGAGAAAGACAACTTACTTCAGTAGATAATCTAAACGAGTCCGTAATCTACTTAGAAGGATTACTATGTCGTCTACAATTTCAATTGGGAAGATGACTAGTCCTGGCTATCAGAGCAGTTGACTCCACGAGTAGAGACATAGATGTATTCATTGAAAGAATGATACATTGGACTGGACCCAAGATGAATTAATTCTGAATCCGTTTGTGAGTTAGTTTACTTGTGATGATTATGATGTGATTTACCTAAATCTTGAGTTAGTCACTGACCATGCGTATGTAACTCATGTGCTTTGATATAAGTGGAGGTTTATACTCTAAAAATGATCGAGCCCATAGTCGGTATGTTGGGTACATGATTTATGTATGGTATAGCTTTACTAGCAACAATGAAACTCATAGCTCGATTAAATAGTTAACTATATCTTCTAATTGGCATTATATGAATTGATAAATATGGAACGTGGCCACGGGTTGCTCATTCTCAAATGATCAATTTATTATAGTCATTTGTTGACAGTGATAATATTAATCATTAAGAAGACACATTGGTGACAATGAGATAAAATAGGATTGTATTGATTGAACAGATTTAACTCAAAAGAATCAAGGATATCATATGAGGGTAACACACATATGACGAGGCATTGGATAAAGCAGTTTGAATGAATTGGTTTCATAAAGAGTATACTATAAGGAGTTTTCAATCATGGTACTTCTTGTGGACTGACTCCATGATTAAGTAATTGCGAATTATCAGAACAATGCTTTTGGACATAATTGCAATTACTAGAGCCTAATTATATATGTTCAATTGGTCCCTTCGCTAGTTCAACAAAAGCTCAATCTAACTGCATTTAAATCAGAAGAAAATTCTACGACTTTGGAAATAATTTAATTGAGTTGATTTTTTCGATGTGAAATTAAATTAGGCTATCGTGAGATTTGTTTAATTAGAGAATTTGATTAAAGAATTTTCTTGAAAAATTAATTTAGAAAATCTAAGTGATTTTTGGAAAATTAATTTTGATCAAGTAAAATTAAACCAATCAAATTAATTAAAAAAATATGATATTTTTAGAAATTAATTTTTAAGTCGGACAATTAATTTCAAGTCAGACAATTAAACCAATCTGTAATTAAATTTAAAAATTGGACCTGAGAACTCAAAACTGAGATCGATACCCAAAAACTAGTTGATCCGGGTCTGGTATATGAAACTGGATCGACGGTCCAACCGGTGGCAGAACCGAACTAGTTGTGCAGTCACTGGCCCGAATCGAGTTAGATTGGGGGTGTCGTGAGGGTGTCGCACCTGCGATGGCACCATCAAACATGACGGTGCCGACGACATTCCAGTGGTTGGCGGGTGGTCCTTCAATGGTTGAGCAATGGAGGAATCACACTCTTACTGGGACTCTACCGAATAATTTAATTTCATATTAACTAATCCAAAAATAATAATATTTTAATAAATTTAATATTAAAATTAATTTAATACTTGTCTTGATAGTATTTTATTAATTTAATATTGAAGTTAATTTAATATTTTTCTTGTAGATAAATATTCAATTAATTTAATAGATGTAATATTAAAGTAATTAAGTTTAATCATAGTAGACTCTCTAAACTTTCCTTATATAAAGAGAGCTTAGGGCATTATTTTTCACACACTTGAATTCAAGAGAAAGTTGTAGAGAGAAAATTCTCTGAAGAAATTATTTCAGAAATTTTTAGAGATATTTTTCTTATTTACAACTTAACCCCAAAGTTTATAAAAATTACCAAATAACCTCATTAGTAATTTTTGTGAAAAATTTTCTGATTCGAAGTGAGCCTACGCTTGGCATACGTGAGCTTGAGGATAGTGGAGAAGACTACTTGGTCGAAGCGTTCATCCTAGACGAATCGAAAAGGTACAATTTTGATTAAATGTTTATTACTTTACATATCACAACCCAGTTGTTGTTTTTTTGGAAAGAAATTTAAAACTCTGATTTTTTTTCTCAAATTTATTTTTCACTCCATTTTTCAAATTCGATTTCCAACAAAATCATAGGCAAAGGAGGTATAGACTGTTCACTAAATGAGTAAACAAATGAGAGTACAATATGGAGAAAATAAATCTAATTGTACTAATTGTACAATCCCAAACCCCGAAAATGAAGTCCTAACTTGGGAACAAAATTATCTCCATAATTACCACTAAACTCTCACTAAAACTCATATGCAACTACATCTTACCTCCCTCAAGAAAAACCCTTACTGATTGGCTTCTCAAAATAGGTATACAATGGCCCCTTTAAATAGGCTAAGATTAGAGTTCTAATTATACCAAAATATCCCTAGAATAATCAGAGTCTAACTAGGAGAGGAATTCTTACTTGAAGTCTAAAACGCAACCTCCAAATAGGAGAATACATCATGACATTGCAACGTCCCATTTGCCTTGTCACGATGTCGTCCATCATGTCGTCCTGACGAGCCAACGCTCATCGTGTCGACATCGGGCCTATTTTGGCCCTTCTTCGATTGCTTGTTGATTCTCGCCTAATGTGCTTGCAACGTGTTTGACAAATCCAAGGCACACCCCACAAAATTAAAGAAATTTTACAAAAGAGTCTAAAACAAATATTAAAGAAAATACAAAAGGAAATGAAAGAAACTACCTATATGACTATTTATAATTCTTAGTATCAATTAAGTGTCTCAAAATTTGATTCAAATTAGAGTATTTTTAATAAATCCAAAATTATGAAAGGATGTTTTGTGTCCTACTATCCCCTAGAGCATGACATCTAGACTGCTAGTTGTAGCGTCTATATACCAACCTCTATAGCTCATGGTCTTGTCTTCCTTTGAGGTCTCATGCCAAGCCTCTTCACCTACAACTCTGAACCTTAGATCCAACCATTATTCATACACTAGTTAACATGCTAGAAGTTAACACTGGAAATAGACTTAAGACACTAACACGAATAACTAACAAAAAAAAAAACACACTAAAATAGCCATTTCTTGTTGTTGTTGTGGCATCTCATTCCATGACCCAAAAAATAACTAAAAAACACCTTAAGATCTCACCTAATACTAAGAACTACAAAAACCACATAAAATACAACATAGGCATGCATACAGAAAAAAAACATATTATAAACCCTTTATAAAGCTCACAGACTTAGCTTAATAAAGTTTACAAAGGAAAAACATGAAATATTTGCCAATCGTTGGATAACCTAAGGAAATGGTATTTTTCAATCATTGGATAACCTAAGATAGCAGCAGTACCTTTTGGCCTTGGCATAAAAAATAATGACCCATTGACTAGCAAGGTACTATTGTTTTCTTGGGATGTGTCGTATTGGCATCGTGAGCATAATATTGATATTGTCCTCTTTGGATGTTCAATAATCCTTCAAGAACTTGTCACCTTAAGTTGGGTCTTTCTCAGTTCGAATTCAAAACTTTCTACTCATAAGTCCATGCCACAACTTCGGTACCATTTGATCTTGGTGGACACAAAGGCTTGATTAGGAATAGAAGAATTCACAGAATAATCTTGCAAGCAAAATTACAACATCTTATTAGTGAAAAATGAGATATCTTCTCTAAACAAATTTGTTTTATTATCAAAATAATATATTTTTTAGTTAAGCTCTTTTAGCAAATGCAAGTCGTATTCAAGTAGTAAAAATTCGGGAGTTTGAGCTAGGTCCACATAAAAGTCTCTTTTAGAAATTACAAGAATATAAATATTTAACCAAAAACAAAAGGATATTTAAGTTTTAGACTATAATTATCTATATATTTCTAAATTCTAATGAGTGCGGAAATATATAAAATAAATGTAATTGAAAGAGATATCAGAAATAAAAGATGTTGTGGTTAAGGTATCTACTCTCGGAGTCATACTATAATTAATTTTTACTCGATTTATTACTCAATTGGAGTCCACACGTTACGGAGGTTTCAACATGAGAGTTTAGAAATTTAAATCCATTAATATATTTTATGATATTATATTTACTTGATGACTTTAAAACTTATATAGATTCAAGTATTCATTATGTCAATTTATATGTCTACACCAAATTATGGTTGAAACTAAGCAAATATTGTGCATTCCTTATCTATAATAAATAAAGACTCCTACTTTAAATATATGATTGCAAAACAAATGAATATAATACATATATTAATGAGAAAAATAATAATTCACGTTAATCCAAGTAAAGTGTATCAAATGTGTTGACACATTTGAAGGCAATATTGATTCTTTGGTTGTTTCTATGGCTGAAACAGTGACCATAACTTCAGGTATTGTTTCATTGTCAAACTTGCCTATTTTCAAAGTTGGTAGATTTTAGAACAAAAGTATTAAACTATCTATTCTGGAGATATTTGGAAGAGTTAGAACCCAAAACATAAATACCAATTGAGTTGAAATTGAAGACTTGAAGATTGATTCTTATGGAACAAGTAAGGTCACTTTTTATAGTTGAAGACACTATGTTGCATCAAGACTCTTATAGAATTATTATCCTATGTTGTTTTTTAGCTTTACTTTATAGAAAAGTGGTTAGACTATAACTCTTATGTAAACAAAACTTATGTAGTATATAACTTAAGTTTTGTAGGTTAAAGTGAACCGTGAGACCTAGAGTTTGAAAGAGAACAAATTTGTTCAAGTTAGGAATGTGTATGTGTGCAGTGTTTTTGTAAGTAATCAAGAGAGTCTCTTGTGTTGCAAAACTAAACTTTCGAGGGGTAAGCTTAGTGGGAGAGTGATCTAATTTTTGTACAATGATAAGGTCGCTAAATTGGTTAGAGTTAGACCGATGTTAGAACTTAAATTATTAGTTATACTGTGAAAAAGATAGTGGATCATTGCTTTGAGCAAGGCTCCGTAAACTGAGGTTGAACTACGTAAACAATCTCGATGTTCATCTTTACGCTTTGACACTTGTGATTTCGAAACTAATTATTAATCCAAGACTAGAATATTCGGAGGGTTCTTCTGAACAAAATAGAAAATATATCAAAAAACTAAAAAGTATAAAAAAATAAAAAATAAGAAGTTACATATAATTTGAATTTCTAATTGTACTTAGAATTGTATAATGTATAATTGTAATTTGTTAGCAAAGTTGTTTTTTTCTTCAAATTCAAAGAATTATTCTCCCTTTATACATAGGTCATCGATTCAGCATTGGAAAAAATAGCTCATATCGACGACATGAGTGTTTTATATCAAAAAGATATTTTTGTTTTGAAAATATTTCTATATATATTTAGTAGTGATTAAAATAAAAACACCTTAAAATTTGAGTAATTAAATTGCAATGATTTTATTAAAACACTCTAAAAATTAAGTAAACAATTAGATAATTTACCCTTTCTATTATTTGAAAATCACTTTATCCCTTCATCATCAATCTTTCAACTTTTTTTTTTTCAAAATCTTTCAGTTCCACTCTTTGCTTTTTAGATTTTTTTCCTTAAATAATCAAGTATTTTCTTTTATAGTTTTATTAAGTTTCTCTCAGCATCACATATGCTCTCATTGTAATACCCCAAAAATTTCTACAGTAAGAAAGTAAGATATTATTCTTGATATAGTAAAACAAGAAAATAAAGTGACAAAAAGGAAAATTTTGAGTTATGTCAACATTGGGAAATATATTATGATATATAAAGTGAGAAAAGTTTTGTTGTCGAAGAGTAAATACTCAAAATTTGAGGGGTTAAAGTGTAAATATGAAAAGTTGAAGGACCAATAGTGCAAATTTTTTAAGGGTGGAATGATCTAGAAATTAAGGAAAATTGATGAATTAGGACCAAATTGAATAGGTGAATAATTATAAGGGACTAAATTGTAATTTTACCAAATTAAGTGATGACTCAAGGATGAAATTTTAAAAGATCATAAAGGGCAAAATGGTCAATTAGAAAGAGAGAGAAATCTAGAAGGTAATGATGATATTGGAGATATTTTAGATTAAATAAATAAATAAATATTAGTTTATAAATATTTTGATTTGATTTTTAAATGATATTTTATTATTTTATAATTATTTTATTTAGTATATATAAGGAAAGAAAGATGAAGAATCATCATCTTCTTCCCATGCATTCCAACGTATGAAGAGAAAAGAAAGAAAGAAAATTTCTTTTCTTTACAATTTGGTCCTTCCACCAAAAATTCACCATTTTCACCTAGAAATCAAAAGAATTTCCATAGTTACCAAGAGAGAAAAATAACAAGGAGACTATGGGGAGCAAGAATATCAAGTTAGATTCAATAAATAGAAGCTGGAGGAGAGAGAAAATCAAGTTGAAGATTGAAATCAATAGGACAAGGTAAGAACATCAAGATTTCAATATATTTTTAAGTTTGATATTATTAAAAAAAAAACATGGAAATGATGTTAAAGTAGAGTTTTCTTATATAAGGTTCTATGTTTTTGATATGTTAGTGAAGGGAAATAAGAGAAAGTGATGGGAAATATTGTAGAGAAAGGAAATAAAGGTGTTACAAACTTGGTAATTAACATTTTGCACTAAAACAGTTTTGGATAGCAGCAGTAGTATAACTTTGAAAAATCACCAAAAATTGTCAAAATCAAATTAGAGGATGAATAAAATATGAAATTAAATATTATTGAGTCTAGTTTTTCATAGGAGAAGCGGTGTAAGCAATGGACTTGTAAATTATGAGTTATAATAAATTTTGTGAGACAAGGTCAGAATGATTTCGGGTTCCCCTGTTCTGATTTTGGAAAATCATTAAAAATTGTATAAAAATACTTGGGAGTTTAAATTTATATGTTTAAATTATTAATGAGTCTATTTTCAAGAGAAACAAATAGGAACATCATTCAAGTCCTGTACTAATAGATAATAAATTTTTAGTAAAGAAAAGGTTGAAGCTGTCAAATAGCAGAACAATGATAAATTTGAAGATTTTACTGTACTTATTGGCTAAATTATAAATTATGAAATTTTTATGATAGATATATATTTGAGTCTAGTTTCAAAAACATCAAGCAGATCTTAATTTAGAATTATGTAGCTCAATATATAAATAATTTAGTGACTATGACTCAAGTGGACAACTTTGAATGAACATTTAAGTAAATAGTGTAATTATTGATAATGTTATAAGCATGTTATATACATTAAGGATGTGGAATGGAGAGGAGGAGGAGGAGAAAAATATAGGAATATTCATCTAACGTGAGTTTATATTAAAAATGGCTAATTTGTATGTTTTAGGCTTAGAGACTAAATTGAATAAAAGTAAAACTTTAGGGGGAAATCTTGTAAAAATTTCAAAAATGACCAAATTGAGGGAAATGAATTATTTATTGTCTAAATTAACAAATTGAATGAAATTATTAATTTATATCAAGATCGGGTGAAAAATAGGGGAAATAGAAAATTACCAAAATGCCCCTGAATCTTGGTATTTCTACAATTTAGCTAGGCAAGTTCGTGTAACTAAATTATATATATTTATATGCTTAAATTTAATGTTGTGTACGTAAATTGTATAAATTCCATAAATATGTGAAGTGGTCACATATTCGTTAAAGCCCGATAAATGAAAGTGCCTGAAATAAATGATAATACCCGATAAGTGATAAATGACAAAAATGCTATTTTTTATGCTTGAGTTGCATGTGAACATTTGAATTGCATAAGTGCATAAATATATGAGATTGATCATATACTCGACAATTGCTTGATAAATGTCAAATTCCGTTTGAACAAATGAAAAATCGATGGATATGTGATTTCCCGAAATGAATGAGGTCCTGCATTTGTTGCTGACGGGATTTAGCTCAGACGAGTAATCCTATTGACCTCATTACAAATAGGATTTAGCCCAGACGGGTAATCTTGATATAAGCCTCTTGAGCATATGTTTCAATTAGGATTTACCTTGGACCGGTAATCCAGATTAAGCATGTTACGGAAAGGATTTAGCCTGGATTAGTAATCCTTAAGCTTTATATAGTATTTGTCACAAAAAGGATTTAGCCTGGACTGGTAATCCTGTTGTATGATACGTGGCTCGAGAGTATGCTTTTTGAATAAGTGCCCTAATGGGTACTTCAGAATATGAATTGATGGATTTACTGATTTGTACACTTTATGTGTACTTTCTAAGTATACATCGATATTTTCAGTAATTCAACGGGTAAAATCCTGACATGAAAAGAAATGGGTTTTTACATGTATCTGCCTGAAGTACATGAAAATGATGTTATATGAAATATGGAAGTATGAAATTACGATATATGAACATGGGAATTTGTTTGATGAATACATTCATCTATGAGAATAGATTTGTACATCTCGAGTGTATTATCTATGTGATTATCAATATTTCAATTGAATAATGAGCAAAGCTCTGACATGAAATATACTAAAACTCGAGATGAATTATTATAGAATATATCCGAAATATATGGAAATAATTTGTATTTATGTTATATGGACACATGATGTGGAAAGTATATGTACATGGAATTTGATTAATGTTAAGTTCGTTATGAACCATTTCCGAAATAAATATACTTGAAATTTTGTAACAATCTGGTTTAGACCCTAGTCGGAATAGTGGTTTCGGGACCACAAATCCGAGTCTGAATAATATTTAATATTATTTTCTGTGTCTTTGATATGTGACTAAGCATGTCTGAAAGCCTCATATGAAAATTTGATCATTTGTATGTTTAATTTGACAAAAGGATTAAATTGCATTGAAATGCAAATTTGCATGCTTTATGAAAAGATACCTATTTGTCATGTCTTTATAAGTGTGAAGACTTTATGTGGCAACTAAGCCAATATTTACTTAGTGGATGTTTAAAAGACATTAGTGACCTTATGTATATATGATATTAAATGTTTATAAAAAGGGTTAATATGGTAAATGTATATTAAAATGTTTGTAATAAAATAAACAAAAGAAAATATGAATGTTATCATCTTATTTGGAGGTGCCGAAATTGAAGAAAGAAAAAGAAGAAAATTTGCTAGGGAATTCGGCCATATATAAGCAAAATTAAGATCAAGAACTGAAGAAAACGGACTTAGATCAAGGGAAGTTGAAAATCATTCAATAGTTGCACGTTTTCGTTAAACCCAACTTGTAACACCCCAAACCCGGCCCATGTGTTAAGGCCAGATCTGACATGTCACATGAGAAAATACTACTAAGTCTTTTTTTTTTTCATTTGTACATAAATAGATTTAGTTTTAAAAACAACTCCCATTTAAAATTTTTTGATAAAGTATATTTGAATAAAAGATTGATTGATAAATCGATAAATTTGAGATATGAAAATCTTATAAATCGCGACTTTGCAAATATCGTTAATAGTTCGAGAAGAATTTGAAAATAAGTTTCGAAAAGTGTTGATGAAAATTTTAAGAGAAATTTCCGAGTAAAATATATTTATGAAAGTTTATTATGAAACCCTTTTTGTATATCCATTTTAAGAAAACATTTATTTAAATTTTTAGAAAAAACTCAATTTGAAGTACTTAGAGCAAATTATAAATTCGTCAACAATAAACAAAACAAAAATTAATCCAGAGGCCTTATTACAACCTTAACTCAAAATAGCAAAGTAATTAAAAGTACTAAAAGAAATCCAAATTCCAAATTAAACCGTTTTTGTAGTATGGCCTCCACCGAGTCATCCATAGCCCAAGTCTCCATCACTGATCATTACCTGAAAGGGATAAGGAAAAACGGGGTGAGTTACTAGAACTCAGTGTATAACCCCCTTACCGTTGTCCACTAGGCCTTAATCCCATTAAGCAATAATTTGGGCTTAAGCCCATTTACAAAAATAGTAATGTATCAATTATAACATGTGTATGAAATGCAATTCCCAAACCAAACCTAGTAATCCATCCGCTACACACCACCCGTACCAACCAACACACCTGTGGGGGTCAAGTCAACCCACCCCGCCAACACACCAATCGCAGGCATTAAGCCATTTATAACAAATTTAATTGTGGACAAGCCACCAGAATAACAGAATTTACGTGGCATTGCCACTATACAGATTTGTGGCAGAGCCACCAGAATTACATGGCAGAGCCACCAGAACTTCTCTTCAATATTATCCCAACCCATGCAAAATCATGTATATAATGCATAACAAATCACAATATATCAACAGTAATTTATTCGGATATTTATTACAAAATTATGGCTCATTATTAACAATTTATCAAATAGGCCCATTAAGCAAAATATCAGATTGGCCTATTTAGCAAAATATCAGATTGGCCCATATAGCAAATTAACAGATCGGCCCATATAGCAAATTAACAGATCGGCCCATTAGGGGCATTTTCGTAATCTTTCACGGTGTTAATACCGAATTTGTCAATTTTATCAAAATAATGAGATTTAAGCCAAATTCTTCTAATTTCACCTTAACACGATTTTAATCAAGCGATTTACTACCAATATGATATTAATCTTTAACCCACGGAATACGGTGTGAGATTACACACCTGATTACGGTAAGCACTAAGCTTTCTTGATCGTCGACACCTAAAATATTATAACGCTCGATTAGTCAACATACGCGATTTAATAAATCTACTTTAAAACAAACGATCCAAAATTTTACCCTCGGAATCGTCAACGACTACAATTTGTCAGTTTTCCCCGGTTGACGGTCCATAACCTGGTGAAAAGTCCCGAATCGCTGATACCTCAAAATTGTGAATAACCTTGAATAGTCGATTCTCACCGGATGAGGGTCCACAACCCGGTGGAATGTCCCGAATCACCGAAGTCGCCCTTCGCTTGAATTTAGGAGTAGGGATCACTAATCCGCTCCTTTTGAGATCTCCACTCGACTTTCCATTCGAATCGGTACCACAAGCCTCCATTCGGTTAGATCTTATATAGATTGATATTATGATAAAATATGGATTATCAAAAGGGTAAAGATCGGCTTACCACTAATTCCGAGTGATCAACGGTTGGATAGATCAAGCGATTTAATCCCTATAATTATAATCGGTTAATCATCACCATTCCAATAACCTCTTAACGAATAAAGAACGATTTATAGAATCCTTTAATAACTCCTTACCTTGAAGACTTTTAGGACCGATTCCCAATGATTATACGATGACTTCGGAAGAATCAAGGTTTCGGCCTTTCACTATATCACTACGGAGAAGAAAAAGATCTTGTTTGAGAGAGAATAAGGTGTTGATCTCGGTCAAAATGACCATCCCAAACCAAAACATAGATTCGGCAATAAGAGAAAGAAAATAAAAAGTTGAAACTTACCGATTGATCAAGGATTGAGTGTTAATACGGATGAGAAGAAGAGATAGAGAAAGGATGTAAGTTCGGTTATAAAGGAAAAGGTAAATTGATATTCGGCTATAAGGAGAATGAATAAAAGAGAAGGATTTGATCAAAATGAAGTTTTGCTTTTAAGAAATGGAAGAAAGGTTGAAAGGATGATTAAAAGAAAAGAAAAGAGAAAATGGGTGTTCACTAGTTTCGGTTTTTAAAAGGTGATGAGTGAACAAATTTTGGTCTCAAAGATTTTGGGTACATTCGGCAACAAAAAGAAAGAAAAGAAGAGAATAAGCTCACCAATGTCTTGAAGATTCGGCAAGAAGGAAATTTGGAGAGAAAAGAAAAATGACACCAAAGTTGCATATAGGAATTTTGGCCAAAAACAATACCAAAACTTTTACCAATTGCCAAAGACAAAATTCGGCTAAGAATATAGTAATTTAGAGAAAAATGGCACACTTGATGCTAAAGAAATTTGACTAACCAAGCACTAAAGCTTTACCAAAACACCAACAAAATTTCGGCTACCTCTCTAACCCACAAAACTGTCCACATACATGGCCATAATGGTCAAAATTAGCCAACCATACTTTCCATAACATTTCCCTTGAAATAGGCCACTTGTTCCCCTTACTTTCCCCTTTTTCTTGATTTCTTTCATCACCTTCATTCTTTCCTATTCTCCTTAGCCATCTTACTAAAAATAAAAAGTCCACATTACCTTATTTACATGCTTGGCCGACACTTAAGGAAAGAGTGCAAAAATAATAGTCAAAATTTGCACACAATGGGATTTGAACCTCTTCTCTCAAGGTACATCATGTGGCGCCATAACCTCTTTACTAATTGCTCATTTATGCTACTTATTTACTCCTTTATTTCCATAAGCCTTAAAGTCACTTACTCTATCTCCTTAAAGTGCTAGATGCCAAAATTTTTACTAGGTCCAAATAGACCCCGAGCCTTCTCGGACCTCCCTTAGACATACAAAATTAATAATTTAACTAACTTAATACCAAAAATAATGCAACACATAAATTCCAAATTTTAGGATGTTACAAAACTCGAGGTAAGTCGATATACAAATAAATGTATTTGCTTTGAATTATTTGAGTATATATATATGATATTTGAATTGTTATGACTGTCCATTGAGATGGAATGTATGTCAATTACGAGTTAAGAATAAGTTGACAGGTTGATAATATCCGAGAAGCCCCGATTGAACCTAAGAATTGATAGGTATCTGTTATGTGATATCATGTAAGACCACGTCTGGGACGTTGGCATCGAGATGAGATTTACATGTAAGACCATGTCTGGGACATTGACATCGTATTAATTCGTGTAAGACCCTGTCTGGGATAGTGGCATCGATATTTGGTTACATGTAAGACCACGTCTGGGACGTTGGCATTGTACAATTATTCCTAGTACTCTGCGTATCCTATTAGATTCTGAACGGTTCAACGGGCAAATCCGAGATACGAGTGACTATGAGATTTGTATAGCCGTTTCAGGTATGTTTGATATGTACACTAAGTGTGCATGAAAAGTAAGTATCTATGTGAACTTACTAAGATAAATATGTGAAAATATGCTTGAATGAGCTATGGTTATATGTGATTTTTAAGTTGAAAAATTTGGTATGATAAGGCTAAGCATATGAGCCAATGGATATGAGATGAATTTGCTATGAGAACTATAAATGACATCTTATCTAATTGAATATGTGTATTTTATACTAAGTTTATTTGTATATGGCTTACTAAGATTTTAAAAGCTTACTCTGTGTGTGTTTACTCTGTTTTATAGATCGTCAAAGCTATTGAAGGCTCGGGACTGTCGAGGATCGTCACCAGACTATCTAGCTCAATTTTGTACCTTTTGGATATATATATATATATATATATATATATATATATAAATATGGCATGTATAGGCTAGTCATTTTGGTTATGTTTGAAATGTGTTAATAGGCATGAGATGTGGCTAGATAAGTATTGGTAATATGTTTGGGCATATATGAAAAATGATGCATGTTTTGGTATGGCTAGATAGCTAATGGAATGGTCAAAGATATGGAAAGTTTATGAATGCATTGTGAGTATGTATGTTTGAGAAAAGAAATGAGTTTGAATATGAATAATTGTTGATTGTTTGACATGTTTTGGATATCAAGTGTATATGAAATGAATTGGTAATTTGCTTGTAGGGATTGACCCTTGTATGGGTGGCATTTTGGCATTACAAATGGCCTGTTTTGCCTACACGGTTGTGGCACACGAGTGTGCTTAGTGGCCATGGGATTAAGTCAGTAGCTAGCCCAAGTGTGCACGGCCATGGTACACGGACGTGCCTGATAGCCGTGTGAATAAGTCAGTATCTTGCCTAAACATACACGACCATGACACACGGACGTGTTTGGTGCCCGTGTGGATAAGTCAGTATTCAAGTTCTGTTTTGGCACGACCAAGACACATGGGTGTGTCTGGTGTCTGTGGAAGACACACGGCCTGCCCACATGGGCGTGTGGCCTTCATAACTTAGAAAAGTTTTAAATTTCCGAGAACTTTCATATATGTTCGATTTAGTCCCGACCCTATTCTGAAGTATGATTAAGGTCTCGTTGACCTATAAAAAGGGACACTTTGCTGAGCTTGATGAATTGTAATACTAAATGTCTGTAAAAGTTTTCGATCTGTCCGGTAACGCCTTTAACCCTAATTCGGCAACGGGTACGGGCTAGGGGTGTTACAAATTTTGATATAATGAAATGAATGATATATGTTATTGGAGAAATGGTAAGAGAATGATATGTATCATGACATGTAAATATGTGACTATCTTTGATACGTTGATACAAGGAAATTATGTATGTTGAAACAAGTAATAAACTCAAGTGTAATCAATTCGAAAAAGGTTTTGGTTAAATGCACTAGCTTGTGACCATGGTTGAATGATATGCTTATGACTTGTGTGTTATGCATATGGAATAAATGTGGAAAGTAAAGAAGTGAAAATGAAAATAAAAAATTTTGGAAGATTTAAAGTTATGTAAAATCTTACTAAGCTTTGGATAATATGTATAAGTGATGCTGTGGATTTATTCACCTTGTGAGTTGATGAATATAGCTTCATGAGTATTGTGGTATCAATAATGGATTACTTTTTATATGTATAAATTTCATATATGAAAAGAAGTATTATGATCAAAGATCATACGAGCTTACTAAACATTCATTGCCTACATATTTGTTTTCATTTATCTTACAGATTATCAGAAGCTCGAATGGGTTGGAAGCTTGTCGAAACTATATCACACTATCCATTGGTTCTATTGGTAATTTTGGATAATCTAATTCTGGTTATAATGGCATGTATAGGTTATTTTGATTAAATATTAGCCTATATGTGTTTTAGTATTTTGGTATATGCCTAATTTGCCTTATAATGTTGATATTCTAAAATGTTTGGTTAGTTTGATGACAAGTTGGGTAAGGAATAAGGCTAGGAAAAATGACCTATTTTGTCCACATGGGCAGAGACATGGGCGTATGTCTTAGCCGTGTGTGACACACGGCCAGATGACATGGCCATGGATCCACTGCAACTTCTAATTTATGCAAAACAGAAATGTCACATGGCCTAAGACATAGGCGTGTCTCTCACACGGCCTGGCCACACAGCTGTGTGATCCCTACAGTGTTGAAAATTTTTAAATATTTCTGAAAAATTTTCTGAGTTTTTGGTTTAGTCCTGAAAAATATTTCGGGCCTCGGTAGCTCACATAAGGGACATTATGATTAAGTTTGATTGATTTCAAGTATGAATATTATATGAAGTGAAATTTTTGTTAAATGATCTGTAAATTCTAGTAATGCTCCGAAATCCTGTTCCGGCGACGATACGGGTTAGGAGATGTTACACTCATCACATTTGTTGCTTCTATATATCTTTTTATTTTCATTTTTCTTTGGTTGGGTGATTGGATTACATAAAATTGGACTCAATATATATATATATATATATATATATATATATAAAGTAAAAAAAATAGAGAAAAATTATTAAAACCCGCTAGAATAAGTTTTTTAATCGATGCAAACGATTTCAGTTTTTGGTTTAATAACGATTTTGAACGATTCAACTAAAAAATATTCAACATTTTTATTCGCATTATTGATTAACGATTCCTAAATCAGTTAGTCTAATCCTAACAACACCCCTTTTAATTTCATTGAATTCAAAACAACAAATTATATTAAAAACTATTCATTAAATTGATTAATTTCTTTAATTCATAAATGATGAGAACTAAATTTGTTTCAAATTAATTTAACAAAATATGTAAATATTGAATATTAAATTTATTATTATTATAAAATATACTACATTAGCTTTTCGTTAACAATTTAATCCGAAGGAGGACCAAATTATCAAATGTTGAAAATACTAATGATAATTTTTTTTTATTTAGATGATGAAAATAAAAGCAACTTAATAATTAAATTATTACCTGTAATATTCTTTATCCTAAAATAATTTTTTTACAGCCAAGCAGGCCCAACCCAAACTCTACTCATCGTCCCCAAAAATTAAAAATTGAAACGGTTTCTTCATTCCCCCCATTTTTGTTTTTCAAACTCTCCCGATCTTATCCCGAAGAGGGTGAAAGGTAAAGCTATGGAGAAAAGGCTCCGCTCCTCCCTCAAGTCCTCTGCCGAGGACTTCCTCTCATACGCCGTCAAACTATCCCTTAAATCTTCAAAACCAGCTCTCAAAACTCTCGTCCACTCCATTCCTCCTTCTTCCCCTCTCTCATCCACTCTCCCGCCTTGTCTTCACCTCTCTATCTCCAACTCAATTCTCTCCTTCCAAAACCGACCAACCCACCCTGAAGCTGACTCCTCCCGTTCCCCGCCCGCCAAACGCTCCCGCCGCTCGACCCGAAGCTCCAACCCTGAAGACAACCAACCAAACAACAATAGCGAAACCCTCCGCGTTCTCGCTTATATCACCGGCTTATGCGTTTCGCATCCTCGGAACACGTTTCAACACTCCGAGTTAATCCCATCCATCCGTTCCTTGCACGATAGCATCATCCTTTTCGAGTCGGATCCGGGTTTATCTTACGAAATAGCGTGTTTATGTGAAGATTGGTGGAAACAGAACTTACCAGAAAAGGAAACCCTCATTTCGCAAACGTTGCCCTTTTTGCTCTCGAAGTCGTTAACTTTGAAGAAAAAAGTGGATGTTCACAAAGTTTATTCGCTCCGCGAGGCCTTCAATTCCTTCGATTTTGAAGACGAAAGCATCGAAGATCTGAAGCTGTTATTAATCCGATGTGTCATCGAGCCTTTGTATTTGAAATCGGATGAAGGAAAGAGATTCGTGGCGTTTACATTTGGATTGAGTTTGCAGTTTTTGAAGGAATGTTTGGCGATGATTAAAGCACAGATTCCGTTTGGTAGGAAATCCATGTTGGAAGCTTACGGGGAGATCGTGTTTAAGGGATGGAAAGGGGTTGAAGGAGAATTGAAAAGGGAAATTGAAGACGGGTTCTTGATGGGTTTAGTTGAAGGAGCCATACATGCAAGATCGAAAGGTTTGGGAAGTAGTATTAGAAGGGTTTTAGGAGGCTTTATTAATCAGAGAACAGTTGATGGAGTTGAGAAGTTGCTTTTTAGACTAGCTGAGCCTGTGATTTTCCGTTCTTTACAGGCAGGTGATCCTGGTGCTTTTTTTTTCTTTTAAATGCTTTGTTTACTGATTTTGTGTTCATATATTGTGGATACAACATTAATATGGCATTTTCTTAGTTTCTTTTTTTGTTGAAAGAATCAGAGAGACTGAAAAAGGAAGTTTGGTTAAGAAAGCAAATAAGCTCTTTTGAAGAATGTAGAATCAAAGTTTTGATTCTAAGAAATAAGCTACATGAATTTTCCCCCCTCATATAAAATAGTTCTGTTTAAATTGGGGTTATATTTAGTTACAATTTGCAAATATTCTTGCCACAAGTTTCATGGAGGAAACGACCTTTTTGGATCATATATCTTTGCCCTGTCAACTAGGATAACTTCTGGTTTGTAACTTGACATGTTTCTAGTCTGGTATTGGGTGTTTTGGATGACATCTATTTAATCGAGCTGTGTGGTCCTTGAACAGGTTGCAAATTCAAATGTTCGCCAAAATGCATTGCATTTACTTCTAGACTTGTTCCCTTTTGAAGACCCTGATGCCACTAAAGAGGCTAAAGATACATTGCTGGATAGACAGTTTTTTTTGTTGGAGAGATTGATCATGGATGATTGTCCTGACGTGAGAGTTATTGCTGTAGAAGGTTGTTTTCGCATTCTCCATTTGTTTTGGGAAGTTATTCCTCCACCTACCATTACAAAGATGATCACAAAAATTTTTGATGAAATGGCATTTGACGCTTGCCATGAAGTTAGGCTTTCCACATTGAATGGCATTATCTATTTGCTTGGCAATCCACAGTCTCATGAAATTCTTAAAGTGCTTCTGCCAAGACTGGGGCATCTTATGTTAGATAATGTTCTTTCAGTAAGAGTTGCTATGGTAGATCTCCTTCTTCTTTTAAAGGACATTCGAACTTTCCAATTTAATCAGGTATAAAGTACATTTCACATCTAATTTTGCATCAGCAGTGCTTTAATTCCTTTCTCTTAGGGTGGGTGTTGATGTTGTTCATTTTTCTATTTTTGAAGGTGATTGGTTTAGAAGTCTTGTTGAATAAACTTGCAAGTGACCAATCTCCAGTTGCTCAGAAAATTATAAGACTGCTTATGCCATCATACTTTCCTGCAAGACTAGACGTTGAGGAGGCATGCGATCGCTGTGTCACACTTATGAAACGGTCTCCGCTAGCTGGAGCTAGGTTTTGTGAGTTTGCTTTATCAGAAGGAGCATCTCCAAAATCTATGATGGAACTTGTCAAGGTTTTCATCAGCTTACTGTTGTCAAATGCTAAACTTGAAGAACCGGTGGTTGAGGGTTTACTGGTTGCATCAGCCAACCTTTGCAGGAGCCTAGCAAATGAGCGAAATCAGCAGGATGCCCTTAAAGAGTTGTTTTCTGGTGAAAGAGTTAAGCGTTTATTAGCTGTTGCATCGACTGCTCATGCTAGGTGTACTGTTTTTGACATGTTATCCACCACTGCTTCAGATGATGTAGCTGGGCTCCTTGGAGATTGCATGAGCCTAATCACTGATTGTAGTGATTTATCCGAAAATTTGGAAAAACAGGCTGAAGTGAGGTCTGCCCACAAATTATTGATATCATGTGGTGCCTTTGATAGTATGTTTGAGGCTCTAACAAGGCTCTTGCAAAAAACTGCCTATCGTTGCCATATTAAATTTGACACAGAAGCACCAAAACAGAATGTTTCTCCTGCAAAAAGAAAGAAATCAAAGTCTTCATCAAAAACTTCTATTAAATGGAAACATGTTGGAGGAAAAAAGTCATCCAATTTCAAGGATGATTATTCAGTTGCTATTGGAGTATCGTGGCAGATAAAAGATATGCTTTCTTCTGAGGATGCTCGGAAAGCTATGATGGGTTCTCAAGCTTTGGAACTGCCATTCCTTGCTTTAAAGGTTATCTCTGAGGTCAGCATTGTCCAATGTGAGTGTTATGAGTATATGGACCCATATCCAGTGTTGGCATATACAGCTCTTGCTCTGCAGATGGCGGTTCAAAATGCTACCACTGAATCTGGTACAAAGAAGGATGATTGGATCAACTCCTCAGGTTTAATTTCAAAGGCAAGTTACGATGTTGACTTTTCTTTAACTTCAATGCTCATTTCAAAATTCCTTTCTCTTTGCTTTACAGAGTTATAGCTGGTGATTTGCTCTTATTTTTAATTCTTTCTACAGTAGGATTTGTCAAATCTTAAATGAACTAGAGGATTCCTTTGCATTGTGTATTTGTGTTGGTTTTTGTAAATCAGGCTACATTGTTATGGTTTTGACCTGGTTGAAGTTTTTTACTAGGATTAAGTATTTGGACCTGCTACCACCTGTTTGTCTTTGATATTTAATGCTATAAATATCTTATACATAAAAAAAAAATAAATAAAAATTATGGTTCTAAGTAAATTAATGTCACTGATGGACTGAGTGCTTATCTTTTTCGTTAAACTTCTGACAGGCAATGCTAGCCCAGGTATTGGATCACCTACTTGATTGTACAGATAAGCTGTTTGAGGCAGGTGACTCGGAAAAGAATGGTAAATCACTTCAAAAATCTAAGCAGGACAACAGCAAGAGCGCCACACGTCTTGGGCAGAAACGGAGAGAACCTCAAATAGATGCCTCTAGCTCTAATACCGATGGTAAGAGATTAGGAAGAATGCATGTGGACATATTATCCAAAGTTAGATGCATAAGCATTCATATCAAAGTATTTAGTGTGGATATAGAGAGAAGTGATTTTAGTAATAAGTTTATACGTTCCTAAAATCTAAATGATTATAATCCATTTGGGAATTTGTATATGTAGCGGTTGGTTTAGACTTAGATTTAGAAATAAGTATATTGTTTGGAAATCCACTAGTATTAACGCCTATTTCTGGACTAGGAGAGACGCCTAACACAAAAATCTAGATTAGGAGTGATCTGTTGTATTAACTTCCATTTCTGAAGGCGTCATTGTGGTTCCTTGTTTGTCAAGTTGTTTGAAATCTCATGCAAGCTTTTTATGACTTTTTTATAAAGAAAATGGCTGTAAAAATAATAGGTTATGACTGAATGCATTGGTTTTGTTTATTCATGTAGGATCTGCCTACACCAAACAAAAACAGACATCAAAGAAGGTGAAGATGTTCACAACAGTTCTCAAGTTCATCATTGATTCTATTGCAATGGGTTTTGCTTCTTGTAGCCATACCAGGTGCTTGAGGTTTACATCATCATACGTTCAATACATCATCTCTAGCTTAAGGCAGCTATCTAAAGATAAATCCCAGTTGAAGGAAGAGAAATCAAAGGAATGCTTTATGTGTGTGAAGAGCTCTTTCAGCTATGCATTTAAGTTACTGAATCTAGTCCATAATGCTGCCACTGAAGCTTCACCTGCACCAGTGGAGTCCTTTTATCTAGCCAATGATATGCTTGATCTGATTATCTCAGGTGAATTGTTTTTGGGTTCTACTTATGCTGCACAACTTGTTGCAGCAGCAAAGCCTTGGCTCCCTGATTTGATTCTGGCACTAGGTTCTACAAGCATGCATGAGCAGAGCATAGAGAGACCATATTTGACTGCATTGGATCACATTAAGCTCCACTTTCCATCATGGCCCTTAATTTTGGCAAAGATCGAGCTTGCTGAAATGAGTGAACATGATGATCTGGAAGAGGATGATAGAGTTTCTGAACCAGAATTCACCGAGTTCAAGAAACTCATGGGAATTATCATTTCATTGTTAAAGGGAAATCGCAGCATACTGGATGCAGTTGGCGTTATCTTCTTCGCAACCTCAGTTGTAGGGCTAGAAAGGAAGGACTTCGGTCTGCTACTTGGACTGCTAAACTTTATTTGTCTGAAGTTGATTGGACAAGAAGACCGCGAATGGCGTGGGCTTGACATGATGCTGGTTTCTCTGCCGGACATGTATCCTCGTATTGAGCGAGAGATCGAAGAACAAGATGAAGATGAAAGCCATGATAGGTTAACTCACGCCAGAGCATTGCTTGAACCCGTTTGGTTCTATCATGTTTATGAAACTCAAAGGTTTTCAGAGGTCGAATAATAGATGAAATACATAGTAATGTCTCTTGGTAATAAGGGCAGCTTTCGAAAATTTTAGAATTTTATTGAAGAGTGCCTTTATTAAGTTTTAAAATTAATTAATATACTATTTATAATAATATTATATTAATCATTAGATTTAGAATTGAATTGATGATGGAATTAGTTAAATAATTCATTTCAGTTTTAATTAAATAAATTGTTAAAAAATTATAAAAATAAGAAAAATATAGAGTCAATTCATTTTTTTTTGTTTCGATTTAATTGGTTTAGGGTAATTTATTTAAAATCGGTTCATTCTTTTGTTTGATCAATATATCCATCACATAGTTAATGAAAGATTAAAAATTGTGAGTATCATCTAAACTATGACATGTAGTTACCTATATATATACATATGAAAAGAATGAAACATAAGATAATCTTTTAATTTCCTTGTAGAATTCAAAAAATTGCATTTTGAGTATGCCAAATAGTAAGTTACCAACAATAAGAAATATTTTAAATGTAGAAGATATTAAAATTTATTTTTATATAATTTGTAAAAATTATATTATAAATCCTAAAAAGCATATTATGAAAATAATTTGTATATTTTATAAAGTTATGAAAAGTATATATTATTTAAATCCTTTTTTTTAATTTATGACAAAAAATCTGTTATAAAAAATAATTTACATGTTATAAAATTATATATATTTATTTATAAAAATTTATGGCAAAGAAGTATTGACCTATTTTATTTATGTGTCAATGTTATATATATAAAAAATATATTTTTCATAAAAAAATTGTTATAATTTTTTTTTATCATAATCTATTTGTAAAAAAATAACTTTTAAAGTTATGACAAAAATATGAGAATTACTATGAAAGTTTTGGATAATTCATAAAAATATTTTTTTATAAATATTATATATTATAAATATTATATTATTTTTAACATAATTGGCGTATTATAAAATTGAATATAATCTAGTATAATTTTTTTTTCTAAAATTAAGTTTATATAAGTTTTTATAATTGAAGCTACAAATTATTTGTTATTTAGGCTGTGAACCCAAATATTATAAGGTCGATGCTAATTGTGCAAATAGAAAAGATTTTCTTGTACTATACAGTGGAATATTATACCATTTAAAAGAATGGTGTCAGACACAAACACCATAGACAACTCGTAAACTCTTTAATTTAAGATATTAAAGGTTTCGAAATGTGGTTGAGAAAACATTTGTTATTTTAAAAAAAAATATTTCTCATATCAACATCGCTTTAGTATAACATAAAAAATCGAGATTAGATTGTTTTAACATGTTGCATATTTCATAACTTCAATCATAGGTTGAATTGAGATGATCTATACTTCGAAGAGTAAATAGAAGAAGAAGATCTTAATAATCTTAATTATGAAGATTCAAATTCAAATGATAATGAACTCGGTTAAGTACTAACAGATAAGGATAAATAGCGTATATAAATGTTAAAGAGAAAATAACCCAATAAATATGCACTAAAACAATTAAAAAAATTACATATGATGTTTAACTGTATTATCAACTACTTTTTTAGACTAATATAATACATGTAATGAATTTTTTTAGAAATTATATTTATCATACTAATAATTTTGTAAAATAATTAATATGATTTTTTTAAAATATAAATAATATAAAGTGTATAATTACAATTTATATTATCAAATATGAAATAAGAAATTTGAAGAAATTGTAAACTTTATTTAAGTATAGCTTTGGGTGTTACTTTATATTGGATTTTATCTAATCATGTTTTTTATTTGTTTGATTAAATTAATGGTAAATTACACCAACAGTCACCCAACTTTGGGGTAGCTGACAAAACAGTCACCTAGGTTTCATTTCAGTCACTCAACTTTCGAAAAGTTACAAAACAGTCACCAACGTTATAAAAAAGTTACAAAACAGTCACTGATTAACAGTTACCGTTAGGGTGTTAACGAAATTGCTGACGTGGCAAGTTAACTTGCCACGTTGGTGAAGCGGCTGATGGGTGCTTGGTTTGGGGCGGGTTTAGGGAAAAAATTGAAGGGTTATGCTTAATGTTTCAGGGTTAAAAACATATTAAGATTAAGGGGATTTGGGGGAAAAAAGGGAAATCGATTTGGGAAATTTTCTCTTGTTGATTTGGGGTTTTTTAGGGTTTAAACTGAATTGAGAATCGATTAAGAAAGTTTTAGGGTTAGAAATCAATTTAATAATCGATTAACAGGGTATAAGGGTTTAGGGTGCGATTGTCTATTTTGTTTAGGGAGAAAAGAAGACGAAACCAGAAACCATTCATTGTTTTTGATTGTCAGCGACAATGGGCAATAGAAGAGAAAGTACCAGTGTTGTTACATCCACTTTAACGGGTAAGTTGTTGCATTTAGTTTTAAATTTTTTGGATTTCAATACTGTTATTTTGATTTAGGGTTATTTAGGGTTATTCCGGTTTCAATTTTAATTTTGATTCTGATTCTGATTCTGATTTCGATTTCTATTTCGATTTTGATTTCAATTTTGAAACACTCACTGATTTTGATTGATTTCAATTTCAATCTCAATTTAGATTTAGAATTTGATTTTGATTTCGATTTCGATTTGGATTTCGATTTAGGGTTATTTCAATTTTGGTTTTATTTATTATTAATGTGCAAGACAGACTAGGGTTTGGTTATTAAAGTGTACGACATATAATGTGTATTGTATGCCATGTGCATGATGTTTATTGTTTGTATCTGCCATTGTATGAATGCCATTATCAAATTGATTTTTATTGTGCATATCTGCCATTGTATTAATGCCATTATCAAACTTATGTTTATTGTTTGTATCTGCCATTGTATGAATGCCATTATGAAACTGATGTTTGTTGTGTATATCTGCCATTGTTTGTATCCAAGCTGCTATATTGTATGTGGAAAAATCAAAATTTGTTATTTACGGTCTTTATTGTACTGGTTATTGTCTACCATTTGCATGACAAAAATGGTTGTGTTTGTATTAAATTATTTTTGTATTGGTTGTTGTCTGCCATGTGCATGACAGAAATGGTTGTGTTTGTATTAAATTATTGGGTATTTTGTATTGGTTATTGTTTGATAGAAATGGTTAAAGTGTTTGCCTATGTTGTCTGCCTTTATTGATGAGTACTTTGTTTGGCAGGTTTAATTGATGACAATCTTAAGGAGAATGAAGAAGACATGTTTGGTAGTAATGTGTTTGGTAGTGATGTGTCTGGTAGTGATGCATCTGAAAGTGATAGTGATGATATAGGAGTTAGTTTAGATGGTTTAAACATGGATGGTATAGGAGTAGATGAACTGTGTGATAGTTATGATTCTGGGAGGTTAGATAGTGCACATGAATCTGACTCAAGGCCAAAATTAGCCTGAGTTCAACCTGGAGAATGACATGAGTAATCCTAGACTTAAGATTGGAATGTTTATTTAAGTCTAAGGACAGTTTAAAAGAAGCTGCCAAGCAGTATGGTAGGTTGAACAATTATTTTATTAAGTTTTCCAAAAATGATTTAAAAAGGTTAAAGGCAGTTTGCAGTGAAAAATGTCCTTGGTTCATATGGGCTTCTAGACTAAACCCTAATGACCCTACTGACCAGACTTGGCAAATTAGGAGTTCAAACCCTAACCATACTTGTTCTAAAGTATATAAAAATAAGAATGTAACCTCAACTTGGATAGGTGAACATTATAAAGAAAAATTCATTGTTGATCCTGATTATTCTCTGAAATCATTACAACAGGATGTCAAAAGAGATTTGTGTTACATAGTCTCACTAACCAAATGTAGGAGGGATAAACTTAGGGTATTGGAATTAATTGAAGGAGCTTATAAGGCTCAATATGAGAAGATTTATGAATATTTGTTGGAGGTTAGGACACAAAATGAGGGAACAACAACAATCTGCTATCTAGATAACAGGTTGTTTCAAAGGATGTATGTCCGTCTGCAGGCATGCAAAGATGGCTATAGGGCTGGTTGTAGGAGGATAGTAAGTTTAAATGGATGTTTCTTGAAGGGCTACTATGGTGGCTACTTACTTGCAGCTGTTGGGATAGATGTAAATAATAGCATTTATCCTCTTGCATATGCTGCTGTGGAAAGTGAAAACCAAACATCATGGCTTTGGTTCTTGGAGTTGCTTGCACTAGACTTGGAAATTATGAGCTCGTACGAAATATCTTTCATGTCTGACAAACAAAATGTAAAACTCTATTTATTTATGTTGTTTCTATTTAGGGATTGCCAAAGAATTAAACTATTTTTTTTCTAATTGCAGGAACTTTTAGAAGCAATATGTATGTTGCTTCCTAATGCAGAAACAAGTCACTGTGTTAGACACCTACATGCCAATTTCAAGAAGGCTGGTTTCCAAGCAAAGGAATTGAAAGATTTGCTTTGGAAAGCTGCCAGAGCAAGCACTACAAGGGATTTTGAGGATGCCATGGATGAACTGAGGAAAACCAATCAGCATGCTTATGATTGGTTGAAGGAAAAGAACCCTACTCACTGGTCAAGGTCTCACTTCTCAATTAAGAGCCATTCTGACGTGTTGGTGAATAATCTTTCTGAATCATTTAACAAGGTAAACCCCTATGTTTTATGTTTCTTACTAATCATTAGCAATTCACTAATCATTTATGTTGTTTACTGACAGATGATACTAGAAGCAAGAGGGAAACCTATTCTGACCATGATGGAAACAACAAGGACCAAGATTATATTGCTTATTGTCAAGAAAAAAGAAGAAGCTGACAAATGGAAAGGAATGTTGTGTCCAAAGATCAAGAAAAAGCTGGATGTAAATATAAAAGATTCCTTGAGGTAAAGTTACCATTTTTAATCTTTCTGATGCCTTTATTTTGACTTCATGTTGCCTTTATTTTGATTTCATGTTTTAGTCACATGCTGTTTTACTGAATGTTTTTTAATATGCATGCAGTAATTATTGGTGTGTTGACTATTTTTTAATATGCATGTAGTGAGTATTTTTTTATAATATGCATATAGTGACTGTTTTTTAGGGGTGTGTGTGTATCATTATTGGTGGGGCTGCTCAAAAAGTTGTTTTAGTGATTATTTTTTAACCGTGCATGCTTGACTGTTTTTTAGGTGTGTTCCACCACATGCTGGTGGGGACAAGTATCAGGTTGAATGTGGTCCTGGCAGCCAGCATGTGGTGGACTTAGCTGAGAATTGCTGCTCCTGCAGGAATTGGGATCTTATGGGCATCCCTTGCATGCATGCATTGGCTGTCATTCATCTAAAAGATGAGTTCCCAGAGACCTATGTACAAACCTGGTACACCAAGTAAACCCGACTTCAATTTTACTCCAACTTTATAAGTCCAGTAAGGAGTCCTAAACAATGGGCCTCTTTGTCAAACAGGTTGTCGATACTGCCTCTTACTCTAAGAAGACCACCTGGCAGACCTACTAAAGTGAGAAGGAAAGAACCTAATGAAACACAAACAACAGAAAGGTTGAGCAAAAGATGGGTGGACATGAGGTGCAGTAAATGCAAAATAAGAGGCCACAATAAGAGGAGTTGCAAAGGGGAAGTTGGCCAAAACATTCCAGTAAGCCATTTGCCTTAAGTTTTAGTATACTTCTGTTTATGAATTTGCTTGACAGATTTCTCTTGTTCCTGTAGGTCAAAAGACATAAATTTGGTGTCCTAACTCAGCAACAGGCTACCCCAAATCAGCAAGAGAGTACCCCAACTCAACAGGCTGCCTCCTCAACTCAGTTACCTACTGCCCCAACTCATCAACAAGCTACCCTAAGAGAAAAGCTCCCATTCAAGAGAAGACCAACCACTGTTAGATGGATGCTTTCTACTCAAAAGTCATCCATGACAGACCATTGATTAACCAGAAACCTTATTTTGTTAACTTTTTGAAAATGTGTAATTGCCTGCTACTGATCTATTAACTTAGGCAGATAATTTTTTTTGTAAATTTGCCTATGATTGCTACTGTTGATAAACTTAAGCATATAATCACTGAATTTTTTTGTAAATTTCCCGACAATTCACATATGTTCACTTATGTTGAATTGTAGGAAAATTAGGCAATATTCTTCCCCTCATTCCTTTTGTAAACAGTTTGGCATTTTGGCCTTAATATATGAACATGGATCCATGCTATTTTTGTTATCTCTTATCTTCTAACATATAGAGTATTGAAAAAATAAATGTGTGAGAATTGAGAAATACATATGTGTTTTTCCATCTGTTATCTCTTATCCATGCTATTTTTGTTATCTTCTGCATTTTGAGTATTGAGAAATACATTTGTAATCAACATTGAAAAATGTTGTTATCTTTTGGTTTGTTATCTCTTATCTTCTGCATTTTGAGTATTGAGAAATACATTTGTGTTTTTCCATTTGTTATCTTCTAACTGTTGTAAGCAACAAAAATATTACAAAACAATTTGTAATAAAAAAAATATCCCATTTCAAGTCTTTCAAGTGTTTGTAAACAACAACATGAGCTAGTTAGCCATGTATACTAGCAGCCATGTATACCAGCAGCCATGTATAACATATGTTAAGCAACAATATACCAGCAGCTAGCAGCCATGTATACCAACATAACCAACAATATACTAGCAACAATATTACAAAACATAAGCTGGTTTTCAATGCTAACAACAACAACATAAGCTGATTTTTAAGGTTTAAAAAAAAACAACATAGTTACAAATACAAGCACCAAAAACTAGGTTATTCACTCCCTTCTTCTTGCATCCTCCAATGTTCTCAATTTTTTCAGAAGACCCAACAACACAATTCGTGAACGGGGCGTCAATGGCGGATCAAACCAACTGAAAAATCGACATGGTTTTTGAAATCCAGAGCCAAATTTGTTACACCCAAAAAGCCTTCTACCTGGGTTGTCATTGGACCAAGGCATGTTCAACTTGGCTAGGTTTCCACAATAGCACACCGGAATCAATTTAGGCATCTCCATTTTTCCTCTTCTCCTTCTTTTTCTTCTCCTCTTCTTCTTCTTCTTTTTTTTCCTCTAACCCTAAAATGCTGTTGGTAGGGCTGTTCAAGTGAGAGTAACCGGCCAACTGCACGATTTTTTGACACCAACGACGTCGTCAACGGAAACGGCAAAAAGGATTGTTTTGTAATTTTTTGAAAGTTGAGTGACTAAAATAAAACTTAGGTGACTATTTTGTCAGCTACCCAAAGTTAAGTCACGTGTAATTTACCCTTGAATTAATTAGGTAGGCCTTTAAGATGATTATACTATTTTAATAATTATAATTATAATTTTTTTTGCAAAAGTCAATAAAATCAACGGTGGACAACACGCCAACCCTGAAAGGATCGCACCTAATAATCACATAATCTTTTTTTTTTTTTTTGCAATTTTGTGTTCATTTCCACCCATTATTTTTTCAAAAAAAGTTTGTCTAGTGCGATTCTGTTTAACCAAAATTGATTCTTTCTCTCCCAATTTGTGAGATCTTTTTCTTTGGCAGTGATGAGTAAGGGACCGGGACTGTTCGTTGATATCGGCAAGAGAGCCAAAGGTAACCAAATCCTCTTATCTTCTTCGTTCTCCACCTACGATCTTTTTTTTTTTTTATCGACTTTGGAATTTCTCCTTTTGCGTTTACTTATATCGGTTTATCTTTTCTCTCTTCTCCTTTTGAATGCTTAGATCTCTTGACCAAAGATTATACGTCGGATCAGAAGTTCACGGTTTCCACTTATACTGGCGCTGGAGTGGTATGCCAACGTCATTTCTTTTATTTGAATTTAACCAATGATTATATAGTCTGGATAGGTTATTCTTGGATGATATGCCGCTTTGCTTGCTTAGATCTTTTATCAACTGACTATTGCTGTTGATTGAATAAGGTGCTCAGATGAATGCAAATATTAAAAAAAAAAATTGTGGTTTTTAGCAGATTTCTGTCTCACTTGTTTAAATTGCTTTAAATATTGAAAAGGAAATGAGAAAATGTAGAGGCATTTGAGAAGTTAAGGTTCTTGTTTTTTCCTCTTGTTTGGTTTTTTTACCCATTTAAAAGAAATATTTGTCTTTGAGGTGATTTCCCTGAATTTCTCATGAACCAGCATTATCTTTGAATTCCAAGATTTGATACTGGTTGTTGCTCTGAATTTATGCACATTTTGTATTTGATGTCAAGGTATTGTTGGGTGAAATTGATGTTATGTCTGCCCAGTTGTTATGCTTTGAAAGGAATTAAGAGGCCGTTTAATCTTGTGCTATGCTTTTCTACTTCTCTAGGTTTTCTTTTTTTTGATGAGCTGCTTGATGTATCTGCTGAACCTTAATGTATTTTAGTTAACTTGGATCCTCGTGTTCTGACTTTGATGAAACCATTAGAGGATATCGAGATTCTCTTAAACCTAAACATTCCGCTGGTATTTATTGGCTAATTTCTTTTTTCCTTCAATTCAGGCCATCACATCAACTTCTCTAAAGAAAGGAGGACTTTCTACTGGGGATGTTGCTGCACTATACAAGTACAAGAACACTCAATTTGATGTCAAAGTCGATACCGACTCTAATGTAGGTTCTTACCTCCTTGGCCTGGAAACTATTTGCCTAGTTCAGCCGAGAATCTCACATTTTTTACATTGTTTGGACAGATCTCGACGACGATGACATTTACTGATATTCTTCCCTCCACTAAGACTATTGCGTCATTCAAAGTGCCTGATTATAACTCTGGCAAGGTAGGAAGTTAGCTCTTATAAGCAGAAATGTTTCTCAGGATAATGAGTTTTGATGTTTGAAAATTGGAAGTTTCTATCCGCTATCTATTTTGCAGCTGGAGGTTCAGTATTTTCATCACCATGCAACCTTCACAACAACTATTGGTCTGTACAAGACGCCAGTTGTTGATGCCACAGCAACCATTGGCACACCCTCTATTGCTTTTGGAGCGGAGGCAGGTTATGATCCTACCAAAGGCAATTTTACAAAGTACACTGCTGGTATTAGTGTGACAAAACCAGATTCATGCGCTTCCATAATTCTGTAAGCTTTGATAAACTAAACCGTGAATCGAATAGAAAGTAAGCACTTTCTAATCTTTTGGCACTAATTCCTTCCTCTCTTTTTTTTTTTTTTTTTGACATCCAGAGGAGACAAGGGAGACAGCATAAAAGCATCTTATGTGCATTATCTGGACAACCTGAAGAAGAGCGCTGCCGTGGGCGAGATCAGCAGAAAGTTTTCAACAAATGAGAACACGTTCACTGTTGGAGGGGCTTACGCTGTTGATCATCTCACACTGATTAAAGCTAAGCTCAACAATCATGGGAGGCTTGGAGCATTGCTGCAGCATGAAGTCATACCGAAGTCATTGTTGACAGTCTCTGGTGAGCTTGACACCAAGTCCTTGGACAAGAGTCCTCGCTTAGGATTGGCCTTTGCTCTGAAACCCTAATCAATTATTTGCAACCCAATGATGCTTTTACAGATTTGATTACGATTTTTATTTTTGTGGTGATTTAAAATGGGGGTGTCAATAAGTTGCTCCACAGACGATTAATATTCATTTCTAGGTTCGCATTTCCTGTGGATGGATGATTGATACTTTTGGCTTTCAATGATTCAGATGTTGAAGTTTTGATCCGATTTGAGCCATTTTGACATTGGCACATTTATGCCTCCTTTGTATTGAGTATTTCTTTGATTTGGTAAATGCTTTATAACTGCCTTGATTTGCTACCTTTGAGTGATCTACAAGAGCTTATTTGTTCCAGTTGCCTTAAAAGTCCCTCCATACACAGTCCCCTTAAGCTTACCGGCTACTACCTCGAGCAAAAGAAATGGAGGATTTCGAGTTTCAAGCTCGGCTTTTCTTCAAGTGGTATCATCCCAATCCCATGGACAAATGGATTATCAATGAACACCCAATCTAATGTCGTTTTGGATGCAAATGAACCCTTTGAATCCTTATCCCAATGGAATGTCAATGCTTTTCAAGAGAAACAGTTCAACTCCGCATATCCATATCACAAGCCATTGAATGGATGGGTAGGTAGTGATGTAGCATTTCAAAGAAACCATTCAATTTGGTGTAGTTGTTGAATAAAATGATTGATAAACAATACAAAAGCATTATGAAGACCAAAAATAGAATCTTTATAGCATTAGTTTCAGACAATGTTTAAACGTAGCAGATTCTTTGCACAGCCATTTCCATGTATTTAACATTGTAAGTTCCATGCCTACGGATTTAATCATGCAACAAAATAAAATGAAAACAAAAATTGCAATATATAATAGCATTATCAAAGGCTACAAAATCCCAGATTCCTCATCCAATAACATGAAGATAAATGCTATGAAAAATGATGTCCAATAGTTGCAAACTCCGTAAATTGTAACATAACAAAGCATATCATAGCAATGAAAAACAAGACAACCTTAATCGACACTCTGCATGATATCCTCGGCAGAGAACTTAGTACCCTTATCCTTATCAGCAGCAGCTCGTCCCTTAGCCTTACGGTCCAACAACGACTTCCGGTCCTTGTCCAGCCTCAGCTTGGTAATGACAACCTTGGATGGGTTAATCCCAACGTTGACAGTCGAACCGTTAACTTTCTCGCGGGTGATGCGCTCGATGTGGATCACCCATTTGCGACGGTAGACTTGAACAACTTTCCCTTCCCGGCCTTTGTAAGTCCCACGAACCACTTGGACCTCGTCGTCCTTGCGCACCGGCATGGACCGGACGTTGTACTTGGACCTCAAATCGGATGAGAGTGGGGCGCTCATCAACACACGGCGGACCGACGAGGGTGCCGTGAAATGGGCCTTGCGGCTCTTGCGGCGAGAGGAGGAGACTCGTGGGTTGTACTTCATTCTTGCTGTGGGGAAAGGGGTTTGAATCCTCTTCGACTCGGCTACGGCCAACCTAGAGTTTGAAAGGTAGGGTATTGAGAGAATATATGGTGGAAACTAGGGTAAATTTAGGATTTGTTGGGCTTTAGGACTATTTTTCTAGGCCTTTTTGTGGGTTGTGGCCTAACTTGGATTTGGATTTTCTTTTTCCCTCCCCTATCTGATTAAGATTTTTTAAACCTAATTTTGTTTTGATATTTAATATATTTATGGTTTTTTTTTAATTTTATTAATTCACTTAGGGGTGAGCAAAAATCGATTCGATTCAAAAAAATTGAAAAAAATTTCGAATTATTTGAATTGAGTTAATCGAATCAACTCGAATTTTTTTTAATTTCGAGTTCGAGTCGAGTTGAATTTTCGAATTCGAATAACTTAAATAATTCAAATAAACCGAATATAAACTATATTTTTTTAATTTTTTTAATTTTTTAATAGGCTTTTACTTAATTACTTTTAAGTTTTTAACACAATTGCTAATTTCCCCCAAGCCCAAACATTTTATTTTTTCCTACTTCCCCAAGCCCGTCTGTCCATGCTTCAAAGATTTATTTTTCCAAATCCCAATTCCTCCCCCCAAATCACCCTTAGCAAATTCCATCGTCCAAACCCCCATTTATTTTTCTATTTCCATTTCATTCAAAGTTCAAACCCTAAAATTTATTTTTCTCAAAAAACCTTAAAATAAACCCTTCTTCCTTCTTCTTCATCTTCTTCTTCTTAAAATAAACCTTCAAATCAAAATCCTTACCTCCAAATCAAGTTGATGTTCCTTCTGACCGAGGCAGTCTGTTCTCTTCCATTATAAGCTCGAATTTTTTGCATCTTTAAAGTTTGTCTTGAAATATTTTTGAATTATTGAATGATTTTAGCTCTATTTGCATCTGTTTTGCTCTATTGAATAATTTTCGCTCTATTTTCCTTCTCCACTTACTTGTTTGCTGTTGTAGAACGGGGCACACTGGCACAGCACAATCATCATCGGGCTAATTTTTTTTAAATGAAAGAATTTAACTTATTTTATTTGAGACTTTGAGTGCAGCTGCTGGAATCTCTTGGTAAAGCCATTTTTGGCTTTAAAATAATAAAAAATGATACCTCCTCACTCAAATGAAACCTTTAATTACACTGTTAAAATAATTAAAAATGAAACCTTTAATTGCTGTTTGTCTTTTTTTGTTTTGGAAGATGTAAAATTCTTTTTTATTATTAATAACTAAGCAGGAATCACAGCCTAATATAAAATATAATATTAGTAATAATGTAGTATTAATAGAGAAAAAATGTTAGCCAATTAATTTCCCAAAGTAATAATGTAATATTAGTAATAATATAATATTAGTAATAACGTAATATTAATAGAGAAAAAATGCATAAAATGTACTTCTTTTTAAAGGATTTTGCCGGTTGCTAATACAATTCGATAAAATAACATTAAATGATGAATAAAATATTGGATTATCATATTTAAATTATAAATAAAAATTAAAATATTAAATATTAAATACCAGACCTTATAAATAAAATAACACTCCACTAGACTTTTTTAAATATCATGTTAACTAATTTTAAAGTTTAAACTGTAGTTTAATAGACACTTAAATCTTTTAATAATAAATCTTTTTGGCAAGTTAGATATAAAGAAAACTAGGCTTCAATTAATTAATTTATGCTATTGTACTATTATATTAATTTAGGCTTCAATTAACTAACTTTAAAGTTTAAACTGTGGTTTAACGGACTTTTTTTGTTTAATTTATGCTATTGTACTATTATATTAATTTAGGCTTCAATTAACTAACTTTAAAGTCTAAATTGTAGTTTAACATACTTTTTTTTTGGTTTAATTTATGCTGTTGTACTTGTACTATTATATTAATTTAGGCTTCAATTAACTAACTTTAAAGTTTAAACGATAGCTTAACAGACTTTTTTTTGTTTAATTTATGCTATTGTACTATTATATTAATTTAGGCTTCAATTAACTAACTTTAAAGTTTAAAATGTAGTTTAACATACTTTTTTTTTGTTTAATTTATGCTTCTGTACTATTATATTAATTAATTTTTAATTTAATCGATTTATTAAGTTTGATTTTAAACCAATTTTTGGTCATGTTTAGTGATTGCAACAAATGTTTACTTGTAGATGAGTGATCCAAAGCGAGATGGTTCAACTCAAAGTTCACAAAATTCTTCCCTAAGTAGAGATGATCAAACAACAACCAAGAAAAATGTTCGAAAAAAGATTACTCCAAGGGTAGCTTGTTGGAACCATTTCACCAAATTTGTGACTAAAGAGGGGGAGAAGAGAGCAAGGTGCAATGCATGTGATGTTACTTACACAATAGAATCAACTTCGGGTTCTACAACGAATTTGAATAACCATTTGAAAGCATGCCTAAAAAGACCTTGAGGTAATACTTCTAATCCGAAGCAATCAGAATTAACATTTGTGAAGGTTAGCCAAGAAATAATGAATTTATCAACTTGGGTGTTTGATAAAGATGCTGTTAGAAAAGCATTGGTTCGTATGATAATTATGGATGAACTACCTTTTAAAATTATAGAGGGAGAGGGTTTCAAATACTTTCTTTCTATAGCATGCCCACGGTTTAGTCTTCCACCTCGTTGGACAATTAGAAGGGATTGTCTTGATTTATTTAACTCCATGAAGAATGTGATGAAGAATTGTTTTGAAAAAGATATAAGTAGAGTTTGTTTGACGACAGATACTTGGACTTCATTGCAGAGGATATCTTATATGGTTTTAACAGCACATTGGGTGGATGATGAGTGGAGGTTGCAAAAAAGGATTATAAATTTTTGCCCAATATCCGCTTATAGAGGTGAAAGCATAGGTCAAGCCATTGAAAAATGTCTTCGAGATTAGGGGATTGAGAGGGTCTTCACTATTACAGTTGATAATGCACCCGCCAATAGTGTTGCCATTGAATATTTGAGAAAAAAATTGAATCATCGAAATGCTTCTATTGCAAATGGAAAATTTATTCATATGAGATGTGTTGCACACATTCTTAATCTCATTGTGCAATAAGGTATTAAGGATGCTTCTGTGTCTGTGGATCGAGTTAGAGGTGCTGTGAGGTATATAGGAGCATCACCATCGAGGTTGACAAAATTCAACCAACGGGTAAAAGAAGAAATGATAGATAGTAAGGCTCAATTGTGTTTAGATGTGCCTACTAGATGGAACTCAACATATATGATGTTAAAGGTATGAGCGTGCATTTGAATCATACGTACATGATGACCATAATTTTTTTTCTTGACCTTACTGCTGGAGATGGAGTTCCTACATTTGAAGATTGGGAAATTTTTCAAAGAGTTATAAAAGTATTAGAGCCTTTTTATCATCTTACATTGAAGGTGTCCGAATCTTTGCATGTTACCTCTCATTCACTTTTTGAAGTATTGACAGATGTGCATTGTCTTTTTGATGGGTGGCAAGATTGTGGAGATCTAGACATAATTTCTATGACTTCCAAAATGAGAAAGAAATATAATGAGTATTGGGGTGAAGGAAACGAGATCAACATGCTAGTTTACTTAGCGGTCATCTTTGATCCGCGATGTAAAATGAGTTTTTTGAACTTTGGGGTCAACTTGCTTTTTCCTAATGTTTCTAATGACATTATGAAAATGATTGATAAAGATTTGCATTGCTTGTTCAATGAGTATTCTTATAATGCCGGGAGAATTGAATTGTTTAACGGTAGATCTGGTTCTTCGACAAATCTTTGCAGTTCAATGGAAATAGATCAGTTAGAAATGAAAACGGGCTTGGCCAAACAAAAATATCTTAAGAAGAAGAAACAAGTTGGATTAGGAAGCAAATCTAAGTTGGATAGATATTTGGGTGAGGATGAAGAAGTAAACAATTCAAGTTCATTTGATTTACTATTATGGTGGAAAATGAACAGTCCTAGATTCCCTATTCTTGCACAAATGGCTCGAGATATTCTTGCTATTCCTATCTCAACAGTTGCCTCGGAAAGTGCATTTAGCACTGGTGGACGTGTTCTCGATAGTTTTAGAAGTTCTCTAACTCCTCTCATGGTCGAAGCTTTGGTTTGCACACAAGATTGGCTTCGGAAATCTAATGATGCCATCAATCTTGAAGATTATGTTGATGAACTTCAAACCATGGAAGATGGTAATATATAAATTTTAATTTATAAAATAAGCTTTTGTATTCTTTATATTAGTAAGCATTCCCATAATTTAACTAACACTTTTGTTTTTAAATTTGCTAGACTTATCCAAAATACCCAAAGATCAAGAAGGTAACATATTTAGCATTAGTTTATAAAGTTAAATGTTTATTTAATTTATTTTTGCAAATTTTTTTTATTATTTAACTAACTCATTCAATACTTTTACTAGATGTTTCAAGATTATCAACGGTGTTTGGAGCATAAGAAAAAACTTAAACGTTTCTATAATGGTTTTTGAACTGATGTGTTTTTGTTATTAGTTTGGTTTGGTTTGTTATTATTGTTGGTTAATTGGACTTTTGTTGTGTTCTTTTCGTGTAGGTTTCTATTGTATTTTGGACTTTTGCTTATGTTGTTTTTTTATTATAATGTTGTTGTTTATTTCGACTCATGCTATTTACTTGGACTTTTACTTATGTTTTTTATTATAATCTTGTTGCATTATTTTTGTTGTTTATTTGGAATCATGTTGTTTATTTGGGTTGATGTTGTGTTGCTTTTATTTATTCACTTATTTACTTCAATTTTTTGTTGTATGATCATGTTTAAAAACTTTAAAGAAAATTATTTTTTGAAAAATTACATAAAAATAAACAACAGTAATTTTATCTTTTTAAAATTTAACTCGAACAAATATATTCGATTCGATTCGAATTCCATCTCACTCGATCCGATTCGATAAAACTTCAAATAAAGTTAGGATGATAAAATGAGATTCGAAAACTCGATTAACACAAAAATTTTCGATTCGATTTGATCGAATGCTCACCCCTAAATTCACTCAAAGCTATTAGATATTTATTTTCGAATATATTAAAAAACTAATAATTTATTCGCTTAGGTGCTATTTGATAGATGTTGGAAATTTTAAGTATTAAAGTAAATTAATTTTTTGAATACATATATATTTTTTTTGACAAAATCGATTGGGCTTATTATTGCAAATAAACAACTAAAGAAATGAGTCCAAAACCAAAATAACAGACTAGAGCCCATCTGTTACAGGCCCGAAATAAAGCCATAACTACCAGCAAAATATCTAGATATTTTACAATTGCCAGATTCCTAATTCAAAATTCAAAAACGAAAATCAAAAAATTAAAGCCACCGACACCCTGCCCAATCAGACGCCTGGAAAGCTGCAACCGTCACTTTCATCATAAATCATTTCTTGGAAAACGGATGACCTTCCTAAAGAAGCCTCCCCCCTTTCCAGATTATTCATTTTGGTGCTTCTCTCTTATAAAACTCCTCTCCGAAATCCCTTAATCCGGTTCTCTCAACGTCCCCCTCAACCGCTGGTACTCAGTTTGCTCCAGTCCAGATCTGCCCTGGTAAGCTCCTCCGCTCCTCTTCAATGCTTGTGTTGCAATACTGTGTGCGAGAATGTTCGCTAACCTTGGAACATGCTTAAAAACAAACTTTCTAGAACTGGAGACCATCATCTGAATATCCTGAATAAATGCACCTAACATAGATCTGTCCCGATCTTGATTTTGACACTTTTTTATTACTGTTAAGGAGTCTCCCTCGATGATTATTTTCGGCCAGCCATGCTCCACTCCAATTTGCACAGCCTCCCTACATGCCATAGCTTCAGCTTCAAAAGCCGAATGAACCCCTTTGTGAATTTTTGACCACGATAGCAGGACGGACCCTTCGTTATCCCTCACCACAACACCGGAGGTCGAGATGTTGTTATGACTATCAAAGGCGCCATCAACGTTTATCTTCACCGAATCTGGAGGTGGGTAAGTCCATTTCTGAAAAATATCTATAGTACCATGTTTTCGCCGTTCCAGACCATCAATCTCTGCCAAATAGTTTATAATAAAGTTCCCAATTTCTGCCTCCGTACTAACTTTCTTGTTGTGTATCCGCGAGTTCCGGTCTCCCCAAATGGCCCAGAGAGCACAGCAAAAAATCCGACATTGATGCAGGTTAACCTGTTCAAACACCCAGATAAGCCACTGCTCAAAGTCTCTATTATCGCTTATTATCTCTTCTCGAAACTGCAATTCTGACCAGACTTCCACTGTGGCAGGACACTCTCAGAAAAGATGGTCTACCGTTTCAGCTCTTTCTCCACATTTCGGACAACTGGGATCAGCAAGGAGCCTCCTTCGTTGTAGATTAGCTCTTGTGGGCAAAAAATTCCATGTAATCTTCCAAATAGTCAATTTTATCTTTGTCGGTAGATTTAGGAGCCATTATTTCTTGTAAAGTTTCCTGTAGCTGGTTTGTAAAGCGTAAGCTCTAGGGTTATCCTCAGTACATTGTAATAGTTTATAAGCGCTACGGACCGAAAACTCCCCCGAGGCTTCACCTCCCCAAGCACGAAAGTCCTCATGTGGGTTGCTAGCTAACGGGATCTGAAGTATTCGAGCAGCATCTTCCTCCGCAAAGGTATATCTGACTAACTCCTCTTTCCATTTACGCGAATTATTATCAATCAGCAAATTAACACAACAATCGCGCATTGACTCAACCTGTGATAACAATTTGAAATTATAAGCCTCTGGAATCCATGCATCGGTATTAACAGAAATAGAGTTCCCAGTACCCACACGCCAAACTAAACCCTTCCTCAAGACATCTTTCATTGCCCAGATACTCTTCCAAGTGTAAGAACTCGAATTTCCCAATCTGGAATTTAAAAATTGATCATCTGGAAAATAATTGGCTTTTAAAACTTTCGCTACCAAAGAATCTGTATTGTTCATAATCCTCCAGCCCTATTTCGCCAAAAGAGAGAGATTAAACTTCGACATATTCCTAAAATCCAGCCCCCCTTCCTCCTTCGATCTACACATAAAATCCCACTGACACCAATGTATCCCTCTTTTATCTTTCCCGTGCTGCCACCAATACTTAGCAAACATGCTTTCCAACTCCCCACACAAAGTTTTTGGCAAAAGAAAGCATGACATTGCGTAGGCTGGAATAGCTTGAAGAACTGACTTAATAAAAACTTCCTTACCTCCTTGTGATAAAAATCGTGAGCTCCATTGACAAATCTTTTGATTAACCTTCTCCTTCAAGTGCTGAAAAGACTCCTTCTTCCTTTTGCCCACAATATTTGGCAGTCCTAGATATCTCTCTATATTAGTAGAACACCTCATCCCCAAAACTTCAGATGTTTCTCTTTTAATCTCTGCCAATGTATTCGAGCTGTAAAAAATAGTCAATTTATTAAAGTTCACACATTTGGCCCGAACAGCGCTCATATTGCTGCAAAATCTCTTTTAAAAAATATGCTCTCTCTTTAGTAGCTTCCCCAAACAAAAGACAATCATCCGCAAACAGTAGATGAGAAATTTCTGGCCCCCTCCTACTTGCCTTGACTCCCCGAATGTTTCCTACCTCCACGGCTTGTCTAATCAAAGCTGAAAGACCTTCACTACATATCGGAAAAAGGTAAGGGCTAAGTGGGTCGCCTTGTCGCAATCCTCTTGATGGAGAAAAAAACCCTACCCCTCTTCCCATTAATATTTACTGTGTATGAAACTGTTGAAATGCACTTCATAATTAATTCAACCCAATTCTCATCAAACCCCATTTTTAACATCACTTTTTCCAGATAACTCCATTCCACCCTATCATAGGCTTTACTCATATCAAGCTTAACCGCCATAAACCCTTTCTTTCCTAATCGCTTCTGTCTTAGTGAATGAAGAATCTCATACGCAATCAGCACATTGTCCGAAATTAGTCTACCAGGGACAAAAGCGCTCTGAGCCCTGTCAATGCACATTCCAATAAAATCCTGCAATCTATTTGCTATTGTCTTTGCCACCAATTTATAAAGAATCGTGCAAAGACTAATGGGTCTAAAATTAACAAGAGATGAAGGATTTGGGGTTTTCGGGATCAACACAATATCTGTTCTGTTTATAGAATCAAGAGCCTTCCCCTCATTCAATACTTCAAGACAAAACTCTTCAACATCTTTGCCTACAATATGCCAGTATTTTTGAAAAAATAAGGCTAGGAAACCGTCATAACCTGGTGCTTTGGTAGGACCCATCTCTTTAAGCCCTTTTTGAATTTCATCCACTGAATAAGGTGATTGGAGAACTACATTAGCTACAGCCGATATGCTCGTATCAATACCTTCCAAAATATGTGAAGAATCCCCTACTCCATTAGACGTGAACAATTCCTGAAAATACCTGGTCGCCGTATCACAAACCTCAACATCATTAGTCACCTCCATCCCTTCCTCTATTTCCAACCTAGTGATCATGTTAATACATCTTCTAGCTGAAGCATATTTATGAAAAAATGCTGAATTTTTATCTCCCAAACTAAGCCAATTCGCTCTTGCTCTCTGCTCTCAGTACATTTCCTCTTTGTCAATCTCCAAGTTTAGATTAATTCTGGTCTCGATAATCTTTCCCAATGTGTCATCGGTCTTCTCACCCTCCAAAAGGATTCCCAGCTCCTTTATGAGCTCCTTCTTTGATCTTTCTCTGCCACCCCGGATTAAGCTTGCCCATCTAGATAAATACGTCTGTAATCCCCCCAATTTTTCAGAAATCATGCCAGTTAATGACTCCCAAGCCTTCTTAAGCTCTTCCTCAAAAGACTCCTCAAGTGTCCACCACGCTTCAAACTTAAAATATGACCTTCTCATAAGCATATCCCCATAGCCCGTGTTGATGAGAAGGGGAAAATGATCTGAAATTGAATGTACTAAGTGACGAACCGTTCCTTGAGGGAAGCGCTGCATCCATTCTTCATTAGCCACCCCCTATCAAGTCTTTCCCGAATATTAGTTTCCGGTAAATTTCCTCTCTCCCATGTAAACCACGTGCCCTGGAAGCCCAAATCCATTAGTTTACAATCCTCCAAAGCTTCTCGAAAAGCTATCATTCTTCTTTCCTCTCTCATTTGACCGCCCCTCTTCTCAGAAGAATATAAAATCTCATTAAAATCCCTACTAACCAACCACGGACATTGCTGCTCTTGCCCCAACACTTGTAGTAACCTCCACGACTCATGCTGATCCTTAACATAAGGAGATCCATAAAAACCTGTGAATCTCCAATCACCTTGACCGTTACTGTCTTCAACCTGTACATCAACATGATTCTTAGAGAAAGTTTTTAGACTAACTCTGAACTCTTCCTTCCATGCGAGACAAAGCCCACCCCTCGATCCTTCTGCTCCCACATCAATACCATTCACAAAACCACTTCGACGTCGTATCCTTTCCATTCGCTTACTCTCAACTTTAGTCTCCATCAAGAAGACCATATCGGGGTTATGTTGCTTCAGTAAAAACCGAAGCCTTCGAACTGCCCGCGGGTTCCCCAAACCCCGGACATTTCAGCTTATGATTTTCATTGCGTCCGGTCGGCTTGCCATTTGGTAGCCGCCGATCTATACTGAGTAGGAGAATTAACATCCCCCTGATTTCCTTCTACCAACTGCAACTCCTCCACTCCTGCAGAACTCTGATCACTAATCTTTTGCCTCTTAACATTATCTTCCAAAAAGTTAGCCCTCTCATGATATCCACTATCAAAATCTATCGATTTTCTCTTTCGCTCTAACTAATCAGCATTACTTATCCCTGTAACACCCCGTGCCCGATACCGTCGCCGGAGTTGGGCAAGAGGCATTACTAGACTTGACTACAAATTTAAAACATGAAAATCCTAAAGCTGTCAAACTGCGTTGTGCCGACCAATTCGGTTATAACTCGAGTTATAGAGCTCGAAATTCGGTTCCGTAAATTTTCCTTGAAAGTAGACTCATATATCTATTTCCCATAAATTTTCTAGAATTTTTCATGTGGCCATTTAGTACAGTTTATTCATCAAAGTTACCCTTATTACACTGCTGGACAGTTCTGACCTGTCCCTATAAAACTGCAGATATCTCATTGCACAATTTTCATGTACTGTTCTAGGTTATACCAACGAAAAATAGACTCAATAAGGGTTCTACACATATATCCCATGCTTCCTAATTATTTTTGTACAATTTTTGACAATTTTTCCAAAACAGAACAGTGACTCGCGAATGCATTCAGAGTAGGTCTCACTAAAACTGAATTATCTCATAATGTATAAGTCTTTTGCCTACTGTGTTTTTTCATGTAAAAATAGACACAATAAGGTTTAACTCCATGTCTCATTCACCTTTTAATTCAATATACCCTATTTTGGTGATTTTTCTAACTCATATCACTGCTGTTACTACAAGTTGTTGTGTCACAATTTATGAAGGGCTAGCTTCTTACCAAACTCACCTACATTCCTAATTCAAGGATTTATCCCACATATATAAATATTACCTTAACAAAATGATTAAACTTTGATTTAGAAAGCATAAACCTTACCATCAAGAACCAGCATACACATTAACAATACTACAACATACTTAATTAGAAATTTAGCCATATTCGCATGGCCATTCTTTTAGGGTTTACATGTGAACCGTAAAACTTCCTTAAACAATCCAAGCCTATCCTATACATGCCTTCGTTCAAAACCAATCCCAAAATGAAGGAGTACCCCAAAAAGATAGGTTGATAGTGTGAGCGACCTTCCAACGACCCTGATGAGCTTGTGGCTTGCCCCTAATCTATAAAACAGAGGAAACATCTCACACGGGTAAGCATACTAGCTTAGTAAGTCCCAAGTCATCTAGAATTATAACGTCTAATTATGTATGAAGTTAAAGCAATCCACATATGGTATTCTACAATAACAACTAAGTAAATAGTTTACACAAGGTCAAGTTTAATAATTCAAGGACCCACTTTCATAGTAGTCATTCATGCAAATCAATTGTCCCATAGTAGCATGTTCTAAGGTCGACTTCCGACAAATTATATTCATCAATGACAACTTAGCACAAGTAATATCTGACATAACATACCTCACATACTTACCCGAACCACATTCTTGACAATTTAGTTCTAAATTGTCTTGACAAGGATTAGACTCCTCTTAGGAAATTTCATCACCGGCATCAAGCCTGCTAGGCGTAAAAGCCCGATAATTAACACCGGCACAAGGCCTGCTAGGCATAAGCCCGATAAATAACACCGGCACAAGGCCTGCTAGGCATAAGCCCGATAAATGTCACCGGCACGAGGCCTGCTAGGCTCGAAGCCCGAATATCAGAATATTATCACCTGCTTTTCACATTCCACCATCACACATCGAATTATAACCATTTATTCCCATTGCAATAAATAAATTTGTAATCAATCTAAACCATCAATCATCACATTCGGCCAACTCATAGTTTTACACCAAGCTATTACCAACTTTATCATTCACTAGATGTGTAAATGATCTTTAGATAATAGGTAGCTCAAGAACTTACTCATTTACCTTGCATTAGCCAAAACAATTTCCGTCATATTCTCAACATAAATCATCAACCAACATGTAGGTATACATTCGGCCATGATGCAATTTGCTACTAACATTCATAAATTTTATTATAGTCAAGTTAACCATAATTTATTCTTTGACAAAATCTAACCAAAGGACTTACCTCGGTTGTCGATAAGCCGTGCAAATCGGCTACTCGATAATCTTTGCTTTGCCTCGATCTTGTTTCTGCTCTTTTCGTTCCCGATCTTACTACCACATGCAAGCCGAAACAATGGAGGATTTCAAGCTTTCTTCCCTCTTTCAATTTGAATTCGTGAAGAAGGTAGGGAGAGAAGAGAAATTAAAATGGAAAATGCTTCCTTTTTGTTTCTAATTTTCCTAACACATATTAGCATGCTCATTATAATAATACTTCTTTAGCTACAAAATACTAAAACTACTATTTTCATGGCATGCTTGCCGTCCACCATCCTAATTTGTGGGGGACTTGACATGCAAGTCCTCCCAAGCAAGAAAAAGATCAATTTACCCCCCCTCTTTACTAGCTAAAATCGGCCATGAGAGAAAGAAGGAGATTGTGGCATTATCTTATGTTTTATTTAACATGCACACTAACATCATTTCTTTATAAAATACTAGCATAAGCATAAAAAAAAAAATATAATTAAACTAACACATATACCCATCTAACTTAGCCATTGCCGTCTATCCCTATGGTAATTGGCTAATTGCCCCTTTTAGGACACTCACTTAAAAAGCCATAAGCAATTTGGTACATTACACTTTAGCATGCGACATTTACGTGGTCGCGATTATATCCTTTTTATCAAATTAAGTACTCGAATGATAAATCTCTTCTACGAAACTTTCACCCATATAAATTCACATATAAGGAATCATAAAAATAAATTATTAGAATATTACTCGGGCTCGGATTCGTGGTCCCGAAACCACCGTTCCGATTAGGGTCACAATTGGTCTGTTACAACTCTCCCCCCCTTAAGGATTTTCGTCCCCGAAAATCTTACCGTTAAAAAGGTTCGGATATTGTTGCCTCATTGACTCTTCAGGCTCCCACGTAGCCTCTTCAACTCCGTGACGATTCCATAGAATCTTTACTAATGGAATTCTTTTATTTCTTAACTCTTTGGTTTCCCGAGCCAAGATACGGATCGGTTCCTCATCATAGGTCAAGTCAGATCGAATTTCAATCTCTGACGGGGTGATCACATGGGACGGATCTGATCTGTATTTGCGAAGCATCGAAACATGAAACACGTTGTGTATCTTTTCTAACTCGGAGGGCAATCTTAATCTATAAGCAACCGGTCCAATACGTTCAATCACTTCGTACGGTCCGATAAATCTCGGGCTCAACTTGCCTTTCTGACCGAATCGGAGTATTTTCTTCCATGGAGAAACTTTCAAGAATACCCGATCTCCGACCTGAAATTCAATGTCCTTGCGTTTTAAATCGGCATAGGACTTTTGACGATCCGAAGCAGCTTTCAAATTACTCTTAATTACCACCACCTTCTGTTCAGTTTCCTTAATCCAATCAACCCCGTGTATCTTATTCTCACTGAGCTCAGTCCAATACAATGGTGTGCGACATTTTCGACCATATAAGGCTTCATAAGGTGCCATTTTTATGCTAGATTGAAAACTATTATTATAAGCAAACTCAATCAAAGGTAAGTATCGTTCCCAGGTACCTTCGAACTCGAGAACGCAACACCTCAACATGTCCTCAAGTATCAAAATGGTTCGCTCAGACTGACCGTCTGTTTGCGGATGGAAGGCTGTACTAAAATGAAGTTTAGTACCTAATGCATCTTGTAAATTCTTCCAGAATCGCGAGGTAAATCTTGGGTCTCTATCTGAAACAATGGAACTCGGTACACCGTGCAATCTTACAATCTGCGACACATACAATTCAGCGAGTTTGTCGAGTGGATAGTCGGTACGTACCGGTACAAAATGAGCTGATTTAGTCAATCTATCAACGATAACCCAAACGGCATCTTTCTTACTCGGTGTCATAGGAAGACCGGATACAAAATCCATAGTAATTCTGTCCCATTTCCATTCGGGTATCATAATCGGCTGAAGTAATCCGGAGGGTACCTGATGCTCAGCTTTCACTTGTTGACAGATTAAGCACTTGGAGACAAACTCAGATATGTCTCGTTTCATGCCGGGCCACCAATAAAACTGCTTCAAATCGTTATACATTTTGTGCTACCCGGGTGTATCGACATTCGGCCATTATGGGCCTCACTCAGAATCATCTGTATCAAATCTGAGTTCATTGGAACACACAATCGATTTTTATACTTCAAACAGTCATTTGCATCTATCTGGAAGTCTGATTCTGTAGCGTTCTCACACTGAACCCGAATAGCTACTAACTTTTCGTCCACTTTCTGTGCCTCGCAAATTTGCTGAATAAACATCGGTCTTGTTTGTAGCTCGGCTATGATCGCACCATCCTCAGACATCGTCATCCGTGCGTTTAATGCACGCAGAGCAGACAATGATTTTCGGCTCAACGCATCCGCCACCACATTAGCCTTCCCCGGATGGTAGTCAATCACTAATTCGTAGTCTTTCAGCAATTCTAACCATCGGCGTTGTCTCAAATTTAGATCTCTCTGAGTCATTAAATATTTCAGACTTTTGTGATCTGAATAAACATGACATTTTTCGCCGAATAAATAGTGACGCCAAATTTTTAATGCAAACACAATGGCTGCTAACTCCAGATCGTGAGTTGGATAATTCTTTTCATGTGGCTTCAATTGTCTTGAAGCGTAGGCTATGACCTTGCCTTCTTGCATTAGAACACAACCCAACCCACTTAAAGATGCATCACTAAAAATAGTAAATTCTTTACCCGATTCAGGCTGAGTCAACACTGGAGCCTCGGTTAGAAGGGCTTTCAACTGCTCGAAACTCCTCTGGCATTTTTCTGACCACTCATATTTGACATCCTTCTGTAGTAGTCTCGTCAAAGGTGCAGCTATCACGGAAAAACCTTTTACAAACCGTCTATAATATCCCGCGAGGCCTAGGAAGCTTCGGATTTCAGAAACATTCTTTGGTGGTTTCCACTCGAGTATGGCTGCTATTTTGTTTGGATCCACCCGAATTCCTGACACCGAAACCACATGACCCAAGAAGCTGACTTCGTTCAACCAAAACTCACACTTACTGAATTTTGCATATAAATGATGATCTCTCAAGGTTTGTAGTACTTCTCTCAGGTGCTCAACGTGTTCCGCTTCACTTTTGGAGTAGACCAATATATCATCGATAAACACTACTACAAACCGATCCAAAAACCGTCGGAAGACCCGGTTCATTAGATCCATAAAAACGGCAGGTGCATTGGTAAGCCCAAAAGGCATAACCAAAAACTCATAGTGTCCGTACCTCGTTCGAAATGCCGTCTTGGGCACATCGGAATCCCTGACTCGTAATTGGTAATAGCCCGATCTCAAATCTATTTTCGAAAACACTGAAGCTCCCTTCAACTGATCAAATAAATCATCAATCCGAGGTAACGGGTATTTATTCTTTATGGTCACCTTATTTAGTTGCCGGTAGTCGATACACATTCGCATTGTCCCATCTTTCTTTTTCACAAACAAGACTGGTGCTCCCCACGGAGAAAAACTCGGTCGTGCGAAACCCCTCTCGGTCAATTCTTGCAACTGCGCTTTCAATTCTTTTAATTCAGTAGGCGCCATTCGGTACGGAGCTATCGAAATTGGGGTCGCATCCGGCACTAATTCAATGCCGAACTCAATCTCTCGTACTGGGGGTAAGCCCGGTAGTTCTTCAGGAAACACATCGGGGTATTCACATACAACTGGTACCGATTCCATTAGTTTCTCGGACAGTTTATTATCCAGTACATAAGCCAAATAGGCCTCACACCCCTTTCTCACATACTTTTGGGCTACCATCGAGGATATCACTGTAGGCAACTCATTTACATCACCGGATTTTATTCTAACTGTCTCACCGTTTCGGCATTTCAGATTAATAAGCTTCCTCTTGCAATCCACCACTGCCTCATGTGAAGTTAGCCAATCCATACCCAAGATTATATCAAATTCATCGAAGGGCAGCAACATTAAGTCTGCTGGAAAGCAATAGTCTCGTACCATCAACGGGCAACCTCTACACACTTTATCTACAAGCACACATCTACCCAAAGGGTTGGACACACGAATTACGAACTCGGTAGACTCAACTAGCAGAGTCTTACCAAATTTTAAAGTTTCACACACATAAGAATGAGTCGAACCAGGATCAATTAGTGCAATCACAGTAGTATCAAAAAGAGTGAAAGTACCAGTAATGACGTCGGGGGAGGAAGCATCCTCTCTAGCTCGCGCAGCATATGCTCTCGCCGGAGCTCTAGCCTCGGATCGATCTGTAGTGTTCTTCGTTCCTTTCTGGCTACCACCTACATTGCCTGAATGTCTGGGTGGTCTACCTCGCATTGGTACGCTGTTCGGTGTAGTATTCTGAACGGCATTCTGCTCAGCTAATTTCGGACACTCCCGGATAAAATGACCCGACGATCCACACTTGTAGCAAGTCCGATCATGGAATCTGCAACTCCCTGAGTGCCATTTCCCACAGTGCTTGCATTCAACTCTGGTCTGTGGAATGTTACCAACACTGGCTATCGAGGTAGCTCGGGAGCTCATAGGAGGTCGATCCCGTCTAGGTGGATCTGTAGTAGTTTTCTGTCGGCTATAGTCATCTCTGGGCCTCTTGCTCGTGGGATGGAAGACTTTGCCCGAAGACCTCTTTCGGATATCTCTGGCTTCGGTATCGGCCTTTCTTTTCTCCTTCCCGAGCTCTTCAGCTTTGCAAGCTCTCTCAACTAAAGTTACAAATTCTTGGATTTCAAGAACGCCAACAAACATCTTTATATCTTCATTTAGGCCGTCTTCGAATCTTTTACACATAATGGCTTCAGTAGAGACACACTCTCTAGCATAACGGCTGAGCCTGACAAATTTTCTTTCATACTCCGTTACAGTCATTCGTCCTTGTTTCAGCTCAAGGAACTCTTTTCGTTTTTGATCAATAAACCTTTGGCTAATATACTTCTTGCGGAATTCAATTTGGAAGAAATCCCATGTCACTCTTTCTTTCGGAACCACTGATACTAGTGTGTTCCACCAGTGATATGCAGTGTCCCGTAGTAAGGATATAGTACATTTCAAGCATTCATCCGGAGTACAAGACAGCTCACCAAGTACCCGAATAGTGTTATCGAGCCACATTTCGGCTCTCTCAGCATCATCATCGTCATTGGCTTTAAATTCTTCGGCCCCATATTTTCGAATTTTGTCAACTGGGGGCCTACTAGATCTCATTGGATCTATCACTGGGGGAGCTAGAGGATCCGGAGTTGGATTATTCGGGGGTGGAGGTTGGGGCATAGTCGGGTTATTCTGAATAAATTGGGCAAACCAATCATTCATCATCCGATAAAAGGCTTGCTTTGTCTCTCCTTCGTGGCTACCCGAAACAGGTCGAGAGTCTATCGGCGCTGATCCATGGGTACGGTCAGGCGCCACGCTCTCCACATCATCAGCCACAGCTCTTTCTGGTTCGGAATCCATTTACTATACAAACAAAAAAATTTAGGTTGTCAGAAGTCACCACACTATCAACATATAACCACAGGCATGTATAGCTAGACTCACACGCGCCACGGTAGTCCTAGAATCGACTAAACCTGGCTCTGATACCAATCAAATGTAACACCCCGTGCCCGATACCGTCGCCGGAGTTGGGCAAGAGGCATTACTAGACTTGACTACAAATTTAAAACATGAAAATCCTAAAGCTGTCAAACTGCATTGTGCCGACCAATTCGGTTATAACTCGAGTTATAGAGCTCGAAATTCGGTTCCGTAAATTTTCCTTGAAAGTAGACTCATATATCTATTTCCCATAAATTTTCTAGAATTTTTCATGTGGCCATTTAGTACAGTTTATTCATCAAAGTTACCCTTATTACACTGCTGGACAGTTCTGACCTGTCCCTATAAAACTGCAGATATCTCATTGCACAATTTTCATGTACTGTTCTAGGTTATACCAACGAAAAATAGACTCAATAAGGGTTCTACACATATATCCCATGCTTCCTAATTATTTTTGTACAATTTTTGACAATTTTTCCAAAACAGAACAGTGACTCGCGAATGCATTCAGAGTAGGTCTCACTAAAACTGAATTATCTCATAATGTATAAGTCTTTTGCCTACTGTGTTTTTTTCATGTAAAAATAGACACAATAAGGTTTAACTCCATGTCTCATTCACCTTTTAATTCAATATACCCTATTTTTGGTGATTTTTCTAACTCATATCACTGCTGTTACTACAAGTTGTTGTGTCACAATTTATGAAGGGCTAGCTTCTTACCAAACTCACCTACATTCCTAATTCAAGGATTTATCCCACATATATAAATATTACCTTAACAAAATGATTAAACTTTGATTTAGAAAGCATAAACCTTACCATCAAGAACCAGCATACACATTAACAATACTACAACATACTTAATTAGAAATTTAGCCATATTCGCATGGCCATTCTTTTAGGGTTTACATGTGAACCGTAAAACTTCCTTAAACAATCCAAGCCTATCCTATACATGCCTTCGTTCAAAACCAATCCCAAAATGAAGGAGTACCCCAAAAAGATAGGTTGATAGTGTGAGCGACCTTCCAACGACCCTGATGAGCTTGTGGCTTGCCCCTAATCTATAAAACAGAGGAAACATCTCACACGGGTAAGCATACTAGCTTAGTAAGTCCCAAGTCATCTAGAATTATAACGTCTAATTATGTATGAAGTTAAAGCAATCCACATATGGTATTCTACAATAACAACTAAGTAAATAGTTTACACAAGGTCAAGTTTAATAATTCAAGGACCCACTTTCATAGTAGTCATTCATGCAAATCAATTGTCCCATAGTAGCATGTTCTAAGGTCGACTTCCGACAAATTATATTCATCAATGACAACTTAGCACAAGTAATATCTGACATAACATACCTCACATACTTACCCGAACCACATTCTTGACAATTTAGTTCTAAATTGTCTTGACAAGGATTAGACTCCTCTTAGGAAATTTCATCACCGGCATCAAGCCTGCTAGGCGTAAAAGCCCGATAATTAACACCGGCACAAGGCCTGCTAGGCATAAGCCCGATAAATAACACCGGCACAAGGCCTGCTAGGCATAAGCCCGATAAATGTCACCGGCACGAGGCCTGCTAGGCTCGAAGCCCGAATATCAGAATATTATCACCTGCTTTTCACATTCCACCATCACACATCGAATTATAACCATTTATTCCCATTGCAATAAATAAATTTGTAATCAATCTAAACCATCAATCATCACATTCGGCCAACTCATAGTTTTACACCAAGCTATTACCAACTTTATCATTCACTAGATGTGTAAATGATCTTTAGATAATAGGTAGCTCAAGAACTTACTCATTTACCTTGCATTAGCCAAAACAATTTCCGTCATATTCTCAACATAAATCATCAACCAACATGTAGGTATACATTCGGCCATGATGCAATTTGCTACTAACATTCATAAATTTTATTATAGTCAAGTTAACCATAATTTATTCTTTGACAAAATCTAACCAAAGGACTTACCTCGGTTGTCGATAAGCCGTGCAAATCGGCTACTCGATAATCTTTGCTTTGCCTCGATCTTGTTTCTGCTCTTTTCGTTCCCGATCTTACTACCACATGCAAGCCGAAACAATGGAGGATTTCAAGCTTTCTTCCCTCTTTCAATTTGAATTCGTGAAGAAGGTAGGGAGAGAAGAGAAATTAAAATGGAAATGCTTCCTTTTTGTTTCTAATTTTCCTAACACATATTAGCATGCTCATTATAATAATACTTCTTTAGCTACAAAATACTAAAACTACTATTTTCATGGCATGCTTGCCGTCCACCATCCTAATTTGTGGGGGACTTGACATGCAAGTCCTCCCAAGCAAGAAAAAGATCAATTTACCCCCCCCTCTTTACTAGCTAAAATCGGCCATGAGAGAAAGAAGGAGATTGTGGCATTATCTTATGTTTTATTTAACATGCACACTAACATCATTTCTTTATAAAATACTAGCATAAGCATAAAAAAAAAAATATAATTAAACTAACACATATACCCATCTAACTTAGCCATTGCCGTCTATCCCTATGGTAATTGGCTAATTGCCCCTTTTAGGACACTCACTTAAAAAGCCATAAGCAATTTGGTACATTACACTTTAGCATGCGACATTTACGTGGTCGCGATTATATCCTTTTTATCAAATTAAGTACTCGAATGATAAATCTCTTCTACGAAACTTTCACCCATATAAATTCACATATAAGGAATCATAAAAATAAATTATTAGAATATTACTCGGGCTCGGATTCGTGGTCCCGAAACCACCGTTCCGATTAGGGTCACAATTGGTCTGTTACAATCCCCGTATCTCTTGGCTGATTAACACGTTTCCAACTCTGCTTCCTAGTTAACTGCAAATTTCCATTCAAACCTCCTGGTTGTGAATGATCCTCCACATTACAGAAACACCCGTTCCCCGGGGATTTCTGTATGTTCACCCCTTCTGCTAAAAAAGTATCAACTATTGGCTCCAAATCATAAATTTGCTGTGAATTCAGTTCAACCGTTTGACTTTTTTCCACCTGTCCCATATACGAACTCTGAACTTGAACCTTATTAGAGAGAGCTCTAAATTTCACCCACTCTTTTCCAAAAAAATTAGATTCTGCTTTCAATGCAAGTGAAAACGGGGGATCGTCCTGAATTTTCTCTCTTTCCTCTTTTGAAAGAAACACACAAGTTGAAAGCGCATGCCCCAATCTACCACAACCAAAACAGAAAATTGGAAGTTTCTCATATTTAAAAGAAATCCAGTATTTACCTTTATCACCTGTAGAAGCAAAGATTCCCCTCCTAAGAGGCTTTCGCACATCTAACAGAATTCTAATATGACAGAAGTCACATTTAATTACAGATCTAACAATTCCTCCAAACGTGGCCCCTATCGCATGCATTAAATCTTTTTTATCAAAAATTGGCAAACAGGGTCCTATTTTAATCCAGAATAGTGACGACACAAGCTTAATATTGCTCCTCTCCATCGGTTGATCTAGTCTATCAAAGATAATCAACTCTTTTCGAAAGAGCCATGGCTGGCCCTCTAATATTAATTCTAAATCGTCCTCAGATTCAAAACTAATTAAGAAAAGATTTTGACCTACCAATTGAATTTCAAATTTCTTTTTTGTTTTCTAGATACTTCTCATCTGCGCTCTGAAGCTATCAGGATTGTATGCCTTTTGAGTCCAAACAGTACATACCAATGCCGGTTTATCACCTGGATCTACAACTGAACTTTTCACCGACAACTGGACAAGTTCCTCTGCCAATAAGGAGATTGCCTCCTCTTTCAATCCTTCGTTGCCACCACTCTCCTCCATCCCAAGCCGCAGCAAAGACTGGTTTCGCTAGGAAACTGAGCAAAGCACTCTTGACTTCTAGGGTTTTTTTTTTGAATATATTTTTTAAAATTAAATATCGTATGTAATCTATCAACAAGTATTTTGTGTAGTGATAATTGATAAGACATATTGCATTTTCAAATGGAGAACATAAGTTTGAACCTTATAGACAATATTGTTAGAGAAAACAATATTGAATCTTGAGCATAAATAGTAAAACGAACATAAAATATACAAAAATATAATAATATATAATTAAATATACATAAGAAATATTTGAAATAAAATATATTATCAAATAAAACTCATTATAAATCTAAAATAAATATTATATTGAGAGTAATTGATGGTTTATGTTTCAATGAAAGTGTTTTCTTTTTTGGGGATAAATGAGAATGAGAAAGTAGATGTTAAGTAAACTTTAAAGATTTTAAATGATAATATAGTCTTGAAATAGTAAAAGAATAAAATAGATATAATTAAATGCATTCTTTATTAAGTGGTAAATATGTCTTATTTACTTATTATTTTTAATATTTTAAATTAAAAAAATATTATGTAATTTTTATTATAGATGATTTAATATGACAAATGTATTGATCTTTGAGTTGAAATAAGTTTGAAACTAGCATTAATTTAAAGCTTAGATTTGTACAACCCTTTCCTCCCCTTTCCAAAACTAGCCAAAAAAAAATCATAGGAAAATGTGTTATTTTGTTAATATCTTTTTTATACTAGCTACGAAATGAGAAAATAGAGATATACCAAATATAGGTATGTGGTTGACAAAGGTTCTAGTTAATTTTGGAATTTCTCGAACTACTTCATAATGTACCAACCTTTGTAACCCTTCAAAGTGGATATGATCAACTTTCTCGTGCCGTAGTTCCAAGTTAGACACAACATCACTATCACACATGATAGATTGAATCACCCTACAGTAATTATCAAAGGTGTGGACTCATTCCATAATCTTCTCATCAGATTTGGTGGTGACAATACACTTGTCTTTTGTAAAGTTGACAAGCATACCTTGGTCACACAATTGACTTATATTGACCAAGTTGGCTTTAAGATCATTAACCAGCTACAGATTCTTCAATTGAGGCATCCCAAGGACATTTAAGGTTCCCTTTCCCAATATATGAATTTTTTTCCCATCTCCAAATGTCACCTTCCCAGCAAGACAATTCACAAAGTTAGACAAGTATAATTGATACCGTCATATGTCGAAAGCAACCACTATCAAAATACCAAACTCCTTTATTGGTAGACTTTTGTGAACAATATGCAACCTGCATATATCTAGTCTTCTTTTTTACCCACATTCATTTATACTTCTTCACAGCTGATGTGCCATCGGAGTGGGCTCTTCCTTAGGCACTGCGCGTCTCCACCTTAGATTATGCAGTATCTTGAAACATCGATGCTTGATATGTTTAAGGGCCCCACAGAAATAACAAACCACTTTTGTGACAAATGAATACCTTTTTGTTATTCTTGATCAACATGAGCTTTGAACATTCACCAAAATCACCAAAACTCAAACCTTCATAAAGGTAGTAGGATTTTAAACCGTAGCCTTTCCTTCCTTGACATACTGTAGACCTCCCTTACTTGGATTTCTCCTTCTTACTGCAAGGATTTCTTCAAGTTTGTTACTATTGGTGATAAATTTCTTGAGCATGAGTTTAACTTTAGTAAGCTCCTTTGCAAGAAGTAATTCTTTTGTTTCAACATGTTTAACCAATTTAGGGTTTTCATCCTTCAAATGCTTATTTTCCTATAATAGTTGAGTATTGATGTTGTACACTTTCCTCTGCTTGCCCAATATCTCATTGTAGGTTTTCAGGAATTCCTCATCAAAACTAATATTTGAATCTTCTCCATCTTCTTTGACAGCAGTAGTAGCAAAAGCAACATAATTACTATGATGATCATCTTTTGAATTTAAGTTTCTAGATGAATCTTTATCACTCTAGGTTACACAAAGTGACATCTTCTTCATTTTAGGAGTGTTGGCACAGTTAGACTGAATATGACCATACCCCTAACATTCATGGCAATGGACACCTTCTTCATTATCTTTCTCATGTTCCTCTTTAATGATAACTCCCTTTGATTTGTTTCTAGGGAAATTGATACGGATTCGTGTGGATGAACTCGAAAGTGGATTGTAAAGTTTGTCTAAGTCACAGATTTGACTTAGAGTTCTAGACGTTCAAAAAGAAACTTGGATTCTAACATAACATGAAACACGATTGAATCCAAGTCAGATAAAAATAAAGAGAACAATTAAAAATAAATAACTAAGATGAATAAAATAGAATAATGAAATCAAATATTAGAATAATAAAGAAGAAAATAAAGTCAATAGATGGAAAAAATAGAACGTGATATGTTGAAGTCCTAAGAAGCCCTGGAAACATAAAGAATCCACATCCCCCTTCAAGCGGCTCTAATTTCCCCCCCAAGATAGAAACTTTGGCAAGAAAAAGTTTGAAGATAATCCCCACAATATAAAAAGATTGTTAAACTCTTCTAAAAGAAACTCAAGAACAATTATTGAAAAGAAAAACTCAAAGAGAATTTGAATAATAATCAATTGTGTGAATTGTGTAAATGCAAAGGCCTATAAATAAATCTAAATAAAACTCTTATATTAGAACTATAATAAATCTAAACAATAAGTAGTTTTAAATTAAATTCTCTTGTTGGCATAAAACTCTTAAATAACTTAAACTACTTAATAATTATTAAAAATTTGGAATAATAAAATAATAAAAGCTAATAAATACAATAATGAGCTCATATATAATAAAAATTAAGCCCAAAACCCAAACCCAATATGATTTAAACTCGAATTAAAAGCCTAAAACTCGTACTTCTCATCATAATCCTGTTCAGAAATTTTGCTCGTACAATCTTCACTAAAACGGTCATACCTTGAGCTCTCGAACTCAAAAATGAGTGATTCAAAGTGAATTTTGAAGCTAAGAGATAGATCTCCGAACGTCATGAAGACATCTCAACCCAGAAATGCCAGGATCCCATCCAAAAGTCATCGCAAGTCTGTCGATTTCCCAAGCTTAAAAATTGGCAGCTTCGGTAAATGGAATTTAATAAATTTCACCTGATCCGTGCATGTATCAAAATTGGTACTGGCTTCAAACTTTTTACATTTATTTGCTTGCTTCTTGGAAGTCTTGTTAAAATTATGTAAGGCACTTTGTTCTTAGATATCCACAATCGCAATGTTTTGAGAAGTTGGCACTTCATCACCCACTTCGAGAGCAATGTTTCTCTCGTCTTTTGTCTTACTGCATTTTGCATTCTCAAAGTTCATTTAAAAGGTTTGCAAAGAGCCAATGAGTTCATCATTAGCCAGCCTTTCAAGATCCTTGGCCTTTTCAATAGCAATAACCTTGATGAAGAATCTCTTAGGAAGAGATCTCAACACCTTTCTGACCAATTTGGCATTGGAGTATTCCTCCTACTATGCAAACTTCTGGTTTGATAGATCACACAACTTTGCATAAAACTCTCCTATAGTTTCCAATTCTTGCATTCTCAAACTCTCAAATCTAGAGGTTGAAATATGCATCTTTGACTATTTAACAATGGAAGTACCTCTATAAACAATCTCCAAAATATCCCAAGTAGATTTGGCAACAATACATTTAGAAAACCTTTTAAATTCTTTTCAAGTTCGCGAAGCCTAGCTCAATGAGAAATATCCAAAGTCTTTAACAGTTACAACAAATGAACCTAAATCTTTCACACCCTAGTGATAATTTTTTCAATTTTGTACCTTCGAAGATTGGAACTCTCACCACTAAATTCACCCCTGTGAACTTAGCTTGTAAAACCACAATACAAAGGTTTTAATATCAAAATGCACTTTTACAAATCATGTTCCTCACTTGAACAAATTAAGTGCTCCCAATTTAGTACATAAACCTAACAAGTCTCTCAATTATATAGAGTTATTCGAGACTTGCTAACATAATGAAGATCTATATCAATCCTTATTAAACATCAGCTAAACTAGTTGAATACAATATAATAATAACAAACAAGGTAAACAAGGACTGTTGGTAGCTAAGCCTTCAACATTCCAATCTGATCCAACTTTCTCTATCCAAAGGATTAGATAGATGTGATCCGATTTGATCTAATCCTTCAAACATGTTTCCTTAAGTGATATGATCTTCATTATTGGGCTATATACAATCCACAAACTCAGCTCAACCCAAAAATCATGTTCAATAAATTATCAAACACCTAAATATAGAAACAAGATAGTGCTTTGCATTTGGTAAGGAAGTGAGCACTTCCTCTAGCACGTATTAGTCACTCTATATTTTTCAATAGTTGCAAATCAATGTGTTTTCCAATAATATATGTTTTTCATTGTTAATTTACAATTGTACTTGATAATTATAACTAAAATATTATTAATTATAAAACCCTTTTGACTAATTTTATTTTAATACATTTTTCAAACTACAAGCATATAATTTAATTCTGACCAATTTGAACATGAAATTATAATGAAGATTAGGTTGTTATAAAGATTACAATATCTACAAAAGTATAAAAAAATAGTTAATGCAGGATAGTCTAGTGGTAAGGGTTTTAGATTGTTAGGTATAAGACTTGATTTCCATTCTAGGCAATCTCATCCCCTTAATTATGATAAAAAAAGTTAATGAAAAATTTTACAATTGTAATTAAGAAATGACCTATATACAAAATTAATTGTTGTAGTATATCTCATTTTCTCGTTTTAATAACTTATATAGTTACTTAAAGTATTGCTTTATTAAACAAATTAGTCCTTTGACTAATGACATTTGTAACTATAAAAATTTAAATTTAAATATATATCGTAAAAAAATCAACAAACTAAAATATAAAAAAGTTAAAATACAAAAGACAAGAAATATTTAGAGAATAAAAAGATAATAGTTTATTTTTTATGATTTTATATTTATTTTAATTTTATATAATTCTTATATATTAGGAATACTTTTAGTATTTTTTTAATAGGGAAATCATTCTATTAAGAAAAAAAGTGTACCAAAACAAAGAAGCCCAATGTGTCAATGGAAAACTATACCCAAGCCAGCAAGCTTACCCATACACTTAGACCTAAACCCCTCAAATCTATTGGATGAATGAGAGATATTATCAGAATTAAAGAAGCTTACAAGGAGCAGGGATAAGTGTCCCATGTTTGACGATCGGGCACCTTAGCTAACTCATGAGCCACCTTATTAGTAGAACGTCGAGTCCACCAAAAGGACAAAAAATGGAAATTAGATTTCAAAAGTAAAAAGTCTTAAAGAACAACACCAAAATTAGAAAGATAACACCTAGAAGCCTTGAATGCATAAATAACTTTAAGATAGTCCAATTCCACAATTACTCAATCAAAATGGTGATGTTTTAGCGACAACATTACATCTCTAATGGCCAACCATGCGTTCAAGCGGACTTGATGCGACATGAAAGTTAATATCATTTGGAAACCATGCGTCAGAAAAAAAAATAATATTATGCTTCGTACCCACTCTCCATTGGAATCCTCGAGCTAGCAACGACTTAGCAACATATATACTCCTCCAAATTTTTGACGGATTACTACCTTCCACAGAATCCATAAAATTGCAACTAAGGAAATATCTAGCTTTGAAAATAAGACTTGGAAGAGAATCTTGATTGGCTACAAAATGCCAGCCTTGCTTGCAAAGCATTGTGATATTAAAACATCAAAGATTCTGAAAATCCACCCCACCAAACTTCTTAAGCACACAAAGTCTGTAATATCCCATTTTTCAATGGTGTCGAAAATAGTGGTTTTGGAACCACAATTTTGATATGTGAGGTCGTGTTTTATTATTTAATTAATTTTTATGGAGTTACATTAGAGTCTTAGTAAATTTTGGTGAAAAAATTTTAATGTTTAGTTAGTTAATTGAATAAAAAGGACTAAATTGTGAAAGATGTAAAACTTAACAAATATTGAATTGTATTGATTTGATAGCTTAAATATCAAATTAAAGAGGACTTATGAAATAATTAGACTATTTTGAATAATAGTGGATGATTTAGGGATGAGTTTGAGGTGAAATTTGATTTAAAAACCAAGGTTAAATTAGTAATTTAATAATTAAATTAAATCAAAAGATGACAAAATGTCATCATCTTCATTTTTCTCTCCAACATCGAAACCTGAAAGAACACCATTTTTAAAACTCCTTTGGTTCGGCCAAGGTTATTGTTGTGTGCATGGTATGTATTTGTTATCTGTTTTTAGTAATTTTTATATTTTTGATATCGTTGCAACTAGGTCCAGCTAACCCACACCTTTGTTTTTAAAACTGTTAAGGATTTTGGATTTTTCCATTGATGTATTCTTGTTGTTTATGATGTTAAATGATGGATTTGAAGTATTGGTTGTTGATTATGATCAATTTATAAAGTAATTTTGTTAGTTTTTGATTAAAGGACTAAATTGATTGAATATTAAAATTGATAGGGAATTCTTGAGAATTTAGAATAATTTTGGGCTAAAAATGGATGAGTGAAAATTCAGTTAGCATGGGAAGTTGTAAAATTTTGTTAAATTTTGAATTTCGAGTATAGGGACTAAATTGTGAGAAATGTAAAAGTTTAGGTAAAATATGTAAATAATGAAAAGTTAAGGGTCTCATGCATTGAATTGAATTTGAAATGTACGTGAGTGTAATAAATTGAATTTAATTATTATATGGATTAAAAACCAAATCAAAAAGATAATAACCAAAAAAAGGGGGAAAATTATGGAATAGGTCCTTACGTTTTAACCGAAAGTAATCGTAGGTAAGTTTATAGCATTTTGATATGTAAATGTAAGTTTCTTGTGATTATAGCATTGTTTCTAGTTAGTTGTATAAATGTATGGGAAACTTTATTAGTTACTTATATATTATTGAATATTGTAATAAAGTTCATATGAAAATGAATAATGGATGGTGGCAATCCTTGTGATTGTACATTTTTTACATGAATATATTGAATTTATAGTATGTGTACGGAAATGATGAAATGTCTCCGAATGATAAATATGTATAAAGGTAACAAATTTACGTATAATGCCCGGTTGAACGTAGTAACCACTTAGGATACGATTGGAATGCCATTACGGTCTGTATGCATGCTTGTACGAGATTTCACTTCGGTGCCTCTGTTTGCACTTCGATGCCTCTGTTTGCACTTTGGTGCCTCTATTATGCATCTATGATGCCTCTAGTGTGGTGTAGTTACTCGAGTAACCGAGTCGAGTTACTTATTTCATCGGCTAAGTGTTAATTGAATTATAATTTATTATGTGCTTAAATGTTAATGCATATTCATGGTATTAGTAAGTGAAAAATTTTACAATGAACCATTTGTTTACATGTGTGGACAATTAAATTGATGAAATGTGGTTTATGGTAATGGTAAGTTATTTGAGAAAGGGTTATCATGATATATTTAGATATGCGAGCAAAAATTAATGGGGTTTGTAGATTTGTATTTGGATATTAGAAATTGTAAATTAACTCTTTGAATATTTTTGTTCGATTAAGGTAAGTTAATTTGATGTTTAAACTATGAGCTTACTAAGCTTATTTAGCTTACTTGTTTCATTTATGTTCTTTTGTAGTTGCCAAATTTGTGGATTGACCGGACAGATCGACTGGAAGCTCACATTATCCAGCTATTTTGGTAGATGTTGTTTTCTATTTTGGGATGTGGCATGTATATAAGTGTTAAGTTGTGAACTTGTAAAGTTTTATGTTATGATGATATATCTAGTTAAATGGTTAGTTTTGGATGTGTATTTGTTTTTGATAAGGTTAATCCTTAAGGTCAAGAAATTGGTGATAATTCTTTGGAATGGTAAACTTTTGAGTATGTTTATATTTCGACCATCTTGGTTAATGGTTTGAACATGAATATATGATTAATGCCATGTGCTTTCTTAGCTAGGGTATTTGAATAAATGATCTTTGATTGTGGTGCCTTTGAATGGCATATTGGTTAGGCATAGAGTGGATGAAATTTGGCATGAAATTGGTGTTTTAAATGTGCTTTTGAACCATGAAAATGAGTTAGATATGGTATATCTTGTTGTACTTTGAATTAGCTTGAATCAGGGTTAAAAATGGAGCACACGACCTGCGAGTTTATTGTTTTCAGGTGCAGTATCCAGACTGCCTAGTAGACGGCCTGCAACACGGCTGTGTGACTCAAAATAGTTTGTTACACGATCTAGCACACAGCATGCGACACGGAAGTGTGACTGTAACACCCTTATCCCGAGTCCGTCACCGGATTAGGGTTAGGAGCGTTACCGGACAGATCGGAAAGCATTTACAGAAATTCATACATGCATTTATCATTCTCGGACATAATGTCCCTTAATACGGTCAACAAGACCTTAAATACGCTTATAAACCGAGTTGGGACTAAATTGAAACACATACAGAAATTCTTGAAAATTTAAAACTTTTCTAAGTTTCAGGGGTCACATGCTCGTGTAAGCAGACCGTGTGCTTCCCACGGCTTTTTGACACCCCCGTGTGTCCTCCCGTGTCCATATACTGACTTCCCTACCACGGCCACCAAGCACGCCCGTGTGCCATGGCCGTGTACTTTTAGCTAGCTATTGACTTGTACACCACGGCTAGCTGACACCCCCGTGTCGAGGCTGTGTACTACTAAGCTACATCCTGCTATACATCCACGGTCATTAGGCACGCCCATGCGCCTCGACCGTGTGACATTATAGGCCATTTACAAGGCCAAATTGCCACCCACAAGGGTCATACCTACAATCAACATATATCATCTCATTTCATATACATATAACCACCAAAATATACCAAATAGCCATGCAAATCATGCATATTTGACAACTAAGGTAATCACACAACAATACATTCAATATCCATTCAATCTATGTCATCTACCAAGATCACAACATATATCAAAACATATTACATTCACTTGCTTAACTCAATAGCATGACCATTTCATGAATCTACTAACCATGCCAAAACATGTTTCACATATCATATTCATAATGCATATTACCAAAACATAACTAGCCAAATCACATGGCTAAGTTCACATAACAACTCATATCAAGGACTAGCCTATACATGCCATATCTAGCCATATACATTTTCAAAGTGTACCAAAATGAGATTAGTAGTGTGATGACGATCCTTGACGGTCCTGAGCCTTCAATAGCTTTGACGACCTAGAAAACAGAGAAAACACACACACAAAGTAAGCATTCAAAAAGCTTAGTAAGTCATATACAAGTAAACTTAGCATAAAATGCATATATTGCAAACAGATACATTGGCATATAACATTTACTTAGCAAACTATCACATATTGCTTTGATTCATATACATGGACACCATTGCCACACTCATCCATACAAGAATCATATATATATATATATATACACACAACTCTTTCTTAATCATTCTTGCATCTCATTCTCATTCTCATATTCAATCATACTTTTCTTCAAATCAAAGTCATATAAGTACTTACCTTTTACACACACACTTAATGTACATACCAAACGTATCTTAAACGAATATACATTCACGTAATTGTTCATAACTCAAATTTACTCATTGAACAGTTCAGAATCTAATAAGATACTCGGAAACTCAGAATAATTGTACAATGCCAACATCCTAGATGTGGTCTTACACGTAATCAGATATCGATGCCACTATCCCAGACAGGGTCTTACACGTAATTAGATATCGATGCCACTGTCCCAGACAGGGTCTTACACGTAATCAGATATCGATGCCAATGTCCCAGACAGGGTCTTACACGTAATCAGATATCGATGCCACTGTCCCAGACAGGGTCTTACACGTAATCAGATATCGATGCCACTGTCCCAGACAGGGTCTTACACGTAATCAGATATCGATGCCACTGTCCCAGACATGGTCTTACACGTAATCAGATATCGATGCCACTGTCCCAGACAAGGTCTTACACGAGTCACAAATCAACGCCAACGTCCCAGACGTATTCTTACATGATAAAACAGAACAGATACCTAGGTCATAACATAATTAATCCTATCTATTCCTAGGTTCGTACGGGTCTTCTCGGACATTGTCGCTATATCGACCTTATCTCGTAATTCATATTCACAATCTCTCATAAGCATTCATTATCATTATTAGTCATATGAGTATTCACAATTCTATACAAGTACGTTTATTTGCATAGTGACTTACCTCGGATTCGATTTATCGGAATAGAAACGGCTGCTCGTTTACTTTCGCTTTCCCGCGATCTAAGTCTGTTTTCTTCAATTCTTGATCTAAACATATTCAGAATTAACCCTTTTATTCACTAATTCATACAATTCAATCCATGGACACACATTTAGGGCTATTTGCAAATTAACCCTCATATTTGCACACTTTATCAATTTAGTCTATTTTTCTCAAAACATCAATTTCACAAAATCCACACATACACATACTTAGCCGAATACATATACATCACATACAAGCCCACATTTTTCATCAAATTTACTATTTAGTCCCTCAAATTACTATTTTCTCAATTTAGCCCTATTTAGCTAAATTCATCAAAAATTCAAGAACAAAGTATGTTCATCTAGCTCATATCTTTCATTTAACACCAAAAATCATCAAAAAGCTTGACATATCATCAATAACATATCACACAAACATCATCAGTTCACAAAATTAATACATGGGTTTTGTAGCTCTCAAAGCAACGATTGCAAAAATGTAGAAATTATCAAAAACTGACTGGAAACATACCTTGAATTAGACCAAACTAAGGCCAAACCCTTGCCTAAATTTTTCTTTTCTTTCTTTGCTTATTCGGTGATAAAAATGCATGAATAAAACCCACCATCATGTTTCCTTTATTATAATATACTATATATATATAATATAAACTTTAACTTATAAAATTTATATATATATATATATATAAACATATATATATATACATATTTCATTACCCATGCCGTCCACTAACCAAAATAGTGGCTAATTTGCCACATAAGTCCTTACCACTTAAAAGCCACATCACTTAAGCACTTTAACAAATAGCAAGCAACTTTCGCGTTTGATGCATTTTAATCCTTTTGTCAAATTAAACACACAGAAAAACAAATTAGCTCACGAAAATTTACCACATGCTTAGTCACATATCAACGGCACAGAAAATGATATTAAAATATTATTCAGACTCGGATTTGTGGTCCCGAAACCACTGTTCCAACTAGGGTATAAACCGGACTGTTACAGTGACCCTATTTCGAATACTCACATGGGCTGGGACACGGCCGTATGTCCTGACTTCGAATGTTCACACGGTTTGGGCTAAGTCACATGGCCTAGCTACACGGTCGTGTGACCCCTATATTACAAATTTTCAAGTTTTTTCTGAAATTTTCTGATTTGTTTCTATTTGATCCCAGATTGTTCTCAAACTGTTTTTAGGGCCCCGTAAGCCCAATTTAAGGCCCATAAGTGTATTTGTTTTTTATATGTTTTTGATTTATTTGCTTAACTATTTTGAAATGAAGTCAATGTTTTGTTTTGCTCGGTAACACTCTATAACCCTAATTCGATAACTGAGGCGGGTTAGGGGTGTTACAAAGTCAATCTCACAATGCCCAACAAGACCCTCTTGTAACACCCCTAACTCGTATCTGTCGTCGAAACAGGGTTACGGAGTATTACCAGAGTTTATAGTACAAACAAACAAAATTTAGAACATTTCATATCTTAACAATATTCATATAAAAAACCAATCAAAATCATTCATATTGTCCCTTATACGAGCTATCGAGGCCCTAAAATTGCGTTAGAAACAAGTCGGGACTAAATCGGGAACTTAGAGAATTCTTTTAGAAAAAGATGAAAATTTACAAACTGCAGGGGTCACACGGCCGTGTGGCCAGGTCGTGTGACTCACACGGCCAAGAGACACGTCCATGTCTTAGGTCGTGTGGGCATTCGAAATAGGGACACATGGCCCTGTCCAAGCCTGTATCCGTGCCCGTGTAACTCACTGACTTGGTCACATAGCCAAGTCACACGCCTATGTGTTAGGCCGTGTACCCTTCGAAGTAACATTACACGCCCTTGTGCCAGGCCATGTGCTAGGCCGTGCAACAACCTGACTTGCAACCCTTTAAAAACTACAGGGACACACGGCCGTGTCACCTGGTCGTGTGTCACACACGGCTGAGACACACGCTCGTGTCTCTGCCCGTGTAGTCGAAAATAGGCTATTTTACAAGCCATATTTCTCACCCAATTTGACATCCAAAACAAGCAAAATCAAGCCTTAAACATGTAGTATATTCACATACAACCAATATGCCCTTAGGCACCTCAAATGACAATTATAAACATATTTAACCATGTATTCAATATAACCAAAAGTTCAACTAAATTATATGCATAATTGCATCATTATATATCATGTAGATCACTTTACAAAAACATACCAATTCATGTTAAACATGCCCTTCAATTTCTAACATAATTAGACATATATGTCTTACACAACAAGGTACCAGTTCACAACTAATTCATCAACTCACAAAACACTTATAAAAAATGCACATATAACTATCATTTTACTTTTCATCATTCAACCACCAATCAAGCCACACCTCAACCAAATTAAGGCCACATATATCCATATAAAAATATACCAAAACATAAGCCAACTCAAATGCCTATAATCACAACAAAATATATAGGCCAACATTAGGCAAAATAACCTATACATGCCATTATAACCAAACTTAAACCAGCCGAAAGTACCGAGTGAGCTGATGGATAGTGTGATGGATCTTTCGACTAGCTTCCAACCTGATTGAGCTTTCGATAATCTGAAAGGTAAAGAAAAACAACTATGTAAGCAATGAATGGTTAGTAAGCTCGTATGAACTATAGTCATATCAATCCATTTCAAATATAAAATTTACACATATCAAAAATAATCATATACCGATACCACAAGATTCATGAAACCATACTAACAACTCACAAAATGAGTTGTAACAGCCCGATTTAGACCTTAGTCAAAACGGTGGTTTCGGGACCACGAATCCGAGTCAGTAAAATATTTTAATATTATATTCAGTACCTATGATCTATGATTGAGAATGTGTTAAAGTTTCGTGGGTTAATTTGTTCGTTTGTGTGTTTAATTTAAGAAAAAAAGACTAAATTGCATAAGTGGTAAAAGTAGCCTTTTATTTAATTGAATGATTAAATTGATGTGTTTTTATAAAGATGAGGCCTTAAGTTGTAAATTACCCTTTTTGCAACTGTAGTGGACCGCAACTTGCATGCATTATGCTTTTATATCCTTATTATATTAGTTAAGTTAATAATAATAAATAATATCATAATGTTATAATAAATAAAACATAAAAAGGTTGCATGTTCACCTTAGTGGCCGACCAAAATGCATGCAATAGTGATTTGAGTTGTTTAATATATGTTATGGCATTATGATATTTTTTATGTATATTAAAATAATATATTTGATAAAAGATGAAAGTGTTCATCTTTCTTATGTTATTTTGGCCGAAATTAGAGAAAAGTCAGGGAGAAAGGAAGCTATTGATAAAAGCTTGTGTAATTGGGTTGAAGTGCTAGCATGTAAGTGTTACTCAAATTGAGTTTTCATTTTGATTATATTTTTGAGTTGGAAATAACTTAATTTAGCTAATCCATAAGCTAGAATATAAAATTTTTGGAAGTAGTGGAGAATGTCATTGATGAAGTTTTAAGATTTTTGGGATCTATTGGTGAACTTCTATGCATGGATATTTTATGGAAAGATTTGTTAAGAAAGTCTCATAATTTATAAATTTAGTGAAATATTGAATAATTAGATGGAGCTTGATGTTGTTGTGTGGAATTTTTGGCATGCAAGGGCTATTTTTCTTTGTATGTTCGCGTGCTGAAAAAAAAAACAAATGAAGAAGGAATGTTAATTTCATTTGTCGTTTTGGTTAATTTGTGGGATGGGTTTAGATGGAATTAATTGTTAGGGATGTAGCTTCTTTAAAATTTAAAATGGCATGGTATTAAGTGATGAATTTCAAAAGTATAAGGATTGTTTGGGAGATTTATATATATATATATACACACACATTCGGTGGGTTGAGGAAATTTTTATAAACATTGGATTGACTAGCTATATTTTGTGGCAAGGACTAGGTTGAGTGAATACCAAATGTTAATGATTAAATGTGTGATTATGATTATTGAGTAATTGATTAAATTAAATTATTATTTCTAGATCAAGAATCGAAGAAAACGGGTTTGGATCGGGGAAAAACAAAAATAATCGAATATCTGTTTATTTCGTCCGTCGATATCCGAGGTAAGTCTTAAGCAATTAAGTGAATTGGGCTTACTTATAGTAGTGTCCATAAATTTATTGAAAGTATATATATATATATATATATATATGTTATAGCCGAATGTGCTATATGCATACATGTTATTTGTACACCCGAATGTGAAATTGATTTTGGAGGTGAAATGAGTTAATTCGGATATATGTGGTTGAAGTTTAAAGTTTTATGCGTATATATATAACTGAATAACAAGTTGAGATAAGCACTAAGTGAGCAAATTGAATTTACCGAGCACTATGTGTGCGAAATCGGCTATTGGGCACTAAGTGTGCGAATTGAATTATCGAGCACTATGTGTGCGATATCGGTCAATAAGCACTACGTGTACGAATTTAATTACCGAGCACTAAGTGTGTGAAATCGGTTAATAAGTAATAAGAGTACGAGATAATTTTTAATTCAAAGATCGAATTTGGTAAGTGTTGATACTACGAGATGTTGTTATTTGAAGTTAAGTGTAAGTCTATAAGCAAATGGTTGTTCTTAATTTTAATTAAATGTAAATCATTCATGCTGAATTGAGATGTTTATAATTAAATTTTCTATTGCCGAATGTGAGGGATAGTATTTGATATGTTCAAGGAACTACTTGAGTAAGTTTAGATATATGAAAGATAGTATAAATTTTTGATGAAAGCTTATGACTTAGTATATGTGATTTATCTCCTTAAATAGATTATGTATTTTTGATATTTCGGGCCTTGGTCCTAGCAAGCTTTGAGCTGGTGAACTTAAATCGGGCTTCGTGCCTAGTAGGCTTATTGCCGGTGAATAAATTTCAGACCTTGGGTCTAGCAGGCCTAGTGCGGGTGTGTGATTCAGGCTTACGCCTAGCAGGTTTAATACTGGTGATTTATTTTCAAGTTTATGTCTATAAGACCTCATATGGACGTGGAAATTGAACAAGTAAGTTGATTTAATTAACCTTATATGTTCGGACACAAAGGTATGTGCATATGTGATGATGAATTGAATTTGTATATAAGTGGTTATATGTGATATTATATTAAATTCGAATATATAAGTACATGTGATAATTTAATTAACTTTGGATGTTCGGTTATATATATGATAATGCATTAAACTAGTATATTCGGCCATATGTGATGGCATAATGAATCATGTGTATTTGATCTAATAAGTAAGGTTTAGATGTTGAAATGAAAATTTTATATCATACGTATTTATATGTGAATTATATGGATTGAAAGGTAAAAAGAAAAGAAAATTTATTAGTTAATATGTATATAGTTGAACAAATGTATATGTATTTGTTTTGAGATGGGAAAGTGATTTATAGATCGATGTGAAATCTATTATTGAATGTGTGAGTGTTTAGCCTTAAGGCTATGAAAGGTTAAAGTTTACGAATGGTGATATAAATTATGAGTAAGTGAATAATGAGTAAGTGAATTAGATATAAATTATGAGATGGAATATATGCATGATTATGATATTTCCATGAATGAATTGGTGACTGACTGTGTATTTGAGTTAAATGATTCAGGTACGTATGAGGTTTATTTGTTAAATGAAAAATAAGGTAAGTGAAGTTACTTAACGAGGAACATGGATTATATGAGAAAAGTGATTGTATATGTGTATGTGATTAACTAAATTTGGCTTTGAATTGAATTATATCTGTTTCTATGGTGAATTATTTGCTTGTGGCTTACTAAGCTTTCAAAGCTTACTTTGTGTAATTTTTCTATGTTTATAGAGTTTCGAAGACTTGCTCGAGTTGGAAGTCGAAGGAGATCTCATCACACTATCCAATTTTTGCTTCGGTAAATAAATGCTTGGAGAATTGGTTACGTGGCATGTGTAGACTAGTTTTGATATTGCTGGTTTTGAAATTGTATATATATATATATATATATATAGCCATGCGAAAATGGCTTGATTATGATGTTAATGGTTGTGTATTCGGTCATGTCTTAAGTTTAATTTGGAGGTATATTTCGTGGTAAATATGTTTGTGATGTGGTTATATGATTTGGCAATGAGATATGGTAAGTATGAAGTATAATAGGCTTTACGGTTAGTTCATTTTGGAAGTATGAAAAGTGGTATAATTTGGTTTGGTAATTCGAGTTGAAAAATAAACAATTATTGTAAATGAGTTAATATAACTTTGAGCATGAATTTAAATTGAATGATTGTATTGAGTTGAAATTTGATCTATAATGCCTCGTAACCCTAATCTGGCGACGGATACGGGTTAGGGGTGTTACATGAGTAAATCCACAGCATCACTTATACATATTATCACTAGCATATTAGGATTTTAAACAACTTTAAACTCTTCCCAAATTTCTTTATTTTCATTTGCATTTCATTACTTTCCACATCCATTCCATATGCAAAACACACAAACCATAAACATATCATTCAACCATAGCCACAAACTAGTGCATTTAAACATAGACATTTTTCGAGTCAATCACATGATAAGCCATTTCATAAGAAATTGCATAATTTAAACCTTACCACTCTTTCATGAGCACAAGCATATTTTTATTTGAGCACTTACCGTTTCAATGCAACTTGTAAATAAACATAATACCATTCAACCAACAGCTTGACACTTGCCTAAGCATCAAACAACAACACATGTTAGCATACTTGAACATATTTCATATAAATTCAACATTGATAACCTTATTTTCTCAACGTGTCACACTTGAGTTTATTACCCATCTCAACTTACATAATTTCCATGTAGCATCATATCAAAGATGTTCATATATGTACATGTTATGATACATATCATTCACTTACCACTTCTTCATATACATATTTCATTCATTTCAATACATCAATATATCATGTACAATCATTTCCATGAATTTCATGTATATACCTGTATTAGTTCGTATCGAACTCATATCGTCTCGTAACAGAACATTTTCCGTTGAACCATTTAGAATATCATTGGATACTCGGGTAGCTCACACATGGTGTGCTAAACTGTAGTCCATCAATTCCTGTACATGTATGCTCATACGAGCTATGAATCGGTATGCTCTTACGAGTTGTAATCGGTAAGCTCAAACGAACTGAGTAACGGTAAGCTCATACAAGCTGTAAATCGGTAAGCTCATACGAGCTGTGGTGTGTCGGCAACACATGCAAGACCTCAACCAAATCGGTAACCCTAATGACATGTCATTTGTATCCTACGAATTCCTAAGGTTCAAACGGGACTCGGTAATCGTAGTACGTCATTGGATTTACATCGTTTCATAACACAATAAATTGCATACAAACATATATATTGATTTAATCATAATATAATCACATTTTTAATATTCAATTTAATCAAAATTATATAGAATACAGTTCATACGAACTTACCTGGCTAAATTACAGAAATACCAAAGTTCAGGGGCATGTTGGTAATTTTCTATTTTCCTAGATTTTCCACCCGATCTTGATCTAATTAATAATTTCATTTAATATATTAATTTAGACAATGAAACAATTCATTTCATGCAATTTGGTCATTTTTGGCATTTTTACAAAATTACACCTAAAATTTTACTTTTATTCAATTTAGTCCATGAGCCCAAAACATGTAAATTAACCATTTTTAATACAAAACCAAGCTATCTGAATGTTCATAGTGTTCAAAACATTCCATTTATGCAAAAATTTTACATTAAATCCTTGTACTTTTATTAATTTAACAAATTAGTCCCTAATCGAAAAATTCATCAAAATCACTTAACAAAATACTTTTAAATATAAATCAACATTCCAAATTTATCATCTAACATAAAAAATCACAAGATTCATCAATAACAACATTCAAAATCTTTAACAGTTTTAAAATCGAATGTACAGGCTAACTGGACCTAGTTGTAACGATATCAAAAACATTAAAATTATTAAAAACGGATGAAAAATGGCTTACCATGCATGAATTGAAACATGGCGGAACCTTGGTTTTTCTTGCCATGGTGTTTCGGTGATGAAGATGTCAAATGAAGAGGAAAACCTTTGTTTTCTTATTTTATTAACTTTTATTTCTTTATTTTATCTTTTTCATTTAATAATACCATTATAATATAAAAAATCACATATAAAATTAAAAGAACATAAAGCTTTAACAGTCCACCAACTTAAAATGGGTAATTTACCCATTAAGGTCCTCCAATTATAGTTCTTTAATCAATTAACACATTTAAATTAATAGCGATTGACTTTTTCAACTTTTACTATTTAGTCCTTTTTGCTTAATTAACTATCGAAACGATAAAATTTTCCAACGAAACTTTAATACCATCTTAATTACACTCCGTAAATATTTATAAAAATATTTACGACTCGGTTTATAAAAATAAGGTCCTGATACCTCAATTTCTAAAACCACTTGACCTTAGAGTCATACCACTTGAACTTAATAAATAGCTTATAAAACAAAAATCACTAAATCAAAAACCTTTTCAAAGTCACAATTAAATTTTAAATGTTAATATAATATTTATGAATTTACTCGTCGGATTTGGTGGCCCCGAAGCCACTGTTTCCGACACCATTAAAAAATGGGCTGTTACACCTCTACTATTACTCGAGCTTGATCCCCACTAGAATGAATTCATGAGCCTTGAAAAATCATGACATAAACCAAACGCGAGTATGAATACACTTATGCAATAAGCCAAGATGGCTTGAGCAATATACTTGAGCATAAATTACTTGCCCACCTTAGGTAAGAGTCTATTTTTTCAACTCAGTACTTGCTTGTTCAAATAATCTCTGATAAAACCAAAAACTTGCTTTTTATTCTTCCTAATGAACGAGGGAAGACTTAAGTATGAGCCATGGGCTAACGATGTGGAGATGTTAGGCAAAGAGTAAGCAATTTATCTATCTGCAAGCTTCGTATTGGAACTAAACATAACACCTGACTTAAGAAAATTAAATGTTTGACCCGAGGCCTGTTCATAAGTAGAAAGTATAGAACGTACCGATTGCCATTTCAACGCAATAACTCTTAAGAAAAGAACACTATCATCAACAAAAAAAATAGATGGGCAATTGGAGGGGCTCCACGATAAACAGAGAATAAAAAAGTACAACAATAAAGGGTCCCATTGCTTAATGCCTTTGTACGAAATAACCGATCCCACCTCATGCCCATTTAACATGACAATATAACAAATCGAGGAAACACACAACATAATCACTAGACGAATGGTCAACGAAACCCAAATTAGTTAAAATAAATAAAAAAAATGGACCAATCAACCCTTTCATAAGTTTTACTTGTATCAATGTTCATAGCTACCTTACCTACCTTTCTTCGACTTTTGTTCTTCATATGATGGATAATTTCACACAAAACCATGACATTATCAATGATCAGTCTCCTTGGAACAAAAGCAGACTGCATTGGAGAAATAAGCTTTTCCAGAATTGACTTTAACCACTTAGAGAAAACTTTAGCAATAATTTTATACAACACATTACAAAGAGCAATATGTCAAAATTTAAAAAACAACTTCTGGTTTCTAGTTTTTAAGAATAAGAACCAACAAGGTATCATTAAGAGTAGCCGGAAACTCAACACTCCCTAGCTAAGCCGTAAACTTCGTAACAATATTAGGCCCCATCACATCCCAACAAAGTTAATAAAATGTAGGTCATAAGTGTCCAATTGAACCTTTTGAGACATAAACCCGAACAAATTCAATTAATGGCTCTAATAAACTCTCCAAGAAATAATCATTGGAAAATTGAAGGATGAAGAATGGAAGAAAAAAAAAAAAGATGGATGATGGAAAGATTGTCCCCCTTGAAGAACTGCTTCAATAAAATCAACCAATGGTGATGGAAAGTCGATGTCCTATGAAACCCTTTGAAGAATGATCTTTAACAAGCTCCAAAATGGCTCTAACCAACCCCCTGAGGCTGAACCCCTGTTACATTGGAGGGTGAAGAGTTCTCCCATAGCTTCAAAGAGAAAACCAAAAAGAAAACCTACTTTTAAAATAAACAAAAGAGACCTCTCACAAAGAGAAATAACTCAAAGAGTTGAAATTTATTAATCAATGTATCTCTCTAATGAATAATGAATGACCTTTATATAAGCTAGCTAATTACATCAAAATAAAACTCTTAAGTATAATGAAACTCTAATTAATCTAAATAGGAAGTAGTTTTAGTAAAACTAAACGTTCTTTTTTGTTAAAAAACATAAAACCCCTAAATAACTTTAAATACTTAAAAATATCCTAAAATTCGGAATAAATAAATAATAAAATAATAAAACATAATATATACAATATTGGGCTTATATATAATACAAATTAAGCCTAAAAATCGAACCTAATATGATTTAAACTCGAATAAAAGCTCGAAACTCGTAATTTCCCATAATAATCCTGTTCAAAATTTTTGCTTGTGCAATCTTAAAAAACATTCATAATTTGAGCTCTTAAGCTCGAAATCGAGTGATTTAAAGTGCGTTTCTAAGCTAAGAGATAACTCTTCAAACACTATGTAGACGTCTCAACCTATAACTACTTGGATCCCTAATCGCCTCTCCCCTACTCTCATGGATGGGGGAGAGAAATCAACACTAAAACAACAATCAATCAAATAATAAGTGCGGTGTCTGCAAGTGTGACAAGTAAGTTGTAATATTTGTAGTGTTACATTGGAACATCAGAGTATTCCAATGATCGAACCCAATAGAGTCAATGATTTAGTGATTTCTATGCAAAAGTGCATGCAATGAAAGAGACTAGCTAGTTAGTCACTAATTGAAGCAATACATAATTTGAGGTTGAATTTAACTAATTAATAACCTAAAACTGAAAAAGACTAAACTGTAAATAAAGCAAAATATAAAAAAAACCAAATATGATAACAAAAAATGGTTGGTTGATTTCCATGTTGTAAGTTAAATTTTGAATTAGGAATCTAAATCGTTAACGCTCCTAAATTGGCTTCATTTTACCTCTTGGTGTCAACTTTACCAACTTAGACAAATTAGTCTAGTTTATCTCTCGACCTCACCCAACTAACCTAACACTAATTAATTGATGCCCAATAAGATTACCTGTCGGTCTCACTTATCTTGATTTTCTCTTAGGGGCATCAATCCTAATTTTTGAAGTTTATTCAATTTAGTCCAGTTTATTGCAATTTAGTCGCTGACCCAAAGGCTAACTAAACAACACTTCCATCAACCAACCACCAAATATTTAGCTACTCATACTACTACTTAAGAAAATAAGAACACAATAATAACATAAAAAATGCATAAAGGGTAAATGCAAGAGAAATGAGAAAAGCTAGGGTTTTTCTTAAACAAACTTGAAGATAAATAAAATGACAACAAAGGAAATGTAAAATAACACTTAAAAATCATATTTTTAATGATGAAACTAAAAAATAACTGAGTTGCATTAATACTAAAGATTAAACTAAAATTTCAAGTAGTTTAAGGTACTAAACAAGTAAATAAACACTAGCTACAATAATTACTAACTATTAACTACCACTAAAATTAGAAAAGTAAACTAAGCTCTAAAAGGATAAAGAAGAAAACTTTAACCCTAAACCAAAAAGATGAAAAAAAAGCCTAAACTAAAGCTTTCTAACCTAAAACTACAACTCTTTTTTTCTTCAGCCAATTTTTGGCTTTTTAAAGCTGATTACAACCTAAGTTTTAGTGACCAAAATGTCCCTAGACGTCTAATTTTTATTGGTGCTTTGGTTGGAAAAGGACTACCTCTAATGTCATTTTTTGTCCCTTCATGACAATAATATCACGATACCCAGACTTGGATATCGCGATATCGTTGACAGTCTCAAAATGGGGGTCTTCCTTGGGAGCTGTGTAATACCCTATACCTAGTCCGGTTGCTGAACTCGAGCTATAGAATGCAACATTAGCAACCTAACTAACTCTCCATTAAAACCCAACCCAATCTAACCTCCAATACACCACAAGTTAAAACATAAAACATGCTCAAGTTACTAACATGCAGCAGAATATCATATAAGTACTTTCATCAATACACTTAAATTAACTTTTATTCAGGTGGTATTCTAAGTTTAAGTAAACAGTTATCTCGTTAGCTATATGTTACACATCTCAACATCAAGGTTCACTTCTAGCGTGGTTCGCACCTTTTAAGTCTTCGCAGTGTAGGACTCTGTAAACAAGGTAAGTTTCGCAAACAACCCTACGTGTTTAGATACTGTGACACGGTTCGTAGGGTTTCTCCTATTCCTTATATCAAAATTTTTTAAGGGTTCGCAAATATCAATTCACCAATTATTAAGGTTTTCACTTTGCACAAAAGACAATGCTGTCACTTCGCAGCAACCTTGGCGAACTTTACATAAGTTAGCTAGTTTTGATTATTTCATGTTTTTTCTTACGGTGAACTCTCTGTTAGAAATTTTAAAAAACTTGGGCGTGAACTTATAATCTAAGAAATTAACAATCAATCTTGGACTATATTCATATACTTAAAGTTCAGGTGTGTATATATTTAACTTTGTTGGTTCGCAAATAAAAACATAAAGAATAACTTTAAGAATAACTAAGTCCTAGAACAATCAGTGAAGTCAACAGATAGAAATAAATCTGTAAGCTCAAGTGGAGTCCCACATTACCTTTATGTCTAAAGTTCACTTGTACCATCTTTCTAGTATTTATGCTTCACCTAGATCTCTCGCCTCGCCGCTACATATCGTACGATCTAACTATTTGCAGTGTTTGAAGAGGAGTGTGTGAGTTCTTGTGAACTAAGTGAATATACATGAAAGAGTAACCATATTGCATGCACAAAACATAAGTTAAACAAAAGCTTTGGCAAGGTCACTGAATTGAGAACTGGGTACGCCATACTTACGCGAAGTCTAGTTCGCAATTACTCACAGTCAATTAGCCTGTAAAACATAATATTTTAAAAAACATAATCTTATTCACAAGTTCTTTCCTGTTGGATAAGCGGATCTTCTTATAATGCCTCAGAATGACTTAATGAGTCTTAACATGTCCCATAAGTGTAGCATAAAGCTAGGCACTCTCCAAACACACTAACATATCCCATTGAATGGAACTTAGCTCCACGTTCCCTTATCTCTCAAGACCTGTCCCAGGGCCTCTCGCCCAAATCACAAAACATAAGGTGAGTACTCACAATCCTATGGCATGTTATAATATCCAACGGTTTCATAAGTTTATAGTGTTAAAACATTTGCTTAAACATAAAGCTAGCAAATCAAAAGGAGCTCATCATTGTTCATATCTAGCTCGCAGTATAGAGCTTGCATATCAATGTTCATAAAAACACATATTTAACATAATAAAAAATAGGGTTTTAGAGGAGGCTTACTATTAGAACTTAGGATAAAATCCCAAGCTCCTAATTAACACTATGGTTCACACATACATGTGGCGATCCCTGAGATTTTCTCGTTTATTTTGTGCTAAGTGAAAGATAAGTGAACTTGAAAAAGAGAGAGAGGGTTTTTAAGTTTTATTTTATTTTATAAAGTTACATCATATTTTAATTTTGGGGAAAAAGATTTTTTTTACATATTTTAAAATTTCATGAGAATTTTATAATTTTATTAGAAAAGGTAATTTGTAAATATTGAGAATTAATTTTTTTTTGGTGAAAAGTAAAGTACACAAATGTAATTAAACTAATTCTCCAAAGGAGAATCTTCAAATAATCTTAATCTTGTTCTTCTATCATGAACCATCTTGACAAGACTATTCGCGATTAATTTTTTTTATTATCATGAACAATTTAATAAAATGTGTAATTATTGATAATTAATTATGTTATTATATCAAATTTGAAACTATCACACCATCAATTTATAACATTCAATATAAAAGGACAAAAAATAACTCGATTAGTGTAACACCCCAAACCCGGCCTAGACATTATGGTCGTATCTGGCAATTTCACATGATAGTGTTTTTGAAACCTCGTTGTTACGATGAAAACATTCCATGTTATTATCTTTAGTAAACCTTTGTTAGAACTTAGGAAGTTGTCTTTATTCATTTAAAACATTTGTTTTGAAACATCCCTCGTTGCGAAAGTTTTAATAAATCAATCTAGGTGATCATGCCTTTAGAAAATACTTTAACTTTTTTTTGAAAACCGAATTTCCTACGACCATCAGATATAAATCCATAAAGTAAAATAAATAAATAAAACCAAAGTTTAAAACCAAAGTCCCAGAGAGTCCTTAAATTACAACCCAAATAATCAATAATAAACAAATCATAACTCATAAATTGAAAACCATGAAGTCCAAAAATTACTGTGGTCACCACTAAGTCCTCCGTCGCACCGATCCATCTAAGTTTTAGGGATTACCTGTGCACATTAAACAAAAAGGATGAGTTTACGTAAACTCAGTGTGTGATCCCGCAGAAACAAACAAACAATCCATATTCACAGTACATAGTTGAACAGTCTTGGGCCTAAGCCCTTTTCAGTATTAGTGACAGTTTGGGCCTTAGCCCATCTCAACACAGTGTCAAAAAGGTAGTAGGGCCTTAGCCCATCACAATATCAGTAGCAGTAACAGTTATGCAGTAGCAAAATCTTACCCAACCAGCCTCTACACACCATCTCCGTCCAACCCTACACTCCATGTGGGGATATAATCAACCCACCCATCCCTACACTCCAAGTAGTACCGAATGCAGCACAAAACAGTAGTTTGCAACTGAGCTGCCAGTAAATTAGGCTTAAACCCTTTCAGTACACTTCCTCCGAATAACAACCCCCAACCCAATGCAATGTAACATACAATGGATGATATGCTATTATGCAATTTCAGTACATATATTCAGTTCAGATATTAACATGCTCAGTACAGATTTCAGTCAGTCAATTTCACACATTTAGGGGTCTAAGTAGCGGTTACTGACCTTACAGTAGGTTCACAGTCGACTTGGGAGACCCGTGCAACCTTAAAAACATTTCGGTAAAATTGGGCCCACATGCCCATGTGATCTGCCCATGTGGGCCCACACGTTCGTGTGGCCCACTCGACCCAAATTGGCCTTGGTCATGTGATCCATCTTTAAAGTAACCCATGCTAGCTCAATACTCATATATGTTTTCATTGTTTACTTATATGTTCATTCAAAGCTGTCTACTTGAGTTATTATCACTAAATTATTTATATCTTAAGCTACAGAATTCCAAATTACGATCCACTTGATGTATTTGAAACTAGACTCATATACCTTTCTACCATAAAATTTTCAGAATTTATAGTTTATCAAATAAGTACAGTAAAATCTTTAAAGTTACCCCTATTCTGCTGTTTGACAGCTTCATCCTTTCCTTACTAAAAATTATTTATCTCTTAGTACGGAATTTAGATGATGTTTCCATTTGTTTCTATTAAAATAGAAGCATTAAATATTTAAACATATAAACTTAAGCCCCTAATTATTTTTTTTACAATTTTTGATGATTTTCCAAAGTCAGAACAGGGGAACCCGAAATCATTCTGACCTTATCGAACAAAATTTATTATAACTCATGATTTATAATTCCATTGCTTACATTGTTTCTTCCATGAAAGACTGGACTCAATAAAATTTAATTTCATAATTTATTCAATCTCTAACTCAATTTACACTATTTTTGATGATTTTTTAAAGTTAGGCTACTGCTGCTGTCTAAAACTGTTTTAGTGCAAAATGTTGATTCCCTAGTTTTTAACACCCTTATTTCCTTTCTCTACAATTTTTCGCATCATTTTCTCTTATTTCTCGACAACAAGATTTTTTGACTTTTCACCGAACCCCGTTTTCTGCGTTTTGGGTACACACCTGGTATCTTTTTGATGCCTAATCACTCCCGAGCACTTCAAGGCCGAAAATCAAGATACTCAACATCAATTTAACGGATTTACAAGCGAATTGTCAATCAAGAACGAATAGAAACCCAACTTACCGCCAACGATAACCCTCTGTTTAACTATTTTTAAGACGAGAACACCGAATTCACCAGTCCGAGCCTCCCCTTATGCCCAAATTGCAGAGGAAAAACATTACCACTTTGGTCGCTAAGAGATTCATGACAGAAACGAATAGAAACACTTACCGAAACTAAGCGAGCACTAACCGCGTGCGAAAATGAAGGAAAATAAATGGATTAGGGAAAAAAAGAAGAAGAAAAAGAAGAGAAAGATGAAAAAACTCGGAGAATTTCGGCAAGAGGAGAGGGAGAAGAATAGACGACAGAATTTTTTTTTTGGAAAAAAGAGCCAAAATTCGGTTATGGGAAAAAAATCTCGATAACCCCCAAAATCCTTTAATCTTCTCCCCTAATTCCTATTTCACATCCACTACTCAGAATCCCCCTATTACACAACTCTATCTTGAAATCTGAGCAAAATAATAATAATAATAATAATAATAATAATAATAATAATAATAATAATAATAATAATACCTTTGTCTGCGTAGGGATTCAAACACAAGACCTCCACTATAATAACACACCACTTAACCACCAGACCAACAAACCCATTCTAATGTAATTTACCCAACATTTAAACTTAAGCCCTTTGCACAAGGTTAAGGCTTTATTTATAAAAATACCAAAATTTGCCCAAGTAAGGATTAAACTTGGGACCTTTCACACGCACCCAGAACACATAACCACTAAAGCAGATAGACATTGTGTGTCATACATACACAAAATCAAAAATTAAAATTTTTGAGTATTATAATTAGGTAGGTGATCATATTAAAATTTTATCCAAAATAGAAATTCGATCATAGTTGGATGAGCACCAATGTAATTTATCTTTTTATAAAATTGTGAATAAAAACTTAATGAAAATAGGATTAATATTTGATACCTTGTAGCTTCACAAATAAGATTAAAAAATTATCATGCATTTATTTTTATATATTATTATTTATTTACTTTTACTATATTATGCTTCTATTTCTCATTTTTTAAATATAAAAAATAATTTACAAAAGATTTTTCTGTGAAAGTAATAGGTTATGAGTGAATTATACCCTAATAATTATTCTGATGTTCTAGAAGACCGACATGTTAATTAATTTATTGTTACATCGATGTTATGTCAGTAAAATGATTACGTGGCCTAGATCCTTGATTGAAAAGCTACATAAAGAGCCCTATTCTCAATAAAAGCGCGTGGTCACCCAACCAAACTGAACCTCACTAACCTCGGTTGTGAACTTGATAAAGTACTCTCCTATCACTTTCTATCTCTTTCCATACTTAAAAAAACCCCAGTTATTCTCTTCTAACTAAAAGTTAGGGGGTTGATAATTTGATTAAAATTAAATTAACAGATTGAATCAATCTAATTCAATTAATAGGTCAATAATCGAATTTAATTCAATCGAAGGTCAGTTAATAATTTTTTAAAATTTTGATTATCGATTAATTCAATTCAAAATTAAAAATTAACAGAAATAAATAATAAATATTATATATAATAAGGTTTTTATATTAACAATGTGTTTTTTGTACTATTTTGTTTTGTATTAATCGAAATAAAAAAATATAATATATAATATTTTTTTAACTATTAAAAAATATAATTTAATATATATTTTTTATATGTTTTATATTTGTTTTAATTAAAAGACAAAAATATATAAATTTCGGTTAATTCAATTAACTGATCAAATTATTTAAAATATTCTGATTTGTTTATTGTATTTTAAAAAATTTCCATTGATTTACTTTTCAAATAAATGGATTATTAGTAATTAGTTGGGTTATTTGAACACCCCTACTAAAAACTTGCATGATGCCAGCTTTTCATGGACCGCTCTATATATAAATCCAGAAACCAAATCATTTTGCAATTACTTCGCCATTAACCACGCTTCGCACTGTCTATTTTTTCCAGTTATTGTTCCTTTTTTTTTTTTATTGTTTTTAATTAAGATGGCTGCAGGCAAAGTGGTATGGCCAGCGATTTCTTGCTCTTCTTCCTGTCTCGGCGGTAGCCTGTCAGTACCTCTTCCCAAGGCCGGCTTCGTGAAGTTACCGTTACCGGCGCCGTCGACTTCTTTGGGGTTGAGTAGTGGCAACAATGCAAGGTTGAGCTCGGTGCGGGCGACTGAGGAATCCACCGTAGCGATTACGGATGATCGCGCTGCTGTTATTTCAGGTAACTTAATGTTTTCTTAATTTTTAACATGGATTTGGTTTTTCCTATTTTAACTTTTAACTTGGCCCATTTATTTGGAGTATTAAAAAAAAAAAAAAAGAAACTGGAAAGGTGGGAAATGCTAATTAGGTTGACTATTGGAGTCATTTTCAGCTTCATTGGCTTGTAAACGTAGCCTAGCTTACTCTGCTTTGATTTTATTTTTTTTCGGGTTCATTGCTCTGAATCGTGCTTTCAACCCTTATTTTTTACTGACCAGAAAAAAAAAACCCCTTATTTTTTGAACAATAAAAATGTCATTTTCAACGAAAATATTTGTCTACTTTTATGGTGAATAAAATTTGGTGTAGAACATGGATACTCTAACCCAATGTTATCACCATAAATGCCTACCGTTGAGGAGGCACTAGAACCCTTGTACCCTCTCAAGGTCCATGTGCCAGCAATTAGCTGCCCCCTTTCAATTTTTGAAGCGACCCCAACATTGTTATTGTTTTGTGTGTGTGTGTGTTCTTTAAATGGAGATGACGGAATTCAAAATCACACATTACATATCCTATTTTTAAGGTTTGTAATATTTTGTTCATATTTAATAATATTGTAGTAAATGCAAAAGTTAACAATTTTATTTATTATTTCCTAGATGTTGGTTTATAATTAGAGTTGTGGTTTGAAACGTGTAAGTAGGTGAAAATCTCCGCCAGATGGCTACGAACATTGTATGGCACAAAAGTTCAGTTGGTAAACTTCATCGACAGGAGTTGCTTCAGCAAAGGGTTATGTCATATGGGTTACGGGTCTCAGTGGCTCAGGTTTGTGGCACTAATTTATATGGATAATGAAAGTCATGCTAATGCTATTATTCATTTATTCCCATTAATTGATTTCTTGTGTGCTGCTTTCTATGAGTATATGAGGTGGCTTCTTGAGCTTCTAGCATACTTTACTAGTCTCCATTATGAGGTACATGTGGCACACACATGTAACTATTTAATTATTTCGTTAGTTATCTCAATTTTTAATAATAGAAATAGATAAAATTCTTATAAAAAAGATCAGTTTACATTTTGATCTAACATACATAAATATTTATTATTTTTGAATAAAATGGACAAAATACAACCTAGCTCTTGGGCTTTTATAGTACTTTTACCACCAAGGTGACATTTCAAAATTAACTTTGACTTGGGTGTGAGCGTAAAATATTGGTACGCATCTAACATTATGTTTTTTCTTCAAAGTTTCTCCAAGTATTAGAGGATGTTCGTGGATTCATGTCATCAATCTATTTTAGGATATACATCAGATCTATATGACGAGTCAAAAGAACCATAGTCTCAGAATGCCTTCCTTGTGACTATACTTGATTCTTTGTTCCTGTTGTCTGTTAGTTTTCCTTGATAAACTAAAGAGCATGTTCACTCTCTCCCCCTTTCTCTCACTGTGGTGGTCCATGAATATAAACAAGAAAGAGCACTTTGGCATGTGCTCTGTGCCAAGCCTTGTATTCAAGGGGAAAATTGACTTACATCCTTGACGGTGATAATGTTCGGCATGGTTTAAACCGTGACCTTACTTTTAAAGCAGAAGACCGAGCTGAAAACATACGAAGGATCGGTAAATGTTGTTCCAGTCCTCAGCTGCATTACCTTTTCATTCTCTTCTTATGATGGTTGGTTTCAACTTTTAACTTGTTATGATTCACACACAGGAGAGGTAGCCAAGCTCTTTGCTGATGCTGGCGTCATCTGCATTGCTAGTGTGATATCTCCCTACAGAAAAGACAGGGATGCTTGTCGTGCACTGTTGCCTGAAGGGGACTTCATTGAGGTAAGTGCTGCCTCTAAAAAATCCGGACGGCTTTGATCTTAGTTGTGATAAAGAGCATTTGCATCGGATGAAAAATTCTTTGTTGCTCTAAGAAAAGTTATCCTGGCAATGCTTTATTCAGGTATTCATGGATGTGCCACTCCAAATATGCGAGGCAAGTTACCCAAAGGGCCTGTACAAGCTTGCTAGAGCTGGAAAAATTAAAGGTGGCCATTCTCTGGAATTTTGTATTTATGAAAGTTGGTATAAGCTCACAATTTAGAAGTAGCTTATGTAATATCTTCTTTGTAGGTTTCACCGGTGTTGATGACCCATATGAGCCACCTCTGAATTTTGAGGTATATTCGAAGACCATGGAATTTCTACAAATTCAAAATGCCAATGCTATTCTCTACTTTGTCGTCATATTCTCACATAGGAATTGGAGCTCAACCTTTTTTCTATTTTGCAGATAGTATTACCAGAAAAGGGAAACAACATTGCTTCGCCATATGAAATGGCAGAAACGGTGATATCTTACCTGGAGGAGAAGGGTTACCTGCGGGCCTAAGAAGTGAGAAACCCTGCAATTCCTGGTTGCCATAATATCATGTGCTGAATCAATGGAAATCTGAATTCCTTCTAAAATTAAGGAAATTTATTGCTTCCACATTAGGTAAACTTTTACTTTTCTGTAAAACCTAATATTTTCTGATGTTTGGATAAATTTGTGTAAAATATTTTCTGTTGTTTGGTAGATTTTTTAAAAATATTTCATAAAAGTTGTTAAGCGTAAGTCATTTTTCGGAAAAGAGTTCATTTTACCTTGACCTCTAAGTCATTTTCCGTTGGCCAAACTATTTTCTGTGAAACAAACACAGGAAAATGCAGAAAACATTTTCTGTAAAAGCTTTTACATGTAAACAAATGGATCCTATGTCTATATCTTGTTTCAGGCATCAAGGAAACTTAATGTTTCCACTGTAGATAATTAATCGCTTGATTAATTAGTGGAAGTGTCTTTTACTAGGCCTTCTTGAAGTTATTGTAATTATTGGTTATAAGTGAAATTCAGTGAAAGGTGCCCTGAAATTTGTAGATTTCTTCATTGTTCTTTAATGTTAAGCAAACAGATTTTGTATGCATAAACCTGGATGTTGCCTTGATTAAAGTATATATCTTGATGGTCCTTAGTGCCGAATATGTAGCCTAGAGAACTAGGGATGTGACAGTTTCCAACAAGTTCAGTCTTGGAGTAGACCTGAATTAGAAAGAGCCGAATCCGGATCATCCTTTCAAATCTTTGCCCAAAAGCTTTGGCACGTTAGGTGTCCAAATTTTGAAATGATATAATAATTAAAATATTTTTGTGTTTTGAATTCAAATTCTATCATGTAGTTTAGATTTTATATGTGAATACAAAATTATCCTCAAAATAATATCTTATTTTGTTAAAATAGCGGGTTTTTATATGCTTTACAATTGAGTTAGTGTTAGAATCGTAAATCAAGATATGATATAAAACTTGAGAAATTATAAATCAGGATCTATCATATCAAATCATAGAGAACAAAACATAACAGAATTAGATGCGGAAGCGTACCTGAATCCATAGATTTCTTGAAATTTTCTAGATCTTTGGGTTTTGATTTTTTAAATTAGCATACAAGAAATTTAGAGAATATTTGTTCTCTTTCCTAAGAATGGGATATTAGAAGCGTTGTCTTATGTATAATTTGGGGACCATAACCTTAATATATAAAATTTTAGCACATTAGCCCTAATTCCTAATTAGCCCATCATTAATTAGAAATTAATTACTAAAGTATCTACACAGATTTGACCCATATTAAAGTCCATTAAACCTTAACCAAATTAGATCATATTTTATTTGGGCTAACCTATCATGATGGTAAATAATAACATGTAATTACCCTTATTATATATGCGATGTTCATATTTTTCAACAATTTCTCACTTGGACCACACACACACATATATATATATATATATATTAATTACTCTATAATTACATGTCATTATATAACCTTATGAGCTCAAAAAATTTACTATCATATTCAAAAGGTATTCCGAACAATCTCGTCTATTAATTTTGCTAACATAGAACTAAGACGACTTTCGTTACATTTATCGTAACTAAATCCATCCCTGATCATGTATATTAACACAACCAAATGACATAGATCAAGTATGGATGTGTAGCATGGAAATTACATGCAATATGATCTAAGCATGTCTATTTTCAACTAGTCCTCTTTAAACTTAAGTGAGGTCAGTATCAAAATAACAAATAGAGTGAATAAACTGAATAATTCATTTCTGATCAGAAAATAACCAAATACATAAATGTATGAAAACAAACATAAAGCAAATAAAATATAAACTCCCACTAAATTATGATATCCTTAAACAATGTAACACCCATGTGAACAGTGTACTCATGAAAGACCTTGGGTGGTAAACCTTTTGTGAGTAGATCCGCTATCATGGAGTTTGTCCCAATGTGCTCTATGGATATTTGACCATTTTGCACTATTTCTTTCACAACTAGGAACTTTATGTCAATATGCTTTGACTTAGATGAACTCCTATTGTTATTGGAATACAACACTGCTGACTTATTGTCACAAAATAATTTGAGTGGTCTTTCTACATTTTCCAAAATGCACATCCCAGTGACAAAGTTCTGCAACCATATTCCATGGTTTGATGCCTCATAGCATGCTACAAACTCTGCTGCCATAGTGGACGAAGCTACATGTGTCTGTTTGACACTTTTCTTAGATATAGCTCCTCCAGCTAACAGGTAAATATAGCCTGATATAGATTTCCTGCTATCTTGGCAGCTAGCGAAATCAGAATCAGAATACCTTGCGACCTCCAAAAGATTTGATCTCTTATAAGTAAGTATGTAATCTTTTGTTCTCTGAAGATATCTCATAACCCTTTTGCCTGCTACCCAATGGTCTATACCAGGGTTGCTTATGTATCTGTTTAACATCCCAACAATGTATGCAATATCCGGACGCGTACATACTTGAACATACATTAAACTCCCAACAGCTGATGCATAGAGAATCTTTTGTATTTCCTGAATTTCAATGTTACTTTTAGGGCATTGAGTAAGACTAAATTTGTCTCTATTAGCGATAGGGGTGTCACCTGGTCTACATTGCATGCCAAACCTTTTAATTAATTTATCGATATAGCTCTTTTGTGACAATCCAAGAATACCCCGAGTTCGGTCTTGATGTATCTGAATTCCTAAAACAAAAGAGGCGTCTTAAGATCTTTCATTTGAAAATGCTTAGATAAAAGCCTCTTAGTTTCGTGCAATAAGCCTATATCATTAGCAGTAAGCAAAATGTCATCGACATATAGAACTAGAAATATGTACTTACTCTCATTGAATTTGTGATATACACAATCATCAACAATATTCATCTCAAAATCGAACGAAACAGTTACTTGATGAAACTTGTGGTACCATTGACGGGAAGCTTGTTTGAGTCCATAGATGGATTTTGTCAGTTTGCAAACCATATTCTTTGAGTCTTCTGACTCAAAGTTTTCTAGTTTTACCATATAAATTGTTTCTTCAATGTCGCCATTAAGAAATGCAGTCTTAACATTCATCTGATGTAACTCAACATCAAAATGAGCAACAAGCGCCATGATTATCCTGAAAGAGTCTTTCGATGAAACTGAAGATAAAGTCTCTATAAAATCAATGCCTTCTTTCTGAGTATATCCTTTAGCTACAAGACACACCTTATACCACTCCACATTACCATTTATATCCCTCTTGGTTTTAAATATCCATTTATAACCAATTAGTTTTGCTTTGAATAACCAATAAAGTATCTGCTTACTATTTTGAAGTCTAATTTCTTTTCATATGGCCTATAAGGCCTTGCCTCAGCTGGACATCCCCAAATGTGAAAGTGCTTTAGACTAGGCTTTTGACTTGTCCAAAGCTCATAAGGTATTTTTGCAGCTGCTTTATTGGGTACTCTATCTTTAATGCTTCTCCCCAGAGGGACTCAGGTAAGGTAGAATGAGCAATCATGCTCCTACCATATCTTTAAGAGTCTTGTTTCGTTTTTCAGCTACACTATTCATACTAGGTTATCCTAGCATGGTGTATTGTAGGACAATACCGCATTCTTCTAGGAATTTCGCAAATGGTCTTGGGCATTATTCACCTAAGCCATCTTATCTACCGTAGTACTCACCACCACGATTAGATATGATGTTTTTAATCCTTTTGTTAAGTTGATTCTCAACTTCAGCTTTATAAGCTTTGAACACGTTCAGAGATTGAGATTTCTCATGAATGAGATATAGGTACCAATAACGTGAGTAATCGTCTATGAATGTTATGAAATATTGTTGACCATTCCAAGATACGTAGGGAATAACCCACAAATATCTGTATGAATTAATTCTAAGACGCTTGAAAATATGTTGGCACGCAATCTCTTGGTTTTGGTCTGTTTTCCCTTAATGCAATCAACACAGACATCAAAGTCTGTGGAGTTAATGGACTCTAAAATACCATCAGTCATAAGGCATTCAACTCTAACTTTTGAGATATGACCTAAGTGCTTATGGCATAATGATACTGAATTTTCCTTATTTAATTTGCATTTAATACCACGTAATTCCACATGTAAGGTTTCATTATGGGATGCAACTGTTTCTAGCAAATAAAAGTTGTCATAAGTATTTAAATAACCAGTTCCAACAACATTAGAATTCAAAGACAAACTAAATTGATTGTTTCCGAATGAACAATAATATCCAAATTTTTCCAATGAAGAAACAGAAACTAAATTCCGCCTAAATAACGGTACAATAAAAGTGTCTTTTAAATCCAAATAAAAACCAATTCCTAATAACAACCTAAAATGCCCAACCGCTTCCACTTTTATCGATTTTCCATCGCACACGAAGATGTGTCTTTCACCATCACTTGGCTTTCGGTAACTCAAGCAACCTTGCATAGAAACACTTATGTGAGTAGTAGCACCAGAATCTATCCAACAAGTGTTTCTAGGTACTAAAGCTAAATTAACCTCATAACAGACCAAATTAAGAATTATACCTTTCTTTGCACACCAAACATGATATTTGGTACAATCTTTCTTCACGTGTCCAGACTTGTTACAAAAGAAGCAATTCTCTGTAGCTTGATGTTGTTTCTTTTGAGCTAGACCCTTAGCAGCTTCATTATGATAATTTCTTTTCTTGCCCTTATCTTTAGGGGTATTAGCTAAATGAGCACTTTCAGACTTATCATGCTTCAACCTTTCTTCCTCTTGCACACAATGAGAAATGAGCTCATTTAGAGTCCATTTCTCCTTTTAACAGTTATAGCTAATTTTAAATTGATTAAATTATGCAGGAAGCGATACCAAAACCCATAAGAACAAGGAATTCCTTTGAAAGCTCGATCGTAAGTACCTTAAGTCTTAAAGCAGTATGGAACATCTCTATAATGTACTCACTTACGTTTCCTTGACCCTTATACTTTATAGACATCAAAGAAGTTAGAAGTGATGTCATCTCAATCTTATCGTTTTTAACAAAACGTTTCTCAATTTCATCAAGGAAACCCTTGGCCTGAGTAATCTCTTCAGATTTTGTGCCCCTAAAGGCTTCTAAAATGTTGTGTTTCATTATCATTAGACTCATGCGATTTGAATGATCCCACCTTTCAAAATCCCTCTTAACATCAGAGGTGTTTTTCGCAGTGAGAGGTGCAAGTTGTTCTTCCCTTAGTGCAAGGTCTATATCCATATAGCCAATCACTATAAGTAAGTGCCTTTTCCATTCCTTAAAATTAGTACCATTAAGTATGTGTATAGAATTTATATTAGCAGATATTATGGCAGCAGAAAATGAACTAGCTGAATATAGAACAAATAAAAACAAGTTCACATCAATATTCATAAGTAAATAATAAATTTAAGATAATGGCTAATCCCATCTCAAGATACCAAACACAACATTAATATCAAGTCTTTGAACGGTAATATTAATAGCATGCGATACTCTTGTTGTAGCAATCAAACATTAACAATAGGTTTTGTCAAACAATTAATTAATCTTTGGACTAACTTATTACTCACATAGAATACCTTATAATTGTCACATATTTATCACCACAAATGTCATTGAAATTTTGCTAAATATTAACTTACCTTTGGGTCAATTAATAAATGCATGAATCACAAAAATATATAATCATCTTGACATTTCAAATAAACTAATCTATACAAAAGAGGTCACTTTGGCAACATTTTGTTTCAACTAATCTATTTAAAATATTAGGCATCCTTAATTAAAAACCAAAATCTAAATTTAGTTGTTTCAAAATATGTATCTTAATCTTATCTTTCAATCAAATTAAAAGATAATTGTGTATATATATGTATTTATATACTTTTCCAAAACAACATGCATATATTATATGTATATAAATATATATATATATATATATATATATGAATTAAGTCATGTCTCTATACCGTTAACCTTTTTTTAAATTCATCGATTCAAAATCACCCAAATTAAAAAATAAAAAACAAAACCTTGAAATTTTAATGGCCGACTTGTCCTTCAAGCATTATTTATTTATTATTAAGCATAATCAAGAGCAAAAGCATACTATACATGGCAAACTAGATTTTAACCTTAGGCAGCTTATATTGTGTGTTATTTTATATGCGCGTACATGCTAAAACAAGCAAAATAATTGACATAATGCCATAAAACTTAATCTAAAACGAATTATCAGATTTGCAGAATTAATCCAAAAATTATAAATCAAGATTTACATACAATAAATCAAGAATATCAAGAATGTTATATTATGCAATTGCAATCAAAACATTCTAAACAAGAAAATCTTAAAAGATCAAATCCATAATTAATCCAAGATTCATCATTGAATAGAAATCAAATAAAAAAATAACCCTAAAAAGATTTAATCATAATTAACCAAAACCTAAAAATTATTTACAAGAATTTCAAAGATTCAACATGGTATATAATAGAAATATCAAATTTATAAGATCTGAAAAACGAATCAGTCCAAAAATAATAGAGAATAAAAGAATAAAAACTTAATTAATTCACAATGATTCAACATGACGAAGCTCGGATGCCACTTGTTAGAATCGTAAATCAAAATATGATATAAAACTTAAAAAATCATAAATCAGGATCTATCATGTCAAATCATAGAGAACAAAACGATAACAGAACTAGATGCGGTAGCATACCTGAATCCATGGATTTCTTGAAATTTTCTGGATCTTGAGGTTTTGATATTTCAAATTAGTACACAAGAAATTTAGAGAATATTTGCTCTCTTTCGTAAGGATGAGATATTAGAAAAGTTGTATGTATAATTTGGGACCATAACCCTAATATATATAACTTTGGCACATTAGCCCGTCATTAATTACTAGAGAATCTACACATATTTGACCCATACTTTATTTAATAATTAAAGCTTATTACACCTTAACCAAATTAGATCACTTTTAATTTAGGCTAACCTATCATAATAATAAATAATAACATGTATTACCCTTATTATATATATGATGTCCATATTTTTCAATTATTACATAATTTTTTATTTTAATACAAAGAAAGCACTTCCCTAAGATGAAGTTGACCCGCCAATCTATTAAAAGAGATGCTAAATATATCCTAACTTAAAAAAAAAAAAAAAAAGTTAGAAAAATAAATCAGGACCAAATAGGATCCAAACTTAAGAAAGCCTTAAACAAAGCACATCTTTGGATAGGTCTTTAAAGCAGAAAAATGGAAAAACAAGATGAAGGGTCAAGTTTGTGATTATTGTCGGCTAATGAGTTCTGGGAGGAAAATGTGCGAAAGAAATGTCTGTAGGAAGTACATTGTATATGAAAAGTTGGCATACTAGTGATACAATCCCCAAGCGCCTTTTTTTATGGTTATTTAATAATATATTTTTATTTTTTAATTTTACAATAAATTTATATGGATTAAAAATTTTATTCGTTCCTCTGAGGATATGCTTAATTGAGCTTTAGGTATCCTGCAATCAGACATAAGGATTTAGAACATCCGTCTTTAGTAATAAAACTAATGACAGCACAATTTTCAATTTTTATATTGATGTTTAGTCTGGTTGCAAGTTAAAGTCCATCTCTTAAATCCCTATAATCTGCTTCAAGGCTTGTGGCTTTTGGGATGTAATGGTTTATTCCACTGATCCACCTTCCATTAGAGTCAAGGATAGTAAGTTTATTTGATTGGAAAATCCTCCTACAAAATACACCCAACATGCACAGGCGCAGCTTGGAAATAAATAAGTGAAACTATGAATTTTGGGTGCCACAACTTGCACAAATTGTTTGCCAAAGTGAAAAAATGGCTAGTAATATATAGAAAGAAAGCCATATATATCATATATACATGTATTCTTGTTTATCAGTGAAATACAGCAGCAAGAAGCACTAGTATAAAAAAGAGAGAGGAGAAAGAAAAGCTTTAAATATAGATGGTGAAGAACTAAAGAAGAAAGATGGAAGGAATATCAAATGTAGGCAACACCAATCTCTGGTGTTGCATGTCCATGAAGGGACAAGAGGCAAACTACAAGGGCCATGGTGATGGAAATAGCAGCTGAAGTCACAGCATTAAAAGTTGCAGAGAATCGCCTCTCTTGCAGATCCCACAGCGTCCTAACAAACAATCCCAAGCCATCAATCACCACCGCCAGCACCACCGCCATCTTCTAAAACAAAATTGTCAAGGGGTTACAAAAGATGGGCTTTTATATTGATGGGAAACTCTCTTTCGGCTAGATAAAAAAGGAGTTATAAATGAAACTTCGACAGTGTTGTTTTGCAGCTGAAGAAAAACAGGGTTAGTAGGTAAAAACCGTAAAGGCCGAAGGGTTGGAGTGATGGAGACTACCGTCATTTTCCATGGCTTTTTCACGAAAAGGTTAAAGAAGGCGGCAGCTTCCGCGTTTCTTCCCATTTTCACCTGCGCTACCATTCTGCTATTTGGGAGCTTATGGTTAATAGAACAATGGAGCTCCATACAGGCTATTTCCTTACAAGATACATGATTTTTAATAGCAAGAAAATGAAAAGAAAAAAAAACTATATTAATTGGGATTGTTAACCACATTGAGGCGAGCCAATTGGATTTTTTTTTTCCCTTCTTGTATGGGATTTTTGCTTCATCATCCTTGTGATTCATACCCTGACTTAAAAGTCGATGTCTTGGCTAAGGATGATCATATTTCTTGTTTTTTTTCCCCCTTATTTTCTTGGTAATAATACAGGATGAATAATATCATTCTCTCAAAAGTCTACATTTTGTAATGATGATTTGCTATTAGTCATGTTAATTTGATTATTACTTCAATGATACTTTATACTATGCTGATTGCCAAAATCATCTTGAAGCTTTGTAATAGGAGGGGCTTGAATCCTCCTATTTAAAAAATAGACCATTACAGCATTGTCGGGAGGGGTATCACAAATACCAAAAGGATTAGTCTTCATGGACAACGAAAATACCTTAGCTATACCCAAACAAAAAGACACTATTACAGAGCATGTAAAAGTTACATGCAACTTACAAGAAAAGTGATATCTAGCATCAGCTCAAGAGAAAAATAAATAAATAAAGAAGGGGAGGCATTGCCATGCATGATCATGAATCAATTATGATCATCATTCATCAAGGACAAACAACCATCTAAACAGCTTCAAATGTTTGGCCTATACTTGTTGCCCAGATCTTTTGCTTAACTGAGCAAGAAAAAGAAAAAGAGATTAGATGACTGAAAATGTGTATAAGATCATGATTTTCAAACTTGAGACTTTACCTGCATCTCTCTAGCCATTGAAGGTAGCCACCTCTCTCCCCTAATCCTTTTCAGTTCCGCGATCCTGGCTTCCTCTCTCTTGGCTTTTTCTTTGGTTGTTGCTTCTTTAGCTTCTAATCTAGCTAACGATCTCTGGCTTGCATCTCTTGCTGCAGCCAATATGTCTTTTCCATCAACAGCTATGGACCGTAGTTGTCGTCTGAACTGCATACAACCATGTAGCCAAATATAAATTAAGAGGAATAATCGAAAGTAAAAAGGGGGAGAAAAGAGTTAACAGAAACAAAAGAGATCCAGACAACAAGCGGACCTCTTTCGAGTTCTCATCAATCCCTCTTCTGGGAAGAAGTTTTGGTTTCTTTCGGGGTCCTTGAATTTCATCTGACAGCAAACAAATAACTCTCAAACCTCAAATACCATAACGTAGATAACCCTTCCGAGAGCTAGCTCAGAAGATAAGAGCAAATGCACAAACACATTGCAATATCAACACCAATCCGGTATCCTGTAATAACAGTTCAAATTTATTCAAAAGCAATAGGTAGAATCCCTTTGAAAAGTTCCATTAGTAACCTAAATAGGCTGCCCTTTTTTCCCATTCACTAAACTCTGAATCTAGAACCAATCATTTGAGACTAATGTAGTAGCAAAAGAGACAAGGAAAGAAAAGATGAACAATGCAGACTGTAAAAACATTTCTCTAATTGCAGCAAGAGATGAAAATGAGGGAAAGACGTACTCACCTACGTGGTCAAATACTATCCCAGGAGTAGAATTTTTAAATAAACGAACTCCACTTTCATTTACCACGCTATCATCATCTGGGACATTACAGGCATCCTTCACTATCACTAAGTGCTTCTCTAACATGTTATCCAAAAGCTTTTGTGCCTGCTTATGACTTTGTGAGTTAGCAAACAAAACAAAATAGCACAAGTGTTCAAACAGAATACTATAGCAATTGAATAAATACATACATATATATGATTTAAACATTATGAATTGAAAATTACTAAAATTTAGTCCTTTTAAGTTATAGAACTGATCTGAAATACCCTCCATTAAAGTTCCTCCGAAGAAAATTAAACTTTCCGGCAGTGCACTCAAATTTGATGCCAAATTATGGTGAAAAAAATGAGTCTTATGGAAACTATCAATTCAATAAGCATGATTCAACACTCGACATGGAATCTAAGAGTGCATATTTTTTTGAAGTAGATATTAATCCAATTATTTGCAAAATTACCCAGATAAGCTAATGCTAAAATAACAAAGATAGAAACATGGAAAAAGGTTGGGAACCTTGAGTTGGTAGTTTTTAAGCTTCTGGGGTTGCTTTTTCTGATCTATTTCATCAGCTTTATCAACATAATCATCTGTATCTGGGGTTGAATTTGAAACGAGGTTGTTTCTTGTTGTTTGTGTTGTTACAGTGGAGCTGTTGGAACCGTTAGCAGTGAAAGTGGCGGTAGTGGTTGCGGCTATAGATTGAATGGCAGCTTTCCACTCGGCGTCCCCGTCTTCTTCACAGCTGCTGCTGCCGCCGCCGCTACTGGTTGGTCTTGCCATTGCTAAACCCGCAATCATCACCGTTGGAATATAAACCCTGTGGGATAAATAATTGGACACTCTATCATGTAGGCCAAGCCTGGCTTAGATTTCTGATAAAATGGGCCTAAGAATTAATCTAAATGTTTTAGAATTTTAATGATAAGAATCGTTTGACTTTAAATTACATGTTTCAATGGATCTAATTTTACTTTTGAATTGTCATGACCAAATCATTTGAATTTAATTTTGTTACAATCCACTCTGAAAATGCTATTTAGTTTATTTGACTTATAATTTAAATTAAATTATTTAGTTCAATTCTTATAATAATTTATTCTCATATTGCTTAATAAACTTAAAACTTAAGTGATATTATCTAAAATTAAGATCCAAATATCATAAGATGGTTTGTGGGTTCTATGCTTAGAAAAAAAACTGTTTAAAAAATATATATTCTAAATGATTTAATATTAACAAAATGATTAAAATTTTGAAATTTGAAAGTTAAATAAATTAATTTTTTAAAATAAAAATAGAGAGAGTTAAAAATCAATTTCAGGTTTTAATTCTGCTTGTTATTCAATCAAAACCCTATTTTATCATTAATAATTGTACTGATTTTGCCAACAACATTTACAAATTACACGTAATTGTAAAGCTTGATCTTTTCTCTCTTTCTTTTCAAAGATAAAAAAATACTAAGCTTTCTAAGTCCACTAAATTAGGCTTAAGAGCCCTTTTTTTTTTAATTAGGTCTTTTAGGCCATTTTTTTATTTAGCGAAATAGGTCATTTTTAAGTTGAACACGCTTCCCTTTTCTTTGTCCTAAAAACCATAATCATTTTTAATATTTTTAAGGTTAGGGTTAGGGCTTGGTGTATATTTTAAGATTTATGATTTCTTGGAAGGCTTTAGGGTTTAGGGTTAAAACCGTGAAAGTTCATAAGTAGATTTAAGGGGTTGGAGATGTGATAATGCGCCTCAAAACACATATATTTCATATGTCATGGTGGGATAAGACCATCACATTAGAAACTCATTGTGGGGAAATCTGGTTTCGAGGTAATAATGCTTGATACGATCAGGGGTCGAAGTTTAGGTGGAGGTCCCAGTCAGCGACCGTGATACGGTCATGGGTTCGACTATAATTAGGGGGCCAGGTGACAATCGTTATGTAGTCAGGTGTTCAAGCTTTTTGGATACCCGCAAACAATGTCCTATATATACCATACATAAGATTGAGACCATAATCATACAAAAAAACTCTGGGAACTTCCAGTGTAATCAACGTAATTTTTTTCTTTATTTCCAAGCGGCCGGTATGTAACAGCCCGGTTTAGACCCTAGTCGGAATATTAGTTTCGGGACCACAAATTCGAGGTCAGAAAAATATTTTAATATTATTTTATGTGTTTACAGTATGTGATTGAGCTTGTGTGAAAATTCTGTGTGAAAATTTTATCGATTGTGTTTCGAATTATGAAAAAGGACTTAATCGCGTAAAATGTAAAAGCTGTGTGCTGATTTTTAAAGTGCTAATTTGGCATGGCTTATTAAAATGTGGGTCCTTATGTGGTTATTAAACCAATTGATATTAAGTGGATGATAATAGCATGGTTTTTGGTGTTATTATTAATATTCATTAAGGGTAATTTAGTAAATGGTATAATAATATGTAATATAATTAAAACTAAAAGAAATTAAAGCCATATTATCATCATCTTTTGCCGAAACTTGAAAGAAAAAAAGAGAGAAATAGGGCTTTGAAGCATTCGGCCATAGTTGCTCAAAATTAAGGTATGTTTTGAGCTCGGTTTTTAGTGATTTTTACGTTCTTGTAATCGTTGCTTAGTATATTATCAAACCCATGCTTAAATTTTAGAAATTGATGGTGATTTTGAGATATGTCATTGATGAATATGTGAGCTTTGTGTTGTTAGTTGGTGAAATATGAAAGCTTAGTGTTGGGTTAACATAGTTTGAATTTGGATTTTTGATGAAATTGAGTAATTTGGGCTAAATTGTGAAAATGAAAAATTGGAGGACTAAAATTTAAAATAAATGAAATATATGTGCTTGTATGAGTATAAGGAGAATTCGGCCTAAGCTTGGTATAATGAAATTATGTGTATTTTGTGATTTTATGAAATAGGGACTAAAGTGTCGAAATGTGAAAATGTGAGGGCTATTTTATAAAATGCCCTAAATATGTGTGTTTGGACTAAATTGAATGAATTGGTGATTAAATGAGCTAATTTTGAATATGTATGGACCAAGAAAGGAAAGATTCGGATCGAGATCGAGGCAAAGACAAAGTACTCGATTGATCGACTAGTCTCGATATTTCGACGTCCAAGGTAAGTTCGGATATAATACGAATTGTTTAATTCATATCTATGTGTTATGAAATGTATGAATTTGTGATTATTAAATTAGAAATGCTATATGTGTGGAATTGAGAAACGTGGCACTAAGTGTGCGATATATAATTTATACAGTAATGAATGGCACTATGTGTGCGAAATAAAGATAGTATCGATTATACTGATTGGCACTGTGTGTGCGATACCGAATCAAGTTCGGCTTGATTTAGAGGCACTAAGTGTGCGATGTTATTTAAGCTTCAGTTATGATTTGGGCACTAAGTTTGCGATTGAATCAAAGAGATAACGAAGGTTGGCCAAAATGAAGTATTGAGCATTGAGTAGCATGTGTGATCGATAACTAAGTGTTGACCAAGGTACGTACGGAACCTATGTGGTTTTTGAAATCGTAAATGGATTTAATGATGATTAAGTGAGCATATTAGCTATGGATGATAGGGTGTATGTATTTGTGAGTTGATTTATGTGATAGATTATCTTCGTATATTGTAATTGTATTAATGAACTAAATGTATTATATTACGAACTTACTAAGCTTTAAAAGCTTACTGTGAGTTGTGTTTCTCTATTTTACAGTGTTAGTAAAGCTAGCTCGGATCCGGGGATCGTCAGCGACTCAATGACACTATCGGCTATCTATTTCGGTACTTTTGAAAGATGTACATATTTGGTATATGGCGTGTATAGGTAGTAGATATGGTGTATTTTGAGATGTTGGACCTTGCCATGTGACATGGCTTGGAAGTTAGATGATTTTGGTTATTATGTGTGAGTTATGTAAATAATGAATGTGGTATGAAGTAGTGAGTGATGAATATGGTATGTTTCATACTTAAATTGGTTGTTGAGAAATGAGGTCTAAATGTGGAATTATGATATGAATTGCATGATGCTTGTTTTGTATGATTTAGGATGTGAAATTTGTATTTTAGATGGACTTATTTGAGATGAGATTGAGTATGGTTATAGATGGTATAGTTGATGATGAATTGGTGTTTGTATTGGTATGTTTGGTTGCATTTTGAGGCAAGAATTGGTATTGGTTTGATGCTTAAAGGTGGTCCCAAAATGTGGATGGTAATTTGGCCTTGAAAATGGCCTATAATTGCCCACACGATTTAGCACACGAGCGTGTGGCTCGACCATGTCATTCAGGTTGGTGAACTGAAACAAGTCAGACTCGACTATGGGCTGGACACACAGGAGTGTGACTGGCCGTGTGGTGCAAGTCAGTGTCGATCACGGGTGAGGCACATGGGCTTGTCTCAGGCCGTGTGGACAAGTCAGTATGTATGCCCTGTTTTGTCACGGCTTAGACGCACGGGCGTGTCTAAGGTCGTGTGAGGCACACAGCCTACCCACATGGGCGTGTGACCTCTGTAACTTAGAAAAATGTTAAATTTTCAGAAATTTTCGTATGAGTTTGGTTTAGTCCCGACCCCTTTCTAATATGTGTTTAAGGTCTCGTAGATCTCATTAAGGGACTATATGTTTATATTTGGATATGTTTGATTGATGTTTGACTTTGTGTTGTGAAATGAATTTAAATGTTTTGAAATGATCGATAATGCCTCTTAACCTTATTCCGACGACGGTTTTGGGTTAGGGGTGTTACACGGTATCTTTGACCTTTCATTCTTATCTGAAAGCTGACATTGAGGTGTACACAAGAGGGCTTTCAAGTGGAGAGCAGATGTTTCGACACAGTAGAGGTCAAACTTAGGTCAGCGCAGCAGTGGTTGTAGTTATTAATGGCTTGTTTAATAACGACAACAATCGTCGCCCTAAAAAGAGCATCACCTTTACTTCACCACAATAGTTGCTCCTCGCTTGAGAGTCTTCTTGCATCCACAATGGTGTCGACCTTTGAATAATAAGGAAGGTTAATGGTACTAATTGTTTGGAAATAGAGAAAAACGGTAGTCGCCACCAGACCCACGACTGCAGTAGGAGTAGGTAACCACCGATCGACGTCATATTCGGTATTGTGGCCCGACACATCTCCCGGTATAACATGGATAAGACGAAAGATCCCCAACTTGGTTTTTCGCATTCATTGAAGTCCACTAGATGTAGTAGTCATCTTACGTGCATCAAATTTTGAGATTTTTCGGGCATTAAAATGCCCCTGATTAACCTCATGATGAATGCTCAGGTGTATTGTTTTATGACCTCCTTCGTTGGGTCTTCAAGGAGCTCGTCAAAATTATCCTTCAACTAGTTGATTGATATCCGACCACCTTCAAACTTGTCCGAGATCTTCCCCAACAGTGCTTTACAGATGTCCATTTTACCCAGAACGACCTCTAATCTCGTGATGACTGACCCATCTACCGGCAGATCGAGTTATAGCGTTACGTCCTTAAGTGTGATTGTACACCCGCTGTATGAAAGGTGGAAAGTGTGTGTATCGAGCCTCCATCTTTCCACCAACATGCTGATTAGTGTAAGATCGAGTTTGCAGCCCTCGGTCATGCGAGACGTATGCAAGAATCCAGCCTCTTACAAGTGGCCAAAAATTTCAAGGATCGCAGGCTTTCCCATATTATGAATGAAGCCCTCCAGAACACGATCATCCGCCTATTTACACAATAAAAAAATCAAATTAAAAAACAATTAATTTTAAAATAATTAAAAATAACAAAATTTAAAATTTTGTCTTACCATTACTGCTTGGACAGCGAAAATATGCTTGTCGTCAAAGCAGATTAGAGAGGCGACCATTTGTCAGAAATTGATTTGAATGAATAAAACACGAGATAATTAAAAAAATATTTTTAAATGAAAATATCAAAAAATTTAAAATGAGAGAGTTGAGAGAAGGATGTGAATGAAAAAAATGAAAATTGGGGGATATTTATAAGGTAAAAAAAGTTACGTTAGAAAATGTTAATCTTTTCTACTTAGCGCGAAAACATTCAAAAAACCGTTCCTTTCTCTCTCCTAACTAAATAAAAAAAAGGCCTAAAGAAGTAATTAAATAACAAAAGCAAAGCGATGTTAACGCTTGAACCAAAAAATATTTGTGAGAACAGAACAAAAGACGGTGGTGCATAAAATCGTATAAATCAGCAAGTACAAAATCTATAGACTTTTTTTTTTTTTTTTTGAGAATAAACAGATTGGGCTTCCTTAAAAAATAAAAGTAAGTCTAAACAAAACAATAAAAGATAGAAAAACGGCCCAATTAAAATGGCCCGGGAAGAAGAAGTATCCAGAAGTCAAAAAAGGAAACCTAAAAACAGGAGCACCGCCCTATCGCCCAATCAGTGTCTTCGCCAGTCTGTAACGTCTAATCAGTCATTTCGTCTTTAATGGCTAAAATCGTGTACCGAGGGAGAGTAAATGCTTAACAGCTCTATTGTTTGAAATCTTTGAAGAAACCGTCCCTCTTCCCTATCCTTTTTGATCTCCTTCAATCTGGCTCTCTCGCAAAATCAATCGTCGACTGAAACTCAGCATAACTCGGAACGCCATTCTCCAGGTAAACTCTTTCCCTCATTCTCAATGACTCAAATGCTAGAATATGGGCTAGGTTGTTAGCAGATCTAGGAACAAACTCAAAACTGACTGTTTTAATTCTGGTTTTCAACATATGTATATCGTGGATATATGAACCCACCTGAGATTTATTGAAATACCTCTTATTGCATTTCTTTATTATGGACAAAGAATCAGCTTCAATGATGACACCCTCTCTGTTTATGTTGAGGACGATTTGAACTGCTGGACGACAGACGATGGCTTCGGCGGCAAAAGCTGAGTCAACGTATTTGTGAAGATCTGTGATTGTGAGAAGGACAGATCCGCTACTGTCTCGAACCACTATCCCCGATGTTGAAAGTTGAGATCTCTCTTCGAAAGCACCGTCGAAATTAACCTTAATCGTCTGACCAGGTGGGCTTTTCCATTTAACAGCCTCTGTAAAAATGCTCTGTTTAACATATTTGGCTGCATCAAGCTCCCTAATGTAGCCATGTATAAAATTGACGACCTCCTTGCTCGTTTTGTTTTTTCTATCATTAACACGAGAGTTCCTGTCCCTCCAGATGGCCCAGAGGGTGACACAGAAAAGTCTGCAAGCACTAAGGGGAAAAAGATTCATAACCCTGGTAAGCCACTCAACAAACTCTGTAAATGGAAACGTTACTGAGATAACATCTGAAAGGTCTTTCCAAATTGTGATTGAAGCAGGGCATTCTCGGAACAGATGATTCAACGACTCCTCTCCTGATCCGCATCAAGGACACAAACAATTTGATGAGAGCTTCCTAAGAGACATATTTACCCGGGTGGCTAAGTAGTTCCAAGAAATCTTCCAGATAAACATTTTAATTTTCAGGGGAATATCAGTTTTCCAAAGTTTATTGTAAAAATCTCTGTAGATGTGTTGTAAAGCATAAGCTGTAGGGTCAGAATTCTGTAATAGTTTATAGGAGCTACGCACTGAAAACTCGCCCGACAGTTCACCCTTCCACACCATGAGATCCTCATGAGGTTCCGTCGCCAAAGGGGTACGGAGGATCAGTTCTGCCTCGGCTTCTGGGATGGTATTGCTAATCAACTCTTTATTCCATTCACGCTCATTGCTTTTGATTAATTCTGCCACTTTAACAAATTGCAAATTACCAAAAACAGACGTTAATCTAACATTTGAATAATTTGGAATCCATGCATCTTCAAAAACTAAAATGTTTTCACCCGTACCGACTTTCTATATCAATCCCATCTCTAGAGAAGCTTTAGCTGCCCAAATGCTGCGCCAGACATAAGAACTAGAATTTCCCAAATGCGAATCACGAAAAGAACAGTCTGGAAAAATATTTTGCTTTGAAAACACGCGCTACCAAAGAATCAGGAGAAGTTAACATTCTCCATCCTTGTTTTGCTAATAGAGCAACATCAAATTGGGCCATATTTTGAAATCCCAAACCTCCCTCTTCTCTAGATCTGCACAAGTAATCCCATTTACACCAATGAATGCCTCTCCTACCAGCTCCTTTCTGCCACCAGATCTAGCGAACTTATTCTCAATCGACTCACACAATGTTTTAGGAAGGAGAAAACATGACATAGCATAAGTAGGAATGCCTTGTAAAACGGATTTTAAAAAAATTTCTTTCCCCCCTTGCGACAATAATCTGGTGCTCCAGCTATCAATTCTCAAAGAAATCTTATCAAGAATATTGAAATGCCTCCTTTTTCCGTTTACCCACCACATTAGGAAGGCCCAAATATTTCTCTGGATTTGAAGAACTTCTTACTCCTAGCAATGATGACACTAAATCCTTTGCATCTGCTAAAGTGTTTGAACTGTAAAAAATAGTCGATTTGTTAAAATTAACACACTGGCCTGAACAGTTTTCATATTCTTCCAAAATATCTTTCATATTTCTCGCTCCTTGTTCTGTTGCTTCTCCAAACATCATACAATCATCAGCAAACAATAAGTGGGAAATCTCTAGACCTCTTCTACTGTCCCTTGCACCCTTTATCAAACCTGCCTGATTTGCTACCCTCATTAAAGAAAAGAGACCTTCACTGCAAATAAGAAAAAGAAAAGGACTTAATGGATCACCCTGCCTGAGCCCTCTTGTTGGTTGGAAAACTCTGCCCCTATAACCATTGATGTTAACAGCATAAGAAAATGAAGTAATGCACTTCATTATTAAGCCCACCCATTCATGTGCAAACCCCATCTTGATCATCATTTCCTTCACAAAATCCCATTCAACCCTATCATATGCTTTACTCATGTCTAACTTTACTGTCATATAACCCTTCTTCCCTGTTCTCTTTTGCTGAAATGCATGAAGAATTTCATAAGCAATAAGTACATTGTCATTTATCAAGCAACCTGGGAAAAATGCACTTTGTACTTCATCAATGCACATGCCGATAACATTCTGCATTCTGTTAGGGATTGTCTTTGCCACAATTTTATATAAAACTGAACATAAACTTATTGGCCTAAAATTGACAAGAGATGAAGGGTTAGGAATTTTTGGAATAAGCACTATCTCTGTAACATTAACAAGATCCGCCCCTTTGTTACCATTTAAGATACCCAAACAGAAATCCAAAACTTCCTTACCCACAATATGCCAGTATTGTTGAAAGAATAAAGCTGGGAAACCATCCTTTCCTAGAGCCTTTGTCAGTCCCATATCTTTCAATGCTGACCGTACTTCATCTTCCCTGAAAGGGGATAGTAAGTTCTCATTGACTTCATGCGAGATAATACTTTCTATGCCCTCCAACACCTTCCGAGGATCTCCAATACCCTTAGATGCAAAAAGATCTTCGAAATATCCTGTAGCAGCTTCAAGTATTTCTGCGCCATCCATTATCTCTCTACCATCTTCTGACACTAACTTTGTGATTGAGTTGATCCGCCTTTGGGCTGATGCACACTTATGGAAAAAGGCAGTATTTTTGTCTCCCAATTTAAGCCAATTTACTCGAGCTCTCTGCTCCCAATACACTTCGTCTTTGTCAATTTCTAGATTCAAGTGAATTTTTGTGTCTATATCTTAGCCATAGTGTCATCGTCTCTGTCCTTCCCCAGCAAAGATTCAAGCTCTCTTGTAAGACTCCTCTTAATCCCATTTTCTACTTTTGATTGAACCTGCCCATTTCTTCAAATGAATCTGCAAAAGCGATAATTTCTCCATCAATGGAGCAGGAGAAGAATCCCAGAACTCTCTGATCATACCTTCAAAAGTTCCTTCCATAGTCCACCTTGCTTCAAAACGAAAACTTCTATGTCCTTTCAAAATGGTTGAGATGTCTGTATTTAAGAGGATGGGACAATGATCCGATGAAAAAAAAGGAAGATACTGAATATTCCCTATTGGGAATAAAAATAACCATTCTTCATTAGCAACTCCTCTGTCAAGCCGTTCTCTTATGTTTGTCTCTGAAGGTTACCCCTTTCCCAAGTATACCGCACTCCCGAGTACCCAATATCCATAAGATGACATTCCTCTAAAGTATCCCTAAAAACTTCCATTCTCTTTTGTTCTCATGGGACTCCGCCACTTTTCTCAAAAGAGTATAGAATTTCATTAAAGTCTCCTGCTACAAGTCCTGGATAATTGTTACCTTGACTAAGACGATTGAGCAAACTCCAAACAGAATTTCTATCTTTAGAATATGGTGATCCATAGAAACCCGTAAATCTCCACTCCTTCTGAATACAATCCTCCCATAGTAATACATCAATATGCCATTTAGAATAACTCCTCAACGTAACCACAATATCATCTTTCCATGTAAGACACAACCCTTCTCGAGACCCTTCTGCTTCAATCTCAATCCCACCACTGAAACTGTACCTTCTTCTAACCCTCTCCATACGATTTTGATCTAGCTTAGTCTCCATTAAGAAGACTATGTGGGGATTCTGCTGCTTACATAAATAACGCAGCCTCCTCACAGCCCGTGGACTCCCCAACCCACAGACATTCCAACATATAGTTTTCATTGTATCCGGTCGGCTTGCTCATTGGCAGCCGCCGATCCTAAATAGTTGGAAGCAAGCTGTTGTGCCTCTTTATCAAGCATATCCTCCTCACAATCTACTGATAAATCCTTTCCCCCGTCAACTTTTAATCTCTTAGTTTCGACCCTATGTGATGAATCCAAACAAATCTCACCATCAACTTCAGCAGAAAATTTCCGTTTAGTTATCTCATCATTGAACAGTTGCAGGCTATCCTGCTTATTTCGGGCCAGTTTTTTCCAACTTGCCTTCGCAGAAGTTTTTACAACCTCCTTACTATTGTAAATCTCTGCTTTTTGTACCTCTTTCTCCTTCCAACTAGAATTAACTTCCTGAACCTTCAATCCGTCCTCCCAGCTCGACAAGATTTTTCCCCCTGTAGCCTTTGCGCACAAAATGTTTGAGTCACCCTAAATTACCTGACTACCAGCCCCCTTAGACTGACCAGTGTAAGTGCGTTAACACCCCTGCTTTTTAGCCTAATCATTAAATTTCACGCTTTCTTTACCCATCATCTTCGATTCTACTTTTAACGCAATGGAATATGGTGGATCTTCTCTAATTTTTGTCTTCTCTGCAGGGTCTATCACCAAACAATCCTGGAGACTATGATCCAATTTACCATATCCAAAGCAAAAAACAGGCAATTTTTCATATTTAAATGGAATCCAGGAACTAACACCATTTGCACTTGAAACAAAAATACCTCTCCTGAGGGGTTTTTGAACCTCCAGATTTACCCTGAGTCTGCAAAAATCATCCTTAATTTCAGATCTGAGAACCCCACCAAAAGTACTACCAATGGCATGCAGCATATCTTTCTTATCAAATTCTAGGGAACACGGACCAATCTTAATCCAATATGGAGATGAAATAAGACAGATCTGATCTCGTTCAATTGGATTCTTTAATCTATCAAACAAAATAATTGACTTACGAAAAAGCCATGGTCTTCCCTCCATAATCAATTCTAAATCTTCTTCTAAATAAAAAACAATTGAGAATAAATTCTGACCTACCATCTGAATTTCAAATTTCCTCTTAGATTTCTAGATACTCTTCATTTGAGCCTTAAAACTATCTGGGTTGAAATATTTCTTCGTCCACACTGAACAAATCAACGTAGGCTTTTCACTAGGCACCACCATAGACCTTTTGATTGATAATTGAACAAGCTCATCTACCAACAATGATATCTCTTCATTGCTCTCCCTCTCTACGCCACCACCATCTTTCATCCCAAGCTACAGCAAAGACTGTTTTCTCTAGGACTCTATAGAGAGCACTCTTGGTTTTCGAGGACTCTTATCAATCACTCAGTTGGCAAAATCTATAGACTTTGATCCTTCGTTGAATCAAACATGTGTAAATATTAATCCAACTTAGTTATAAAACCCTAAAAAATTGAATTCGTAAGTGGCCAAAACCTAATGCTTCATTGTCATCTCCACAGAAATCCATAATATTTTAACAATCATTCCAAAAATAATAAAAATTCAATTAATTTTTAATGATTCCAAGTAACTTAACTCTCATATATATCATTAGTTAAATCCATAAAATTTTTATATAAAATATTATAAATCAAGATTGATCATGTTAGATCATTAGTAACAAAAATTAGATGCAAAAGTTTACATGAATTCATCGATATCTTAAAATATTTTAGAGAAAGTAAGTCTTTCTTTTTTAAAGATGAGATGTCAAAAAAATTACTTGTATATAATTTGAGGACTTTAATTATAATATATATTTTTTACACATTAATTATATCATCAATTAAAAATTAATTGTTAAAATATTTATACATATTTGAGCCATATCTTATTTAATAATTCAACCCTATAAGTCTTAACCATTTAAATGAACATTTTATAATTGTAAGTGATAACATATTATTTTTAGTATACGTGTGACATCGTATTATCTAACCATTTATCTTCCATATATTAGTGATTCTCTTCAAAAGAAAAAAAAATGATTTTGAAAATGAATGGCTTTTTCTAACTAGCAGAGCAGCTAGAAATAGCAATTATGTACCATTTCTTTTTGTTGAAATTGCTTGCAAATGTTGATTTCTAACGAAAAATGTTATTCTTGACATTGATTGCATTCTTCATTGTACATTTTCATTGCAGAAATGATGAATAATATTTTGCTTTTGCAATCAAAAGTTTCTTGCCAAATTATCAAAATATTTTTATTTATATTAATTATTTAAAATTGCAAAATTAATTAAATTTATTGTCGTGACATTTAAAAAAAATACTTAATAATTATGCAAGAAAAGGAATCTATCTAAATTTAGAATAATTTTAATAATTATAACAATTTTAAATTTAAAATATATAAAAGTAAATTATTTAAAGTAAAAAATAAATTAAATTTCAAATATGCGAAAAGGAGAGTATATTAAGAGCCTATTTTAACCGTTCCTAATTTCTTAGCTGTTTAAAGTTGTTAAAATCAGCCTTAAAGCAAAGAATAAAAAAATGGAGCAACAGCTTTCTCGTCCTACTCAAGTTTGTTACAATGGAAGACAGATTGAAAGATGAACTCCGATTTGACATATTCAAACAGGAATACTAGAGTGGGAGACAGAACAGGGGACCTCTGCATATATGCATTGTTATATTTCTCTCTCAATACACAATTATATATACGCATGGTTTTTTGAAAAGTTTAAAATATATTATAAGTTTAAATTTAATTTTTAATTTTTAAGAATTTAAGTTTTTTATTTTTTAGATTTTAAAATTTATATCTAATTGTTTATATTGTTAAAATTATTTTGTTAAATTTTAGTTACAATGTAATTTTTTTTTGTTATATTGCTAGCAAGTAAGTATTTTTTTTTCAAAATATCACACTAATAAATTAAACAAAAAAGAAATTTAACAGTGTCAACAATTAAACTTGAATTTTAAAAATATAAAAAACGAGAAAGACTAAAATCTTGAAAATAAAAATATAAAGACTAATTTCTAAATTTGTGAAGAATACAATAATTTATAAAATGTTTTAGCCATCTGAAATATATATACTTATATATTATATACAAGAAAAATAAATAGAGCGTGATAAAGAAAATACTGAAAGAAACTTCGATTATAAAAAAATCTGGAATGTTTTTAAAGTATTAATTAAAATATTATTAAACAATATTTAAAAACATCAATATTATTTTTCCCGGTATTTTATTTAATATTTCTCAATATATACCAAACATTATAAAGTAATATTCTTAACAATCACATTACAAAGAATCACATTCAATTAAAATAATAAAATGGAAAGTACCAATCACTCCCTTATAATAAGGTTTTACCTATTTAAGTTTTTTTTTTTTATTGTTGTCAAAAATTGTAATTGAAAGTTAAAATATCTTTTTTTAGACATGATAGTAGAAAGTAAAAAAAAAAGAATAAGCTATATGATTAAATACTTTAATATAATGATACATGAAATATAAATTTTAAATATCTTTTAAGTAATTAATATAAATTATTTGTAAAATTGATGATATGTAAAATATTTTAAAAATTAAATATAATGATATATATATATATATATATATAATTTAATTTAATTAACAATGTTACTAATTGGATCTGAATTTTGAAATGTTAAAAGTAGATAAACTAAGTTTTTAAAAATAAACGTAGAAAAACTAAAATTCAAATGTACGAAGAGTATAAAGACTTGAATATATTTTAATCGAGTAATTTATAATTCAGGTCACTTAATTTAACATTAAGGGTGCGTTTGGTTCACCGAATCTTGGATTATATTCCATAATAGGATTACATGAATATAAGATTACAGGTGAAATGTGTGATTTTCTTATTTGGTTCATTTAGTTAGAATGTATGATTACATAGAAGTATATTTTACTCAATTGTTCGTGTTATAGAATTTACTTTTTTAACATAGGAAAGTTAAAAAGATATGAAAAAAATTAACTCTATTTTATTTTGGTTTAGGGTATTAATCTACTAAATGTAAAAAAGAAAAAGAAGAGGAAGCTATTACCTCCATTATTTCAATTGATTCTTTAAAAGTATGTTTTTTTTTTTCTAATTTTATTTTTAATATGCACATTTAATCATCTACATAGTTAATAGGGTTATAAGCCATAATCGGGTGGTTAGTGAAACTAATTCAGTTAGCTATTAACTGATATAGTTAAACCTGTTGCTACAGTTACCTATTGATCCTAGACCCCTATAAACAGTGAAGCGTTACTATAGAAAAGCAGGTTTTTGTATCTTTAAATAAAAGATTAAATACAATTGTCTTCTTTTATCTTTCTACATATCCCTCTTTGTTTGCTTCCATGACCGATAAGTATCCTTGCATTCTCATAATAGTATTTAGTTTATTAAATGTGATAACGTAATTTTTTAATATATACTAAATGTTACAAAATAATTTTTTCAACAATCACATTATGTTGAAATCATAATAAGGGAAAGCATCAAGTACTATCTATATAATAACATAATAATACTATTTCATAATGTGAGATTATAGGATAACTGAAATGTTCATAATCTAAACACTATAATCTAATTCTGAAATATAACATTACAAACTATAATATTACATTTGATCGAACTAAACCTCCCTAACTTTCATGTGAGTTACACACTTTTATTTAACCAAATTACATTACTAAACTTTTATTATTAACAAATTAAGAATTATGCAAACTCAGTTAAATTGAGTTAATTAATTTTTATTAAAAGAATTTGCTCAAAATGCATACATGAGTCGACACGAAAATTCAAAAGTTGATTTTGTTTAGAAAATAAATCACGCATGCATGCTAAGGTAGTTTTATATCCAAATTAATTAACGAAGTTGGCATAAGTTATCCAAATTGTTAATAATAAAAGTTGAATGATATAATTTGGTAAAATAATAAAGTTTATGACTTAAATACTAGAAAATATCAATGAAAAACACTAAATAATTACTAGAAATTAGGCATCACTACGTGGATGAAAAATAATAAAAGGTTATTAATAAGGAGAAACTATAAAAATAGTCACTTTTGTTTGCATCAGATTACATTTTAGTTACTTATGTTTGAAATGTTACGTTTTAGTCACTTATGTTATTGTTTTGTTATGAAGTGGTCACTCTACCGTTAAACTCCGTTACCTCCCTAATGGCAGCCCTATGTGGCAGTTCAAATGGGTTTTAAATGCCAACTTGGATGTCCAGTTATTGGGATGAAAATAGGTTCCTAATTAAATAAATTTAATTTGGACTGCCACGTAGGACATCCAAGTTGGAATTTAAAACCCATTTGGATTGCTACGTAGGACCGCCATTAATGAGGTAACGGAGCTTAAAAGTAGAGTGACCACTTCGTAACAAACGATAACGTAAGTAACTAAAATGTAATCTGGGGGCAAACAAAAGTGACTATTTTTGTAGTTTACCCTATTAATAATGGAGAGTACTCGTAACAAGGAGATTGATCACTGCTATCGATGGTGGGGATATTGTTCGAACTGATCAGATATATTTATCATATCGATTTAAAATACTTTATATGTTAATATTTATTGAAAGATTGAAAGTTTTTTTACATAAAACAAATAGTTAAAAATTTTAAATTTACGTCAAATTTAACATTTTTGATTTATATGAAAAGAATATAAAATATAATAGTTGGATCGTTAAAATATTAATCGTACAAAAATATATAAAAAATAATTTTACATCTATATAAATAGATATTCCTCTATCATAAAAGAGAATACCAAAAACATTTTGTAGTAAAAGAGATTAGATGCAAAAGAAAAGTTAGGGAAAGGGGGGTGGGGCCTAATGGTGTGATGCCTTGTCCGGAAAAACCCATCCCCCCTGCCCCCATTATTGCAGGTTCACTAAAGTTTGCTTTTATGGTACGTACATACATACACTTTTGTGATATGAAAACTCAGCATGGTCCATTATGGTGGGGATATTGTTCGTAAAAAGGGCATGAGGAAAACATGCATGTTTTGGTGATAAAATTGATTGAGAAGCATGTGTTTCTGTGGTCTCAATTACTTTTTTTATTTATCTTTTTGCCCCCTAAATCTCTGTTGTTATATCAACATAAAGACTGTATGGCTGTCACACTTTTCTTTTAATCTCATAATTCAACAATCGATTATCAAGGTGATGGAACCAAAGTTTTGAATTTGGAACATCTTTCTTCCTGTTAGGGAGGGGTGATTAGTAAATGAAAAACCAAAAGTAGATTACACCTTTTTAATTAAAAATTTATGGGACAAATATATTATTAAAATTTCAAACAATAATTACATTGCATGTTATTAGTAAAATTTTCCTAATTTATAAAATATAAAAATACAAAAATTTAAAACTGTTATTTTCTTTTAATACGTTAAATTTAAACTATCAATATAGTAAGTACACATGTGATTATAATTTGATCGATGAAGTTTAAATATATTCTACATCAATTTTGAGTTTACATTTAAAGTTCAAGTTAACGGTTAGGATAGAGGAATGATTTGATGATCAAATGATATTGATAGTTTGAAGATTGAACTAGATCTTTTGAAGGCCAATTTAGAATATGAGTCATAATATGAAGACCTCTAATGAAATTACCTTATTTAAAAATAATAAATAAATATTTTATATTAATATTTATATATTGTATAATTAAATAAAATAATTATTTTTATATATTATCAAAAATTACCCATAATTCCTCCCCAACATTAAAATAAGAGAATAAAATATATTTAAATATACTCAAACCCACGCTATTTTACACTAACACGTTGGAGTGATATGGGTTGATTTAGTTTCAACAAACCGGTTGGCCAAGTCTAAACTAGACTATATTCAAAGAATTAATAAGTGAGAACGACATTCCCAATCAACACAAAGCAAAAGTAAAGCTTTCGAGGAAATTATACAAATTTGGAATTGGAACCTGTGGGAGCTACTCTAGGGGTTGGTTTGAACGATTTGGGAAATAAGGGATGTTACTTTTGAGTAATAATATAAAAGTTTAGCCATTATACAATAAATTAAAAGTTAATTGCACTTCAAATCTCATTTAAGTTTTAAATTAGTACCTAAACTTCATAATATTTTAATTGAATATTTATAATATTAGTATATTTAATATCAATCAAGTCCTTCCATTATTTTAGCTATCAATTTAGATATTATATATCGGATTGTATATGATGTGGAGTATATTTAAAATACGTAGGCTAAATTGTAAATACACATGTATTTATTGTGTTGACAACTTAGATCTAATGTATTAAAAATAAAACAAGTCAATAAAATTTAAAGGGACTATTTCTTCTTCCTTTTTAACACATTAGACCTAAGCTATCAATATAATAGACGTGTACTACAATTTAGTCAGACATGTTTTAATGCTCTATGTTGAATTCTAGTTAGCATTTAACACTTAAACTAAAGACTGAAATAATAATAAAAATATGATTAATAAAATAATAATACTCCAAAAACTCAATTAAACATTTTTTAAATTTAAAATTTAATTGAGAATTTAAATCATAATTTGATTATTTTTAACACAATTAATTCTAAATTAAATGAAGCAAGAAAACGGCCTTAAAAAATAAACAAAGTTGCCAACATCATTTTTATTATTCTACAATTAACCCTCTCTATAATTGTCTCATTTATCTATCAAAGTTTTACTTGTTATAAAGAGATGACTATTATACACTTATAAAAACATGTTATTATAGAAATATAATTGCTGTAAACCTGCAATGACATTCATATAATGAATTTCCATCAAATAAATAAAATTGAAATTGTGTTTGAAATAAAAGAAAGTGGGAATCAAATCAACAAAATATATATATATATATATATATATATATATATATATAGCAGTTGCATTTATTATTTCTTTGATGCATATTTTATTTTACATTCTTTCACAAGATTAATTATGAAATTTATAAATCTAACATGTTCGGTTAAACAATTTGAGCTATCAGATAAAATTAATTAAATTATCAGGAGTTATTAAATTTAAGTAATTAATTTATAAGTTTATGTTGTTCCAAATTCATAGTAGGATATTTAATAAGGGAACTTAGTAGTTTATTGAGTTGATATTTTAATTCCACTCATTGAAGATTATTTAATAAAATATGACTAATAGATTTTTTTTTCACTTAAACATTTTATTGTAATAATATTACAATTAAGATTATTTTTATTTAATAAATTAAATTAATAGGTTTACTTATATGAAATAGCTGTAATTTTACTTCAAATTTTAGATAATATGTTATTATAGAGAACTAATTTGATAAAGAATGTACTTCACCACTATGACTATTGTCGTTATAGGTGAAAAGCTGTTATAAAGGGTTAAAATAAAATATAAAAAATTGGTTCTACTAGAAACTTAATTGTTATAACGAAATACTATTATAGCAAGAGGTTGTTACAGTAGGACTCATTGTATTATTGTTGAGGTTGTGTGACATTTCATTTACACTCTTCTTTCTTTAGAAATGTCTTACAAATCCAAAAATAAAGTTGTCTAATTTAAACTTATGTTTTTTAAACTGGTTAGGTGGTCAAATCGATCAGGCCATTGGTTGGTCAATTTAATTAGTCCAATTGGTCTAATTAGAAAATTATTAAAAAATAAAAAAAATTAAATAAAAAAACTTGGTTCAACAGTTGGTTCAATCGATTTTTTAGCCGATTCAATCGATTCGCACCAATTCTCCATCTAACCGGTTCAAAGTCACTCTCCGAATCGATCCTCTGATCAGTCTCTAGTCTGGCTGGCTGATCCGGTCCGATTCAAACAATATTGGTTTAAACTTTTATAGTCTTTGTTTTGAATCATATTAAGATAATTTTAAAAGGCAAATTTTTAGGTATTTATTATATAAACGATATTTTATATATTTTAGTTAATATTGTACATTATTAATCAATAGATCAATTTTCCATAACAATATTTTAGCTCTAATTATATTAAAATTTTACGTTAATTAAATAAAAATAACTACCAATAATAAAGTAAAATTCAGGTTTAGACTTTGTTAGGATTTGGTAACTGCCAGCCCAAATGACCCAATAGGATCCGGGTCTTCGACTCGGATAGACTCGACCCAAAAGAAGAATGTTTGCCGTAGAGATAGTTTACTGGGGACCTCGCTGGGATGCTGGATGTTCGCAAAGATAGCTCGCGGGGAAAGCTCGCTAAGAGAACTCGAGTAAGCCTCGCAAGAATGCGGTTGTGAGCTATGTCTGCAGAAGGGATTGTAAGCCCTACAAGGGACCCTCGCTCGTGAACAGCAGGTATGAGGCTCGCTAGAGGTGTCAGTCCCAGGATTAGAAAGGACCGCGTGCTCCATAGATACGCATCTAATAAACCAAGGGATGCCAGAGAATGTCAACACTGGATATAGGGAATGTCAATGCCATCTGCCCTAAGACCGAGACAAAATAGTGGGCCCTATTGTGAGCTATAATAGTAGCAGTAGGAACATGTATAAATACGCCTTGCGTTTTCCTTAATACGATATGAGAAAAATATTACCCAACAATTGGTGCGGTAAGCGTGTATACTTCCGACTGGCATATTTTCTCCAGTTTGATTCAGTTCTCTTCAACCCTAAAAATCAAATGACCCTCCCAAACGATACTTTTCCTTTTATCCCCTTTTCAGGTCAGTCAGGAACGGCAGGTTTCGACCCTCGACATGATGAGATAGACTTGTTCGTTGCTTGGTTCGCTGACAGACCCAAAAACCTCGACAATGCAGTCTATCAAGGGCATTCCCCTTCGCTGGACCATAATCTTTCCTCGAGTTAAGGAATGCCCTCTTCCCTCAACCAGGAACCACCTCCATCGTAGTTCTTGGCCCTCTAGGAACAGATGAAGTTCATGAAGGAATAAATGGCTGCACAAGAAGCACGATTTGTGGAACAACAAGCTTTTCAGTAGGAGTTACTAAGGCAGAATAAGGAACTATGTAGAAAAGCATATGCTGACAACTCAGGGTCCTAGGGAAACGCCAACACCCAAGATGAAGCCCCGATTACCCAAGTGAAGGAGCGACTGAACGAGATGGATGAGCTTCATCGCGACATGTGAGCCTTGCATCCTGGGTCACGAGATATGGATTGGTTGTTCTGCTCTAACAACCTGCTGGCCTCTGAACTTGCAGCAATAGGCTTGCCCCACGATTTCAAGGTACCTAAAGATATGGTTGAAGGAAGAAGGGACCCACGAGCCCACTTGATGCAGTATAATCACTATATGAACGTGTTGGGGGCGTCAGACACAACCAAATGTAAGGCATTTTCTATAACGCTGAAAGTAAGCGCCAAGGACTGGTACCTCTCCCTCCCACAAGGCTCGATTCGCAACTGGGGCAAATGTTCTTAGGTAGGTTCAGGGCGCATCGAGCGATCATGAACACACCCATGAGGTTGATGTCAGCAAAGCAACGGAAGAGTGAGTCCCTTCAAAACTACGTAAAGAGGTTCCATGCGACTACACTCAACACAAAAAACTTGGAAGACCAGTGGGCGATAGATACCTTCATTATGGGAGTGAAGAATGATTACGTATAATACTCATTCACAAACAATAGGCCGTAGAGCCTAGCCGGCCTCTATGAGCGGGCCTATAAGTTCACAGAGGCAAAAGAAATTAAGAGAGCATCGCAGACCAATTTTCAAAAGGAAGACAGACAAGCGTAGAGAGGAACAACGCGGTAGGAAAATCTCCCATCAACTAGTCCTTACGGGTCAGAATCGATAGGTCGTACAGGACTTTAGCCCAAGGCGACACACTTAGAAACCTGCAGAGGCCCCAGCAAGAACACACAAGGCACTACCTTTCCAGGGCAGATTCGAGGCTTACACTATGTTGAATGCCGCGTGAGCCTACATCCTCAACCAAGTAAAGAGCCTAGGCATCCTTCTAAAACCATCCCCGATATGAAGTACTGGTAAAAGTACGAATTCTAGGGACCGGTGTGCCTTCCATGATAGTGGCATAAGACAGAAGACTCTTTCACGCTAAAAGACACCATAAAATAAGTGGTCCAGAATGGCAAACTCGTTGAGTTTATAAATCAAGGAGGTCCGTAACAAGGACAAAGCTAGCAAGGACCGGATCCCAAGGGTAAGCATAGGGTGCAAGGCACCATTCATGTAATCATATGCACCAATGATGACTAGATGTAGTCAAGCACAAAACGGTGAGCACACGTAAGGGGTGTGATGTCACTCAGCACTCTGAAGAGGCCGCGACACTAGGAAAAATAGAGTGTGGAGTTTGGGAACGACGACGAGGAGCTAATCTGTGACGAGGAAGGAAATGACCCAATAGTAGTTTCGGCTGTGGTAGCAGGCTTCAAAGTTAAGAGGATACTTATCGATAGCGGTAGCACGGTGGAAGTCCAATCTTGGGAAGCGTATAAGAAAATAGGTTTAAAATAATAGTCCCTGTCTGAGGCTAGCCCACTGTACGGCTTCGCAAACCACCCTGTTGAGGTGAAATGTGTGACCACACTACCATTACCTTAGGTGACAGCAAGCATACGACCACAGAGTACGTCCAATTCTATGTAGTCGACCACCCGATAGCATACAACATCATCTTTGGAAGACCAATCATGAGGATAGCGAAGATGGTGATGGTGACCTTTTGCATGAAAATTAAATTCCCGACAAGTACCGACACTGTAACAGCTCGATTTTGGGCCTAGTCGGAACAGTGGTTTTGGGGCCACAAGTTTGACAAGGAAAATCTTATTTTTATTATATTTTTATGGTCTACAATTTCACAGAAAGACTTTGTGAAAATTTTGTTTGAAAATTTCGACGTTTGGGCACTCAATTTAGTCAAAAGGACTAAATTGTAAATAGTGCAAAAGTTGAGTTCCACATGTTAGAAGTGTCCAATTTTTATGAAATTTTAAATTGGAGGTTATTAAATGGTAATTTGATGATTGGTTAATTTTTTAGACAAAAATAGACATGAAATAGGTGAAATAGAATATTTTTAAGTTAGGGGCATGTTGGTTATTTAGTGATTAAATGATTAAATAAACAAAATTAAAAGCCAATTTTTGTCCATCTTCAACCCCATGGCCGAATTTTCACAAGGGGAAACCATGGCTAGGGTTTTTCAAGCTTCCAATCTCGATTGTAAGTTTGTTCTAGCCCTGTTTTTAATGATTTTTACATTTTTAAAATCCTCGTAATACGATCTCTCTATTTCTACCATTTATTTGAGCTAGGGTTGATGTTTGAAAATTTAACCATATGAGAAATGCTTGTGTTTTGATGTTTAATGGTAGAATATGAATGCTCGGTGTGTAATAAACGACTTTTACTAAGTGATTTTCGGTGAAATTGTAAAAAAGGACTAGTTTGTAAAAAGTTGTAAAATGTGTGTAAGTGTGTGAATAAATGGAAATTGTGGACTGTTATAGTTATGAAAATAGTTCATCTAGGCCTAAAATACAAGGAAATTGAATAAAAATCATTTTACGAGCCTAGGGGTAAAAGTGTAAATATGAATAATTTAGGGGCAAAAATGTAATTTTGCCATAATATGATTTTTGGACTGAATTGAATAGTATAATAACTAAATAAGTCAAATGGGATATTTTAGATAAAGAAAAACGAGTTTTGGACTTAGAACGGGGGAAAGACGAACATTAGACGACTCAGTCCCTTTTGCCATTTTAAGTCGAGGTAAGTTTGTGTGTAATAAATCAATATTATGTTATTATGTATTTAAATGCTTGATATTACATGAAATGTAAATTCTTTTTATGAAATTGGTTAATGAGGTCTCGATGAAAAAAAAGGATGAAGTTTTACTATATCGAAGTCCTAGTTGAACCTTAGGAATAGAAAGAATACCCTTGTCACGACATTAGATTAATAAGGTCCTGTATAAGATCGTATCTGGGATATGGACTCGGCACCGAACTGAGATCCCGTGTAAGACCATATCTGGGATATGGCATCGGCATCGAATCGTGATTCCGTGTAAGACCACGTCTGGAACCTAGCTTCGGTATGAAATCGTGTAAGACCATGTCTGGGACATGGCATCGACATACAATCTCGTGTAAGACCATATATGGGATATGGCGTCGACATCGATATAAGATCCCGTATAAGACCATATCTAGGATATGGCATTGACAACGACATACGATCTCGTGTAAGACCATATCTGGGATATGGCGTAGACATCGATATGCGATCTCGTATAAGACCATATCTGGGATATGGCATCGGTATCGACATGTGATCCCATGTAAGACCATATCTGTAACACCCTTTACCTGTATTCTACGCTGGAACCGTGTACGAGGCGTTACCGTACTTAACTCACATGGTCATACAACTTTGGGCTATCAAATGTCATTCCAAATTATAACTTTTTCATTCACACATCTAACATCCTTATAATGGGCCTACGAGGCCCTAAACATACTTCCAGAAGGTTTCAGAAATAAATCGGAATCTTTTACGCACTTAGAAAAATTTTTCCTAAACAGGGGCCACACGCCCGTGTTGTTCAAGGGACACGCCCGTGTCCTTAGACTATGTGTTGAATTAAATTCCTAAATTCAGGTGCAGACTTCACACGGCCTGGGCACATGCCCATGTCTTTGGCCGTGCCTCCCACACGGCTGAGACACATGGCCGTGTCTCTGCCCGTGTGTTTACTATTGAGCTTACTGACTTACAATTCTAACATGCAAGGGGACACACGACCTGATCACACACCCATGCAATTGACCGTGAGTCACACATGGCCTAGACACACGCCCGTGTGCCTACCCGTGTGGACATGAACAAGGCTATTTGCCAAGCTCTTTTGTCACCCTAGCCCACATAACATGATCCCATACAACAAATCATCAAATAAGTCAATTTGTGCAACAACACTTTCTTGAATAACCTCATATTTTCATTGATTAAAAGTATTGAGCCATTAACTACAAAAGAATTCATCTATAAGGAGCCAATACATACTTGGCCAAAAATAACAAAACAATTCACCTAGTCTAGCCCCTATACATGCCATACTCAAAATATTAATTCTATATATACTGAGATGAGCTGATAGTGTGAGTGATCTTCCAATTATCTTCGTATCCCGACCCGGCTCTTTGACACTATAAAACAAGGGAAAAGAAAAGGGAGTAAGCTTTAAGCTTAGTAAGTTTACATGTAAACAATAATCATCATAACATGTGCTAATCTATAAATAGCATTTCACAATAAGTAAGAACATGTCACAATCCGAGATCATGCTTACTCATTCATCTCTTACCACTTTCCGACCATATCACAAACCAAATGCTCTTATTGTTTAACATACATCCCTGCACTTATCACCACACAATCACATGAAACAATACATCATAATTTCACAATAATCCGTTCTTAGCAATACCAAACACTCGGTAGTTTCGGACTTAGCCCATTATTTATCTTTAATAGGGTGGTATCGCACATAGCCCACCAACAAGAATATTTACGGTGGTATTGCATATAGCCCACCAAATGATAATATAAACTATGGTATCGCACATAGTCCATCGTGAATAAGAAATAAGGTGGTATCACACATAGCCCACCAACAAGGATATTTAAGGTGGTATCGCACACAGCCCACCATTATTTGTTATGGATAGTATTCCACATTTACATGTCTATTTCAACGTTCATATGAAAATTATTCATTATCTACCGAACTCAATCCATTTGAATTATAAATGTTCTTAATCATACAATGCACCAATAAGTAACAACATATATATTTAAGATGCATCGTTTACACATAAATTTACCTCGATGCAAAGCGCGTTAATCAACGGTCTATTCCGTAACCTTGCCTTTTCCTCGGTCAAGGTTGATTCCATGCTCTTCTTGGTCTATAACAACAAAATTCACCCATTCAATCAATTTATAATCATAATACATCATAATCTCTACTTAGGCAAAAATGACCGTTTTGCCCTTGTACCATGGCAAAATTACGACATTGCCCCTAGGCTTGTAAATCATTTTTCATCACATTTTCTCATTAAATAAGCCTAGCTGAACATTTATTACTCTTACAACTACTCATAATTCCAATTATTTCATGCATTTATTACACATTTTCAATCTTTGCATTCAAGTCCTATTTAGGTGTTTTCATGCTAATACCTTTCACAAAAGTTGTTCCTTAAGTCACCATCATTCATTTTCCTCCATAAAAACTCAGCAAACAATATGAACACTCTCATGGGAAGTCTCTAAACTTTCAACCATTTAGCAAATTAGTCCCTTCATTAGCTAGCTTAAGCTTTGGGGACTTCAAAAGTACAAAAATTATCGAATAAAACCACCAAAATCACTTGTAGAGAAGATAAGTTGCTGAAAATTTGAACTCCAAGAACCCTTATTTCCTCTCAATTTTCGGTGGTAGAAGAAGAAGGAATAGTAAAAGATGGTATCTCATCTTTTTATCTTATTTTATTCATTTTTTATCACCTAATGTCACCAAATTTTGACTAAAATTAATGCTCTTGTCCCCCCTAAGCTATATGGCCGGCCATCACACATCTAATGGCTTAATTTCACTTTAAGGACATCCAATTTAATATTCTATGGCTATTAGACACCTCTACTTTGAAAAAAATAGAACTTTCACACTTTATGCGATTTAGTCCTTTTTCACAATTAAGCATTCAATCGTTAAATTTAAAGCACCAAAATTCTCATGCGTTATTAAAAACATGTTATAACACATAAATTAATACCAAAATAATTTCCTCAACCTCGAATTAGTGGTCCTGAGACCACTGTTCCGACTTGCCCCAAAATCAGGCTATTACAACTCTTCCCTCCTTTAGAGATTTTCGCCCTCGAAAATCTTACCAGTAAAAAGGTTCGGATATTGTTCTCTCATGGCTTCTTCCGGTTCCCACGTAGCCTCTTCTACACCGTGTTTTTGTCATAACACTTTTACTAAGGCTATGTTCTTATTCCTTAACTGTTTAACCTCCCGAGCCAATATCTTAATCGACTCCTCTTCATAAGTCATGTCCGATCGTATCTCAACTTCCGTTGGAGGGATCACATGCGAGGGATCGAACGATATCGTCGCAACATCGATACATGAAACACGTTGTGTATTTTCTCTAACTCTATCGGTAAAGCCAACCGATATGCCACTGGCCCAATCCTTTCAGTAATTTCATACGGCCCTATGAATCGTGGACTCAATTTGCCCTTTCGACCAAATCTCAATATTTTCTTCCACGGGGATACTTTTAGAAATACCTTGTCGCCCACTTGAAACTCAATTTCTTTCCTTTTTAAATTTCCATACGACTTTTTTCGGTCTGAAGCAACTTTCAGACTGTTACGGATCGCTTTCACTTTCTCCTCGGTCTCTTTAAGTAGATCGACACCATGAATTTGCTTCTCACTAAGCTTGGTCTAATACAAGGGAGTCTGACACTTATGATCGTATAAAGCTTCGTACGGCGCCATTCGTATACTCGACTGATAACTATTGTTATAGGAAAATTCAACCAAAGGTAGATATCTTTCCCAATTATCTCCAAACTCTAACACAGATCATCGTAGCTTATCCTCAAGAACTTGAATCACTCTTTCAGATTGGCCGTCAGTTTGAGGATGGAACGCAGTACTAAAATTCAACCTTGTACCCAAGGCTTCCTGCAACTTCTTCCAAAACCTCGAAGTAAATCTCGGATCTCTATTCAAGATAATAGATATAGGCACTCCATGTAATCTCACCACCTCAGCAATATACAACTCGGCCAACTTATCAAGGGTATAATCAACACGCACCGGTATAAAGTGAGTTGACTTCGTTAGTCTACCAATAATAACCCACACAACATCTTTCTTTTTCGGAGTCATAGGCAACCCCGTCACAAAATCCATGGTGATCTGATCCCACTTCCACTCGGTAACCATCACCGGCTGAAGCAATCCCAATGGTACTTGATGTTCAGCTTTCACTTGTTGACAGATTAAACATCTTTTCACGAACTCAGAGATGTCTCTTTTCATACCCAACCACCAATAAAATTTCTTCAAATCATTGTACATTTTTGTGCTACCGGGATGTACTGACAAGTGACCACTATATGCTTTATGTAAAATTTCCCGAATCAACTCATCATCTTTAGGTACACAAATCCTGTCGTGAAACATCAAACAACCATTCGAACTCACCCGAAAGTCAGAATCATTTCTCGATTCATACTTAGCTCTCTTAGCTTGCATCTCATTATCATTCTTTTGAGCTTCACAGATTCGCTGAATAAATAGCGGTCTAACCCTCAACTCGACCAATATAGCACCATCCTTAGACAGCGCTAAGCTCGTACTCAAGGCCCTCAAAGTGAAACACCCCCAGACCCGGCCCAGACGTTAAGGCCGAATCTGGGAATGTCACATCAAAGGTACAATTCAAAACGATTTTGCTAAGTTAAAATTTAAGATCCAAAAGCCCAAAATCCTTAAGTCTTGTTAAGTAATGATAAAAACCCATTTAATTATTTTAAGTATTCTGAAAACCATGTTTAAACATAAGAAATTTACTCAGGTTTAATAATTAAGTAAACAGTTGAAACAACAAAACTCAAAATCCAAAGTCAAATCGGAGTACAAGGCCTTATTACATCCAACGAAAATAAAGTAATTAAAATCATGTCTTTTGAGACAAATAAGTAAAACTTCTAAGTATCTTGTAGTGTGGCCATCTCCGAGTCTTCTCCCACGTCGAGCTGTCTACTGAGGATCACCTGAAACATTTAATAAAAAGGGGGTGAGTTTCGAAACTCAGTGTGTACGACCCTTGGTAATCCAATCAACATACAATTATCACATTGGGCTTAAGCCCTATAAAAAATAGTGATCTTGGGCCTTAGCCCACAATGACCTCATATCACATCAGTATCACATGAATACAATGCACCCATCCCAAATCCAACCCTGCACTCCATTTCCCTTCCAACCCTACACTCTTGTGGGGATATAAATATCAACCCACCCATCCCTACACTCCAAAGGAAGCACCAGCAGCAACACTACTCAAACATTGCAGCAAAGCTGCTATAATGGGCTTAAAGCCACCGGTGGATCCACGGTCGTTAAGCGACTATGCAATCCTCAAATCTTCTTCCGTATAATCCAAACCCACCCAAGTGCAACATATATTTCATGAATGCAACATACACAATTTCATACATTAAGCAATTAGGGGTATTTTTGTCATTTCACTATCCAGGGGTATTTTCGTAATTCTACCCTATAGGGGTATTTAGTTAATTTTGCAAAATAGGGGTATTTTGAAAATTTTTAAATCAGGGATATTTTGGTAATTTTGCAAATCAAGGTTATTCTGGTAATTTTACAAATCAGCGGTATTTTAGTAATTTTGCAAATCAGGGATATTTTAGTAATTTTGCAAATCTAAGGATATTTTGGCAATTTTCAAATCAAGGGTATTTGGTCCCTCTCGGGTTTTAGTTATGAACTTTGGCCCATTAACAAGTCCTTACGGCTAAAGTTAACAGTCACTATGCACCAAGTAGGATTCCAGAGAAGAGGAGGTGGGCCACTAGGACCGTTTAAGTACCAAGCTCTCTCTAGATCCAATCCTAGACATGCATATGTCCGTTGCCACACTCTAACCCAGCGACTTGTCCACAGACATGTTTAATTATTAGATTAAGTCTTATGCAGTTTAAGAGTTGTTCATAACTAGGTCTAAAGTCCATTAAACCTTAGCATACTTGTCTACGTCCCCATAAAGCCCATCAAGCCCATTTCACGTTCATATAGCCCATTATGCCCAAATCACATCTTTATGGCCCATTAGGCCCAGATCTCATTCATATGGCCTATTAGGTCCAAAACAATTCCAAATAATGTAACATGCATGTCTAACTAATTTCATATAACTAAATCAATCAATTTCATCAAACTTAGCCTCAGGGCCCAACGGGCCCATTTAGCCACTTTCGGCTTTTCGGCTTTCCGGCATTGCCGATATCATGTGTGTGTAGTGTTTGTACACACCTGGTTACTGCGATGTGCTATACTATCCTTGGTCTTGAACCTACAACCAACCAACCTTCAATCAATCACCCATACTTAATTAAAATATTTACCAAAAGCCGAAGCCTTACCATAACCTTACCGTGTGCCACCGGGTTCTAATAGCCATTCCTTAGCTACTAATCATGAGTATCCCCTAGATCTGCACTCACACATACACCATCAAACTCCGAGTGACTCATAATCCACACAAGTCACCCCTATAGATCATACTCACATTCGACCATTTACTTAAACCATAATCGAGTTGAGTACACTTACACTTTGCTAACGATCCTTACCACGCTTGCGATCTTTGAACCTTACCCTTGTTAATACAAGATTAACGACAATGAGAAGTTAGATAGCCCTTCGACTTTTAACAAAACACACTAAAGGGTTAACTGAATACTTACCGAATCCACTTTTGATCCTGCGACCTAGATAGCTACTGAACGAGATTCGGCTTTTAACCTTGACTGATAGTAGATAACAATTGATTTGTGATGGAGGAAAACAACAAAGATTCGGTACTAATAGGGATTTCGGTAAGAGAAGATGATGATACTTTGACAATAAAAGAGTTTGGCTATGAGAGAATTCGGCAAAAAGGGATTCAGCTATAGGAGATTTCGACAACAAGGCAAGGTATTTTCGGTTGTGGAAAAATAAGGTTTCGGCAAGGAAAAGAAAAAGAATGGAAAATTCTACATTACCTAGGACCCCAAATTCGGCACACACACATTTATATAGCCTATAGCCGAAACTTAGCCACCCCTAAAGTCCAATTCGGCACCACTTCATCCACTGCTCATCTCCTAATTTTTCTTCATGATATCTCCCTTATCCTTCTCCTAAATTCTCTCTACTGATCACTTCTCCTTAGAGTCCCTCTACACGCCACTTCCAGCCTTCTAGAAGCCTAAAATTAAACTTCAAAATAAAACTAAGCTAGCACTCGAACCTCAGACCTCCTTGCATGCATATGTCGCCACCTCTCTACAACCTAGTGGCGTCACTTAGCCACTTCACCACAGGCTTCTTTGTGCCATTTTCACTTATTTTTATTTAAAAGCCCACTACTCACAACCCTGATTCCTTAATTAATTAAATTAAGAATCCTCCACCACAAAACTCAAACCCAGAGCTTCTCCAACACACCTAGACACTTCAAATTCATTAAACCTTTAAAACTGTCATGTCATTTGTCATTTTCTTGCTCACTTAGAAATTTTATGAGACCCAAAGCCCAATAGGCCCAATTCTTCTAGGCCCAAGTTTGGGGCATTAAACAAAGCATACAGAGATTTTCTACTCAAGGCATCCGCCACTACATTTGCTTTCCCCGGATGATAATCAATTGCTAGCTCAGTCCTTCAACAATTTGAGCCACCGCCGTTGCCGCAAATTCATATCCTTTTGATCCCTCAAATACTTCAAATTCTTATGATCAGTGAAGATTCAACACTTCTCACAATATAAATAATGGTGCCAAATCTTCAAAGTGAAACGATTGCAGCCAACTCTAAGTCATGAGTCGGATAATTCTTCTCATATGGTTTTAGCTGTCTCGAGGCATAAGCTACCACCTTACCCTCTTGCATCAACACACAACCAAGACCGTTAAATGAAGCATCACTGTAAACTACAAATTCTTTCTCTAACTCTGGTTGTACCAAAACCGGTGCCTCAGTCAACAAGGTTTTCAATCTCTAGAAGCTCTGTTGGCATTTTTCAGTCCATTCAAACTTGACATCTTTATGCAATAGTCTCGTCATCGGGGTAGCAATCATGGAAAACCCCTTTACAAACCGTCTATACCCCGCTAAACCCAAAAAGCTTCTGACTTCCGACACATTTCTTGGCAGTTTCCACTCCACAATAGCTGAGATCTTACTCGTATCAACTTTAATACCATCACCCGATACAACGTGTCCTAGGAATTCGACCTCTCGAAGCCAAAACTCACTCTTGCTAAATTTAGCATACAGTTGCTTGTCTCTTAAAGTCTGCAAAACAATGCTCAGATGCTCTGCATGTTCACTCTCATCCTGAGAATAGACCAATACGTCGTCAATAAAAATGACTACAAACTTGTCCAAGTACGGTCGGAAGATGCGATTCATCAAATCCATGAGAATCGCAGGGGCATTCGTCAAACCAAATGGCATAACAAGAAACTCATAATGGCCATACCTCGTCCGAAATGCAGTTTTCGGTACATCTTGCTCCTTCACCCTCAACTGGTAATAGCCAGACCTTAGGTCTATCTTGGAGAACACTGTAGCTCCCTTCAGTTGGTCAAATAAATAATCTATTCTTGGTAAAAGAGTACATATTCTTCGCCGTCACTTTGTTGAGTTGTCTGTAGTCTATGCATAACCTTATCGACCCATCTTTCTTCTTTACAAAAAGTACAGGAGTACCCACGGTGAATATCTAGATCTTTCAAACCCCTCATCCGTTAACTCTTGCAACTGAACTTTTAGTTCTTTCAACTCTAATGGTGCCATCCTATACGGAACAACCAAAACAGGTGCCGTTCCCAAAATTAACTCAATTCCAAACTCGACCTCTCTAACTGGAGGTAATCTAGGTGACTCTTCCGGGAATACATTCGAATACTCACATACCACTGGTACTGATTCAATCTTTATTTCTGATTCTTGAGCATTCAACATAAAAGCAAGATAGGACTCGTATCCTTTCCTCAAGTATTTCTTGGCTACCATAGAAGAAATTATCACCGGTAAACTATCTAACTTACCTGATTCAACCCGAATAACATCTCCATTTTCACATTTCAATTCAATAAATTTACTGCCACATTTCACTAAAACACTGTGAGTAGTCAACCAATCCATGCCAAGAATCAAGTCAAACTCTTCAAACGGTAATAACATAAGATTTTACCGAAAAATAATGACCTCTAATTGTCAAAGGACAATTCCTACACACCTTTTCAATTAGCACATGTTTGCCTAACGGGGTTTGACACCTTTACTACAAACTCTTTAGACTCAACAATCATAATCATACTAGATGCCAATCTCATGCAAATGTAAGAATGGGTAGACCTGGATCAATCAAAGCAATAACAGAGGTATCATGAAGAGAAAAAGTACCAGTTATCACATCTGGAGATGATGCCTCTTCGCGAGCGCGAATGGCATAGGTCCTCGCAGGTGCTTGACCCTCCGATCTCACTGTAGAATCTCGAGGTGAACCTCTTCTACTAGTCCCACCTCCCAGGTTCTTTTGCGATCTACCTCTCAGAGATACATTGCTTGATCTCACTTCTTGCTTTCTTTCCTTCTCCTCTCACTTTGGACAATTTCGGATAAAATGGTCTGGTGAACCACACTTGTAACAATTCCAGTTGTTTCCCCAACACTCCCCAGTGTGCTACCTACCACAATTTGGACACTCCAGTTTGGTCTTCGGATTGCCCACACTTGCCATCGAAGTGGCTTGAACTCTCGAGCCTGAGTCTGTGTTAACTCGATCTTAATGTGAATGTCCAACTGACACTGTCGTCCGGGGGTTCAATTTCTTGGACCTCTTCGATTGAGTTTAGTATGATTTACTCATTGGCCTTTTTCTCGCATCTCGAGCCTCACTCATGGCTTTCCTCTTTTTTCTTATTCAGTTCTTCGGCCTTACATGCCCGGTCAGCCAACACCACAAACTCTTTTAACTTTAAAATCCCAACTAGCAGTCTAATATCCTCATTCAGCCCATCTTCAAACCTCTTGCACAAGATAGCTTCTATAGATACACACTCTTGTGCATACTTGCTGAGCCTGACAAATTCACGCTCATATTCTGCCACAGTTATTTTTCCTTGCTTTAATTCAAGGAATTCTTTCCTTTTCTGGTCCACAAATAGTTGGCTTATATACTTCTTTCGAAACTCCTCCAAAAAGAAGTCCCACGTCACTCTCTCCTTTGGAACCACCGACGTTATTGTCTTCCACCAATGATAGGCCGAGTCCCTCAGCAAAGACACGGAGCATTTTAAGCTCTCCTCAGGTGTGCAGGAAAGTTCATCAAATACTCTCATTGAGTTCTCAAGCCAAAACTCCGCCATCTCAGGGTCATCATTTATATTGGCTCTGAATTCCTCAGCCTCTTACTTCTGAATCTTATCTAACGGGGGCTTGGTTATTCTCACTAAATCTATACATTGGGGAACCACAGGAACTGGCTGAGGTATGAGGAGGTGGAGGAGGTTGAGCATTAGGGTTTGCTCGTACATACACCGTGTACCAATTACTCATCATTTGGAGAAAGGCTTCCCGGGCCTCTTCTCCTTGACCCCTAGTCTCGGGTCCACTCTCTACAGGCACGGTTCCTTGCGCGAGAGTCGGCGTGTTACTAGCTGCGTCATCAGCAGCTGCTCAGTCGGGATCCATTTACTATATAAAAATAAAGCTTAGAATTGTCAGAAGTCACCACACTATCAATATACGCTTATGGCATGTATAGCTAGACTCTTACACACGCTACGGTAGTTCGAGAACCAACTAAACCATAGCTCTGATACCACTAAATGTAACACCCCTTACCGTATTCTACGCCGGAACTGGGTACGAGCTTTGAAGTCCCCAAAGCTTAAGCTAAGCTAGCTAGCTAATGAAGGGACTAATTTGCTAAATTGTTGAAAGTTTAGAGACTTCCCATGAGAGTGTTCATGTTGTTTGCTGAGTTTTTATGGAGGAAAATGAATGATAGTGACTTAAGGAACAACTTTTGTGAAATGTATTAGCATGAAAACACCTAACTAGGACTTGAATGCAAAGATTGAAAAATGTGTAATAAATGCATGAAATAATTGGAATTATGAGTAGTTGTAAGAGTAATAAATGTTCAGCTAGGCTTATTTAATAAGAAAATGTGATGAAAAATGATTTACAAGCCTAGGGGCAAGGTGTAACACCCCCAAACCCGGCCCACAAGTCCTGACCGGATCTGGTTATGTCACTGCGGAAACCGTTTGAAAAATCTTTGACTTTAGAATAAAACTTGAAAATTTTATTAAACTTGGAAAGTGTGTCCATTGCAAATAATAAACTAAGCTTGATATAAAATATGTGAATTAAAACTTTATTATATTTTTTATAATATAAATCATTTGAAGAAAATATATCTAAGTATAATATAAGCTTCAATAATCGTAAATAGAATACTTTAAATAAAAGTGGCCTTTATTACATCAAATAAATACCCAAAAACTGATAATATAAATAATTAAATAAAACATCTACTGCATAAAATCTACTTCTGCATGGCCACCTTTGTATCCACTCCAACCCGGTCCGATCAACATGTCACCTGCGATGTTGGATAAATAATTGGGTGAGTCATACAGACTCAGTGTGTAATTAAACCACTGATATCCACCCACATGCTAGCCACAAATCAACCCAAATATCAAATGCAGCATGTAAATATAATCATTTAAACATTACCACAATCTGGGCTTAGCCCACAATCAAATCATATTCAAGCACTGGGCTAGGCCCTTTTCTTATTAATTCACTGATCACTGGGCCTGGCCCATTTCCACGTATGTTCTCAAAACATACCTTTCCACATGTCATATTGGGCTTGGCCCATTTCCATATCATTTCTTATCAGAACAATGCAACATGAAACCCAACCCAATCCTAAGGTCCATCCGCTACACACCCCCTTATCCAGCCTACCACACACCAGGGGACTACCGAGTCACCCTCTCATTTTCCCTCCAAAAAGGCAACCAATGCCATCCACGATGTAGCGTATAGCTAGCATCAAACCACGATGGAGCACACAGCAATCCATCAAGCCACGATATGGCATAAAGCCGATATCAATCAAGGTAACCACGCGAACTAAATCGCAAAGATCCACAACGCGACCTCAGTCAGCGCCAATCCACGATGTAGCACAAAGCTGACATCAACCACGTACTCGAAGTACACCCGTACCTTCTTTCAAAAACCCACCCATGCACATGTAACATGATATTATAACAAGGTGATGCATGAGCATGTCTTCCACACAAATATAGGCATACAATCATATTTAAATCAGTGATCACATAGTAACAAGTTTGCCACTAACCTGATCATCGTCATACCCCTTAAGGGTACCATTTTCACATTTAACTGCACTTGTTAGCAAACATATAAAATAGGCAAATATCACGCAAATCCCGGAAACAATGGCTAACTACACACCTTATGACCTGAAGCTCTAAACCCTCAATCCCGACGCTATCGTTTAGTGAGACTACGGCTATTTGCCTAACGTTTTCTGCTGTACGTCCACACCCCGGTGGCCAATCCCGAACTGCCGAGATGGCTCTTTTCTTAAACTTCGGGATAGGAGCTTTCTCTTGCCCTCCTTGACTGGTATTGGTCTCCATCGAAAGTCACTTAATCAGAACCACACGATTAATCAACAAGTCATAATCTACTTATTAACGAGTCTAAGTCACTTACTAATATCCTTACCGAAATAATCTGAGATCCCGAAGGCTTCCCTTTGCTCTTGTCGATATGCCCCTAAAAAGACCATAGTCAACCTTCAGTCAACACATAACCACCTATATTAGTCTAAGGCCGAAAATCAAACCACTTACCCCTTTTACTTGAATCCCGAAACACCAATGGAATTGCCGAAAATCCCTGTTACAAGACTATTAGAATCGGCCATACAAAAATCCATGGAAAGGCCCCTTTGGCCGAATACCTTACCACCCCTTACCTTGATGAGTTCAAACAATTCGAGACTTTCCTTTAGACTCCTTGGCGCTGGCTACAAACAAGCAAAACACATCACTTATAGTCTATAGAGCATTCGGCCAACCCACACTAAGGCCAACCATTCGGTTTTGGCCATTAAAACAAGTAACTAAAACACTTACCTACAAGCTTTAGATGTCGACAACACCCCACTTCACAGATTCGGCTTCAATCTTGGCGAAAAATAGAGAAGGTAGAGAGGCTGAAGGTTTCGGCTAGGCTTCTAAAACAAGATGGAATATTCGGCTAAAGATCGAAAGAAATAGAAGTAGACAAAACATAAGGTTTAGGGGGTTCAAGTGGACATTCGGCTATTAGCAAAATTTAGGAGACACAACTACTACTTTTTGATCAAGAAACTAAAAGAATAATTTCGGCACTAGCAATTAAAAGGAGAAAAAAAATATGAAAAAGGGTGTTCCCCTATTTATAAAATTCGGCCACTAACCTGAATGAAGAACCCAAGATTCGGCCATCTCATACTAATTCAAACTAATTGAATTAGTTCAATTCAAAACAATTTGAATTGTTCCACTATTATCCCACTTATCCAAGTAAAAATAAATAATAATTATCCTTAATAAAATAATAATCCCATAATTATTTAAAATAAAAACTAAACACATGTTTATCACCTCCTACCAGCCGAATTCAAAAGTGATTAAACAACCTTAGTTTAATCCTTATCCAATGAAGCTCCATGTGCCGTCCCACCTTCAATTTGCTGCCCAAAAAGAAATAAAAAAAAACTCCAATTGCACAGCCTTGGGTTCGAACCTGGGACACCATGCTGCTGCTGACCTTTCCCCCAACGCCCAGGCCACTCGGCCTCATTGAATTTCATGCTAAAAACCCCCAACAATTATTTTTAAATCCTTCCTACGCCAGCCCATAACCGCACAACAAAAATAAAACTCCAAAATGCCGCTCCAGGCCCTCGAAACCACGACCTCTCTCCCCTCCAGCGCCTAAGTGGCGCATGAGTGCCACTTTGCCACTGGACTTCCATGTCCATCAATCCTGCCCATTTTATTTTTAAGGCCTACTTAGCCCAGTCCCTTGACGCAAAAATAAAACAAAATTGCTGCCCCAGCAACTCGAACCCTTGCTCCCTTAGGCGTTACCTTCCAAAGCCCCCAAGCAGCGCCTCCACGCCACTTTGCCAATGCCTTTCTTGCGTCCTAAACTCCACAATTTTATTTTTAAGGCCTTCCTGCCCAGTCTCCCTTTTTTACACTAAAAATCTAAAATTTTCCAAAGTCTTCCCCTTTTAGCCGAGCATTCTCAAAACCTCTAAAACACCTCCAAACACACCCAACAACCTACCAACACCTGAACTATACTCAAATTGCATAGCCCCTAAACCAGGGTGTTACACAAGGTCATAATTTTGCCATGGTACAAGGGCAAAACAGTCATTTTTGCCTAAGTAGAGATTATGATGTATTATGATTATAAATTGATTAAATGGGTGAATTTTGTTGTTATAGACCAAGAAGAGCATGGAATCAACCTTGACCGAAGAAAAGGCAAGGTTACGGAATAGACCGTTGATTAATGCGTTTTGCAACGAGGTAAGTTTATGTGTAAACAATGCATCTTAAATATACATGTTGTTACTTATTGGTGCATTGTATGATTGAGAACATTTATAATTCAAATGGATTGAGTTCGGTAGATAATGAATAATTTTCATATGAACGTTGAAATAGACATGTAAATGTGGAATACTATTCGTAATAAATAATGGTGGGCTGTGTGCGATACCACCTTAAATATCCTTGTTGGTGGGCTATGTGTGATACCACCTTATTTCTTATTCAGGATGGACTATGTACGATACCATAGTTTATATTATCATTTGGTGGGCTATATGCAATACCACCGTAAATATTCTTGTTGGTGGGCTATGTGCGATACCACCCTATTAAAGATAAATAATGGGCTAAGTGCGAAACCACCAAGTGTTTGGTATTGCTAAGAACGGATTATTGTGAAATTATGATGCATTGTTTCATGTGATTGTGTGGTGATAAGTGCAGGGATGTATGTTAAATAATAAGAGCATTTGGTTTGTGATATGGTTGGAAAGTGGTAAGAGATGAATGAGTAGGCATGATCTCGGATTGTGACATGTTCTTACTTATTGTGAAATGCTATTTATAGATTAGCACATGTTATGATGATTATTGTTTACATGTAAACTTACTAAGCTTAAAGCTTACTCCCTTTTCTTTTCCCTTATTTTATAGTGTCAAAGAGCCGGGTCGGGATACGAAGATAATTGGAAGATCACTCACACTATCAGCTCATCTCGGTATATCTAGAATTAATATTTTGAGTATGGCATGTATAGGGGCTAGACTAGGTGAATTGTTTTATTATTTTTGGCCAAGTATGTATTGGCTCCTTATAGATGAATTCTTTTGTACATGGCCTTAGTTAATGGCTCAATACTTTTAATCAATGAAAATATGAGGTTATTCAAGAAAGTGTTGTTGCACAAATTGACTTATTTGATGATTTGTTGTATGGGATCATGTTATGTGGGATAGAGTGACAAAAGAGCTTGGAAAATAGCCTTGTTCATGTCCACACGGGTAGGCACACGGACGTGTGTTTAGGCCATGTGTGACTCGCGGTCAATTGCATGGGTGTGTGATCAGGCCGTGTGCCCCCTGCAATTATTGTAACGCCCTAAAAGTTAGGGGTTGTAATTTTTGCTTAATTGTATGTTGTGTTCGCTCAGCTGGTTAATTGAGGGTATTTGGGGGTTTTAGGGAGGCCTGGGTTCGAGTTTGAGCCTTGGAAAAAAATTTGGTTTCTGACCCTAAAGTGAAGAGAGTTGGCAGTTGTAGGACTTAAGTAAATTTGTGTGTGTTTTACTAACACAAGATGAGCATGTGGCAAGGTGCTATGGCGTCAATGAGGGAGCAAGGAGGGAAGGGGTTCGAATCCCTCAGTTTACAAATTGGAGGCTTTTATTTTGTGACAGGTGAGTGGAGGAAGCAGAGTTCAGATCAAACTCTTCAAGGGGAGTTGGAGTCTTGGTCAAATAATTCAAATGGATGGTGGGGAGCAATAGTAAGAGGAAAAAGGGGGGAAAATCAAGGAAGTGAGGTGTGTGGGCCGAATTTGGGAGTGTGGCTAAGTGAGGAATTCAGCTAGGGGTGGCATTTGGAAGCAATTTCGGCAATTTGAGTGTTAGAGCAGAACTGAAATTCCTTTGTGTTGTGCTATTTTCTTTTCATTTCGTGTCTTTTTCTGAAGTGACGTTTTAGGTATTTTTCTATCATTCGAGTTTTCTTTCTGGAGTGACATTTCGGGTTCGTTTCATTTGCTGCATTTCTACTTCTTAACCTCTGTCGAATTCAGTTCTATTCTTCTACTCTTTCTCATTCCTTTGATGTGGCCATTCATTGAACTGCGAAGCCTCTCTTCTTCCACTTTCTTTTCTTTACTTCATCATTATTTCGCGATTCCTACTCTTTGTTGCCGAACCTCTCTTCCCCATTCAGTTCTTCTCTAGTTGAAGGTAACGTTTTCTCTTCCTCTTGTTTCCCTCTCTTTACATAGCAAAATCTGAAACACTTAACATTGACTCCTTGTTGTCTAGGCCGAATCTACTCACCCTTCTCCATCCCGAATTCTTTTTGTTACTCCTCTTTTCACCTTGCAAAACCTCTTGTTACTCCTCTTTTCACCTTGCAAAGCCAGCCAACTGTGTAGGCCGGATCTATCTTTTTCCCTTGCTCTTAGTCGTTCCGAATCCTTCAATTTTGTGGTAAGTGGCTATGTTAGCTGAATCTTGGCCGGCTTCTTTTCTATGCTTGGTTCTTTATCTCTCAAGCCGAAAGGCTGCTTGTTTTCAATTTTGGCCGTGGGTATTGTATAGCTAACATCTCCTCTTCGTTTAAGCGTTGCTAGGGACTCGATTTGCTTAACCAAGGAGTCGACTGAACCCCCCTTGCAGTCGATCTCTTATTTGGTGGTAAGTAGCGCTAGTTGATTAATCGATTTCAATCTTTGGAGTTGTTTTATCAAGGGTTAAGACTAATGGATTACAATTGTTGATTTCATAGGTGCTTAATCTTGGGAGCTTCAAACTACAGTCGTAACTAGGTGTGTAATCTCACACCTCTGCTTATTCTGTGAATGTTTGAACTGTGAACCGGCTAAAAGCCGAAATCCTGAAAAGCTGGATTGTCGGCATCTGAAATCACTCGAGCGTGTGAGCGCTCGTAGTGATAAACCGAGCCATAAACATTGACGATAGACCTTTGGGAGTGCCACGATCTTTTTCGTGGGCTTAGGTCGTAATGGGCCTTGTTGGGCCGTAGTGGGCCAAGTGGCCTAGTAGGTTAATGGGCCCACATGGGCGAAATCCATGGTGAGTTCCAGGTGTTTGATGCGGCTGCGAAGTCCGCAGAGCCGAGACCAAAAATGGGTTGGTTGGGCCATACGAGCGCGTGGGCCCGTTTGGGCCGAAATTGGATTTTAGGCCCAATAGTACCGTTTTGACCAAAAATGGAAACCGTGTCGCTCGAGGAGACAATTGGCCTTCGGAAAGGCCGCTGTAGGGGTAAAATTCTTGAAATACCCTTGATGGGTAAATTACAAAAATACCATTCGTTGGTAAATTATCGAAATAACCTTGGTGGGTAAATTACCGAAATACCCCTGAGGGGTGAAATTATCATTTTACCCCTAAATGACCATTTTACCCTTAGTGGTAGGATCATTGTTGAATGAGTAGTAATTCTATGATTGATGTTGATGGGGATGTATTGTTTACATGACTTTAATATGACATGTCATACTGCATGGGTTGGGTTATGGATTTTGGAGGAAGCACTATACTGGTGGCTCTGCCACGTTATACTGATTTAGTGGCTCAGCCACGTATACTGTTATCAGCAACTAGTCTGCGTTATTGGTTTGCTGGTTGGCTGGGTTGACTTGGTCCCCACAGGTGTGTTGGTTGGTACGGGTGGTGTGTTGGTTGGACTGGTTTGGGTACATGTTTATTTTTTGCATATCATAGGGCTTCGGCCCAGACTATTACTATTTAGGGCTTCGGCCTAGACCGTTATTGAATAGGGTTTCAACCCAGACTGTTACTGAATAGGGCTTAGGCCCAGATTGATACTGTATGGGCTTGGGTCCAAACTGTGGGTGTAATAAGGAGATTACACACTGAGTTCTTGTAACTCGCCCTTTCTCTTTAACTGTGCAGGTAATCCCCAGCCTTAGAGGATTTGGAGCTGCGAGGGACTCGGAGGTGGCCACACGTCCTGTATGTTCTTGGGGTTTAATTTAGCTACTTTATTTAAGTTTACTATACTTAAATTTTTGGGTTAATAATTTTTTTAATAAGGCCATTGGAATTATTTTTAACTTTTATTTGGAATTTCCTTACAAACTGCTAATTTATTAAACACGGGTTTTAAACAATAATTACTGTTTTTAAAATATCACATTTCCACAACTGTTTAAACCAAACTTCCGTAACAGAAAAGGTTGTAAAAACAAAATAATAGATGCATAATAATATTTTTGGAAAGGAATGATTTCGAGTAAAACTTGTTTTGTTAATAAGCATCGAAAATCAGGATTCTTGAACGATAGGAAGTTTTGTTTCGTAGATGAGTTTTCCAACGAACACAAGTTTTCAAACAACGCCTGATGTGGCACGCTAGATCTTGTCATAACATCTAGGCCCATTTTATGGACTTTAAAGAGGGGTCGGAACTATCAGACAGCAAAACATGGGAGACTTTAAAGAATAAACTGTACTGATTGGCTAAACCAAAAATTCTGGAAATTTTATGGTAAGAAGATATGTGAGTCTAGCTTCAGGAAAAATTAGCGGATCTTCATTTAGAGTTCCGTAGCTCCGGATAAAATTAATTTAGTGACTATAATTCAAGTAAATAGCTCAAGATGAACATAAATGAATTGTGAAATTTTTATGCAATAATGATGGTATTATCTTGAGAGCTTTTAATGAGGATTGTTAAAAGCACGGTAATCAATTCTTTATTATTTACATACATACTTACTAAGCTTATTAGCTTACTCTGTTACTTTCCGTGTTTATAATGTACTCAGGTTAGCTCGGGTTGGAAGTCGCCGAAGAACCTATCACACTATCAAGCTTACAATTTAGGTATCGATGATTTTATACTTAAGGTTATGGCATGTATAGGGAACTTGGTCATGCGTATATGTTACTATGAGTTGTCCTAGAATAATGACCCACGATATTTGGAGTTCATTGTTGTATAAGGCCATTTAATGTGACCAATAATTTGGTTACGCTATAAACTCATGAGGACGCATTTCATGGTTGAGTAAATTGTATGCTATGACTTGTTACGTGTATGTGGTGGATGTTTTGGTAGCTTTAATATGTCATGAAATGTGTCATTCAAGTTATACTCAAGTATGGGCATGATAGGGTAGAAATTGGCTTGGAAAACAACCAACTTCTTGACCACATAGTTAGAGAAACGACCATGTGTCTCAGCCGTGTGGAGGATACGATCTAGCACACGGTGTGACTTGGTCGTGTGATCCAAAATGAATGATGATGTCACAAACAGAGAGTTACACGGGTGGAGGACACGGGCGTGTCCTGGGCCACACGGGTGGGTGTAACCACACGGCTTGCCCACACGGGCGTGTAACTCTCCAAAACATGGACATAATTCTAAATGTTCCAACAGTTTTATGAGTTTTCGGTTTGATCCCGAATCACTTCCAAAGCATGTTTTAGGCCTCGTAGGCCCATTTTATGGACTTGATGTTATAAGATAAAAGTTTTAAATTTTAAACGAAAATTTATGCCTTGAATTTGTTCAGTTGCAAGTGTTATTGTCCGGTAACGCCTCGTACCCTGTTCCAGCGTTGAACACGGGTAAGGGGTGTTACATTTACTGGTATCAGAGCTATGGTTTAGTCGGTTCTCGGACTAACCTAGCATGAGGAAGAGTCTAGCTATACATGCCATATGTGGACTGTGATAGCGTGATATCTCCGGGCTCTAACGAAATTGTTTTGTTGAGACAAAAGTGCTTTCCAACCGAGCTATTTTCGGAATGCTGACATTGACACTAAGATGTTTGAAAATGTATTTGTGATAAGTTGAAATGTGGTAAGGTACGAATAAGTGTTCATAATATGTATGTGATGATGTATAAAATGAAATAACCATAATTTGAGAATTTTGGGTACAATGTTACTGTCCTGGTTGAATGTTGTATTTCGATGAATTATGGTGATTTTATGCAATAGATAAAATGTTATAAATGTTGAGAAGTTTTGAAAAATGAATTAAACATGTAAATCGAGTAGAACGTTGGAAACGGGTACTTTCATTTAGAGACATGTGATGAATTGACGATAAAGACCATGGGTTGACCATGGCAGCATGTGAAAAATGTGATTATGTGATTTCCGTATAAGACCATAGCTGGGCTATGGCTTCAGTGTGTAATATATGTATATGTGAAGGACCATAGTTGAACTATGATATTGTGCAAAACGAAGGACCCAATTTTGTAAGACGTTCTCTAATTTGACCAAGTGTAGTAAATGAAAGTGTATGAGGATTTAAAGGATAAATTTGTAGTGAACATGAAATTGAGCTTGAATGAATGATTTTATTAAAGAAATATTGTGTATGGCAGGATGTGATAGTAAATTTCATGTTGTAAATGGATACTTAAAGTTCGATAATTAATGTATGAATCTAATATGGGAAAGTGAAACTAAATGAAGTTTTATATTATGACAAGCATTCATGTTTGTTTGGCATTCACATGATGTAATGTGCTTAACTTGTGTGATTAGGTGAATGCGATAAGAAAATTTTTCAAAATTTATGGAATGTATATATATAAACTCGTCTATTCGAATAAGATAATTGGAAAATTTGTGTAACATGAAAGTGTGTGTTAAATTGCCTAAAACAACTGGTGTGTTATGATGAAATTTTATGAGATTTATGTTGAATGAACTCACAAATGAGAGACTAAAGAATTTAGTAGCGGATCAACTATTATGGTGGCTAGATAAAAGAATGAGTCGATAAGTAAGGATAGAATTAAAAGAGATATTCAATCATTTTGAAGATCATTCGGATTATGCAAGGCTAAGGTTAAAGAAGTCAACTTCGATGAAACAAAACATACAGGTATGATACCTAAAGAATGTACTAATTGGAAGTTTTTCTGAGTTGGTTTATGATAGTGGATGGAATAATATAAACCTAATGATGACAGAATTAGATAATGAGATAATGTTCGAATTGTATCGATAGCTAAGTGCAGTGATTATAGTTAAGTAACCTACCTTAGTTCCTTCTAGGTATATTATGTGTTCGATAAATCTCAGAGATATATAAGGTTATTTATTTTCAAGTAAAACTTTTACCGCAAGGGATACGATAGCTAAAGATATAGGTAGGCGAAGACCTTGTTGACCTGTTTGGATTATGTTTGACATTTTTCTATCTTTCATTTATATTTCATTTCTTTTATTAAAGAAAAGATGATGACAGAATTTGTGTGATGATGGTATCCGGTTCCTACTGGTCATTGTTCTGTTTAGTGTACAAGAAGATTGTGTTGCTTCTGTTAGAATTGATTGTAGTGTGGATGAGTGATGTTTCTTTTGAAATTACTCTGAGACCTCGTTGAGGTATTTATCATTTGGCAGGAGTTGTGTTCTTAAGTTTCGGTATAGTTTTATAGTTGGAATATTATTTATCTATACAGTTGAAATGTTGACTTTATTTTGGCATATTGATTTTAAAAATATCTGATGGTTATGGCTTTATCAAAGTTCAACATTGTGATGATTAGTAATGGAAGAAAGTTTGGATATGCACCGTCCTTCCTAGTTGTAATTGAGTTGACATTGGTAAATGTAAAAATCAGAAAATATTAATGTTAATCAAGTGGTGTAATGGAGGGGGACCATCGCGCTTGAGAAGCCTAATCAGTGGTATTACTTATTAGTAAAGTTAGAAACAGTTGAAACATGATTAACAGAATCACCAATTCTGATTTAGCCTGAGTTGAGAAAAAAAGTTTATGTTTTTCAGTTAAGTATTATTTCATGACCTGGGTATAAATAGTACTAAAATGTAAAGTGATGGTTCATATTTTTATACGGTTAATACCACATTAAAAGAGAACTGTTCGACCAGTAATTTAGAGACGATCACTTTTATGTTCATATTGAGAATTTGGTGATAACGTTTATTCGACGAAAGGTGCCACATGTTCTCTGATTTCACGGATTAAAGTAACAAATGTTATAGAAAGATTTGAAGTTAAGATAGTGTTAAAGACCCTAGCTATCGAAAGATCGCGATTAGTTGTTTATTAATCTTTGGGAAAGCAGATATAGTCATAGATGTTATCGGATTGTGATTGATCATTCATGTAAAGATTTCTTATTTAACAAACGAGCTGAGTAAGATGTTTCTGGGATTATTTGATTATGGAAAGTACCAGTCTCCATTATTTCAGATTGAGATCTGAAGGCTAAATCCCAATTATGGAAAGAGCTATAGGAAACTATGAATACGCAATTGCATCTTGCATCTTGGCACGGTAATACACCTGTAAATCGGTGGTAAGTCTGAGAGAGTAATTCGAAACTTTGACGATATGCTCCGACACGAGGTGTTAAAGTTCAAAGGTGACTAGAAAGACATAAGAGGTTGATTTGATTTATGATTCTAAGAAATTAGTAGAAGTGATTCATGAGAGTTGAAAGCAATTTCTTCTGGTAAGATTTTCGGGATGAAAATCCCTAAGGGGGGAGAGTTGTAACAGCCCGATTTTAGGCCTAGTCAGAACAGTGGTTTTGGGGCCAAAAATTCGACAAGGACAATCTTATTTTTATTATATTTTTATGGTTTACGAATTCACAAAAAGATTTATTGAAAATTTCACTCAATTAGTCAAAAGGACTAAATTGTAAATAGTGCAAAAGTTGAGTTCCACATGTTAGAAGTGTCCAATTTTTATGAAATTTTAAATTGGAGCTCCTTAAATGGTAATTAGACCATTGGTTAATTTTTTGGATAAAAATGGACATGAAATAGGTGAAATAGAATTTTTTAAGTTAGGGGCATTTTGGTCATTTAGTGATTAAATGATTAAATAAACAAAATTAAAAGCCAATTTTTGTCCATTTTCAACCCCATGACTGAATTTCACAAGGAGAAACCATGGCTAGGGTTTTTCAATCTTCCAAGCTCGACTATAAGTCCGTTCTAGCCTCGTTTTTAATGATTTTTACGTTTTTGAAATCCTCGTAACACGATCTCTCCATTTCTACCATTTATTTGAGCTAGGGTTGATGTTTGAAAATTTACCCATATGATAAATGCTTGTGTTTTGATGTTTAATGGTAGAATATGAATGCTCGGTGTGTAATAAACAACTTTTACTAAGTGATTTTCGGTGAAATTGTCAAAAAGAACTAGTTTGTAAAAAAGTTGTAAAATGTGTGTAAGTGTGTGAATAAATGGAAATTGTGGACTACTATAGGTATGAAAATGGTTCATCTAGGCCTAAAATACAAGGAAATTGATTAAAAATCATTTTACGATCATAGGGGCAAAAGTTTAAATATGACAAAGTTTAGGGGTAAAAAGGTAATTTTTCCATAATATGATTTTTGGACTAAATTGAATAGTATAATAACTAAATAAGTCAAATGTGAGATTTTAGATAAAGAAAAATGAGTTTCGGACTTAGAACGGGGGAAAGACGAACATTGGACGACTCGGTCCCTTTCGCCATTTTAAGTCGAGGTAAGTTTGTGTGTAATAAATCAACATTATGTTATTATATATTTAAATGCTTGAAATTACATGAAATGTACATTCTTTTTATGAAATTGGTTAATGAGTTCTCGATGAAAAAAAAAAGGATGAAGTTTTACTATATCGAAGTCCCGGTTGAACCTTAGGAATAGAAAGGATACCCTTGTCACGACATTAGATTAATAAGGCCCCGTATAAGACCGTATCTGGGATATGGCCTCGGCATCGAATTGAGATCCCGTGTAAGACCATATCTGGGATATGGCATCGAATCGTGGTTCCGTGTAAGATCACGTCTGGGACCTGGCTTCGGTATGAAATCGTGTAAGACCATGTTTGGGACATGGCATCAACATACAGTCTCGTGTAAGACCATATCTGGGATATGGCGTAGACATCGATATGAGATCCCGTATAAGACCATATCTGGGATATGACATCAGCATCGACATGTGATCCCATGTAAGACCATATCTGGGATATGGCATTGGCATCTTACTATGTGTATGACAATTTCCGAGTATCCTTCGATATTCCAAGTGGTTCAACAGGGTAAAGAATTAAAGTTTATGTTAAAGATGGAAAAAAGGACTAAGTGTAAATGAATGTGATTATGTGACGATTATGTGTAGATATATGTATGTATACACTCATGAGCAATGTACTCGGTATGTGATCGAATTTTGGTAAGAAAGTAAATGAGTAAGTTATACCTATGAGCATAACCTTGTGATTATAAGACCATGCTTATGATGTATGAATGTGGTAAATGTGATTGATGATTATGTGTGAGGCTTTTAGGCCAAATTAAATTTAGAAATGATATGTTCAAGTCTTTGTTGTTGATGTATAGATTAAATTGGCCAATGAATGGCTTGTAAATATTTGATAATGACTAGTTATTGGAATGGCTAACCATGGATATACTTTGGTGTTATATGTGTGTAAATGAAAAATTAATATAAAGAAAACAAGATAGAGTAAAATCAGCAATAAAACAGTTTGAAGAACAATAGTTGTATCACTTTGAGAAATTAATAAAAATGGTGGAAATCGAATTAGAGGTTGAATAAGATATGAAATTAAATCTTATTGAGTCTATTTTCACATAAAAGAAACGGTGTAAGCAAAAGAATTTCACATTCTGAGATATTTGAATTTTTCTAAGACAAAGTTAGAATGATTTCGGAATCCCCTGTTATGATTTGGTAAATTCATTAAAAATTGTACAAAAATGGTAATGGGATAAAATTTATATGCTTTAATTTATTAATGAGTCTATTTTCAAGAGAAACATAGGCGAATGTCATTCAAATTCTGTACAACAAGATAATTAGTTTTTAGTGAAGAGGGGTCAGAACTGTCAGACAGCGAAATAGGGGAGTCTTTAAAGAATAAACTGTACTAATTGGCTGAACCAAAAATTCTGGAACTTTTGGTAAGAAGATATATGAGTCTAGTTTCAGGAAAAATTAACAGATCTTAATTTGGAGTTCTGTAGCTCTGGATAAAAATAATTTAGTGACTGTAACTCGAGTAAACAGCTCAAGATGAACATAAATGAATTGTGAAATTTTATGCAATAATGATAGTATTATCTTGAGAGCTTAAAATGAGGATTGTTAAAAGCACGGTAATCAATTGTTTATTATTTACATACATACTTACTAAGCTTATTAGCTTATTCTGTTGTTTTCCGTGTTTATAATGTACTCAGGTTAGCTCGGGTTGGTAGTCGCCGGAGAACCTATCACACTATTAAGCTTACAATTTAGGTATCAATGATTTTATACTTAAGGTTATGGCATGTATAGGGAACTTGGTCATGTGTATATGTTACTATGAGTTGTCCTACAATAATGACCCATGATATTCAGAGTTCATTGTTGTATAAGGCCATTTAATGTGACCAATAATTTGGTTATGCTATAAACTCATGATGATGCATTCCATGGTTGAGTAAATTGTATGCTATGACTTGTTACGTGTGTGTGGTGGATGTTTTGGTAGCTTTAATATGTCATGAAATGTGTCATTCAAGTTATACTCAAGTATGGGCATGATAGGGTAGAAATTGGCTTGGAAAATAGCCAACTTCTTGACCACATAGGTAGAGTTCTACACGGCCGTGTGTCTCAGCCGTGTGGAGGATACTATCTAGCACATAGGTGTGTGACTTGGTCGTGTGATCCAAAATGAATGATGATGTCACAAATAGAGAGTTACACGGGTGGAGGACACGGGCGTGTCCTAGGCCACACGGGCGGGTGTAACCACACGGCGTGCCCACACGGGCATGTGACTCTCCAAAATAAGGACATTTTTCTAAATGTTCCAATAGTTTTATGAGTTTTCGGTTTGATCCCGAATCGCTCCCAAAGCCTGTTTTGGGCCTCGTTGGCCCATTTTATGGACTTGATGTTATAAGATAAAATTTTTAAATTCTAAACAAAAATTTATGCCTTGAATTTGTTCAGTTGCAAGTGTTATTGTCCGATAACGCCTCGTACCCTGTTCCGGCGTTGAACACGGGTAAGGGGTATTACAGGTGCCGGCTTCTTGCGGTCCGACCAGCATGGTGAGGAAATGTCACACGCTATCTATTAAGTAGTAATGAAGCCTTTGGCTAAGAGAAAAAGTTCACGAGAGGAAGAATTAACGAGCCCAACCATCAACTTAGACTATCTGGATGTAAGAAAAGAGCATTGGGATAACAAACCTGAAGTTGCGGAACACACTGAGACCTTACAACTATTCTGTGACAACAAAGAAAAAAAATTAAGATCTCCCCAGCACTAGACGAGGAAGAAAAAATGATGTTGGTCAAATGTCTGGGGGGAATTCGATCGGCTTTGCATGGTCCGTGATGGATATGCCAGGCGTAGATTCACGGGTAATTGTGCTTAGATTGAATGTACTCCCACCCAGAGGCAAAGCCCGTAGAGCAGAAAAAGAGAAAATTTACACTAGAAGTAACAGAGGTAGTGAGGCAGGAGGTCTCCAAATTGTTGGCTGCCGAATTTATCAATGAGGTAGAGTACCCGGACTGGATCTCGAATGTTGTAATGGTAAAAAAGGCGACTGGCTAGTGAAGGATGTGCATCGACTTCATCAACCTGAACAAGGCATGCCTTAAGGATAGCTTCCCCCTGCCCTCAATAGATCGCTTGGTTGACGCCTCCGCTGGGCACAAATTTATGAGCTTCATGGACGCCTTTTCAAGCTACAATCAGATCCTATTTGACCATTACGACCAAGAAAAAATAACTTTCATCACCTAAATGGGTCTCTTCTGTTATCAGGTTATGCCATTTGGACTAAAAAACGTGGGTGCAACTTACCAAAGGTTGGTAAACATGATATTCAAGGAGTAGATAAGTCACGGCTTGGAGGTGTACGTAGATAACATGTTGATAAATAGCGAATCCATGAAGAAACATGTGCGGAATCTCTCCGAAGCATTCACGACATTGAGGGCCCACAACATGAAGCTTAATCCAGAGAAATGTGCCTTTGATGTGCGAGCCGGTAAGTTCCTAGGTTTCATGATTTGGGAAAGAGGAATAGAGGCGAATTCAGAAAAAATCCAAGCCATCGCGGAGATGCCCTCACCGCCGCGCGAACTACAAAAGAAATTCTGCATCCCACAGGCAAGGTGATTGCGCTGAAGATGTTTATCTCCAGGATGGCAAGCAAGTGCTTCCCGTTTTTCAAAGCTCTAAGGAAACCATTCTCGTGGACCGAAGAACGCCAAACCACCTTTGAACAACTGAAAAAGTACCTCAGCTTCCCTCCACTGCTAAAGTCACCTCGAATGGGAGAAACACTATACCTGTATTTAGTAGCCTCAGAAGAGATGATCGTGGCCTTCTTAGTCAAGTCCGAAAGCACCCTTCAGTACCTGGTATAATATGGCAGCAGGGTGTTTTAGCATGGCGAGCTCAGTGACACAAAAATAGAAAATTGTATCTATGCTCTAATCATTGCAGCTCGCAAGCTACAACTATACTTCCAGGCCCACCCAATCGTTATAGTCACCGACCAGCCAATGAAGGAAATATTCACCAAAGTAAACACCCTGAGAAGGATAAAGAAGTGGAGCATTGAACTTGCAGAGTTCAGGATAGACTTCACCCTGTGTAACACCCTGATTTTAGGGGTTAGGCTTTTGGTGCTTAGCTCAGGTGTTGGCACACTTTAGTGTGTGGTTGGGTGAGTTTTAGGGGTCCTGAGAACCCTAGGTGGTGGAGGAGTGCCTTAGGAAATTTTTAGTTTTAGGGGTTAAAAGGGGAGCTTGGATAGAGGGGGCCTTAAGAGAAATTTTGGTGAAGTTTAGGCACAAAGAATGGCTTGGCAGAGTGGCAAGGAGGCGCCACATAAGGCATGGAGAAGTGACGCCTCAGGAAGCTGGAAGGGGTCTCAGGTTCGATTCGCAAGGGCAGCAGGAGGGCCTTGTTTTTGAGTCACTTTGGTAGGGGGTTGGACGGTTTTTGAGGGCTAAAAAGATGGATGAAGACTTGGTCTTCCTTTTTGAATTCGGCTAGGATATGGGTTGACTCATTCAAATCTTTTGAATGAGTGTTAGGGAGGTAAAGTAGGAGGATTTTTGGGATTTGGTGGGGGTTGAGTTGTTGGCCGAATCTTTGCTTTCTTCTAGGGGGAGCTTTGGCCGAATGTTATAAATAGGGGGGGAGGTGTTCACCTTTTTGGTTTTTCACCATTTGTGCTCCCTTGCCAAAATTTGTTCCCATTTCTTTGTGTGCCGAATCCCTTTGGTCCTTTTGCCGAATCCTAGTTTCCTTCTTAAGCCTTCATCCATTTGTCTTCCATACTCTACCAATACTAGAAACATCCCTTTCCTTTCCTTGTGACTGTTTGAAACCCAACAACATCCCATTTGTTTCTTCAAAGCCGAATAGTCTCTCTGGCCGAATCTCCTTGTGCCGAATTTGATAGTGTGGTAAGGTCTCTTTTGGTTTAATCTTTTATTCTTGTTTTGGCCAGCCGAAACCATGAAGTTTAACCTTGTATTTTTGTGTATGACCGAATCCATTCAAGGCCTTGGATCCGTGACTCTTCTTGGAAGCCAGCGGTAGGGAGTTAGCTGAGGGGTCTTCAGGTTTTAAGGTGAGCATGGTAGGTAGGTTATGACATTCGGCCTAGGGCCATGTTATGTATTTTTGGGTGGTGATCGATTCTATGGTGGGTTGTGTAGGGTGTGACGGAAGGGTTTTAGTCAAATAGCATTTCGGGATTTGATCATTTGTGCTTATAAGGTGCGTAATCATCGCACTATTTCTTCGGTTTTTAGTTTGCTAACATGTTTACATATGCGTGATGTGTGATGGCCGATTGTAATGGCTTGAATGGTGAGTTATTTATGATATATATACATGATATGATAATTAACATGTGATGTCCACTCTTATGTTATGATATGATCTGACATGTTGCACTTTTACATACGTGGGGGGTAGATTGGATCGATGAAGGAAGAGGGTACATATGATGTACGTGGTCTAATGTTAGCCTCGGCTACATTGGCGCTTGATGGTTAGCTGAGTGCTACCTCAAGGGAGGTGTTGGCTAAGTGCCCATCTCGGCGGTTGATGGCTATGTGCGTCACCGTAGGCAGATTATGATGTTGTTGGATCACTTTGGTTGATCGGTGGCTCAGCCACGACCTTGAGCAGCGAGTTTGCCAAGGTAAGGTTTATGGATCACGATGTGATCAGTGGTAGGTTAGCCACGGCCTTAGGCAGGGAGTCTGCTAAGGTTGGTGTTACGGTTGGATTGTGGGTTGGGCTGAAATGCATTCTTGCATGATTTGTTACGAGGACTGTGTGGGTATGGGCCAAGCCCATACGTGTGGAAATCTGTGTTGTGATTATGCACTGAGTCAGTGGACTCACTCTATTTTTCCTAACCATTTCAGGTGATGCGTAGAATTGGACCGGGATCGGAGAGGACACATGGTGGCCCATGCAGAAAGAAGAGTTTAAATATTTTAAGCTTATTCATATTAGTTATTTGGGTTTAAATATTGTTGTAATAAGGGCCTTAGAATTATTTTATTATTATTTTTGGTACTATTTTATACTAATTTAATTATGGTTTAATTAATTTGATTTACTATGTGAAAATTGATTTTTATATTAGCAACCTATTTATTCAATATATATATATAAGTTAATAAAGTGTTTTTAATGTGGACATTTTTATAATATCAAAGTCTAAAGTAGTGAATAGGCCGGGTTTGGCACAAATCTTTAGACATCCTTGGCCCACAGCTCGGTGAAGACCCCATAAACCAATGGCCAAGTGGAAGCTATAAACAAGAAAATTCTAACAACTCTCAAGAAGAAGGTGGGTGAATTAAAAGGGGCTTGGTTTAAAGAGTTGCCAGGAATTTTAGAAGCACTGCGAACCATACCTCAAACTATGACGGGAGAAACAACCTTCTCACTCGTTTATGGAACAAAAATCGTAATTCCCGTGAAAAAAGGCTTAAGATCAAATAAAATGCGACACTTCAATAAAGAAGCTAACCATGAGGCCTTGAGACTCAACCTAGACCTAACCAATGAGCTAAGAGAAACGACTGAAATTAGAAATGCAGCATGCGCCCAAGAAGTAGCTCGCTACTATAACTCCAAGGTCAGAGGAAAACAGTTTCAAGTAGGTGACCATGTGCTGAGAAACACTGAAGTTAGCCTACCTTCTTCCTAACACGGGAAAATGGCTTCAAATTGGGAGAGATTGTATCAATAGGTAAAGAAAATAGGCTATGGAGTGTATAGGTTGGCAAGAATGGAAGGCACGACAGTACGATGAACTTGGAGTTCTTGACACCCCAAAAAGTACTATGTATAAATTCCTATCCTTTGAATAAAATTCCATTCCAACAAAATTATCTTCGGTAAAATCTAAGTGCGCAGGCGAAGAGCCCCAACCTCTAAAATAGTTAGCAAGAGCAAAATTCCCAACTGTAAAATCAAGGTTCGCAGGTGAAGAGTTGTAACCTCCAAAACAGTTAGCGAGAGCAAAGCTCCCAGCTGTAAAATCAATGTTCGTAGGTGAAGAGCCGCAACCTTCGAAATAGTTAGCGAGAGCAAAGCTCCCAGCTGTTAAAATAAAGTTTGCAGGTGAAGAGCCGTAACCTCCAAAATAGTTGGCGAGGGCAAAGCTCCAAACGGTAAAATTTACGTTTGCAGGCGAAGAGCCGCAACCTCTAAAATAATTAGCAAGAGCAAAACTCCCAGTTATAAAATCAAGGTTCGCAGGTGAAGAGCCGCAACATCCAAAATAGTTAGCGAGAGCAAATCTCCTAGTTGTAAAATCAAGGTTTGCAGGCGAAGAGCCGTAACTTTTGAAATAGTTAGCGAGAGTAAACCTCCTAGCTATAAAAATAAGGTTTGTAGGTGAGGAATTTTAAAAACCTCTTGAGTATGAAATAGCTCGCAGGATCATACTCCCCCAAAAAAAATCCCTTAACTACAAAATAGCTCGCAGATTCATATTCCTAGCTATGAATTTTTAAAAAAAAAATCTTTAAGTAAAGAACAGTTCGCAAATCCACATCCCCAATGCATTATTCTCGAAGCATACCACATAATAAGAAGCTCACAAACATAAAAAGAAAGCCAACAGAAAATAAAAACAAATGTTCATTAAAGAAAAACAAATTACAAGATTATTGCTCGATTACATCATCAACCCCCAACACCTTGGTCTGCGTTAATAGAAGTGAGACCCTCGCCAGTTGAGGAAACAATAGTAATGACCCTAGTCAACGAAAGGAGGAACCGAGTTTACAGCGTTACCAACAATAGAAGGAGCCATGTCCACAGTGGCAGAGCCCTCCTATCATCCAAAAAATGTTCACCTTTCCTAGTAGCCACGAAAGAGTCCCAAGCAGGCACAGATGATCTGAGGATATCAAAACCCAGGCTACTCATGTCCATATCAACAAGCGCGTCAAAATCCACCTTGCAAACATCAAAAGGACCATAAGCAACCTAGGTATGAAGAAGTAGATTCTTCTTAAACTTCTAGAGGGAATCTAGGATGTTCTGGGATGTCTGTTGCTTGAAAGCCCCCAGGGCCTCATCTTCCTTCCGAAAGGTGCTATCCAGCTGCTTTTGGCACTCCTTGATAATTCTTTCCAAGCCGGTATAGTGCCTCGCGATGATCCTCTTCAGCTCCTCCTTCGCAATTATATGTCTCTCTCTCTCTAAAGCAAGCTCAGCCCCACACTCCTCTACCTTCATCTCCATGATTGCAAGGCACTCGGTGAGGACCCCTTATTTCTCATTTATTATCTCACTCTCCTCCCTCATCTTGTGATATAGCTCGCGCACCCTATTTAGCTCAGCCCTGGTGTCCACGAACTCCTTATTGTGGGCCTCCGTGTACCTTAGTTTGAGAACATTGACTTCAGATAGTAAGCGATATAGAGATGAAGATAAGTCCTCCCCAGTCTCAACAGGCACTCTTTTGACAGCAGGAGCTATAGAGGAGTTCTCAAGAGTAGGGGGAAAGGGGTATCCTCATTGATGGTAATCGTTGAGTTTGCTTGGGCAACAGTTGGCAAAATCACAATAGGGGACGAATGGATTGGGGTGATAAGGCCACCACGGTCAACTTTTCTTTTTCGATGATACTCCAATGAAGCACACATCTTCTCTTCCTCGCTGGAATGGCTGGTGCGCACGGCCTCAGTAGAAGTCTTACGCTTCTTGCGACCACTGCCTATCAAAAAATCAATATCCATAACTTTGTTAAGCTCGTGCGAGATACTGTCAGACTCACTGGAATTATCTTGCAGCCTCAATAGCCCTTTTCACCATCAATAACCCTAAGATCAGTAGAAGCAATTAACAAGTCAGTACCACCTCTATCCCTCTCCTCTTCCTCGAACTCAGGAAGAACAAAGGGACGGATTGTCATCCCTTAGTAATAGTAGAAGAATTTCGTAGGCTCCTCCAAATGCCCCGTTAATATCATGCCCAGCTGATCGAGAGAATCATGAGGCCAAGTATTCCTTGCTAGTTGCCCAAATAACCGTTAATATCATGCCCTCTAACTGTTCACACTGAGATCCTCCAGGCAGAACCTGAGGATATTCCTCGCAGTCAGGACCGCTTCCAGGGCCAGCACGCAACCGACGTGCAACCTCTAAAATTGCTTGACAGCCTCATTAGTGGTAAGACTCTTCTAGATGGCGAACATGTTTTCACTAGGGGAAAACCATCTAGTGGGGAACCCTAAGTCCACTCCAAGGATAGTACGGACTTGGATATACTTTCTCCATTTCAGCCGAAGGTTCTTACACTGATTTCGTATGATCGTTTGCGCCTTCCGTTAAGGGGAAAAGTAATAGAACCCTATTGACTCCCCCACATTAGCCCCCTTCAATTGTTACAGATGCTGGAAGACAGAGAGCATTGATATTTCACTACGCTGGCAACTATCGAGAAAGTACGCCATGGCAAGCCACTAGGAAAACCAAAGAGTTGGCTAGGAGTAAGGCGGTAGTCTTTGAGGAGGTTACAGAAGAAGGGATGCAAGAGGAGATGAAATCCTACCTCCAGGACATGTAAAGGGAGAAGGAAACTATCCTTCATTGCCTCACACACATGGTACGACCTCGACGGAATGGAAAATTTATAAGCAAAGTGATGGAGCTTGATTCCCCGCACAGCCAGAGCCCGTTTTATTTCCTCTGATGTGGTAGTGTAGACGTAGGGCTTTTCAGTTAAAACAACTGTAGCCAGACGGATCGAGACAATATGGTTGTAGGCTCTTCTCATCCACACCATGACTTGAGTAAAAAGAAAATAGAAATGGAAACTAAGAAGCAGAAAAGAATCATGAGAATTACCTCGATTCCAACTTGCAGAAAATAACAAATAATGAAAAACATAAAACCCCGAAGATCCCCTTTTAAGGAAAGTTTCCTTAAACCGTTCGAATGACCAAAAATGAACCAACGACCTTGATACGAGCAAGAAGAAATGGTTCATCTCTCAACGGTTAGATGTGTGCACCTAATACTCGAGTTCACACGTGGCAAGACAGCTGTTATGCATCGCGGCGTACCCAGCAAGCTACATTTGAAATGGGCCTAAGGCCCATCATTTTATAATGTCCTTTAGGCCCACTAAGGGGGGGGACTGGATTGTTTTGATTTGGTAACCACCAACCCAAATGACCCTATAGGATCTGAGTATTCGACCCGAATAGACCCGACCAGGAAGAAGAATGTTCACCGTAGAGATAGTTTGCTGGGGACCCCGTTAGGATGATGGATGTTCGAAAAGATAGCTCGCGGAGAAAGCTCACGTAAGCCTCGCAAGAATGGGGTCACGAGCTATGTCCGTAGAAGGGATCGCAAACCATACAAGTGACCCCCGCTCGTGACCAGTGGGTATGAGACTCGCTGGAGGTGTCAGTCCTAAGATTAGAAAGGACCGCATTTGTAATAACCCAATTTGCCTGGGCCCCCCCCAAAAAAACTAACAGTTTTACAAGCCCAAAAATAAACCTAAAATTACAAGGCCCAACATACTTAAAATTTTTTGTCAGAAAGCGAGAAACCCTAGGGTTTCTGGCGTCGCTGCTCCCATGTGCGCCGTACTCCTGCTCCAGCGCGTACGCCGCCCAAAGCTCCTCTTCGTCAACGCCTGCAAACAAGCAAGAAGAGGAACAGTAGTAGAAACAAAAAAGTAAATAGTAGAATAGGATATGTAATTGGCTATAAAAAGCCCCGAATATCATCAATGTATTTTACAAACCCCATCAAATACAAAAAAAAAAAAAAAAAACAAATCTTAAATACACAAAAAAGGAAGTTTGAAACAGAAAATATCAAAGGTGCCTTTTTTCTTATATTTTTCTTCGAAATAAATAAATAGAAATAGTTAAATCTTACCTCTCAATTCGTCTTCCCCTCTGTCGAACGTCGCCGGCATCCGAATACCCAAGAACCCATATGGGTTCTGATGAGGGTTCGAAAGGCAACGAAGGTTGATGTATTTCGCATATTATTTCCTTTTTATTTCTAAACGAAAGTCAGATTTAAAGGTTTTTATGTTAAAAAAGGAAAAGAGGATCAGAAAGGGCTGAAAAGGCCCATTTTTGCACCTCCAACCACCGTCTACGGCGGAGGCTTTTCGGAACCTTAGGCCAGAGAGGGAGAAATTTTGAGAGAAAAAAGGGGGTTCTTTCGGTTTTTTTAAAATGAAGGAAGAAATGAAAACTTTAAAAAAATTCTGCCTTAAATAGCAGTTATGAAACGGTGCCGTTTCATTTAGGCCCTTTAACGCCAAAACGGTGTCATTTAGGGAGGCCGACTCGAGACCCGACCCGCTCCAACCTCAGGGTCCGCGTGTTTTTGCGGAAGGGTCTAATTGCACTTTTAACCCATCCGCTTTTTTATTAGTTTGCAATCCAATTTGTTTCATTCTTTTAAATTTATCCTATTAATTTTATTTTTTTTATTTTAGTCCCCTAGAACAACGCTTTTAGATCGTAAAGGGATAATTTTCTAATTAGTCCCTCCTCCTTTTCGCGCATTTCACTTTAGTCCTTTATTTTGTTTTACAATTTAATTTGTTTATTTCATTAAGATTTATACCTGCAATTTTATTTAAATTTCGATTCAGTCCCTTATTTATTTAATCTCAGCCTTTCATGCATTTTTTTATTATTTTACTATTATTTATTTATTTATTATGGTCTTACTTTTTTATTTTGAAATTTATGTTGTTCACATTTGCATATTTTTCGCTTGTTATTTATTTATTTATTTTGCATATATACATATTATTTATATTTACAATCATTATTACGTATCTTTCATTTTTTACTTGTTTGAAATTACCTTATTTATTTTATAATTATTATGGTTTGATTATTAATATTATTATTATTGTAATTACATTAGTATTATTAATATTTCCTTATTTAAATATAATTTGCTTTTATATTATCTCATCATCACTATATCATATATTATGTTTAAATATAATTTGCTTTTTTATATATTGTACCCCAGATAAGATAAATACACATCGTTTTAAAAATTACGCTTGTATTTATTCGTAAAAATGGAAATTTTCAAAATAAGGCAATGTTTCATATTTGAGAGATTCGAGAAATCGTACCCTAACTTACTGGGCTTCGATTCTCTCGTTGAACTTAAATAGCCAAATATTCTTTTAAAATTAAAATACATGATTTTAAATAAAAAAATCTAAAGACAAGCTCATTCTCGAGGGTTCAAAATGCCGTGTCTTAACTTACGAGATGTGACATTTGTTATCTCGAGACGAGAGGGTCTTTGACATTTATTTCAATTTATTCAAGTGTTAAAAAAAACTAACATCAATGCAAAGAGGGGTCGTATTTTTAAATTATTTTCAAGTTTTCAACTTTCGATATTAAGACACGAATTAATCAATTAGGTACCAATTTTGGGCGTCACGAGGGTGCTAATCCTTCCTCGTGCGTAACTGATTCCCGAACCTATTTTTCTAGATTTTTGTAGATCGAAAAACATTGCTTTAAAACGATCAAACTACGAGGTGATCCAATCACACCTCATAAAAAAAAGGGTAGGTGGCGACTCCCATTTTTTTCGTTTTTTAAAATAAAAGGTCGATTTCAAAAGAGGTTTCGACACCATGGTGACTCCACTAGGGAACTAAAGAAGAGAGTCAAGCCGCTAGTTGATTAATTCTTTTCTTTTTGTCAAAAATTGATAATTTGGTTTAAATTTACCATCCTTTTGCTGCATCTCATTTTTATGGTCTGCATCATTTTATTATGTTTGCTTTATTGGTCCGAGTCTTTGGGATGTTTTAGCATATTGCATTTCATAACTGGTTGATTATACCCTTTTTAGTGGGAGTGAGAAACTATTCCTTCATGAGGTCTTCACCTTCGTATAGGGTAGTGGATCACTTTCGGGATACATCCGTACCTATGTCTTCGTGAGATTTTCATCTCCGTACAGCCATAGGGAAATGTATTCCCTTGAACTAAACTTGGTCCATATGAAGCTATAATGGGTGAGGATCGAGGAATCTGCATGTTTAGGTACCCTTACTTTAGAACCAAACTGCATATAGTGGGCCCTAAGAGCCCACCCTGGGTAGAACTATACCAAACCCTAGTGGTTACCCGAATAGGTGCTTTATTTATTATTCCTTGCTTACTTTGAATTCTAGCTTTATATACTGACTTGTTTTGTTTTACTTTGACTGTGATTGCCTGACATTTCCATCATAAAAAAGGTGTTGATTCACGTTCAATTACTAAATAGAGAGCTTGCCATGGAGAACGGGACTAGAGAAAGGTGATAGCTTGACAGAGGGGTACATCACGGGACCTTTCAAAGCCGACAAGGTTTATTCCAAAGCCGCTAATGTCCCAACCTTCCTAAAGAAACTAATGAACATCACGGGAATGTGTGAGCAATGGGTTGCAGCCCGGATCAAGCAAAAGGGGGATGGTAAATGTATCCCTTGGAATAGTTTGCGAGATTTGATCTTAGCACACCCAGATATGAAGAAAAGGGTCGATCTCATCGCTTTGAGCATTTATGGGCTGATTTTTTTCCCTAAAGCACTAGGGCACGTAGACGAGGCAGTTTTAGATTTGGTCGACAGACTTGACAGGAGGGTCATGTCTGTCCCTGCAATTTTGGCCGAAACATTCCGATCTTTGAATGCATGCCGAACAGCGGATGAAGGAAGATTCATTGGATGTGCGCAACTCTTGTTGGCATGGTTTCATAGCCACTTTTGGAAGGTAGAAAAAGTTTCTTATCGAGTATTCTCTGAGAACTACTCTCCATTAAAAAAATTAGTGGCTACACTGGGGCGAGATGACATTTCGGAAGAAAAATGGATGGCTATACTCCAGAATCTCCAAGATGAGGAGGTCGAGTGGAGAGCCCCTTGGATGATCCCTAATGAGATTCTGTACTGGTGTGGAGATTTTGATTGGGTTCCTCTACTTGGGATTTGAGGAGCTATTGGATATGCTCCTCTACTCGTGTTGAGGCAATATAGATCGAGGCAGTTCATACCAGCAATGCAAGGGCTAGCCTAGTGTGAGTTTTCGTATAAAAGGTGATAACTACAAGAAAAAGGTTCGAGAAATGTCTAACACCTGGAATCAAACCCACCGAATGAAAAGATTGGCTGCAAGTCTGATGGCAACCCCCGAATATAGTTGGTGGTGGGTTCAAAGAGTCAATGAGAACATCCCTGTGTCAAATCAAGAAGCCATTCGACCATTGGAAGAACACCTGTAAGTGAATCCATCTGAGCTAGAATCATCAAACATGATTTTGTAAAGAGGAATTTGGAGCTAGGAACGAAGATTGAGCAATTGGAAGAAGAAAATATGCAATTAAGACTAAATGTTGATGTCCAGAAGCTAGAGTCCGATAAGCTAAGAAAAGGAAAAGATAAGGCTGAAAAAGATTTGGACAGTTTAAAAAAAAATTACAAGAAGCTGCGTTTATCAATGAGGACTGACAGGTTGGGAAAGACATCAGAATAATGGTGACAAGAGATCAAAGAAGGCAGGAATAGAGTCGATCAATGGGAAAAGAAATGCCAAGCTACCCAGGTTCGAGAAAATGCTCTAGAAAGAGACCTATTGGAATGTCAAAATGAAAAGGTCAGATTAAAAGCCAGGGTAGCAGAACTAGAAAAGTCACTTCATTAGTATCGTAATCGCAACTCCACAATTGAGCTGAAAGTGAGCTTAAACAAGATTGAAGACCTGAAAAGGAAAATAGAAGAGCTTGAAATCGCATTACAAAATTGTGAACTCCAAGTTGAACTCCTTGAAGCAAACAACGAGCAATGGAAAGAGCAACTTCACCGTTCTCAAGGTCAGGTCAGGGATAGAGTCTATATCATAGGTGAAGCTGTGGCTCAAATACGAGAGGTGGCAGATCATTTGCAAACCCTAGAAATTCAGGCTGACATGCTAAGCTTGAAGTATGAATCAGAATCAGATCAGGGTCAAATGTTAGCTTGGCTTCTTAGGAAGGTTAAGGCTTTGACATTACGGCAAAGCTGTATATGTAATCCGTTTTATGTAAAGAAATTTGTTTTCTAGTAAAGTTGTTTTAACAGAATTGAATCAGAGTCAATGCCTCTTTTTTTGTATTCATTTGCATTACATTGCATCATATGCATTAAATTTCACAAAAAGACCCTAATTAAACGAAATTATTTCAGTTAATCTGGAAACCAACAAGAGTCAACCAATCGAAAATCGTTACAGTACTCGCGCCAAAACCAAAGTAATGGGCCAAAGATTGGAAAGGCTAGAACAGATTCAAAAAGTGATGCAAGACCAGTTGCAAGCGCAACTGCAAGAACAATTAGTGAAAGTACAATAGGAGACGAGGGATCAGATACTAGAATCCCAAGGAGGTATGATAAGTCAATTGGCGCAGTTGCTGGCTGAAGAACGTGAAAAAGGGAAGGGCATTGCAGTCAACTCAGGGGATGACAATGAGGATCCTTTTTACCCCCCGGGTTTTACCCGATAAATGCCTAGGCACAACCAGAGGCGTATCCATGAAGGGTACCAATCATAATTAGACCCCAATAGTATAAAACCGGTACCTCGACACCGATGAACTACCAAACAGGCTCAGGTTCCAATCCGGGGGATAACCCAACCAATCCCATTGTTCCTGATCTAGATGATATGGTAGAAATAGAAAAACAAGAGTTGAATTGCCAAAGCAAATTAAAGATTGATGAAGATGGCTAGAAGAAAAATTTAGAGCAATGGAAAATGCTGATTATCATTGCAGAATCGATGCCAAGGACCTGAGTTTAGTCCCAGAGTTAGTGCTTCCTCTGAAGTTCAAAACTCTAGAGTTTGAGAAATATAATGGGACTAGTTGTCCAGAAGCGCACATTACTATGTTCTGTCGAAATACGACAGGATATGTCAATAATGATAAACTGTTAATCCACTACTTTCAAGACAGTCTGATTGGGTCAACAGTTAAATGGTACAACCAACTGAGTCATGCCAAAATCAATTCATGGAAATACCTGGCACAAGCTTTTATGAAGCAATATAGTCATGTGACGGACATGACACCCGACAGAATAACGCTACAGAACATGGAGAAGAAGCAAAATGAGAGCTTTAGGCAATATGCCCAAAGATGGAGAGAGGTGGCAACACAAGTCCAGCCACCTCTTCTGGAAAAAGAAACCATAATGCTTTTCATCAACACTTTAAAAGCCCCATTCATCAACCATATGTTGGGAAGTGCTACTAAGAGCTTCTCTGATATAGCGATGTCTGGTGAAATGATTGAAAACGCAGTGAGAAGTGGTAAGATACACGCGGGGGAAAAATCCAAAAGATCGACCCCGAGGAAGAAGGAAAACGAGGTAAATAATGTAAGCACATACAATAAGGGTTATTCGAAACCAATTACTGTTGGCCCGCCAAGGACAGTAACCACTAGCCATCAGAGCCCTCCAAGACAAGAATCCAACCCGAGGCTAAATACAGAAATGCTCTAGTTCACACCCATCCCAATGATATATAGAGAGCTGTATCAGAGTCAGTTTGATGCACATGTGGTATCCCCTTTCTACCTGAAACCTATGTAATCTCTATTCCCCAAATGGCATGACACAAATGCTCAATGCAAGTACCACGCGGGAATCACGGGACATTCAATCAAAAACTACACTGCATTTAAAAAGTTGATAGAAAGGTTCTTTAAAATGTGAATTGTAAAGTTTGACGACCCATCAGGACCTATTGTGGTAGGAAATCTGTTACCCAGTCATTCTTATGAAGGGGTAAATGTGATAATTGAGAACGGAGGGAAAAGAACCAAGATGGATGTAGTAGAAGTAAAAACCCCACTGAAATGGGTTTGGAAGAAAATGGTAGAGGGAAGATTAATCAAACCGGATTCAGAAGAGAAACCTGAAGGGATGAGGAACTACTTTGAGTTCCATGCTAAGGAGGGTCATAAGATCTATGAGTGTGTTGATGGACAACAAAGAGCTAGAATTATTTGAATATGCTATGGGCTCCGAAAAAGAAGATGTGTGCGCCTCAGAAGAGGGGTCAATAGAGAAGGTCTATAAAGTCAACCACCCTGTGGTTATTATTTCATGACCTAGAAGCAATGAAGCTGGAGTGCAAATTGCACCAAGGGTCATAATCCAGAAACCTGTAACTTTACCATACAAGGATAGCAAGAAGGTTCCCTGGAATTATGACTGCAACGTGACGATCCCGGGAGAAGAGAACCCTATTAGTGCTCTAGAAGAAGGCCAAGAGGTGGGTTTCTACATGTGCAATGGGATGCGCTATGATCCATCAAATGCAAGAGCTGAACCTGTTAAAGGAAAGACCCCAATAGTTGAACAAAAGAAGGAAAAGACGGTCAGACTCAAATCGCCAGTTAACGAGCCAGTAACTGAGAACGAGGCTAGGGAATTTCTAAAATTCTTAAAGCATAGCGAGTACAGCATTGTAGAACAGCTACACAAGCAACCGGCTCCCATCTTAGTGCTAGCTTTTCTCTTAAGTTCGGAGACACATCGTGGCGTGTTAATGAAAGTGCTAAACAAAACTTATGTTGCTAACGATATCTCTGTAAACAAGCTGGACCGCCTAGTTAACAATATAAATGCCCATAACTTTATCTTCTTTGACGATGATGAAATACTGCCAGGGGGTATGGGATTTGCAAAGGCTCTGCACATCACCACCTGCTGCAAAGGGTATACCTTACTAGGGGTGTTAATTGATAATGGATCTACACTAAATGTCTTGCCCTTATCCACTCTGAATAGGTTACCTGTGGATAGCTCTCATATGAAGACGTGTCAAAACATAGTGAGAGTATTCGACGGAACCGAAAGGAGGGTAATAAGAAGGATTGAGATACCCCTATTGATTGGTCCAAACTCGTATGAAGTAGATTTCTTGGTGATGGACATTAAGCCTTCTTATAATTGTTTGTTGGGGAGACCTTGGTTTCTTACGACTGGGGTAGTGCTATCATCACTGCACCAGAAGCTAAAATTGGTAACTGAGGGTCGACTGGTAACGATAAGTATAGAAGAAGACATTATTGCATCTATAACCAGTGACACGCCATACGTAGGGATAGACGATTAAGCGATATAATGTTATTTTTGATCATTGGAATTTGTGAATGCAACCTTCATCGTCGAAGGGAACAAGATCTCGATACCCAAAATCTCCAAAACTACAAGGACGGGCTTGCAACTGACGGTCAAGGAAGGAGCCTTACCTGGGAGAGGACTTGGAAAATGCCTACAAGGAAAGTCGAGGCACCTATGCTGAAGGACAAATGAGACCGCTTTGGTTTAGGATTTAAGCCAGATACGAGACAAAAGAAGAAGGAGATGGAGAAGAAACAAGAAAAGAGAAGAGCACGACTGAGCTGGGAAGAGGTCAAGTGGGAATCAATGACCTTTCCCCATATATCCAAGACTTTCGTGTCAGGAGGAACTATTCACCCTGAACGAAAGATGTTAAGAAAAGAGACTGCTGAAGAAATATTGAAAAATCTGAACATAAACGCCATATCTGAAGAAGGAATCTGGGGAGAAAATTTATCAGACATCTGCCCCTATGTACCTGGAAGTGTTCTGAACAACTGGACTGCGAAATAGATTCTTGTAGTTTTTAGAGCTAATTCAGAGTAATGTTCAAAACACGCTTATTGCTCTAAGCCTAAGAGCAATAAGAATCATTTGTGAATTAAGCTTATGTCTAATATCTTTATTCCAATAAAATGCATCTTTGAGTATCATTTTGAGCCAATATTCTTTTATTCTTTTCATTTCATTCATAATCATACCATACAGATAATTATTCTTAGATTCTTTTGTTCTTTGGATTTTTCTTCATCCCTATAACAGGTCTCCAGATATCAATGATATGAGCGACACTGCTACTGACTCAGAATCTCATTTTGAGCAAGATATGAGTATAGAGTACTCTCAGGATTTTGAAGATGATTGAGATTGTAACCTATCTCCTGATTTGCTGAGGATGGTAAAACAAGATGAGAAACAAATCTTGCCTTATAAAGAGTCAATGGAAATTGTGAGCTTAGGAGAGGAAAAAGAGGTGAAGATAAGAGCTTGCATTACCACAGAGACAAAGCAAGACCTCATTAAATCACTCCAAGTATTTAAGGATGTCTTCACATGGTCATATCAAGACATGCCCGGGGTTAAGTACTAATATCGTGATACACCGGCTCCCTATAAAGGAAGAGTGCAAGCCAGTTCAATAGAAGCTCTGAAGGATAAGCCCTGATGTTTTACTGAAAATAAAAGAGGAAGTCAAGAAAAAATTTGATGATGGTTTTTTACGGGTGGTTAAATACTCAGAATAGGTAGCCAATATCGTCCCGTCCCTAAAAAAGATGGGAAAGTACGAATGTGCGTAAACTATAGGGACTTAAACAAAGCCAGCCCGAAAGGCAATTTTCCATTGCCACATATCTACACTTTAGTGGACAACACGTCAGGTTACTCACTGTTCTCCTTCATGGATGGTTTCTCGGGATACAATCAAATAAAGATGCATCCCGAAGACATAGAGAAGACCACATTCATGACCATGTGGGGAACATTTTGCTATAAGGTGATGCCATTTGGACTGAAAAATGCGGGAAAAACGTATCAAAGAGCCATGGTAACTTTGTTTCATGATATGATGCACAAAGAAATTGAGGTTTATGTAGACGATATGATCGCAAAGTCCCGAAACGAGAAGGAGCACGTAAAAGTCTTGAGGAAATTGTTTTTTGAGATTGAGAAAATACAAATTGAAGCTCAATCCAGCAAAATGTACTTTCGGGGCTAGGTTGGGAAAATTGCTAGGATTTGTAGTCAGTGAAAAGGGGATCGAGATCGACCCAGATAAAGTTAAGGCTATACAGAAGTTGCTTCCACCACACACTTAAAAAGAAGTTCGAGGTTTCCTAGGAAGACTAAATTAGATTGCCCGGTTCATTTCACAACTAACTGAGAAATATGACCCCATATTCCATCTCCTCAAGAAACACAACCTAGGCGTTCAGGATGAGGAGTGCCAGAAGACTTTCGATAAGGTCAAACATTACTTGTCCAATGCTCCAGTACTGATGCCACCTAACCTAGATAGGCCGTTGATACTGTACTTGGCAGTATTCGGGAATTCCATGGGATGCGTGCTTGGTCAACAAGATGAGTCGGGAAGAAAAGAAAGAGCGATATACTATCTTAGTAAGAAATTTACTGAATGCGAGACAAGATATTCACCAATCGAGAAGTTGTGTTGTGCCCTAATTTGGACAACCAGAAGATTGAGAAAGTACATGCTGTACCACACAACCTGGCTCATCTCAAAACTGGACCCTCTAAAGTACATGATGGAGTTGACTGCCTTAAATGGAAGAATGATTGGATGGCAAATTTTGCTTTCCGAATTTGACATAGTCTATGTGAACCAGAAGGCTGTAAAAGGAAGCACAATAGCATATTTTCTAGCTAGTAGAGCTTTAGAAGATTACGAGCCTTTAAACTTTGATTTCCTAAATGAAGATCTAATGTATGTTGCAACCACTGAAGAAGACTCTCAAGAAGGTCATCCTTAGAAGATAAACTTCGACGGGGCCTCAAACGCTGTGGGTAACGGAATTGGGGCAGTCTTGGTATCCCCAAACGGAGATCATTATCCCTTCACTAGCAAATTGGAATTTGATTGCACGAAAAATATGGCAAAATATGAAGCATGCATCATGGGTATCCGTGCAGCCATAGGACGTAAAATAAAAGTGCTAGAGGTATATCGGGATTCTGCACTAGTGATCTATCAACTCAAGGGAGAATGGGAGACAAGAGATCCCAAGTTAATCAATTATCGAAGGTTGGTTCTTGAGAATTGAGGAGTTTGATGACATCGCTTTCTATTACCTCCCACGAGATGAAAATCAGGTGGCTGATGCCCTGGCTACTTTGGCTTCGATGGTTAAAGCGAACAAACAAGAGTATATAAAGCCTATCTAGATTAGTATTTATGAAACTTCGACTCATTGTTACAACATCGAAGAAGAAGAAGAAGAAGAAGAAGAAGAAGAAGAAGAAGAGGACGATCACCCTTGGTACAACGATAAATTGCGATATGTGAAGAATTGTGAATATCTTGACCAAGCAACTGAAAATGATAAAAAGACGTTGAGAAGACTGGCCAATGACTATGTCTTAAATGGGGAGATCTTATATAAAAGGAGAAAGGATCAGGTGCTACTAAGATGTGTAGACACTTTCGAGGCTAAGAAAATCTTGGAGGAAGTCCAAGAAGGTGTGTGCAGAACACATGCCAATGGTTTTACAATGGCTAGGCAAATCATGAGAGTCGAGTATTATTGGTCCACCATGGAAGGAGACTCCATCAGTTATACCAAGAAATGCCACAAGTTTCAAATTTATGGAGATAAAATTCATGTACCTCCCTCACCTCTTCAAGTTATAACTTCTCCATGGCCTTTCTCTATGTGAGGCATGGATGTCATTGGGCCAATTTCACCCAAAGCTTCTAACGGGCATCGGTTCAACTTCGTGGTCATCAATTACTTTACAAAGTGGGTGGAAACAGCTTCATATGCCAATGTCACAAAGTCGGAAGTCAACAAGTTCTTAAAAAAGGAGATCATATGTCGATATGGAATGCCAGAAAGGATCATATCTGACAATGCACTAAATTTGAACAACAGCACGATATCAGAAGTCTGCAGTCAGTTCAAGATCAAAGACCACAACTCACCACCATATCGCTCAAAAATGAATGGTGCAGTGGAGGAAGCCAATAAGAACATGAAGAAAATCATGGGGAAAATGACTGAGACTTATTAAGATTGGCATGAGAAGTTACCATTTGCCATCTATGCCTATCGAACATCTGTCAGGTCCTCAACCGGGGCAGCGCCTTTCTCTTTGGTTTATGGAATGGAAGTGGTTTTACCCATTGAAGTCAAAATTCCTTCTCTCCGAGTTTTGGCAGAATTGAAGTTGTATGAAGTAGAATGGATCCAATCCCGATATGATCAGCTAAACTTGATTGAAGAGAAAAGGTTGAAAGCCATCCGTCATGGTCAGATGTACCAAAAGCGAATGTTGCGAGCTTACAACAAAAAAGGTTCGTCCCTGAGAATTCCATGAGGGGGACCTAGTATTGAAAAAGATATTGCCCATACGAAAGGATTTTAGAGGGAAATGGATGCCAAATTAGGAAGGACCTTATGTGGTAAAGAAGGCCTTTTTTGGAGGAGCGTTGATTTTGACTGAGATAGATAACAAAAGCTTGCCCAATCCTGTAAATTCAGACTCAGTCAAGAAGTACTTCACCTAATTAAAAAATAAAAAAAGAGGAGAGGCCAAGGCGAAAACCCGCAAAGGGCGCCTTGAGACCAAAGAGGTTTTTGAGTTGAAAACCCCGAAAAGGGCAATTCAAATTTTGATCAAAGATGGGGCATGTGGTAGTCTTGTTATCCCTGAATGAATAAGAAGGAGAGATGCTACGTCTTGGAGCATCAACAAAGCATTCAAGGTCTTCTAAACACATATCAAGTTCAAAAGGGTCCTCGAGGAGTTTGTGCGGAGAAGCTCATGCTACGATATCTGGGGCTCCTGTTTTCATCTTATTCACTTTGTATTTAAGAAAATTTTCTATTTTAATTAATTTACCCATTTCAATCTTTGCCCTCAATAAAATTTCTTTTGTCCATTGTGATAATATTTTTTCAAGCATTTTTATTGAAATAATGATTAATGGACTAATAATATTCAAGTAAAGGGAATTCTGCATATTGTTCTGAAAGGTTTTTTAAAATAGTACAAGGATCTGTGTAACACCCCAAACCCGGCCAAAACACCACGACCGGATCTGGCATGTCACTAAGTAGATTTAGTAAAACATGTCACTTTTTTTTCGAAAAATATTTGTCGAGTTTAAACATTCACACCGAAAAACTTAATAATTTGTTAATTAATATAAGATATAAATTTTTATAAGATGCCTTTATGAATTAAAACTAAAATTTAGTACATGCCTTAGTTTTAATTTTTTATCGAATAATTCAAGTGTCTGAAGGTAAAGCCCAAAAACCGGAAATATAAAACTAATGGCCCATGGCTTTATTACAACGAAATATAAAACCCATTAATTAAAAATGTTAAGAATAAATAACTAAGTAAAATCTTCTGCTGAATCGAAATAATCTCTTGCATGGCCACCTTGCGCTCCTCTCCAGCCCGGTCCGATGCTTTAAGTGTCTCCTGTAAAATGTTAAATAATAGGGTGAGTCACGAGACTCAGTGTGCAACCCTCATGCACTATTAGATTTGGGCCTTAACCCCACAGAACAGATACCAGAATATAATATATCAGAAAATATGCAAAGCCCAACCCAAATCCTAGGTTTCCATCCGTTACACGCCACCCTTACCTGCAAGTCACACCATTTGGGGATTTCTACAATCAACCCACACCGCTACCCACTATTGATGGCAGACATGCTGCTCATCGTCAGATCATGGCCTTAGCCACTACAACGGATCATGGCAAAAGCCACTACAACAGGTCACGGCAGAAGCCGCTACAACAAAACACTTCCCCTTTCAATAAACCCAACCCCATGCAATTACAGAAAACAACATACCTACCACATATGTCGTCTTAACAAGAACATTCACTTAGGAATGACAGAGATCACTAACCTGGTTATTCGCTTTTACCCTCCTTGGGTTTCAAACATTATGCCGGGATTTCGGCATTTATCAGATTATAAGAGATTAATAAACATGTTTTAACAGGCAATCTAAATGGTGTAGAAGTGTTACACACCTGATATCGCATAGTTTTACTCCCTAGTTAAATCCTTACTATCTGGATCTACAACCCTTAGTCTAAAACCTTGCTCAAATGCCGGAAGAATACGAAGATTTGGGCTCCCCTACATTCGGCCAAGGGTTAATAAATACCCAAATTTACACGTTAAAAATCAATAGATCTCCTTACCTTGAAATCCCGAAAGTAACACGATTCGAGCTTTTAGAAGAAAGAAGAGAAAAGAATAATGGAGTTTTCGGCTTTTAGAAGAAAGAAGAGAAAAGAACAATGGAGTTTCGGCTTTTGAATCAAAGTGAAGATGAGGGAATAGGGTTAGGAATTTCGGCTTCTACTCAGAGGAGAAGAGAAAAAAAAGATGGAAACCTTAAATGCCGAAAAATAAAGAAGAGAACCCTCCCTATTTATAGAAATTTCGGCACTTACCTATGAAAAACCGAAAGTGCCCTTCCTGATAACTAAAAATTAAGAAAATAAAAAGGGAAAATTCGGCACCCCATTGCCATAAAGAAACTGATTTCTTCCCTCGTCTAGGTGATAGAATTTTGGCCAACACCTAGCCTTGTAGATAGCTCCTATCTTTTCTCTTTTTATCTTCCATATTATCAACTATAATATCTATATTATCCCATTCACATAAATCCTCCTATTTTTGAGTCTTGTTGCCATCCATTCCACCTAACCCTAATGCCAAAAATTAGCTAACTTAAATTAAAATAATTGGGCTCCATGAAACTTAAATTTGGGCCCCTTACTCCCTTGTGTGGCGTCACCTCTTAATATTGGGCCATAAGCCCACTTTGGTATTGTAAACACAGATACTACCTTTTAAACCCTATAATGCCCAAACAGATAATTTTAATCAAGGCCTCTACCTAAGCATGAGCCTAATTTGGACCCCTAACACTTAGATTGACACATTAAACATATCCACCCATTAAACGCATAGGCCCAAAAATTCAGGATGTTACAGTTCTACCCCCTTAAAGAAATTTCGTCCTCGAAATTTCCAACTAACTATTAATCATACTACCTAAGTCTCACCACTATGCTTTCGCTGCGCACTCTAATAATATATAAACATTGCACGCATACGGTTTCTATACCCAAAAATATAGCATCCACACAAAACATTCCCGACTTAATGGTGATTGAACAATCCCGAGCCTTATGCTCATCAGACCTACATCTTAAACATGTTCCTGACTTCCTCCAACATTCATCTGGATGACGCCTTCTGCAATATTCGCAAACTCGAAAGTTTGGACGTACCTTAACATGCTTCACAAAACGAGACTGCAGCCCTAGAAAACTACGATCTTTTTTTTTTTCTTACAGTCCACGCACCCAAACCGAAGTGTTTCACCGATTTCTTTAACCACCTTCAGTACCTCCCTAACTAGCTGAGTCAGCACATCAGTCCTAATACTTCCACGGCCTCGGCCGCGGCCTCTTCTTCCTCTTCTAGCGCTCATCGTTGATTCTCTAAATTAGAAATTTTATGAACTATTAATTTCTTTCACTGATTAACCACGAACAATCTTATGGAAAGTAGTTTTAAGAGTGGTTCTTTCGAATTCGAACCTATCTACAGTTTCAGTCTCAAGTTTATCTTCTAATTCTAGAAACCACATACATTCATCGCATAAGGGTTTTTTTTTTCATCATTTCTCTACCCGGGGGTATTTCCGTAGTTTTGTCCTATTGGGTATTTTCCAAAATAAAGTATCTTGGTGATTTTCTTTGAATTAGAATTACTTTGGGTACATTTTTTTTCTTTTTTATAAAGCAAGGGTCTTTTGGAAAACAAGTTTTTTTTTTTTTGAAGTAGAGATATTTTGATGTTGTTGTTGTTTTGTTCCCTTTTTTTTTTATAAACAGGGATACCTTGGAAGGTTTTTTTTTTCTTTTGCAAACCGGGTTCTTTTGTAAATCTATTTTCGAGTAAATTTGCAAAACTTAGGTATTTTATAAAATCACGATTGTTTGAAAATTTTCACAAACCAAGGATATTTTGAAAATTTTGCCAACAAAAGTGTTTCGGTAATTTTCACAAATTTTGGTAGTTTTACAATTTTGGGGTATTCTGGAAATTTTCACAAATCAAGTGTATTTTGAAAATTTTACAAAACTTGGGGGGTATTTTAGTTATTTTATAAATCAGGGGTAAAATTTTTTTTCCAAAATAAGGGTATTTTTAGCAATTTTGTAAAAATAAGGTGGTTGGTCCCTTTCGGGTTTTAATTGTAGATTCTGACCCGTCAACAAATCCTCGTGGCTAGGGTGAACAGTCACTACGCACCAGGTAGGATTCCAGCGAAGAGGAGGTGAGTTACTAGGACTGCTTAAGTACCAGGCTCTTTCGGATCCAATCCTAGACATGCGCATGCCTGTTGCCACACCTTAGTCTTACGACTCGTTCGCGGGTTTTGTTTAGTGAAATTACGTCTTATGAGATTTAAGGAGTTATTTTAGCTAAGCCTAAAGTCCATCAAGTTCTAATCTAACTAATCTATGTCCCATAAAGCCCATCGAGCCCACATATGCTTCACACAATGGTTTAGAATACTTACCTGGCGGACTTGGGCCGGAGACGCAGGTGCCAAGCCGAGGAAACCATCCTGTATCATTTATAAATATACATGTTTCATAAACCCATTTTTAGAAAATGTTTTGAGCCCAAAAACTCCCAGAGTCGAGTTTTGAACCGGGCTCTGATACCAATTTGTGACACCCCAAACCCGGCCCAAACACTACAACCGGATCTGGTATGTCACTAAGGAAATTTTATAAAAAGACGTGGCACTTTGGAAAACAAATATCAGGTTTAAATATTTATGCTGAAAGCTTAATAATTTATTAAGTTGTATAAGATATAAAGTTATAAAATGCCTGGGTGAGTTTTAAATAAAAACCGAGATTTTGTACATGTCTTAACTTAATTTAAATATAAAATTTAAATGCCCAGTAATAAAAGCCCAACATAAAACCAAAACATAAATAATAGTCTAGTGGCCTAAGGCCTTATTACAACGAAATTTAAAACCCTTAATCAAAATATTAAAAACAATATTCTAAGTAAAATCTTCTGCTGGATCAAGAACTCTCTCCCATGGCCACCTCGCGCTCTTCTCCAGCCCGGTCCATTGCACTAGGTGCTACCTGAAATTGTTAAATAATAGGGTGAGTTGCGAGACTCAGTGTGCAACCCTCATGCACCATTAGATTTGGGCCTTAACCCCACAGAACATATAACAGAATATAATATATCAGAAAATATGCAAAGCCTAACCCAAATCCTAGGTTTCCATCCGCTACACGCCACCCTTACCTGCCAGTCACACCATTGGGGATTTCTACAATCAACCCACACCGCTACACACTATCGATGACAATCATGCTGCTCATCATCAGATCATGGCTGTAGCCACTATAACAGGTCATGGCAGAAGCCACTACAATAGGTTATGGCAGAAGCCGCTACAACAGGTCACGGCAGAAGCCGCTACAACAGGTCACGGCAGAAGCCGCTACAACAGAACACTTCCCCTTTCAATAAACCCAACCCCATGCAATCACAGAAAATAGCATACTTATCACATATGTCATCTTAATAGGAACATTCACTTATGAATGACAGAGATCACTAACTTGGTGATTCGCTTTTACCCTCCTTGGGTTTCAATCATTATGCCGGGATTTCGGCATTTATCAGAATATAACAAATTAATAAACATATTGTAACAGCCAATCTAAATGGTGAGAAAGTGTTACACACCATTGATGTCGCGTAGTTTTACTCCCTTAGTTAAATCCTTACTATCTGGATCTACAACCCTTAGTCTAAAACCTTGCTCAAAAGCCGGAAGAATACGAAGATTTGGGCTCCCCTACATTCGGCCAAGGGTTAATAAATACCCAAATTTACACGTTAAAAATCAATAGATCTCCTTACCTTGAAATCCCGAAAGTAACACGATTCGAGTGTTACTAAACTCTATCTTAGAGATCTAAGCTAGTGACTCCCCTTCAAATCCCGGAATGCCGCAAATAAGAGAAAAACTTAAGATTAGTTTCTTATAGCCATTCGGCTAGAGTCCCTAAAAAGCCAGAAAAGATTTAAATCTTACGAATCAATACTTACCTTTAGTTTCCTTCGAGATTCGGCACAAGCAGATACCCCAGAGAGAATTCGGCAAACACATGAGATGAGATCTAAGGATTTCGGCTTTTATGGAAATCCTGAAAAAGATGAACTAATGCGTTTTCGGCTTTTAGAAGAAAGAAGAGAAAAGAATAATGGAGTTTTCGGCTTTTAGAAGAAAGAAGAGAAAAGAACAATGGAGTTTCGGCTTTTGAATCAAAGTGAAGATGAGGGAATAGGGTTAGGAATTTCGGCTTCTACTCAGAGGAGAAGAGAAAGAAAAGATGGAAACCCTAAATGCCGAAAAATAAAGAAGAGAACCCTTCCTATTTATAGAAATTTCGGCACTTACCTATGAAAAACCGAAAGTGCCCTTCTTGATAACTAAAAATTAAGCAAATAAAAAGGGAAAATTCGGCACCCCATTGCCATAAAGAAACCGATTTCTTCCCTCCTCTAGGTGATGGAATTTCGGCCAACACCTAGCCTTGCAGATAGCTCCTATCTTTTCTCTTTTTATCTTCCATATTATCAACTATAATATCTACATTATCACATTCACATAAATCCTCCTATTTTTGAGCCTTGTTGCCATCCATTCCACCTAACCCTAATGCCAAAAATTAGCTAACTTAAATTAAAATAATTAGGCTCCATGAAACTTAAATTTGGGCCCCTTACTCCCTTGTGTGGCGTCACCTCCTAATATTGGGCCACCAGCCCACTTTGGTATTTTAAACACAGATACTACCTTTTAAACCCTATAATGCCCAAATAGATAATTTTAATCAAGGCCTCTACCTAAGCCTGAGCCCAATTTGGACCCTTAACACTTAGATTAACACATTAAACATATCCACCCATTAAACGCATAGGCCCAAAAATTCAGGATGTTACAATCTGAAAACAGGACCACTATTCAGAACTAACCAAACTTAGGGGTTAGAAACATTTGAGAAAAATAGTCTAAATTGTGACTATTTCTTTGGATTTTCTGTTAAAGACACCAGTTGAACAAGAAGGCATGGTAACACATCAGTGATAGAACCTTGATAAATAGCAAGCAATGAAAACCTAAACATTAAAAAGGGATCATTCTCGAAAAATGACATTCTGCATTCATGCAAATATCATTCATACACATCTAGTTAGGAGCATTTGATTCATCCTGATCATGACATCCTAATCACTAGGCATAAATAGGCCCATGAAATGGATTCTATAGGTCATGTTCTCCGGAATAGGGTAACAAATTAGTGAAACTACAAATGTTATATCCCTAAAATTACAGTGGAATGGATTAAAGCTACAAATTATAAACCTTATCTCCTTGAAGTTGCAGTGGAGCAGGTTGAAATTACAAGTTTTATCTCCCTGAGGTTGCAGTGGAGCAGATTGAAAATACCAAATCTTATCTCTCTGAGGTTGTAGTAGAGCAGATTAAAGTTAAAACCTTATCTCCCTGAAGTTGTAGTGGAGCAGGTTAAAATTACAAGTCTTATCTCCCTGATGTTGCAGTGGAGCAGATTGAAAATAGCAAATCTTATCTCTCTGAGTTTGCAGTAGAGCAGATTAAAGTTATAAACCTTATCTCCTTGAAGTTGCAGTGGAGCAAGTTGAAGTTACAAGTCTTATCTCTCTGAAGTTGCGGTAGAGCAAATTGAAAATAGAAAATCTTATATCTCTGAGGTTACAGTGGAGTAGATTAAAGCTATGGATCTTATTTCCCTAAAGTTGTAGTGGAGCGGATTAAAGCTACAAGTCTAATCTCTCTGAAGTTATAGTGAGGTAGATCGAAGCACTAATTCCTATACCCTAAAAGATGCAGTGGGATGGAATGAGGCTACTTGAAGAAGAGAAACACCAAAGAATTCGAGATTCGGAAACCAGACAAATTTAGTCCTTTTTAAAAAGGTCTTTGCTCCATTATCTTTACACGACAATGAGCAAAGAGGGGCAGCTGTAATAACCCAATTTTCCCGGGCCTAAAATAAAAAAAAAGCAAAAAAAATAATAACTAATAGTTTTACAAGCCCAAAAATAAACCCAAAATTACAAGGCCCAACAGGCCAACATACTTAAAGCTAGAAACCCTAGGGTTTCTGGCGCGGCTGCTCCCATGTGCGCCATACTCCTACTCCAGCGCGCATGCTGCCCAAAGCTCTTCTCTATCAACTCCTGCAAACAAGCAAAAAGAGGAATAGTAGCAGAAACAAAAAAGTAAACAGTAGAATAGGCTATGTAATCGGCTATAAAAAGCCCCGAATATCATCAATGTATTTTACAGACCGCATCAAATACAAAAAAAAAAAGATCTTGAATACACAAAAAAAGGAAGTTTGAAACAGAAAATATCAAAGGTTCCTTTTTTACATTTTTCTTCGAAATAAATAAATAGAAATAGTTAAATCTTACCCGTCGATTCGTTTTCTCCTCCGTCAAATGTTGCCGGCATCCGAATACCCAAGAACCCATATGGGTTCTAATGAGGGTTTGAAAGGGAACAGAGGTTGATGTATTTCGCATATTATTTCCTTTTTATTTCTAAACCAAAGTCAGATTTAAGGGTTTTTATGTTAAAAAGGAAAATAGGATCGAAAAGGGCTGAAAAGGCCTAATTTTTTGCACCTTCGACCATTGTCTACGACGGAGGCTTGCCGGAACCCTAGGCCGGAGAGAGGGAGAAATTTTGAGAGAAGAAAAAGGGAGTTCTTTCGGTTTTTTTTTTAAAAAAAGAAGAAGGAAGAAATGAAAACTTTAAAAAATTCCTCCTTAAATAGCAGTTATGTGACGACGTCGTCTTATTTAGGCCCTTTAATGCCAAAACAGCGTCGTTTAGGGAGGCCGACCGGAGACTCGACCCGCTCCAACCTTAGGGTCCGCGTGTTTTTGCGGAAGGGTCTAATTGCACTTTTAACCCTTCTTCTTTTTTATTAATCTGCAATCCAGTTTGTTTCATTCTTTTAAATTTATCCTATTAATTTTATTTTTTTATTTTAGTCCCCCAGAATGGTGCGTTTAGAGGGTAAAGGGATAATTTTCTAATTAGTCGCTCCTCCTTTTCCCGCATTTCACTTTAGTCCTTTATTTTGTTTTACTATTTAATTTGTTTATTTCATTAAGATTTATACCTGCAATTTTATTTAAATTTCGATTCAGTCCCTTATTTATTTAATCTCAGCCTTTCATGTATTTTTTTATTTTACTATTATTTATTTATTATGGTCTTACTTTTCTATTTTAAAATTTATGTTGTTCACATTTGTATATTTTTCGCTCATTATTTATATTTGTACATTTTTTGCTCGTTATTTATTTATTTATTGCATATATACATATTATTTATATTTACATTCATTATGACCCATCTTCAGTTTTTTACTTCTTTTAAATTACCTTATTTATTTTATAATTATTATGATTTGATTATTAATATTATTATTATTTTAATTACATTAGTATTATTAATATCTCCTTATTTAAATATAATTTGCTTTTATATTATCTCATCATCACTATATCATATATTATGTTTAAATATAATTTGCTTTTTTATATATTGTACCCCAGATAAGATAAATACACATCATTTTAAAAATTACGCTTGTATTTATTCGTAAAAATGGAAATTTTCAAAATAAAGCAATGTTTCATATTTGGGAGATTCGAGAATTCGTACCCTAACTTACAGAGTTTCGATTCTGTCGTTGAACTTAAATAGCCAAATATCCTTTTAAAATTAAAATACATGATTTTAAATAAAAAATATAAAGACAAGCTCATTCTCGAGGGTTCAAAATGTCGTGTCTTAACTTACGGGATGTGGCATTTGTTATCTCGAGACGAGAGGGTCTTTGACATTCGTTTCAATTTATTCAAGTGTTAAAAAAAAACTAACATCAATGCAAAGACGGGTCGTATCTTTAAATTATTTTTAAGTTTTCAACTTTTGATATTATGACACGAATTAATCAATTAGGTATCAATTCTAGACGTCACGAGGGTGCTAATCCTTCCTCATGCGTAACTAACTCCCGAACCCGTTTTTCTGGATTTTTGTAAACCGAAAAACATTGCTTTAAAACGGTCAAACTACGAGGTGATCCAATCACACCTTATAAAAAAAGGGTTGGTGGCGACTCCCATTTTTTTGTTTTTTTCTAAAATAAAAGGTCGATTTCAAAAAGAGGTTTCGACATCATGCTCCGCAGATATGCGTCCAATAAACCAGGGGATGCCCAAGGAATTTCAGCACTAGGGATAGGGAATGCCAGTGCCATTGGCCCCAAGACCGAGGCCAAATAGTGGGCCCTATTGTGAACTATAATAGTAGCAGTAGGAACATGCATAAACACCCCTTGCGTTTCAATTAATACGATACGAGAAAAATATTACCCAACAAACTTAAAGTTAAAGGTTTAAAATTTAATGTTTATAGCATGCGCTTAAAATTTAAAATTTCGGATTAGGATTTGGTTTGGTTAGGATTTTCTTTTGTGGTTGTTTTTTAGACTAAAAATTTAGTTTGATTTTAAAAGGTTGAAGAAGTTTGAATTTAATTTCAAATTTAAGATTTAAAATTAGTTAATTTGATCCAATTAAATCTTAAAACTTTGAAGTGAATTGACATTTTTTACTAAAAAAAAATTTAAAATTATACATGAACTGCAATGTTATACTTGAAGTTTGATTTCTTACAATTTTAAATATGATATTTTGATTTAATTTAGTTTTTTTTTTATAAAGAACAAACACTATTATCGATATAACATCATTCTACATTACATATTACATATACAAATAATTCTGTTTATATATAAAAATAATTTGATGTATTCATTTCTTTAAATGTATAGAATTAAAATAAAATCAAAATTTTATGTATACATTTGAACCAAAATCAAAGCTTAGCATGTATAATTGCATAAAATCAAAGTTGATTTATTAAATTATACCTTAAATCAAAAGTTCATGTATAGTTTTTATATTTATTCCTAAAAAAAAACATCAATTTTATTCTGGACTATTTGAGTAGAGTATTAGAGGATTAAGTTAAAAGAAATAAACTTCTATTATGGGAATATGAATTCCCAAAAACCCTTTAAACTTCTCTATATTCAAAATCTGCTCAAGAATTGTTATCCTTTCAAGTTTGAACTCCAACATGATATTTGATGGACAAAAATATTATATTTAAAAGATGAATTTTAGTAAAGAAAAAAGTTAGATTCATTTAAAATAAAGTTCAATTTAGGTTCCAACATTTAGGGTGTGAAACTGAATGGGAACCTTTTTAATAGTATAATATATTATTTTATTTTTACATAGTATGTATTTATATTACATAAAAATTAAATATAAAATAATATAAAATATCATCATACAAAAATTAAAAAATATATAAAATTTTGGAGGCAAAGGAGAAGCATTAGTCAACATTGCGATCCTAATTGCTATTGGATATTTACAAAGTTTTATTTTACTTTTTCTTTAAATAATATGAATAATAAAATTATAATTGCACTTTAAGTGAAGGTATGCTCTTATGGTATGTTTTTTGTTTGTTTGTTTGTTTTTCCTTTGTGAGTTTTGTGTAGTTCTTCAATGGAAAATTATAAGGAGGTGTGGGAAATATTGTTGGAAGGGGTTGTAACAATCCAATTTTCAGTGGTGTTGAAAAAAACAGTTTCAAAATTTTATTTTCGTAAATCGGGTCCGTAAATATTAAGTATGAATATTTAACAGAGTTGGTATAAAAATTTATTAAAGTTTAGTCCTTCAATTTTGCCTATTAATTGCTTAACTAAGGTACAAAGACTAACTTGTAAAAGTTTTATCGCTATAGATTTTTAAGTAGCTAAAGGTTTCAAATGGTAAAGAAACCATTTTGTGTCATCCAATAGTGGAAAATAATGTAACACCCCAAACTCGGCCTGGACATTATGGCCGAATCTGGCGCTGTCACATGATAGTGCTTTAGAAAATGTAATTACGATACAACCATTTTTTGATATCTTAGGCTACCGTAAAAAACGTGTTGTTTGTTCATTCATTATCCATTTTCAAAACATTATACGTTGCGGAAGCTTCTAAAATAATTTGCAAATTCGTGTGTATTTTGATAAAACATTTGTTTATTTTGAAAACTCGAGTTTCCTACATCTAACCGTAATACCATAAATGTCACAAATCCCAAATTAAAAACAAAATACGTAAAGGCCATATTACATAAACTACCCCAAAATAAAACTTAAGCTCACAAATAAGTATAAAAAATAGTAGGGAGTCGTGTGGCCACCTCTGAGTCCACCACTGCACCGATCCGCCTATATCTGGGGATTACCTTAATAGATTAAACAGAAAAGGGTGAGTTTTCACAAACTTAGTGTGTAATCCCCACAGAAAACATGCATACAGTATCATATCAGAAAACAGTCATACATTTAGAGTTCGGGTCTGAGCCCATTATAGAAACGGTGTGGACCTTAGCCCACTCAAATACAAATTCAGATATATTCTAGGGCCTTAGCCCTCGGTTAGCTCCTACAACCAACAAAACTACTTTTAAACCCAACGATTTATTTATCCTATACAGAGAAAGCATCTCAAAAACTTACCGAAGCTTACCAACGCATAAACGATGAGGAGGCGACTGAAATAAGTGTTCAGTTTACGAAGAAAGAATCAAAAAGCAGGAATATGGCACAAAAGTCGACAAGAAGGGGAAAACAGATGAAGAAAATGGCAAAGAATTTTGAGAAAGGAGGAGAGCCGAATTTTTGGGAAACAAATATGGAAAAATCGAAAAAGAGAAAAGTAACCAGATTGGCAAAAATTCTAATAACTCCCCTATCCAAGTCTCCTTAATTATCTCCATCAACCTCTCCACTATCAGAATTTTAGTCCATCTCAAACTCTTCACACGCCACAAGCAGTAAAATAAATCCCTTGTTTGCATAGGGATTCAAACTCAGGACCTCAAACATAAAAAACACTCCACTTAACCACTAGACCAGTAGGCCCATTCTGATATATTCTCACAAATAATAAAATATAAGCCTACTGACTAGAGATATGACTTTAATCATAAAAATATCAAAATCTTCCTAAGTTGTGGCTTGAACTTAGGACCTCCCACACACACCCAGAACACTTAACCACTGAAGCAGACAAATATTTGTGTCATAATTTAACAGAACCTAAATTTAAAACTTGGGGCGTTACAACTCTACCCCCTTAAAAGAAAATTTCGGCCTCAAAATTTACCTGATCAGAACAAATGAGTATACTACTGACGCACCGCCTCCTCAGTGCTATGATTCCGCCATAGCACCTTCACTAAGGGGATAGACTTCCTTCGCAGAACTTTAATTTCACGATCCAGGATTTGGACTAGCTCCTCCTCAAACACCAGATCTGGTATCACCTCAATGTCCTCAATAGGAACAACATGCGTGGGATCAGAGCGGTAGCGTCTTAACATTGAGACGTGGAACACATCATGAATGCGATCCAACTCCGGAGGAAGCTTCAACTAATATGTGACTGGCCCACTCGTTTCAGAATACGGTACGACCCAATAAACCGAGGGCTCAGCTTACCTTTACGACCGAACCTCAAAACCTTATTCCATGGCGAGACCTTAGAAAGACTAAGTCCCCCACAGAATACTCAATATCATTTCTCTTTAGATCAGCATAGGACTTCTGCTTGTCAGATGCCGCTTTCAGTTGATCACCCAATTCCGGACAAGAACACGTCGCTCACCCAACTCAATCCAACATAAGGAAGTGCGACATTTACGGCCATACAGGACCTCATACGGTGCCATCTGGATGCTAGACTGGTAGCTGTTATTGTAGGCAAACTCTGCCAACGACAAATACTCCTCCCAACTGCCTCGGAAATCTATAACACATCTTCTCAACATATCCTCCAGTACTTGAATCACCCTCTCCGACTGACCATCTTTCTGAGAATGAAAAGCAGTATTGAAGTCTAATCTTAAACCCAGAGCCTCGTGCAATTTCTTCTAGAACTGAGACGTGAAGCAAGGATCCCTATCAGAGATGATCGAGATAGGAACCTCATACAGTCTCACTATTTCAGATATGTATAGTTTAGCCAATTACTAGAGGGAAAAGCCCGTCCTAACCGGAATGAAATGAGCAGACTTGGTCAATCGATCCACGATGACCCAGAAAAAATCCTTCTTAGTGGGTGTTAAAGGCAACCCACTAACGAAATCCATTGTTATTCGTTCCCATTTCCACATTGGTATCTTTACCAACTACAGCAACCCCGAAGGCAATTGATGCTCAGCCTTAACCTGCTGATAAGTCAGACAGCGAGCAACGAATTCAGTAACCTCACACTTCAACCCTGGCCACTTTTATAAGTCTCAGAGATCTTGGTACATCTTGTTCCCATCGGGATGCATAGCATAAGGACTACTATGCGCCTCTCTCAGAATCGACTGCGGCAACTCCTCATCACTCGGTACACATATCCGACCGTGGAAACAAAGTACCCCATCTCTGTTAATCCCAAAATCAGTAGCATCCCCATTCTCAACATGACGGAATTGCAACTCAAGCGACTTATCCCCTATCTGTTTTCCTCTGATCTGATCAATCCATGTAGCCTTAACCTGAAGTTTGGCTAACAAACTCCCATCGTCGAATAAATTGAGTCGAGCGAACATCGCTCTCAGATCAGTCATCGCCCTATGACTCAAAGCATCTTCCACCATATTGGCCTTACCAGGATGGTACTCGATGGTGCAGTCATAATCCTTAAACAGTTCAACCCATCTACGCTGCCTAAGGTTTAACTCCTTCTGAGTGAGGAGATACTTGAGGCTTTTGTGATCAGTGTATATAGTACATTTTTTACTATACAGATAGTGCCTCCAATTTTTCAGAGCGAAAAATACCGCTGCCAACTCCAAATCATGCGTCGGATAGTTATCCTCATGCGTCTTGAGCTGATGAGACGTATAAGTAACCACTTTACCATCCTGTATCAGAACCCAACCTAGACCCGCATGCGACGCATCATTGTATACCACGAAGTCTCTACCAAGCTCCGGCTGTATCAAGACAGGAGCCTGAGTCAGAACAGATTTGAGCTTCTCAAAGCTCTCTTTCTACTTATCATTCCAGACAAAGGGAACTCCCTTGAGTAGAAGCTTAGTCAACAGTGTTGCGATCAAGGAGAACCCTTCTACGAAGCGCCGATAATAACCCGCCAGCCCCAGAAAGCTACGGATTTCAAAACATTCTTCGGCTGTTTCCACTCTAACACAGCCTCAATCTTACGAGGATCCACCCGAATCCCCTCCGCAGAAACCACATGCCCCAGAAAGGTTACTTCTCGAAGCCAGAATTAACAATTACTGAACTTTGAGTACAACTGTTTGTCACGTAGAGTCTGTAGTACCACTCGGAGATGCTCGTCTTGCTCGTCCTCATTCTTAGAATACACTAGGATGTCATCAATAAACACCACCACGAATCAGTCCAGATAAGGCTGGAAGACCCGGTTCATCAAATCCATAAACGCCGCTGGTGCATTGGTCAACCCGAAAGGCATAACTCGGAACTCGTAATGTCCATATCGAGTCCTAAATGCGGTCTTATGCACATCAGCCTGTTTAACATTTAGTTGATGGTATCCTGACCGTAGATCGATCTTGGAGAACATAGAAGCCCCTCTGAACTGGTCAAATAGATCATCTATTCTCGGTAGTGGGTACTTGTTCTTGATTGTTAGCTTGTTCAGCTGCCGATAGTCGATACACATCCTCATTGTCCCATCTTTCTTCTTCACAAAACAACACCGGTGATCCCCATGGAGATACACTGGGACAAATGGATCCAAGATCTAACAGTTCTTGAATTTGAGCCTTAAGCACTGTAAGCTCCTTCGGTGCCATTCGCTAAGGTGCAATAGACACTGGAGCTGTATTCGGAATGAGCTCAATCCCAAATTCTACTTCTCGGCTCAGAGGCAGACCCGGTAAATCCTCAAGAAAAACATCCGAAAAGTCCCTTACAGTTCTGATGTCCTGAACCGAAGAGTCCCTAGAATTAGAAACACTGATGTAGGCCAAGAATGCCTCACATCCCTTCCGTACCAACTTTTCTGCCACCAACGCAGAAGTCACATTAGTTAGATAATCTTGATGTTCCCCAATCACCACTACCTCGTTATCCTTTTCGGTTCTCAAAACAACCTTTTTTGTTCCACAATCCAGACTTACCCGGTGTTTGACCAGCTAGTCTATTCCCAGAATCAAATCGAACTCCCTGAACGGAAGCTCCATTAGGTTAGCCAGAAATATTGTCCCTTAAACCTCCAAGGGGACATCTCTATATAGTTTACCCACTCGGATAGACTGCCCCAACGGACTCACAATAGTTATGTCACTCGAAGTATTCTCAACTAGAATCCCCAATGTTTCAGACACAGAACTAGCTACGTAAGAGTGTGTAGAGCCTATGTCTATCAATGCCAAATAAGGTACATTATAGATTAAAAATGTACCAGTGATGACGTCCGGAGCATTTTGATCCTCACAGCGACGAGCAGCATAAACTAGTGCAAGTTGCCTCACCTCAGTCAGTCCAGCAACTCTGTCCGATGCTCTCTACCCTCGGCCCATGCCATTTCCACCTCTAGCCTGACCTCGGCCCCTAGGTGGCTGCTGAACTACTCTCGGTGGCTGAGTAGTACCAGTACCCGTAGCTTGCATTTGATCAGTTCTTAACAGACAATCCCTGACACGATGCTTAGTAGAGCCATATCTCAAACATGCCTCGGTCGTCCTCCAACACTCACCCGGATGGCGTCTACCACAGTGTCCATAAAGCGCCACCCCAATAGGTGCAATAGGAGGCCCAACTCTCACTGGCCCATCAGATCTGACCCTTTTCTTAGGCCTCATTACAGAATTCGAGGGCTCTGACTCCCTCTTATTCTTTCCTTTCTCGCCGTTTTGGCGCTCAGCGTGCTGAACCTTCTCGGCGATCTTCGCATTCTCCACTAAAGCAGAAAAACCACGCTCCCTCTGCGGAGCTATCAAAACCCGTAAACTGTCCCTGAGTCCATCCTCAAAACGAACGCATCGCTCATACTCGGTCGCCACCATGCCACGCGCATATCGGCTCAATCTCAGAAACTCGACATCATACTCGGCCACTGTACGATCCCCTTGGGTGAGATTAAGAAACTCACGCCTTCTAGCATCGATATAGCTAGCTCCCACATATTTATTCTGGAAAGTTGTCTTAAAGTAGTCCCAAGTCAAACGGTTGGGTTGAGTGCCCTTCTTAACCGTCAACCACCACTAGTAAGCTTCATCGCGAAGCAGTGAGACAGCCCCTTTAAGCTTCTGCTCCATGGTAAAATCCAGGTTATCCATAATTCTTTCTGTGGCCTCCATCCAATATTCAGCCACGTTAGGGGCGACTCCACTGATACCCCTGAATAACTCCGCCCCATTGGACAGAAGTCGTTCCGTAACCGACCCACGGCCTCCAGATCCAGTGTTGGGCCCAGCGACCCTCTGTAAGATCCGTAGCATGGCTCGGGATAGTGCGTCATCCCTAGCGCAACGATCATGAGACCCAGTCTTAGTAGCAAGTGAGATCGGTGTCTCGCTCGTATCCAGATTAGGTAGATTTTCAGATGCGAGGACCCAACTCGAGTCCCCTACGGCCTCTACCATTGCCTCTAGTACCTTGTCCGCGAATACCTCGTGCGCTCATCATAAATTTGGAGTTTATCTGGATTAATAGTTTTATGCATTAGTTACATTTCCAATATTTTTTAACAAATATTTTATGCAGAATAGTATCTTATGTTCAGAGTTCATTATCGTGAATCATTGTCTTACTACGACTTTCAGTTTCGCTACGGTTTTCAGTTTACACTACCTAGAGTGTTTTTAGTTCAGTATGCTACCTATTTGCTGTCTCAAACATGTAAGTAGTATTTTAAAAAAATCTAAACAGAGTTCAGAATACTTACAGGATCGGCGCCAGAGATTTGGTGTACCACATACTCAGTCAAAAAATATTTCAAATCATTTAAAAATCATTTTGAAAAAGCTAATTTTAAAAACCCAAATCCACAGCTGACTTTTGCAACCTGGCTCTGATACCACTAAATGTAACACCCCAAACTCGGCCTAGAGTTATGACCGAATCTGGCGATGTCATATGATAGTGCTTTAGAAAACGTAATTACGATACAACCATTTTTTGATATCTTAGGCTACCGTAAAAAACGTGTTGTTTGTTCATTCATTATCCATTTTCAAAACATTATACGTTGCGGAAGCTTCTAAAATAATTTGCGAATTCGTGTGTATTTTGATAAAACATTTGTTTATTTTGAAAACTCAGGTTTTCCTACTTCTAACTGTAATACCATAAACGTCACAAATCCCAAATTTAAAACAAAAGACGTAAATGCCATATTACATAAAATACCCCAAAATAAAACTTAAGCTCATAGATAAGTATCAAAAATAGTAGGGAGTCGTATGGCCACCGCTGAGTCCTCCACTGCACTGATCCCCCTATGTTTAGGGATTACCTAAACAGATTAAACGGAAAAGGGTGAGTTTTTGTAAACTCAGTGTGTAATCCCCACAGAAAATATGCACACTGTATCATATCAGAAAACAATCATGGATTTACAGTTCGGGTCTGAGCCCATTACAGAAACGGTGTGGACCATAGCCCACTCAGATACATATTCAGATATATTCTAGGGCATTCGCCCATTTTAGACATAATATGCAGATCAGAATAGAATAGCAGAGTCCTACCCACCAGCCTCCACACACCAACTAGGTCCACCCCTACACACCATGTGGGGATAAAATCAACCTACCATCCCTACACACCATGCTGTACCAAATGCGACACATAATCAGAAATTTGCAGCTCAGCTGCCAGATATCAGGCTTAAGAGCCTTTCAGACACTTCCTTCAGTAAATCATCAACCCACCTCGTTGCAATGCAACACACATAAAACATCATGTTATAATTGATAAACCGTAATTATAATATATTTTAATCCCATATTTAGCTTACTTTTGGACGATTTATCCCTCAGTTTTTGTAAAAAAGTGCTCTTAATCCTTTCCTTTCATGTCTTATACCCAGGAAATCACCCTAGGATGAAAAGAACGTAAAACGGGCCAAAAACGGAGTAAATGAGCCATATCACAAATCCACACGGCCTGGCCCAAAGTCCACACGGTCGTGCCTTGACGAGCATCTAGAACACAGCCTCAACCTCTGACTTACACGGCCGTGCTCCAAGTTAGAAATCCGAACACGACTTGAAGTCGAGCCACACGGGCTTGTGACATGGCCGTGCCTCTGTCGCTGGAAAGAGCAATTTTAGTCGAAAAAGGATACTTAGGGAGAAAGAATCACATTCCAAGAGCCTATATATATCCCCCAAGTGCCACCTTTGGAAATGCGTCAAAGTTAGGCCAAAGAGCCAAGCCGAGAAGGTCAGAGTTGAGGGAATCACTCGAAGATAGCCAGTTGATCCATCCCAAGAAGCCGGAGTTATACTCAAGACGGCAGATTTCTCCTTCAATTCCTTCAGGGAGTTTTAGGGATTTCTTATGTTTTGTTTTATCTTTTCTCTTGAGATTTTTTCTTTATTTGTCATGAACTAAACCTTCAGATACCCGAAGGGGATGAAACCTAGATGAATCTTGTTATTTGATTTCTGAAGTATATGATAATTACTTAGTTTGTTCTTAATTATGTTGCTTAATCCAAACTTGATGTGCTTAGGTGGAGGAGGAATAGACCCTGCTTAAGAGTAGATCTAGCATAATTAAGCGGAGTTGATCGAACGCCTAGAGATAGGGTTACGAGATTTTACCAGATTAGGGTGAAACCTAATATGGGAGTCCATAGATCGATTTACTGCTATTTTAGGGGGTTATTATAAGCGAACGAGAGCTCCACTAATTAACCTAGGGTTAGACGTTATTCGCCTCGAGAGAGGGTTTAATATACGTTAGGGAGTCCTACGGATCAAACTAAGTGAATAAATCGTATGGTTCAGTGTTAGATAACAAGTGAAGTCTAGGTGGATTCTTCCTGAGGGTATCGTCGTAATCAACTGAGTTTTCCTTCAAGTTATTTTCCAATTCGTTCTTTTTGTCTTGTGTCTTTTAGCTTAGTAGTCGTTAATTTAGATTAAAGCAACTTCACTTTATTTTTAAGGCTAAATAATAAGAAGAAAGCTAGTATTAGTACTTTTAGTTCCTTTGGGTTTGACAATCTGGTCTTGCCTAAGCTATACTACTGTTCGATGGGTACACTTGCCTTTAATCATTGTCAGAGTTAGTTTCCAGGTTTGATCATTCATTTTATAAATTTTAAAGCTCTGATTTCAGCGATCAAGTTTTTGGCGCCATTGTCGGGGAACTAAAATATTATTAAGAAAGCTCTATTTTTATTACTTTAGCCATTAATTGTTATTTTTTGCAATTTATTTTTATTTTCTTTAGGTCAAATTTTAATTTTTGCTAATTTTTCTTTCTTTCTTTCTTCTCTTAGCAGGTACCTCTAATTTATGACTTGAAGGAACCCGAGAGGACCTTTGGTATACGATAGTGATATTGAAGCGACCGCTCGCAGGAATCACCGAGAAATCAGGCGAGCCCTAAATTACACAGAGGAAGATCAAGAAGACAGATCCAATCCTACTGAAGGGATGGACGAGAATAACCCACAACCACATAATGTGGGGGAACGCAATGCTCTACGTACAATGTTTGATTATGCTAAACCGCTTTTAACAGGAGCAAAATCTAGTATTGTTAGGCCTGCTATAGCTGCTAACAATTTTGAATTAAAGCCTAACACAATACAAATGATTCAACAGTTTGTTCAATTTGATGGTTTGCGGGACGAAGATCCAAACACTCATATAGCTAACTTTTTAGAGTTCTGTGATACCTTCAAAATAAATGGTGTTTCTGATGATGACATATGTCTTCGATTATTCCCTTTTTCATTAAGGAATAAAGCCAAACAGTGGTTAAACTCGTTACCATGAGGGTCAATCACTACATGGGAACAAATGACCGAAAAGTTTTTATTGAAATATTTCCCACCGGCCAAAACGGCTAAATTACGGAATGATATCTCTTCTTTTGTACAGATGGATTTAGAGACATTATACGACGCATAGGAGAGATACAAAGATCTCTTGAGAAGATGTCCACACCATGGTCTACCCTTGTGGCTACAAGTCCAAACTTTCTACAATGGTGTAAACACTTCCACGAGGCAACTAATTGGTTCAGCCGCCGGTGGAACTCTAAATAACAAGACTCTTGAAGTAGCCTACGAGTTTATTGAGGAGATGTCACTGAATAATTACTAGTGGCAAGTTACAAGGACGAAACTGACAAAATCAGCCGGAGTTTACAACCTCGATGCCGTAACCATGCTATAAAATCAGGTAGAATTGATGAATAAAAAGATTGATAGTTTGTGTTCTTCGCAGGTACACCCAGTCATGCAGTGCGACGCAAGTGGAACTGTGGCGAATCCTAAGTACCCACCCTACCAACCGGAAGCAGGAAGCGAACAGATGAACTATATAGGTAACAATTTTAGATCTAATAATAATCCTTATAGTAACACTTACAATCCAGGTTGGAGGAACCACCCAAATGTTTCATGGGGAGGTCAAGGAAACCAAGGAAATCAAAGACAACAACCTCCTCAAAACTTCCAAAATTAGCCCTATCCATAAGAGAAGAAACCAACCCTCGAAGAGATACTGACAAAATTTTCGGCAGACACTGAAAACTGTTTCCACAAAACTGAGACAACACTTAAAGATCAACAAGCATCAGTTGAAAAACTTACTGAGTCATTTGGGGAGCTCTCTAAGTCAGTTGGACTACTTACTGAGATGATTTGTGAAATATGGGCAGAAATCTTTTCTAAAGGAACAGAACAGGTAAAAGCAGTTTCATTAAGAAGTGGAAAGGACTTAGTCAAACCAAAGAAACAAATCCCACACGAAGGTAACAAACCAAGAAATGAGGGAGTTGAGGAAGCAAATCCGGTACGAAATGAAAGCAAACCACCAATCTCATATCCAGTAAAGATGAAGAATGAACGACTAGACGCCCAATACGGTAAGTTTCTTGAACTTATTAAACAAATACATATTAACTTACCCTTTGTTGAAGCTATTTCATAGATGCCGAAGTACGCAAAATTCTTAAAGGAACTCCTAACGAACAAAAGCAAGCTTGAAGAAGTGTCGACAGTGGAACTTAATGAAGAATGCTCAGCCATCCTCCAAAACAAGTTACCAACCAAATTAAAAGATCCAGGAAGTTTTACTATCCCTTGTTTAATTGGTAGCCTGAATATTAAGAAATCATTAGCTGATCTAGGTGCCAGTATTAATTTAATGCCTTACAAAATGTTTAAACAACTAGATCTTAGGGAAACAAAACCCACTAGGATGAGTATTCAGTTAGCTGATTGATCCATTAAATATCCTAGAGGAGTTATCGAAGATGTCTTGGTAAAAATTGATAAATTTATTTTCCCTGTTGATTTTGTTGTGTTAGACATGGATGAAGACATTAATGTCCCTTTAATTCTAGGGCGTCCCTTTTTAGCTACTGTTAGAGCTGTTATTGATGTAGGTGACGGGAAACTTGCACTAAGGATAGGCGATGAGGAAATTATTTTTCAAATTTATGATGCCATGCGATATTCTAAAGAACAAGATGATTCCTATTATTTTGTTGATACTACTGATCATATCATTCAAAGTTCATTATACGAAATCATCCATGACGACATGATGGAACTGTGCCAGACTCAAGAAGAGGGGGAAGAAGATGAAGGTGAAGAGATGAACTTGAATACATCTTCATTTCGACAAATGAAAGAAGAAAGCATTGGAAATAATGACGAAATAAAACAAAAATCTTCCATTGAAGAGCCACCCAGTCTGGAATTGAAACAGTTGCCAAAACACTTGGAATATGCATTCCTTAATACAGGTACTAAGAGAACATAAAAGGGCCATAGCTTGGAAAATTTCTGACATCAAGGTATAAGCCCTTCGCTCTGCACCCACAAAATTTTAATGGAAGAAGAATACAAGCCGTGTGTACAACCCCAGAGATGGCTAAACCCTAACATGAATGAACTAGTCAAAGCCGAGGTAATTAAACTTCTAGATGCAGGAATAATTTATCCTATTTCTGACAGCACTTGGGTAAGTCCTGTGCAGGTAGTTCCAAAAAAAGGAGGCATGACGGTGGTGCCCAATGAAAGGAATGAGTTAATCCCTACAAGAACAGTTACAGGATGGAGAGTCTGCATAGACTACAGAAAACTGAACGACGCCACCAGAAAAGATCATTTTCCTCTACCCTTCATAGATCAAATGTTAGAAAGACTATCCGAACATATGTACTACTGCTTCTTGGACGGACTCTCCGGCTACTTCCAAATCCCCATAGCTCCTGAAGATCAAGAGAAGACAACATTTACATGCCCATATGGTATGTTTGCTTATCATAGAATGCCTTTTGGATTATGTAATGCTCCTACTACTTTTCAGTGTTGCATGTTGGCAATCTTTGACGAACTCGTGGAAGACATCATGGAGGTATTTATGGATGATTTCTCAGTATTCGGTAATTCTTTCCATCTTTGCCTTAAAAATCTAAAACGAGTTTTAATGAGATGTGAGGAAACAAACCTTATTTTGAATTGGAAAAATGTCACTTTATGGTTAGAGAAGAAATTGTGTTAGGACATAAGATTTCTAGTAAAAGAATTGAGGTAGATAAAGCAAAGGTTGAAACCATAGAAAAACTACCTCCGCCTAGTTCTGTTAAGGATATTAGAAGCTTTTTAGGACATGCAGGGTTCTATAGAAGATTTATTAAAGATTTTTCTAAAATAGCTAAGCCTTTCACAAAATTACTAGAAAAAGATGTTCCTTTCGATTTCAATCAGGAATGTTTAGATGCATTTAATGTCCTTAAGGATAAATTAATAAATGCTCCGTTTATAATTGCACCTGATTGGAACTTACCCTTTGAACTAATGTGTAATGCAAGTGATTTTGCAGTAGGTGCAGTTTTGGGACAAAGAAGAGACAAGCATTTTCAGCCAATTTACTATGCTAGTAGAACATTAACACCCGCACAAGAAAACTACACCACCACAGAAAAAGAATTGTTAGCTATAGTTTTTGCTTTTGATAAATTTAGACAGTATCTAATATTGTCTAAAGTTGTCGCTTACACTGACCATTCAGCTCTTCGTTATCTTTTAAACAAACCTGATGCAAAACCCAGACTCATACTATGGATTTTACTCTTACAAGAATTTGACTTGGAAATACAAGATAAGAAGAGAGATGAGAATCTTGCAGCGGATCACCTTTCTAGACTTGAAAAACCACATACCAAAGAGCTCGATGAAAGTGAAATAAATGATTTGTTTCCCGAAGAACAACTCTTTTCTGTAACACATTCTGAGGTACCATGGTTTGCAAATATTGCGAATTATTTAGCAGCTAACATCTTGCCAAAAAAATTAACACATCACCAAAAGAAACGATTCTTTGCTGATGTGAAAAATTATTTTTGGGAAGATCCTTTTCTTTTCCGCGTATGTGCAGATCAGGTAATTCGAAGATGCGTTGCAAAGGTAGAAGCAAGCAAAATCCTGGAACATTGCCATTCAAGACCTTCAGGAGGACACTACAGTGGCATTAAGACAGCACACAAAATACTCGAATCAGGTTTTTATTGGCCCACTCTATTTAAAGATGCCAACAGGTATGTTACATCGTGTGATAGATGCCAAAGAATAGGTAATATTTCTAAACGCGATGAAATGCCTCAAACATATATTTTGTCATGTGAAATATTTGATGTATGGGGTATTGATTTTATGGGAGCATTCCCTAGTTCGTTTGGAAACAAGTACATCCTAGTGGCAGTTGATTACATGTCAAAATGGGTAGAAGCGGAAGCTTTACCCACCAATAATTCCAGGGTAGTAGTTAAGTTTCTCAAGAAACTGTTTTCCCGATTTGGGACACCTAGAGCCATCATTAGTGATAGGGGTACTCATTTCTGTAATACTCAATTTGAAAAAGTTCTAAAGAAATATGGAGTATACCACAGGACAGCCACCCCATATCACCCTCAAACCAGTGAGCAAGTTGAGGTAGCAAACCGAGAACTTAAGCGCATCCTAGAAAAAACGATTGAATCAAACAGAAAAGATTGGGCATTAAAAGTAGATGATGCTTTATGGTCCTATAGAACAACATTTAGAACACCTCTAGGGACATCCCCATACAAACTTGTAAACGGGAAAAGCTGTCATCTACCATTCGAATTAGAGCACAAAGCTTTTTGGGCAATAAAGTTTTTGAATTCTGATCTTAAGGTTGCAGGAAAGAAAAGAATGATGCAGATGAACGAGCTGAACGAATGGAGAACTAAAGCCTATGAGAATTCAAAACTATACAAGGAAGCAACAAAGCGACGCCATGATGCTCGTCTCAAGAGATCAAAATAATTTGAAGTAGGGGACTTGGTCCTACTATACAACTCGAGGCTTAAACTATTTCCGGGAAAGCTGAAATCAAGATGGTCAGGTCCATTCATGATCAAAACAATTTTTCCATATGGCACAATTGAGGTAACTCATCCCACTAAAGGCACATTCAAGGTAAATGGTCACCGACTCAAAATTTATAATGGTGCAGATTTTGGAGATATGAGAGAGGGGCTTCTGCTCTATGAACCTTCTTTTAGAACCAAAAACAGGGAAAGTCTAGCTTAAGACTATAAACAAGCGCTTTCTCGGGAGGTGTAACATCCTGAAAAGGGCCTATGCATTTTCGGTTTAATTGTATGAAATGACATGTCTTAAGTATTATGAATAAATTTTTGAATATTTTTGGAAACCCGGAAATGTATGGAAAAGATTTAGGAAAGTGAACATATTTGGAAACTAAGAAAGGTAAGGAAATGATTTGGAAATGATTCAAAAGAGGAAAGTGAACATTTCTGGAAACTTGGAAATGTAAGGAAATGTCAAATTTAAAGAGCCAAACGAAAATTTTTGGAAACTTAGAAATGACTTAGAAATATCGAGTTTTAAAGTTTAAAAGAGGAAACTGAGGCAAGGTGGCCTTAAGAGAAAAAGTATGTGAAATTTGACATACAAGCAGGCTTGGAAAAGTGGCCTGAAGATGCCACTTAGGGCCTCTGGAAATGGCGCCACATGCAAGGGTGTTGGGCCTGAGTTCGAGTCACTTGGGAAGCAAATAAAAGAAATTTTATTTTTTTGCTTCCAGAAGCAGAGAGGTGGATGACATTAAGGCTCTTAAAAGAGGAGTTTTATTCTCTTTAAATTTCGGCTAAATAGAAGGATAAATGATGATTTATCTTAAATTATTTTCAAGGAGATAATAGGGGATTATTCTTTTATTTTGTGATAATTAAAAGGATAAAGCTATCAAATAGAAGAGTGGTGGCCAAGTAAGGGATTCTGAGTAGTAATTTCGGCTATAAAAGGAAGAGAACTTCCTCCTCTTCTCTCTGCCGAATTTTTCCCTAGCAAAATCCTCTCTTCTCTTTTATTTTGTCCAACCGAATATACCAATAATCTGTAGTGAAATCGATTTCTTTTAAGCCTCAAAAGCCGAATCTTTGTGACTCCAAGCAAGGGTGCAGTCGACTGAGGTATTAAGGTAAGAACAATGGATTTTGTTGTTCAGTTTCTTTTTATCGAGATCTAGGAACTGATCCCCTTATTGTCTCTTGGCCGAATATTAAAGGAGGAACTCCGGGATTTTTGATAGTTATCGACTTTAAGAGAAGGGATTTTCGGGATTTAAAGCTTCAAGGTAAGACATCTGATATTCGGCCATAGGCCATTTAATGATGATTAAGTGTTAGAAATCAATCTAGCATGTGCTTATAGGATTTTCGACAGCACTAAGAAAGCAAGGATCTATTTCAGGATTTAAGATTTGAAGGTAAGCATATAGGTATGTTCGGCCAAGGCTTGATTTGGTATTTAGATCTATTCTTTAATTTGTTTAAAAAGCCGGAACTAACCCCTGATGAGATTTAGGGCTTGGCCGAATACAAGAAGAAGCATAGCAGCAATTTCGGGATTTGAATAATCATCAAATCGACATCAAAGGTAAGTTTTAAGAATAGAAATCCTACTAGGATTTGGTATTATAGCCGAATAGGATTTATGCTAAATAGTAAGTGATTAATCAAATGTAGGAACTTGAGATCTAAGGCAGTAGATCAGATTTCGGGATTTCAGCGAATCAGGTGTGTACCCCACACTATTTCATACTACCCTATATGGCTAAGTTTAATTAATATATGTGGTATTAAGAATATGAAAGTAGCTAAGGTACCATGTTATGGTACAAAGTACTCAGGTACGTTTCCTACTCCTACTAAGATTATGAAATATGTTAATTGTAACATGAGAATAAGAATAAGAATGTGAACTCTGGCATATTTATGCATATTACTATTATATGGGGCATATGGGTTTTATTTTGAAGGGGAAGTGAATGTGGTGACCTAAGACCACGAACACAGTGACCTAAGACCGTGATATCTGAATGTGGTGACCTAAGACCACAGTAATCTGAATGTGGTGACCTAAGACCACAGTAATATGAACGTGGTGACCTAAGACCACGAATGCGGTGACCTAAGACCGCGATATGGAGTGTAGCGGAAGGAGGGTCGACTTAGTAGTCCCCACGGTGTACAGGTTGGTACGGGGGAGTGTAGCGGATGGCTTAATAGGTTTGGGTTTTGGGAATGCATCATAACTTTTATGCTATGTATGAATGTGTAATAATTGTTATGCCTGATTCGATTATGATTTAGTGTTGTGTACACATTGAGTCTGTTGACTCACCCCGTTGTGGGACCATGTTTCAGGTGATGAACAATGATGGACCGGGACGGCAGGACTTGTGGTGGCCATGCTCAACTTGAAGTCTTTATTTTAATGGACTATTAATTTTTTTTAAGTACTCTGAATTATTTGGATTTATTTGATGTAATAAGGCCTTAAGGCCATAGTGCACTATCTTATTTCTGTTTATTGTTTAATTATGTTACAAATTTTTATTAAGTTTAAAGACCAAGTAATTTATTTTTTTTTTAAAAATATACTCTATATGTTTTATCACATAGAATTAAAAAGGGTTTTCTAATATGAAAATCGAATTGGTTTTCAACACAAGCCTAACCCAAACAATTTTTTTAAATCGCACAAGATTTTCACAAAGTAATAAAAGAGTTTTGAATTGATTTACATCGAGGAACATACCAGATCCGGTCACGGCTCGTGGGCCGGGTTTGGGGTGTTTCAGTTTGGTATCAGAGCCCAGTTTTAAAACTCTCGGCCTGTGGGCTAAAGCCCAAAACGTTTTCAAATCGAGCCCAAATGAGTTTTATAGAAGTATTTCTTAAAATAGGCAGGTTATGGCATGGCACCTGAGTCTCCGACCCGCAGTCCACCAAGTAAGTACCCCTAACCCTCTGTGTGATTATGTGATTTATAGAAGGGTAGAAAAGGAATGGAACGTAGAATAGAATGATAGGTACTTGAACCCTAGGACTAGTCTACCCCAACTATTACATAAGACTTAATTGTTTAATTAAACAAACCTATGGCTAAGTCACCCAGTTAGGGTGTGGTAACCTCTGTGCACATGTCTAGGATTGGATCCGGAAGAGCTTGGTATTTAAGCAGTCCTAGTGACTCACCTCCTCTTCGCAGGAATCCTACCTGGTGCGTAGCTTCAGTTCACCCTAACCAAAAGGGCTCAGAGAGTGTGGTAACCTCTGTGCGTATGTCTAGGAATGGTTTCAGTGGGAGCTTGGTATTTAAGCAGTCCGCGTGACTCACCTCCTCTCCATTTGAATCCTACCTGGTGCGTAGCTTTGGTTCACCTTGACCAAGAGGACTCAGTCATAGGCTAAACACAATAACTAAAACCCGAAAGGGAACTAGCCGTGTTTTTATGGAAACCCTAGTTTCAAAACTCTTAAAATCACCCTCTTAATTCGTGAAAACTATCTTTACAAAAAAAAATTTCGAAAAATTTCCGATTTATGAAATTACAAAAATACCTCTAGTGGTAAAATTACCAAAATGCCCTTGATTTATAAAATGACCAACTACTCAACAGTTTTTTCCAAAATTTCATCATTTTATAAATGTTCAAAAACCCTAACTTGCAAAATATCAAAATACCTTGATTTTTGAAAAATTTCAAAATTGCCCCTAACTTACAAAATTACCAAAATGACCCTGGTTTCCAAAATTATGCAACATCACCGTTTTGGAAAGTACAAGTCTCAAAAAGAACTCTCAAAGTTTTGCAAAGTTTGGAAATACCCCGAAAATATTAAACTTTACAAATTTACCCTGGTTTATTACCAAAATACCCCCGAGGTCCAAAATTGCCGAAATACCCTCGGATTTCAAAATTTTCCAAAATACCCCGGGAATTTAAAAATTCCAAAATAATTTTTGACAAAAATTCACCAAGGAACTTTTCTTTCGAAAAAAATTATGAAAATACCCCTATAGGAAAAATTACGAAAATACCCCTGGGTAGAGGAAAAACAATAACAAGGAAAACTACAACGTTTCTTTGAATGAACGAGGGTTCATAATTGTTTGATGGATGTATGAATGAATGGAAAGACTGTGTGCATGTAGGAATACGAAAGAACCACTCCTAAAACTCTTTTCATAAGATTTCTTCGCGGGTAATCAAGTGAAACAAAAGTACTAATTCATAAAACTTCTTAATCAGATCTCAACGTTAGAAATGAGCTCTAGAGGACGTGTTCGTCGTGGACGCGGTAGAGGAAGAATGACTAGGTCAGAACCCGTTAGATCGGGTCAAGGGTCTGATAATGAGGTACCACCGCCACCACCACCCCCAGCTGTTGCTGTTGAGCAGTAGGCTCAGACGGGGGAGGATGCTGTGTCGCAGGCTGTGCTGTGAGTTTTGGAGTTGGTGGCTGGTGCAGGGGGAAATTCGGGAAATCGAAAGTCTGTGCCTGAACGGCTTCGAGCTAATGGAGCCGAAATGTTTCGTGGAGTATTTGGTGTGGCACCCAGTACAGCTGAGTACTGGTTGGAAGCAACTGAGCGCATCATGGATGAGCTTGATTTGACCCCTGAGGAGAAGTTAAAAGGAATGGTGGCACTGTTACGCGATGAAGCGTATCAATGGTGGTTAACTGTGCGGGACGGTGCCACGGCTGAGGATCTAACCTGGGAATATGTTAAGGAAGCATTTCAAAATAAGTATGTTGGAACAAGGTATACTGATGAGCAAAGGAAGGCTTTTCTGGGGCTGCTTCAAGGGAACAAGTCTGTTGCGAAATATGAGGCTGAATTTCTAAGGTTGAGCCGGTATACCCGAGGAGTAGTGGCAACTGAGCATGAGCGCTGTGTCCGTTTTGAGGACGGGCTAAGGGATGACCTGAGATTGTTGATAGCACCGCATCAGGAGCGGGAATTTTCTGCGTTAGTGGAAAAGGCTAAAGTGGCTGAAGGAATCAAGGATTCTACCAAGCAGGCTATGGACCGGAATAGGCCCAAAAGAGGTTTTGGATCATCTGGAAAGGTTCATAAGAGGCTTAGAGTTGATGGGCCATGAGGTCAGTAAGTTGGTTCAGAAGGGCGGTATCGTCCTTGTGATGTGTGTGGAAAGTAGCGCTTAGGAGAGTGCTGGAAGAAAACAGGAGGATGTTTTAGGTGTGGGTCCAAGGACCATGTGATCAAGGATTGTCCTAAGAACCTAGATGAAAGCTGACCATCAACTCAGAATGTTAATCAGGCTGGTAGAGGGGGACCGCAGCCTCAACGAGGTCGTGGTGCGAGTAACCGAGGTAATGGTGCTGGCAGAGGACGTGGAACGCAGGGCAGAGGTGCTGCTAATGCTGAGGCAAGGCAACCAGGTTTGGTTGATGCGGTTCGTCAGAGGGAGGAAGGAGATGCGCCGGATGTTATAACCGGTACGTTCTTTATTTTTGGCAAGCCCTATTTTGCTCTGATTGATGTGGGCTCGACCCATTCTTATGTTGCATGTAGTGTAGTGGAAACACTAGGCCTAGACTATGAACTCTCTGATAGGCAAATGACTGTAGTAAGCCCATTAGGCCAAACTGTAGTGGTGGATAAGATCTTTTGGAATGTACCCCTAGAGATTCAAGGAGTAAACTTTCGGGCTGACTTAATGGAACTACCCTTTGGGGAGTTTGAACTCATACTTGGAATGGACTGGCTAGTAGAGCACCGAGCCGTGTTGGATTGTGCAGCTAAACGTATGGAACTAAGGACTTTGGAGGATGAAGTAGTAGTAATGATCGGAGAAAGAAAGAACTACCTGTCTAACGTAGTTTCGGCGTTGAAGGCTGAGAAAATGGTTAGGAAAGGGTGCAAGGCGTTCTTAGCCTTCGTAAGTGCGTTGGGTGGAAAGGAAGAAGGTGTCAGTAGAGTTAGAACTGTAAGAGATTTTGAAGATGTGTTTCAGGAGGAATTACCAGGAATACCCCTAGATAGGGAGGTAGAATTTGGAATAGACGTGCTACCGGGAACAGCTCCTGTGTCAATTGCTCCGTACCGAATGGCGCCAAAAGAGTTAGTTGAGCTCAAGGCTCAAATCCAAGAATTGCTGGATCGTGGGTTCATCCAACCCATTGTGTCTCCGTGGGGAGCACCAGTTCTGTTCGTGAAGAAGAAGGACAGAACTATGCGTATGTGCATAGATTACCGTAAGTTGAATAAGCTGACCATTAAGAGCAAGTATCCTTTGCCAAGCATCGATGACTTGTTCGATCAGCTGAAGGGAGCCGCAATATTTTCAAAGATAGACTTAAGGTCGGGATATCATCAATTGAAGGTGAAGGAGGCAGATATCCATAAGACAGCTTTTAGGACAAGGTACGGCCATTTTGAGTTTGTGGTAATGCCGTTTGGATTGATGAACGCTCCAGCCGCGTTCATGGATATGATGAACCGAGTTTTTCAACCCTACTTGGATAGGTTCGTCGTGGTGTTCATCAACGATATCTTAGTGTACTCTAAGTCTGAAGAGGAGCATGATGAGCATCTCCGAGTTGTGTTGCAAGTGTTAAGGGAGAAGAAGCTCTATGCCAAATTCAGCAAGTGTGAATTTTGGCTTAAGGAGGTGGCATTCTTAGGACATGTGGTATCCGCAGAGGGAATAAGAGTGGATCCTAGGAAGATCGAAGCAGTGTTGGATTGGAAACCACCTAGGTCCGTGGCTGAGATTCGAAGTTTCTTAGGTTTGGCAGGCTATTACAGAAGGTTTGTGGAAGGGTTCTCGTCAATAGCCGCGCCTTTGACAAAGTTATTGAGGAAGGAAGTACCCTTTGAATGGACTAATAAGCAACAGGAGAGCTTTGAGAGGCTTAAGAAAGTGTTGACGGAAGCTCCAGTGTTAATTCAGCCGGAGGCAGGAAAGGATTTTGTGGTATACTGTGACGCTTCGCATACGGGATTAGGCTGTGTGCTAATGCAAGATGGAAAAGTTGTCGCTTATGCGTCTCGGCAGTTAAGGCCTCATGAGGTTAACTATCCAACCCATGACTTGGAATTGGCAGCAGTGGTTTTCGCTCTTAAGGTGTGGAGGCACTATCTTTATGGAGAAAGGTCGATAATCTATACAGACCACAAGAGCCTTAAGTATTTGTTGACTCAGAAGGAGTTGAACTTGAGGCAGCGAAGGTGGGTGGAGTTGTTGAAGGATTATGATTGCTTGATAGAGTACCACCTGGGCAAGGCAAATGTGGTAGCTGATGCCCTAAGTCGGAAGGTTGTATCGAATCTAAGAGCTATGTTCGCTCACTTAAGTTTGTATGATGATGGAAGCCTGTTGGTAGAGTTGCAAGTCAAGCCCACGTGGCTCCATGAGGTAAAAGAGGGACCTAAGTGCTAAGTTACAGCAAGTACAGAACGGAGAATTAAAGGATTATGGCGTTAATGACGAAGGAGTATTGTGCTACAAAGGAAAAGTCTGTATGCCGAGGGACGAGGAGTTAAGACAAAGAATTCTTTGGGAGGCGCATAGTAGCCCTTATGCTATGCATCCGAGGCATTAAGCTGTACAGAGATCTAAGGGAACAATTTTGGTGGTCTTATCTTAAACGGGAAGTGACTGAATTCGTGGGAAAATGTCTGACATGTCAGCAAGTTAAGGCTAAACACCAAGTTCCATCGGGATTGCTTCAACCAATCGAGATTCCACAATGGAAGTGGGAGAGAATTACCATGGACTTCATTAGTGGGCTTCCCCTTACGCCTACTAAGAAGGACTCGGTATGGGTGATAGTGGACTGTTTGACCAAGTCCGCGCACTTCATCCCGGTAAGAGTTGACTATTCTCTTCAGAAGTTGGCCAAATTATACGTGGCGGAGATTGTAAGGTTACACGGAGTGCCGGTGTCAATTATTTCGGATAGAGACCCAAGGTTCACGTCTCGGTTTTGGAGGGCACTTCATCAAGCTTTAGGCACTAAGTTGGACTTCACTACGGCTTTTCATCCACAATCAGACGGGCAGTCTGAACGAGTTATACAAGTGTTGGAGGATATGTTGAGAGGCTGTGTGATGGATTTCCGAGGAAGTTGGGAAGATTACTTGCCTTTAGCTGAGTTCGCCTACAACAACAGCTATCAGGCTAGCATTCGGATGGCACCATATGAAGCGTTGTATGGTCGGAAGTGTAGAACTCCTACTTGTTGGATTGAGTTAGGAGAACGTCGAGTTTTGGGTCCAGAATTAGTGGCAGAAACTGAAGAAAAGGTTGAAATAATCAGGGCACGGTTAAAGGAAGCCTCTGATGGGCAGAAGTCGTACGCCGACCTTAAGCGAAAGGAAATAGAGTTTGAAGTGGGAGACCAAGTGTTCCTTAAGGTTTCGCCTTGGAAGAAGGTGATGAGGTTTGGTCGCAAAGGGAAGTTAAGCCCAAGGTTTATAGGGCCCTATCGAGTACTGAAGCGAGTTGGGCCAGTCGCATACCAATTGGAGTTGCCACCAGAGTTGCAGCAGATGCACGACGTATTCCATGTATCCATGTTACGTCGTTATCGATCGGATCCGTCTCATGTGGTACCAGTTGAAGAAGTGGAGCTAAGGCCAGACTTATCGTACGAGGAAGAGCCGATTCAGATATTGGAACGTGATGTGAAGGTGCTACGGAGGAAGTCAGTTCCTCTAGTCAAAGTGTTATGGCGCAATCATGGATCGGAAGAAGCTTCGTGGGAGCCAGAAGAGGCAATGTGACAGCAATACCCTCAATTATTTTAGCTAGGAAATTTCGAGGACGAAATTATTTGTAAGGGGGTAGAACTGTAACATCCTGAAAAGGGCCTATGCATTTTCGGTTTAATTGTACGAAATGACATGTCTTAAGTATTATGAATAAATTTTGAATATTTTTGGAAACTCGGAAATGTATGGAAAAGATTTAGGAAAGTGAACATTTTTGGAAACTAAGAAAGGTAAGGAAATGATTTGGAAATGATTCAAAAGAGGAAAGTGAACATTTCTGGAAACTTGGAAATGTAAGGAAATGTCAAGTTTAAAGAGCCAAACAAAAATTTTTGGAAACTTAGAAATGACTTAGAAATATCGAGTTTTAAAGTTTAAAAGAGGAAACTGAGGCAAGGTGGCCTTAAGAGAAAAAGTATGAGAAATTTGACACACAAGCCGGCTTGGAAAAGTGGCCTGAAGATGCCACTTAGGGCCTCTGGAAATGGCGCCACATGCAAGGGTGTTGGGCCTGAGTTCGAGTCACTTGGGAAGCAAATAAAAGAAATTTTATTTTTTTGCTTCCAGAAGCAGAGAGGTGAACGGCATTAAGCCTCTTAAAAGAGGAGTTTTATTCTCTTTAAATTTCGGCTAAATAGAAGGATAAATGATGATTTACCTTAAATTATTTTCAAGGAGATAATAGGGGATTATTCTTTTATTTTGTGATAACTAAAAGGATAAAGCTATCAAATAGAAGAGTGGTGGCCAAGTAAGGGATTCTGAGTAGTAATTTCGGCTATAAAAGGAAGAGAACTTCCTCCTCTTCTCTCTGCCGAATTTTTCCCTAGCAAAATCCTCTCTTCTCTTTTATTTTGTCCAACCGAATATACCAATAATCTCTAGTGAAATCGATTTCTTTTAAGCCTCAAAAGCCGAATCTTTGTGACTCCAAGCAAGGGTGCAGTCGACTGAGGTATTAAGGTAAGAACAATGGATTTTGTTGTTCAGTTTCTTTTTATCGAGATCTAGGAACTGATCCCCTTATTGTCTCTTGGCCGAATATTAAAGGAGGAACTCTGGGATTTTTGATAGTTATCGACTTCAAGAGAAGGGATTTTCGGGATTTAAAGCTTCAAGGTAAGACATCTGATATTCAGCCATAGGCCATTTAATGATGATTAAGTGTTAGAAATCAATCTAGCATGTGCTTATAGGATTTTCGACAGCACTAAGAAAGCAATGATCTATTTCGGGATTTAAGATTTGGAAGGTAAGCATATAGGTATGTTCGGCCAAGGCTTGATTTGGTATTTAGATCTATTCTTTAATTTGTTTAAAAAGCCGGAACTAACCCCTGATGAGATTTAGGGCTTGGCCGAATATAAGAAGAAGCATAGCAGCAATTTTGGGATTTGAATAATCATCAAATCGGCATCAAAGGTAAGTTTTAAGAATACAAATCCTACTAGGATTTGGTATTATAGCCGAATAGGATTTATGCTAAATAGTAAGTGATTAATCAAATGTAGGAACTTGAGATCTAAGGCAGTAGATCAGATTTTGGGATTTCAGCGAATCAGGTGTGTACCCCACACTATTTCATACTACCCTATATGGCTAAGTTTAATTAATATATGTGGTATTAAGAATGTGAAAGTAGCTAAAGTACCATGTTATGGTACAAAGTACTCAGGTACGTTTCCTACTCCTACTAGGATTATGAAATATGTTAATTGTAACATGAGAATAAGAATAAGAATGTGAAATCTGGCATATTTATGCATATTACTATTATATGGGGCATATGGGTTTTATTTTGAAGGGGAAGTGAATGTGGTGACCTAAGACCACGAACACAGTGACCTAAGACCGTGATATCTGAATGTGGTGACCTAAGACCACAGTAATCTGAATGTGGTGACCTAAGACCACAGTAATCTGAACGTGGTGACCTAAGACCACGAATGCGGTGACCTAAGACCGCGATATGGAGTGTAGCGGAAGGAGGGTCGACTTAGTAGTCCCCACGGTGTACAGGTTGGTACGGGGGAGTGTAGCAGATGGCTTAATAGGTTTGGGTTTTGGGAATGCATCATAACTTGTATGCTATGTTATGAATGTGTAATAATTGTTATGCTTGATTCGATTATGATTTAGTGTTGTGTACACATTGAGTCTGTTGACTCACCCTGCTGTGGGACCATGTTTCAGGTGATGAACAGTGATGGACCGGGATGGCAGGACTTGTGGTGGCCATGCTCAACTTGAAGTCTTTATTTTAATGGACTATTAATTTTTTTTAAGTACTCTGAATTATTTGGATTTATTTGATGTAATAAGGCCTTAAGGCCATAGTGCACTATCTTATTTCTGTTTATTGTTTAATTATGTTACAAATTTTTATTAAGTTTAAAGACCAAGTAATTTATTTTTTTAAAAAAATATACTCTATATGTTTTATCACATAGAATTAAAAAGGGTTTTCTAATATGAAAATCGAATTGGTTTTCAACACAAGCCCAACCCAAACAATTTTTTTTTAAATCGCACAAGATTTTCACAAAGTAATAAAAGAGTTTTGAATTGATTTACATCGAGGAACATACCAGATCCGGTCACGGCTCATGGGCCAGGTTTGGGGTGTTTCAGGAGGCAACCCGAGCACTAACTCACTAACATTTTATTTTCATTTCTAACTCCATACTAAAGATTAGTCCAATAGAAGTGCAGGTTCTTAAACACGGCCTTGCACACGGGGGTGCCAATGGCCGTGTGCAAGACAGAGGACGAGTCACGGGCGTGCCGGTAGCCATGCACATACAGGGAAAAATTTCTTTCTTCAACACGGGCTGCGATACCGGACCACGCCCGTGCTAGCAACCCGTGTGAGGTCACTGACTTGTCGACCACGGGTTGAACACGCCCGTGCTTCATAACTGTGTGAAGTTACTGACTTATACACCACGGGCCAAACATGGTCGTGCCCAATGACCATGTGAAGTTACTGATTTGCCAAGCACGGGCTATACACGCCCGTGTTACCCCATCGTGCCAACACATTGACTTGTCGAACACGGGCGTGCCCATGAAACCACGGTCGTGCCAAAAACCCTGAACGCGCCCAAAATCCAGAAATCGCGAAAAGCACGGGCTATTTAAATTTCACACGGGCGTGGCGATTGACCGTGCCCCTTCCCCTATATAACAAAATTTAACCGTCTCTTCCCCAAAACCTAAACCTAAAATCAGATTTTAACACCCTTCCTCCCAAATCCAGCCGCACCTACGTTCTCCTCCACCTAAAACCGCTTCCCCTTGCCATTTCTATCCAAAAAACCATCCAAAAATCACTCGCACGCCCGCACCACAGGCGTGCTACCGAACGCCACACCCCTGCCACCGCCGTGTTCGTACTGCAAAAACCCGCACCACTGCCGTGCTCCACCCGTGCCTGATCGTCTCACACCATCACAACCCTTGGTTCCCATTACTACTTCAATTTCTTGACTCAAAACTTGATAAATATTACGCCATTTTGCTTTTCACTTTTGTTTAGTATTAGGCATGATTATATTTAGAGATTTCTCTCAAAAACTCATGAATACTTAGTAAAAATCTCTGATGAATTGGGTGCTGATTGACTTCATTTTAGGAATGAACTTTTGCATATTTGATATACTTCTTTGCTTGAAAGAATCACTGCTGTCAAATAATATCCACTGATTACCATTTTGCTTGATTTAGTAGGAATTACTTTGGCTATATTGTTGTTAAGGAACGTGCTTTATATTTGATTATTTTTTCAGGTACCATGTCAACTTCACGACCCAAACGATCCACAGCAGCCCCAAGCAAGAAAAGAAAGGGGCCCGGATCATCCTCGGCAAGTGCCTCTTCCGAGCTTCGATACCCATTCCTCTAATTCTCTTAAGCAACTCAAGAAAAGCGCTACAAGGCAATCTGAGATAGACCTCTAGGCACTGATAGGTGCATCGATTGGAATGCACTAGAACAACTTGGGCTCGCAACCGATATTCGAGCCTTAATCTCAACCGATCCGTGAGAACCGTTCTTCTCAATCGTTGAGCCCACTTACTCAGAGCTTACATTAGAGTTCTGCACCACCTTCACATTACAGAAAGTGATGGCAGAGTTCAACGACCCAAGAACAGTCCAATTCCGTTTAGGAGGCACGGTACGTCGACTGAGTGTACCACAATTCGGCTCAGCACTTGGACTTTATACGCCGGAATTCATAGAGGCAAACCCACTCTCCAGATTAAACCGTCAGCTCCATTGCACTCCGCTCAACTGCTGGCGTAGTCTAGGCCCCACCACAAGCATCTACCACCCCAGTCGCTCTAAGGCGACAACCCTTCTCCCACACCTACGATATCTTCACGCCATTCTCGCTCACACCATCACAGGAAGACGTGAGAGCACCGGCGTGGTCAACAAGCACGATGTCTACTACCTATTGTGCATGTCAGAAGGGCATGTTTTCGACCTGGCATACTTCATCGCCTGTGTAATTCAGCATCAAACAGAGGCACACAGGAAGGGGATTCTATCAATGAGGCCGTATATCACAAGGCTGGCTCGATACTTTGGCCTCCTCCACACCGAGGCGCAGATTTCCTCACTTACACTGATCGGCCATATGGTACCTCAGGGCATCCAAATGATGCTACACATGAGGATGATTAAACAGCGTCGAGGAACCGACCCTCCTCAATACCGATTGGTGACTTCCACAGGTGAAGGGGAGCCTGAGGACATTACTGATGATGTCCCACCACCACCACAGGAGGCACCGATTCTGAGCCAGCGGCCATCCCATACAGCAACCTCATTGGCAGATATCTATGCAAGACTCGACCAGTTCGAGCTATTTTGCTGAAAAAACTCGACGTTTTGATGGGATAGAGGCCACCCTTCAACAGATATGCCAGCACCTCCATATCTCGTCACTAGCACCACCACAGGACCCTGCTGATGATGAAGACTTTTGAGACCCCTTAATTTGTTATTTTTAACTTTCTTTTCTTTATTTTCAGTTTTTATTTTAATTTTTAATTTGAACTTTTATTTATTTATTGCAAACTTCTATCATTGGCTATCTAACTATTCGAGTATACCTAACACATATCTATTACGCAACCAAGATTTTTAACTAAGTGACTTTGCAGAATAAATTGCACACTCCACATACACAAACATATAACTAGGAGAAATTCAATAAAGTCACCTGACGCCACGTATTCTCTACCATCCTCCAAGGATCTCATCCGTAATTCAGGAAGTGTCATTTTCTCCCCTCTCTTTTGATTTCCTATTAATTCTAATCATCTATCTTCGTACATGGAGGGCAATGTACATCTTAAGTGTGGGGGGTGAATATTTATCTAAAGAAGGGCCTAACTTCTGCATTATGCTCAAATCTGGCCAAACTTTTTTCATTATTCTCAAATCCCTGAATTTAGTCTTGTTTTTAAGTAAATTTTTCATATTACTAATTAGGATGAAATTTATGATGATTTATGATTTTTATTGACATGTTTTAGATTAAGTCATTGATAATTGTGCATTGATGATTAAATTTAAAGATACTAGAGAATTAAGCATGATAAGTCTAATTTTCAGAATAAAAATTTTTGCTAGGTTGATTAACCTAAATTTGAATATTGCTTTGAAATTTGAAATTTATGAGATTGATGTCAAAACACCCATAATTTTTGTGAGATTTTGAGCCTTATAGAGCATATATTCTTTTTCATGCTCACTTATTGATTATGAGTGTGTCAACTTTGAACTGATATTCTAGAACTTGCCTCGTTTATACATGTTGAGACCACATTTATGATTTGATATACAGAGATGATAAAGGCACCTAGGATTTAACCCACTCACTCCACTAAATAGCCTACCTTAACAACTAACCTCTAGTGAACCCCGTTGATCCTAACAACCCTTTTTATTGACTTATCAGCTAATATTAACCCAAAACCCCTTTGTATTTGTTATCACCATTCCTTTTGACTACCCTTATATCGAGATTTGATTTGATAAGTTACCTAAATATATTATTTTAGTAGTTGAATTTATCCTTTATTATTTGACTTGTTTAAAAAAAAACACGACGAAGTATATTCACTATTAGTTTTGTGATTAGGTGAGCTTATACGTCAAATTCCAATTATTAAAGAAGAAGCTCATATCAGAATATTATTAGTAGTACAAGTTTATTATTAGTTCGTGTTTCTAGTTAGGTAATTTGTCAAGTCAATCTTGATTCTAACCTCCTAATTTTGGCATTTATCCACACCTTAACCCTAGCCCTGTTATAACCCTAACAAAGACCTTTTGATCTGTTTATCATCCCATTTTACAGTGGTGGAGATTTGATTTTCAGGCAAGCCTATGGGATTAACTTTTCAGGTTCGACGTATGAGTGCTTCTTTTTATGAACCTTAAACACTTTGAGTGCTTTGAGTGAATCTATAGTGAGGATGTCAACTCTTGTCAATTTCGAATCAAAGGTAATATTTCAGATAAGGGGAAACACCTACGTTTTCAATTACAAATGAATGACTTATCTTTGTTTGAATATTTAGGACTCTTTGAATTGAATTATCCATGTATGAATTATCTATGAATTATGATGAGGCATTGTTGATAGGAATTGTGAATTATGGAAAGTTCGTTTTAATTGTATGTTGAGAATTTTACTTGAGGACAAGCAAAAGCTTAAGTGTGGGGGTATTTGATAAACCGTAATTATAACATATTTTAATCCCACATTTAGCTTACTTTTGGATGATTTATCCCTCAATTTATATAAAAAGGTGCTCTTAATCCTTTCTTTTCATGTCTTATACCCAGGAAAGCACCCAAGGATGAAAAGAACGTAAAACGGGCCCAAAACGGAGTAAATGGGCCATATCACGAAATCCACACAGCCTGGCCCAAAGTCCACACGGCCGTGCCTTGACGAACATCTAGAACACGGCCTCAACCTCTGACTTACACGACCGTGCTCCAAGTTAGAAATCTGAACACGGCTTGAAGTCGAGCCACACGGGCGTGTGGCATGGCCGTGCCTCTGTCGCTGGAAAGAGCAATTTTAGTCGGAAAAGGATACTTAGGGAGAAAGAATCGCGTTTCAAGAGCCTATAAATAACCCCCAAGTATCACCTGTTGAAGGGGGCGAAAGCGAGGCCAAGGAGCCAAGCCGAGAAGGTCAGAGTTAGGGAATAACGCGAGGATAGCCAGTTGATCCCTCTCAAGAAGCCGGAGTTATACTCAAGACGGCGGAATTCTCCTTCAATTCCTTCAGGGGGTTTTAGGATTTTTCCTATGTTTTGTTTTATCTTTTCTCTTGCGATGGTTTGTTTATTCATTATGAACTAAACCCCTCAGATACCTGAAGGGGATGAAACCTAGATAGATTTTATTATTTGATTTTTAAGTTATATGATAAATTACTTAGTTTGTTCTTAATTATGTTGCTTAATCCAAATCTAATGTGCTTAGGTGGAGGAGGAATAGACCCTGCCTAAGAGAAGATCTAACATAATTAAGCGGAGTTGACCGGACGCCTAGAGATAGGGTTACGAGATTTTGTCAGATTAGGGTGAAACCTAATATGGGAGTCCATTGATCGATTTACTACTATCCTAGGGGGTTATTATAAGCGAACGAGAGTTCCACTAATTAACCTAGGGTTAGACGTTATTCGCCTCGAGAGAGGGTTTAATATACATTAGGGAGTCCTACGGATCAAACTAAGTGAATAAATCGTATGGTTCAGTGTTAGATAACAAGTGAAGTCTAGGTAGATTCTTTCTGAGGGTATCGTCGTAATCAACTGAGTTTTCCTTCAAGTTATTTTCCAATTCGTTCTTTTTGTCTTGTGTCTTTTAGCTTAGTAGTCGTTAATTTATATTAAAGCAACTTTACTTTATTTTTAAGGCTAAATAATAAGAAGAAAGCTAGTATTAGTACTTTTAGTTCCTTTGGGTTTGACAATCCAGTTTTGCCTAAGCTATACTACTGTTCGATAGGTACACTTGCCTTTAATCGTTGTCAGAGTTAGTTTCCAGGTTTGATCATTCATTTTATAAATTTTAAAGCTCTGATTTCATTGATCAATAATGCAGATAACAGTCCATACATTCAAATTAGTATACATGCTAAGTGTAACATGTTCAGTATAGATTTCATATAATCAAATCACATAACTACGGGTCTAAGTACTACTTACTGACCCTTCATTAGGTTCACAGTCGACTTGGGCGACCCGTGCAACCTTTCAGAATATTTCATAAAAATGGGCTCACACGCCCATGTGGCCTGCCCGTGTGGCCCACATGGCCTAAATTGGCCTTGGCCGTGTGGATCACACGACTTGGCCCAGTATTCCACATGTCCGTGTGGTTTACCTATGTGGCCCACACAACCCAATTGGTCGAGCCTGTGTCTAGCACACGGCCTCACTTGGCCATCACACTGCCGTGTCACCTGCACATGGCCTGGCTCATTGATCATATAGCCATGTAGTGACTTATAGTCTTGCACAAGACCTACCACACGGGCGACCACACGCCCGTGTGGCGTCGACAGTAAGGTTTTTGGCTTTTGCTGAAACCTCATTTTCTGTATTTTTGGGTATACACTTGATTCGATTTTACTGCCTATGCAATCCCGAGATCACCAGAATCTACAAATCCATAATCTAATCCCAAATTTAGTGTTACTAACGAAATTTTAGCAAAACTAAATTGAGTCAGTCAAACGACACTATCAAATCCTTACCTTCAGTCGAATAACGAGAACTCCGCACCTTAATACATTAATGGCTGATCTCCAGCCCCTCGGTTAACTGCTACAACCAATAAAACTCCTTTTAAACCCGACAATTTATTTATCCTATATAGAGAATGTAACACCCCAAACCCGGCCTAGACGTTATGACCGGATCTAGCATGTCACATAAAAGGGTTGTTTAAAAGCTACGTGTTCATTAAAAAACTTCGTATTTTTTTTTTGAAACTCCGAACTTTGTTGTTTGTGAAATCCAGATTTGCTATAATTGTTTTCTTGTAAAAATGTTATTATTATGTTCGAAAACTCTATTTATTACTGAAGTTTAATTGAGAAATTACGGAAACGTGATATTTTGAAAAATGGTTATTGTCGTCTTAAGAAAACCCAAAGTTTAATCATTAATAATTTAAAAATAGCTTAAATGAAAGTTTAAAAGGAAAATAAAATCCAATGGCTTTATTACATAATATTAACCCCAAATTAAATAATCATAAAATAAAGTAAAATCGGATTTACTAATTTTCGTGAAAAGTAACTCCAATGTATGGCCACCACCGAGTCATCCGCAACTTCAAATCCTCTAACGTTAGGGATTACCTGCAGGGTTAAGAGAAAGGGGGTGAGTTACGAGAACTCAGTGTGTAATCCCCTAAACAGTCAATATTTGGGGCTGAGCCTTTACGATATTAATCTGGGCCTAAGCCCTATAATCATGGTAATGCAATAATGAAATGCAGCCCAACCCAATCCAACCAATCACACCCCCGCACCAACCAATCGTCACCTGGGGGGATCAAGTCAACCCACCCCGCCAATCACACCAATATTGCAGACAAGCTGCTAATCACGATATTTGTGGCTGAGCCACCAAGAATAATAGTATATATTTGTGGCATAGCCACCAAAAATATGGCAAAGCCACCAGGCAACACTTCCTCCGATCATCAATCCCAACCCATGCAACAAGTTATTAAATGCAATGTATCAACATATAAAAATGTAAACAGAATCATTTACACAATATTCAACCATAATCTAGGGTATATCGGACATTTCCACCCCTTTAGGGGTATTTTGGTAATTTCGCAACACAGGGGTATTTAAGTAATTTACCCTCTAAGGGTATTTCGATAATTTTGCAACCCAGGGGTATTTTGGTAATTTACCCTCCAAGGGTATTTCGGTAATTTTGCAACCCAGGGGTATTTTGGTAATTTACCCTCTAAGGGTATTTTGGTAATTTTGCAACCCAGGGGTATTTTGGTAATTTTGCAACTTAGAGGTATTTTCGTAATTTACCCTCCAAGGGTATTTCGATAATTTTGCAACCTAGGGGTATTTTGGTAATTTTACAAATAAGGGGTATTTCGGTAATTTCGCAAACCGGGGTATTTCGATAATTTTGCAATCTGATGGTACTTCAATACTTTCACAAATCAGGGGTATTTCGATAATTTTACAAATTAGGGGTATTTCGGTAATTTCACAAACCGGGGTATTTCAGTAATTTCACAAATTGGGGGTATTTCGGTAATTTTCCAGACTGAGGGTATTTCAGTAATTTTACAAAATAAGGGTACTTTGGTAGTTTCACAAACTGAGGGTTTTTCAGTAATTTTATAAACCAAGGGTATTTCAGTAATTTTGTAAACTAAGGGTACTCCAGTAATTTTGTAAATCGAGGTATTCTAAGCAGAGATAACGATGTGAATGGGCCTATGGCCCATTATCAGCCCAAATAGGCCCACACGCTCATGTGGACCATTTAGCCCAAATCTAGCCTCAGATATGAGATTCACATAGACTAGTTCACTATCTACTACACAATCATACAATTTATTCATATGGGCCCACTTGGCCCAATGCAGCCTAGACTCATGAGAACACTCATGAGGGCCTCAACTATCGCGTCGAAGCTCCCACACGTGCGCTCGCACGCTCGTGTGGCTACCATCGCCGTGTGATCGGCTTTTCGGCATTTGCCGCTCTACAACTAGAGTAGGGCGAAATACACACCTAATAGGAATCTGGAGTTGATCCGCGCTCCGACCACTCCTATGCCCAACGCCAACCCAGGTATGCTTGCTCTCCTCATAGATTGCTCTATTTAAAGCCAGCTTCTCATCTTCCCTCTTGCTAGCTTCCCGATGTGGGATTCCTCCTTCAGCAGAGTTTAATTCCAACACAAACTCTGGCCGTCCCAACTTAGCAAAATAAATATCCCTTTTTGCTTGCGATGAGATTCGAACTCAGGCTCCCTTGTAACTTAATCCACGCCGCTAGCCACTAGGCCACAAGCTCCTCTTGTTTCTAAAATCATGCGCAACTAAATATAAGTCTATGGGCCAACGTCTAAGTTCACTTAAAAATAAATCAAAATGAAATGCAAGCGCCAAGACTTGAACCTTGGACCCCTTGCTTCCTTGTGGCGTGATTCCTTTGTCTTTTATGTGGCACCATTTGCCACTAGACTACAACTCCTTTTGTGTCATTTTTCTTCACATTTTATTCTTAAAGCCTACTTACTAACTCCCAGGGTTTTATTCACCTAAAACCAAAATTTTCCTAAAGCCCAAGTTTGATCCCAGGACTTCATAGAAACCTTCTAACCTTCCAAAATCACTCATCTAATAGGTCCAACTTGCATTAGTGTCATTCTTTTGTTCTCAAAAATTTTAAACGCTCCCATGGCCAAGGCCCAATAAGCCCAATTCTACTAGGCCCAAATTTGGGTCGTTACAGAGAACGCATCTCAAAAACTTACCGAAGCTTACCAACGCACAAACGATGAGGAGACGACTGAAATAAGTGTTCAGTTTACAAAGAAAGAAGCAAAAAGCAGGAATACGGTACAAAAGTCGACAAGAAGGGGAAAACAGATGAAGAAAACGGCAGAGAATTTTTAGAAAGGAGGAGAGCCAAATTTTTGGGAAACAAAAGTGGAAAAACTGAAAAAGAGAAAAGTAATCAGATTGGCAAAATTTTTGATAACTCCCCTATCCAAGTCTCCTTAATTATCTCCATCAACCTCTCCACTATCAAAATTTTAGTCCATCTCAAACTCTTCACATGGCACAAGCAGCAAAATAAATCCCTTGTTTACACAGGGATTCGAACTCAGGACCTCAAACATAACCAACATTCCACTTAACCACTAGACCACGAGGCCCATTCTAATATATTCTCACAAATAATAAAATATAAGCCCACTGACTAGAGATAAGGCTTTAATCATAAAAATATCGAAATCTTACTAAGTTGTGGCTTGAACTTAGGACCTCCCACTCACACCCAGAACACTTAACCACTGAAGCAGATAGATATTTGGGTCATAATTTAACAGAACATAAATTTAAAACTTGGGGCGTTACAAATAATGTTGTCTTCCACTAATTTTGGTTGATTTTGATTAAGTTTAATTAATTAAGTTTAATTAACTTTGAATTAAAGTATATAAGTTAAAAATAAGATAAAAAATGTCATTTTCTCTCCATCTTTTTCTTCATGTCATGAGAAAGAAAGAAAGAAACCATTGGAAGCTTTCAAACTTTTAGTCAACAATTATTCAAGAATTGAATCAAACAGGAGAAAATCGAGGAAAGGCCAAAATTATTGATTAGTCCTTACACGTTCAATTTGTTTACTGTTTTGGCCAGGTAAGTTCATATAGTATAAATGCGTTTAAGTTGTTATGCATTTGATTTGTGGTATTTGGTATAAAATGTGAGAGTTGGACTAAATTGATGATGATTATAATTGAAAAAGAGGCCCATGTAAACTTAGTAAAGGGTATGATACGATTGGAATGCCAATAAGGTTTGTGCATGCTTGTACGAGATTGGTTATAGATGTTACCGAGATCCAACATTTTTTACGGACTCGAAGATACATGTGACACAGGTTTAGCCCGAACTGGTAACCTGATGTCGTTTTAAAGGTTTAGCTCGAATAACTTGGCATGTATATTTTCAACATGAGCAAGCAATCGAATGTGTTATTATAAAGCTTTAACCTAGACTGGTAACCTGACACGAGTATACTTAGCTCGGACAAGCAACTAGAGTAACAAAGATACCTGTGTATCCGAGTCTGTTTACTAAGGTCATCCGGTGAAACAAATTACATGAATTGAGAAATTGAAATGAGACATAATGATATTGAGATTCACTTCTAAAATGTTGAATTTTAACTTGAACAAGATATTGAAGAAATGACATTAGCATGTATGCAATTGTTTCATTCTATAACAGCTCTAAAATTGATATATTATAAAAGTAGTATTAAATTAAATTGTGTATAATTGGTTTCTTGGTAAAATGAGAAGATGTAAAGATGATAAAAGAAAAGATTGAGTGATGACAAGGAAAAATTTTGAATTAAAAAGGTATGTTGTAATACATTATTTAAGGTAGGGACTAGATTGTAAAGATGTGAAAAGTTTTGAAACACAAATATATTTATTCAGAACTTGAGGGGTTGAAGTGTAAATATGAGAAATGTTGAATGACCAAAATTTAAATTAAACTAATTTCTTGTGATAGGAAATTGGTAATCAATGACCAAATTGTATCAGAGAAGAAATATGAGGAACTAATTTTTAATTTTTCCAAAAAAAGTTAGGAATTTCCTAAAAGTAAAAATTTAAATTTTTCAAGGGTAAAATGGTCATTTTCCAAAATAGAATGATGATGGGTGAAAAATGTTGGAAAATGATTGGTTTAATATTTAATTATTAGTTTATTATAAGATATTTTAGTATTTTATATTAATTAATATATGAGATATTTTTTTAATCCCTCCATACTTTTATTCTCACCTTACTATATATATATGCATAAGTGGATGTTTCCATTTTGGTTACAATTTGATCCTTTACCATGAAATCCCAATTTTTCTTCTAATTTTTTTGATAATTTCCAAAGTCACCCAAAAGGAGAAGTGAAGCAGAGATACTAAAGAGTTAGAATATCATCTTGGAAGCAAGAAATTGGAGTTGAAAGTGAAAAGATTAAAGAGGCAGGGTATGTACTTCAAGAATTTTACTTTATTTAATTTTAATCTAAGTGTTGAGAATATTAAATTGTTGAATTAATTATGAATATACAAGTATCATGTATGAATTAAGTTGATACATTGAAATACTAGAAAAAGAACTAAATTATAAAGCAAATGAAATAGATTATAAGGAATTGAATGGTTGAAAAGAGAGTATAAATGAAGTGCAGTGAAATAGTTATGATTAGAAAAGTAATGGTGTGATGAAATTTCCATGTTAACTTGCATTCATGTTAATGGGTACTAAATTGTAAAGTGTACAAAAGTTTATGATTGAATTAAACTATTATGATAAAGTGCTTAAATGATGTGCTATGTGTTATAGGATAAATTACAAAGTCATATTAAAGTGAAATTATATCAAATGATTAATTCTCATGATGCTAAGGACGAAATTATAAATTGTAAAGTTTATAATTGAAATAAGAGAAGCTATGATAAAACTATATATTATATGTGAGTTTTAAAGAATAAATTGAATAATACTCAAAAGTATAATAAATATGTATGATTAGATGAAAGTTAGTACAAAAGAACCATGGGAAAGGAAATGTTTCAACTAAAATAGTTTCTAGACAGCAGTAGTGACTTGATTTTGAAAATTCACCAAAAATTTTAGAAATTGATTTAGAGGTTGAATAAAATATGAAATTCAAGCTTAATGAGTCCATTTTTGCATAGAAGAAATGGTGCAAGTAATGGAATTTTAGATTGTGAGATATAATAAATTTTGTGAGACAAAGTCAGGATAATTTTAGGTTCTCCTGTTTTGACTTTGAAAAATCATTATAAATTGTAAAAAAAAATTTAGGTGCTGAAATATATATGATTAAAATCTTGATGAGTATCTTTTCAATGGAAAAAAATAGAAATATAATACGAATATTGTACCAAAAGATAATTAATTTTTAATGAATAAGGGTCAGGACTGCCTAGTAGCAAAACAAGGGAAGATTTGAAAAAAAAACCCTGTATTTATTGGCTTATATATAAATTCTGAAATTTTTATGGTAAAAACTTCATTGATTATAGTTTCAAGAAAAAAAACAGATCTTAATTTCGATTCTGTAGGCTAAGATATAAATTATTTAGCAAGTGCTACTCAAGAAGACAACTTTGTTAAAGTATATGTGTAAATAGTGAAAGAATAATTAATGTTATATATAAGCATGTCATACTAAAGGTCAAAGATTTTACATGCACATATAGAATGAGGATTGGATATGAGGAGGAGGCAAAATAATAGGAGAGTTATAATGTTAAGAAAAATTATAAATGATGGATTTGCTAATACGTAGAAGAAGTTCAAACATATTGTTGAAGTACAAATAAAAAAATTGTTATAAAATGAGTTAGGGAAAATTCTAAATGGTAAAATTTATTAATAATAATTATGGTACCTAGAAAGAGTATACTAAAATTTGTAAATGTAAGTCCCCTAATAGACTTAATTGTAAAACTTCGATAATTGTGTTAATTTTATAAACTTTGGCATAGATAACATAAATACGAGATTTAATAAGAAAATAACATATGATCAATGGATGCATAGTTTGACAATGACCTTTAATAATAAAATTGGTATTTTGAACATAAGAGATTCTTTTGTAATAATTGTGAGAAGTTAGGGTATAAAGATGAAAATTAAACCAAAAATGAATTTTCTCATATTTCAGAACATCGAACCATATTTTGGTATCGATACTAGGACAGGGGTATCAATACTTGAAGTAAGGTATCGATATCTTTAAGAAAGTATCGATATTGAGAGCTAAAATAACAAAGGAAATATTTCCTGAGGGTGTTAAAGACAAATTTTTATATTCTAAACGTAATTACAACATCTTAGTTATATGATATTATCGTAGTTGCTCTGGCAACAACTGTAGCGTCCCGATTCTTGACCCGATGTTCAGGTCAAGTATGAAGGTGTTACACATTCCATAATTGAATATGTTTTGAGCTATTTAATCAAAATGACATGAATTGTCATGATATGTGATTATGGTATTATATGTTTTATTTACAAGTTAAAACTCACCTTATTGATATGTGGTTTGCCATTTCTACCCAACTATGTCAAGCTTAATAACTTATTGTGTTTAATTGAAAGATAAGATAAATTTTTATTTAATGTCTATGAACTTACTAAGTATCGTATATGCTTACCCCATTTTCCCCCTTTCCTTGTAGATCGTCACCTTGCGGAACACGTCAAATTGGATCATCCCGAAGATTACACTATCCTATCACCAGTTTGGTAGCTTTTGATCGTTTTAAGTCTAGGAATTTTGGCATGTATATAAGATGTCTTGATGTTATCCTTTTTGTATATAAGTCTTTAAGAGTTGAGTATGGTATTGAATTTGGTTTATGTGATTTAAATGTTGGTCTTGGTGTGTGGTTTAGAAATGCATGATTTGGAATTTGTGATGTAGAGTTGAATTGGTATATTTTGATCTATAAGCTTCAGATGTATGCCATATGAAATTGCATGTTTTAAAGTGGACTGACATAAGTAAAGCTGGTACGGAATGACTTGATGAATTTGTGGTAATTGACATTGATTTGTTGAAGTTTAAATGGTGTATATGTTATGAATGTTTTGATGGAACCTTGAACATAGTCATTTGAACTATTTGGTATCTTTTGTAAGTTTTGAGAAAATTGAGATTGGAATTTCGATGCATCTTGAATTTCTGGAAATGGAAACATTGAAATAGATACAAAAATGTGCATTTTGCCAAAAACAGGGACTTAGTGGTCTATTTTCTTTGTCGCAATACCATACCCTTGATGTCGCGATATTGGCTCTATTTAATTTTGAAAACTTTACAATTTGGTCCTTAGGTTGGGAAGTTTGGCCACTGTCTTTGAGATCGTTATAGCAAGCCCTGGATATCACGACACCACCTAGCATATTTTGAAAATTTTTAGTTTAGTCCTAGTTCGACTCTGGGATGGTACTGATCTTTCGTAAGCTCGATTAAGACCTGAAAATAATTTATTTATCATATTTTGAGTTTGATTAACAGTTGATTACATGTATAAATGCTTGTATGTTGATTGATTCACTATTTTTTTCTCTAGCAACAAATGTAGCATTCCGTAGTTTGGACTCGACAATCGGGTCATGCGAGGGGTGTTACAAGGATGGTGCAAAAGAAGAGTTTAATCTTTTCTTGGTGGGTAGTTTTCTAACGGCAAGTGCTATTCAGTTCCAATCGATGAGAGTGGCTCTTGCAAATGTGTGGCATGCATTGCATGGGGTATCGATCTTGGATCTAGAGGAGAAGTGTTTCTTGTTCTGGTTCTATAATGAAATTGACATAGATCGTGTGGTGGAAAGGAGTGTATGAAATTTTAATAATCATCTATTGATTTTTCATTGTCTACATAAGGGTGAGGATCCAATGTAAGTACCATTGTTTTCTGTTAATTTTTTTTGGTGCAGATTGTGGATTTGTCGAGTGGGCTAGTTTCGAAGTTGATGTCAAAGCAATTCAGGAATTTTACTGGTGATTTTTTTGCGTATGATATGAAGAGTGTGAGTTGAGGTTTTCAAAAATATATACGTTTAAAGGTTAAACTGGACATTAAAGTGCCTTTGGAGCGGAAAAAGAAGATAATAGCTCTAGGTAGGGTTGAATTGTATGCGCAGTTTAGGTATGAACGACTTTCCCTCTTTTGCTTTTTATGTGGTCGCGTGGGCCATAATGATAGTTGTTTGGATTGTTCATGGTAAGAACCGATGTTGCAAGGATGGGATGTTATGCTTAGGGCAACGCCAATGAAGGATGAAGCGCTAACAAGCATCTGGCTCAGGGATGAGGGCAATGTTGGAATTTTTCCCTTCGGGGAAATTGAAAAGGATAAGGGAAGATTTTTTGGTGATGGTAATAAATAAAAATTTGATATATCCTTAAACTTAGGGATAAGCTTGGCTAGTAAATCAAAGATGATAGTTGAGGAAAATAAGGAGAATATTGTGCCTGGGGAGATTTCATCTAGTAGGATGGGTCGTGAGACTAAGGGCTAGTTTAATAATGCTTTTGAAAAGTGCTTTTAAAAAGTATTGTGGAAAAGTGCATTTGAGAAGTGTCTTTGAGAAGTACTTTTGAGACTTTGGTTTAAAATTTAAGTGTTTAGTATTGCTGTTAAAATGTGCTTTTGAGAAATAAAGTGTCCATTTTAGACATGGTATTATAAAGTAATAAATATGCATTTAAATAATATTCAAATTAGTTAATATTACAATATTTTAGAAAGAATATAAAAAATAATTTATTATAACTTATGGTTAATATTTTAATATATAATATTAATTTTAAATATTTTTAAGTAATTAATATTAATTATTTATTATATTTAATTAGAATAATAAAGTATATTTAAATATTTTAGATATTTTAAATATTTAAATATAATCATTAATATTTGTAATTAGATATTAACACAGTCGTATTATTTAAAAAAATAATTTTTAATTTTTAATTAATGATTTTAACACATTTTTATTATATTATTTTAAAATGTAATTTGAATAAATAACTCATATTAGATATTAACATATAGAAAACATAAACCTAACAAATTAAAATATTACATGTATTTGGATTAAAGTTTCAAAAAGGGATAATATTTATATACCAAATATAAATACAAAAAAATTTACATTAGCATTTACAATTTAAAGTGAATTCATTAAACTAGAAACTATAACATCTCTTGTTAATTCTATTGCAAAACCACTTGAATTGTTTGATTCACCATCATTGTTATCATCATCACTTTTTCCATCATGCACATTTTCTAAATCGATAATATTCTCATATGCCCTGTTAATATTTTCGTATTCCATAAAATCTGCATCATTTCGACCGACATGTTTTCAGATAAAATTGTGTATCGCCATTGTAGCAACAACGATCATCGTTTGCTTTTCAAAACTATAACTTAGTCTTTTTTCCATAAAAAATGTCTTACAAAAATGAAATGCCAGAGTTTTAAGAATTTACATGACTTATGACCTGAAGAACATAGAGATGCATAACGTTTCCAACCATTTGCTAGAACAAGAAAATATCTTCCAGAATTTGTTGAAAAATCAATGAAATCAAAATAGTTGGTGGATTTCACAACTCACATCGAGTCAAATTTTTAATGAGTTCATATTATTCCCCAAAGATTTTATGAAGGCATGTTTAAGAACACTAAGCTTTCTTCACATTTAAACAATTATTATCATCTCCAGTAAGTTACTGACATAAATGAAACAGCAACTGAACAACATTATAATTGCAAATAACAACTTCTCAATTCTGAAATACAATTGATTCTTCATCTTAAGACAAATGACCAGAAGAAACTTCAATAAACTTTAACTAAGTCACTCTGTTTACAAAACACATTCCTAGTATCTATTCCCAAATCCACCTACAAGCAACACAATAGCATTTTAGAAACCTCATGTGCAGTGCACCCAACTTTTTGAAATATAACATTACCATTATGCTTGTCAAAGAAACCTACGGCCAAATGAATTAACCAGAGATTATGCCTAAAAAAAAATTCATTGCTATAACAAATACCATCATTTTAGTAGTTAGTGATAGCCTTACTGCTAAACTTGCAAGTTACTAGAATTTCTTTTCTAACTAGGCTGAATATCGACATATAAGACAACCCAAGGTAACACAAAATGATATTTTCGCCAAAAAGGAATGCTAACTAACCTCATAAGCATTTATATTTAAGAAAAGAGCTTGAAAAAGTATAGGAATTCTTTTTAGATTGTATTAGAAGAATAACTACATACGAAAATGGCAGCATTTTGGCAGGCATCACTTAGCATGAGATTGCTCAGAAAATTCCTGAATTCGTTTACCTTCTTTCCAAGCTCTACTTTTCCTACTTTGGTAATGACCAAAACTATTTGAAGTTGAAATCATAAAATGAATTAAGACATCTCAAGCATTCATTGAAAAGGGGAAAAAGGTGTTTGACAAATTTTCATCGTACCTCTCCCATCAGGTACCTCTCAAACTTGACAACTGATTTGGGCAACAAAACTCCACCAGCTAATTTCTATGGTATAAAAATTGCAATTCATTTTCTCAACAATTCACAATAGTAAGGGTGCAAAACAAAATATATTCATCACATGAGACTAGCGCAAAGTAGATAATCTCTCAAAAGGAGACTAATGATTTACAAGTTTATACACCACAACCTAGAAATGTGCATTCATCTACCAATAGGTCATCATGTAGATATACTTCTATGCTTAAAGTGTTTCATTGAGTTAATGTCAAGAGTTAACAAGATATAAATTCACTTAATGAAACTACTTAACAATCTAATCATAGAGCAGTGAAACTAACGTCAATTAAGAATAGCAAACTTATGTAACTCAATCTTCATATAAACTTAGAGAATAGGGAATGGAAATGAAAAAAAAAAGGATAAAAAATAAAAATAAAAACCCTTCAACATCATCATTGCCCTTTGAAGGCAAAAGTTTGTCACAAGAAAAGTCAGAAAAAAGAAATAAGCCCCATCTCGTTAAAAAAAAAAAGCAAACAATCAATTGATATAATATTTCTTTTTCTTGTTTCATCATAAACCAGAGATTGAAATATTCCAATCCAATATCAAGAGCTAAAAAACCTGATTCTTTCACAAGCCAAAACAGTTGTAGAAAACAACTAAACTAAGCATAAGGAACAATTAAAGAGAAGAAGAGAACAACTAAAACAGTTATAGAAAATTACTAAACTAAGCATAAGGAACAATTAAAGAGAAGAAGAGAACAACTAAAACAGTCGTAGAAGAAAAGAAGCTCACTAGTGGAAGAATTAAAGAGGAACAACCTGAAATGGGAAAAAAACGAAAAAATTAAATTGAGAGTTAAAATGAGAAGATTAGATTAGGGGAGTAGAAAGAAAGAAAGAGAGTAGCAACACCCTTAAAGAAAATGGAAGAATTGAAGAAAATAAAAGAGAATAGAACTAGAGAAAAAAAACTTTGAAAGAGAAAATGAAGAAAAAAAAATGGGATTCTACCCTGTGTTTTGGGAGAAGACAAATAAAGGATAAAAATGTAAAGCCAAAAGCACTTTTGGCTTAGGAAAAGCTAAATTATCCATCTAAAGAAAAGCACTTTTTTAAAGTTTTCACTTAACCGGTGTTTGTTTAACAATGCTTTAGAGTGAAAAATGCTTTTTGAGGGAAAAGTCCTTCTCAAAAGCACAACTGAACGGGCCCTAAGGATAGCCCAATAGACATGACTAATGGGAAAAAACAACCTCGTTTGAATCAAAATGTGGCTACTATTTTTGCATATGTGGATTTGTGCTATCTTGATAAATTAAACGAAATAGCCAAGAGGGAGTGAATTAGCCTTTTTTTAGAAAATTATGGAAGTAAAAATAAAATCATGAGACAATGAACAGAAGAATTTAGAGTGGTTCAGCCCTAATTTCCTACCCCACTACCTTATCGTTCCATAACTAAATGTAACACCCTATACCAGACCCAATCGCCGGGTCCAAGTACCGAACGCCACAATTAACATGAATTACTTAACAAAACATCTATCTGTTTAGTTACAGACTTAACAAATATTAATTCGTTGATAATAAAATATTTTAAAACTCAAATATCAAATAAATTCAATGTTATACAATACTAAATTCCTATAACCATTTGATAAACCCTAAAAGTAACATATTTTTATCCCACATTTAATATGCTTTTGGATGATTTACCCCTTGTTTTATATAAAAAGGTGCTTTTAATCCTTTCGTTTCATGTCTTATACTCAGAAAAACACCCAAGGATGAAAAGAACACAAAACGGGCCTAAACGGAGTAAATGGGCCTTAACACGAAATTGACACGGCCTGGCCCAAACCACACACGGCTGTGCCTCAAGAGAAATCTGAGCACGGTCAGGTCTCGATTCACACGGGCGTGTGACATGGTCATGCCTCTGACGCTGGAAAGAGTAATTTTAGTCGGAAAAGGATACTTAGGGAGAAAGAATCGCGTTTCAAGAGCCTATAAATAACCCCCAAGTATCACCTGTTGAAGGGGGCGAAAGCGAGGCCAATGAGCCAAGCCGAGAAGGTCAGAGTTAGGGAATAATGCGAGGATAGCCAGTTGATCCATCTCAAGAAGCCGGAGTTATACTCAAGACGGCGGAATTCTCCTTCGATTCCTTCAGGGGGTTTTAGGATTTTTCCTATGTTTTGTTTTATCTTTTCTCTTGCGATGGTTTGTTTATTCATTATGAACTAAACCCCTCAGATACCTGAAGGGGATGAAACCTAAATGGATTTTATTATTTGATTTTTAGGTTATATGATAAATTACTTAGTTTGTTCTTAATTATGTTGCTTAATCCAAATCTAATGTGCTTAGGTGGAGGAGGAATAGACCCTGCCTAAGAGAAGATCTAATATAATTAAGCGGAGTTGATCGGACGCCTAGAGATAGGGTTACGAGATTTTGCCGGATTAGGGTGAAACCTAATATGGGAGTCCATTGATCGATTTACTAGTATCCTAGGGGGTTATTATAAGCGAACGAGAGTTCCACTAATTAACCTAGGGTTAGACGTTATTCACCTCGAGAGAGGGTTTAATATAGGTTAGGGAGTCTTACGGATCAAGCTAAGTAAAAGAAATCATATAATTTAGATTTAATTAATAAGTGAAGTCTAGGTGGATTCTTCCTGAGGGTATCGTCGTAATCAACTGAGTTTTCCCTCAAAGTTATTTTCCTTTTCGTCCTTTTTGTCTTTGTGTCCTTAGTTTAGTCTTCGTCAAAAGTAATCTTCACTCTAACTTTAAGGCTAAATAATAAAAAGAAAGTGAGTATTAATACTTTTAGTTCCTTTGGGTTCGATAACCGGTCTTGCCTAAGCTATACTACTGTTCGATAGGTACACTTGCCTTAATATCATTGTCAGAGTTAGTCTCCAGGTTTGATCATTCTTTTATAAATATTTAAAGCTCTGATTTTACAGCGTTCAAGTTTTTGACGCCGATGCCGGGGAACTAGAATATTAAGAAAACTCTATTTTTATTACTTTAGCCCTAATTTTTATTTTTCGCAATTTATTTTTCTTTTTGTTTTAATTTTTGTTTACTAAAATTTTCTCTTTCTTTTCAAACAAGTACCTCTAGTTTATGACTAGAAGGAACCCGAGGGGACCTTTGGTATTCGACAACGAAATCGAAACTATCACTCGTAGGAATCGTCGTTGAACCAGGTGAGCCTTAGATTACACAGAGAGAGAGGAAGAAGATAAATCCAATCCTACTGAAGGGATGGACGAAAACAACCCACCACCACGCGATATGGGTGACAACAACGCTCCACGCACAATGTTCGATTATGCGAAACCACATTTAACATGAGCAGAATCTAGTATTGTTAGGCCTGCTATATCTGCTAACAATTTTTAATTAAAGCCTAACACAATACAAATGATTCAACAGTTTGTTCAATTTGATGGTTTGCAGGACGAAGATCCAAACACGCATATAGCTAACTTCTTAAAGTTCTATGATACCTTCAAAATAATTGGCGTTTCTGATGATGCCATACGTCTTCGGTTATTCCCTTTTTCATTAAGAAATAAAGCTAAACAATGGTTAAAATCGTTACAACGAGGGTCAATCACTACATGGGATCAGATGACCGAAAAGTTTTTGATGAAATATTTCCAACTGGCCAAAACGACCAAATTACAGAATGATATCTTTTCTTTTGTGCAGATGGATGTAGAGACGCTATACGACGCATGGGAGAGATTCAAAGATCTCTTGAGAAGGTGCCCACACCATGGCCTACCCTTGTGGCTACAAGTCCAAACCTTTTACAATGGTGTAAACCCCTCAACGAGACAACTTATAGATTCAGCTGCCGGTGGAACACTGAACAACAAAACCCCAGAAGCAGCCTACGAGTTCATTGAGGAGATGTCATTAAACAATTATCAGTGGCAAGCTTCAAGGACCAAACTGACAAAATCGGCAGGAGTTTTCAACATCGATGCCATGGCCATGCTATCAACACAGCTAGAGATGATGAGTAAAAAGCTTGATAATTTGTGTTCATCACAGGTACATCCAGTCATGCAATGCGATACAAGTGGAACTGTGGCGAATCCTAAGTACCCACCCTACCAACCAGGAGCAAAAGATGAACAGATGAACTATATAGGTAATAATTTCTAATCTAATAATAATCCTTATAGTAACACTTACAATCCAGGTTGGAGGAACCACCCAAATTTGTCATGGGGAGGACAAGGAAACCAAGAAAATCAAAGGCAGCAACCTCCTCAAAACTTCCAAAATTAGCCCTATCCACAAGAAAAGGAACCAATCCATGCGAAGGAATTGGCAAACACAGAAAAGCGCCTGCAAGATATCGAGAGAACCCTTAAAAATCAACAAGCATCAATTGAAAAATTTACCGAGTCATTTGGGGAACTCACTAAGACACTTGCAATGCTTTCCAAGATGATCTTTGAAATACGAGCAGAAAATCTTCCTAAAGAAACAGAACAGGTAAAAGCAGTCACACTAAGAAGTGGAAAGGAATTAGGTGACATGAAGAAACAGAACTCAACCGAAAATAAAGAAAATGATAAGGAAATTGAGGTGGTAACACCATTACGTAATGAGAACAAACCACCAATCCCATATCCAGCAAAGTTAAAGAAAGAGCGAATTGATGCACAATACGATAAGTTTCTTGAACTTTTTAAACAAATACATATCAACTTACCTTTTGTTGAAGCTATTTCACAGATGCCGAAGTACGCAAAATTCTTAAAAGAGCTACTGACGAATAAATGAAAACTTGAAGAGGTGTCAACAGTGGAACTTAATGAAGAGTGCTCAGCCATCCTCCAAAATAAGCTACCAACCAAGTTAAAAGACCCAGGAAGTTTTAATATCCCTTGTTTAATTGGTACTTTGAATATTAAGAAAGCGTTAGCTGATCTAGGCGCTAACATAAATTTAATGCCTTATAAAATGTTTAAACAACTAGATCTTGGGGAACCAACACCCACTAGGATGAGTATTCAGTTAGCAGACAGATCTATTAAATATTCTAGAGGAGTTATTGAAGATGTTTTGGTAAAAACTGATAAATTCATTTTCCCTGTTGATTTCATTATATTAGACATGGATGAAGATATTAATGTTCCCTTAATCTTAGGGCATCCTTTTTTAGCCACTACTAGAGCGGTTATAGATGTAGGACATGGTAAACTCGCACTAAGGATAGGAGATGAAGAAATCATTTTTCAAATCTATGACGCCATGCGACATTCTAAAGAGCAAGATGATTCCTGTTATTTTGTTGATACTACTGATCATATCATTCAAAATTCATTATAGGAAATCGTACACAACGACACGATGGAACTGTGTCTAACTCAAGAAGAAGGGGAAGAAGATGAGGATGATGAGCTGAATCTGAATACATTGCCATCCAAACAAATGAATGAAGAAAGAATTGACAATGACGACGAAATAAAACAAAAACCTTCCATCGAAGAGCCACCCAAATTGGAATTGAAATAGCTACCAAAACACTTAGAATACGCATTCCTCAGAGACAATTTTACATTACCAGTAATCATCTCTGCAGAACTAGAACCCAAGGAAAAAGAGGAACTGATAAAGGTACTAAAAGAACACAAAAAAGCCATAGCTTGGAAAATTTCTGACATCAAGGGAATAAGTCTCGCGTTTTGCACCCACAAAATTTTAATGGAAGAAGAATACAAGCCGTGTGTGCTACCCCAGAGACGGTTAAATCCCAACATGAAAGAAGTGGTCAAAGCTGAGGTCATTAAACTCCTAGATGCAGGAATAATTTATCCTATTTCTGACAGCACTTGGGTAAGTCCTGTGCAGGTAGTTCCAAAGAAAGGAGGAATGACAGTAGTGCCCAATGAAAAGAATGAGTTGATTCCCACAAGAACAGTCACAGGTTGGAGAGTCTGTATAGACTATAGAAAGTTGAACGATGCTACCAGAAAAGATCATTTCCCGCTACCCTTCATAGATCAAATGATAGAAAGATTATCCGGGCATATGTACTACTGTTTTTTGGATGGACTCTCCGGTTACTTCCAAATCCCCATAGCTCCTGAAGATCAAGAAAAGACGACATTCACATGCCCATACGGTATGTTTGCTTATCGTAGAATGCCTTTTGGATTATGTAATGCACCTGCTACTTTTCAGCGTTGCATGTTGGCAATCTTTGATGAGCTCGTAGAAGATATCATGGAGGTATTTATGGATGATTTTTCGGTATTCGGTAATTCTTTCCATCTTTGCCTTAAAAATTTAAAACGAGTTCTAATGAGATGTGAGGAAACAAACCTTGTTTTAAACTGGGAAAAATGTCACTTTATGGTAAGAGAAGGAATTGTGTTAGGGCATAAGATTTCCAGTAAAGGGATCGAGGTAGATAAAGCAAAAGTTGAAGCCATAGAAAACCTAACCCCTAGTTCTGTTAAGGCTATCAGAAGCTTTTTAGGACATGCAGGATTCTAAGAAGATTTATTAAAGATTTTTTAAAATAGCTAAGCCTTCGACAAAATTACTAGAAAAAGATGTTCCTTTTGATTTCAATCATGAATGTTTAGATGCATTTAACATCCTTAAAGATAAATTAATAAATGCCCCGATTATAATTGCACCTGATTGGAACTTACCCTTTGAACTAATGTGTGATGCAAGTGATTTTGCAGAAGGTGCAGTTTAGGGACAACGAAGAGACAAGCACTTTCAGCCAATTTACTACGCTAGCAGAACGCTAACACCTGCACAAGAAAACTACACCACCACAGAGAAAGAATTGCTAGCTGTAGTTTTTGCTTTTGATAAATTTAGACAATATCTAATATTGTCCAAAGTTTTCGTTTACACTGACCATTCAACTCTTCGTTATCTTTTAAACAAACCTGATGCTAAACCCAGGCTCATACGATGGATTTTACTTTTACAGGAATTCGACCTGGAAATACAAAGATAAGAAGGGAGCTGAGAATCTTGCAGCGGATCACCTTTCTAGACTTGAAAATCCACACATCAAAGAGCTCGATGAAGGCGAAATAAGTGATTCGTTTCTCGAAGAACAACTCTTCTCTATAACACATTTTGAGGTACCATTGTTTGCAAATATTGCAAATTGTTTAGCAGCTAACATTTTACCAAGAAAATTAACACATCACCAAAAGAAGCGATTCTTTGCTGATGTGAAGAATTATTTTTGGGAAGATCCTTTTCTTTTCCGCATTTGTGCAGATCAGGTAATTCGAAGATGTGTTACAAAGACAGAAGCAAACCAGATCTTGGAGCATTGTCATTCAGGACCGTCAGGAGGACACTACAGTGGCATAAAGACAGCACACAAAATACTCGAATCAAGTTTTTATTGGCCCACTCTATTTAAAGATGCTCACAGGTATGTTACCTCGTGTGATCGATGTCAACGAATAGGTAATATTTCTAAATGAGATGAAATGCCTCAAACATATGTTATCATGTGAAATATTTGACATATGGGGTATTGACTTTATGGGACCATTCCCTAATTCATTTGGGAACAAGTACATTCTAGTAGCAGTTGATTACATGTCAAAATGGGTAGAAGCGGAAGCTTTACCTACCAATGATGCTAGGGTAATAGTTAAGTTTCTCAAGAAAATCTTTTCTCGATTCGGCACACCAAGAGCCATCATTAGCGATAGGGGTACACACTTCTGCAATACCTAATTTGAAAAAGTTCTAAAGAAATATGGAGTGTATCATAGAACAGCAACCCCATACCATCTTCAAAACCAGTGGGCAAGTAGAGGTAGCAAACCGAGAACTTAAGCACATTCTAGAAAAAACCGTTGAATCAAATAGAAAAGACTGGGCATTAAAAGTAGATGATGCGTTATGGGCATGTAGAACAGCATTTAAAACACCTTTAGGGACATCCCCATACAAACTTGTATATGGGAAAAGCTGTCATTTACCGTTCGAATTAGAACACAAAGCTTTTTGGGCAACAAAATTTTTAAATACTGATCTCAAAATTGCAGGTAAGAGGAGAATGATGCAGATGAACGACCTGGATGAGTGGAGAACAGAAGCCTATGAGAACTCAAAATTGTACAAAGAAGTAACAAAGCGACGCCACGATGCTCATCTCAAGAGATCAAAGCAATTTGAAGTAGGAGACTTAGTCCTATTGTACAACTCAAGGCTTAAACTATTCCCGGGAAAGTTGAAATCGAGATGGTCAGGACCATTCATGATCAAAACAATATTTTCATATGGCACCATCGAGGTAACCCACCCCACTAAAGGCACATTCAAGGTAAATGGTCACCGACTTAAAATTTATAACGATACAGATTTTGGAGGTATGAGAGAAAAGCTTATGCTCCATGAGCCATCCTTTGGAACTGAAAACAGAGAGTGTATAGCTTAAGACTATAAACGAGCGCTTCTCGGGAGGCAACCCGAGCACTAACATACTAACATAGTTTTTATTTTTCTAACATAGCACTAAAATAGTCTAACAGGAAAATGCAGAAATTTCAACACGGCCTTGACACGGGGGTGTACATAGCCGTGCATAACCAGAAATAGACCATGGGTGTGCCAAAACACCGTGCCTAAACAGGGTAAAAATTTTTTCGGTGACACGGGCTGCAACACCAGATCACGCCCGTTCTAGATAACCGTGTAAAATTACTGAGGTTACTGACTTATAATACACGGGCACAACATGGCCGTGCCTCACAACCGTGTGAAATTACTAAGGTTACTGACTTGTTATACACGGGCTTGACACGTCCGTGTTACCCCATCGTGCTAACATTTTTTCTTATCGAACACAGGCATGCGAATTGACACACGGCCGTGCCAAAACCTTTGAAGCGCTCTCAATTTTAAGAAATCGCGAAAAGCACGGGCAATTCAAATCTAACACTGCCGTGCGGAAGGTCGTGCTCCCCTTCCTATTTAAACAAAGTAACCATCTTCCCCCTCCAAACCTCAAACCCTAAAATCAAATTCTTATTCCCCACCTCAAAATCCGGCCACTCAACCAGTCTACCCCATCCCCACCACCGTTTCTCCTCCAAAAACTCAGTCCAACCACCCACACGGCCACAGCACCTCCGTGCACCCAAGCACCACGCCCTTGACAGCGCTGTGCCCACACCACAGACCCAACAACACCGCCGTGCGCACCGCCCGTGCTTGTCATTCACCACCATTTCTGGGTTCCCTTTCTCTTAAAATCTTCATACCATTTTGCATATTTACCTTTTATGTCAAGTTTGTGTTTAAAAATTTGATTCATATTGTTTAGTCTATTCTATTTCTTGTTTAGTTTATACATGGTTGTGTTTAGTTCATCTCTTTTTTGTTGTTTGAATGCTTCTTGTTGCTTTTTTTTTATTTCTTTAACAAACATGATTTTCAATGTTTGATTCATCTTTTTATGCATGTTAGAGTGGTTTTGTTGCATGTTTTGAGATTGCTTCTTTTCTTGGAGAATTGATGTTTTGCTATTGGTAAAATTTAATTGTGAATGATAATGATTCTCAATTTTCCAGTATATTGGTTGAACTAGAAAACTTGCTTTAAATTTGATTTACAGGAAATATGTCGACATTTCGAGTGAAACGCGCCGTTCCAAGCAAGAAAAGAAAGGGGCCCGGATCCTCTTCTGCAAGCACCGAACTTCGACACCCATTCCTACTATTTCCACAAGCCGCTCAGGAGGACCGGTACAAAGACATCAGGGATAGGCCCATCGGCACTGGACGACGAATTGATTGGGACGCCGTCGGGCAAGTAGGGCTCACCACTGATATCCAAGCACTCATATCGACTGATCCATGGGAGACCTTCTTCTCAATTAATGAGCCTACATACCTCGAGCTCACACTCGAGTTCTGCTCCACATTCACGCTACAAACGGTGATGGCTTAATTTGACGACCCAGGCACTATACAATTCCGTCTCGAGGGCACAGTACATCGATTAAGCATACCTAAATTCGGAGCAGCTCTTGGCCTCTATACGGCAGAATTCATAGCAGAGAACCCACTGGTTGGTCTAAATCGCGAACCCCACTGCCTTCCGATCGACTGTTGGATCAACCTAAAGCCCACGATGGCCACCTACAACCCCAGTAAATCTAAGGCGACAGCCCTTCCTCCAGCACTACGGTACATTCATGCCATACTCGCGCATACCATCACAAGTCGAAAAGAAAGCACCGGTGTCGTCAACAAACACGACGTTTTCTTCCTTTCCTGCATGTCTGAAGGACATGTGTTCGACTTGGCAGACTTTATGGCGTGCACAATTCAACTTCAGACAGAGCAACATAGGAAGGGAATTTTGTCAATGGGGCCCTATATTACAAGGCTAGCTCAGCACTTCAACCTCCTCAACACCGACGAGCAAATCAACTCCCTCACACTGATAGGAAACATGGCTCCTCAAGGCATCCAAACCATGCTACATATGAGGATGATATCACAACGACGAGGGACCGATCCTCCGTAGTACAAACTAAAAACACCCATCAACGAGGAAGAGGACGAGGACATTCCTGATGATGTCCCACCACCGTCAGAGGAGGCAGTGAATCCAAGCCAGTGTCCATACCAACCAACAACATCATTAGCAGACATCTTTGCTCAACTCGACCGGTTTGAGACACATGTCGCTCAGCGCTTTGACGGATTGGAGGCGACACTCCAACAAATATGCCAACATCTCCACATTTCAGCACCACCACCGGACCCAACCAGGGATGAGGACCTCTGAGTCCTTTTAATTTGTTTTATCTTCTTAATATTTTTTAAGACTATTTTATGACCGCTTAAATTTGAACTTTTATTATTTTCTTTACAAATTTTTATCATTGGCTATTCAATCATTCAAGCATCCCTAACACCATATCTTTTCATCAAAAATATCACTAACAAAGTAACTTTTCAGAATAAAGCATTTATTTCACAACACACAAAAGCACAATTAGGAGAAATGCAAAAAGTCACCTGATGCCACACACTGTCCACATCCTCAAGGATCTCATCAGAAATCCCAAGAAGTAACACTTTCCCCTCCTATCTTTTAATCACTAATTGTCATCATCTATATTTGTACATTGAGGACAATGTACATCTTAAGTGTGGGGGGGTAAAAAAACCTGCATTATTCTCAAATCCCTGAGGGTAAAAGTGGAATAAAAGAACCTAACTTTTTTCATTATTCTCAAATCCCTGATTTAGTCTTGTTTTTATGCAAAGTTGTCATATTACTAATTGGGATGAAATTTTTGATGATTTGTGATGATTATTGACATGTTTTAGAATAAGTCATAGTTAATTGTACATTGATGATTAAATTTAAAGAATACTATAGAATCAAGCATGATAAGTCTATTTTTCAGGAATTAAAATTTTTGCTAGGTTGTTGATCCAATTTTGAATATCACCTTGAAATTCGAATTTTATAAGGATGATGTCAAAACACCCATAATTTTTGTGAGTATTTGAACCTTATAGAGCATACATGCTTTTTCATGCTCATTATTTTTTGATTATGAGTGTGTCAACTATGAACTGTTATTATAGAACTTGCCTTGATTATACATGTCGAGACCACAGTTATGATTTGATATACCGAGATGATAAAGGCACTTAGGTTTTAACCCACTTACTCCACTTAAAAGCCTACCTTCATAATTAACCCCTAGTGAACCCCGTTGAGCCTAACAACCCTTTTTATTGACTCACCTACTAATTGTAACAAAAAAAAACATTTTGTATTTGTTATCACCATTTTTTAATTACCCTTTTTGTCGAGATTTGATTTTGAACAAGTTTCCTAACTATGTTCTATATTTCAGTTGTAAAAATTCTCCCTTATTATTATGATAGTTTGTTTAAAAAAAAACGAAGTATATTCATTATTAGTTCTATGATTAAGTGAGCTTGCATGTTCAAATTCCAATTCTCAAGGAAATATCTCGTATTATTAGTTTATAATTAATGAAAGATTAAGTTCATTTTTTTTCTAGTTAGGAAATTTATCAGGTTAATCTCGATTCTAACCTTCTAATTCAGCCTTTATCCATACCCCTAACCTAAGCCCCGTTACAACCCTGTCAAAGACCTTTTGATCTGTTTATCATCTCATTTTACAGTGGTGGAAATTTGATTTTCAGGCAAGCCTATGGGATTAACTTTTCATGTTTGACTTATGAGTGCTTAATTTTGACCCTTAAACACTTTTTGAGTGATTTGAGTGAATCTTTTGTGAGGATGTCAATCCTTGTCGGTTCTGAATTGAAAAGGTAGTTATTTAAAAGAGGGGAGACACCTATGTTTTCGAGGAACAAAATCATGACCTATCTCATTAGAATCTTTAGGACTCTTTGAGTTAAATTATCCATGTATAAATTATCTATGAATTATGATAAGACATTGTTGATAGAAATTGTGAATCATGGAAAGTTTGTTTTAATTGTAAGTTGAGAATTTTGCTTGAGGACAAGCAAAAGCTTAAGTGTGGGGGTATTTGATAAACCGTAAAAGTAACATATTTTTATCCCACATTTAATATGCTTTTGGATGATTTACCCCTTGTTTTATATAAAAAGGTGCTTTTAATCCTTTCTTTTCATGTCTTATACCCAGGAAAGCACCCAAGGATGAAAAGAACACAAAACGGGCCTAAAACGGAGTAAATGGGCCTTAACACGAAATTGACACGGCCTAGCCCAAACCACACACGGCCGTGCCTCAAGAGAAATCCGAGCACGGTCAGGTCTCGATTCACACGGGCGTGTGACATGGCCGTGCCTCTGACGCTGGAAAGAGAAATTTTAGTCAAAAAAGGATACTTAGGGAGAAAGAATCGCGTTTCAAGAGCCTATAAATAACCCCCACGTATCACCTGTTGAAGGGGGCGAAAGCGAGGCCAAGGAGCCAAGTCGAGAAGGTCAGAGTTAGGGAATAATGCGAGGATAGCCAGTTGATCCATCTCAAGAAGCCGGAGTTATACTCAAGACGACAGAATTCTCCTTCGATTCCTCCAGGGGGTTTTAGGATTTTTCCTATGTTTTGTTTTATCTTTTCTCTTGCGATGGTTTGTTTATTCATTATGAACTAAACCCCTCAGATACCTGAAGGGGATGAAACCTAGATGGATTTTATTATTTGATTTTTAAGTTATATGATAAATTACTTAGTTTGTTCTTAATTATGTTGCTTAATCCAAATCTAATGTGCTTAGGTGGATGAGGAATAGACCCTGCCTAAGAGAAGATCTAACATAATTAAGCAGAGTTGATTGGACGCCTAGAGATAGGGTTACGAGATTTTGCTGGATTAGGGTGAAACTTAATATGGGAGTCCATTGATCGATTTACTGCTATCCTAGGGGGTTATTATAAGCGAACGAGAGTTCCACTAATTAACCTAGGGTTAGACGTTATTCACCTCGAGAGAGGGTTTAATATAGGTTAGGGAGTCTTACGGATCAAGCTAAGTAAAAGAAATCATATAATTTAGGGTTAATTAATAAGTGAAGTCTAGGTGGATTCTTCCTGAGGGTATCGTCATAATCAACTGAGTTTTCCCTCAAAGTTATTTTCCTATTCGTCCTTTTTGTCTTTGTGTCCTTAGTTTAGTCTTCGTCAAAAGTAATCTTCACTCTAACTTTAAGGCTAAATAATAAAAACAAAGTGAGTATTAATACTTTTAGTTCCTTTGGGTTCAATAACTGGTCTTGCCTAAGCTATACTACTGTTCGATAGGTACACTTGCCTTAATATCATTGTCAGAGTTAGTCTCCAGGTTTGATCATTCTTTTATAAATATTTAAAGCTCTGACTTTACAGCGATCAAGTTTTTGACGTCGATGCCGGGGAACTAAAATATTAAGAAAACTCTATTTTTATTACTTTAGCCCTAATTTTTATTTTTCACAATTTATTTTTCTTTTTGTTTGTATTTTTTTACTGAAATTTTCTCTCTTTATTTTCAAACAAGTACCTCTAGTTTATGACTAGAAGGAACCCGAGGGGACCTTTGGTATTCGACAACAAAATCGAAGCTATCGCTCGTAGGAATCGTCGGGAAACCAGACAAGCCCTAGATTACACAGAGAGAGAGGAAGAAGATAAATCCAATCTTACTGAAGGGATGGGCGAAAACAACCCACCACCATGCGATATGGGTGACAACAATGCTCCACCACAATGTTCGATTATGGGAAACCACATTTAACAGGTGCAGAATCTAGTATTATTAGGCCTGCTATATCTGCTAACAATTTAGATAATCATTACAATAGTTATTAAGGTTAAAGGCTTCCTATGGATACACTAAAGTACTCCTCGACGCATGGACTCAAGGGGAGCCCCTCTATACATGTGAAACAACATCAATGCCCAAAACATACATTTGAAAATTTTTGGCTTGGCCCCTTCCTGCAAAATCCCAACAACCTTTGCTCCTGCGTAAGAATTAGCAAGTTTGAAAGTTCAAAATGAACTTAGTGAGATCCTGTGCAACAGTGCATCACAATTATTCTATATTTTCAGGAAATAAGAATAATGACACAAAATTTAAACTCCCTATATGTCATTAGGAATCCGCAAATTCTATGGCGTATTCAAAGCGTTGCCTCTTTTTTCAATTCCCACCATTTGCAAACCTATCTGCTTGTTTAGTTTATAAATGTGCCCCACCAAATAACTTTTTTTTGGTAGTTAACCCTGTTCCACTTCACCTCAATTGCCCCTTTTTGCCTTCTTTGGCTTGACTCTCTAGAGAGAATTGTGCACACTAAAATATAGTTTGATGACTACTACTTGTTGATTTTCACTTGTCTTTGCCTCAATGGAGGATTCTCACCCTGATTCACTCATTCGATATTGAACTCCACATATCTTTACCTTGTTACCACAGGCAATATCTGTAACACCCTTAACCCGATCCGATTGACCGGATCCAAATTTTGGTATTACCACACAAATATAGACTCAATCTTGAATTACTAATGCAGTTTACAGGTAATGACAACTTACTTAATTACAAATTTCAAACTAAAATACATAAGTAAATACAAATACAACACAAGGTTATTAAATTACAATGATATCCAAATTGAAACCCTAAATTATTACAAATACCCCAAGTGAGGATTTCTAAGAAGTATTTTAATCTTTAGACTTGCTAGCATGCTCACTCTATATGCATAATAACCAGATACGCCACTTCTTGGCGTAGTCATGGCATCATCCCTTCTGGCGCAAGCCCACAACATCACGCTGCAACATAACACACATATAAGTTCATAAGAACTTAGTGAGGGTAACATCTTTTACCTGGGTCATATTTGCAAATAGCAACCGATATTTTAGCCCAACAATCTCGTTGTTCTTAACCTTTAACTTTGTCTCTGGCGAATAATTCCTCAAATTCTATTTTCCTATACTCGTCCAATGCCATGCCTTACACTCAGACTATTTCTTTCTTTTCATTGCCTTTGATACTTTACTTAAACTCTCTAAACCTATGACCCATTAGTTCATCGTGAATTAAGGAGGAGCGCATACACAGGTAACAGGTATTTCTTTTGAATATACAAATATTACGTCTTTGTTCGGAACCCATCTCAATACTAGTTCATTATTTCACGTTTTTTCTTTAATTCACTATCTTCGACCGAACCTTAGTCTTTGTGCCATACCTTACATTTAAGGGCGATATAGAGCACAACAATTACGTTTAAGGGTAATACCTTAGTCTTTGTGTACAATTTGTATTTCTGAATTCACTATTTACGTTTAAGGGCGATACAGAGCACAATAATTACTTAGCACAGAACCTACCACAAAGACATCCTTCATAGTTTGTTACTAGGAGTCTTTCTATAACACGCCACCAGAGCAGCCTATCCTAAGTGCGCCATAAAATTTAGTCTTGCAAGACTTGCCATACAGGTCATTCCTTTATAATCCTCCATAAAGTCTTTCATGTCAAAATTTGCCACACAGGTTGTTTATTGATGGTTCGTCGCTAAGGCAGTTCTTATGGGTGCACTATGAAGGCATTCCTTATGGAGTTTGCCACAAAGACATTCCTTTCATATTTTGCCACAAAGGCATTCTTCCCATATTGTGCCACAAAGGTGTTCCTTTCGTATTGTCACAAAGGCATTTCTTTCCTAGCGTGTTTACGATATGTATTCACCTAAGCTTATATTACGTGAGGTATGCCTATTATAGTCCCGGGACACGCAGGGAACCCTATTAGGTAATAACCTTCCTTTATTTCTTTTCATATGATGTCATAGCCCAGCTATGGTCTTACATAATATGGTGCCATGGCCATGGACTTTTCTTTTTAGAGATCGTGTTTAAAGTCTCGACGGACCCCTTTAGACAATACCGTAGAGGCAGGCACAGACTCACTTCATAGACCATTCATGCACTAACACAAATCACACTCATGGTTTGACAGATCATACCTCATAACACACATCCGAGACACATATATGTGATCGAACTTAAACTTCTCAGATTTTATATCATAGCACGCATTCTATTTCAATAATCATTCATACAGCTACATTACCATCATACTGTACTTTTCTAGCTTTGGTTTCATTATTCAATCAGTTTCTACAAAAATACTTCATGTAAGAGTTAGTTTAGAGACTCACTTGACAACCACAGATAGTAGTTTGATCTCTAGACCCAACCTTCTTCAAGATACTACAACAACCACTGCTTATAAAACAGAGGAACACCATAAAGCTCATTAATGTAACCATACTATCATTTCATATTATTGTTCATGCACTCATTCAGTTCTACTGTAACATCCTGAAATTGTGGGGCTATGCATTTAATGTGTGGTTATGTTTAATGTGAGTGTTAGGGGTCCAGAATGGGCTCAGGGTTGGGCAGAGGCCTTAATCGAATTTTCTGTTTGGACACTCTAGTGGAAAGCCTGGTAAGATAGGGCTTAAAAGATGTTATCTGTGTTTTAAAATACAAATGGGCTTGTGGCCCAGTGGCAAAATGGCGCCACTTAAAAGCAGGGAAGTGGCGTCAACTGAGGAGGCCCGAATTCAAGTTGCATAAAGCCCAACTATTTTAATTAAAATTGGCATTAGGGTTTTATTCTCCCATTCTCTTTTTTATTTTCAGCATTTAGGGTTTTTATCTTCTCTCTTTTCCTCCTTTTTTGAATAAAAGCCAAAAACTCCCTTAAGCATTCTTCCTTTTCAAATTTGTCTGCCATAGCCGAATCTGCCCTAGCCTTGCCAAAATTCTTCTTTTTCCTATATCGTTCCTATCACTTCTTTACGTTTGATATTACTCTTTTCTCTCAATCATCTCCTTCTCAAAAGTCGAAACTTTATAGATCTCTTGAGATCATCTTTTCTTTTTGACCTTCTCAAAAGCCGAGACTTCATAGATCTCTTGAGATCATCTTTTCTTTTTGACCTTCTCAAAAGCCGAAACTTTATAAATCTCTTGAGATCATCTTTTCTTTTTGATCTTCTTAAAAGTCTAAATCTTCTAGGAGTTGCCGAACTCTCTGTAAAGATAGGTGCCGATTTCTTCTGATCTATTCTGTTTCTCTTTCGGTTTTTAGAAGACAAAGCCGAAAGGCTAATGGATTGTTGGTTTCTTGTGTTTACGTGTTGGGCGACATTCGGGAATTGAAGTAGATCGCTTAGATCTAAAAGCCGAAACTGCTAGTCTCTAAACCTCATATCTCTCTTTTCGGGATTTCAAGGTAAGGGGTTCTCTTTAAATTCTCGTTAGATTCGCTATCGTAATTGTTATCTTAACTATATGATATGATGGTAGCAACTGATAAGGTCTTTTAATGGAATCAAATGTTGATCAGGCGAAGGAGGGGATTGGATCTGTAAACCCAATCTCTAAGTTTAAGAAACGAGTAGTGTCAACAGTTCGAGATTGGCCACCGGGTTATGAACCAACGTCAGAACAAAATCTTAGACAGTTAGCAATTGTATCGGCTTCTGATAGTGTCGACATAGAGGGTCTCGTCTTGACTGTAATCAGGTGTGTAGATCTCTATCACACTAATTAATCTGTATTATGTATGTTATGGGCTAAAAGCCGTAACGTGGCTGTATGGACAGTCGTATTACCCGAAAAGGGTAGGCAAGGGATGTCAGGTACGTAATCATAGAAACTTCTCTATGTGTATCGATGTATGTAATAGTCTGTGATCTTTTAAGTAGTATATTGTTTTGATTCTGCATGTATGTATGCATGGGATGGGGTTGATATGATAAAGGGGAAGTGATAAGGTCACATAGTGATCGGTGGCTCTACCACAAATGATTTATAAGGTCACTTGGTGATCGGTGGTTAAACCACGAATTATAAAGTTAGGTCACAATAGTGATCGGTGGCTAAGCCACGTTAAATTTATTCCTGACAGTTAGGAATAGGCAGCATGGCTGTCGATATGGTGTGTAGCAGTTGGTGGGTTGATTGTAGAAATCCTCGAGGTGTGTTGGTTGGTACGGGCTGGTGTGTAGAGGATGGATTTTTAGGTTGGGTTGGGCCATGTTGCACGTAAATATTTTGTTGCCATTGTGGATGGGCTAAGGCCCATAATGTGTTTTTGGGCCCAAGCCTTTTATGTGTTTTCCGGATTTGCACACTGAGTCTTGGTGACTCACCCTTTTATTTTCCTGACTTTTCAGACGAGCAGTAGATCGTGGACATGGGAGCCGAGGCAGACTCAGGGGCCATCAAGTCTTTTTATTTTCATAAACTATTTCTGATTTTTCTTTAAGTTTAAATTTTGGGACTATTTATGTAATAAGGCCTCCATAGCTTAGGTTATCAATTTATAATTGTTAATGTCTTCATTTATTTTTTTTTAAATTTATATCCACTAAAAGAGCAAAGGTTTTCTTCCAATATCACTTATTTAACGAATACTTGAATAAAGAAACTGAATTTCCAAAGATCATCCAAGTGAAGTTTTTAACGTAAACCCCGTAGCATACCAGATCCGGTCGTAGCGTTTGGGCCGGGTTTGGGGTGTTACATCTACTCTTACATAACACAACATGTAGAGTCATAAAACTTACCTTGACATGAGGCAATCACTGATAAAACCTAGGATCTCAACTTCAGCTTAGATAAATGTCTTTTGTTCCTCAAGCCTCAGATAACCATATCTTGGAAGAAAGAAGAAGAGAACTACCCTTTTCCAAATTAAACATATATTATTCTAATCTAAGTCCTTATTGGAACTTGAAAAATGTCACATCATTACTGAATTGTCTTATTAAAAGTCTACAGCTTCTGAGAAACCTAATTGAGTATTCCATTATCTTTTAATTACTAGGGTTCACGTTCAATTGGTTCCTAATTAGCTTACCTTGCAACTTAACTTGCACAATACCATAATTAATCAGGCGCACCATAACCCTAGCGCGAACTCAAACTCTCAATACCATTTTATGTGATCGCTGGTCTTATTCCAACTAATATAGCCGCCTGGCAATGAACCTTTATTAACATAACCACATAATTGTATATGCCCGCTCTCTTCACCGAAAGAGGCACTTAGGCGAAGCCTACTTTTCTCATCATATTACCTTAAGACTATACACCAAACCTTGTACCCGCTAAAACTGGGGTGTTACATTATCTTCCTCAGACTTAGCCCTTGCATGGGCCCTTGTTCTAACAAAGATCAAATCGTTCCATTATGGTGCTTCTAATAGCAGATAGTCTCCGATGGAATATCACCTTCTCTAGTTTCTCTTAGCAAACTTCCATTATTGATAACCCTATATGGACTTTCAGCGTTAATAGTCCTTAGTGGACTTTCCACCCAAGTTAGTCCTTAGTGAACTCCCCTCCTAAGAGGTTCCTGGCGGAAATTCCCTATTAATGACGTTCTCTTTACTCGTGAGAACTTTGAATTTAGAACCTGAAGGACCATTTTTTTACCCTATCATCAATGATAATTTATACATCAATCCTGGTGGACCCATTTTTATGAAGGATACCTATTTACAAATATCTTGGAGCAAATACCCATTCTTTTCATATAAGCCACGTTTAATACGCTTCTACATGTTCCTCTAACCTCTACATTTTGGTGGATCCCCTTATTAGCATGTTTACAGTAACCTCACTGCACCATATCCACTAAATTGGACTGCTCACCGCATGAGTCATTCAAAGATCTCTCCTTTTATGCCCTAACGGCATCCTAGCTCGTAGTCCTGATGGACTCTATTTCACTATATAGTATACCTGTTAGTCACTAGCTAACACCATGGCTAACCATGGACTTTTGGTTCCAAAGAATCAATGAACCTCTCCCGAGGTACCGCCCCTAAGGACCTATTACCGTTTGCACGGTGTTGCCCCGAAGAACCTCTATACCGTTTACACAGTGTCGCCCTAAAGGACCTATATACCATTTACATGGTGTCACCCTAAAGGACCTATATATCGTTTACATGGTGCTGTCCCAAAGGACTAGTTGATAATCATCGTCACGGTTCCACTCCATAAAGTCAATAGACCATCATCACGGTATCACTTTAGTGAGCTAGTAGATAACCATACCACGATGCCACCAAACTCCCTTGAATCTGCATTTTAGTTTGCCCATTTCCTCCATTATGCCAATTTTCCTATCTTTAACTAACCTGCAATTTGCCACCCTCCGTACTTCGCATTTTATAAGCATACGTAACACACATATCATTTCAATCAATACTATTTATTCACTATATCATGGAGTACGTTGACATTTCACCAATACATAACCATATCGGTTTAACAAAAAACATTCTTGAAATTCTCATACTTATATAGAAAAATGCATGCATATTATTTCCATACAATCTGAAACCACTCTCATAAATAGCCATAGAATTCGACTGAACTCATTTCATTTCATACAAGCAACACAACAACAACAGAGCACCCAAACATGGAGTACAAAAATTCACCCGAACTCATTCATCCTCGTCAGTTTAACTTTTCCAAATGCCAGAGCCTCCATCATCCTAGTAGCTAAGCACGAGTAACCATATATCGGTGATCGCGTGTCAGGGTCTTAAAAATTTATATAAAGAATGATCGAACCTGGAAACTAACTATGACAATGATTTGAGGCAAGCGCACCTATCGAACAGTAGTATAGTTAAGGCAAAACCGGAATGTCGAATCCCAAAGGAACCAAAAGTACTAATACTAACTTTCTTTTTATTATCTAACCTAAGAATTAAGGGAATTGTTTATCTAATCTAAAATTAACTATCAACTAATCTAAAAACTCTAAGACAAAGAAGAATGGAATTGAGAAAATAACTTTAGGAAAAACCAATTGATTAAGACGACACCCAAGGAAGAATCCACCTAGACTTCACTTGTTATCTAACTCTGAACCAGACGATTTATTCATTTGACTTGATCCGTAAGATTCCTTAAGTTATATTAATCCCTCTCTCGAGGCAACTAACGTCTAACCCTAGGTTGATTAATTGAAATCTCTTTCTAATTAAAACCCCTAGAATTGCATTAACTCGATCTATGGACTCCCATATTAGGTTTCACCCTAATCCGGCAAAATATCGTCACCCTATTGCTAGGCGCGCGATCAACTTCGCTTAATTATGCTAGATCTACTCTTAGACAGGGACTTTTGCTCCTCCACCTAAGCACATCATACTTGAATTAATATCCCAGAAATATCAACACAAGAATTAAGAACACATAATTAAGAATAAGTCAAATATTTATCATATAATTCAGCAAACGATAACAAGATTCATCTTAGGTTTCATCCCCCTCAGGGAGGGTTTAGTTCATCACAATAAAAGAAAACATCTGAAAAGAAAAGATAAAACAAAACATAAGAAATCCCTAAAACCCCCTGAAGGAATTGAAGAAGAGATCCTCCGTCTTGAGTATAACTCCGGCTTCTTGAGATGGATCAACTGGCTCTCTTCGAGTAAATCTCCACAAATCTGCCTTCTTTGGGCTAGTCAGATGCCCCCTGACTAAAGCCTCGGGTTCCCCCCTTTTCTGGTCATACTTAGGGTGTTTATATAGGCTTCGGAATGTGTTTCTTTGCCCCTAAGTATCCAAATCCGAGTGAAACTCTTCTTTCCTACGGTAGGGACACGCCCATGGCACACGCCTGTGTAAGTCGTGGCCAGGTCGTGTTCGAACCTGTTGAATGGGGCACAGCCGTGTGGATTTCGTGATATGGCCCATTTACTTCGTTTTGGGCTCGTTTTTTGTTCTTTTCGTCATTGGGTGCTCTCCTGAGTATAAAACATGAAAACAAAGGATTAAGAGCACCAAATTACACAATTCAGGGCTTAAATCATCCAAAAGCATGCTAAATGCGAGCCTAAAATATGTTACTTTTACAGTTTATCAAATACCCCCACACTTAAGCTTTTGCTTGTCATCAAGCAAAATTTTCAACTCACAATTAAAACAAACTTCCTCGATTCATAATATTTATCAATAATGTTTCATCATAATTCAAAGATAATTCAACTCAAAGAGTCCTAAAGATTCAAACAATCAAAGTCATAGTTTTTATAGTATGAAAACATAGGTGTTTCCCTTTACCTGAATAATTATCTCTGATTCAAAATCAACAAGAATTGACATCCTCACTAAAGATTCACTCAAACCACTCGAAGTGTTTAAGGTTCAGAATTAAGCACTCAAAAGTCAAACATGAAGAGTTAATCCCATAATCTTGCATGAAAATAAAATCTCCACCACTATAATATGAAATGATACACAAATCAAAAGGTCTTTAACAGGGTTGTAACGGGGCTTGGGTTAAAGGTGTGGATAAAGGCTGAATTAGAAGGTTAGAATCGAGATTGACTTGACAAATTACCTAACTAGAAACAACGAATTGATAATGAATAATTATATTAACTGGAAACTAATAAAACGAGCTTCTTTTTCAAGATTTGGAATTTACATGTATAAGCTCATAGAACTAATAATGAAGATATTTCGAAATTTTCTTCTTTTTTTTTTAAGAACAAGTCAAATATAAAGGATATATTTAATAATTGAAATAGATGAAATGGTTAGGCAACTGATCAAATCAAATCTCGACATAAAGGGAGTCAAGGAGAATGGTGATAACAAATACAAAGGGTTTTGGGTTAATATTAGTAGGTGAGTTAATAAAAAGGGTTATTAGGATCAACGGGGTTCACTAGGGGTTAATTATGAAGGTAGGCTTTTTAATGGAGCAAGTGGGTTAAAACCTAGGTGCCTTTATCATCTCGGTATATCAAATCATAGGTGTGGTCTCGACATGTATAATCAATGCAAGTTCTAGAATAACAAATCAATGTTGACACACTCATAATCAATAAAGTGAGCATGAAAAAGAATATATGCTCTAATAGGCTCAAAGTCTCACAAAAATTATGGGTATTTGAACTCAACCTCGTAAATTTCAAATTTCAAGGTAACATTCAGATTGAGGTAGACAACGGAACAAACTTTTTTAATTTTTTGAAAAATACACTTATCATGCTTTATTCTCTAGTATTCTACAAATTTAATCATCAATTCAAAATTATCAATGACTTAATCTAAATCATATCAATAATAATCATCAATCAAAGGAAATTTCATTCTAATTATAATATGAAAAACTTACTTCAAGACAAGATAATATTCAGGGATTTGAGAATAATGCATAAAGTTAGGCACTTTCTTGAAATAACTATTCACCCTCCACACATAAGATGTACATTGCCCTCAATGTACAAAGATATATATGCATTTTAAGAGAGAGAGGGAGGTGAGACTTCTTGAATTTGGATGGTTTCCTAGAGTTGGAAGTCGATAGGGGTGGTGGCTGCTACCCAGCTCTGCGCTAGATGAAGAAATTGGGGAGCTCGTAGAGAATTAGCCAGGAATTTTAAGACACATTTAAAATAAACTAAATATATAATTAAAGACAAGAAAGATAAAGAGACGGGAAATAAAAATGTAAATTAAATTAAAATGAAAGATGAATGGACCAAATAGTCCTTATTGTTGGATGGTTTGCGAGGTGGGTGTGACCTCTAAGGCTGCGGAGGTCTTGGCGGTGGCGGAAGTGGCGTGATTCCCAAGCAGCCTTTAGAACTTCGAAGGCTGCATTGAGGCAGTGGTCGTGGTTCCGGTGTGATTCCCTAGTAGCCTTTTGAACCTAACACTAAGAAATTAAGATAAAATAAACTAAATTAAGCATAAGATAGTCAAAGAGAAGGAAAATAAATGTGAAGAGTAAAGAAAAAGAAGAGTTAAATGGCCTCAAAGATCTTTGGCTTGTTGTTTGGATGAAGCGGCAGCATGAACTTATGTAGATTGGTCTCTCACTGGGAGACTGTGCTTAGATTCCGCCGTTTCTTCGACATTGAGTTTTTGGGGATCGGGAATTGGGGAAGGATTAAGGAAGAGAGATATGGAAGGGGAGAATTCTGAAGAATAGGATGGAAGAAAGGGGATGGGAAGTGGTTGAGAAGAGGGAGGGAGGGTTGGTTTATATATAATTCCAAATATGGTACATCCCCACGCCCGCGTACCCTAGGTGTGTTGATTCACACGGCCATGTAGCACGGCCGTGGTGGGCTTCGTTCATTTCTCCCACGCCCATGCTCAGGTTGCCACGCCCGTGTGTGATCTAACAGTGTCGACCACAGCCGCATCGCAAAGCTGTGGGGTTTGTCGGTGCCCGTGGTGTGGTGGTTTGAGTCTGTGACTCTAAAAAATAATTCTCTCTGACTCGTACCATCTCTGCCATGTCAGTACCTCGATTTGGTGCATCCACATGGCCGTGTGGAAGGCCGTGTGGCTTGAAATTTTGTATTTTTGGTTAGTTTAGAGTTAGGTGTTGTAAAGAGAGAATAAAATAATATAAATAAGATGAAAAATGCAAAAGTTAATAGGGTTAGTACTCGGGTTGCCTCCCGAGAAGCGCTCGTTTATAGTCTTAAGCTAGACTCTCCTCTCCTTTGTATATTCATGGTGGTTTGAGGAGTTGAAAGTCCTTCCTCGTGCTGGCAGTTTCATTATCATGATAGAGTGTAAGAGGAGTAGCGTTTATTTTGAAAGTGCCGAACATAGGGTTACCTACCTCGATTGTTCCGTATGGAAAAACATCGAATACCTTGAAAGGGATTTCCTTGCTGGTGTTAGGGTCTGGAGGGGACACTCATGAATCTGCTTTATTTAGCAATACCTGATCTCCAATTTTAAACTTGTTTGTCTCGTAGGGTGGCCTTGGTTCTGCTTCGTGTATCCCTAGTGCTTCTTTAAGATGCTTCTTCCCCTCTTCTAGTTCATTGATCTGAATCCTTTGTTCCTCATGAGTTATTTCTTTGTTAGCACAGGGTCTAGGATCGGATTCAGTTGTGTTCTTTCGTGGTGCTTCCTGAAAAGAAGGGTTAACCGAATGGTTATCAATAGAATTTACTTTCTCACCTTGGTTATTCGATGTTCTAGCTGAATCGAGGGCTTGAAGAGTGACTGTCTCCTCACCTACACAAAATATGAGTTCACCTGTATAAAACATGAAAACAAAGGATTAAGAGCACCAAATTACACAATTCAGGGCTTAAATTATCCAAAAGCATGCTAAATGTGGGCCTAAAATATGTTACTTTTACGGTTTATCAATCGGTAAAATCAAATGCCTTCAAACCTTAAAAATTTAAATCCATGATTATACAAAACCTTTTTAGGAATCCTTACATCTCTTTTCCACTAATTCACGAGTATAGTACGACTTAGAAGCTTACCAGATCCTTTGTTGTCCAGACTCGAATCTCACAATTACCGCCCCATCCGATGCTTTCTTTAACTTCCCCTTCTTCGGAGTAACCAGAAAAAATGATGTAGATGAGTAATTTTAAATAGGGCTGGATAGAATTTTCCTCTTCAAAATAAGGCTTCTCACCTATATATATAATCTCTCTTTACACGGTCTCCAAATTTCAATTAGCAATCCATCGACTATCATTGTGTCTCCCACTATGGAACCAATCGGTTCCATTTTAACCAAACCATAAATTAAACTCAACTAATTGCCCATCAGCCACAAAATTTCCAATATTTCCAGTAGAGTCTGCCCACTCACTATTTTATTTAATTAACTCCCAACACTTCCTTAAATTCAAGACATCAAAGAAATCCAGGTGTGACATTAAGGATTTTCCAAACTTCACTAATTTGATCAACCTTTGAGGACAAGGTTTAATCTTACAATTCCCTTAAGATTTCTACCTAAATCTTAAGACTTAAACCCTCTAAATAGAGTAAACAAATGAGAAAAGAAAGAAACAATCCTTACAAGATTAGGATGTTCGCCAATTAAGAACTTACACAATAACACTAGTTGAGCTAATTGAATTCAAAGACAAGTGTTTTGACCTGCCATCAAATGTAGTAGTGAACTCAGGTCAATTCTGAGCTTAAGGAGTTTGTTTTCTATGCAATTTAGTATTTTATATTTCATTTTTGGTAATTAGGTCGTATGATTAAATATTAATAAAATAAATTTTTTAACACATTTTGGGTGTGTTGTTACCCAATAGGTTGGCACAAGCCTTAGCGTGTGCTAATATGTTTAATTGAGTGTGTAGGATGAAGATAAAAAGGCCCAATTAACGTAGGCGCAAGGGTCGAGTGATGCACAAGTTTCACGTGACATCAAAGCAAAAAAGAATGAGACAAGGCTAGAAGTTGGTGTCGTGTAGCGCCACATAAGGGGTGTGACACGACACACTTTGACATTCTACCCAAGTAATTTGGGGTTATTTTTGTCTGCGCAATCAAACTTATACAAAGAACTAGGACGTGCCGAATACCTAAGTTGGGCTACCAACACCTCCATAAATATGATGTTAAGGGTTTGATCTAACTAACTCATCCTAGACGCCTTCAAAAACTGTAATAGTTTAGGAGTATTTTTCTTTTCAACTTTTCAATACTATTATGTTTTTCCTTTTTAAATCAGTTTTGATTCAAGAGTTTATATATTTAATTAAAGTATTTCAATTTGAGTTATTTTGCATTTGATTTAATTCTTTATTCCAATCAAGAGATTTACTACTTTGTTCCCAATTCTATATTACATCCACGATTATTCAAATTTCTTTTCTCTCCTGAATCGATCGTGTTCTTCCCATTATTTATTCAATCGAGAGAAAGATTATGAATAACATGAGTGACTAAATCCCCTCGGGGAAATTAATGAATGGATGAGGATGTGATGAACGGATGATTGAGGGTTTTTCGAGAGGGATTAGTTGGTATGAATTACATGTGCTTAAACCACTAGGCTTGGTAACCCTAGGAAGTTATAATAGGCAAGACGAGGTCGAAAGATAAGTTGAATCGAGTAAATCGTAGTTTATCTTGGTTGAGAAAGTGAGGTCGAGAGATAAGCAAGTATCAACCAATCAATTAGTTAGTTAGAGGCCTAGAGGTAATAATTGGTTAATCAATAGCTAATTAACGCTAAAACCCTATTTCAAAGTTAGTTACAAACCCTGAAGGGAGTTAACCTTTCTGGTTGGTTTATTGATTTATTTTGTTTGTTTATTTTTCCTAATTTATTTATTTATTTTTATTTCTTTAATTTATTTTATGGTTTGTCGTAATATAAGGATTAATTACTACTACTTAGACTTGCTATTGTAAAAACTTTTTCATTATTTATTCCATCCTCTCTTGGGTACAATCCTCTGAATACTTCTAAGGTATTTCATTGTACTGAACTATATTACAATTTGACTCAAGTGCTTGCGAATGCCGCCGTTCTTATCTCTTATATTTTTTGTGTTATATTTAATTATAAACGGTAACACGTTTATAGGAGATCAAGTTGTTAGCGCGTTTCTAGGGAGGTTTGGCAATAAATTGTCAAAATAAATTTTTAAAATTAATAAGATAAGTAGGAACATTAGGACCTATAATTATGACTTTTAATTTTTATTTAGTTATTTTTATTTTTATTTTTATTTTAGGTTGTGTATGACCCAAAGCTCCAGAACTCCAATTGAACCTTACCCAAATCCGGAGCAACTACTCAGACGTAACTATCCAACCATGAACGCCGATCCACCCATGGTTATAATTTTACCCCGAGAAAATCAGTTGTTTGAAGAGCCACGAGAACAAGAAAGAAATAATCGGGAAGAAGTCCCAATGGCTCAGCAGACGTTGCGCGAGTACACCCTACCTACGCTAGATGCAGTGTGAAGAAGCATTGAGCAGCCGAGGATTAATGCAAAAAATTTCGAAATAAAGATGACCATTATCCAAATGATCTGAATCAGCACTTGAAGCGGTTCTTGCAATTATGTGACAGGGTATCAAATGATGCTATACGTCTCCGGTTACTCCCGTTTTCTTTATGTGATAATGCAGCCAATTAGTTGGACTTATTAGAATCGGGTTCTATAACCAAATGGAACGACCGTGCGAAAAAAATTCTTCATAAATTTTCTCAATTAGCCGAAGCATTCAGCTCCGGTGGAAAATCACAAATTTGAAACAATACGAAGGTGAGTCCCTGTATGAGGCGTGGGAACGCTTTAAGACAATGCTAAGGAAATACCAATGTCCTAGTTTTCTATGCATAACCAAGAAGTATTTTCAGTTTTGGCCATAAAACAAATGTTTGAGTTATGCAAATCATCTAAATGCACCATGTAGATGTTTCCTATTCTATGACCAACAAGCACAATCTTATCAAAAACAATGTTAATAACTTTACACTCATTTGAATCAAATATAACATTGAGACCTTTATCACATAATGGACTTATACTCAAAACATTATGCTTAAGACAACACATATAAAACATTCTCAATAAAGATTGAAGAATTTTTACCAATAGAGCCAATTCCTTCAGTGAGTCTTTTGGAGTTGTCATCAAATGCAACTTATCCACTTTTTGGCTTTAGTTCAATGAAACAACTCTTTTCTCCGGTCATATGTCTTAAGCATTCACTATTAAGGTACCATGAGTTTCCACTTATATTGTTCACCGTGAAGCAATGCTCCTTTCCCTACAAACATAGAATTAAGTTTTGATTTTTAGTATCCAAATTCTTTTGGGTCCATAAGCATTAGTTCCTAAAATTCTAGCCACTTTGGGTATCCACTTAGAAAGTCTATCCTTGTACTTTACTAACCCATACACTCCTAACTAGTTTTCCCTCATAAGTTTTTGAAGGATCTCAATGTCTATAGTAATTAAAGCTTGTTTTAACAATGTTTGTTGTTGAATTTTCTCCTTTTTCAGATCTTTTTGGGAGAAACTTTGTTAGAATAAGCTTTTTCTTTCTTAGGTAACTCAAGTTGCTTTTGATGATCTTCATGAACTTTTTAAAGTAAGTTATGCAAGTCTAAATTCTTTTTCTCAAATTCATTAATAATGTCTTGCATGTCATTTTACTTTCTTTTCAATTTTCAACTTTCAATTTTGAAACATTTTTCTTATATTTTGAAACCATGACTTCAAACTCAAAACCTAACTCATCATAGGCATATTGTAACTTATCAAAAGAATAAAAAATTGAACTAAATGAGTTAGAAGTTACCTTAGAGTCTTCAATGGTCATAAGGGAAATGTTGGCTACTTCTTGTTCTTCATCATCGAAAGAACCCTCATCGCTCCAAGTAGCAACATTGGCCTTGTGTTTTTGTTTGTTTGACCCCTTTTTTCTTCTATTGGAGACAATCGAACTTGATATGTCCTGACTTTTTTCATTCATAAAAAAATTATGGGATTTTTTCCTTGTTGGATTCAAGCTTCAGTCCTCCTTTTCTTTGAAATATTCTTCCCTTGTTAGACTTCATGAATTTCTTGAATCTTTTAGCAAACATGACCATTTCTTTATCCTCATCCATTTCATCACTTGATTCTCTTTCATCGTCTGTAGTGGATTTGATTACAACATCAATCTTTTTCTTTTCAACTTTCTCCTTTTCAACCGCTTCATTGAGCCTCATCTCATGTGTAAGCAAAGAACTCATCTAAAGTGAGTGTCTCTAAATTCTTTGCTTCTTCGATGGTGGTCATTTTAGCTTCCTAAGACTTTGTCAAGCTTCTAAGAATTTTTCTCACCACTTCTTCATTGTGATATGTCTTCCCATATGAATTGATCTCATTAATGATGATTTTGAATATATCAGACATCACTTTGATATCACCCTCGGGCTTCATCTTGAAGGTTGCATAATTGAGGGTGAGAATTCCAAGTTTGCACTTATTTACTTGGCTTGTACCCTCATGAGTGACCTTTATCTTGTCTCATATCTCCTTGGCATTCAACAAGATGATACCCTACTATACTCATCCAGACCAAATGCACAAAATAGAGTGTGCATGGCTTTGGCATTGAGTTGAATATTTATTCTATCTTCATTCCGCTCTATTTTACTTTATGGCACTAATATCTCTCCTTGCTTTTGAGGATTGGAAGGACTATTTATGATGTTATCCCAAACTGTAAGATCATTGGCTTGAATAAAGAGCATTATCCTAATCTTCCAATAAGAGTAGTTTTCTCCATTGAAGCAAGGAGGCTTTGAGATAGATTGAGATTCTCCATAGAAAACTGAATCGAAAGTTGACATCTTTCTTTATACAATATGTTGATGATTGCTTGAGCTCTCCAAGTAAATTCTCCTGGTTGTTAGATTAGAGGGCAACTCTGATACCAATTATTAGCTCGATCAATCAATTTAAATATCCAAGAAGGGGTGAATTGGCCTTTTTTAGAAAATTGTGGAAGCAAGAATAAAAAGATGAGACAATGAACGCAAGAATTTAGAACGGTTCAACCCTAATTTCCTACTCCAGTACCTTAGGTTTCCACCACTAAGGATTTTCCCAAATTTAGTAATTTGATCAACCTTTGAGGACAATGTTTAACCTTACAATTCCATTAAGATTTCTACCCAAATCTTAAGACTTAAACCCTCTCAAAAGAGTAAACAAATGAGAAAACAAAGAAACAATACTTACAAGAATAGGATGTTTGACAATTAATCACTCATATAATAACAACACTTGAGCTGATAGAATAAAAAGAATGCTCACAAGTGTTTACAAGAAAAAAAGATGAATAATTTAAGCAAAAAGGTTGGTATAAGAGTTTTTTTTATCTTTCTTGATAGCTCTTGATATTGTAATATCTCTTGTAATTGTAAAAGTGTTGGAAGCTGATATTTATAGCTCATAATTACTTTCCAACCATTGTGGTTGTTGAGGAATTGAGTAAAGCTATTGGAGTTCTAAAAACCAAAGCATGAATGTATATAGATACCTTGAAGGGGTTTCAATACTTTAGGCATTTAATGCCTCAATTAGTTATTGTTAAAGCCTATAATAGTGATACAATAAAGAGTGTATCGATACTTCCTAAGAGTTACCGATACCTATGGCAGGGTATCAATACTTGGCCAATTTTCTTTGATTTTCCAAAAGATTGAACCCTAAAACAATATCGATACCAAGCAGGGGTATCGTTAATTTTTTAGAGGTATCGATTCTTTGTTAAGGGTATCGATACTTTTGATTTTTGTTCAATTTCCAAAAAAATCAAAGCTCAAATTGGTATCGATACCAGATCATGGGTATCCATACTTTTACAAGGATATCGATACTTTTGATTTTTTCTATGTTTTTCAAAACTTTGAAGCTCATTTTGGTATCGATACCAATCGTAGGTATTAATACTTGGTTCAATGTATCGATACCTTATTGAAGGTATCTATACTTTGATCCTTGGAAGCAATTTTGACTTGTTTAAAATGTTTGAAAAAAATTGTTAACCATTTTGAACTTGATCAAAATATTTTCTAAGTGTTTGAAGTGTAGATTTAAAAGTTTATCTCTTAGAAATATTTTGAAATAAATCGTCACTTTAAATTTATCAAGTATTAGTCAAAAACATTATCTTTGTTATATCAAAACCTTTATTAAATAAAGCTTAGTTTAAGAATTCAAAGTTAGCACCTTTTAGGTTATCTAATGCCCAAGTAAATGTAATATTGGCAAGCCCTAATGTACGGGCCAATCAAAAAGAATGAAACTTCTAAGATGGAATGTTCAGGGGTTAGTGATGCGATCCTGGTCGCATCATGGTTCGACTCTTTCCGACGCGATCGAGAGTGACCTAAGCTCGAGGGGCCAAAGTGCAAAATGAAGCTGATTCCAGCTCATTTTCAGCTCAATTAAACTTCTTTCTTTTGTGGTTCAGTTCACATGAGTTCATCTCAGCTCATTGAGCTTGGTTTAAGTTCATATTCAGTTTATTCAGTTTGTGTTTAGCTTGATTTAATTCATGCATTTTTTTGATTTTGCTGAATACAAACTTTTAAACTAAAAATTAGCTTTAAATAAAGGTGTTTGGTTTAATCAAATAAGTTGTGTTTAATAAGAGGCTTATTAATTAATCTAGTTACTAGGATGTTTTAATGAAGTATGAATTTAAGTTAATTTAATTCTGCTTCCATAAATTAACTAGTTGCTGCATTAATTGAAGTCTTTATTTCTAGTTCATTTATTAAGTGTTTAATGTGTTTAAGTTAAATTAGTGTTTAATAAGTGTTTGCTCATTTATTAAGTTAAGTGTTTAATGTGTTTAAGTTAAATTAGTGTTTAATAAGTGTTATTCATTTATTAAGTTAAGTGTTTATTGTGTTTAAGTAAAATTAGTGTTTATAAGTGTTTTAATGTGATTAATATGTTTGTTTAATGTGTTTGAATGTAGGAAACCTTTCAGCTGGCAACCGTTACTTTACAAGGCTGTTACAACATTAATGGAAGTGACTTTTAAGTTTGAATGCTTTAAAAATGTCCCTTGAGTTGTCCTTGGCTAGCCGAAAAGTCACCAGCAACTAATGGTGTTTTGAATGCATGTTATCATCTTTTAAATGAGCCAAAAAACTGCTGGTAAGTGAAGAGGTTGCTGCCAATTTAAGAGGAGTTAAAATGCTCCTTAAAAGCTCCTTAATTTGTTGTATTAAGCATCCTTGTAACAGCCACTTCTTTTGTAACCAAAATCAACTTAAAAGTCACTTCCATTAATGTTGTAACAGCCTTGTAAAGTAACGGTTGCCAGCTGAAAGGTTTCCTACATTCAAACACATTAAACAAACATATTAATCACATTAAAACACTTATAAACACTAATTTTACTTAAACACAATAAACACTTAACTTAATAAATGAACAACACTTACTAAAAACTAATTTAACTTAAACACATTAAACACTTAACTTAATAAATGAACAAACACTTATTAAACACTAATTTAACTTAAACATATTAAACACTTAACTTAATAAATGAACTAGAAATAAAGACTTCAATTAATGCAGCAACTAGTTAATTTATGGAAGCAGAATTAAATTAACTTAAACTCATACTTCATTAAAACATCCTAGTAACTAGATTAATTAATAAGCCTCTTATTAAACACAACTTATTTAATTAAACCAAACACCTTTATTTAAAGCTAATTTTTAGTTTAAAAGTTTGTCTTCAGCAAAATAAAAAAATGCATGAATTAAATCAAGCTAAACACAAACTGAATAAACTGAATATGAACTTAAACCAAGCTCAATGAGCTGGGATGAACTCATGTGAACTGAACCACAAAGGAAAGGAGTTTAATTAAGCTGAAAATGAGCTGGAATCAGCTTCATTTTGCACTTTGGCCCCTCGAGCTTAGGCCACTCTCGATCACGTCGGAAAGAGTCGAACCATGGTGCGACCAGGACCGCATCATACCCCCTCTTGAAAGCGATTTGTCCTCGAATCGAGCTGATGGTTCTCTCTAACAGAATTCCTTTTGATCGGCTTTCCTCGATCAAACGGGGAGGATGGTAATAGAGACACCTGTAAAAATAACCAAGAGTTAGCAAGAGTTGTGTCAAACAAACTTGCAATCGAAATATGAGCAAAACAAAACGAATAGATCGAATGCAAACGGGCATATTCGCACTATCATAGAAAAATAACAAAGCCTTATCAAATATTTGAATCTGAATTGGATAAGTTTCATGGTATGCATACAATGCGAATGGATTCCACAAGTCAAAATCAACATGCGAGTAACGCATCAAGTGATAGACATATTCATCAGAAGCAGATAGTTGAGAAAATGCATATGGCACTCGAAAGTGAACATCCAAATCTTGCATTGAACGATATATGTAATCACTTGCACATGAACAAAAATTATCAAACACAAGATTCCTTTTGTCAACAAGTAGACCATCATTAAACAGGATAGGACGTTCAAGCATTTCATGATCTAAATGATGAAAATCAGCATCATGTGTTCTATCAACAACCGAAGAGAACAAAGACAACTCAAAAGTTTTACATGGATCACACATGTGACGCAATATGGATTCTTTCACACGGAAATTATCAAAATTATCAAACTCAAGAATCCTGTCATCATTCAACGAAATAGATAGATCACAAACAGGCAAAATAGAATGATTAATCATAACATGATCTAAATGTTTTATAAAAACTAGTTCATCAACGCAAAGCTCGTCACTTTTCAAAAAGATCACAAAGGTGTCAACAAGTTTAGAAGACTTACCTTTATAGTCAGAAAGAAAAAGATCAGTCTTATTGTGGTCAGGCAATACAAACCTTCTCTCTTGGGAAAGATAATGCAGACGAAGCCTCGCGTTTGATTCAGCACTTTTCAAATGGAATGTGAATTTCAAGTGCAACCATAGAATTTGTTTAAGGAGCGAATAAAAATTGAACACAAAATGGGAAAATTTCGTAACCTTAATCAAAAACCAAGTATCAAAATGATTGAAATTCTTCAAGCACAATTGTCGTTACTTGATTTTCCAACAAGGCATACCAAATGATACAAAACATAGTCCCGGTTTAAAGACATGATTTTGATTATTAAACTCAAGATGTGACAAGGGTTTAGAAAAATCAAACATGTTTAACCAATAAGACTTATGCACATTCAAGATCGAGCAATCAAAACTCTTTATATGTTTCAAAACTGATTTACAAAAACTCAAAGTTTTCGTATTAGACAATGAACGGATTTCGTAATAACCACAATCAAACAAGTTGGGATTAAGAGAAAATTCATCGTCATACTTACTTGAGTCTTGCACTTGTCGAATAGACGTTACTCCACCTTCACACTTTGCTTCACAATGATTGTTATGGGGTAAACTCGTCTTACCATCTTTTAAATCATCATAACGAATCAAAGGATGGAAAATGACAAAATTATCCACATAATCACAAACAGTAGAAAGATTCGGTGGAGATTGAATCCCATCAAAACACTTACCTTCCTTACCTTCCGGCGTAGGCGGTTCAATTTCACTTTCAACCTTACCTTTTTCAATCATTTGAAAATGTCGTTCTTCCAGGAGGTATTGATGTTAAAGATCTTTGTCCGATACGTCGAGAATCTGAAATGAAGAAACAGAATAAGAAAAAAATTCAAATGGGTTAGTTGAAAAAACACTCTATTTTTCTCGCTCATATTGTTCTTTTATCTCTTTTTCACTCTTTTTCACTTTCTTTTTCAAGATCTTTTTCAATTTCAAGTTTCTTTTCAATTTTCTTTTCTTCATTCTCCTTTTCTTTCTCAATTTCTTTTTTTTATCTTTTTCAATCTCTTTTTTTTTCTCATTTTTATTTTCTTTTCTCTCGAACTCTTTTTCAAGTTCTTTTTCATTACAACAAGGGGATGATTCAAAAGAATTGAAAAGAGAAAAATTTGATTCAAGGATCAAGGAAATATTTTCGTAGATGTCACAATCGATGCTTCATGAAAAATCCTTCGTCGAATAAGAATCACGATTTGAACTACTTCGAGAACGATCTTTTGTGGATGAATTCTTCGACACATATGAACCACGTTCACTTCTTCGTAAAAATTTCTCCGCGGATGGATATGTTGAAGCTTGTGAAGAAGAAATCATACCTTCTCGATGGTAATCACGAGAGGTCTCACATTCGCGTTTTGATTCATACCATCTCGAACTTCTATATGAACCATAATCTCAATCGAAATCTCTTCTTGAATGATCTTCGAAAGTGTGCCTTCGAGACGACCTTGACTCCGTTCTTCGACTTGAAGAAAGTTGTTCTTGTTGGTCTCGTTCTTCGATTCGATCCAACCGCTTATGTAACTTGTCAAACTTGGCATTCATGACTTTTCGCATCCCGTTCAACAAGTATTGATAATCAGATTCTGACAATGCTTTTTGATTCATGTTTATTTTCTGCAAAGAAAGATTATAAAACAAAACAAAGATAATATCTTGCTTCAAAACTCACAAGTCAATCACAAAGAAAAAATCACTCCACTCGATGCTTGAATATATTTTATGAACTTTGTTCATCAAGTGAGATTTTCTCCTCTCTATCTTTCGTACGAGTTTCGATTTCGACTTATCAAGCGTTGCTTGTGGCGTTAGTCGTTTCTCATCCATTAACTTATACCATAGGTTCTTATCTTTATAGATAACGGGTCTTGGTCCATCATCGACTTCCATTTTCCACCTTAAACAAGTACAGAACCCGGGGTGACACTTTCCTAGTGTTGAATCGATTCTTTATTTAAGTTCTTCTATCCAACTCCATCAAATATCACTTATCACTTAGCCAAAATATCACCTAACATCTATCCTTTGTTCTCGTTTGTTAAACCGAAGCTAACTCTTTTCCATTATCCAAAAATCATCTCCATCACTAAACACCTCCATTCCTAACTTAATTCCATTTACTAAAAAAGTTCAATCAAAAGCTTCCGCAAACTTAACGATATTTCCTATTATTTCTCGAAGGCGTAATTCCTCCTCCTAGACAATTGGGCAATTTAAATACGACTCGACTCAACCCCAGGCGGATTTTATCAGTTGGGGAACCTACGGGTAGTTCATCATTTTTAGTCTTTGTCGAGGACTGTTAACACCTTATAGTTTTTCTTATAGAAACAAAGCTATAGTCTTCAAGAATGGTGAGAATTAGGCAAAAGTATGGTTATGTTAATCGCATTTATGTGATATCTATTGTTAGTAAGGGAGGTATTTCTCTGGGATGGACGCAAACTTTTACTATTTCACATATCTATTTTTTGAATAGGCATATTGATGTTGCTTTTTAAGATGATTCGGATGGGAATCAATGGAGATTTTAAGAATTTTATAGAATAGTAGAGAAGAGTAAACAATAGGAATCTAGTGAACTCCTTCGTCAACTTCACAGTCAAAGTACTTTTTTATGGTTAGTCGTTAAGGATTTTAATGAAATAGATTTCTCTTTTGAGAAGAAAGGAAGGAGGTTGAGAGGGTAATTGGTTTACTTGGGAGAAGGGTTGCATTCTAGATAATAACATTCATCAAAGATTAGATAGAGGGTGGCGTTTTAGGATTGGCAGGATTATTTCCCTAATAATTGTGTTCAACATTTGGCATGTGGCATTTTAGATCATTATCTTATTTTGGTTGATACAAGTACCAATTTGTGGTAATTAGGGCATGGCCGTATGAACTTTTGATTTGAGGCTTTTTGGGTCTTAGAAGAAACTTGTGAAATGAAGGACATGATGCTATGGAGCTCTGAATAAGGTTCAGTTCCAGAGAAAATTATTGTATTGGTAGAGGGTTCACAGAAATGGGCTATAGGTTGCGTAAATTGAATAAGGATCGAAAGGAGTGACTATCTTAACGGATTGATAAACTTAATGTTATGGATCCTACGAATGAGATTTTAGGAGAGTTTTTGGTTGCCAAATTGGGACTTAATTTGGTAGCAAACAAGGAGGAAATGTATTGAGAGAAACGTCGTGTGTAAATTGGTTACAGTATATTGATAAGAACACCACTTTTTCCATAGTTTTGCTACTCAATGGAGAAAGGTATATTGGATAAATGGGTTGGAGGATGGTTCTGGTAATATTGTCTACAACGATGATATGGAGCATATTGCTTGTGAGTACTTTTCAACACTTTTCACTTCTTAAGGGCGAGGGGATACTTCCGGTGTGTTGTCGAGGGTTGAGCGTTGCTTCTCAAATGAGATGCAAGGTCAGTTGGATAGGGATTTTGAATGTGGGGAGGTATTGGAAGCTTTAAAATCTATGCATCCAATGAAGGCGTTTGGATATGATGGTATGATTGCATTATTGTTTCTAATGTTTTGGCATATTGTCAGTTCTAATATTACTGATTATTGTCTATCCATCTTGAAAAATGATGTTTCTATGCTTGAGATAAATCATACCAACATTTGACCACCTCCGGACGTACTAACGTCCAGAGTGTGAATACTGCAACTAAATAAATGGAATTGAAACAGTGTCCGCAAGTATACGAGTTAGGTTGTAATATAGTTATAACAAAGTAGGTGAATACCCTGAGTTTCGTACTCAAATGAGGCGAGTACTAAATTAACTTTAACCTAAATACAAATAAATATAATTAGTAATTTAAATAAATTATATTATGAATAAACATAAATAAGGGAAATTATCTATGAATTTAAGAAAAGAAATAACATAAATTAAAATAATAACGAAAAACCTAATTTCTAAACTTAATCAAATCTAAGCATGGATGATTAGCTCGCTTCAGTGATCATAACTAATTCTTATTTCAGGTTTCTATTTCATCCAACTAATCACTACCCTAGAAAGATCTCTTGACTTCCACTAAACTAGCGGGTCGACAAGAACTACTTATCTCTCGACCTCACAGTCCAGATTGGTTCGGAGGTAAGGGGTTCACGGATGGGCCACACCAATTTTGGGTTAATTCCCACCTAAATGACTTCCTAGTGTCGTCAATCCTAGGGTTTAAATTCTTCCTTTCCTAAACAGCTAATCCGTTGAGAAAACCCTACATAGAAATTAATTAATCACGCTTCCACTCACTAATCCATTCTAAGAGGATTAGCTCCTCATGGAATCCATAAACACAATAAAATTGATAAATAAGATAAACATAATTAACACATCAAGAATAAGCTTGAAGAGAATCCTGATTATATTCGATTGATTAAAGTGCAAAGTCCACAACAGTTTAATCACGTTTACAAATTAAGTTTTCCAAAGAACACTAAAGGAAATAGCTGAAAATAAATCTAAAGCCTAAAAGAAACGAAAACTAAAACTAAAATTACAAAGAAAATTCTAAACTATCAAAGTTGTCGTCAAACAAGTGATAAATGAGCCTATTTATAGAGTTAGGGTTAGTCGTCATCCTTAGCCCTAGGTTTGCTGACATATTCATATTAATTTCCATTGTGCGGACCAAAATGCCCATTGCTCGTAATTCTTCTCGTACATGGCCGATGTCGCGACACCCAGTACTTGTGTCGTGATATCGAAGGTAGCATACTCTGATTTAGGTTTGGCTTCAAGGGTGTGTCAAGACATCCTATGGTTGTGTCACAACACCAAAGGTAGTCTAGCAATTCTTGTATTTTACACCCTATGTTATGACATTGAACTTCTTGTGTTGCAACATAGAGACCAATCTTAAGCTCCTATGCCTTCGAATGATGTCCTACACACTCACTTAGTGCGTTAGCTCACCCTTAGGCCTCATTCGGCCCTTAAGGCCGTAAAAAGATTCATTTTACACTTTTTATTGAATGCAAACTAAAGTAAGAAAACTAACTAAAACATAATGAGATTGCTTGTATTCAAGCTATTTAAGTATGAAAACTAGTTTAACCTGCTACACTGAATTACAGCAGATCAAACTCCCCACATTTAAGTCATTGTTTGTCCTCAAGCAAGGAAAACTAAAAATGAAATAAAAAAATGACCCTCGAGCAACTATGATACAAAGATTGGTTTTTTAGTACATAACTAGGCATATTCATATCTACATATAATTTTGGCATGATATATAAATGACTTACCACTTTCAATATCAAACACGTAAGTTAAGTATATTACAAATTATACAAACATTAGGGTTTTGAAATATATGAATCCATTAATAAATCATATAGGTAATTTGATTATCCTAGTAGAGTAAAATAGTTTTTAGTGTAATTACTTAATACAATGTAAATTCATGAATAAGTGTACCTAGATAACATAGGACTTTTTGACTTGTAAGGTTCTAAGACTTAGGACAGGTACAGAATTCAAGAATAGGAGGCATCAAAATAGTTTCAAGCACAAAAGTAGTTTGACACATCGTATTGTTCCCTATTTCCCCCCTTAATAACCCTTGCCCACTCACTGCCGTATTTCTCCCTCTCACCTTCCTTATTTCTTAATTTAGGAAGTCACAATATAATACAACAACTACAAATAGCTCACAAGTTTTTGTGCACTAATGACTAAGTTTTTCTACTTTTGTGACTTTGTCACCTTTTGATATTTTTCAACACATCTCACTCACAATGCTTTTGATTTTCATGTACTTTTTCTACTCGTATTTATTTTCTTTTTGAATTTTTCTATTATTTTGCACATGTTGCCTAACCTATAGTCACTAGACCACATTGCTTCTTCCTATTTCACTATTGTTTTTACAAATTCCGCCATGATGTTTCTACTTAACCTTCAATACGTATGGCCAGAAGTCTAAATTCGTGCAATTCAAGAAAAAAGAAAAAGGGGATAGTATAAATTAATGTTTTGGCTCAGGTTTTGCATGAAGCTTCATCAAGAAAAGTTTTCTGGCTCAAAAATAGGTATTAAGGATTGATAAATAAGGTTAACTTTTTTTTCTCTGGGTTTATACTAAACAATGCCTTAGGTCATGCCTAGGTATCTCAATATTCACAAATTTAATCAATCAAGCAATCACAATTTCAACTATTTATCATACATACTAGCACTCTCGTTTTCTTGTATTTTCTATATCATTTGGTATATTCAATTACCCAATGCCTATTTGTAGTGTAATATACAGAACTTAGTAGTCTAATAATTGAAACTTTAAAATAATTCACTATCATGCCAAATTTATAGAAGATATAATCAACCTATGTACATGCTCCTAATCAATCACTTGTAATTCTATAAACTCAAGTACACTTTGACAACAAAACTTAAGAGAAAACATAATAATCAAAAACAAATTCCTATGTTACCCCCCACACTTTAGATAGCACATTGTCCTTAATGTGCAACCCTGAATAAATTAGGAAAGAAGTTACTCGATTGATCATGACATTCCCGTAGTCTAATAGTGGGTGCTTTCTTCCTTTTTTGCTGAAAGCTCAAAATTGTCACGCTTCTTTCATGTGGGGTTCCTACAAAAAAATGAAATAACAAAGAAACACATAAAAATCTACGACTAATCCTACTCCTAAAACAATGAAATAAAAATTATCCAAAGTTAATTACAATCCTTAAAAATAAAATTAAAAGTTGTGTGTTAATCATCCTCCTCCTCCTCAAAATCCATCTCATTCCCTTATTCTTCTACCTGCTCATCCTCACTATCTTCCCTTTCTTCACTCCCTTGCTCTTCTTTTTCATGCTCAGAATGCGTTGGGCCGAACATATTCAGCGGATAGTTGGGTACTCTCATGTCATTCTTCCGTGCAAATTCTTTGAAAATCGAGCCTATCTCTTGCATCCCTTTTCTTGTCAAGATGTCAATTTTTTTTCTTTAAGTGAAGCCGGGACATACATATTCTCTTTTCGACATTTGTTCCAATTCCATATCTAGTTTTTTTTAAGCTCCGTGTACTACGTGTAAAGGGTGTCTCCTATAATACTTTTGGATGGCTTCATAAATTGTTCAATACTCGTCATTGGAATGCCGTCTCTCTTGCAAATGGGGGAAGAAAACCCCGACTTTCGTGCCACTAATGCACCTTTTCATGTAATGGTAGATCCATGTCCCGATGCATACCTATTTTCTCTGTAAAACACCATAAAGATACACTACTAAAAAATTATTGACATTAGAGACATTTAGAGTAAGAGCAATTCGAGTGCATAAGTATTGTATCCACATTTTTGCAATTGGAAACATAATTTCCTGATTAAAAGACGTGGGAACATCAGTACTTGGATGACATTTCCATTTACCCATTCCATATGTTAACTAGTTTATAATGTTATCCATATTTGTGTCTTTAAAATATTATAAATCAGTTTCCTCCACAAAATGGTTCTCATAATATGGAGCGTTATAAAATTCACAAATAGCTCAAGGGGTGACTCTTACCTCATTTCCTCGTTCTGAGACTGTTTCCCATGTGGCACCCCCTGGTCTCCTAAACTTTCTATCCCTTAAACATGCATAGAATTCCTATAATACTAGGACCACGGTAGAGTCTTTAGGGATTATGCAAAAGCGCTCCCACCTATGATATCGGACTAGAGGTCATATTACTTGGCATAAAACCATCAATGGCCCCATTCTTGGATAAACGTCTTCCTTTGTAGTTCCATAAAACATTTTTTCAACATTTTGACTTGGAAAATTAGAGGGGTTTGTAACCGTTGATGATTCAGATTCTCCTTATTTTTCTCGGAGGCATTTTCAATAAGTTTCCTAATTATAAAATTACTATCAAGCAATTTATTTCACAATGAAGAGGAACAATTCAGTGGAACAATAAAATATGGTTTGGAACCCTTAAATTTTATAGAGAACTTCGGGATTCCTCATGAAGAGCTTGTGTACCTTACTCGTTAGTGAACTGTTCCTGCACAAAATGGAATTACAAGAAAAATTCTAATGGAATAGGGGAAGGGTTTTTTTTTAGGTTTTAAGGGTAATGAGTTCTTTTGAGAGAGTTTGAGTTTCTGAGAGGTTTAGAACCTTATTAAATGAAGTTTAGGTTAAGCATTTTGTGTTTTAAACTTAACAAATCGGGTTAAAACATGATTTAATCCACCGGGTTGCATGACAGGTTGGGTCAACCTAGCAAAAAATTGCAGCGATGTCGAAACACAGGGGTTTCGTGTCGTGACACCCATGGTAGGATGCTAATGTCACGACATCGGGGTTCGATGTCGCAACAAACTTTGAAAGTTTTGAATCTGGGGTAAATTGGCATCTATGTCACGGTACAAAGATGTTGTGTCATAACATCGAGATAGACTTCTCGATTTTCTAAATCGTAAGTGGTGTCGCGACATAGAAGTTCCATTTTTGGACATCGACTTTGTTTCGGCCCCTAAACTCAAATTTCAAGGTGTTCGGTTCAATACTTAGTTTTAATGAAATTAAATTCTTCACTACTGATAATAAAACATAGTATATATAAAGTTTTATTCAGTTCTAAAATTGTTAGGTTTTGTTTCCAGATTCATCCGTCAGCTCTATTAGGATACACGTGGATGCATCTTCGATTCATGTTCTATCGATATTCATTCAGCATCCATCGTGCCAGTCCACCTTCCACCTTTTGTCCCGTTCTTTAAATTTACACTTTTGACCTGCACTGATTACAACAAACACCTTCTCTAGCTTAAGGTAGTTTGGCATTTTTACAGATATTTCAAAATATTGCTTCCCTATTTTTTCCCTATTTACCTCATTCTGTTCGTGACCACATTTAAAAGTTTCGGTCTCACCATTGATTCTCATGGTCAACTAGTTATTTTCTAAGTCAGTGGTGGACCTTAATGTTGCTAAAAATGGTTTACCCAATAGAATGGGTATTTTAAGGTCCTATTTGAAATCTAAAATTACGAAGTCTACAAGGATGATTAAATTTTGCACCTTAACCAACACATCTTCAAGTACCCCGTTTGGTTGTATTGAAGACCTGTCAGCTAATTGTAGTGTAGTCTGCATATTTTTAAGCTCCCTTAGACCAAGTTTTTCATATATAGATAAGGGCATGAAGTTAATACTGGCTCGTAAGTCACACAAAACTCTTCGAGTCTTCTAATTTTGAGGGCAACTGTTTAGATATAATTGCACTACATGAGGCGCTCACATTAACTAGCTCTCCTATTTTTATTTTCTTATGCCTAGACATAATTTCTTTTAAATACTTGGCGTATTTAGGAAATTTTTCAATTAAATTAATTAGAGGCAAGTTAATTTTTAGAGATTTGAATAAATTTAGAAAACTTACAAATTCTGCCTCATCCTGTCTTCGTTTGTCTTCTAACCATGAAGGGAATGGTACCCTTTTCAGAGCAGGTTCTGTGATGGCCTTTACTTCTAGCTTAACTACCATTTTCGACTCCGATTCTTTTTCATCTTGTTGATGGTTCCTTAGAAGATCTTTGTCATCCACTGTAACACCCCTAACCCGTACGCGTCGCCGGAACAAGCTTTTGGAGCATTACCAGAACATTGAGAACATTTTTCTATTAAACTACGTAAATTTACTATTCATTTACTGAGATCATCCATAATGTCCCTTGATCGAGCCCTCGACACCCAATACGAGCATTAGAATCAAATCGAGACTTAATCGGAACCTTTAAGAATTTTTCACAAAATTACAAAAATTTTCTAAGGTGCAGGACTCACACGCCCGTGTGGTCCAAGGGACACGCCCGTGTGACCCTGGAACACGCCCGTGCTACAGGCCGTGTTCGATTTAGGGTGTTCTCTAACTTGTGCCACACGGTCATGCCACACGCCTATGTGCTAGGTCGTGTGGTTAATTAATTTAATTTGAATTAGGTGCAGGTGTCACACGGCCAAGACACACACTCGTGTTCTAGGCTGTGTGGCACACACAGCTGAGACACACGCCCGTCTCTCTGCCCGTGTGTCCAATTCTGAGCATTCTATTTCTCAAAATTTAGGTGCAGGGGACACAAGACCTAACTACATGCCCGTGTTACCAGGTCGTGTGTCACACACGGTCTAGACACACACCCATGTGGATAAAATGAAGCCATTTCTAGCTTCATTTCTCACCCAAAATTTCACCCAATACCTGCACTTGAAATACACATCCAACACCAACCGATTCAAGCATTCAAATTGGGCAATTTCTATGATTCACAAGGCATATCACTACAAGCATACATGATTACAACCTTACCTTAGTTTAACTTAGGCATTCCCAACATTGATCACAAATTTTTAACATAACACATGTGAATACATGTGTATCATAATAATCTACTTAGCCATACCAAAATGAACCAATATTAGCCATTCCAATGGCTAGGTTACAAAATAACATTTTAAGCCACTATTGGCCAAGTTGTTCTATACATGCCATTATACCCAAAATGATCTTACTAAGAATACTCAAAATGCTAGTTGATAGTGTGACGATGCTCCAATGATCTTCCAACCTTCACGAGCTTTCGAACACTATAAAACAAGGGAAAAATAAAGGGAGTAAGCATTACATGCTTAGTAAGTTCGTATAACGGAAATTAAACTTGCCAATCCTGTTATTAAATTTAAGTACACAACATCATGTTTTCCACTCATTAGCAAAATTTCCTAAGCACATCCCTTCAATCAAACATGTTAGTCACAAGATTTACAAACATGTCAAGTAAAAATAGATAAGCTCATCATGTAATGTTCTTTCAAGTCATTATCATTACATCTCAAGATTTTCATTCCAAGTCAAGAGATACATGCCCATTGAATCATTGAATTCTGATGGATGCTCAAGTAGTACACTCGAAGTGTACGGTTCCATAATCCGGCAATTACTTATTCAAGGGTACCCCTTAGGGCACTTAACCAAGGAACACACTCTCGAGCCACATATCGTATAACAGGATTACCAGTCTAGGCTAAATCCTTTATATAACGTAAGCTCAGATGAGCTCTATTAGGATTACTAGTCCAGGCTAAACCCTAATCTTAATGCATACTCGAGAGGAATTATATTAGGATTACCCGTTTGGGCTAAATCCTTTATATAAAAAGGTCAATGGGATTACTCGTCCGAGCTAAATCCCGTCCGCAACAAATGCAGGACCTTATTAGTTTCGGGAAAGCGCATATAATCATCGAAATTCAACATTCAATCGGGACTAACCCTTTATCACCATTTCAAGCACGTCGCAAATTTCCCATCATAGCATACAAGTAAAGCACATTAACATAATTCACATTAAATACAAACACAACATTCAATTAACATAATTACATGCCCGATTAAGTTACACGAACTTACCTAAACACTTGTTCACGTTAGAAATCTACTAATCTAAAACCTTTTCTTTTCCTCGATATAACCTCTAATTAGTGTTGTCCGGATCTATATAAATGAATTTAACCATCAAATAGAAAGATTAAGCTATCCCGATTTCAGAAATACTAAAATTATTAAAAACGGGACAAGAAAACTTGACCAATTAAGCCTTGAAAGTTTATTTCTCTTTTCTAGGGTTTCCATATATTTTTAAGGTTGAAGATGACAAAATAAGATGATATTTTCTTTTTATCATCTTTTAATTAATTAAACTTTTGCTATTTCCAATTTAGTCCTTGTCCTTTTTCTATAATTCCATGGGTGAGTCACCATGAAAAATCTACATACTTCTCTTAATGGTCTAATTACCATATAAGGACCTCTAGTTTTGAATTCCATAGCTATTTGATCCTTATAGCTGCTAGAATTCAACTTTCATATTTTATGCGATGTAGTCCTTCTCGTAATTAGGCACTAAATCGATAAAATTTCCATGTCAAAATTTTCACATGTCACGTCTATCATATTGTGAACCGTATAATGAAATAAAAATAAATCGTATTTTGGGTCAGATCTGTGGTCCAGAAACCATTGTTCCGGTTTCATTGAAAAATGTGTTGTTACAACTCTCCCCCTTTAGGGATTTTCGTTCTCGAAAATCTTACCAGTAAAAAGATTCGGGTATTGCTTCCTCATAGTTTCCTCCAGCTCCCAGTAGCCTCTTCTATACCGTGTCATTGCCAAATAACTTTTAGCAAAGCTACCTTTTTATTTCTCAACTCTTTTGTTTCCCGAGCTAAGATTTTGATTGGTTCCTCACCATTGGTCATATCTGGCTGAATCTCTACCTCTATCAGAGAGATAACATGTGAAGGGCCGGATCGATAACGTCGTAGCATAGACACATGAAAAACATTATGAATCTGATCAAGCTCTGGTGGTAAAGCTAACCAATATGCAACAGGTCCAATTCTTTCTGTAATCTCATATGGTCCAATGAATCGTGGGCTCAATTTCCCTTTACGACCAAACTGGAGAACTTTCTTCCAAGGCGACACTTTCAAGAATACTTTGTCACCAACCTGAAATTCTATCTCTTTTCTTTTCAAATCAGCATAAGATTTTTGCCGATCCGAGGCTACTTTCAAACTATCTCGAATTACCTTCACTTTTTCCTCGGTCTCTCGGACCAAGTCAACTCCATGTAACTTTTTCTCACTAAGTTCTGCCCAGTATAATGGAGGTCTACATTTGCGACCATACAAGGCTTCATAGAGTGTCATCTTAATACTAGACTGGTAACTGTTATTATAAGCAAATTCAACCAAAGGCAAATATCAAACTCAAGGACACAACACCGAAGCATATCTTCCAAGATCTGTATTACCCGATCAGATTGACCATCTGTTTGGGGATGAAATACAATGGTAAAGTGTAACTGAGTACCTAGAGCTTCTTGTAATTTACTCCAGAATCGAGATGTAAACAAAGGATCTCTATCTGAAATGATGGAGACAGGCACTCCATGCAATCTAACAATCTCAGAAACATATAACTCAACCAATCTATCCAAGGAATAATCCATACGTACTGGAACAAAATGTGCAGACTTTGTCAACCGATCAATGATTACCCAAATGGCATCTTTCTTCTTTGGAGATAAGGGCAGTCCCGATACAAAGTCCATAGTAATTCTTTCCCATTTCCATTCCAGTATCTAACTGGTTGTAATAGTCCAGAAGGAAACTGATGTTCAACTTTTACTTGCTGACATATCAAACATTTAGATACAAACTCAAAAATATCACGTTTCATTCCTGGCCACCAGTACATCTTTTTCAGATCATTATACATTTTATTTCTACCAGGATGCATAGACATGTTACCATTATAAGCTTCATTCAAAATCTTCAGTATCAATTCTGAAATTTTCGGTACACATACTCTGCCTCTGAATAACAAACAACCATCAGTCCCAATCTAAAATTCTGAGTCAAGAGTCGGTTCACTTTGTACGTGTCTTGCTTGTAACTTGCTATCGTTTTTCTGGGCTTCAAAAATTTGCTGTAAAAATATTGGTCTAGCTTTTAACTCAGCTAGGATTGAATCATCATCAGATAACGATAGTCAAGTATTCATTGTTCGTAAAGCATACAAGGATTTTCTACTCAAAGCATCTACCACTACATTGGCCTTTCCCGGGTGGTAGTCAATAACAAGATCATTATCTTTCAATAACTCAAGCCATCTGCGCTGTCTCAAATTCAAATTTTTCTATGAAATCGAATATTTTAGACTTTTATGATCAGTGAATATGTGACATTTTTTACCAAATAAGTAATGCCGCCAGATTTTCAATGCAAACACTATGGCCGCCAATTCGAGATCATGTGTCGGGTAGTTTTTTTCATGTGGCTTTAGCTGCCATGAGGCATAGGCTACTACCTTACCATCTTGCATCAAAATACAGCCTAAACCATGTAATGACACATCACTATAAACTATAAATTCTTTACCCGATTCTGGCTGAACTAACACTGGAGCTTCTATCAATAAAGCTTTTAATCTGTCAAAACTCTACTGACATTTATCAGTCCACTCGAACTTTACATCTTTCTGAAGTAAACGAGACATCAGATAAGCTATCATTGCGTTTTCCAAATTTTCGATAGTAACCGGCTAGTCCCAGAAAACTTTGAACTTCAAACACATTCTTCGATGGTTTCCAATTAACAATGGCTTAGATTTTATTTCGTTCTACTCTGACACCTTCAGCAGATGCTATATACCCAAGAAAACTAACTTCCTATAGCCAAAATTCACATTTACTGAATTTGGCATACAATTGCTTCTCTCTCAGGGTTTGCAACACCAATCTCAAATGCTCAGCATGTTCATTTTCATCTCAGAAGTAAACCAAAATATCATCTATAAATGCCACCACAAACTTGTCCAAATACGAACTGAAAATCCTGTTCATCAAATCCATAAACACTGCAAGTGCATTTGTCAAGCTGAATGGCATCATGAGAAACTCATAGTGTTCATACCTAGTTCTAAAAGTTGTCTTAGGCACATCAGATTCTTTTACCCGTAATTGATAATAACTAGAACGGATATCAATATTCAAAAATATAGTGGCACATTTTAACTGTTCAAATAAGTCATCAATATGAGGCAATGGATACTTGTTCTTTATTGTGACTTTGTTGAGTTGTCTGTAATCAATACACAGCCTCAACGATCCATTATTCTTCTTTACAAATAGGTCCGGCCCACCCCAAAGTGAGAACCTAGGTCGAGCAAAACCTCTATCAATCAGCTCCTGTAATTGTACTTTCAGCTCTTTCAATTCTGTAGGAGCCATTCTATAAGGTGCTATAGATATCGGTGTCGTTCCCGGAATGAGATCTATAGAGAATTCCACTTCCCTATCCGGTGGTAAACCAGGTAATTCTTCTAGAAATACATCAGGGAATTCACATACAACTGGTACTGATTGAATCTTTGACTCAGACACTTTAGTATCCAACACATATGCAAGATAAGCATCATAACCTTTTCTGACATATTTCTATGTTGATAATGCTGAAATCACATTAGGTAACCCATCTAGTTTATCAGATTCAACACGAAGCGATTCACCATTCTGACATTTAAATACAATATATTTCTGCTCACAATTAACCACTGCATCATATTGGGTTAACCAATCCATTCCCAAGATCACATCAAATTCATCAAATGGCAATAACATCAAGTTAGCTGGAAAGCAAATACCTTTTTACCATCAACAGATAGTTTTTACAAACCTTATTACCATAACACACTAGCCCAGGGGGTTTGAAACCTTATTTCAGTAAATTCAACAGGTAAATTTTTAACAGGCACTAGGTTCGTGTGAGGAACCAGGATCAATCAAAGCAGTAATATTAGTATCAAGTAGAGAAAATGTACCAGTAATGACGTCTGGTAAAGAGGCATCTTCTCTAGCACGAATGGCATATGTTCTTGCAGGTGCTCGTGCCTCAGATCTAACTCTCATATCCTTAGTAGTACCTCGACTACCACTAACATTACCGGGGTGACGGGGTGGTTTGCCTCTCACAACAGGATTACTCGGCTTTGGAGTTGGTTTTATCTTTTTTTTTTTGACTCTTTCAGTACAATCCCTGAGAAAATGGTCAAACGAACCACATCCGAAACAAGCTCCACTTCTGGATTGACATTCCCCATGATGAAATTTGTTACAGTGTTTACATTTCAGTTTGGGATTACCAACACTACCCACACTGGTCACAGATGGAGATGAAGACCTCGGGTTAGAACGTTGAGAGCCCCACTCTCTTCCAGAATACCCCGTAGAGGTAGTAACACAATCATAACACCTCTTTAATTTCTTAGAAGCAAATGATTGTGACTTACTCATAGTTCTTTTTCCTGAAACCCGAGCCTCCCTTTCGGCTTGTTTCTTTTCCTTACTCAGTTCCTCAGCTTTTTGGGCTCAACCAACTAACATCGTAAACTCCCTTATTTCGAGAATTCCAATCAGTAACTTGATATCTTCATTTAGGCCCTCTTCAAAGCATTTACACATTTTAGCCTCGGCTAAAACCCATTCTCTGGCATACTTGCTCAACCGAAAAAATTCCCGTTCATATTCGGATACAGTCATGTTTCCTTGTTTGAGCTCGAGAAACACTTTCTTTTTCTGATCCATAAATCTCTGACTCACATACTTCTTCTTGAATTCAGCTTGGAAAAATTCCCATGTGACATTCTCCCTCGGTACTACCGAAGTTATGGTATTCCACCAAATATAAGCTGTATCTTTCAGTAGAGATACCGCACATTTTAGACATTCAACAGGTGTGCAGGATAATTCATCAAAAACTCGGATGGTATTTTCTAGCCAAAACTCAGCCCTTTCTGGATCATCATCTGCGGTAGCTCTAAATTCTTTTACCACATGCTTGCGAATTTTATCTATCGGAGGCTTACCAATTCTAACAAGTTCGGCACCCTGTGGTACCTTAAGAATCAGTTGGGGAGCAGATGGGGGAGGTCGTTGTACAGCAGGGTTTGTTCTCAGGTACTGTGTAAACCATTCATTCATCATTTAAAAGAAGGTTTGTTTTGCCTCCTCATTTCGGCCCTCAGACATGGTCCTTTCACTACCAGACGCAGACGCAACTCTTTGTACTGAAGCTGAAGCATTGCTCTTAACTTCCTCGAATTCAGCTCTAGCTCGGTTGGATGACATTACAATATGAAAAACAAATTTAAAATGATCAGGAGTCATCACACTATCACAATTTATATAATGGCATGTAAGCTAAACTCATGTTTGCTACGTCAAATTCGAGAATTGGCTAAACCGTAGCTATGATACCACTAAATGTAACACCCCTAACTTGTACCCGTCGATGGAACAGGGTTTTGGAGCATTACCAGAACATTCAAAACATTTTTCCATTAAACTACGTAAATTTACTATTTATTTACCAAGATCATCCATAATGTCCCTTGATCGGGTCCTCGAGGCCCAATACGAGCATTAGAATCAAATCGGGACTTAATCGGAACCTTTAAGAATTTTTCGCAAAAGTACAAAATTTTTCTAAGGTGTAGGACTCACACGCCTGTGTGGTCCAAGGGACACACCCGTGTGACCTTGGAACACACCCGTGATATAGGCCATGTTCGATTTAGGGTGCTCTCTGACTTGCGCCACACGCCCGCGTCTCTACCCATGTGCCCAATTCTGAACATTCTATTTCTCAAAATTTAGGTGCAGGGGACACACGACCTAACTACATGCCCGTGTCACCAGGCCGTGTGTCACACAAGGTCTAGACACACGCCCGTGTGGACAAAATGAAACCATTTCTAGCTTCATTTCTCACCCAAAATTTCACCCAATACCTGCACTTGAAATACACATCCAACACCAACCAATTCAAGCATTCAAATTGGGCAATTTCTATGATTCACAAGGCATATCACTACAAGCATACATGATTACAACCTTACCTTAGTTTAACTTAGGCATTCCCAACATTGATCACAAATTTTTAACATAACACATGTGAATACATGTGTATCATAATAATCTACTTAGTCATACCAAAATGAACCAATATTAGCCATTCCAATGGCTAGGTTACAAAATAACATTTTAAGCCACTATTGGCCAAGTTGTTCTATACATGCCATTATACCCAAAATGATCTTACTAAGAATACCCAAAATGCTAGTTGATAGTGTGACGATGCTCCAATGATCTTCCAACCTTCACGAGCTTTCGAACACTATAAAAGAAGGGAAAAATAAAGGGAGTAAGCATTACATGCTTAGTAAGTTCGTATAACGGAAATTAAACTTGCCAATCCTGTTATTAAATTTAAGCAGACAACATCATGTTTTCCATTCATTAGCAAAATTTCCTAAGCACATCCTTCAATCAAACATGTTAGTCACAAGATTTACAAACATGTCAAGTAAAAATAGATAAGCTCATCATGTAATGTTCTTTCAAGTCATTATCATTACATCTCAAGATTTTCATTCCAAGATACATGCCCATTGAATCATTGAATTCTGATGGATGCTCAAGTAGTACACTCGAAGTGTACGGTTCCATAATCCGTCAATTACTTATTCAAGGGTACCCCTTAGGGCACTTAACCAAGGAACACACTCTCGAGCCACATATCGTATAACAGGATTACCAGTCTAGGCTAAATCCTTTATATAACGTAAGCTCAGATGAGCTCCATTAGGATTACTAGTCCAGGTTAAACCCTAATCTTAATGCATACTCGAGAGGAATTATATTAGGATTACCCGTTCGGGCTAAATCCTTTATATAAAAAGGTCAATGGGATTACTCGTCCGAGCTAAATCCCATCCGCAACAAATGCAGGACCTTATTAGTTTCGGGAAAGCGCATATAATCATCGAAATTCAACATTCAATCGGGACTAACCCTTTATCACCATTTCAAGCACGTAGCAAATTTCCCATCATAGCATACAAGTAAAGCACATTAACATAATTCACATTAAATACAAACACAACATTCAATTAACATAATTACATGTCCGATTAAGTTACACGAACTTACCTAAACACTTGTTCGCGTTAGAAATCTACTAATCTGAAACCTTTTCTTTTGCTCGATATAACCTCTAATTAGTGTTGTCCGGATCTATATAAATGAATTTAACCATCAATTTCATACATTTCATATTTAAATGGACTTTATTTATGTCCTAGGCAAAATTACCATTTTGCCCCTAACTTTTCATAAATTCTGATTTTGTCCCTAGGCCCGAAAAATGAAACTTGTGCAAATTACTCCCTATTCCAAGCCTAGCCAAAGCCCCAATCCAGCACATGCATACATAAAATTTTAAAATTTTTCCTTCAATTTCACAAGTTTACATTTTTGTCCCTAAATCATGTTTTCATCAAAAATCATTTTGTAAAAGCTGTTTATCTATCAATAATCTTTCATTTTCTATCACAAATCTCTAATTCCCAGCATAATACATTCATGACCCATTTTTATACTTTGATAACTTTTCAAATTAATCCCTCGAATAGAGAGATTAAGCTATCTAGGTTTCAAAAATACTAAAATTATTAAAAACGGGACAAGAAAACTTACCCAATTAAGCCTTGAAAGTTGCTTGTCTCTTTCCTAGGGTTTCCATGTATTTTTAAGGTTGAAGATGACAAAATAAGATGAGATTTTATTTTTATCATCTTTTAATTAATTAATTTTTTACTATTCCCAATTTAGTCCTAGACCTTTTCCTATAATTCCATGGGTGAATCACCATGAAAAATCTACATACTTCTCTTAATAGTCAATTACCATATAAGGACCTCTAGTTTTGAATTCCATAGCTATTTGATCCTTATAGCTACTAGAATTCAACTTTCATATTTTATGCGATTTAGTCATTCTTGTAATTAGGCACTAAATCGATAAAATTTTCATGTCAAAATTTTCACATGTCACATCTATCATATTACGGACCGTATAATAAAATAAAAATAAATCGTATTTTGGGTCGGATCTGTGGTCCCAAAACCATTGTTCCAATTTTACTGAAAAATGGGTTGTTACCTCCTCTTTGTTTTCCTCTTCGGCATCTTTTTCTTCCCTTCGAGGATTATTCTCTATGTTACTTGGGATTCCAGTGCCAATTTTCCTTTTGATGCCTCCCATCATACTCATTAATTGGCTCATTTTATCTTCAACTTCAGTCAAATTTTTTTGTATTGGTGCACTCAGACTGCACATGTTTTACTTTTTTCTTCATTGACAGCATCTCCCCCTCAGCCCAGTTCAAGTGTTGACGAAATACAGTATAATTGTTCAAGTTGGCCCTTTCCTGAAACTTTTGTAAATATGGAGGTTGGTAAATATTATTTTTAAAAGGATTAGAATTATTAACTTATCCCTAGTTTTCTCTCTATCTTAGGTTTGGATAATCTCTTCAACCGGGGATGCAAGTGTTTGAATAAGGTTTTCCACCCCTATTTCCAATGTAATTCACATCCTCGACCGGGTGGTTGAGCTAATAGCTGAGAGGTTTATCTTTCGCCAAAGGTTGACGACATACTGGATTCGGACTCTATACAATTGAGTTTGTCCAAAATCTATTGACACTTGTCATCTTCTTAGATAGCTTTTACCGTAGATGGTCTTCGGCTGTAAGTATCACCATATTCTCAACTAAGTCATATGCATCCTCATATGTTCTATTCATTAGAGCTCCTCATGCGGCTTCATCTAGTCTTGATTATACGTGTGCATCCAACCCACTATAAAACATCTACAGTCTTAGCCACTCGAGTAAACCATGGTTGGGGCATCTTTGTATCAACATTTTAAAATGTTCCCAAACTTTTTGGAAACTTTCTCCTTCTAGCTACGTAAAGATAGTGATCTCTCTTCTTAGTTGGACCGTCTAACTGATTGGAAAAAAAATTTTGTAGAAACTTCTCCGTAAGTTCATTCCATGTCGTGATCTATCCTAGTGCCTGCAAGTCTAACAAAGAAAATGCATTATCAATCAAGGAGAAACGGAACAGATAAAGATGAATAGCATCATTGGTGACCCAGTTATATTTAAATGTATCAAAAAGCTGAAGGAACTATTTGATATGTTTATTCAGGTCATGTTATAGTGTCTCTGAACTGTAAATTGTTTTAAATCATCTGGATCATGGTCGGTTTTATCTTGAAGTTATTTTCCGTAATGGTTGGGCTTGTGATACTGCCTTAAACCAAATCCAGATTCGATAGCGCATAGTCCCTTAAGGTTTTTTCTTCTCGTGCCATCTGTTAGTTTAATTGTAGTTGTGGTGGTGGTGGTACGTCCTGAATGTTAAGTCCGTTAATTTCATCGAACAGTGGATTGTCTCGCGGTGGATTGTCTGCAGCAGGTGGTTAGTTCTGCATCTATTATTGTTGTTGTTGTCGCTGTCGACAGTTTCTATGTATTAGTCTTTCTGGATTAGTGGTTGGCTCTATAGGTGTTCCCCTACTATGAGGCATACACTAAAATCAAAAAGATAATAAAAGACATTAGTAAAAAGAAAATAAAAATTGTATCTATAATTTATAAATTTCCTAATTATTCTATAAAAACAAAAAAATATAAAATTAATCTAGTAGCGTTGCCTACCCGGCAATGACGACAATAATTTGACCGCCTCCAGATGTACTAATGTCTAGAGTGTGAATACTACAACTAAATAAATGGAATTGAGGCAGTGTCCACAAGTAAATGAGTCATGTTGTAATATAGTTACAACGAAGTAGATGAGTACTCCGAGGATCGTACCCAAGGGAGGTAAGTACTAAATTAACTTTAACCTAAACACAAATAAATCTAATTAGTACTTTAAATAAATTATATTATGAATAAACATAAATAAGGAAAATTATCTATGAATTTAAGAAAAGAAATAACATGCATAAAATAATAATAACGGAAAACCTAAATTCTAAATTTAATCAAATCTAAGCATAAGTGATTAGCTCAACTCGCTGACCATAAATAATTTCTATTTCGGGTTTCTACTTAAACCAACTATTCACTACCCTAGTAGGATCTCTCAATCTTCCACTAAACTAGCAAGTCAACAAGAACTACTTATCTCTCGACCTAATAGTCCAAATAGGTTCAAAGGTAAGGGTTCACGGATAGCCCATACCAATTTTGAGTTAATTCCCACCTAAATGGCTTCCTAGGGTCGTTAATCCTAACGTTTAAGTTCTTCCTTTCCCAAACAACTGATCGCTGAGAAAACCCTACATAGAAATTAATTAATCACACTTCCACTCACTAATCCCCAATAAGAAGATTATAAACACACTAAACTTGATAAATAAGATAAACATAATTATCAGATCAATAATAAGGTTGAAGACAATCCTAATTATATTTGATTCATGAAAGTGCAAAATCCACAAGAGTTTGATCGCGTCTACAAATCACGTTCTCCAAAGAACACGAACAGAAATAACTGAAAATAAATCTAAAGCATGAAAGAAAAGAAAACAGAAACTACAATTACAAAGAAAATTTTAAACTATCAAAGTTGTACCTAAACAAGTGTTAAATGAACCTATTTATAGACTTAGGGTCAGTCATCGTCCTTAGCTCTAGGTTTGTTGACGAGTTTGTGTTAATTTCGATTGGGCAGATCAAAATGCCCCTTGCTTGTAATTCTTCTCGTACATGGCTGGTGTCACAACACCTAGTGCTTTTTTCACGACATTGAAGGCAATATACTCTAATTCAGGTTTGGCTTCAGGGGTGTGTCGCGACACTAAAGGTAGTCTTGCAATTCTTGTATTTTGCTCCGTATGTTGCGACGTTGAACTTCTTGTGTTGCAACATAGCAACCAGCCTTGATCTCCTATGCATTTGAATGATGTCTTACACACTAACTTAGTACGTTATCTCACCCTTAGGCTTCATGCGGGCCCTAAGATCATAAAAAGACTCATTTTACACTTTTTATTGAATGCAAACTAAAATAAGAAAACTAACTAAAACATAATGAAATTGTTTGTATTCGAGCTTCTTAAATATGAAAAGTAGTTTAATCTGCTACATCTAATTACAATAGATCAATATTGTTTTGATTCTTAAAGTGTCTAATCCTAAGGCTATGCATCATTTTTGACCCATTAGTTTACATGTGGTCCTTTATAGAATCATTTCTAAGGACTTGGGGAACAAGTTACAATTGATTTTTTTAGTACTATATTGATTAGGCATAGAGTGCTTTTATTCTAGATCGTCTTATATCAAATAATATTATTATTGCTTATGAAATTCTACATGCACTTAAGAATAAGAGGGTAGTGAAAGTTTGTATTTGTAACATCCCAAATTATTGGGCCTGTGCATTTTATGTGATAATTGCTTGAAATATTAATTTGAGAGTTTGAGGTACAAATGGGGCTCAAGTTGGGCTAAGGCCTTGTTTTAAATATTTTGTTTAGACACTCTAGGGGTTTAAATTGAAGTTCTAGTAGTTTAATGGACATATTGGGCTTGTGGCCCAGAGGAAATGGTGCCACTAGGAGGAAGAGGAGTTGGCGTCACTTGTGCACGAGGAAGGCCCAAATTATGGTTGCTTGAAGCCCAAGTTTTAGGGCTAAAATTCGGCACTTGAAAGAGTAAGGGGGGACGGCACAAGGCTAATATTTAGGGATTTATTTTATGTTTAATTATAAGGATAATAGGCAGATAATGAAAAGAGGAATTAGGGCTATTTTTGAGGAGATAATAGATCAAGATAAGGGAAAAGATGAGAGCTCATCCAAGGGGCTAAAGTTGGCTTAAAATTTGACTTTGTAAAGGGGAAAGAATCGGCTCAGTATAGGCAATAAGGTGTGCCGAAATTTTGAAGCCTCTCTTTTAATTTCTTTTCTCATCTTCTTCCTCTCAAAAGCCGAAAACCATCATCTTCTTCACCTTTTCTTCCTCTCTGAAATTTCTTGGTTGGCCGAATCTGCTAACCTCTATTATTATTCTTCTTCTAATCTCTAAAAGCCGAAACTACATCGCTATTATTCTATTCTCCTCCTTAATACTCAATGGCCGAGTCTTTCTTAGCCATCTCTTCAAATCCTTTGTTCTTCCAAAAGCCAAGATCCCTAGGATCTCACCTCCTGAAGTTGCCGAATCTTCTTTAGTGGAGCCTACTTGTGCCGAAATATGAAGGAAACAATAGGTAAGTGTTGATTTCAGGATTTCAATATTTTTTTCGTCTTTTCAAAGTCCCTATCCGAATGGCTATTTAGAAACTAATCTCTTATTTCTCTCTTATTTTCCGCATTCTGGGATCTGAAGAAGAGTCAATCACATAGATCTCTAAGTCATAAGTTCAGTAATACTTGAATTGAGGTACTTTTAGGATATCAAGGTAAGGAAATCTATTGATTTTAGTGTGTCAAATCAGGTAGAACACTAACCATGGCCAATTATAGGAGAGGGCCTATTTTCACATCTTTCCGGCTTTTCGAGCAAAGTTGTAGATCGGTTTAGCAAGGGTATCGACATTAATTAGGTGTGTAACCTTTCACACTATTAGATTGGTTGCTAATATATATATATATATGTATGTATAAGTCTGATATACTCTGTTAAATGCTGAAATCCCGGCATAACGTTTGAAAACCCGAGAACGGTAAAGGCTAAATATCAGGTTAGTATTTTCTGCCATTCCTCAGTGAATGATCTGTTTAAAACGATATGTTTCATATGTCAATTTCTATGTATGCTTGGGGTTGGGTGATTGATGAAAGGGGAAGTGATCTGTACTGGTGGCTTATGCCATTTCAGCCTGGTGACTCTATCACATACTCTGTTTCTGGTGGCTCTAGCCATTTCATCCTGGTGACTCTGTCACAACTTTGACGATGAGCAGCTAACTGCAGCATGACTGCCATCGATGGTGTGTAGCGGTGTGGGTTGATTGTAGAAATCCCCAATGGTGTGATTGGTAGGTAAGGGTGGTGTGTAGCAGATGGAAACCTAGGAATGGGTTGGGTTTTATGTATGTTATTTTTTGTACTATGTTTTATGTTCTGATCTGTGGGCTAAGGCCCAATCTAATGGTGCTTGAAGGTTGCACACTGAGTCTCGCAACTCACCCTTTTATTTTAACAATTTCAGGTGACACTTAGCGCATCGGACCGAGCTGGAGATGAGAGCAAGGTGGCCATGCAAAAGAGCATTTGAATTCGGCGAAAAGACTTTAGTTTATTATTTTATATTTTCATTTAAGTGGGTTTTAAATATGGTTGTAATAAGGCCTTGAGCCACTAGACTATTATACTTTGTTTTGGATTTTAATTTGGGCTTTTACTATTTTAAGACACTTAAACTTTAATTAAACTAAGGCATAAATTAAGGTTTTTTTTTAGATTTAATTCATAAATCAACAAATTAAATTTATATCTTATTTAAACCTATTAAGTTTTTAGGTTTTCCCAAACAGAAGACTAAATACAAGAAAAATATTTCCCCAAATCGCGTCATGTTTTACTAGATTTCCTTAGTGACATGCCAGATCCAGTTGTAATGTTTGGGCCGGGTTTGGGGTGTTACAAATTGGTATCAGAGCCCGGTTCAAAACTCGGCTCTGGGGGTTTTTGGGCTCAAAACGTTTTCTAAAAATGGGCTTTTGAAACATGCATGTTTTCAAATGATAACAGGTTTGTTAGTACGGCATGGCACCTGCGTCTCCGGCCCAAGCCCGCCAGGTAAGTACTCTAAACCATTGTGTGATATACATATGTAGGCTTGATGGGCTTTATGGGACGTAGGATAGTTAGATTAGAACTTGATGGACTTTAGGCCTAGCTGAAACAACTCCTAAAATTTCATAAGACTTAACTTCACTAAACAAACCCGTAAATAAGTCACACGGCTTGGGTGTGGCAACAGGCATACGCATGTCTAGGATTGGATCCGGAAGAGCCTGGTATTTAAGCAGTCCTAGTGACCCACCTCCTTTTCGCTGGAATCTTACCTGGTGCGTAGGGGCTGTTCACCTTAGCCGAGTTAGGGTGTGGCAATAGACATACGCATGTCTAGGAGTGGATTCAGGGAGAGCTTGGTATTTAAGCAGACCTAGCGACTCACCTCCTCTTTGTTGGAATCCTACCTAGTGCGTAGTGACTGTTCACCCTAATCATGAGGACTTGTTGACAGGCTAAACCCTATAATTAAAACCCGAAAGGGACCAGCCACCCTATTTGAAAAAAAAAATCCCCAAGTTTTGTAAAATTTTCAAAATACATTGGATTTGTGAAAACTTTCAATCCACCATGAATTTGTGAAGTACTTATGTTTCGAAAATTTACCCGAAAATCTCATGTTTACAAGAGTAACTCGGACTATAAAACTAGATTTACCAAAAGTACCCCTGTAATAAAAAAAAGAAAGAAAAAAACAACAACAACAAAAAAAATATCCATGGTTTGTAAAATTACCAAATTACCCTTTGTAACATCCTTGAATTGGGGTCTCTGCATTTTGCATGTGTTTGCATTTGATGATATGACTGCTGTGTTCGTTTAGCATGTTTTGGGTTCTAGGCATGACCCCGGGATAGGCCTGGGTCATGGCCAAAATTTTTGTGTTGATGCTTAGTAAGAGAGAGCTAATGGAGTTAGGGGTTAAAAGAAATTCTTGGAGTGTTGTGACACAAGAATTACCTTGGTACAGTGGCAAAGGAGGCGCCACTAAGGTGTCAGGAGAGTGACGCCACATGCAGGGAAGGGAGTGCTTGGGTTCGAGCTGCAGAAATCCCTTTCTGCTTATTCTTTTTCACGCCACAAGCAAGGAAGAGGTGTGCTCAGGTGGGACTCTCTTGAATGGATGAGGATTAAGTTAACAGATTTGAAATGGATGGAGAGGAGAAAAATGTGGAGTTTGACTCATTCAAACCGATTTGAATGAGTGGATGGGAGAGTTTTAAGGTGGTGGCCGAATTTTGGACTTTGGGGGAGGAGGTGTAGTCGGTTTGGGAAGCTAGGTGTGCCGAATCTCAATAGCCAAGTAAGAGAGCATTTTCGGCAAGGCACTCAAGTGTGGCATTGTGCTTGTGATAAACCGAAACATCTTTGGCATTTTCTCTCTTTTTCTCTTTCGGCAACTTTGGTATTTGGCCGAACCAACTTTGCCATTCCCTTTGAAAAGCCGAAACTCAATAGCCATTCTCTCCTTTTCTTTTTTCGGTTCATCTATTGTTAGCCAAAACCTTGTTGTTCTCTTCTTGGCCGAATACTCCTAGTTTATTCTTCTTCTTTTCTCGCGTGATCTAGTCTCCATTTAGGTGCCGAAACCTATCTCTTTCATTTGGGTTAGTCGAATCTTTTGGTAAGTAAACTTTCTATTTTCCTTTTCTTCTTCGACTGATTTGGTGAAGGTCGAATCTCTTTTGCCTTTCTCTTTTGATACTTCTTCAATCGTTATTAATCGGGATTTTAAACTTCATTCTTGTTCTATGATGGTAGCCGAAACCCCTAACATCACTTAGGGGTGCCGAACGTTGGTGCTTGGTGGCCGAAACTGTCAGTAAGGTAAGGTGGCAACTATCTCTTTTGGTTTCAGAATTCATGCTATGGCCAAATGACTTTTTCTGTGTTAAAGCCGATTGTAGGGAGGAGTGTTGCCAAATACTGTAGATCTTCGGGATTTGGCTAAGCGATCTAGGTAAGGTTTCTAACGTGTTTCGGATCTGTCTCTCATTCTTTTAAAAGCCGAAGGCTAATCATTTGTGTGTATTAGTGCGTGGCCGATTGCAAGGGGGGATTATCACGTAGTTTCGGGATTTGGTTGGAAACCAAATCAGAACTAAGGTAAGGTGTTATCTTCATGCGACATATCCTTTGGGATTTCTAGTTGAGCCGAATGGGCTTTTGGTTACTAACAAGTGTTGGCCGATTGTAGGAAGGGGGAAGGCAACGTTTCGGGATTTCGCTAGTTTCGCGTAGTTTCGGGATTTCACTTAGATCTACAAGTAGTCAGGTGTGTAACCTTACACACTTCATTAGTATTACATGTTATTGTGTTTACTGTTAAAATCGATTAGCCATTGAAATCAGTGATTTTGCCTTGTGGGCATGAGCGTGGACTCCGGGTAAGTCCCCTGTTATGCGGTATTTGATATACATCGTTATGTCACTGTTAAATGCTATGTTATGCGTTATTTGCATGATTACATGATATTATGCCACGTATGAAATGGACATGATGATGGGATTGATGAGAGGAGGGGGAGGATTTATTTGGACTGTCACCAGTGGTTTTGACCACACGACGGGTTGGCCCCGTCTTTGATATTATTATTTGTGACTGAGTCCCAGTGGTTTTGACCACCAGTGGTTTTGACCACATTTATGATATTTGTGACTACGGTCACCAGTGGTTTTGACCACACATAGATATTGTGACTCGTCCCAATGGTTTGGTACCACAGTGGGTTGGCCCCACATGATTGATTATGGGATTGTCATCAGTGGTTTTGACCACACGGGGTAGATAAAGGAGATTGGATGGTTAGGTTATGGGGTTGCATGATTTGCATGTTCTATTAATGACTTGTGTAAGCACTATTCCTTCGGGTTGGGGATTTATACACTGAGTCTCAGTGACTCACCCCTTCCCTTATATTTTGCAGATGAGGCATAGATCGCGGATATGGAGCCGGGGAGGACTCGAGATGGCCATGCAAACTTATTCTTCGGGTTTTGACTTTAAATTACTATTTCGGTTTATTTATTTACTTTAAATTTGGTTTTGGTTCTGTAATAAGGCCGCTAAGTATTATTTTGGGTTTTAATTACTTGCTATAATTTTTATTATATTATGCATGTGCTTAATAAATTGATTGCTTAAATAACCGGTAAAAAGCAACGTTTTCAAAATTTATATCTCTTTCGGGTTTTCAAACCTTACTATCGGGTAACAACATTCGCAATACGATTACAAGGGTAACCAAAATGATTTTCAAATTTAATTTTTCAAACAACCTCAAAAGCGAATGGTTTTAACTTGACTACACACACAACTTACTCGGAATTTAAAAGAATCACATGATTTCCAAAAACTAGTAACAACCAACGGATTTTTCATGCATGAGTTTTCCGGGTTTAAAGCAACACTAAAACGATTTCAACATCACTTTATACGGGGTTTTCTAAACTCTAAAACGATAAAGAGTTTTTCAATAAAATTTAACCGGCAACTTGTTTCTTCAAAATGTTTTTCACTCCGTAACATGCCAGATTCGGTCGTGGTGTGTTGACCGGATTTGGGGTGTTACACCCTTGTTTTGCGAAATGACCAAAATAACCCTGATTTGTAAAATTACCAAATTACCCTTGTTTTGCAAAATGACCAAAATGACCCTGAATTGCAAAATTACCAAAATACCCTTGGACTTCAAAATTACCAAAATACCCCTGGATTCAAAATTACCGAAATACCCCTGGACTTCAAAATTACTGAAATACCCCTGGGATTGCAAAATTACCAAAATAACCTTATTTCACAAAATCGCCAAGGAACCTATTTTGAAAAATTACGAAAATACCCCTATAGGAAAAATTACGAAAACACCCTTACGTGATGAATGTAAGTGCTTGGATGCTATTTGTATGTTGATGATTGAATGTATGTGTTTCCTAGAATTAGAGGATACGGACTTGAAACTGTATTGTGAATGTGGATTCGAAAGAACTACTCTTAAAACAATTATTCATAAGACTGTTCGTGGCTAATTAGTGGAAGAAAATTATTGATTCATAAAATTCTTAATCAGATAAACGCCAATCGGAAGAATGAGTACAAAGGGTCAAAGACGTCCGCCGCGTGGACGTGGTAGGGGTAGGATGACCTTATCTGAGCCAGTAGGGTCTGGCCACGGATCAAAAAACGAGATGCCGAATCCGCCAGCTGTGGAGGGAGAATTACGGGATCAGGCGACCGGAGATGATGCTGTATCTCAGGCGATGTTGAGGGTTTTAGAGAGGGTTGCTGGAGTAGACATGGGCACAGGAGCCCGAAAATCTGTGCCGGAGCGGCTTAGGGCCAATGGGGCAGAAGTGTTTAGGGGAGTTTCTGGCGTAGCCCCTAACACAGCTGAGTATTGGATGGAAGCAACTGAGCGCATAATGGATGACTCAGATTTCACGGTGGAGGAGAAGTTGAAAGGGGTCGTGTCTCTTCTTCGAGACAAGGCTTATCAGTGGTGGCTCAGGATGAAGGAGGGTACTGCCGCAGATCGGATTGACTGGGATTTCTTTAAGGAGTCATTCCAAGGAAAGTATGTTGGGGCCAGCTATGTGGATGCGTAGAGGAAGGCATTTTTGAATCTGGTGCAGGGAAGTAAATCTATGGCTGAATATGAGGCGGAGTTTCTGCGCTTGAGCCGTTACGCTCGAGGAATGGTAGCAACCGAATAGGAACATTGTGTTCGGTTCAAGGATGGATTACGGAATGAGTTAAGGGTTTTGATAGCACCGCAGAGAGAGAGATTTTGCGGTTTTGGTGGAAAAGGTTAAGATAGCTGAGGAGGTAAAACGGACTGAGAGAAAGGAAAGAGATAAGGAGCGAGGAAGGAATAAGAGAAATTTTGGGCTGGCAGAAGCATCTGGGAATTCACAGAAAAGGCCTAGGTCTGATGGGCCAGCCCGTGCTCCGACACCTGCTGGGGGGAATCAGAACCGATTATGTAATTGGTGCGGGAAAGCACATTCTGGGGAGTGTAGAAGAAGAGTCGGTGGATGTTTCAAGTGTGGATCCACGGAACATATGATTAAGGACTGTCCACAGAAGGATCAGGTGCAGCCAGCTGGACGGGGTTTTGATCAGGCTAGGAGAGGTGGTCAGCCAGTGCCGAGGGGTCGTGGCCCAGGTAGAGGAGGAAATGGGGCTGGTCATAGTCGTGGAGCACCTGGTAGAGGTGCAGGTAATGTAGATGCAAGGCAGCCGGGTCTAGTTTATGCAGTTCGTCGACAGGAGGATGGTGACGCACCGGATGTCATAACCGGTAGGTTTCTTATTGCTGACAACCCTTTTCTTGCCTTGATTGATATTGGGTCAACCCACTCCTATATTGCATGTTCGGTATTTGAGACCCTAAGTATAGACTCTGAAACAACTGCTAGGAAGATGACCATGGTTAGTCCCCTAGGACAATCTAGGGTAGTGGGCAAGCTATTTAAGGATGTACCGTTAGAGACTCAAGGGGTAGTGTTTCCGGTAGACTTAATGGAATTACCATTTGGAGAGTTTGATCTTATCCTAAGAATGGATTGGTTGACTAAGCATCGTGCTAAGTTGGATTATAAGACCAAGCGTGTGGTGTTGAGTACCCCGGAAGGCGGGGAGGTGGTTGTGTTAGGAGAATGCAGGAACTATTTGTCCAATGTAGTATTAGCATTGAAGGCTGTTAAGATGATTCGGAAAGGATGCAACGCATTTTTAGCTTTTATTAGTGCGTTGGATGCTAAGGAGGTGACTGTCAATAAGGTACGAACAGTCAAGGATTTCGCGGATGTCTTTCTGGAGGAGTTGCCAGGATTACCCCCAGATCGCGAGGTGGAGTTTGGAATAGAACTACTTCCGGGTACAGCTCCGGTATCCATTGCTCCTTATCGAATGGCACCGAAGGAGTTGGTGGAACTCAAAGCTCAAATCCAGGAGCTTTTAGATCGAGGATTTATTCGACCGAGTGTGTCTCCATGGGGAGCGCCGTTCCTATTCGTGAAAAAGAAGGACAGATCCATGCGTATGTGCGTGGACTATCGTCAACTGAATAAGTTGACGATTAAGAACAAGTACCCGCAGCCGAGAATCGACGATCTGTTCGATCAACTCAAAGGAGCTTCGGTCTTTTCAAAGATTGATCTAAGGTCGGGTTATCATCAGTTAAAGGTGAAGGAAGGAGACATTCATAAGACGGCGTTTCGAACATGCTACGGCCATTATGAGTTCTTGGTAATGCCGTTCGATTTGACGAACGCGCCAGCAGCATTTATGGATATGATGAACCGGGTATTCCAACCATATCTTGATCGGTTCATGGTGGTGTTCATCGATCATATTCTGGTTTACTCCAAGTCTGAGGAGGAGCATGATGCACATCTTCGTGTGGTGTTGCAAATTCTAAGGGAGAAGCAGTTGTACGCTAAGTTCAGTAAGTGTGAGTTCTGGATGAAGGAAGTGACTTTCTTAGGACAAGTAGTTTCCGTGAAGGGAATTAGACTAGACCCTCGGAAGATAAAAGCTGTATTAGATTGGAAACCGCCAAAGTTTGTGGCGGAAATTCGAAGTTTCTTGGGATTGGCAGGGTATTACAGGAGATTTGTTGAGGGGTTCTCTTCAATAGCGGCACCTTTAACTAAGTTGTTAAGGAAGGGAGTATTGTATGTATGGACTGATAAACAGCAGGAGAGCTTTGAGAAGCTGAAGAGAATCTTGACGGAAGCACCAGTATTGATTTAGCCAGAGGCGGGAAAAGAATTTACCGTCTACTGTGATGCGTCACACACAGGTTTAGGGTGTGTGTTAATGCAAGATGGAAAAGTTGTTGCATATGTGTCTCGACAGTTGTGACCGCATGAATTGAACTACCCTACGCACGATTTAGAATTGGCGGCGGTAGTGTTTGCTCTGAAGATTTGGAGGCATTACTTGTATGGGGAGAAGTCAGTTATTTACACGGACCATAAGAGTCTGAAGTATATCCTTACCCAAAAGGAGTTGAATCTGAGGCAGAGAAGGTGGGTCAAGCTGTTAAAGGACTATGACTGCTCGATCGAATATCACCCGCGTAAGGCTAACGTGGTGGCAGATGCGCTGAGTAGGAAGGCGATAGCGGATTTAAGGGCGATCTTCGCTCATCTTAGCCTGTATGAAGATGGCAGTTTGGTGATGTTTGTGGACAAGTCAGATCAAAGAGAAGCAACTTTTGGATGATGTTTTGAGCACTCGGATCCGACAAGTGCAGAATAGTGAAGGAGGGGATTATAGTTGGAATGGTGATGGAGTTTTGTGTTTCCGTGGGAAGGTTTGTATGTCAAAAGATGTGAAGTTAAGGTAGATGATTCTTCGGGAATCGCATAGTAGCCCTTATGCTATGCATCCTGGAGGAGTTAAGATGTATCGGGACCTGCGAGAGCAGTTCTGGTGGCCAGGTTTGAAGCGAGATGTTACGGAATATGTGGGGAAGTGTTTGACATGTCAGCAAGTCAAAGCTGAACACCAAGTGCCTTCGGGGTTGCTGCAGCCGGTGAAGATTCCCCAATGGAAATGGGAAAGAATCACGATGGATTTTGTTAGTGGGTTACCTCTTACACCCACTAAGAAGGATTCGATTTGGGTAATCGTGGATCGGTTGACGAAGTCTGCTCACTTCATACCGATTTGAGTGGACTTTTCTCTGCAAAAGTTGGTTAAGTTGTACGTGGCTGAGGTTGTAAGACTACATGGTGTACCGGTGTCGATCATATCGGACAGGGACCCTAGATTCACGTCACGATTTTGGAAGGCTATTCATCAAGCAATGGGAACAAGGTTAGACTTTAGTACCGCTTTTCACCCACAGACTGATGGTCAGTCTGAGAGGGTAATTCAGATCTTGGAGGATATGCTAAGGGGTTGTATCATCGACTTTAGGGGTAGTTGGGTGGAATATTTTGCTTTGGCAGAATTCGCATACAATAACAGCCATCAATCCAGTATTCAGATGGCGCCTTACGAAGCATTATACGGACGGAGATGTCGTACTCCTACTTGTTGGACAGAGTTGGGTGAATGTCAGGTGTTGGGTCTAGAGCTAGTCTCGAAAACAGAGGAGAAAGTTAAGTTAATACGGGCTCGGTTGAAGGAAGCGTCTGATCAGTAGAAGTCTTATGCGGATCTAAAGCGAAAGGGGTTGGAATTTGCATTAGGAGACCAAGTCTTTCTAAAGGTATCTCCATGGAAGAAGGTGATGAGGTTTGGACGAAAGGGTAAGCTAAGTCCTCGGTTTATTGGGACTTATCGGGTGCTAGAACGTATGGGCCCAGTGGCTTATCGTTTGGAGTTGCCTTTAAAGTTAGAGCAGATACATGACGTGTTTCATGTCTCGATGTTAAGACGATATCGTTCTGATCCATCGCATGTGGTGCCGGTGGAAGAGATTGAAGTAAAGCCAGATCTATCCTTTGAGGAGGAACCGGTGCAAATCTTGGATCGAGACGTAAAAGTATTGAGAAGGAAGTCCGTTCCTTTGGTCAAAGTCTTGTGGCGAAATCACGGCGCAGAAGAGGCAACGTGGGAGCTAGAGGATGTTATGCGACAAAAGTATCCCCATCTCTTTTGATCAGGTAAATTTCGAGGCCGAAATTTATTTTAAGAGAGGTAGAACTATAACATCCTGAATTATTGGGCCTGTGCATTTTATGTGATAATTGCTTAAAATATTAATTTGAGAGTTTGAGGTACAAAAGGGGCTCAAGTTTGGCTAAGGCGTTGTTTTAAATATTTTGTTCAGACACTCTAGGGGTTTAAATTGAAGTTCTAGTAGTTAAATGGGCATATTGGGCTTGTGGCCCAGAGGAAATGGTGCCACTAGGAGGGAGAGGAGTTGGCGTCACTTGTGCACGAGGAAGGCCCAAATTATGGTTGCTTGAAGCCCAAGTTTTAGGGCTAAAATTCGACACTTGAAAGAGTAAGGGGGGACGGCACAAGGCTATTATTTAGGGATTTATTTTATGTTTAATTATAAGGATAATAGGCAGATAATGAAGAGAGGAATTAGGGCTATTTTTGAGGAGATAATAGATCAAGATAAGGGAAAAGATGAGAGCTCATCCAAGGGGCTAGATTTGGCCAAAAATTTGACTCTGTAAAGGGGAAAGAATCGGCTCAGTATAGGCAATAAGGTGTGCTGAAATTTTGAAGCCTCTCTTTTAATTTCTTTTCTCATCTTCTTCCTCTCAAAAGCCGAAAAACCATCATCTTCTTCACCCTTTCTTCCTCTCTGAAATTTCTTGGTTGGCCAAATCTGCTAACCTCTATTATTATTCTTCTTCTAATCTCTAAAAGCCGAAACTACATCCCTATTATTCTATTCTCCTCCTTAATATTCATTGGCCGAATCTTTCTTAGCCATCTCTTCAAATCCTTTGTTCTTCCAAAAGCCGAAATCCCTAGGATCTCACCTCCTGAAGTTGCCGAATCTTCTTTAGTGGAGCCTACTTGTGTCGAAATCTGAAGGAAACAATAGGTAAGTGTTGATTTCGGGATTTCAATGTTTTTTTCGACTTTTCAAATTCCCTAGCCGAATGGCTATTTAGAAACTAATCTCTTATTTCTCTCTTATTTTTGGCATTCTAGGATCTGAAGAAGAGTCAATCACGTAGATCTCTAAGTCATAAGTTCAGTAATACTTGAATCGAGGTATTTTCGGGATTTCAAGGTAAGAAAATCTATTGATTTTAGTGTGTCAAATCGGGTAGAACACTAACCATGGCCGATTATAGGAGAGGGCCTATTTTCACATCTTTCCGGCTTTTCGAGCAAAGTTGTAGATCGGTTTAGCAAGGGTATCGACATTAATCAGGTGTGTAACCTTTCACACTATTATATTGGTTGCTAATATATATATATATGTATAAGTCTACTATACTCTGTTAAATGCCAAAATCCCGGCATAACGTTTGAAAACCCGAGAAAGGTAAAGGCTAAATATCAGGTTAGTATTTTCTGCCATTCCTCAATGAATGATCTGTTAAAAACGATATGTTTCATATGTCATTTTCTATGTATGCTTGGGGTTGGGTGATTGATGAAAGGGGAAGTGATCTGTTTTGGTGGCTTATGCCATTTCAGCCTGGTGACTCTGTCACATACTCTGTTTCTGGTGGCTCTAGCCATTTCAGCCTAGTGACTCTATCACAACTTTGACGATGAGCAGCTAACTGCAGCATGGCTGCCATCGATGGTGTGTAGCGGTGTGGGTTGATTGTAGAAATCCCCAATGGTGTGATTGGCAGGTAAGGGTGGTGTGTAGCGGATGGAAACCTAGGAATGGGTTGGGTTTTATATATGTTATTCTCTATACTATGTTTTATGTTCTGATCTGTGGGCTAAGGCCCAATCTAATGGTGCTTGAAGGTTGCACACTGAGTCTCGCGACTCACCCTTTTATTTTAACAATTTCAGGTGACACTTAGCGCACTGGACCGGGATGGAGATGAGAGCAAGGTGGCCATGCAAAAGAGCATTTGAATTCGTCGAAAAGACTTTAGTTTATTATTTTATATTTTCATTTTAGTGAGTTTTAAATATGATTGTAATAAGGCCTTGAGCCACTAGACTATTATACTTTGTTTTGGATTTTAATTTGGGCTTTTACTATTTTTAGACACTTAAACTTTAATTAAACTAAGGCATGAATTAAGATTTTTGTTAGATTTAATTCATAAATCAACAAATTAAATTTATATCTTATTTAAACCTATCAAGTTTTTAGGTTTTCCCAAACGGAAGACTAAATACAAGAAAAATATTTCCCGTAATCGCGACATGTTTTACTAGATTTCCTTAGTGACATCCCAGATCCGGTTGTAATGTTTGGGCCGGGTTTGGGGTGTTACAGTATTTTTGTGCTAACACTCGATATGAGTAAGACTTATGATCGAGTGGAATGACATTTTCTTTCTACTATGATGGGTAAGTTGGGTTTTTTTCTAGTAGATGGATCTCTCTAATTATGTGATTTATTACCACGATTTCTTATTCCATTATCATTAATAGGGAGGTATGTAACAGCCCACTTGACAAAGTCTTTGTATTTGGTTACTGTTTGGCATATAGATGGCAAATTAAGGATAAATTTGAGTAAGTAAAGTATTTTTTTCTTGCTAAGTATAGAATATTGTGTACTACGCCATTTGGCGAAATCATAGTTTGGCGAGCTCGAAGGTTTGGTAGACTCTTTTGTTAAGTATCCGCCTAACCCAGATGCTTTGGGCAAACTCATTAAGTTCACATTTGTTTAGATTTGTATATTATCTTTGTATGGTGATTTATTTAGTCAAGTTGAAGTCCTAAATTTTGTAGATGATAAGACCTAAATTTTGTTAAGTGCACTTAATCATGTGAATCAAGAGAGTTAGTAGAATTATCTAATTTTTCCACTAATCCTTGTCTCCATGCTTAAGTGTATAAGGATAGCGGTGGTCTTTCTGAACACCTTTTACATCTTCTTCTTTCTTGATTTCCTTTGGAAGTGTTTAAAAAAAGTTTAGAGAACTTTTTCAAAGCGAAGGTTCGTAGTATCTAGCTAACATATACATTAGTACCAGCTCAATGGTAATTACTGATGAACCCTTAGGTCATCATTGAATTCATTTATGTGTTTTTCGTACTACATGCATAGATGTTAGAATGGTGTGTGAGTAAGGAAACTTCCTGTTTCTGGATTAAATGTTGTTAATTCTTGCATGCATGTTCAGATTTTTTAGATTGATGATCTGATATGCATAAATATCTTTATTTTAGCTTAAAAAGCTAATGAGGGTCCAAGTGATAAAGGCAAAGGACCTGTTTTATAGATTGTGCTAGAATTTCTGGTGAGTTCCTTCCTACTTCCATGTAGAAATTTCTTGTTTAAATAATTCGTGTAAGGTAAATAATCCTCCTCTATAATAGATGAAAGGTGTATATGTGGATAATGGATATCCAATGTCATCTGTCTTAGTTAGTTTGTTTGTGATATAAAGTAAGGGTCATTCTTCATGCTTAAGCCACTACCATCTGCTTCTAACATGTATGATATGATATGTGGTGATGGAGAAGAGGAGATATTCTTGTTAGCATCTGATAGGGCAACTATATTGCAAACCAGATTGGCATATCACAATAAAATATACTATTCTAAAAGAAAATGATATAAGGTGTTAATGGGGTAAATGTATGAAAATGAGAATGTATGATATGCTTCTGATTTTGAATTCTGGGTACGTGGCTGGAATGAAGATGGATTGTCTAAATTAGGTTAAGCTGGCCTACAGTATACGCCCATGTGTTAAGTAAGTTGACGTACTCAGTCTGTCTGTGTTCTATACACGCTATTGGGCGTACTGTGTTCATCGTGTGAAAGTGTCTCTAAAAGGTTTGATTGTGTTGTAAGTAATGTTATTTATGATTTCTTATTAGAACTCACTAAGTTCATATGAATTTACTCTATTAACTTTTCCTTCTTAAGCTTGCTGACTGAAAGACTTTGTTAGAAGGACTACGCCAGAGTGTTGCTGCTATTGTGAGCTGACTATTTTATTTTCTATCATGCATGACTCTTGGCATAGCATATAAATGTATTTTGGAAATTAATTGTACAAAGAACTTCTATTTTGACAAAACTTTGTTTTTGCAAGATTTTTATTAAGTATCAATGTCTGGATTTGAATTATTTCATTTTGTTTAATAAAGCTATTATATTTGAACTTATACGCCAAATGGCTTGAACGTTATTTCAAACTGTTAATGATTTCATTCAAACTTTAGGAAAAAAATAACAATCATATGTTTATATGTAAAACTTTGTAATAATTTTATAAAGCTTTCGCCAAATTGTTTTGCTATAAGTTACTCCAATTTTGAGTAGTTACACATCAAACTTGGATCCTATCATATAGTCAGGTTTGGCATCTGATAACTCTTGAAAAGAGTTATATTTCATGCCCTTAGACTTAGTCAATTACCTGTACTTAAGTGTTTTTTATTGCATTTTAGGATATTGCATTGGCATTTTTAAAGCATTACATTAAAGAGCTTGGATTGCACTTAATTGTTATTATATGTTGTTTTTAACTACATGTGGGAGGGATTTGTTTTGTGATTATTTGGTAGGTGCAAAGTGTAGAAAAAAGAGAAAATGTTAAAGGTTTTCCATGGCAAAGTATGGAAATCTTGCCAACACAAATATCATGGCAATGTCGGGAGTATGTCTAGTCAGCAATTAACAAGTACCATTCTTGGCCCCACATGTACGTGTACCAGATATTTCTACCTTGAAAATAGAGGAAGGATTGTGGGCTGATGGACCTACCCTAGATGGTGAAACTTATAAAAGCTAAGTAGGGAATCCTAATTAGGGCAAACAACCTTGGACGAAACAAAGAGTATCGAGTAAGGGCCAAGAACAAGGGCGGCAGAAGAAGGAGCAAAACAACTGTAATCATCTTTGGCAGCCACAAGACATTGCACTACCTGTGTTGAGAGCTGGATAGGTGAAAACTGTCATATCAAATTTCCTCCTTTTTTTCTTATCGTGCTTCTTTTAAAGCTTATTTGTTATTGATGATGTTGGTAATTATATTAAACTCAAACTTGATTTGCCTAATCATGAGCTAAATCTCTTAGGCTCAAGATTACTTTGATGAAACCTTTATTTCTATTAATGTTTAAAGTTTAAGTTTGGTTTGTTCTACTATTTTATTCAATGGTATTTCATGTTATATGCAAGCTGTACATTGACAAATGTGCGGCGGGTTTATAAAGATAACTTAATTTTGATAGGGTTAGGTTAACTGGATAGAAGTTGGATAATATGAGTGAATGATTAATCACTTATTCGTAGCAACCTCTAGACATAGAGTCTTGCCTCATATGAAAGAAGGTAGAAAATATTAGAGGTAGTCGAACTCAAAGTCTATAGACATATAGTGCCCTAGGGGAGGTAACCCAATGTCTTGCTCTCGAGAGAAGCAGACTACTGTAGAAACCTATCGAGCAGTAGAATATTCACGACTTTGTTATGGCATTAATAGTTAGTGAAGGTAGATTCATTAGTAATCCCAACCATCCTAATCAACATCGTAGTTCCTTAACCCTTTTCGTAGTGATTTTGCCATGGCATTCTTGTTCCATTTACTTGTTTTGTTTTACACATTTTGTAACAACCTATTTTTCAATGGTGCTAGAAACAGTGATTTCGGGGACACAAATCCAATGAGTAAGTTTGTAAATATTATTATTTAATATTTGCGAGTCAAATATGTTTTAAAAAGGTTTATGATATGGTAATTTATGTTATATAAATGATTAATTAAGTTCAAGTGGTAAGACCCTAAAGTCAAGTGGTTTTAGAAAATGAGGTATCGGGACCTCATTTCTATAAACCAAGTCTTAAATATTTTTATAAATATTTACGGAGTGTTATTAAGGTTGTATTAAAGTTTTGTTAATAAATTTCAATGTTTAAATAGTTAATTAATTAAAAAGGACTAAATTGTAAAAGACGTAAAATTTGATTACTATTAGATTTGAATGATTAAATGGCTTAATGAATGAAAGTAAGTGGACTTGAATGGTAAATATACCATTTTTAAAGGGTGTTGGACAGTTAGTAGGGTTATTTAGTTAAAAAAATGATTTTTATTAAATTATAAAAACAGTATAATATGTTATAATGTTAAGAAAATAATAAAAAGAAACTAAAAGATGATTCATTTATCTTCTTCACCATTTTTAGTCAAAACAAAAAGGGGGAGAAGCTCCAAGCTTCGGCCAAGCTTCAATGGAGGCATGCGAGTCCGTTTTTCACCTGTTTCTAATAATTTTTATGTTTTTGAGATTGTTGCAACTAGGTCCAGCTAACTCGTGCCTTCGTTTTTGAAATTGTTATAGATTTTGAATGTTTCCATTGATGAATATTTGTGAATTTAGATGTTAAGTGATGAATTTGAAGTGTTGGCTAGTATTTAAAAGTATTTTGTTAAATGATTTTTAATGAATTTGCCAATTAGGGACTAAATTGTTGAAATAGTAATAGTTCAAGGACTTGCTATGAAATTGTTGCAAAAATGGGCTAAAATGGATGCTATCCATATTCGATTGGCATGGTTTTGCAATAAAAATGGTTAATTTGCATGTTTTAGGCTTAGGGACTAAATTGAATAAAAGTAAAATGTTAGAGGTAATTTTATAAAAATGTCAAAAATGACTAAATTGCATAAAATAATTTTTTTACTATCTAAATTAATAAATTGAATGAAATTATTAATTTAGATCAAGAACGAGTGGAAATTCGAGGAGAAGAGGAAATTTCCAAATAGCCCCTGTATTTAGTTATTTCTATAATTTAGCCAGGTATGTTCATAGGTATAGAATTGTACATACCTATATATATAAATAATTATTGATGATTTATGAATGTATATACTTATATATGATGTTTAAAATGTGAGTTGGAACTCGAAATATTATAACTAAATATAAGGTGAGAAAGGATTTATTAGAAAACTATTGAATATTTATGAAATATGAGATATGCGACTTCAGAATGATTATGAACTGTTATAGCATGTGTATCGAGAAATATGAAAGTGATTAATGGATGATGTTAATCTTTGTGATGGTACATTGACAGTATGAATATATGTATTGATAATATATTATGTGTACGAAAACAATGAAGTGCCCTTGAATGATAAATATGTTTAAAGGAAATGGATTACATGAAATGCTCGGTTGAACGTAGTAATCACTAGGATACAATTGACATGCCAATAGGGTTAGAATGCTCGCTTGTACAGGATTTGCACTTTGGTGCCCCTGTTATGCATTTATGATGCCTTTGGTGTGGTGTAGTTACCCGAGTATCCGAGTCAAGTTACTAGTTCATCCGGCTAAATGTGAATGGAATTTACAAAATTACTTTAATGTTAGTGGCAAATGTACAGTCAAGATATTAGTAAATGTTAAATGTTCAATGTTCAATGAATTACTTGATCGTATGTGAGTATCGTTATATTGGTGATTATTCTGTTAAATATATAAGTTTATATACATATATAAATGAGTTTGGATTGAATTATTATAGTACAGAAAGCATACGATGAATCATTTCCAATATTAAGCCTATAAGTGCTTCGTAAATGTATAACAGGTATGATTAATTTATTCATTTAGCTTTAATCTTGTTTAGTGAAAGTAAATAATTCCAAAAGGATATGTTTATAGGAAAGTTTGAGACGAATGATGAATTACAGAATGGTTATTAGTTAATTGTGAAATAGTTATGTTTAAATGCACTAGCTTGTGGTTGGTTGATGTTTATGCTTAGGTCTTGTGTGTTATGCAAATAAAATGGGTGAGAAAAGATATTAAAATGATAAGCTCATAGATGAGACGAAATATGATGAAATAAAAAGGATTGTTGAGTTAAAGGACTTACTTGTAAGGAAGGAATTTACTTATGATATATTTGAGTTTACTTATGTCACGAATAAATACACTAATTCGTGAATTGATAACGTAATTAAGCTTATGCTAAGCAAATGGAATAGTAAGTAAGTAAATGAAATAATTCACAGTATTAAGAAAAGGTTGATGATTATGTAATTCAACTTATAAGACCTTATTATGTTATAAATGGAAAGTATTCGGGATGTTAATGAACCTATTCATCTGTGAGTTGATAGTTATATAGTTTGATAAATCTTGAGGTATTGGTATAGGACTTCATACTTAAAATGGAATATTATGATTAAAGTTTATACAAGCTTAATAAGCATTCATTGCTTATGTGATTATCTTTCTCATCCTTTACAGATTATCGGAAGCTCGATATGTAACAGCCCGTTTTTAGGTCAAATCGGAACAGTGGTTTGGGGAACACAAATATGAGGCCAAAATAGTTAGTTATTTTATTATTTTATTGAAGTTTACAGCATGATAGAATTATTGCGTGAAAGTTTCGTAAAGAAATTTTACTATTTGAATGGCTAATTCGAGTAAAAGGAGTAAATTGCGTAAAGCGTAAAACTTGTGTTCTATTAGCTAAAAGTGTCTAATAGCTATAGAACCTAAAAGTTAAGGTCCTTATGTTGAAATTAGACCATTAACATGATAATGGATGTGTAACGTCCTAAATTAGGGGCTGTGCATGTGGTGTATTATGTGTGTATGCTATGCTTAATATGCTGGTTTAGGGTGTTTTGGGGTCTAGGAATGGCCCAGGGTTAAGCCGAAGTCTTGGCCAAAATTCTCTTTTTGGGCACTTTAAAGGAGAGCTGAATGGAATGGGACTTAAGAGTTGTTGCTTGTATGTTTTGACACAAGAAAAGGAGTAGTAAAAGGGGCAAGGAAGCGCCACTTAAGAGGCAGGTGAGTGATGCCTCAGGAGAACTGTCAAGGAGCAGGTTCGAGCTGCGTGGTTTACCTTTTTGGGGAATTCTTTTTGACGCCAAGGTGGGGGAGAAGTGGATGCAGCTTGGACTCTGGTGGATGAGTGTTGAATGAGTCAACACATTTGAATGAACGGAGGAGAGGAATTCAAGGAGGAGGAATCGGTCAACAGGTTTGAAGGGTGAGTGGAGAGTGATCGGTGGAGAAAATCATGGGATTGGAAGAGAGGGCGAGAGTTTGGCTGAATGTGGGAAGTGGGGTGTGTGAGTGTGTGTGCGGTTTAGTTGTCTTGAGGGGTGACCGAATTTTAGATAGTAGCACTTAGGGGTGGTGATTATTTCGGCTAGCTAGAGAACACCTAAAGCATTCTTTGCCTCATTTCTTTATTGCCAAAACCGAAACACCCCCACACTTTTTGGTTTGCATTTTCGTTTTTCTCAATTACCAAAAGCGAAATACCTCATAATTCTCTTCTACTTTTCTTATTCTTTTGTGCTTGGCCGAAACTTACATTGCCATCCACCCTCTACTTTTGTTTCATTTTCTTTGCTATTATCTTCAAAAGCCGAAACCCTCTGAAGCCACACCTTCTGCCGAAACTCTGTCATCTTCTCTACCCGTCTCTTTAACACCATAGTCGAACCTTTCTTGGTAGATAGCACCTCTCTTCTCCATCTCTTTCTTTTCGAGAGTGGAACATCTTTGGCATTCGTCATACGGTAAGTTCTCTTTTTGCTTAGCCGAATCTCCCTAGCCTTCTATTCTTTATTTTCTTCTCTGGATTTCTTTAAAGAGGAAGCCGAAACTTATTATCTTCTCTAGCCAGTTCTCATTTATTGCTAGCCGAATCTCTCTGACTTTCATATCTCTTCATTCGGCTTTTGATTCCAGTGGATCGCTGTTACCCATCTTCCACCACTCCCAATCGAATTTCTCTAGAGTTTGTGGTAAGTGTTTTCTTTTCGTTTCAATCATCTTTTCTCACGTTTGGGTGCCAAAGGCAGTAATCGAATTCTTTAATTCTTGGCCGATTGAAGGGGGGCTTTGTCTCCGCGTTCTTCCAGCTTTTGGTCTGTGATTGGAGGGGGGTTAAGGGATAATCAATTCCAGTCGACTTAGGTACTCGATCGATGCCGGATTCAATCCTTTTTAATCTCCGGGATTTGTCGATCTAGGTAAGGAACCTTAGCCCTTTGAGCGTCTATTTTCATTTGTTTCGATTTCAATACCTTAACCCGGTCTAGTGACCAAGGTCTTTTTCATGGATTCAAATGTCAGCCACACGAAGGGAGGGGTTGGACCCGTGATCCCAGCCCCTAAGTTCAAGAAGTGCGCGGTGTCTGCTGTTTGAGATTGGCCACCTGGTTAGGGGCCAGCTTCTGAGCAGAATAGTAGGCAGATAGCAGTGGTTTCTGCTAGTGATAGTGTCGACGTAGATAGCATAGTGCTACGTGTAATCAGGTGTGTAAAACTTCACACTTTAGTATTAATATGTGATACTAATTGTTTGGGGCTGAAAAGCCGAAGTGGCTAGATGAGTAGTCGTTATGCCTATATGGGTATGGTTAAATACCAGGTAAGGACCTTGTTGCTATGTAAGAGTTAATACATGTATGCCATAATGATACTGTTCATTTAAATAGCATGATATTTTCATTTGGATTACATATGTTATGCGTGGGTTGGATATGTTGTGTAAAGGAGAAGTGCTTAAGACTTTCACTAGTGGTTTGGTACCACAAGTGGGTTGGCCCCACAATCTTGATTCCGTGACTAAGTCTCAGTGGTTTGGAACCACCAGTAGTTTGGTACCACATTCATATAATGCCGTGACTTGTCCTAGTGGTTCGGTACCACAGTGGGTTGGCCCCACATGCATGACTAGTAGGGATTGTCACTAGTGGTTTGGTACCACAAGTGGGTTGGCCCCATATATTATATTTTGTGACTGTCCCCAGTGGCTAGGTGCCACATAAGGAGTGTAGCATGGAGGGTAGATTGTAGAAATCCCCACGGTGTGATGGGCTGGTAAGGGCGATGTGTAGAGGATGGAAAATCTAGGTTGGGTTGGGTACATTGCATTCATATTTTTGTGTGTGCTGCTTATAAATGGGCTAAGGTCCAATATTTGACTTAAGGGGGGAATTTACACACTGAGTCTTCGTGACTCACCCTCTCTACTTAACCTTGCAGGTGATCAGTAAGACGTGGACTTGGGAGCCGAAGCGGACTCGTGGATGGAGGCCATAGCATGATGATTTCCTTAAACTCAGTTTCTTTCTTAAAAATGTTTTAATTTAGGGATTTTAGTTGATTTTAGTAAATTGAAATAAGGCCTCTTAAATTACTACTTGGTTTTAACATTTTATATTTTGTTATGACATGACACTATCATACGTTTTAAACATGATTGTTAAAACGGAGCTTTCAAAACATAAGAAACGTAAAACAACCGTTTTTCTCAAATGCTAACAAAGATAATAAATTAGCGATTAGTTAAACTCGGTAAATTTTTCTTAAGCTACAAACCACTATTTACCAAAACCTCACCTAAAACAAAAGTGTCAAACTTACGGGTTTTTCATCCAATTTCAAAGTCTCTTCTAAACAACATTTCCCTGTGACATACCAGATCTAGTCGTAGTGTTCAGACCGAGTTTGGGGTGTTACAATTTTGGTATCAGAGCCTAGGTTGCAAAACTCGGGCTGTGAAAATGGGTTCAATGATGTTTCATTAAGTTGGTCTAAATGATTTTTGGGAATGTTTTTATTGGAACATGGCATCCGAGTCCGTCGGCACCCGATCCACCCAGGTAAGTGTTCTAAAAATTACTGATGGTGTATGCATGAAATGATTGTTAATGTAAGTGAATACGGTTGTTAGCATTAGGAGACCCAGACTATAGTGACTGAAACTTTGATGTGTTTGACGGAAACTACTCTATAAGACTATTTTCCATAAAACTGCTCGGTGTTAAACAGTGAAAGAAACGGCTAACTCATAAAACTTTTAATCAGATTAAATCTCAAACGTTATTCATGAGCACTCGAGGGTGTGGACGTAATGTACATGGTCGTGGTAGGGGCAGGATTACTGTATCGGAACCAGTAGGATCTGGTCATGGGTCAGGAAGTGAGATACCAGTGCCGCCAGCGGTAGAAGTAGAATTTCAGGACCAAACAGGCGGGGATGATGCGGTGTCTCAGGTGATGTTACGGGTCTTGGAGAGAGTTGCTGGGGCAGGCATGGGCACAGGGGCTCGGAAATCTGTGTCTGAACGACTCCGAGCCAATGGAGCAGAAATATTTAGGGGCATTTCTGGTGTAGCTCCCAACGCAGCTGAATATTGGTTAGAAGCAGTTGAGCGTATAATGGATGATCTTGACTTCACGGTAGAGGAGAAGTTGAAAGGAGTCGTGTCTCTTCTTCGAGACGAGGCCTAACAGTGGTGGCTCACGGTCAGGGATGGTACGATGGTTGATAATATTACCTGGGATTTCTTTAAAACAGCATTCCAGAGGAAGTACGTCGGATCAAGTTATGTGTATGCGCAGCGTAAGGCATTTCTAAATCTAGTTCAGGGGAGTAAGTCGGTGTCCGAGTATGAGGCGAAATTCTTACGTCTAAGCCGTTATGCCCGGGGTATTATGGCCACGGACCATGAGCATTGTGTTCGGTTTGAGGATGGGCTGAGAGATGAGTTGCGAGTGCTGATAGCTCCGCAGTGAGAGAGGGAATTTGTTGTTCTTGTGGAAAAGGCTAAGATAGCCGAGGAGGTGAAGCAATCTAAAAAGCAGAATCAGGAGAGAAATAGAAATAAAAGGAATTTTAGTTCGTCAGGATCAGTTGGGCGGTTTCAGAAGAGACCTAAGGTTGAGGGGCCGAATCGTGTTGTGAGACCTGTTGTTAATAGTCGGCCTCTGAGGTGTGCTCGATGTGATAAATTTCATTTTGGTGAGTGTTAGGCTGGTAATAGAGGCTGTTTCAAGTGTGGGTCTATAGAGCATCGAATAAGGAACTGTCCACAGGAGAGGGGCAGAGCGCAACCAATGGGTCAGGGTTATGTGCAGTCAGGTAGAGTTGGTCAGCAACCACAGAGAGGTCGTGGTCCGGTCAGAGGGGGTGATGGTTCTGGTCGTGGTCGTGGACGTGGAGCACCAGGCAGAGGTGCTGAGAGTAGTGATGCAAGGCGGCCTGGGTTGGTCTATGCAGCCAGACGTCAAGAAGAGGGTGATGCACCGGACGTCATAACCGGTACGTTCCTTATTTATGGGTTGCCTTATACTGCATTAATTGATATAGGATTGACACACTCATATGTTGCTAGTGAGGTATCTGGAACTTTAGGAATAGATTCTGAGATTGCTTCTAGGGAGACGACCGTAATTAGCCCGTTGGGACAATCGGTAGTGGTGAACAGACTTTATAGGGATGTACCTTTAGAAGTTCAAGGGGTGGTTTTTCCGGCTAATCTAATAGAACTACCATTCGGGGAGTTCGATTTGGTCTTAGGCATGAACTGGTTAGTAACGTATCGAGCGAATTTGGATTGTACTACCAAGCGCATGGTATTAAGAACTCTCAAGGATGAAGAGGTGGTGGTGATAGGTGAGAGGAGGAATTACCTATCTAACGTAATATCTGCTTTAAAGGCTGAGCGAATGGTGAAGAAGGGTTGTGAGGCGTACATAGCTCTGGTTTGTGCCTTGGAGGTCAAGGATTTGGCTGTGGGGGATGTTAAGACAGTGAGGGAGTTTCCTGAGGTGTTTCCGGAAGAGCTTCCAGGACTACCTCCGGATCGAGAGGTGGAATTTGGTATTGATCTTTATCCGAGGACAGCGCCTATATCGATTGCCGCATATAGAATGGCGCCCAAAGAATTGGTGGAATTGAAAGCTCAGATTCAGGAACTTTTAGATCGAGGTTTTATCCGGCCGAGTGTATCACCTTGGGGAGCGCCGGTGCTATTCGTCAAGAAGAAGGATGGATCAATGCGTATGTGCATTGACTACCGTCAGTTGAACAAATTGACCATCAAGAATAAGTACCCGCTTCCGAGAATTAACAACTTGTTCGATCAACTGAAGGGGGCCTCAGTCTTTTCGAATATAGATTTGCGGTCAGTTTGTCATCAGCTTAAGGTCAAGGAGGTGGACATTCATAAGACGGCATTTTGAACTCGCTATGGCCACTACAAATTCCTAGTGATGTCATCTGGTTTGACCAATACACCAGCAGCATTTATGGGCGTGATGAACCGGGTTTTCCAACCCTATCTGGACCGATTCGTTGTAGTATTTATCGACGATATTCTAGTTTATTCAAAGTCAGAAGAGGAACATGATTCACATATTCGTGTGGTTTTGCAGGTTCTGAAGGAAAAGCAGTTGTTTGCCAAATTCAGGAAGTGTGAGTTCTGGTTAAAAGAAGTTACTTTTTTTTTGGGTCATGTTATGTCTACTGAGGGGATTAGGGTTGACCCTCGGAAGGTCGAGGCTGTGCTGGATTGGAAGTCACCTAAGTCTGTGGCAGAAATTAGAAGTTTTCTTGGTCTAGCTGGGTATTATAGAAGATTCGTTGAGGGATTCTCCTTGATTGCGGCTCCTTTCACCAAGTTGTTGCGGAAAGGGGTACCTTTTGTTTGGGCTGACAAGCAACAGGAAAGTTTTGAGAAGCTAAAGAGGATTTTGACGGAGGCTCCGGTGTTGATTCAGCCAGAGGCTGGGAAGGAGTTTGCGGTTTATTGTGATGCTTCACACACAGGTTTAGGATGTGTGTTGATGCAAGATGAAAACACTGTTGCGTATGCGACCCGACAGTTAAGACCGCATGAGTTAAATTATCCTACACATGATTTGGAATTGGCAGCGGTAGTATTTGCTTTGAAAATATGGAGACATTATCTTTATGGGGAGAAATCCGTCATTTACACAGATCACAAGAGCCTAAAATACCTTCTCACCCATAAGGAGTTGAATTTAAGGCAAAGGCGATGGATCGAGTTGTTAAAGGACTATGATTGTTCGATTGAATACCATCCAAGTAAAGGTAATGTGGTGGTAGATGCATTAAGGCGTAGGGTGATCTCGGATCTGAGAGCGATGTTTGCCCATCTTAGCCTGTATGATGATGGGAGTTTGTTAGCTGAGCTTCAGGTGAAACCGACGTGGATAAGTCAGATCAAAAGGAAGCAGTTGCTGGATGATGTCTTGAGCGCTCATTTACTTCAGGTACAGAATGATGGGGTAGAGGATTATAATCTGAGCAGTGAAGGGGTTCTATGTTTCTGAGGAATGATTTGCATGCCGAGGGATTCGGAGTTGAGGCGTAGAATTTTACAGGAATCGCATAGCAGTCCATACGCTATGCATCCTGGAGGAAGTAAGATGTATCAGGATTTGCGAGGACAATTCTGGTGGCCGGGTCTAAAGCGTGAAATAACCAAATTCGTGAGTAAATGTTTGACATGCCAGCAAGTAAAAGCGGAACATCAGTTGCCTTCGGGATTGTTGCAGCCGGTGAAAATTCCGTAGAGGAAATGGGAAAGGATTACGATGGATTTTGTTAGTGGGCTTCCTCTTACACCTACTAAGAAGGACTCGGTTTGGGTAGTTGTTGATCGTTTGACAAAGTCTGCTCATTTCATACCGGTGCGTGTCGACTACTCTCTACAGAAATTGGCTAAGTTGTATATAGTAGAGGTTGTAAGGTTGTATGGGGTACCAGTGTCGATCATCTCGGACAGAGACCCTAAATTTACGTCAAGATTTTGGAAGGCGTTGCATCAAGCGTTGGGTACCAAGTTAGATTTCAGTACAGCGTTTCATCTGCAGACGGATGGGCAGTCAGAGAGGGTAATTCAAATCCTAGAGGATAAGTTGAGGAGCTGTATCATAGACTTCAGAGGTAGTTGGGAAGAGTTCTTATCGTTGGCGGAGTTCGCGTACAACAATAGCTATCAGTCGAGTATCAAGATGGCACCCTACGAAGCGTTGTATGGTCAGAAATGTCACACTCCTACTTGTTGGACAGAATTGAGTGAACGTCAGATGTTGGGTCCAGAATTGGTTACTGAGACGGAGGAGAAGGTTAAGCTAATTAGGACTCGGTTGAAGGAAGCTTCGGACAGACAGAAGTCCTATGCAGATCTAAAGCGGAAGGACATAGAATTTGTAGTTGGTGATCGAGTTTTCCTAAAGGTGTCGTCGTGGAAAAAAGTACTTAGGTTTGGACAGAAGGGTAAGCTATGTCCCAGGTTTATCGGGCCTTATCGTGTAGTGAAGCATGTGGGACCAGTAGCCTATCAACTTGAGTTACCAGCAGAGTTAAGTCAAATTCATGATGTGTTTCACGTATCGATGCTAAGACGTTATCGTTCGGATCCATCTCACGTGGTGCCAGTGGAAGAAATCGAGGTGAGGCCTGATCTATCCTTTGAAGAGGAACCAGTTCAGATTTTGGATCGTGATGTCAAAGTATTACGTAAGAATACGGTCCCATTAGTTAAGGTTTTGTGGCGTAATCACGATTCTAAGGAAGCTACATGGGAACCAAAGGAAGCGATGCGACAGCAACATCCTCATCTTTTTTGAATCAGGTAATTTCGAGGCCGAAATTATTTTTAAGGGGGTAGAACTGTAACATCCTAAATTAGCGGCTGTGCATGTGGTGTATTATGTGTGTATGCTATGCTTAATATACTGGTTTAGGGTGTTTTGGGGGTCCAAGAATGGCCCAGGGTTAAGCCGAAGTCTTGGCTAAAATTCTCTTTTTAGGCACTTTAAAGGAGAGCTGAATGGAATGGTACTTAAGAGTTGTTGCTTGTATGTTTTGACACAAGAAAAGGAGTAGTAAAAGGGGCAAGGAGGCGCCACTTAAGAGGCAGTGAGTGACGCCTCAAGAGAGCTGTCAGGGAGCAAGTTCGACCTGCGTGGTTTACCTTTTTGGGAAATTCTTTTTTACGCCAAGGTGGGGGAGAGGTGGATGCATCTTGGACTCTGGTGGATGAGTGTTGAATGAGTCAACACATTTGAATGAACGGAGGAGAGGAATTCAAGAAGGAGGAATCGGTCAACAGGCTTGAATGGTGAGTGGAGAGTGATCGGTGGAGAAAATCATGGGATTGGAAGAGAGGGAGAGAGTTTGGCCGAATGTGGGAAGTGGGGTGTGTGAGTGTGTGTGCGGTTTAGTTGTCTTGAGGGGTGACCGAATTTTAGATAGTAGCACTTAGGGGTGGTGAGTATTTCGGCTAGCTAGAGAGCACCTAAAGCATTCTTTGCCTCATTTCTTTATTGCCAAAACTGAAACACCCCCAAACTTTTTGGTTTGCATTTTCGTTTTTCTCAATTACCAAAAGCGAAATACCTCATAATTCTCTTCTACTTTTCTTCTTCTTTTGTGCTTGGCCGAAACTTACTTGGCCATCCACCCTCTACTTTTGTTTCATTTTCTTTGCTATTATCTTCAAAAGCCGAAACCCTCTGAAGCCACACCTTCTGCAGAAACTCTGTCATCTTCTCTACCCTTCTCTTTAACACCATAGACGAACCTTTCTTGGTAGATAGCACCTCTCTTCTCCATCTCTTTCTTTTCGAGAGTGGAACATCTTCGGCATTCGTCATTCGGTAAGTTCTCTTTTTGCTTAGCTGAATCTCTCTAGCCTTCAATTCTTTATTTTCTTCTCTGGATTTCTTTAAAGAGGAAGCTGAAACTTACTATCTTTTCAAGCCAGTTCTCATTTATTGCTAGCCGAATCTCTCTGACTTTCATATCTCTTCATTTGGCTTTTGATTCCAATGGATCGCTGTTACCCATCTTCCACCACTCCCAATCGGGTTTCTCTAGAGTTTGTGGTAAGTGTTTTCTTTTCGTTTCAATCATCTTTTCTCACGTTTGGGTGCCGAAGGCAGTAATCGAATTCTTTAATTCTTGGCCGATTGAAAGGGGCTTTGTCTCCGCGTTCTTCCGGCTTTTAGTCTGTGATTGGAGGGGGTTAAGGGATAATCAATTCCAGTCGACTTAGGTACTCGATCGGTGCTGGATTTAATCCTTTTTAATCTCCGGGATTTGTCGATCTAGGTAAGAAACCTTAGCCCTTTGAGCGTCTATTTTCATTTGTTTCGATTTCAATACCTTAACCCGGTCTAGTGACCAAGGTCTTTTTCATGGATTCAAATGTCAGCCAAGCGAAGGGAGGGGTTGGACCCGTGATCCTAGCCCCTAAATTCAAGAAGCGCGCGGTGTCTGCTGTTCGAGATTGGCCACCTGGTTGGGGGCCTGCTTCTGAGCAGAATAGTAGGCAGATAGCAGTGGTTTCTGCTAGTGATAGTGTCAACGTAGATAGCATAGTGCTACGTGTAATCAGGTGTGTAAAACTTCACACTTTAATATTAATATGTGATACTAATCGTTTGGGGCTGAAAAGTCGAAGTGACTAGATGAGTAGTCGTTATGCCTATATGGGTATGGTTAAATACCAAGTAAGTACCTTGTTGCTATGTAAGAGTTAATACATGTATGCCATAATGATACTGTTTATTTAAATAGCATGATATTTTCATTTGGATTACATATGTTATGCATGGGTTGGATATATTGTGTAAAGGGGAAGTGCTTAAGACTGTCACTAGTGGTTTGGTACCACAAGTGGGTTGGCCCCACAATCTTGATTCCGTGACTAAGTCTCAGTGGTTTGGAACCACCAGTGGTTTGGTACCACATTCATATGATGTCGTGACTTGTCCCAGTGGTTCGGTACCACAGTGGGTTGGCCCCACATGCATGACTAGTAGGGATTGTCACTAGTGGTTCGGTACCACAAGTGGGTTGGCCCCACATATTATATTTTGTGACTCTGTCAATAGTGGCTAGGTGCCACATAAAGAGTGTAGCGGATGGAGGGTAGATTGTAGAAATCCCCACGGTGTGATGGGCTGGTAGGGCCGGTGTGTAGAGGATGGAAAACCTAGGTTGGGCTGAGTACATTGCATTCATATTTTTGTGTGTGCTACTTATAAATGGGCTAAGGTCCAATATGTGACTTAAAGGGAGGGAATTTACACACTGAGTCTTGGTGACTCACCCCCTCTGCTTAACCTTGCAGGTGATCAGTAAGACATGGACTTGGGAGCCGAGGCGGACTCGTGGATGGAGGCCATAGCATGATGATTTCCTTAAACTCAGTTTCTTTCTTAAAAATGTTTTAATTTGGGGATTTTAGTTGATTTTAGTAAATTGTAATAAGGCCTCTTAAATTACTACTTGGTTTTAACATTTTATATTTTGTTATGACATGACACTATATACGTTTTAAACATGATTGTTAAAACGGAGCTTTCAAAACATAAGAAACGTAAAACAACTGTTTTTCTCAAATGCTAACAAAGATAATAAATTAGCGATTAGTTAAACTCGGTAAATTTTTCTTAAGCTATAAACCACTGTTTACCAAAACCTCACCTAAAACAAAAGCGTCAAACTTACTGGTTTTTCATCCAATTTCAAAGTCTTTTCTAAACAACATTTCCCTGTGACATACCAGATCTGGTCGTACTGTTCAGACCGGGTTTGGGGTGTTACAAGATGATACTGGCTTGGTAAATTTGAAATTATTAATGTTCATTAAGGTTATTTTCATAATTTGATTATTAAAGGTTATTTTTAATAAAACAAATGAAATTATTCTTTCATTCATCTTCTTGGTCGAAACATAGGGTTGGAGAAATCCATTTTTATGCTTTTATTTTTGGCACACTCCTAGCTTGATTAAGGTACGATTTTAGCTCTGTTTTTAATGACGTTTTTGAGATCGTTGCTTCGTATTCTAGCTAGCCCGTACCTTCGATTTTGAAACTGTTAAAGATTTATCATGTTGCCATTGTTGAATGCTTGAGTAATTTAATGGTTGATGATGGATTTTGAATAATTGTTTGATAGTTAAACTAGTTTTGTAAAGTGATTTTTGACAAAAATGTCAAAAAGGGATTAATTTGTGAAATTGTAAAATTATGTGGGTAAAAGTGTGAATAAATTGAAAATATGGGCTTCTAGTAACATGTAGTATATCCGACTAGAATGAAATTGTACTAAGTTTCATGAATTTGAAATTTTATGTGATAAGGTCTAAATTGTAAAAATGTGAAAGTTTAGGGGCAAATGTGAAAAATAGCCCTAATGTGTGTTTTGGACTAAATTGAATAGATTGATTACTGAATGTGCTAAAATTTATAATATATAGATCAAGATAAGCCGAGATCAGGTTTATATCGAGGAAAAGGGAAAGTTGACGAATAGCCGATATTGCTATCCGAGCGATACGAGGTAAGTTCGTATAATTAGAATCGAACTTTTAAATACTTGTAATTATTTGAAATGTATGTATATAATTGAGTAATTGATATACTTGGAATACGAATGCCTATTTGATATAGATTGATGGTTACCGAGTCCCGTTTGAAACGTATGAATTCGTAGGATACGAGCGACATGTCACTAGGGTTACCATTTTAGTCGAGCTCCTGCATTTGTTGCAGACTCACCACAGCTCATATGAGCTTATCGATATATCAGCTCGTAAGAGCTTACTGTTTTCAGCTCGTCAGAGCTTACCGTTTCAGCTCAATAGAGCTTACTGTCCATCAGCTTAGGAAGAGCTTACTAATCATAGCTCAAAAAAATGGAAATGATAATGAATTGACGAATTACTGATGTATATCACTCGAGTATCCTTTGAAGTTCTAATGGGTTCAACGAGCATAAATTTTGTTTATACGAATGAAGTACTGTTTATACGAATGAGTTACTGTTATCGAATGAATTACTGTTTATATTATGGATTGTTGATTATATGAATGTGAATGAATTGTTACATGTGTTTTATATGTTACATGAATTTAGTATGCAATTGGGATAAAGGTTGAATATATGTACTTATGAGACTAGCACATTGATGAATGCTTGTGTTTAGGCATTTGACAAGTGAATTTAATTTACTTTGTTTAATGGTTTGAGTTTGTAACAAATGGTAAGATTATTTCTAAATTATACAGGGTTACTAAGCTATAAAGCTTACTCTGTTTCTTTCCCGTGTATTATAGAGGTTCGATAGCTCACTCGATTTGGATAAAGTCGGAGTTACGCATCACACTATCCAGTTGTTGATTGGTACTTATGAATTTGTGGATATATGTAAATATGACATGTATAGGCTAGTTATAAGAATAATGGTTAAGGTTACTTGATATATTAATTTTGGTACATGTTATGGTATTAGTTGAAGCCATGTGATTTGCCTTAACTTGGTATAATATTTTGGTTGTGTTTAGGTATTCAAATATGATATGTTTGGCTAGTAATAGATGGAGTGGAAATATGCAAATGTTATCTTGATATGTGGTTAGTATGAAAAAAGAAAATGCATGTTATTTATTAGACAATTGAATACTATGTTGAATTGGTGTAATATGTGTATGAAATGTCATGGATTGGCTACCTACTGAGTTGTGAAATGTTGCAATTTATACTTGTACATGCATGTAAAAATAAGGTGGCAAAATGGCTTTATAAATGGCCTATTTTTGTCCACACGAGCGTGTGTCTCAGCCGTGTGCGGCACACGGTTATATTGCACGGCCGTGTGTCCCCTAGTGTTGGAATTAAATTAAAGTCATTATGCTCCACAAGGTCTCACACACGGAAGTGTGATTAGCCGTGTGGTACAAGTCAGTATAACCCCCTAAATGGCACACGGCCTAGCACACGGTCGTGTGACTTGACCGTGTTACATAAGCCAGTATACCTTACATTTTTGGCATGGCCTGGCACACGGGTGTGTGTGGCCATTTCGAAGGGCACACGGGCTAGATGCACGGGCGTGTGGTTGGCCTTGTGACCTAAGTCACTATGTATGCCCTGTTTTCACACGGCCTGAGACACGGGCGTGTCTGGAGTCGTGTGAGGCACATGACCCGTTCACACGGGCGTGTGACCCCTGTATGGATGAAAAATTTCTAAGTTTTCGAAAAATTTCGTATGTTATCATTTTAGTCCTGAACTAGTTCTAAAGCATGTTTAAGGCCTCATAGGCCCTAATAAGTGACAATATGAATGTGTTGAATGTTATTTGAGTATGAATGCATAAATGTATGAGTTATGTATGCTTTATTATGTATATTGATTGGTAATGCCTGTAACCCTACTTCGATGACGAATACGGGTTAGGGGTGTTACATTTATTGGTATCAGAGCCAAGTTTAGTCGATTCTAGGACTAACGTAGCGTATTAAGTCTAGCTATACATGCCATATATATAAACTTTGATAGTGTGATGACTCTTGACATTTTAAATGTGTTTTTATATAGTAAATGGATCCTGATCGAGCTGTAATTGATGAGGTTGAGAGTATACGCCTACTCCCGCGCAAGGGACATGTAACACCCCAAACCCGGCCCATGCGTTACGACCGGATCTGACATGTCACATGAGGAAAACGTATAAAGTCCTTGTGATTTGTACAAAAATGAGTGTTAATTGGTTCTGGCTAAGAAAACAAGTTTGGATTTACATATTTGATAAAATACAACTATTTTTGAGAGGTTGATTGATGAATCAAAAATCGAGGTAGTGAACGTTAAAACCGTGACTTTTGAAAATGTCGTTGGTAATTTGAAAGAGAATTCGAGTTAAAATATTTGTACATATTTATAAAAACTTTTTTGTTAATCAATTTTGAAAACCTTTATTTATGATTATTAGAAAATTCCCATTTAAAATAAATCAAGCAAGATAATAAGTACGTCAAACATAAAGCAAAAATAAAATATTCCAGAGGCCTTATTACAACTTAAAAACCCCAAATAGTAAAAGTAATAAAGTAAACGTAAATAGAAATCTAAAGTTCAAAAACACCATTTCTGAAGTATGGCCTCCATCGAGTCATCCATGGCCAAAGTCCACATCACTGAGCATTACCTGCAAGGGTTAAGGAAAAGGGGTGAGTTACTAGAACTCAGTGTATAATCCCCTTACCGTCATCCACTGGGCTTGAATCCATTTAGCAATAACTTGGGCTTAAGCCCATTTACATAATCAATAACAAAATGAAGTAAATGTATGCAACCCAACCCATCCATCCATCACACCCCCGACCAGCCAATCACACCTGTGGGGATCAAGTCAACCCACCTCGCCGCTCACACCAAAATTTGCAGTCAAGCTGCTTATCATATATTTTTATTGTGGCCAAGCCACCGAAATCATAAGTAAACATTATAATGAATATTTTGTGGCAATGTCACTAGGCTACACTGCTCTTCATACATTTTTCCCAACCCATGCGATATGTAACATGCAACATACATAATAAAGCATAATATCCACATATATGTACAACAATCATTAATCCAATAATTTATTACGGTAAATCGGCCAATTATAGAACTTTTTAATTCGACCCACTAAAGCATTCTAGCAATTCGGCCCAAGGGGCATTTTGGTAAATCGGCCCATAGGGGCATTTTCATAATTTTATCAATTTTAATACCGATTTTGTAAAATCTATAGAAATAATGTAATTTAAGCAAATTTCTCGAGTTGTGCCATATTACGATTTTTTTAGCCATATAAATAATAACGACCTATTTTCCAACGTGATATCTAATCATGAATCTACGGGATTTCAGTGTGAGATTACACACCTGATTACAGTAAGGATTAATCCTTCTTGATCGCCGGCACCTAAATCACCATTACACTCGATTAATCCAACAAACGAGAATTTATTAATCTAAATCTAAATCAAATGATCTATTGAAACGCTTACCCTTAGTATCGTGAACGACCACGATTTGTCTATTTTCTCCGAATGATGGTCCACAACCCGGTGGAAAATCCCAAACCGCCGATACCGCCCTTCGCTTGAACTTAGGAGTAAGAATTGCAAGTCCACTCCTTTTGTCTCCTACTATCGCTTTTCCTTTCAAATCATTACCACTTGCCTCCATTGAAAAGATCTCGGTTAGAAAGTACTATGATGAGAGAATGTATTTGTTTTGGAATAGGATTTGGCTTACCACTTCTTCCAAAGAAACAACGAGTGGATGAAACGAGCGATTTAATCCCTATAATAACCGTTTAGTCAAATCCATCGATTCGTTTTAGCGAAATCACCACACAATGAAATATATCGAAATAAACTATGAAGAAACACCTTACCTTAATCAATGATAAACTCAACTCCAATTGATTCGACTTATGACTAAGAATGACTCAACAAAAACAAAATGAAAGTTTCGGCCAACCCCTCAATAACACCGATTCGGTCAAGGAAGAGAGAGTGCCCAACACCCAAAAGAAAAAGAAAAGAAAAAGGGATATAGTGTTATGAGGTTCGGCTATTGGAGAAAAAGAATAAGGATGATTCGGCCTCTATGTAAAATCGATTAAAGAAAATGAGAGAAAGGTTGGAGAAATAATGAGGAAGGGAAAAGAAGAGATGGACAAGAGAAGTGTCAAAGTTTCGGCTAATACCATGAAGGAGATGAACAAAAAGAGGGACTTGTTTTTCGGTAACCAAGGGAAAAGGTTGTAAGGTAAGCACCAAAATGTTAAAAGAATAAAGATAGCTATGGCAAAGATGAAAAGAAGAAAGAAAATTTGCTCCCAAATGGTCTCGGTTTTAGGCAAGGAAAAAGAGGTACCAAGTGAACAAAGAAAAGACCTTCAAATGATACCAAAAACTCTCCAAAATCCCTAACAAAATTCGGCACACCCACTCTTTACCGAAACTGATTACACCTTCCACCAAAAAAATGAGAATTGACCAAAAATTCTTTCTCATGGCAACTCCTAATGTTCATCCAACATGTTCCCCCTTGCCTTTTTCTTTTATTTCTTTCCTTCATTTTCCCTTGTTTTCTTCCTTACCATATTTTCTTATTTTTCTTGCCATCAATAAAAAGTCTTCCTTACCTTATTTAAGACCATGGCCGACACTTGGAAGGGAAACACAAAAATTTAATCAAAAATTTTTTTGCACTAGGTCGGATTCGAACTCCTCCCCAAAAGCCCTTCATGTGACGCCACAACTTCCTTGCCATATGCTCACTTATGCTAGCAAAATACACACTTATTTCCTTAAGCATTGAAGCTACTTACCTTCTCTCTTTAAAGTGCTTCAACACAAAAATTTTGCTAAGGCCCAACTCAATCCCGTGCCTTCTTAGGGCCCCTAATCATACACAATTAACATTTTAACTAGCCTAAAGCATGATATGCTTCAAAACATAAAATTCTGAATTTCAAGATGTTACAGGACAGCGCCATCTGACTCTAGACCCGTAACGGGTAGCCAAGGAGGACAGGCTAAAGAAGCCTTCTTCCAAATAATGAACGAATGGTTCATACAATACATTCGTACGAACCCGGCTGCTCAACAACCTCTACCCCCACGTATTCCCCAACCAATCCATGTAGTATGGATCCTTTGCAATTGAATAAACCACCTATTGATAAGATACGGAAACACAGGCCTGAAGATTTCAAAGCTATTATTAGTGATGACCCTGAGAGAGCCGAGTTTTGGCTTGAGAACACAATTCGAGTATTTGACGAACTGTCTTGCACACATGAAGAATGTTTAAAGTATGTTGTATGACTGTTGAGAGACATTGCGTATCAGTGGTGGAATACCTTGATATCCGTAGTTCCTTGAGAAAGAGTTACTTAGGATTTCTTTCAAGTTGAATTTAGAAAGAAATACATCAGCCAAAGGTTTATTGATCAAAAAAGAAAGAAATTTCTTGAACTAAAACAGGGTCGTATGTAGGTAACAAAATACAAAAGAGAGTTTGTACGGCTCAACAAATATGCTCGTGAATATGTTTCTTCTGAAGCTATAATGTGAAAAAGGTTCGAAGATAGATTAAATGAAGAAATCAAACTATTAGTTGGGATTTTAGAGTGAAAGAGTTCGTTGTTCTATTTGACAGAGCCTTCAAAGCCTAAGAGCTTAGCAAAGAGAAAAGAAAAGCCAATTCTGAGGCTAGAGAGTTTAGAAAAAGATTTGAAGGCAAATCATATCAGTCAGCATCAAAGAAATCTAAAGAATATCATCCTCGTTCTACTACTTCTGCGGGGATTTCGATCAAAGATAGAGATGCAAGAAATTTCAGCTCTAAACCTCAGACGACATCTGTTGCCAGTGTGAGTAGTGTTAGAAATGTTGTACCTGAATGTAAGCATTGCAACAAGTGAAATTACGATGAATGCAGAATAGTGAGCGAGCATGTTTTAGATGTGGATCTCTTGATCATTATCTTAGGGACTGTCTAGAAAAGTTTATAGCTGAAAGAGATCAACTAGCGAAAGTCAGTAATACGGCTACTAAAGGGAGACCACCCCAAAACACAGGAAATACGAGTGGTAACTGAGGTCCTACGAGAGATTCTGTTGTGAGATTTGAGGCACGAGCACCTACCCGAGCTTATGCTATCCGTACACTGGAGGAGGCATCATCGCTAGAAGTTATTACCGATACTTTTTCTCTTTTTGATGCTGATATAGTTGCGTTGATAGATCTTGGATCAAGCTATTTATATATCTGTATGAATTTAGTATTTAAAAAGAGTTTACATGTCGAGTCTACAGAGTTTGTAATTAAAGTATCAAACTCCTTAGGCAAATTTGAGTTAGTTGATAAAATTTGTAAGAATTGTCCTTTGATGACTCGGGGTTACTATTTTCGGGCTGACTTGATGCTTCTACCGTTCAATGAGTTTGATGTGATTTTGGGTATGGACTAGCTGACTACGCATGATGCAGTTGTGAATTGTAGATAAAAGACTATCGAATTGAAATGTCAAAACGGTGAAATTCTTCAGATTGAGTTTGATGATTTGAGTGAATTACCTACCATGATATCGTCTATGTTAGCCCAGAAATGTATGAAAAAGGGCTATGATGCATATCTTGCATATGTATTAGATACTAAGGTAACTGAATCAAAGATTGAATCTGTACCTGTTGTTTGTGAGTTTTCGGATGTATTTCCAAAAGAATTACCGGGTTTGCCACCGGTCAGAGAAGTTGAATTTGGTATTGAATTAGTACCGGGAACAACAGCAATTTCGATAGCTCCGTATAGAATGGCTCCAACAGAATTAAAAGAGTTGAAAGCTCATTTGCAAGAATTGATAGATAGAGGTTTTGCACAACCGAGTTATTCGCCCTGGAGTGCACCGATATTGTTTGTGAAAAAGAAAGATGGCACAATGAGAATGTGTATCGATTACAGGCAGTTGAATAAGGTGAGTATAAAGAACAAATACCCTCTACCGCAGATTGATGATTTATTTGATCAGTTGAAAGGGGCTATAGTATTTTCAAAGATTGATTTAAGATCGGGTTATTATCAGTTGCGAGTTAAAGAGTCGGATGTGTCGAAGACCACATTTAGAACGAGGTACGGACATTATGAATACCTTGTTATACGTTTCGGATTAACTAATGCTCTAGCAGTTTTTATAGACTTGCTGAACCGGAGATTCAGACCGTATTTAGACAGATTTGTTGTTGTATTCATTGACGACATTCTGATCTATTCGCGAGATGAATCTGAACATACCGAGCACTTGAGAGTTGTGTTACAAACTTTACATGATAAGCAATTATTTGCAAAGTTCAACAAATGTGAGTTTTGGCTTCGAGAAGTTGGATTTCTGGGGCATATTGTTTCAGCTGGCGATACTAAAGTTGACACGAGTAAGATTTCTGCTATTGTTGATTGGAAACCTCCGAGAAATGTGTCTGAAGTCCGTAGTTTTCTGGGCTTAGCGGGTTATTACCGAAGATTCGTGAAAGGATTTTCGATGATTGCAACATCGATGACACGACTGCTTCAAAAAGATGTGAAATTCGAATGGTCAGAAAAATGTCAGCAGAGTTTTGAACAGTTGAAAGTACTGTTAACTGAAGCACCAGTTTTGGTTCAACCTGAATCGGGGAAAGAATTTGTGATTTATAGTGACGCGTCATTAAATGGTCCAGGATGTGTTCTGATGCAAGAAGGAAAAGTTATAGCTTATGCTTCTCGACAATTAAAACCACATGAAAAGAATTATCCGGCACACGACCTTGAGTTGGCTGCAATTGTGTTCGTATTAAAATTTTGGCGACACTACTTATACGGTGAAAAATGCCACATTTATACATATTACAAGAGCTTAAAGTATCTATGGCTTGAGTTATTAAAAGATTATGAATTTGTGATTGAGTATCACTTGGGAAAAGCTAATGTTGTTGCTGATGTCCTAAGCCAAAAATCTTTTTTTGCATTACGAGCAATGAATACCCAGTTGATGATTTGTGATGATGGGTCTATTTTAGTTGAATTAAAAACTAAACCAGTATTTCTTCAACAAATCAGTGAATCTCAGAAAAAGGATTGTGAGTTGCAAGTTAAATGGATTCAACGTGAGAATATCCCTGATTTAGAGTTTAAGATTACAACAGATGATTGTTTAAGGTTTTGGAATAGAATTTTCATATCGAGAAATTTGGAACTCATTCATAAGATGTAACAGCCCCGTTTTCATGTTCTTTACGTTTTTGGAGTCCCGGTAACTTGATTTAGCTTATTCTAGCAATAATTTAACCTAGAGTTCATATTTGGAAAAATACCCATAGGTGAAATGTGTTTATTTTGATTTTTTATGGCAGAATATGAAGCTTAGAATTATGTTAAACGACTTTTACTAAGCGATAAGTGAAAACGAGTAAAACGACATAATCAACAAAAATACCTAATGTACATAAGTGCATGTTAGAGCAAGAATTTGATGTTGCCATAGAAGGGAAAAATTATCAGCATGCTATAAAACATAAGAATAAGGGGTGAAGTTTAATTTTCGAGCCTAGGGGCAAAATCATAATTATGCAAAAGTTTAAGGGCAAAATTTTAATTTTTCCAAAGTTTGAATTAGGGACTGTTTTGAGTAGTACATTAATTAAATAAGTGAAATGTGATGTTTTAGACCCCGAAAAACGAGATTTGGACCTAGAACGGGAGGAAAATCAAAAATCGGGAAAGTTGGTAAATTGCTTTTTTTGGATCCAAGGTAAGTTGGTGTGTTAATAATAATGCAATAATGTCGTAATGTATATTTGAAACCTAAATTGTGGTATTAAATTGATTTTTCTGAAATACATGTTTAGTATATTATGTTGGTGAATTGATTTAATAATATGTTTATGATAAAAAGTGACATAGGTGACATGGAAAATGGGTTGAAATGTTGTGCTTAAAGGTGTTTTCTATGACTTGCTAGATATTATGGAAATCATTGGGTGATAACTAAAATATGAAAATGTATGGAATGAGAAATTCTCGATTGAACCTTCGGAAAATCGAGAGATACGGACAATATGTAGCTAGGTCACACGAGTGATAAGGGACCTTTACCGTGTGCACAAGAAAGCTACGAGATGAAAAATTTTGATATGTGGCTAGGCCACATGGATGATAAGGGACTTTCACCATGTGTGCAAGAAAGCTACGGGATAATAATTTCATATGTAACTAGGTCACATGTGTAATACTGTGTGTATACCATGTGTACAAGAAAGTTACGGGTTATGAGTAGCTAGGTCACATAAGTGGTTCCTAGTGTTAGACGCCATGTAGACAAGAAAGCTACGATATGGAATGGCTAGGTCACATGGGTGATAAGGGACCTTCACCATGTGTACAAGAAAGCCGAATTATGTGTAGGTGGAGCTATGTGCTAAGACCACCTAGTATTGGACATTTTCCGAAGGGGTTCAACGAGATAACTTACTAATGGTGATTGGTGCGATCATGTTATGAATAAGTGCAGGTGTGAATGTGACCAATTGAGAAAAGTGGCAAATGTACGTGTGAGCAAGGGTGCATGTGACCATGTGTGTATGTGCATAATGTGTTTGATATGTGATACGTGATTGAAATTGTGGTAAGGTTGATATGGTGTAAGCGCCATTATGAGTACTCATAAATATTGGTGATAATTATTCATTTGTATGGCTAGTATTGAACATGCTTGGTGTTATGTGTTCATATATGGAAGTAATATAAAGAAAACATGGGAGAGTAAAATTTTCAGTAAAATAGATTAAAATGGCAGTAGTTACGTGATTTTGAAAAATCACCATAAATAGTACAAATTGAATTATATACTGAATGAAAGATGAAATTAAATTTTCTTGAGTCTATTTTCACATAAAAGAAATGGTGTGAGTAAATAAAGTTTCTATTATGAGATATTTAAATTTTGGTGAGACAGGGTCTGAATGGTTTTGGAAATCCCCTGTTCCAAATTTGGAAAATCACTAAAAATTGTATAAAAATGGTTATGGTGTGTAATTTATATTTTCAGAATCCTTGGTGAGTCTAATTTCGAGAGAGACAAACGGAAAGGTTATCCAAACTCTTTATAATGAGGAATTTTAATTTTAATGAAGAGGTGTTAGAGCTATCGAATAGTGAAACAGGGGAATCTTTAATGAATAAACTGTATTGATTGGCTAAACCAAAAAATTCTGGAAATTTTATGGTAAGAAGACATGTGAGTCTAGTTTCATGGAAAATTAATGGATCTTAATTTGGAGTTCCGTAGCTCCAGATATAAATAATTTAATGACTGTGACTCGAGGAAACAGCTTAACTGGAATTTGAATAAATAGAAAGAATATGAAAATAGTATGTTATCGCATTGCTTATTATTTTCATGAGAGCTTACTAAGAGTAAAGCTTACTCCCTCCTTTCCATTTCTTTTAGTTTTGTCAGATCAGCTCAGGGTTGGAGATCGTCGAAGGCAGCATCACACTATCGAGCCATTATCCTTGGAGTATTGGCATAGGTATGTTAAATGTTTTCAAGTGAGTGGCATGTATAGGGACTTAATTTTTCTATGATGGATGTTGTTGTGATTAGTCAAATGTATTGGCTTATATTGATTTGTTGATTATAGCCATGAGATGTGGCTTATGATGATTTTGGCTTGTAAGCCTATTTGTCCATGGTATGTGTTAATGTCATATTATGTGGTATAAGTGATTAAACAGATGACAAGGTCAAATGTATGTGTGTGCATGTCAAGATGACAAAAAGGCTTGGAAGTTAGCCTAAGTCTTGACCAGACGGGTAGAGACACAGCCGTGTGTCTCAGCCGTGTGGAGGAAATGGCCTCTGGCCATGGATGTGTGCCTTAGCAGTGTGCCCTTAAACGGTTGCTGACGTCAAAATCAGAGAGTTACACGGGCGTGTGACTCTCCAAAGCATGAAAATTGGTTAAGTTGCCCAAAGATTTTAAAAGTTTTCAGTTTAGTCCCGAACCACCCCGGTGTATGTTATAGGCTTCGAAGGCCTGTATAAGGGACGATATGTATGTGTTTGAAAAGTTTTAATTTTGGGCGAAATTTGGTAACCTGGGTTTGTACGATTGTGAATGTTTAAGTCCAGTAACGCCTCAAACCTTGTCCTGGAGTTGGACACGGATGAGGGGTGTTACATAAGATTTTGCACGAAGTGCGCCGTAGCTGTTTATCTGTTCATCCAGGAAGTACCAAAATGTGTAACGATTTGAAACAGTTTTACTGGTGGCAAGATATCTTAGAGTTTGTTTCTAAATTTTTTATTTGTCAACAAGTCAAAGCTGAACATCAAGTACCATCAGGTTTACCGCAGCCTATGATGATCCCCGAGTGGAAGTGGGATAGAGTTACAATGGATTTTGTCTTGGGATTGCCCTTAACCCCGAAAAAGAAAGATGTTATCTGGGTCGTCGTTGAGTGAATAACGAAATCTTCTCATTTCAAACCGGTACGTACAGATTATTCACTTGACAGATTAGCTGAATTGTACATTACTGAGATTGTTCGATTGTACGGGGTGCCATTATCTATTATTTCTAATAGAGATCCGAGATTTATGTCACGATTCTGGAAGAAACTGCAAGAAGCTTTGGGTACGAAGTTGAATTTCAGTACAGCTTTTCATCCTCAGACTGACGGTCAGACCGAAAGAGTTATTTAGATTCTCGAAGATATGTTGAGATGTTGTATTTTAGAGTTTGAAGCCAGTTGGGAAAAATATTTGCCGTTGATTGAATTTGCGTATAATATCAGTTTTCAGACGAGTGTAAATATGGCACCGTACGAAGCTTTATATGGTTGCAAATGTCGAACTCCGCTATACTAGACTGAACTAAGTGAGAAAAAGATTCACGGGGTTGAATTGATCAGAGAAACTGAAGAAAAAGTGAAAATGATTCGCGACAGTTTAAAAGCAGCTTCAGATCGATAGAAATCATACACGGATTTGAAATGTAAAGAAATTGAATTACAAGTCGGGGATTGAGTGTTTTTACAGGTGTCACTGTGGAAAAAGGTTTTTCGATTCGGCCGTAAAGGGAAGTTAAGTCTATGATTTATCGGACCTTACGAGATCATTGAAAGAATAGTGCCTGTAGCATAATCTTGCTTTACCGTCAGAACTTGAAAAGATTCATAATGTCTTCCATGTTTCTATGTTACGTCGATATAGATTCGATCCGTCACATATGATTTCTCCGGTAGATGTTGAGATACAGGCAGATTTGACGTATAGCGAAGAACCAATCAGGATTTTAGCTCGTCAAATCAAAGAATTGAGAAACAAACGCATAGCCCTAGTGAAAGTTCTTCGGCATAATCACGGGATTGAAGAAGCTAAGGGGGAACTTGAGGAAACTATATGAAAATAGTACCCTAACCTATTCACTGCTAAGATTTTCGAGGACGAAAATCCCTAAGGGGGAGAGTTGTAACAGCCCGTTTTTAGCCCAAAATGAAACAGTTGTTTGAGGACCACAAATCCGAGGAAAAAATATTTATTTTATTATTTTATTAAAGTTTACAGCATGTTAGAATTATTGTGTGAAAGTTTCGTAAAGAAATTTTACTGTTTGAATGGTTAATTCGAGTAAAAGGACTAAATCGCGTAAAGCGTAAAACTTGTGTTCTACTAGCTAAAAGTGTCTAATAGCTATGAAACCTTAAAGTTAAGGTCCTTAAGTTGAAATTACACCATTAACATGATAGTGGATGATACTGGCTTGGTAAATTTGAAATTATTAATGTTCATTAAGGCTATTTTTGTAATTTGATTATTAAAGGTTATTTTTAATAAAACAAATGAAATTATTCTTTCATTCATCTTCTTGGCCGAAACATAGGGCTGGAGAAAGCCATTTTTATGCTTTTAATTTCGGCACACTCCTACCTTGATTAAGGTACGATTTTAGCTCGTTTTTAATGATTTCTACGTTTTTGAGATCGTTGCTTCGTATTCTAGCTAGCCTGTACCTTCGATTTAGAAATTGTTAAAGATTTATCATGTTGCCATTGTTGAATGCTTGAGTAATTTGATGGTTGATGATGGATTTTGAATAATTGTTGATAGTTAAACTAGTTTTGTAAAGTGATTTTTGACAAAAATGTCAAAAAGGGATTAATTTGTGAAATTGTAAAATTATGTTGGTAAAAGTGTGAATAAATTGAAAATATGGGATGCTAGTAACATGTATTATATCCGGATAGAATGAAATTGTATTAAATTGCATGAATTTACAATTTTATATAATAATGACTAAATTGTAAAAATGTGAAAGTTTAGAGGCAAATGTGAAAAATAGCCCTAATGTGTGTTTTGGACTAAATTGAATAGATTGAATACTGAATGTGCTAAAATTTATAATATATAGATCAAGATAAGCCGAGATCGGGTTTATATCGAGGAAAAGGGAAAGTTGACGACTAGCCGATATTGCTATCCAAGCGATACGAGGTAAGTTCGTATAATTAGAATCGAACTTTAAATACTTGTAATTATTTGAAATGTATGTATATAATTGAGTAATTGATATACTTGGAATACGAATGCCTATTTGATATAGATTGATGGTTACCGAGTCCCGTTTGAAACGTATGAATTCGTAGGATACGAGCGACATGTCACTAGGGTTACCGTTTTAGTCGAGCTCCTGCATTTGTTGCAGACTCACCACAGCTCATATGAGCTTATCGATATATCAGCTCGTAAGAGCTTACTGTTTTCAGCTCGTCAGAGCTTACCGTTTCAGCTCAATAGAGCTTACTGTCCATCAGCTTAGGAAGAGCTTACTAATCATAGCTCAAAAGAGCGAAAATGATAATGAATTGAAGAGTTACTGATGTATATCACCCGAGTATCCTTTGAAGTTCTAATGGGTTCAACGGGCATAAATTTTGTTTATACGAATGAGTTACTGTTATCGAATGAATTACTGTTTATATTATGGATTGTTGATTATATGAATGTGAATGAATTGTTACATGTGTTTTATATGTTACATGAATTTAGTATGCAATTGGGATAAAGGTTGAATATATGTACTTATGAGACTAGCACATTGATGAATGCTTGTGTTTAGGCATTTGACAAGTGAATTTAATTTACTTTGTTTCATGGTTTGAGTTTGTAACAAATGGTAAGATTATTTCTAAATTATACAGGGTTACTAAGCTATAAAGCTTACTCTGTTTCTTTCCCGTGTATTATAGAGGTTCGATAGCTCACTCGATTCGGATAAAGTCAGAGTTACGCATCACACTATCCAGTTGTTGATTGGTGCTTATGAATTTGTGGATATATGTAAATATGACATGTATAGGCTAGTTATAAGAATGATGGTTAAGGTTACTTGAGATATTGATTTTGGTACATGTTATGGTATGAGTTGAAGCCATGTGATTTGGCTTAACTTGGTATAATATTTTGGTTGTGTTTAGGTATTCAAATATGATATGTTTGGCTAGTAATAGATGTAGTGGAAATATGCAAATGTTATCTTGATATGTGGTTAGTATGAAAAAGGAAAATGCATTTATTTATTAGACAATTGAATACTATGTTGAATTGGTGTAATATGTGTATGAAATGTCATGGATTGGCTGCCTATTGAGTTGTGAAATGTTGCAATTTATACTTGTACATGCATGTAAAAATAGGGTGGCAAAATGGCTTTATAAATGGCCTATTTTTGTCCACACGGGCAGAGACACAGGCGTGTGTCTCAGTCGTGTGCGACACACGGTTATATTTCACGGCCGTGTGTCTCATAGTGTTGGTATAAGTCAGTATGCTCCACACGGTCTCACACACGGGCGTGTGACTGGCCGTGTGGTACAAGTCAGTATACCCCCTAAATGGCACACGGCCTAGCACACGGGTGTAACAGTCCGGTTTAGACCCTAGTCGAAACAGTGGTTTCAGGACCACAAATCTGAGTCTGTATAATATTTTAATATTATTTCCTATATCTTTGATGTGTGATTAAGCATGTGCTAAATTTTCGAAAGCTAATTTGTCCGTCTGTATGCTCAATTTGATAAAAGGATTAAATTGCATTAAATGCAAAACTAGCATGATAATTGTAAAAGTGCCTATTTGATGTGGCTTTTGATAGTAGTGGCCTTAAAAGGCAATTTAACCACTATTTAGCTAGTGGGTGAACAATGGACGAATGTGCCCTTAATGTGTTTGTTTGAATTATTATGGAAGGGTTAAATGAGTAATTTGATTAAATAAAGGCTAATAAACAAAATCAATTGAAAAAGGCCATGTTCATCTTTATTTGATGACCGAATAAGAGAAAAAGAATAAGGGTTTGAGCTCTCTTCACATTCGACACACATTTTAGCTTGATTTAGGTATGTTTTGACTTTGGATTTTGATGATTTTTATGTTTTTGAGATTGTTGCTTAGTCTACTATCAAGCCCATGTTGTAATTTGAAGAATTGATGATGTTCATGAGATGTGCCATTGATGAAATAGTGAGCTTTGTGATGAGTTTAGGTGTTAAATGAAAGATATGTGTTTAATGAATATGTTTTGTTCTCGAAATTTTGATGAATTTAGCTAAATAGGGCTAAATTGAGAAAATGATTATTTGAGAGACTAAATTGTGAGTTTGATGGAAAATATGGGCTTGTATGAGATACATGGACATTCGGCTAAGCATGGGTATATGGTGATTTTGTGTATTTGATGTTTTAAGGAAAATGGACTAAATTGATAAAATGTGCAAATGTGAGGGCTAAATTACAAATTTCCCTAAATGTGTAATTTGGATTGAATTGAATGTGTTGTGAAATAAAAGGGTTGAATTTGAATATGTTTAGATCAAGAACCGTAGAAAACGGACTTGGATCGCGAGAAAGCGAGGATAGTCGAATAAACGAGTCCAAACGAATATCTGAATCCGAGGTATGTCAATATGCAAATGAACGTATCTGTATTGAATGATGTATATTCATATGACTATTGATATTGATAAATACTTATGAGATGTTGTATACATGAAATCCGAGATAAGATCGACTTGGTGACAATGTCTGTGATGTCCCGTTTGAACCTAGGAATAGATAAGATTAGCTATGTCATGACATAGGTATCTGTTCTGTGTATCATGTAAGACCACGTCCAGGACGTTGGCATTGATTCGAGATTTCGTGTAAGACCACGTCTGGGACATTGGCGTCGATATGAGACTTACGTATATGACCATGTCTGGGACATTGGCATCGTATTAATTCATGTAAGACCATGTCTGGGACAGTGGCATCGACATCTAATTACATGTAAGACCACGTCTGGGACATTGGCATTGTATGACTGTTCTGAGTATTCTGTATATCCTATTTGATTCCAAACGGTTCAACGAGCAATTCTTAGCTATGAACGATTACGTGAAAGTCTATCTTTTTCAGGTATGTTTGATAAGTACACTAAGGTGTGTATGAAAGGTAAGTGTCTTTATGAATTTACCAAAATGAATTTTTGCAATGATATGATGAGATGATATGTGATATTATGCTTAATTGAGCTATGTGTATATATGGTATATGAGTTGAGAATGTGTTAAGTTATGGCTAAGCAAATGAGCCAAAGAAAGAAGGAGATGAATTTGTTATGAGAACCATTATGGTCATTATATCAATATGACTATGTGCATTTTATGTTAAGTTTATTTGTATTTTGGCTTACTAAGCTTTCGAAAGCTTACTCTGTGTGTGTGTGCTTGTTTCTGTTTTATAGATCGTCAAAGCTACTGAAGGCTCGGGACCGTCGAGGATCGTCATCACACTACCTAAGCTCATTTTGGTATCTTTTGAAAATGTATATAGTTAGATATGGCATGTATAGGCTAGTCACCTTGGATATCTTTGAAATGTGTATAAAGTAGCCATGAGATGTGGCTTGTTAAGTGTTGGTAATATACATTTGTGAATATGATATATGATACATGATTTGGTATGTCTTGATGGCAATGAAATAGCCTTATGATTGGTAAGCCTATGGATGAATTGATGCCTTAGTAATTTAATGAGGTTATGGTTGAACTATACTTGGATTTACATGAAAATGGATTTAACAAATTAGCATAGTTAGAAATGAGGTTGTGTAACACCCCAAACCCAGCCTAGAAGTTAGGCCCGAATCCAGCGTGTCACATTGAAGTGTTTTTACGAAAACCTTGTTTTCATTAAAAAACCCTTCTAGAGAAAAGTTAAGTAAAATCTAGTTCGCTTTCAAAACGAGGTGCAGCCAAAAACCATTTTCCTTGTTGCTATGTAAAAATTTCCTTTGACAGCGGAAGCTCGTTCTTAAAACACAATTATTTTCAAAAAACTTGAAATATACTTAAAACAAATAAATCCAGGTTCCGTTTCAAAATTACAATGCCTAGTGGAAGTAATGGCATAATAACTAGAAGGAAAACCTTATTACAATCCGAAATAAAATAACTTAAAATATAGAATTTAGATATTAAGAAAACAAGTCTAATCGTCTTGTTAGTTAGCCACCTCCAAGTCCCTCCATCCATTTAACCGCCTACTGAGGATCACCTGAGAAAAATAAAAGAGGGAGTGAGTTTTCGAAAACTCAGTGTGTACGACCCTCGTCAAACAAACAGCATACATATCATAATAATAACATAATAATATCATACATGCAATGCAATGCAAACCCTTCCCAAATAATACATCCGGTACACTTCGTTTCCCTTCCAACCCTACACTCTTGTGGGGATTTCTAAATCAACCCACCCATCCTATACACTTCAAGGGTAGCCCGGTTGTGGTACTACCTAACGTTGCAGCAAAGCTGCTGATCATATAATGGGCTTAAAAAGCCATCGGTGGATCCACGGTCGTCAAGCAACCATGCGATCCTCATATACTTCCTCCGTTCCATAATTCCCACCCATATGCAACCTAAACAGAATATCATATGAATGCAGCAAATGTACATGTAACATCCATAAATCTTACATTCAACACATAGGGGTATTTTAGTCATTTTTGCCCTTAGGGGAATTCCGGTCATTTCTCATTGTTATGGGTCTATTACTTACCTTGGCCTGTCAACAAGTCTGCGCGGCTAAAGTGAACAGACACTACGCACCAGGTAGGGTTCCAGAGAAGAGGTGGTGGGTCACTAGAACCGCTTAAGTACCAAGTTCTCCCTAGATACAATCCTAGACATGCATATGTCCATTGCCACACTCTACCCTAACGACTTGTCCACAGACATGTTTGATTATTAAATTAAGTTTTATGTTGTTTAAGAATTCATCAGAACTAAGCCTAGAGTCCATTAAAACCCTAGCATGCATTTCTAAAATCCCATAAGGCCCACTAAGCCCAATCATGTCCATATAGCCCATTAGGCCCAATCATGTATATGTAGCCCATTAGGCCCAATCATAATCAAATCATACAACCATCTATATCAATTCATCATTCAATTTCACATATCAACTCTTGTCTATTTGGGCCCACGAGCTCGGCAAGCCCATTTAGCCCCTTCTGGCCCAGTTGGCCAAACAGTGGCCCGAGACCATGAGATCTCTCTCTTGGTCCTGGTAATCGTATCGGTGTTTGATAAATCGTAAAAGTAACATATTTTAATCCCACATTTAGCATACTTTTGAATGATTTATCCTTTGATTTATGTAAAAAGGTGCTCTTAATCCTTTCTATTAATATTTTATACTCGGGAAAGAACCGAAGGATAAAAAGAATGAGAAACGGGGCTAAAACGGACCAAATTGGGCCAAGAGAGAAATCGACATGGCCTGGCCCAAAGACCACACGGTCGAGCCTCATTAAAATTTCGAACACGGCCTGGCCACGATTCACACGGGCGTGTGCCATGGCCGTGTCTCTGTCGCTGGAAAGAGCAACTTCATTCGGGAAATGATACTTGGAGGCAAAGAAACACATTCCAAAGCCTATTCAAACACCCTAATAGGAATTCTACTTAAATTAGGATACTCAGGGGCCAAGTAAGGCATCACAAAGTCTATATAAACACCCTAGGGGGTAACTTGAAAGGGGAGTTCTGCAGAAACCGAGGAGCGAAAGCGAGGCCAAGGAGCCAAGCCAAGAAGGTCAGAGTTAGGGAATAACGCGAGGATAGCCAGTTGATCCATCTCAAGAAGCCGGAGTTATACTCAAGACGGCGGAATTCTCCTTCGATTCCTTCAGGGGGTTTTAGGATTTTTCCTATCTTTTGTTTTATCTTTTCTCTTGCGATGTTTTCTTTATTCATTATGAACTAAACCCTTCAGATACCTAAAGGGGATGAAACCTAGATGGATTCTATTATTTGATTTTTAAGTTATATGATAAATTACTTAGTTTGTTCTTAATTATGTTGCTTAATCCAAATCTAATGTGCTTAGGTGGAGGAGGAATAGACCCTGCCTAAGAGAAGATCTAACATAATTAAGCAGAGTTGATCGGGTGCCTAGAGATAGGATTACGAGATTTTGCCGGATTAGGGTGAAACCTAATATGGGAATCCATTGATCGATTTACTGCTATCCTAGGGGGTTATTATAAGCGAACGAGAGTTCCACTAATTAACCTAGGGTTAGATGTTATTCGCCTCGAGAGAGGGTTTAATATAGGTTGGGGAGTCTTACGGATCAAGCTAAGTAAAAGAAATCATATAATTTAGGGTTAATTAATAAGTGAAGTCTAGGTGGATTCTTCCTGAGGGTATCGTCGTAATCAACTGAGTTTTCCCTCAAAGTTATTTTCCTATTCGTCCTTCTTGTCTTTGTGTCCTTAGTTTAGCTGTCGTCGATTTAGTTTAAAAGGTAATCTTCGCTCTAACTTTAAGGCTAAATAATAAAAAGAAAGTGAGTATTAATACTTTTAGTTCCTTTGGGTTCGATAACCTGTCTTGCCTAAGCTATACTACTGTTCGATAGGTACACTTGCCTTAATATCGTTGTCAGAGTTAGTTTCCAGGTTTGATCATTCTTTTATAAATATTTAAAGCTCTGATTTTACAGCGATCAAGTTTTTGGCGCCGTTGCCGGGGAACTAAAATATTAAGAAAGCTTAATTTTTATTACTTTAGCCATTTTTTATTGCAAAATTTTTATTATTTGTTTTATTTTTACATTGCTAATTTTTCTTTGCTTTGCCAGGAAATTTTAGTTTAGAGGAGATGGCACTAAATAACTATCAGTGGCAAGTTATGAGGACAACGTCAACAAAAGCCGCCAGTGTCTCCAACCTCGACGTGGTCACCAGGCTATCTAACCAGCTAGAGATGATGAATAAAAAGATTGATGGTTTGTGTAGTCTCTCGCAGGTACACTCAGTAATGCAATATGACTCGAATCTAGGAGAAGTGGCGAATCCTGAGTACCCACCCTACGGATATGGCATGGAAAACGAGCAAGCTCACTATCCGGGTAACTATTCTAGACCACAAAATAATTTTTATAATGACACTTATAATGCAGGTTGGAGTTATCATCCCAATTTCTCGTGGGATGATCAAAATAGCAAAAGACCGGAACTTTCTCCAAACTTTCAACAACCACCTCACCAACAGGAAGAGGAGTCGTACCTTGAAGAGATGCTGACAAAATTTTCGACAGACACAGAGAAATGTATCCAAGAAACTGAGAGAACAATCAAAAGCAATGAGAGCCGAATCGTGGAAATTACTAAGTCAGTCAAGGAAGTCACTAACGCAGTCGAACAACTTGCAAAGCTGATGTCAGAACGACCACAAAGGCGTCTACCTAGTAACACGGAGATTAACCCTAATGAGCAAAATCAAGCCATCACCGCTCAGGACAGTAAAGGGTTAGATGAACCTAATGCAATACCAGAAAACAAGGTAGATAAAGGTAAAACAGAGGTAACACAAGAAAAGCCAAAATTGGTAATCAAAGAGAACCAACTCGCATACCTTATCCCAAAGCAATGAAAAGAGACGATTCAGAAGAACAATTCGGTAAGTTTCTTAAACTTCTAAAGAAATTACATATTAACTTACCTCTTCTTGAAGCTCTTTTTCAGACACCAGATTCGAGGAAATTTTTAAGACAGCTCTTGACAAACAAACGCAAATTAGACGAGGAGCACCACGTGGAATTAAACGCAGCATGCTCAGCAATGTTACAGAACAGACTACCGCAGAAGCAAAAAGACACAGGGAGTTTTACAATTCCATGTTTAATTGGTAGTTTATCTATTGATAATGCTTTAGCTGATTTAGGGACAAGCATCAATGTTATGCCTTATAAAATGTTTAAACAACTAGGTCTAGGGAAACCCAGACAAACTAGGATGAGCCTTCAGTTAACTGATAAAACTATCAGAATTCCTAGGGGTATAATAGAAAATGTTCTAATCAAAATTGATAAATTCATATTCCCTGTAGATTTTGTTGTCTTAGACATGAATGAGGACAATTAGATTCCTTTAATTTTAGGAAAATCCTTTCTAGCAACTACCAAGACTAAAATTGATGTTGGTACAGGAGAACTCATTCTTCGTGTAGGTGACGAATCAATCAGTCTAGAAGCTTTTGACTCGACCAGGATATCAAGTGATGAAGGTGAGAAAGTAAATTCAGTTGATAATCAAATTGTTCAACTTTTACCACAGGAAACACCACAAGGCTACAAACCTGAGCTGAATCATGGGCCCCAAGCCGTACAAGCTCATAACAGTGAATTGTTAGTGGAATGTGACCCAAGGCAAGAAACTGTGGTAAGTGAAGGTAAGGTTAAGGTAAGCCATAATCTACCAAACCCGGTAAATACAGAGTACCAAGCTCGTGTACCATATCCCGATACAATAAAGAAAGACCACACAGAGGAAGAATTCGGTGAACTCACACTTCATGTAGACGACAAAACAGTCACTCTTCAAGCTCTTGACTCAGCTAGGACATCAAGTAATAAAGGTACGAACGTTAATTCTATTGATAATCATTTGGTTCAACCTTCTTTACAGGAAGCATCACGAAATCACTTAGCTGAGCTAGATCTTAGACCTAGTGCCAACAAAGAAGAAACACATAAGGAACAAAGCCTTAGGGTTGACAAACTAAAAGAGCAGGAAACACAAATAAGAGAGGAACAGGAGCCGCACGAAGTGAAACTAAAGGAGATCCCAGACAAGCTGATAGGAACAACAAATCACATCAAAATAGAGGATCAGGTATTGTTGAATAAGGAAGACCCTCGAATCACCAATTCAGACCTCAAGACAAACGAAGAAATCACTTTTGAGGTACTTAATGTCTTCCCATACGGCACAGTCGAGGTTAGCAATCCTAAATTCGACACTTTTGAGGTAAACATTACTCGACTTAAACTATATATCCACAACCGAAGTGATCGTATGAGAAAGGATTTTCACCTCCTCAAACCACCATGACCATACGAATGAGAGGTAAAGTCTAGCTTAAGACTATAAACGAGCGCTTCTCGGGAGGCAACCCGAGCACTAACCCTTTTTATTTTTACATTTTTATTTTTATTTTTATTTTTTTCTTATTTCTTCTTTTTCTTTAGCACTGAACTAACCAAGAGAGCAGGTTTTAGACCACACGGCCTTACACACGGGCGTGTTCGTGGCCGTGTGCGGAAGCTAGGAGACAAACCACGGGCGGGCCAATAGCCGTGTACGACAGAGAAGAATTTGTTTTCCCAAACATTGCCTGCGATAAAAGACCACGCCCGTGCCGACTACCCGTGCGAGGTTACTGACTTGTTGAGCACGGGCGAGACACGGCCGTGCCTTACAATCGTATGAAGTTACTGACTTGTCAAGCACGGGCTAAACACGCCCGTTCTAACCGACCGTGTGAAGAAAAACACGGGCGTGTCATTTACAACACGGCCATGGTGAACCCACCTGAACGCGCCTAAAATAAAACACGGGCTACATCTCTATTTAAACCTCCTTCTTCCTTTTTCTTTTCTAGTTGTCTTTCATTTTCCATTATTTCTTTTTTATTTTCATCATTTTTTTCTTTATTTTATTTTCTTTATTATTTTCTTCTTATTCTTTATGAAATTTAGATTTAGCTTAGGATAAAATCAGACCGGCTACCTCGAGCATTCAATTCCAAACGGTTCGAGGCGCTCCCCCAAGTTAACCTACAATCCTATCCGATTTCTTTTCATTTACTTCATCCAAAATTCAGGAAGTTTCACTTCTCTTCCCATCTTATGATTTTTATGATTATTTTGCTATTATCAATCTCTGTACATTGAGGGCAATGCACATCTTAAGTGTGGGGGGTTAACTATAGTATTATTTGAAAATCCCTGAATTATGCCTTGTTCAAAAGTAAAGTCTCTCATATTATGATTAGAATGAAATTTCCTATGATTTATGATCTTTGTTGATATGTTTTGGAGTAAGTCATTGATAATTGTGCATTGATGATTAAATTTGAAGGATACTAGAGAATCAAGCATGATAAGTCTATTTTTCAGAATTAAAAATTTTTTTAGGTTGTCTACCTGAATCTGAATATTACTTTGAAGTTTGAAACTTACGAGGTTGACATCAAAATACCCATAATTTTTGTGAGATTTTGAGCTTTTTAGAGCATACATCCTTTCATGCTCACTTATTGATTGTGAGTGTGTCAACATTGATTTGTTATTCTAGAACTTGCATCGATTATACATGTCGAGACCACACCTTTGATTTGATATACAGAGATGATATAGGCACCTAGGTTTTAACCCACTTACTCCATCAAAAAGCCTACCTTCATAATTAACCCTTAGTGAACCCGTTGATCCTAATAAACCTTTCTATTGACTTACCTACTAACATTAACCCAAAACCCTTTGTATTTGTTATCACCGTTCTTTTTAACTACCTTTTTTGTCGAGATTTGATTTTGAGCAGTTACCTAACTATGTTCTCTATTTCAGTTGTTAAAGTTCATTATTATTATTGATTTGTTCAAAAAAAAAAAGAAGCGAAGTATATTCATTATTAGTGAGCTTACATCTCAAATATTGAAAAAAAAAGAGAAGCTCATATTATTAGTTTTCAATTGATGTAATTATTTAGGATTAGTTCATTTTTCTAGTTAGGTAATTTTTCAGGTCAGTCTCGATTCTAACCTTCTAATTCAGCCTTTATCCATACCCTTAACCTAAGCCCCGTTACAACCCAGCTAAAGACCTTTTGATTTGTGTATCATCTCATTTTACAATGGTGGAGATTTGATTTTCATGCAAGCCTATGGGATTAACTTTTCATGTTCGACTTATTGAGTGCTTAATTTTGAACCTTAAACACTTTGAGTGATTTGAGTGAATCTTTAGTGAGGATGTCAACTCTTGTCAATTTTGAATCAGAGGTAACTATTTAGGTAAAGGGAAAACGCCTATGTTTTCATGCTATAAATGTATGACTTTAATTGTTTGAATCTTTAAGACTCTTTGAGTTGAATTATCCATGTATGAATTATCTTTGGATTATGATAAAGCATGATTGATGAATTTTATAAATAAAGGAAGTTCATTTTAATTATTAGTTGAGAATTTTGCTTGAGGACAAGCAAAAGCTTAAGTGTGGGGGTATTTGATAAACCGTAAAAGTAACATATTTTAATCCCACATTTAGCATACTTTTGGATGATTTATCCTTTGATTTATGTAAAAAGGTGCTCTTAATCCTTTCTTTTAATATTTTATACTCAGGAAAGCACCCAAGGATAAAAAGAACGATAAATGGGGCTAAAACGGACCAAATTGGGCCAAGAGAGAAATCGACACGGCCTGGCCCAAAGACCACACGACCGTGCCTCATTAAAAGTCCAAACACGGCCTGGCCACGATTCACACGGGCGTGTGCCATGGCCATGTCTCTGTCGCTGGAAAGAGTAATTTCATTCGGGAAAGGATACTTGGAGGCAAAGAAACACATTCCAAAGCCTATTCAAACACCCTAGTAGGAATTCTACTTAAATTAGGATACTTAGGGGCCAAGTAAGGCATCACAAAGTCTATATAAACACCCTAGGGGGCAACTTGAAAGGGGAGTTCGACGGAAGTCGAGGAGCGAAAGCGAGGCCAAGGAGCCAAGCCGAGAAGGTCAGAGTTAGGGAATAACGCGAGGATAGCCAGTTGATCCATCTCAAGAAGCCGGAGTTATACTCAAGACGGCGAAATTCTCCTTCGATTCCTTCAGGGGGTTTTCGGATTTTTCCTATGTTTTGTTTTATCTTTTCTCTTGTGATGTTTTCTTTATTCATTATGAACTAAACCCTTCAGATACCTAAAGGGGATGAAACCTAGATGGATTCTATTATTTGATTTTTAAGTTATATGATAAATTACTTAGTTTGTTCTTAATTATGTTGCTTAGTCCAAATCTAATGTGCTTAGGTGGAGGAGGAATAAACCCTGCCTAAAAGAAGATCTAACATAATTAAGGGGAGTTGATCGGGTGCCTAGAGATAGGGTTATGAGATTTTGCCGGATTAGGGTGAAACCTAATATGGGAATCCATTGATCGATTTACTGCTATCCTAGGGGGTTATTATAAGCGAACGAGAGTTCCACTAATTAACCTAGGGTTAGACGTTATTCGCCTCGAGAGAGGGTTTAATATAGGTTAGGGAGTCTTACGGATCAAGCTAAGTAAAAGAAATCATATAATTTAGGGTTAATTAATAAGTGAAGTCTAGGTGGATTCTTCCTGAGGGTATCGTCGTAATCAACTGAGTTTTCCCTCAAAGTTATTTTCCTATTCGTCCTTCTTGTCTTTGTGTCCTTAGTTTAGCTATCGTCGATTTAGTTTAGAAGGTAATATTCGCTCTAACTTTAAGGCTAAATAATAAAAAGAACGTGAGTATTAATACTTTTAGTTCCTTTGGGTTCGATAACCGGTCTTGCCTAAGCTATACTACTGTTCGATAGGTACACTTGCCTTAATATCGTTGTCTGAGTTAGTCTCCAGGTTTGATCATTCTTTTATAAATATTTAAAGCTCTGATTTTACAGCGATCAGTGTTCCCACACTAATTTTCGCACGCTTGTGTGCTCGCCGGCGCCAACCTTTCGACTTTTCAAATTTTCGACATTCCGGTTTTTCGATATTTCGGCTTTTGCCGATTTTTCGTGTGTGAAGTGTATGTACACACCTGGTAAATGAGACGTGTTACACTATCCTCAGCCTTGAACCTACAACCAATACCAACCTCCAATCAATCACACACTTAACCACAATATTTACCAAAAACCGAAGCCTTACCATAATCTTACCGTGTGCCACCAGTCCTAATAGCCCTTCCTTAGCTATTACTCACGAATATCCCCTAGATCTGCATCAATCTTAATAGTTAAAGACAAAATAATAGGTAACTTGTATCCATTTAAGTCACCCTTTCCCTTACTATAGACTATTCGGCCCACTTATCCCAAAATCAAGAACACTTACCCAAAAGCCAAAACGTATGGATAGCTTTTCCACAGAGACTTGTAGATCCAAGCTTGATTCTAATTTTTCCAAGATCCGATCCACCAAAAATTAAAGGAATGATGACAGCATGACAGAGATTTGGTCACTAGAGTATTCGGTACAAGGTTTGGGGCGATGAAGAAATCGGCTCCAAGAGCAAAGGTTTTCGGCTTTTGAAGTCACGAATATTTGTTCCCCAACTATTGAGATGAAGGTGGGACGGCACAAGCAATGGAGAAAGAAGAGAATTATGTTCGATTTAAGGCTTTAGGAGAGAAGAAAAGAAAACACATAAGGAAGATGCAAGGTTTAGAACAGAAAAAAGTGAAGGAGAATTCGGCAGAGCACTATAGTTGCCGAAATAGCACAAAGGGAATTCCAATTGCCAAAATAGCACAGAGGGAATTCGACACCCCCTATTTATACACAAAACTGACCCCCCAAAGTCCCAATCGGCTCCAACTCTTCCCCATCTCATCTCCTTGTTTTTCTCCCTGATAACTCTCCAATCCTTTTCCTAAATTTTCTCTTCTGATCACTCTCTTTAGAGTCTATCCTTACACCACTTCCAACATTCTAGAAGGCCAAAATTGAACTCTTAAAAAAAATATTAAGCTAGGATTCGAACTTAGAATCTCCTTACTAGCCCATAACGCCACCTTCCTATACCCTAAGTGGCGTCACTTAGCCACTCCACCACAAGGCTCTTTGACGCCATTTTTCCCTATTTAAAAGCCCAACTACTCACTGCCCTGGTTCTTTTAATAATTAATTGAAAATTCCTTCTCCTCAAAGTTTGAACCCAGCACTTCTCCAACACCCCTAGACACTCCAAGTTTATTAAACCCTTAAAGCCAACATGTCATTTGTCATTTTTTTGCTTAAAAAAATTATGAGACCTAAAGCCCAAAGCCCAATTAATCTAGGCCCAAAATTCGGGGCGTTACAGGTTTAATGGAATAATATGATGACCATTTGGTATGTTTTTGGTTGCCATTTGATTGTGGAAGTAGGATTGCTTGTGCTTGTAGATTTGACCCCTTTTGGGGTGGCGATTTGGCTTTACAAGTAGCCTGTTTTGCCTACACGATCGTGGCACACGGGCGTGTCTAGTGACCGTGGGATTAAGTCAAGATCTAGCTAAGAGTGCACGGCCTTGGCACACAGACGTGCCTGGTAGCCGTGGGATTAAGTCAGTATATGGCCTTAGAGCACACGGCTATGGTACACGGGCGTGCCTAGTGGTCATGTGGAAAAGTCAGTATGCATGCTATGTTTTGGCACGGCCAAGACACGGGTATGTCTGTTGTCCGTAGAAGACACACGACCTGCCCACACGGGCGTGTGTCCTGCATAACTTAGAAAAGTTTTAAATTTCTGAGAATTTCTGTATGTGTTCGGTTTGGTCCCAGCCCTACTCTAAAGCATGATTAAGGTCTCGTTGACCTATTTAAGGGACACTATGATTGCAATTGTTGAATGGTTGTATGAAAATTTCTGTAAATGTTTCAGATCTATCCGGTAACGCCTTTAACCCTAATTTGGTGATAGACACGGGTTAGGGGTGTTACATTTGATTGGTATCAGAGCTACGGTTTAGCCGATTCCCAGACTAACGTAGCAAGTAGAGTCTAGCTATACATGCCATATATTTGAACTGTGATTATGTGATGAATCCTGACGTGTAAAATGAGATTTTTGTATAGCAATGGATCTCGAAAGAGTCGTAGCTGACGATGTAGAAAGTAATGCGCCTGCTCTCGTGCAAGGGACAACGCCCTTTGATTTGAGACCGGTTACGAGCGGTCAAGAGGGAGAAGCTAAACAAGCTTTCTTCCAGATGATGAGTGAGTGGTTCACTCAGTACGTAAGAAATAATCTGACTGTTTCACAACCTCCGCCCCCGGTTAATCCCCCTCATATTCTAGTTGTACCACCAGCTATGTATCCGAATCTGTTGAATAAGCCTCCGGTTGACAAAATCTGTAAGTATGGGGCTGAAGAGTTCAGGGCCACTAGTGATGTTGATACCGAAAAGGCCGAGTTCTGGTTAGAAAACACAATTCGGGCATTCATGTCTTTGACTCCGAAAGAAAGTATTAAATGTGTTATATCACTACTACGAGATGCGGCCTATCAGTGGTGGAAAACTCTGATTTCTGTTGTTCTGAAAGAGCGAGTCACGTGAGACTTCTTTCAGATTGAGTTTCAGAAGAAACATATCAGTGAAAGATTCATCGATCAGAAACGAAAAGAATTTCTGGAGCTGAAACAGGGCCGTATGTATGTTACGGAATATGAATGAAAGTTCGTATGATTGAGTCAGTATGCTCGTGAATGTGTATCCACCGAAGCAATAATGTGCAATAGATTTGAAGACGGCCTTAATGAAGACATCCGTTTACTTGTTGGGATTCTGGAAATTAAAGAGTTTGTTGTGCTTGTTGATCGAGCATGCAAAGCAGAGGCACTTGGGAAAGATAAAAAGAAAGTTGAGTCTGATGCTAGAGATGTGAGAAAGAGATTTCAGAGTAGATCATTTCAGTCTGTTTCAAAGAAATTCCGAGATGAGCATAGTCGTTCAAAGTTGAATGTGGGACATTCGAGTAGAGATTGAGCTAGATCACAATTGAGTTCTAAAGCTCTGACAATTTCAATAGCAAGTGTTAGAAATGTTCAATCTGAGAAACCTGAATGTAAACATTGTGGGAAAAGACATCCAGAAAGTTGTAGATTGAATGATCGAGCCTGCTTCAGATGTGGATCGTTAGATCATTTTATACGTGATTGCCCAGAGTCTGTAGTGCAAGAGACTGCTTAGAATCCAAGATTCAATAACGTCCTAGTAAGGGGTAGACCTTTCTGGAATGCAAGATATGTCAGTGGTAGTCAAAGAACTACGAGAGACACTGTAGTGAGATCTAAAGCTAGAGTGCCTGCAAGAGCATATGCTATCCGGTCCCGGGGGGAAGCTTCGTCTCCCGATATTATAACTGGTACATTTGCACTTTATGATACTTCTGTGATTGCATTGATAGACCCTAGTTCTACACATTCGTATATATGTATGAATTTAGTATTCAGTAAGACTTTGCCTGTAGAGTCTACCGAGGTTGTTATAAAAGTATCGAACCCCTTAGGCAAAAGTGTTCTGGTTGACAAAGTATGCAAGAACTGTCCGTTGATGTTTAGAGATATCTGTTTTCCTGTTGATTTGATGTTATTACCTTTTGATGAATTTGATATAATTCTGGGTATGGGCTGGTTGACATTGCATGATGCGATTGTGAATTGCAAAAGAAAGTTCATTGATTTGAAACGTCAGAATAATGAAATAGTTCAGATTGAGTCTAGTGAATTGAACGGATTGCCTGCAGTGATATTGATCGCTAAAACCAGAGTTTTAAAAATTTATAATGAATATGATCGAACCTGGAAACTAACTCTGACAACGATTAAAGGCAAGTGTACCTATCGAACAGTAGTATAGCTTAGGCAAGACCGGATTGTCGAACCCAAAGGAACTAAAAGTACTAATACTAACTTTCTTTTTATTATTTATCCTTAAAAATAAAGTGAAGTTACTTTAATCTAAATTAATGACTACTAAGCTTAAAGACACAAGACAAAAAGAACGAATTGGAAAATAACTTGAAGGAAAACTCAGTTGATCACGATGATACCCTCAGGAAGAATCCACCTAGACTTCTCTTGTTTTCTAACACTGAATCATATGATTTCTTTACTTTTTAACTAACAGGGGCCACACGCCCGTCTAGGTCTTGGGACACGCCCGTGTGCCTCTAAGGCATTCCCGTGCCTTGTGTCCGTGGTCGACACTGACTAATGTCACACGGCCAAGGCACGCCCGTGGCCCTAGCCCATGTGTAAAACCTTAGCATTCTGACTTAACCACACGGCCTATATACACGCTCGTGTACTTTGGCTGTGGGGAATTTACAATTTCATGGGCAAGTTGCAGACTTCACACGGCCTGATTACACGCGCATGTGTTGGCCGTGGTCTGCACACGCCCTAGACACACGCCCGTGTGTCAAACTAAGTGAGTAATTAACAGGCTATATACCAAGCCATTGCTTCCCTAGAATGTACACTCTCATACTTCAATTCAAAATAATCTAATTTCTATCTCCTAAGCAAGTCTAAGAACTCATTTCCAACATACAAGGTAATAAAAGGGGCATACACTTCCTGAATTCCATCTTCATTGAATAAAAGAGTTTGCCAAGTATTTTCCTAACTCATAAGACCATTTACAAAATGACTTACATAGCCAACACTTTAACTAACAATTACAACCTGACAAAATACTCAAGTCCTATACATGCCATACTCAAAACAAGTCTAAAATTTTTATACCAAAGTGTTGTTGATAGTGTGATTTCCGAACTCCTACAGTCACGATCCTCGAGCTATCTTGGCAATACTACAAGGAAGAAGGGCAATGAAAAAGGGGTAGGCATAAAGCTTAGTAAGTTGCATGGAAATAAATAGCAAAAGTAATGGTTATAAGATAATCCCTCCACTGTATTGGTTAACCGAACACGAGTCAAGACTTCTTGACAATACTTACTTATAATCGCCCTTATCTAGCACATATCGTACCACATATCGAAACCTATCCCACGTGACTCATTCACGAGTACCTGTATTCACTTATTCACATGACTTATATATTATTCACATCTCTACTTCTCATTTCGTCTACTTATCTCACTGTCTACAAGGGACAATTGAAGCCGCGTGTTTATCATCACTACTGTACGTAAAAAGCCAATGCCACCTCCTCGAGGTGGTCTTACATGGAGTCACTTTTAGAAGCCAAAGCCATATCCCAGATATGGTCTTATATGGGATTACTTCTCATGTATCGGTGCCATATCCCGAATATGGTCTTATACGATCTCCATGTTCATTACCGAAGTCATATCCCGGATATGGTCTTATACGGGATTTCAACTTGGTGCCGAGGCCATGTCCCAAACACGGTCTTATACGGGACCTTATCTAGTTCATAACTCAATGATGTCGTTTCTCTAATCAATATGGCCCATTAAGACTTCCACATCTCAATCGTATTAACTACTCATTTTAGTAAGGCATCATTCATCAATATAATGATAAGCATTTCTCATCGTGCAAATGAAATATTGCTTAAATCACATACAACTTACCTTATTTTCAAAATGAGCTAGTCCTTCGGTTCAGTCCAAGACTTTATTCTTTCCCCGATCGAGGTGAATTCTCATCTCCTCTTGCTCTATAATAGCAAATTAGCTCATTTTAATCACTACAATAAGCATTTCAATAATCATGCTTAAGCAAAATTACCATTTTGCCCCTAATCTTTGACAAAATGACCATTTTGCCCCTAGGCTCGGAAATAAATTCTAATCACATTTCTACCTTCAACAAGCCTAGTAAATATTCAATGCTCTAAAAGCAATCATCAAAAATCAATATTTCACATACTTACTACAAAATTTGTAACCTTTTCATCAATGTCCTAATTGGTGTTTTCATACTAACACCTTTCACAAAAGTTGTTAATCTAACAACTAAAACTCAGTTTCTTCCATAAAAATGCAGCAAATAACTTAAGAGAGCTCTCATGGTAAAACTCTAAACCTTTCACAACATTGCACAATAGTCCCCTCATTTGAAAGCTTAAGCTTTAGGGGTCTCAAAAGTACAATTATTTTCAAGAAAAGTTCACTAGAACACTTACTTGAATGGATGAGAGTTTGCTAAAATTTTTGAAGCTTTCTAACCCTTATTTGCTGCTAATTTTTGGTGGAAGATGATAGGAGAAAATATGATAACTTTTTCTCTCCTTATTCTAATATTAAACTAGTCAAATTTTGTCACCAACTATACTAACTTTGACCAAATTTGTCCATCTTTGTCTCCCTTTAAGTCTATGGCTGGACAAGCACATGACATGGGCTAAATTGCCTTTTAAAATCCTCAATTTAAATATTTATGGCTATTTGGCACCTTTAGAAATAAAAATAGAACTTTTGCACTTTATGCGATTTAGTCCTTTTTCACGATTGAACACGAAATCGCTAAAACTAAAGCACCAAAATTTTCATGCATATGTACTATCATGTTTTAACTCATAATATATCATGAAAATAAATTCTCAAGTCTCGGATTAGTGATCCCGAGATCACTATTCCGACTAGCCCCTCAATCGGGCTGTTACACCGAGTGTATCTCCCTTAGAAGCGCCGGTATTGTTCGTGAAGAAGAAGGATAGGTCGATGCGTATGTGCATCGACTACCGTCAGTTGAACAAGCTAACTGTTAAGAACAAATACCCATTACCTAGGATCGATGATCTGTTTGATCAACTCCGGAGAGCTTCAGTTTTCTCGAACATAGATTTAAGGTCGGGGTACCAACAGCTAAGGGTTAAGGAGGCAGACATCCATAAGACTGCATTCCGAACTCGGTATGGGCATTACAACTTTTTAGTGATGCCGTTCGAATTAACGAATGCACCAGCCGCTTTTATGGATATGATGAACCAGGTCTTCCAACCCTATTTAAATCGGTTCGTGATGGTATTCATAGACGACATTTTGGTGTATTCGAGAACGGAGGGGGAGCATGACTCACATCTTCGGATAGTTATGCAAATATTGAGAAAGAAGCAACTTTACGCCAAATTCAGTGTGACTTTTGGCTGAAGGAAGTAACCTTTTTGAGGCATGTTGTATCTGCTGAGGGGATTAGAGTTGATCCTCGGAAGGTTGAAGCGGTATTGGATTGGAAGTCACTAAAGTCGGTATCAGAAATTCGAAGTTTTCTGGGTTTGGCTGGGTACTACCAAAGGTTTGTGGAGGGGTTTTCGTTGATTGCTGCACCCCTAACTAATTTGCTGCATAAGGGGGTACCGTTTGTGTGGACGAATAAACAGTAGGAAAGTTTTGAGAGGTTAAAGAAGATTCTGACTGAGGCACCAGTGTTGATTCAGCTTGAGGCTGAAAAGGAATTTGTTGTCTATTGTGATGCATCACACACAGGTTTGGGTTGTGCGCAAATGCAATAAGGGAAGGTGGTAGCGTATGCATCTCGTCAGCTAAGGCCGCATGAGATGAACTATCCCACTCATAACTTGGAACTAGCTGCTGTGGTGTTCGCACTGAAGATATGGAGACACTACCTGTATGGGGAAAAGTCAATTATCTACACTGACCACAAGAGCCTGAAATATCTCCTCACCCAGAAGGAGCTGAACTTAAGGCAACGGAGATGGATAGAGTTGCTGAAAGACTATGACTGCTCGATCGAGTATCACCCAGGTAAAGCCAACGTGGTAGTAGATATATTAAGTCGTAAGGTGGTATCGAATTTGAGATCAATGTTTGCTCATCTCAGTCTTTATGAAGATGGTAGCTTGTTAGCGGCACTTCAGGTAAAGCCGACATGGGTTAGTCAGATTAAAGAGAAGTAATTGTTGGATGAATCGTTGGGTTCTCGGCTTCAGCAAGTGGAAAGTGGGGAGACTGTGGATTTTGGGCTGAACAATGATGGGGTATTATGTTTTCGTGGAAGAGTTTGTATGCCAAAGGACTCTAAGTTAAGACAGATGATTCTACGGGAGGCGCATAGTAGCCCATACGCTATGCATCCCAGGGGAAACAAGATGTATCGAGATTTACGAGAGCAATACTAGTGGCCAAGGTTGAAACGTGAGGTTACCGACTTCGTGAGCAAATGTTTGACTTGTCAGCAAGTGAAAGCGAAACATCAGTTGCCTTCGGGGTTGCTGCAATCGGTGAAGATCCCACTTTGGAAGTAGGAGAGGATAACGATGTATTTTGTTAGTGGGCTACCCCTGACGCCTACTAAGAAAGATTCAGTGTGGGTAATCGTGGACTGGTTGACTAAGTCCACTCACTTCGCACCGGTTCATACTGACTACTCGCTTCAGAAGTTGGCTAAGCTGTATGTGGAGGAAATTGTGAGGCTATATGGGGTGCCAGTGTCTATCATATCGGACAGGGACCCAAGATTTACATCTCAGTTCTAGAAGGCATTGCATGAAGCTTTGGGTACCAAATTGGATTTCAGCACATCATTTCATCCTCAAACTGATGGGCAGTCGGAGAGGGTAATTCAGATCCTGGAGGATATGTTAAGAGGCTGTGTAACTGACTTCAGAGGTAGTTGAGAGGATTACCTACCTTTAACAGAATTTACGTACAACAACAGCTACTAGTCCAGCATTCAGATGGCACCCTACGAGCCATTATATGGTCGTAGGTGTCGTACCCCTACTTGTTGGACGGAATTGGGTGAGCGACGGTTGTTGGGTTCGGAATTAATTTCAGAGACTGAGGAAAAAGTTAAGTTGATTCAGGCTCAGTTAAAAGAAGCTTCTGATAGACAGAAATCATACGCAGATCTGAAGCGTAAGGAGATAGAATTTTCAGTGGGAGATCAGGTGTCTTTGAAGGTCACACCTTGGAAGAAGGTTTTAAGATTTGGACGGAAGGGTAAATTGAGTCCCAGATTCATTGGGCCTTATCGGATAGTGAGACATGTGGGACCGGTCACTTATCAGCTTGAGTTGCCTCCGGAGTTAGATCGGATACATGATGTATTCCATGTTTCGAAGTTGAGACGCTACCGTTCAGACCCATCTTATATAGTACCGGTGGAAGAAATTGAAGTCAGACCTGACCTAACATTTGAAGAGGAACCCGTACAGATTTTGGATCGGGATGTTAAGGTGTTGAGAAGGAAGTCTATTCCGCTGGTTAAGGTGTTATGGCGAAATCACGGATCAGAGGAAGCCACGTGGGAATTGGAGGAGGTAATTTAACAGCAATACCCTCATCTTTCTTAACCAGGTAAAATTTTGAAGTCGAAATTTTTTTAAGAGGGTGGAACTGTAACATCCTATAATTTAGGGGTCTGTAAATTTGTACAATTGCATCATATACGGGTTCTGTGTGTTGTTTAAGGGTGTTTAGGGGCCCTAGGGAGGCCAAGGGTATTGGTTAAGCACTGATAAAATTTTAGGTTTTGGGCACTGAAGTGGGGAGAGCTAGTGGAAGCAGGGTTTAAGGAAAATTGTTGGTAGGTTGACAGCACAAGGAGGCGTGTGGCGTGGTGGTGTGGCGTCACTAAGGGAACTTGGAGGAGGGGAGTTCGAATCCCACATACTACAGTGTATTTGCATTTATTTTTGTGTTGAGCAGGTGAGAGTAGTAGAGTTCGGCTTGGACTCTGCAAGGGAGTTGAAGACTCAGTCAAACGAGTTTGAATGAGTGATGGAGAGGAGTTTGAGGAGAGAATTAGGGAGTGAATCGTGGGATTTGGGGGAGAGAGGAGGAGTTTGGGTGAATGTGGGAGCTTGGAGTGGGTGAAATTCGGCAAGGGGTAGTGTGAGGTGCATATTCGGTCTTGGGGGAGAGTGAGTGCCAAAATCTTTCTTAGGCTCTTTTTGTTTTCTTCTACTATTTGTGCAAATTGGGTGCATTTCGGGTTACTTCTACTCCTGTCAAAAATCGTCTTTCTTCTTCCCTTCATCTCTTCTCCTCATAGTGTGTAGTAGTCGAACCTTCAGAGGTTGACCCCTCGTGCTATTCTTTTCATCTTTTCTCTCCAACATTCGGCTCCTCTTCCCTCTTTTCATTTTAAACATAGCCGAACCTTTGCTTCTCCTTCACTGCCTTCCTATTACTTTTCTTCTTCAGCCGAATATCCCCTTTTGTCCCAAGTAAATTGGTTTGCCTTTTTTCCTATTGCCGAATTTGTTATAATCTGAGGCGTGGTGTTCTTTTGATCTTGGAATTCTTCTTTCATTCAGTTTAGAAGCCAAAGCTATTCACACCTTCCTTGTTCGAATCGTCTGTAATCACAAGGTAATGGTAAATCTTTCGCTTCATTCTTTTCTTTTCGGTCTTATGTTGTGCATAGCCGAAGTGGCTATTTCTCTTAATTCGGATCCTCGACTAATCCCCTCTTTTCTTCTCTTAACATGCCATAGCCGAATCTGTGGAAGTTCAGTTTCTCACTGATCAAGGTAAGGAGTTCTCTCTCGGGTTTCATTTCGACTTCTCACTTTTCATTTCTCTCTGCTATAGCCGAATCTACAACTTTGTTTAGGCCGATCATTTTAGGGATCAAGCAACTCTCTCCTCTTTCTTTAATCATTCAGATTTTGGGAAGTGGTGGTAAGAGTCGAAACCCCTTGTTAGACAACCGCCGTTTTCACTGTGATACCTTACTGATCGAGTTTTCTTCATGGAGGCTAGTGATAACCAGTCTAAGGGGGAATCGATAAGGGAGCCTAAGGGGAGTGGACTCGTAGCCCCTGCTCCCAATTTCAAACAACGTAGGGTGTCAGTGATTCGGGATTTTCTGCCGGGTTATGGAAGGGAGTCGACATCAAATTTGGATAAGCAAATCGTGGTTGTTTGTGCCAGTAAGGGTAAGTGTTAGTAAATCGTACAGTTAGTCGTGGATTATAGATCTTCCATTTTGGTTGCTGTAAGCTAATAGTGTGATGTGTTGGCTAGGTGACGTCGAACGGGAGTGTTTAGTTGTCCACGTAATTAGGTGTGTAATCTCACACCTTTGTTCATTTGTTATGTATTAGTTTGTTTGTCGGCTAAAAGCCGAGATACCCTTAATGGGTAAGCTATGAGATACCCCTAGTGGGTGAGTTTAGAAATGGCCCATGTGAGTAAATTTATGATTATACCCTTTAGGGTAGATTTAGCATGACTGTGTATTCCGCTTATCTGTTATATTGGTACGTTCAGGCATGCACTAAATAATTATATCATGATATGTTGCACGGGATTGGGATATGATATTGATGAATGGGGAAGTGTAATTCGGTGGCTCTGCCACATATTTTGGTGACTCTGTCACATTCTGTATGGTGGCTATGCCACGTATATTTCGTTAATCTGGTGGCTTTGCCACAATTTTGGAGATGAGCAGCGGGACTGCCATCGAGGTGTGTAGCGGATGGAGGGTTGATTGTAGAAATCCCCACAGGTGCGTTAGGCTGGTACGGGTGGTGTGTTAGCCCAGTTTTTTTTGTTAGGGCTGAGGCCCAGTTTGTATCTGAATGGGCTCGGGCCCAGTTAATGCTCGTTAAGGGATTACACACTGAGTTCTTGTAACTCACCCTCTCTGCTTAATTTTTTAGGTGATCCCCAGCATTGAGGATTTGGAGCCGAGGCGGACTCTGTGGTGGCCATACATCGTAACGTCAGTAAATTTCATTTTACTTTACTATAAATTTTACCTTAATTTGGGTTTATGTTTGTAATAAGGCCTCTGGGATTTTAATTTTTGGTTTTGATTTTTAATTCGGTTATTATCTATTGTTAAATGTTCAATACGGGGTTTTTCCTAAAACATTAATGGCTGTTTTCCAAAACAATAACGAATGATTTACAACTTACAAACTTTGGGTTCTCATAAACCTCTAAAATTATTTTCAAAATATCACTATTCAGAAATTCAATGAATCTAAATTCTATTTTAAAACAAGTTTAGGAAATAATATTAGTAATATTAATAACACTGATAACAATCACAACGTTGCTCTTATTTATTTTGAAAACCATAATAGCAAATGCTAAATTATACAAGCAACACAACTTGAATTTTCAACGAAAAGATTCTTTAACAACCATTCCATGTGATATGCCAGATCCGGTCGTAACATCTAGGCCGGGTTTGGGGTATTACAGTGCAAGTAAATGTGAGCAATGTTATATGATATATGTACGGGGTATGGTGAGGTTTGAAATGAGTAAGTATGGTTATGAGGACTTGGATTGTTTTTATTTAGTAAGTAATGTTCTTGATTAATATAGATGTGTTATGATGTATATTGTTTACATATAGACTTACTAAGCTTAAAGCTTACTCCCTTCTCTTTTTCCTTATTTTATAGTGTCGAAGAGCCAACTCGAGATACGAAGATAATCAGAAGATCACCTACACTATCAGCACATCTTGGTATAGTTAGATTTAGCATTTTGAGTATGGCATGTATATGGACTAGACTTAGTTGAATGTCATATTATATTGGCCAAATGTGTTGGCTCATTCAATGATGAATTCTTTTGTATAATGCCATAGTTGATGGCTCTTCCTTATTAATCTATGAAATGATGAGGTTATTCATGAATGTGCAAGTTGCATGGTTGATTTACTTGGTTTAATTATGCATGGATGAGTTGATGGTTTGATGTGATTTATGTTTGTATGAGTTGGGGTGCTAAAAAGAGCTTGGCAAATAGCCTTTCTCTTGTCCATATGGGTAGACACACGAGCGTGTGTCTAGGCCGTCTGTGACACACGGTCAGCCTCATGGGCGTGTGGTTAGGTTATGTGTCCCCCTTACATGCTAGGTTGGCAAGTCAGTATGCTCAGTAGTAACCACACGGGCAGAGACACAGTCGTGTGTCTCAATCGTATGGAAGACACGACCATAGTACATGGGTGTGTGCCCAGGCCGTGTGAAGTCTGCACCTAAATTAGGAATTTAATTTGCCACACGATCGAAGGACACGGGCATGTGCCTTGGCCGTGTGACATTTATAGGGTGATAACGTCAGAAACAGAATGATAAGGTTTTTGCACACAGGCGTGCCGTTTCCATGTGAGGGACACGGGCCATAGACACGGGCGTGTGTCCCGCCATGTGAAAACCCTTGTAGGTTCGAATTGAGAAATAAATCCACACGGATGTGGAACACAGGCATGTGATATGCCACACGGGCGTGTCCTTTTCTCCACTCAGGCGTGTGGGCTGTTTGATGAAAGTTTTCTAAGTCTTTTTAGGGATCTTTTAAAGAGTTCGATTTGGTCCCGAACCATTCCTAAAGCGTGATTTAAGCCTCGTAGGCTTGTTTAAGAGGTGATATGAAATTTTTTTAAATTTGAGTGGAAAATCATGTCTCGAGTTGTATAATTGTTTGCGTATAAGTCTAGTAATGCCTCATACCCTGTTCCGACGTTGAATACGGGTAAGGGGTGTTACATTTAGTGGTATCAAAGCTATGGTTTAGTAGGTTCTCGGACTACCGTAGCGTGTGTGAGAGACTAGCTATACATGCCATAAATTTATATTGATAGTGTGGTGACTCCTGAAAATTTTAAACTGTGTTTTCATATAGTAAATGGATCCCAACCGAGCTACTGCTGATGACGCTGCTAGTAATGCGCCAACTCCCACGCAAGGGACTGTGCCTGTAGAAAGTAGACCCAAAACTTTTGGTCATGGAGAAGAGGCTCGGGAAGCCTTTCTCTAGATGATGAGTAACTAGTACACTGATTTTGTACGAGCAAACCCTAATGCTCAACCTCCTCCACCCCCACCTATACCTCAGCCAGTCCCCGTGGCTCCCCAAGGTATAGATTTGGTAAGGATGACTAAACCCCCGGTCGATAAGATTTGAAAGCAAGAGGCCGAGGAATTTAGAGCCAATATAGATTATGACCCTGAGAAAGTAGAGTTCTGGCTCGAAAACTCCATGAGGGTGTTTTATGAACTTTCTTACACACCCGAGGAAAGCTTAAAATGTGTTGTGTCATTAATGGGGGACTCAGCATACCGCTGGTGGAAAACATTAACATCTGTAGTTTCAAGGGAAAGAGTGACATGAGAATTCTTCTTAGAAGAGTTCTGAAAGAAGTACATAAGTCAACAATTCATTAATCGAAAACGGAGTGAATTTCTTGAATTGAAGCAAGGCAAAATGACTGTGGCAGAGTATGAACGTGAATTCATCAGAATCAGTAAGTATGCTCAAGAGTGTGTGTCTACAGAAGCTATTATGTGCAAGAGGTTCGAAGATGGGCTAAATGAGGATATTAGATTGCTAGTTGGGATCTTGGAGTTGAAGGAATTCGTAATATTGGTCGATAGAGCTTGCAAGGTTGAAAAGTTGAATAAGGAAAAGAGAAAATCTATGATTGAGGCTGAGATGCAAGGAAGAGACCGATGAGTAAGTCGTTCCAAACTCAATCAAAGAGATCCAAAGAAGCGAACCCTCAGACTAATGCTTCAACTGGGTGTTCACACTGAGATCGTGGTAACACATATTCGGGTTCGAGAGTCCAAGCCACCTCGATGGCAAGCGTGGGCAATGCGAAGTCAAATAAACTGGAGTGTCCAAATTGTGGTAGACAACATACTGGGGAGTGTCAGGGAAACAATCGAACTTGCTACAAATATGGTTCACCAGACCACTTCATTCGAAACTGTCCTGAAAAGGATGAGAGAGAAAAAAAACAAGAAGTAAGAGCGAGCAATGTACCTTCGAGGAGTAGACCACAAAGGAACCCGGTTAGTGGGACTAGAAGTAGAGGTGCGCCTAGAGATTCTGCTGTGAGATCAGAGGGTATAGCACCTGCAAGGACTTATGCCATTCGCGCTCGCGAAGAGGCATCATCTTCAGATGTGATAACGGGTACTTTTTCTCTTCATGATATTCCTATTTGCTTTGATTGATCTGGGGTCTACCCATTCCTATATTTGTATAAAATTAGTGTCTAGCATGAATATGATTGTTGAGTCTGCAGAATTTGTGATAAAAGTGTCAAACCCATTAGGCAAATATGTGCTAGTTGACAAAGTGTGTAGAAATTTTCCCTTGACAATTAGAGGTTATTGTTTTCCGGCTAACCTCATGTTGTTCCCGTTTGATGAATTTGACCTAATTCTTGGCATGGATTGGTTGACTGCTCATAATGTTTTAGTAAACTGTGGTAGTAAGTTTATTAAACTGAGATGTGTAAATGGAGATATTATTTGGGTTGATTCAGGTAAATCGGATAGTTTGTCTGTAATGATTTCATCTATGGTAGCTGAGAAATACATGAGAAAAGGGTATGAGTCCAATCTCGTATTTGTGTTAAATACCCAAGAGTCAGAAGTAAAGATTGAAACAAAGCCTATGGTATGCGAGTATCTGGACGTGTTTCCAGAAGAGTTACCCAGATTGCCTCCAGTTAGAGAAGTCGAGTTTGGCATTGAGATAGTTCCGGGTACAGCACCTATTTCGGTTGCCCCGTATAGGATGGCACTGTTAGAGTTAAAAGAGTTGAAGGTTCAGTTGCAAGAGTTAACGGATAAGGGTTTTGCAAGACCGAGTTATTCACCGTAGGGTGCTTCGATACTTTTTGTGAAAAAGAAAGACGGGTCGATGAGATTGTTTATAGACTACAAATAGCTCAACAAGGTGACAGTGAAGAATAAGTATCCTTTGCCAATGATAGATGATTTGTTCGACCAATTGAAGGGAGCCATGGTGTTTTCTAAGATAGACCTTAGATCTGGCTATTACCAGTTGAGAGTTTAAGGAGCAAGATGTGTCGAAAACTGCATGTCGGACAAGGTATGGCCATTACGAGTTCCTTGTCATGCCCTTTGGCTTAACGAATGCTCCTGCGGTATTTATGGATTTAATAAACCGTATTTTTCGACCGTACTTGGACAAATTTGTAGTTGTTTTTATCGATGACATACTAATTTATTCTCGAGATGAGAGTGAGCACGCGGAGCACCTAAGAACTATTTTGCAGACTCTAAAAGACAAGCAGTTGTATGCTAAGTTTAGCAAGTGTGAGTTTTGGCTCCGAGAGGTCAGATTCTTAGGACACATCGTGTCGGGTGATGGAATTAGAGTTGATTTGAGTAAGATCTCGGCTATTGTTGAGTGGAACCGCTGAGGAATGTGCCAGACATTAGGAGCTTTTTGGGCTTAGCGGGTTACTACAGACGATTTGTCAAGGGATTTTCCATGATAGCTACTCCGGTGACGAGGCTATGGCATAAAGATGTGAAGTTTGAGTGGACAGAAAAGTGCCAACAGAGTTTCGAGAGATTGAAGGCATTGTTGACTGAAGCACTAGTTTTGGTACAACCTGAGTCGGGAAAGGAGTTAGGAATATACAATGACGCGTCAATGAATAGTCTTGGTTGTGTGCTGATGCAATAGGGTAAAGTAGTAGCTTATGCCTCGAGACAGCTAAAACTGCATGAAAAGAATTATCCGACTCACGATTTGGAGTTGGCTGCTATCGTTTTTGCTTTGAAGATTTGGCGTCATTATTTCTATGGTGAAAAGTGCCGAATCTTTATCGATCACAAAAGTTTGAAGTACATGATGAACCAAAAGGATTTGAATTTGCGACAACGGTGGTGGCTCGAATTATTGAAGGATTATGAGTTAGTAATCGATTACTACTCGAGGAAAGCGAATGTGGTTGCGGATGCCTTGAGCAGAAAATCCCTGTATGCTTTGAGATCCATGAATACGAGCTTAGCATTGTCTGATGATGGTTCTATATTGGTCGAGTTGAGGGCTAGACCATTATTTCTTCAGCAGATACGTGAAGCTCAAAAGAATGATAGTGAAATGCAAGTTAAGAGAGCTCAATGTGAATCGGGAAATAACTTTGACTTTCAGATTGGTTCAGATGATTGTTTGATGTTTCATGATAGAGTTTGTGTACCTAAAGATGATGAGTTGATCTGGAAATTTTTACATGAGGCACACAATGGTTGCTTGTCAGTACATCTGGGTAGCACAAAAATGTATAATGACTTGAAGAAGTTGTATTGGTGGCCGGGTATGAAAAGAGATATCTCCGAGTTTGTTACTAAGTGTTTGATCTGTCAACAAGTGAAAGCCGAACATCAAGTACCTTTGGGATTACTTCAGCCGGTGATTGTTCCCAAGTGGAAGTGGGGCCGAATCACGATGGATTTTGTAACGGGGTTACCTATAACTCCAAAAAAGAAAGATGTTGTGTGGGTTATCGTTGATAGATTAATGAAATCAGCTCACTTTATACCGGTACGTGTTGATTACTCACTTGACAAGTTGCTTGAACTGTATATTGCTGAAATTGTGAGATTACATGGGGTGCCTATATCCATTATCTCGGATAGAGATCCAAGGTTTACTTTAAGGTTTTGGAAAAAGTTGCAAGAAGCCTTAGGTACGAAATTGAATCTTAGTACTGCGTTCCATCCGCAAACCGGTGGCCAATCTGAAAGAGTGATTCAAGTTCTCGAGGATATGCTCCGATGCTGTGTTTTAGAGTTCAAAGATAGTTGGGAAAAATATCTACCTTTGGTTGAATTTGCCTACAACAATAGTTATCAGTTGAGTATACGGATGTCACCGTACGAAGCATTATATGGTCGCAAGTTCGGACTCCTTTGTATTGGATCAAGCTTAGTGAGAAGCAAATTCACGAGGTTGATCTAGTTAGAGAAACCGAAGAGAAAGTGAAAGTGATCCGTGGTAGTCTGAAAGCTACTTCAGATCGACAGAAGTCATACACGAATTTGAAAAGGAAAGAAATTGAGTTTTAGGTGGGCGATAAAGTATTCCTGAAAGTATCCCCGTGGAAGAAAATATTGAGATTTGGTCGAAAGGGAAAATTGAGTCCGCGATACATAGGGCCGTATGAGATTATTGAAATGATTGGACCAGTAGCTTACCGATTGGCTTTGTCGGAAGAGTTAGAGAGAATACACAATGTGTTTCATGTGTCAATGTTGCGACGATATCGTTTCGATCCTTCGCATGTAATTCTTCCGACTGAAATTAAGATACGACCGGATATGACCTATGAGGAGGAACCAATTAAGATTTTGGCTCGAGAGGTTAAGTAGTTGAGGAACAAAAGTATAGCCTTAGTGAAAGTGTTGTGGCAAAAACATGGTGTAGAAGAGGCTACGTGGGAACCGAAAGAATCCATGAGAGAACAGTACCCAAACCTCTTTACCGGTAAGATTTTCGGGGACAAAAATCTCTAAATGGGGGAGAGTTGTAACAGCCCGAGTTTGGGGCTAGTCGGAACAGTGGTTTTGGATTCACTAATCCGAGACCAGGGAAATTATTTTTATTATTATTATATGTGTTATATCATGATTATACGGGTGCATGAAAATTTTGGTGCATTAATTTTGGTGATTGCATGCTTAATTGCGAAAAAGGACTAAATCGCATAAAGTGCAAAAGTTTTATTTTATAAGCTAGAGGTGTCTAATAGCTATAGAATATTAAATTGGAGGTCCTTAATGTACAATTAGGCCTTCCTAAGGGTGACGGCCGACCAAGGGGACAAGAGAATTAAAATTTGGTCAATGTTTGGTGACATTAGGTGACTAAATGAAAAAAATAAGATAAAATAAAGAAAAGGCTATCATCTTTTCATTTCTTTTCTTCTTCCACTGATTTTTACACTCAAGAAAGGGCTATGGAAGCTTGAAAATTTCAGCAATCTTTAATCCTTGCTAGTAAGTGTTCTTGATGGTTATTTTTAATAATTTTTGTACTTTTGGAACCCCTAAAGCTTAAGCTAGCTAATGAGGGCACTATTTTACAAATTGGTTGAAAGTTTAGGGATTTTCCATGAGAGTGCTTATGTTGTTTGCTGAGTTTTTAGGGAAGAAAATGAATTATGGTTGTTAAATAAACAACTTTAGTGAAAAGTGTTTCCATGAAAACACCTAAAAGGACCTTTTTGTAAAGGTTGTAAATTGAGTAGTGATAGGCTCGAAACTAACAATTATTTCGACAAAGGCAAGCATACCTATCGAACAGTAGTATAGCTGTGGTGAGTCAAAAATATCTTATCCTCAAGGACCAAGAGTACTAGTGTTAACTATCTTTTTATTATCTAGCCTAATAATTAAGGGGATTTATTTTTAATCTAAAATTAACTAACTAATTTAACTAACTAAATTGCTATGAACGTGACAAAGAGTGAATTGGAAAAATATGTTTGGACAACTTATATGAGATAGGCAATACCTAAGGAAGAATCCACCTAGACTTCACTTATTACTTTTGATTTATATGATTTATTCACTTGACTTAATTCGTAGAAATCCCTGATTTATGTTAATAACTCTTTCAAGACTAAAAACAACTGACTCTAGGTTGATTAATTGAAATCTCTTTCTAATTAAAACCCCTATTTTCGTATTAACTCTATCTATGGATTCCCTTATTAGGTTTGACCCTAATCCGGCAGATTTTCATCGCCCTATTTCTAGGGTTGCAATCAACTCCGCTTAATTAAATTGATCTACTCTTAGACAAGGACTTTTGCTCCACTGAATAAGCACATTCGACTTGAATCAATAACCTGAATTATCAAACAAGAATAAGAACTCACAATTAAGAATAAACACAAGTATTTATCTCATAAATCAAATAATAATAATATTTGTCTTAGGTTTCATCCCCTCAGGTATTTGAGGGATTTAGTTCATACTGATAGAGGGAAACATATTAGAATAGGGAAAACAACAAAACATAAGAAAACCCAAAAACTTCTAAAGAACTTGATGGGAGATTCTCAGTCTTGATGCAGATCCTTCTCCTAAACTATTCCCGACGGCTGTCTTGGAGTATTTTCTGCCCTCTACTCGGCGTCTATTCGACGTCCTGTCGACCTCCCCCCTTTAGGTTTCCCCCTAGGGTGTTTATATAGGCTTTGAGATGCCTTACTTGGCCCACAAGTATCCTATTTTGAAAAGAATTCATCTAGGTTTCGGCAGGGACACGCCCGTGTGACACATCCATGGTGGACTCCTTCGGTCATGGTCGATTCTGCTCGCCACACACGGCCGTGTGATCTGCCCGTGGTCGATAGTCCAGGTCATAGTTGATTCTACTCGGAACACAAGGCCGTGTCCAATGGTCCAGGCCATGTTGATTTCCTAGGTAGGCCAATTTTGTCCCTTTTTAGCCCATTTCTCGTCCTTTTCAACTTCCTAAGCTCTCTTGAGTATAAAACATGAAATTAAGAGATTAGAAGTATCGAATTCATCAAATTCAATGGAAAATCATCCAAAATTAAGCCAAGCATGGGGTTACAATATGTGTAAATTGTGGTTTATCAAGTAGTAAATGCATGGAATGATTGGTATTGTGAGTTGTTATAAGAGTAATAAATGTTCAGCTAGGCTTGTTAAATGAGGAAATTTGATGAAAAACGATTTACGAGCCTAGGAGTAAAATCATAATTTTGCCAAAGTATAAGGACCAAACGGTAATTTTTGCCAAAGTAGAAATTTTGAAGTGTCTTGATTTATGTAGTGATTAAATGAGTAAATTTCATAATTATAGATCAAGAAGAACGTGGAATCAACCTTGACCAGGGAAAAGGCAAGGTTACGGACTAAATTGCAAACTGACATATTTTGTATCGAGGTAAGTTTATGTGGAAATGATACATCCTTATTACGTATGTTTTATCTATTAATGCATTGTGTGGATGTAAATGCTTATTAGTGAGAATTATAAAAAAAATGGTAGAAAATAAGGAAATTCTCAGATGAACCTTCGTGATAGGAATATGGGTACGGATATATATATCCTTAAGTATGTAATTATTATTGTTGGTGGGCTGTGTGCGATACCACCTTGTTATTTATTAACGACGGGTTGTGTGCGATACCATCGTAATTACTATCATTGGTGGGTTGTGTGCGATACCACCGTAAACATGTAATTAATGGTGGGCTTTGTGCGATACCACCTTGTAAATTATTAAATGCTGGGCTGTGTGCGAAACCACCAAGTATCCAATAATATACCGAAGTGTTCATCGAGAAACTTGTCTAAGTGAAATTACATGTGGCTTTGTGGTGATAAGTGCAGGGTATAAGTACAAGTAAATGTGAGCAATGTTATATGATATATGTATAGGGTATGGTGAGGTTTGAAATGAGTAAGTATGGTTATGAGGACTTGGATTGTTTTTATTTAGTAAGTAATGTTCTTAATTAATAAAGATATGTTATGATGTATATTGTTTACATATAGACTTACTAAGCTTAAAGCTTACTCCCTTCTCTTTTCCCTTATTTTATAGTGTCGAAGAGCCAACTCGAGATACGGAGATAATCAGAAGATCACCCACACTATCAGCACATCTTGGTATAGCTAGATTTAGCATTTTGAGTATGGCATGTATAGGGACTAGACTTAGTTGAATGTCATATTATTTTGGCCAAATGTGTTGGCTCATTCAAGGATGAATTCTTTTATATAAGGCCATAGTTGATGGCTCTTCCTTATTAATCTATGAAATGATGAGGTTATTCATGAATGTGCAAGTTGCATGGTTGATTTACTTGGTTTAATTATGCATGGATGAGTTGATGGTTTGATGTGATTTATGTTTGTATAAGTTGGGGTGGTAGAAAGAGCTTGGCAAATAGCCTTGTTCTTGTCCACACGGGTAGGCGTGTGTCTAGGCCGTGTGTGACACACGATCAGCCTTATGGGCGTGTGGTTGGGCTGTGTGTCCCCCTTGCATGCTAGGTTGGCAAGTCAGTATGCTCAGTAGTAACCACACGAGTAGAGACACGGTCGTGTGTCTCAACCGTGTTGAAGACATGGCCATAGTACATGGGTGTCTGCCCAGGCCGTGTGAAGTCTGTACCTGAATTAGGAATTTAATTCGCCACACGGTCGAAGGACACGGGCATGTGGCTTGGTCGTGTGACATTTATGGGGTGATGATGTTAGAAACAGAATGCTAAGGTTTTTGCACATGGGCTAAGACATGGGCGTGTCGTGGCCGTGTGAGGGACACGGGCCATAGACACGGGCTGTAACACCCCTAACCCATATCCGTCGCCGGACTAGGGTTACGAGGCATCACCGAATAAAACACAACTCAAAACAGGCATATAATTTTTTTTTAAGTAACACATATATTCCCTAATAAAATTTGTCCATTACATAATATATCAGTTTAACATAATTAATATTCAAATCGTATTTAGTGTTTGCATATTAATTCATCTAAACATAGTAAAACTGCACATTTTAACAATACAATCAAGACATTTTAATCTCTGTAAATTCAAACATATATATATAGCATTTTATACAACCATGCAAATAGACATCTATTATCTCAATTTTCATTTGATAATCCATCACCAATTTAACATATACCTAGTCAATTTGAATCATTTCAAATCTATACTCATAACCTATAATAATTCATACCTGCATAGTTCACCTGTATAACTAACATTTTGTACATACATATGAATGAATTAATTATGTAAGGTTGAATACCTTTACAAATATCCACATGATTTCCATTTATAAATTTATTCATATTGAGCCGAATGCACATATATAATTACATAAATTTTCTTATCCAAATTTTTATTATTTCATGTAAGCAAAGTTCCATCTAACATTTACCAATACCTAATTCATAAATTAATCATAAGGCTACGTACATTTGCATAACAAATAGTCATCCTTATCAATTCCACAATATGACTGAATATAAATATACATATACACATATGCAAAGACACATTTGATCATAATTCATTTAATAAGTAATTCAAACTTCACACAATACGTAACAAATATACCTTTATACATTACCTAATCGAATACAACATGTCCATAACATCATCATCTACTATAGCCAAAATATACAAGTACGCATTCAATTCGAATTCACATCTTCACTAATTCATTCCATCATGCAAAGTGTACTAATATATATATATATATATATATATATATGTATCAACCACATTTCTAGATTCAATAAAACTACTTATAAACATCATTAATACTTACCTACTATGGACATACTCTATCATCAATATGCATAAGTATAATCTCATTCTCAATAACCATCACAAACCATCAGCAAAGATAGCAAATCAATCAAAAGAGGATAAGCCAATTTCACATGGCTATTAATTGTATACAAAAGTACTCGGTTTATATCCACCCTTTTATTATGCTATACATGCCATATATTCGTAATTAACATAGCCAAAATACCAAAGTAGACTGTCGATAGTGTGACAAGTCTTGCTGACGATCCCCGAGCTCGTAACGTATATCCAAAATCTATAAAACAGAGGTAGATAGAAAAACACAAAGTAAGCTATTTAAGCTTAGTAAGTTCATAAGCAAGTTAATAACAATCAACTTAACAAGATCAATTATACAAAATTATAACAAACACTTTAAATAATCCACATACATAAATACTTACTAAAGTTCAATATCAAATCACATCTTACCAAATTTAGCCAAATACATCAAATTAGAAACGTATATATATATTTCACATGCTCATACATTAGATTTTGTCCCAACGAACTATACATCTAACTTACCTTTCTTTTTATAGCATAGTTTATATACATACCTGAATTCTTTTAACTCAAATTACATATTGGCCTTCACTTACACATGCCCATTGAACCATTCGGAATTAAAAAGGATACGTGGATAGTCGGAAGCTCGTACAATGCCAACGTCCCAGACGTGGTCTTACATGTAATCACATATCGATGCCACTGTCCCAGACAGGGTCTTACACGTAAAAACAAGTCGATGCCAATGTCCCAGACGTGGTCTTACATGATAACACATATCAGATATCCTATGTCATGACATATGTATCCTAACTATTCCTAAGGTTCGTACGGGGCTTACGGATGTCGAAACTCGATTGAATCAAGCTTGGAAGTTAGCCAAATCACATTGTTTACATTCGGCCATGGTATATATATATTCAAATAATTCAATTTGTTACATAACAAATATATATTCATAGTTATATCAACTTTTAAATGCTTACGAACTTACCTCGGACGTCGACGACTACGAAATCGGCTATTCGACCACTTTTGTCTTTCCCCGATCCAAATCCGATTTCTTTAATTCTTGATCTAAACATGTTCAAATTAAGCTCATTCAAACATACTTTCATTCAATTTAGTCCAAAAACATATAAATGGGTAAATTACCATTTTACCCCTGACATTTACAATTTTTACAATTTAGTCCCTATTGCACAAAACACAAAATACACCAAATTTCTCCATACCCAAGCTAGGCCGAATATTACCCATGTATATACAAGCCCATATAATTCATTAATTTTGCATTTTAACCCCTCTAAAATTTATTTTTGCAATTTAATCCTAATTACTCAATTTCATCAAAAATTCAAAGACAAAACTTGTTAATCTAACACATATAATTCATATTTTATCACCAAAAATCAAAAACCACAAGATACCATCAATGGTGAAACACAAAATCATCATCACAATCAAAAATTAAAACATGGGTTTTGTTCATTTCTAAGCAACGATCTCAAAAACGTAAAAATTATCAAAAACCGAACAAAAATGAACCTTTAATCAAGCTTCAAAGTGCCAAACTTTAGCCTTTGTTCTTTGTTCTTTTCTTTTTTTAAGTTTCGGTGAAAAGAAAGAATGAAAACATAGTTTATTTTATGTTAACATTATCATATATATATATTTTAGTAATTAAATAAATTTTATAACCTTAATTTATAAATTATAAAATCACATATATCATGCCACCACCGCCCAATTCATTTAATATTGGGCTATTTATTTCTTAAAGGCTTCTATTTTAAAAGCGAAGTGCAAATTAGCCCCTTTTAGAAATAACCACCTAATTTTCACTTTATGCGATTAAGTCCTTTTATTTAATCGGACACCTAAACAACAAAATTAAGTCACGAAAATTTAACACAAACAATTCACACATAATAAATACGAAAAATAATTTTAAAATATTTTTCGGACTCGGATTTGTGGTCCCGAAACTACTTTTCCGGTTAGGGTCAAAATCGGGCTGTTACACGGGCGCGTGTCCGGCCGTGTGAAAACCCTTATAGGTTCGAATTGAGAAATAAATCCACACGGGTGTGGAACACGGGCATGTGATATGCCACACGGGCGTGTCCTTTTCTCCACTCAGGTGTGTGGACTATTTGGTGAAAGTTTTCTAAGTCTTTTTAGGGATCTTTTAAAGAGTTCGATTTGGTCCCGAACTGTTCCTAAAGTGTGATTTAGGCCTCGTAGGCTTGTTTAAGAGGTGATATGAAAAGTTTTTAAATTTGAGTGGAAAATCATGTCTCGAGTTGTATAATTGTTTGCGTATAAGTCTAGTAATGCCTCGTACCCTATTCCGGCGTTGAATACGGGTAAGGGGTGTTACAGCCCTGATAAGAAAAGTGGTGAAGATGTTGGAATTTGATTTAAAGCAGCTTATGTTTGATCAAATGGTAATTCATGCTAAAAGGTACAAGCTAGACATCTTTTACCATTTCCCTTTTTGATTTTTCAAGTACTTATTACACAAGATTCGAGGTTAGTAAATGTCACTAAACAATGTAAAAGAGCAGTTCTTGAACTCATGTTCTCTCCCAAGTGTCTTAAGGTAAAGCATGTCACCACAGATGCATTTGAACAGCATGTTGAAGAAAAACAAAACCTAACCGCAGTGGAAGATAAAGTGCCCACTCCTTTGGCACCTTGAGCAACATTTTTGGATTCAACAAGAGGGTGATTGATCGTTTGACTTTCTCTACTAAATCTCATAATTGAATTATTTCCAAGCTTAAGGCCGAAATCACAATGATCTGACATATATGAGATAGAGAGATTGCCTTGAGGAATGATCTCCAATGCTCTTGATGCTTACAAAATTGTTCGCTCAGTCCAGTAATCTTGTACTCCTGATTGGATGGATTAACTTTTATCCTCAAATTCTTCAACACTTGTTTAGCCTTGATCCAATCCAGATAGTAAAGACTTATAGAATTTTGATTGGCAATTGTCTTAAGCAAAAAGGAGTATAATGGAAGCTGGTAGCTAAGTGTATAATGGAAGTTGTATGTTTATGTGGAATCAATTATGTCGACGGTGAAATATCTTGATTTGCTTTTATGATGTTTGTTGATAATGATTGCTTACTTAGATATAAATTCAGTATTTTGATTGTTAATGCAAATTCTACAAAAAGCATTTATAGTCGATTTAAGTGGTTATGCTCTAAGTTAAGTATATTAGAGTAAGGATTGTGCTGGGGGAGAGCTATGGTTGTCTCTAGTGATTAGCTTTCTATGTTGTTTGATTTTGTTCAAAAAATTGCCAAAGGGAGAGATTGTTGAGAAAATTTATGAAGGAGCATTCTAAATGGCATTCAGCTGCTACCATTCATCCTTGCAACAGTGCAACAAAACTTACCACATTTGGTGTTGGCAATTTATTGAAATATTTTTTTTAGGCTATTAATTGTGTTGATATTCTGAAGATATGAAAGGCCAATTACTAAAACCAATTTGTTTCTTTGTGAATATTGGATTGGATTGAAAAATTATGACCCTTGGATTATGGAGAATTGTTTGGATTAAATTGAAGTTTACCTTGAAGACTGAATCTCCATCAAATCACGTTTTATTGGGCTTTGTTAGTATATTATTTTTGCTATATTGTAGTTGTTGATTTTAAGGGGCTGCATTGTATTTAATCACGAGTATGTTAGCAAGTCAAATATATATTACGAGGCTTGTATAGGTTATGTATGAGAGCATCTTGAGAGTACTTTATTTGTTCATTGAGGAGCTGATTGTGTGAATGCATTTAAAGTTTAAACAGTTTATGTCTACAGTCTAAATTTTCAAGGGGAATTTAGAAGTAAATGTTATAGTCTTTAGATTCAAAGGTGAGATCTCTATACTTGTGGTGTAATAAAGTATAATTCACTTGTTGTATTGTGGATTAAAGATAATAAAATTACTTTTTGAGTTAGGCTCCGTAGATATAAGGAAATCGAATTGTATAAACAAACCTTGGTAATCTTTGCTATTCTGTTTGCACAGTTTTCTCAATACTAACAGTGATGACCACTACAATTAAACACTTCCATTCAACTTAGACAATTCCAACCATTAACGACTTTAAATCCCAACAAATTATATTAATATCATACAATTATCCATTTCCTATCCGACCATGAGTACCTTATGTGTAGATTGGAAGGTAAGAAAGAAAAAATTTGTGTCTGCATAGCTTCATCTCGAATAGGGACAAAGACTTGAAGTCACAAAGGAATTTTCCAAATGATTGTCGAAGAAAATCTAGGACAACGAAAGAACAATCCATGACCATGATACTATCTCAACAGCAAAAGAAGTGCCTAAAGGCTAGCCTGGTCTAGCTTGCCACCTTCACTTCACAAATCACCTGAGAAAATAATATAATATGACATTAAAATAGACGACTAAGAGCTTAGCTGAGCTACATTGCGCTTCGCTGTCCCCTAAAATAAAGACTCAACCTGAAACCTTCCAATAAAAAGCATATATATTATTCTCTCAACTTTATTCCAAGCATTGATTCAAGGAAAAGAATGCGAAGTGTAATGTGTTTGTGATTAATGGTTAATATATTATGTTTATTGAAATGTCACTAATGCAATGATTATTGATACCAGTTAACGTTGCTGATATGGGAAGTGTGGGAAGGAAGGACGAGAGCATGCTGGATGGCCTTGGGAAGGGTACATTTTGGGAACAGAATAGAGTTTTATTATTATATGGCAAGAGAATTTGAGGAGTGATTAGGAGGTATGGAATGTGAATGGCTTGTATTGGGGGGCTGGGGATGATGGTGGTGGGTCTGATGATGGGCTGATGGGTGATGGCGATGCATGCCAGCAGCTTTACTCTCTCTCTCTCTTTAACCCAAATGGCACGCCTGCCTGCTTGCCTGCTCCCACTAAAACCACCTACTATATTGCTAACATTTTACATTCTCTCTCTCGCTCTCCGTGCCTTTCTGAATGAAAAGCTATCCCACTAAACCCAATTGGTGATATTGCCCTTGTTTATCTTTTCTTTCTCCATCTCTTTCATCTTTTGTCAGTCCCAAATTCTATGCCTAAAAACACCAGCTAGCAGCTACTCCATTCCACTTTCCAAGTTTTTACCGAAACTCCTCCCCCCATATTGGTCAATTCCCCCATGAATATAAAAGAAAACAAAGCAGCCCCTAGAAGAATAAAGCTACTATAAACTCTCCCCCGCTTACTCACTTAGATTCCCAACACCTTCCTTTCTTCCCTTTTCTTTTTCAAGGGTTTTTTTTATTCATGAGTACCCTTATATACAATAACCATAGTAATTTAAAAAGAAAAACCCAATTAGTAAAAAGCTCTCCCATGTTGTTAGTACAAAGCTCTCCACCCCTCCAATCCCAAATTCAACAGCTTCAATCCAAAGTTTATTTATGTTGGTCTTTGGGTTGTTTAATTTGGTGTTAGATGGATACCTTGTTTAGACTCGTGAGTCTCCAATCATCGGATCAATCTTTCAACTCTAGTAGAACTTCTAGCAGCTCTAGATCCTCTAAACAAAAATATCACATTCACTACCAACAAGAGGACCAAGAATGCTTCAACTGTTTCATGGATGAAGATGACTACTCTTCGTCTTCTTCTCAACACGTCTATCCTTATCATCATCATCAACCCCACCTTTCTCCCACCACAAAAAACACTTCCACCGCTACCGCTCACCATGTTTTTCAAACCTCTGGCTCTTATTTCTCTACTTTCTCCCTTGCTTGGGACCTAAACTTTGATTTCTCCGGCAAGTGGGCTACCGATATCCTCCTCGAAACAGCAACCGCTATTTCTGACAGAAACGCTGGACGTGTCCAACAACTCATGTGGATGCTCAATGAACTTAGCTCACCTTACGGTGACACAGAGCAAAAGATGGCTTCTTACTTTCTTCAAGCCTTGTTTAGCCGCATTACCGACACTGGAGAGCGTTGCTATCGAACGTTAGACACAGTATCTGATAAAACCTGTTCATTCGAATCAACAAGAAAGATGGTATTGAAGTTTCAAGAGGTAAGTCCTTGGACTACTTTTGGTCACGTAGCTTGTAATGGTGCAGTCATGGAAGCATTCGAAGGCGAAAGAAAATTACATATAATAGATATCAGCAACACTTATTGCACCCAATGGCCTACATTGCTTGAAGCCCTAGCTACCCGCACCGACGAAACCCCAAATTTAAGGCTAACCACTATTGTTCCTAGCAAAAAAGGTGGGGTTTCGGGAGTTTCAGTCAAAAAAGTAATGAAAGAAATAGGAAACAGAATGGTAAAGTTTGCTAGGCTTATGGGAGTTCCCTTTAAATTCAAAGTGATACACCATCCCGGCGATTTATGTGACTTAGATTTATCAGAACTTGATATTAACGAAGATGAAGCGTTAGCCATCAACTTTGTTGGCACATTACATTCCATCACAGCCGTTGATAATCGTAGGGATCTTATGATATCGAATTTCAGGAGATTGCAACCAAGGATAATCACGGTGATCGAAGAAGAAGCTGATCTTGACGTTGGGGTTGACGGGTTGGAGTTCGTTAAAGGTTTTCACGAATGTTTAAGATGGTTTAGGGTTTACTTTGAAGCCTTAGATTATTGTTTTGAGAGAACAAGCAATGTAAGGTTGATGCTGGAACAAGCAGCTGGTCGAGCCATAGTTGATTTGGTGGCTTGTTCGCCGTCCATGTCCATTGAGATGCGGGAGCCAGCGACCCGCTGGTCCTGGCGGTTTAAAGCAAGTGGATTTAACCCCGTGGTTCTGAGTGATGAAGTGTGCGATGATGTACGCGCCTTGTTAAGAAGGTACAAGGAAGGTTGGTCAATGGCACGGTGTCCTGACTCCGGAATATTCTTGTCTTGGAAAGACCAACCGGTAGTTTGGGCCTGTGCATGGCGGCCTTGACGAGGGCGATATATGTGTTTTTCCTTTGAGTGCATGGACGGATTCAAATGTGTGCTATGTTTTTCTCGGACGTGTAATGAGATTTGTTAAAGGGAGATAGAAGGAAGTGGGGGTGTCCAGAATTTGCTTTTTGATTTGGGTAAATCGATTTTCAGTAATTATAATCAATCAATCAATCAATCTTTGTTTTAATTATTTTGTGTATGAAAATCAAATCAAATATATTATGGTGTTTGGTTCTGATCAATTTCTTTTCTCATTTCTATATTATATATTAGTTTTAAATGAGTTTATAATATAATAAGTTGTACTTTTATATATAATAAGTTATTAAAATTAAATTTATATTTAATATCATATTTAAAACTATTATTTACAATAATAGATATCATATTTTACTAAATTATTATATAAAAAAATAACACGTTGTGACATGACTACAAAAGCCCAAGAAACAAAAGGCCCAAACAGCCTAAAACATTTATCTTAAGAGTATACCCAGTAAAGCATGATGAGAAAGGTTACGTGAGAAGCATATGAGAGGCAACCATAAAAGGTCTCCAACAATCCTTACCCACCCTTCATCGTCTTCAACTTTGGTTTGAGAGCGATCGGAGTGCCAACTTCAGGGTTCTATATTTTTTCCTTTTTTTGGAAAACCTTTCACCCCAATACCAAAAGTAAAATCAAGCATCAACATATAATAACATAATCTGTTATATATTTACTCTTTATCTTTATTAAGTTTATTTTTATATTATGTAATATATATGTTTTCAACATATGTTATATAATACTACAAATCCTATTACACGTATATGCATATGGAAACTATAAATTTAAAACACATATGTTTGTTTAAAAGTAACATACAACGAACAATAAAACATATGGTTTGGAGCCCGTTAATCATAATAACACATAAAATATGTACGATATTAAAATTAAAAAATTAAATTAAATTATGAGTAAAACAAAATTTAAACAAATAAATCATAATAAATGCATTATATTTATTTGCTAATGAAGATAATAAATTATGAATAGTAAAATCAAAATGTATAAAATAATACATGGAGGTCCTAATCATTAAGATGGGGTTGGTATATTTTGGGTTTAAAAGGGAATAATTGATTATATCAAATAATAAAAAATTAATTAAATTAATAAGTGCTAAATATAATGATAAGATATATTGTAATAAGACAAGTTCTAATTTTATAAACGATATTATTTAAAATGGTAACTACAAATTCTGAACATAAGAAATTTAATTAAAATTTGCAATTATTTACAAAATATGAAAAAGAAAAATATAGGTCCTTCCATATCTAGTTTGGGGCCTAAGAATATTAGAACGGCCACTAGTTAATAGGGGTTGGGTTGTTCCAATTATGAGGAATCTTAAAAAGATGTTTAGTCATAAGTGACATATCCCTGTCACGCTTTGTGTTGATGTGGCCCGACTATTTCTCTCTAGTGTCTACTTTCTTTTTTTTCTTTTTACCTACTTTCTTTTATTTAAGTAGAATTTTTCTCCTACCCTCTACAATTTCATTTTCATTTATTCTGAAAATGAAAATTAATAAGGGGAGAAACAAGAAGGCGAGGTGACAATTCATCTTGATAGGGTAAAGAGTCATTGTATTTTAATACGGTGATGAGAGTGGTTGAGAGGAAGAAAGAAAGGAATGCTAGAAGTGCTTATATACATGGAATAAAGGGTGCATCATGTGTCAAGATCTTACTAGATGATGTGATCTTATAAAACAGTGATATGACATCTTAGGACGGCTTAATAATCAATGTACGAGACATTTCATACACTCTTGACATAGATAGTTCACAAAGGAAATTTGTCAAGTATGAGATTCATTCAAAAAGAATTCGATGCTAAAAGTCTATTTAATATGAGATTCGTCTAAAAACGTGACCTGTAATTGTTTTTGGAGGTGATATAATATTTTCATCATCTATTCATCTTTAGTTACAAGTTAAAAATTTATTAGTTATTCACTTAAGTGGCTGCAAATTCAAGTGATTTCATGTACATATGGTATGATCCACCAATGTGAAAAAATTAGCCTAATAACAATAAATTGTAAAAACTCAAATGAAAGTTAAAATTTAATACTGCATAATTAATAATTTTAAAATAAGTATATGGAATTAATTGATATGGAATAAGAGCTGACCATTGAATTAATAATAAAAAAAATCACAATAATACAATAATTTAGTTTTTCTCTTTTGTTACATAAACTCTTAGCTGTGATTGGTTAGGTGAAAACGTAGGGGGATAGAAAGAAGGAACAAAAAAGTGGAAAAATAAATAATTTTTAAGTGTGCTTGATAGAAAAGAATAGTGAAAAGAAAGAAAATAGGAACGAATATCATTTTCCATCCTAATATATAAAAATCAATCCTTCCAAATTGGGATGATGATAGGAGAGAAAATGAAATAGAGGTATATATTAGTTCAAAATTATGTATTTTTCAAATATTTTATTTTATTTTCTTTTATTTTTTAACTCTATCAAGTAATGGATGGAAAGAAAATTGTTTTTTCTTTCAATTTTTTCATAAATTGTTTTTTCTTTCAATTTTTCCATTTTTTCTATCAAGCAAACTTATAGAAAGAAAAATTATATTTTTCAGTCTTTCAATTTTTCCAGCCTTTCAATTTTTCATCTTTCCAATTCTCTTTCTACTCTACCACATAAAGCCTTAATAATAGAGGCTATAAATTTTTAATTAGTTTCTATATTGTAACCTTAATAGGTAGATGAAAGATTAGTTTATAGGTGACTAACTTTTAATCCAGTACATTCATCAAGTAACTGGATTAACGAATTTGACTTAACTTGCTTTTAAATAAATAATTTAATTATTTCAAATTGAGCCACTTGATTTTAGGCTTAATTGGATCCATAGTATGAGCTAAAATCTTATTTCAGTTGGACCAATGTGATAAAAAATAAACTTTAACATAATCATTTAGCACACATAAAAGTATAATATTTTATCGTATTATAATGATTTGACAACATGCGTTATGATAGTTATATGTAGTTTAAATCACATACTTCTTTCTATATACTATAAAATTACAATTCAATATAATAGGGATTTAAGCAACATACATATCACATTAGGGTCATAACAATATCTTGTAAAGTTTTTTTGTTTTAAATAATTTCAAATAAATTATGTACACACGATCATAATAAACATGAAATATATCAATTTTATATAATAATAAAAAAACACAATAATTGAGTTAGAGTATCACATTATTATAAATATCATCCATCAATACAATCAAGATTCATTCTATGTAATTTTAATTAACAAATCTACAATCATAAGATGAACTACTTTTATGTTTTTAAACTTCCTCCTTTAACAATTCCATATGTTTTGCTACGAAGAAAAGCTATGAAAATGAATTGTTGGATTTTATACACTCTGGATTTAGAATCTTTATTCAATTAAAATTCTGTTGAATGAAGGTACACCATTATTAGGAAGGTAAATTTTGATCAACTTATCAATCATATGGATGTGATTCAGATGATCAAAGGAGTGATCAAAATTTACCTAGTATTAAAATTATTTTTAACGATTTAATTTAATTAATAGGCTTAATTTTATTGTTGGACAATTTAATTAATTGAGCCAACATATGTGAATGATCTTTTAAGTAAGAGCTAATGTTTAATTAAAAATCACATAAGCCAAGGAATTTTCCCTAATTATGTGTTAAAAAGGATCAAATAAGTCCAATTGAGGACTGACGAAAAAGAGAATTCTACCTAAAGAAAAAAAAATACCAAGAACGACTCTCTTGCTGCTCTTGTACCCAACGACTACTCTCCTTCCTCAAGAGCTTGTCAAATTTTACTTTTAATCAATCATAATTTAGTTAAATTTAAGAAGATTGTAAGATTGGAGTTAATTGACTTGGATAAAAAGCTTTAATGGGCCAAGAAGCTTTCACCATAGTTGACTACCTTAGATCCCTTACCTTAATTTTTTTTTTTTTTTTATCATGTATAAGATCTTGGATCTTGGATCTTGGTTGAATCAAGTCTTGTTAAGTGATTACAGAGGTGAATTTTTCATTGAAGAAGAAAGATAGTTTAGTTAGCACTGAATAAACCCTGAAACCTTTGAAAGATCTTAGCTCTTGTTCGCGTGGCCTGCATTAGAGATAGAACACTTGAGCTACTCATGATTTTACAGAATCTTAGAGGATCCATTCGAGATAGGTTTCGTTTTCCTCAAATTGTGGTTATCAAAAGTATGACCCACTTCAATTTATGTTTAATATACTTAAGATATTGTTATGTTTAGATCGACGCTTTCATTAGCTTTTTAACATGTTTTCAATTCTATAGTCATGATGATAATAAATTATTTTTTGTTGCGTTTTATGGATTGATTAGATACATATGATATATGCTAAGAATCTATGCTTGTCTCATGAATATGCATGTTAATAAAAATTTTGAAATTTACAGTAAATTATTTATTGCACCAATCTCTTAGCTCATCCTTAAATTTGTGAAAATAAAAATTCAAAATCACAAAAACAAATAAACTAGCCACATTCTATGAACTAATCATCCAAAGTAACTCAAAACATTATTGATAATAATTTAGCCAACTTGTGTAACACTTATTAAACTATAAAATATAAAATCATGATCCATCATCTGTACATTTTGATCTCTCCTTTTTTAAATAAAATTGTTTTCTTGTAGTGGTGCAAGTCAGGAAAGTCAAAAAAATGTTTTTTTCATAAAACAATTTGATTGGTACAAGACAAGCTAGTTAGGAATTAAATTATTATATTTACAAATGATACAATTTGTTTTCCTTTTTTTTTTTCTTTTTTTTAATCTACATTTTGATTTTCTACATTTACAGAGTTTGATCTGTTAGGGAAGATTGAACATATAGAAAAGCTTCTTCCCTTTTGTTGATAAGCCTTGAGAATCAGAGTGAACACTAAAAACACCATGGAAATGGAAAGGGATAGCATAGACGCCCACTGCCAAAGAAGGGATGCCCTGAATGGCTTGCATTGATTCAGGGAAATCTCAGAGAATGTGTTTTTCACCATGGTACATTCTGTCAAGCTCTGCAGATCAGGATATACATCGAGCATTGACTCAACAGTATAGCTATATGCCAATGCCTTGTTGGAAGCATCCTCTGTAAGGAATTTCCCATTCTCTAAGCATGCTTCAGTTGAATTCTGTTTGTAACAGGTGAACTTTGAAATGATCTGCAAATGAATAGTACAAAAATCATAGCATTTTATCAAGATTTTCATGTCTTGAGGAACAAGTAATCTTTGCTTACGTCTGGTATTTTACCGATAGGGATGGCATCTTTTGCACAGTCTCCAGGTTCATAGTTGAACTCTGGTGCTCCGGAGAACGGGTCACATATCAACTTGAATCCGAGCATTTCGAAATTTTCTTCGCTCAGCCCCATAGTTGTACACACCTCAGTTATTTTTGAGTTCAACTACAACAAATATAGAAATACATTGACAAATAGTATAGACTGATGTTTCTCATTTCTGCAATGGAAAATACTAATAAATTTCGTACCTTCCCTATGAAATCATGGATGGTGGAGCCGATCTCGGTCAAAATTTTCTCTGATTTTCTTGAACTCATGCAGGGTAACAATGAGCTTAAACTGTTGTTGTAGGGTTCTTGCACAAAATCTTCAAAAGTTGAACAAGTATCTTCAGCAAAACTGCATAGCCGCAATGGAGAGATTCTTAAAACATCTTACGTAGTTTACCAGGAAATGCAAGACTGGGAAAGGAAATGACTTTCAGATTGTTTACGTACATGTGAAGGAAAAAATCAAAACCGGTCAAAACCCAGCACAGAGCTGTTAAGATCCAGCACAAAACAATTATGCTGAAAATGCAAAGAGAAAGATTATAAACACAAGGCAAAGGGTTTAAAACTTTACAACATAAGTTGAAGGAGAAAGTAAGAAATGTCCTTACAAGATAAGTCCAGGATGCCAATGTAGAAGGAACAGAACTGAGCCAAAGCAGCAATCCATTAGTCTAAATCAAATTAATTGTGATTATATAATTTTTAAGATTGATAAACATTCAGACTGCTACAAATCAAGTGCGGAAATTAAGCACAACTCACCTAGTGCAGCAACCAACAACAGCAAGTTAACACTGGCAATCCCAAGATGTGCTATGTATCTATGGCAACGGAAAAAAAAAAAGAATGTAAGAGTTGTAGACTGTAAAACACATGGTTTGAAGACATAATAGAGAAAGAAGCTCCTGCCTAGAAATTGGATGCTTACGGAACTTGAATCGCCACATCGAGTGAATGTTCATGATTCCTAACGAAATTGCGAATCATTCGGGATTCCCTTCCGAGTCTATGAGTTGTCACGTTCAATCTCGATGACGTCTCTTTATCATAAGGAAGCAGAAGGTACTGCATTCTTGTCATTGCGGTAATTAATCTTCGGATGGATTGGGTAACCTCATGTCCAGCTTTTACAAGTGTGTTCTTCAGTTTCTTTGTTCTGTGCTGAGAGATCTGGTTTGCTGCAATGACGAAGCTGGCAGCAATTCTTCGGGTTGAATCACATGCAAAAAGTAACAATTTTATTAGTAACATGTTCATATATGCATTTCTATGGAGAACAAGCAAAGATTGATGAGCTTACATGGCGAACAACGTTAAGAGTAGGAACAATATAAACAGCAGCAAAAAGTAACGATCCGAATGGACAGTAAGCCAAGAAGAAGAAGATTCATTGCTGGTTATTGAGTTCTTGAAAATCATGAAAATCCCCAGATATACTCCACACAAGGTCCAAACACCCGCCATTGCATACCCATGAATTCCTGTAAATGCCGTTGACTGTAACATCATTAAATACCAAAAAAACTTTCCTTCAATAAAATGACAAAAAGGCAAAAAAGGAAAATGGAAAAACTAAGAACTCACAGCCCAGTAATGCTTATTGGTAACATTAAAGACATCATTGTAGTGTTTCAAGTGTCGAAGAGGATCGGGTCTCTTGATGATACGTTCATGAACAGGTACTGATCCAAAAACCAACTTTGGTGAAAAGATGGAAGAGAAAACGAGTAGGAAAACAAATGAAACAAGGGGTCCATTTGGTTTGGACATGACATTAAAGAGGTTGGATTATAGGTGTTTGGTTAGAAGAATGAAGAGAAGAAAAGGGTGGAAACATGAAATTAACTAAAAAGGAAAGATAAAATTTGCATCAACAACTTTGGGAAGAAGAAGAAAGATAAGTTGCTTGAATGTCGGACTTGGAGAGTAAGGTAAGAATCACTTGTGGTTATTAGTGAAAGGAAAGAATATGTTTTAGAGCAACGAATCAAGAGCCGAAATTTCTGTGCCATTTCATTGACTACCTTCCTGCTTTATTTTTCCTCCCTTGCAGTTCATCGTAAGCAATTTTCATATGTTAATTTTGGATTATTCTTATTTTATACTTATTCAAATATAGATTATAATTAAAGCCGATGAAGATAATCCTACATGGATGGTTTAATTTTCACACAAACATTTTGAAATTTTACCCTATTTTCTTTTAACATTTAAATCTCCAAAACTCATCTTCATTAATTATTTTTGCATATTCGAATGAATAATAAATATTTTAAATATTTTGATTTCATGGAATGTAAACATGATCATAGATTAGATTGAATCATGTTTAGGTCGAATCGATGTAGAATTTTAAGTCTGTTTTTTAAGTTTAGACTCAGTCTAAAAATGACCTTAAAATTCTATTAAGTTTAACCCAAATTAAAAATGTTAAACTCGACCCGCCCATATTAATTTTTTTAGATTATTTTTTATATAAAAATAAATTTAAAAAAATAATACATTAAATACAGTAAAAAATTAAAATAAATGTTTCTCAACAAATTGAAAATACATTAAAAAAAGTTTTTATACTTAGATAACACTAATATAGTTACAACTTAGCAAGCAAATGCCTCTAAAATAGTAGCAAACTTAACAACAAAATAAAAGTTATAAAATATACAAATAATAACAATAAAATAGAAGTAATATAATAATGAAATTGTAGCAAAACAGTAAAACAGTTGATTCAGGCTAATCCCAGGACCAAAAAATCCTACGTGGGGCCCAACTCATTTAGAAAACAAGTCTTATTTTTCTTAGACGAGCCTTTGAACTTGGGCGAGTAACTCGATCATAATCAAGTCTAATAAAATGTACTAAAATTCATTTTTTTTAAAATATTCATTTATTTAATATTATGTTTAATCTACAAAATATATGTCATCCCATAAAAAAAGGAAAAACATTAGTATAGGTATTATTATAAAACTATAATAAATTAGATAATTATTAAAAAAAGATTGTTACTTTATGGAACCAAATAATCACCAAAATTAATTAGGGGTTGAAATAGAAGTATCAATCAGACACCAATTATAGAGCGTAGTCAAAATTTGATTGCAAGAAAGATTACAGTAATCATATATATAAGAAAGATTGATTTTAGAGTTTGATGTTTTTACATTATTTCTTGTCTTTTCATAATTTACTTTTTGTTGCAACAATTAACTAATTATTTCATACCCAAAGTACTCATTTGTCTATTTTTATTTTTATAAAATTATTACAAAATTCATATATTATTACCAACACATTCATACATATCCTAATTATATAATTAGCTAAATTCACATCCTCATCTATCATGTATTCTTTTTCAATGTAAAGCATTCATTGTGAAAGGTATGTATTTTTGCATTCATTGTGAAAGGTATGTATTTTTTTCTTTTTAATTAGAGAAAGATCTTATTTTCTTCTTTTTATTTTCTTAAATTTTAAAACTTTACTTGCAATAAATTGATTTAAATTTATTTATAATATCAATAATAAAATTATAAAATTATAATTATAATATATTTTAATTGATACATACAATTAAATTTTTACATTGTCAAATAAAAAAATCAGTTATTATCATATATATATATATATATATATATATAATTAAATAGAATAATATTCGATATTAATAGCGCCTTAGGCATCAAATTCAATAGTGCATTTCGTGTTGGAAAAATTGTAATTTATGAGAAATTTGAGGTATATTCTCAATAGGTAAATGTGGAGAGTTGAATTATAAAATTATGGTTTCATATTTTACTCCATGAGACTTTTACAACAGTATATTATATGTTCAAAATGGTTGAGGGATTAATGAGAAGTTGATGCTCAAAGTAAGCTACTTGGAAATATTTGTTGAGGAAAAGAAAAACTTAAATCCCACATTGGTTAAATACTAAGTGTGAGATGTGTATATATATGAGAACCCTCTTGAAGGGTGATCGAATGACTAAGTTTGGAACCCTACCTTGTGCATAGGGGGTGTAGGTTTGAACTTGTTGAGATTGGGGTGCACCTATACGACATAGGCAACATTTCATGTCTTGACCGGTTGGGTCTAAAATGGGCCATCTTGTGGATATTTTAGCCAAAAGACATTTATCTTATTTGATTCCAATGATTTATTGGTTCATTTAATTGCAAATTTTGTGAAAATTTTCAAAATTCCACCATACTAAATGTCTATAAAAGGCTATGAATTCTGAAGAATTTTTCCACACTCATACTCTCTCACACCGAATTTATTTTGCTCTCAAAATTCTTCTTTTCCTCTCCATATTTTCCAACGTTCTGGTAATAGAAAAAGGCAACGTTTGTTCGTTGATCACTGCAAAGGTGTTACTGTTTTGATTATTGTGTTGTTGTATCCTGAGCGACATTCAACCAACGTTTCTCCAAGTATCGTAAGAGCGGCCAAATCTGTAAGGAAACTGTGTTAAACAAGCCTCAAAGTTTAATAAATCTCTATTCTTCTTTTCGATTTCAACTTTTTGTTACGATTTTTATTGGTTCACATATTTGACAATTTAAATATAAATTATTCTATTTATATTTTATTTTATACATATAAATAATTGTTCATTAATATTTATATATTTTGTTTGCTAACGTGTTTTGTCTGACAATCTTAAGACAGATTAATTTATTTTGCATTTCTCTAATTTGAGACGAATGAGACACCAAAGAGAAAAAAAAATTGAAAATAAATTTTTAAATTAAAAACAATGTGTTTCGAGATTAATTTCTGTCATTCAACAGATTTTATTCATTATTTTGTTTTTATTTCCAAATGAATATTAAAATTAAATAAAATCTATTTTGGGATTTATTCGCACCGTTTAACAGATTTTATTCAATTTTTTTGCCAAATTAAAAGTGAATAAAATTTGTTTCGGGATTTATTCCTGCCGTTCAACAGATTTTATTCCATTTTTTAATTTTATTTCCAAACAAGAATTAAAATTAAAATAAAATTTGTTTCGGGATTTATTCCCGCCGTTCAACGGATTTTATTCCAATTTTGATTTTATTTCCAAAACGAGTATTAAAATAAAAAAATCTATTTCAGGTCGTTCAACGGATTTTATTCCTTTTTTATTTTATTTCCAAACAAGAAATTAAAGTTAAATAAAATCTGTTTCAGGATTTATTCCCGCCGTTCAACGAATTTTATTACATTTTGATTTTGTTGCCAAAACGAGAAATTAAAGTTAAATAAAATATGTTCGAGATTTATCCCCGCCGTTTAACAAGATTTTATTCGATTTTATTTTGTTTCCAAATTAGAATTAAATTAAATAAAATCTGTTTCAGGATTTATTCATGTCATTTAACAAGATTTTATTCGATTTTATTTTGTTTCCAAATTAGAATTAAATTAAATAAAATTTGTTTTGGGATTTATTCCCGCCGTTTAATAAGATTTTATTTGATTTTATTTTGTTTCCAAATTAGAATTAAATTAAATAAAATCTATTTCAAGATTTATTCTCTCCGTTTAACAAGATTTTATTCGGTATTGTTTTGTTTCCAAACAAAGACTTAATCAAATAATTATGTTTCGGGATTTATTCCCGTCATTTAACAGATTCTATTTTGATTTAATTATATAATTTTGTTTCGGGATTTGATCCAGTTGTTTAACAAATTTGATTTTGTTTCAGAATTTTAATTTTGTCATTTAACAAATCAAAGGGAATTTTTTTTGTTTATGGTGGCCTTAATTGTGGCTTTAGACTATGAATTAATTTTTTTTATCAACGATGAATTAAAAAGACAATATGAGAATATATGTCTAGGATTGGTTTTTTGAAAGACTTGGTGTTTAAATGTATCGAGTACACCACCTCTCTTTTAGGGTTACCTACATGGTGCATTGTTTTATTGTATTTTTTATTAGACCGTATAAACTTTTGTTTCGAGTTTTGTTAGATTCCTGTCGTCTAACAAAAGTTGATAAGTTTTCTAATTCTGGTTTTGTTTCTTAACAGAAAAATGAAGACTCCCACCAATTCAATCAATTCACAATCTAAAGCTTTGGTTCAAACGCAATCTTCGATCCAAAACTCAGTGTTGCCGGTGGTGGCTGTTGTAAGCCACAACGAGAAACCTACAAAATTCTCGGGACAGAACTTCAAGACTTGGCAACAAAAAATATTGTTTCATTTTACCATGTTAAACTTGGCCAAATTTTTGAAAGATATCCCTCTTACTATTAAAGAGGGTGAGATAGATAAAGTTACCGTTTTCACTACTTTTGAAGCTTGGAAACATTCTGATTTCCTGTGCCAAAACTACATCCTGAATGGATTGTCGGATGCACTATATGAAGTGTATAATGTTAAGAAAACAACTAAGGAATTATGGATATCATTGGACCATAAATACAAAGCCAAAGATACTGGAACTAAAAAGTTTTTAGTTGCTAAATTCTTGAATTTTGTAATGATTGATTCAAAATTAGTTGTGAATCAAGTGCAAGAACTTCAACTGGTCATTCACGGAATTCTTGCTGAAGGGATGATGATAAATGAATCCTTCCATGTTGCAACCATTATTGAAAAGATGCCTCCTGCTTAGAATGACTTCAAAAATTACCTAAAACACAAAAGAAAGGAAATGTCAATGGAAGATCTAATTGCCAGACTTCGAATTGAAGAAGACAATAGGGGTACGGAAAAAAGGTCCAACAAAGTAGAAAATGACACTAGTGCTAGGGCAAACGTCGTAGAAGTCAAGAAAGACTTCAAGAAGGGAAAACAACCTCAGAATGGGTCTAAACTGGGACCAAAAGTTGGCATTTCCAAGAAGTAAAAATTTTAAAGAAAACGCTTCAATTGCAAAAAGATGGGACACAAGTCATTGGACTGTAGGATCCTAAAGAAAGTTAGAGCTAACAAGGCCAATACTGTGGAAGAAATTTTCAAGGAAGTATCCGACATAGACTTATGTGCCTAACATACGCAAGAACTATGATTAAGAATGTTCTGTCTAAAGGGGTAATGTTTGTGGGAATGAGATATGTATTAAACTAAATGCAATCTCTGTAAAAGCAAAACTATGAAAAAGAATGTTGCTTCTTTTTCTGATTGTATGCTTAAGTCATTTAATTTATGGCATAGTAGGCTCGGACATGTTAATTATGATACTTTACATACATTAATTAACTTAGAGCACATTCCTTCGTTTCATAATAATTATAATTATAAATGTGAAACATGCGTTGAGGCAAAAATTAATAAGGTCAAAACCACTTGATCTAATTCATTGCAAGGTTTGTGACGTAAAGTTTGTTCAAATGAAAGGAAGGAATACATATTTTTATTACCTTCATTGCTACGTATATTTGCTTAAAAGCAAAGATTGTAACAGCCCGATTTTGGGGCTAGTCGGAACAGTAGTTTCGAGACCGCTAATCCGAGGTTGAGGAAAATTATTTTGATATTATCCTATGTGTTATGGCATTAATATATGGCTACGTGAAAATTTTGGGTGCTTTAATTTTAATGATTGCATGCTTAATTGTGAAAAAGGACTAAATCGTATAAAGTGCGAAAGTTCTATTTTTCAATGTAGAGTTGTCAAATAGCCATAGATTATTAAATTGGAGGTCTTTAAAGTGCAATTAGGCCAATTGGAATGTGTTGGCCGGCCATGTGCATGGGGGGACAAGAGCATTTAATTTTTGATCAAATTGGGTGAAATTAGGTGAGAAAATATGAATAAAATATAGTAAAAAGAAAAACTATCATCTTTCACTATTCACTCATCTTTTTCCACCAAAAATTGAAGAGAAAATAGAGCTTTTGGGGGTTCAAACTTCTCCTTGCTAGTAAGTGATTTAGGTGGTTTTAATTGATGATTTTTGTATTTTTGGAGTCCCCAAAGCTTAAGCTAGCTAATGAGGGGACCAATTTGCAATATGGTTGAAAGTTTAGGGACTTGCCATGAGAGTAGTTATGTTGTTAGCTGAGTTTTTATGGAAGAAAATGAATGTTAGGGAGATGAGAAACAACTTTTGTGAAAGGTGTTTGCATGAAAACACCTAAGTAGGACTTAAATGCAAAGATTGAAATTATGTCATAAATGCATGAAATAGTTGGAATTGTGAGTAGTTGTAAGAGAAATAAATGTTCAGCTAGGCTTGCTTAATGAGAAAATGTGTTGAAAAATGATTTACGAGCCTAGGGGTAAAACCGTAATTTTTCTAGTACAAGGGCAAAATGATCATTTTTGCCTAAGTGTAGATTTTGATGCATTCTGATCATAGAATGATCTAAATGAATGAATTTTATTGTTATAGATCAAGAAGAGCGGGGAATTAACCTTGACCGGGGAAAAGGCAAGGTTACGGATTAAACCATTAATTGACGTCTTTTGCACCGAGGTAAGTTTATGTGTAAACGATGCATTTTATATATACATTATTGTTGCTAATTAGTGCATGGCACAATTGAGAACATGTATGATTCAAGTGGATAGAATGTGTTAGTTATTGAATAACTCTAGTATGAATGATGGAATGGATATGTAAGTGTGTTATATCAATACTTGACAGTGGGCTAAGTGCGATGCCACCTTAATACTTAATTACGATGGGCTATGTGCGATACCATTGTCTATTTATCATTTGGTGGGCTATGTGTGATACCACCGTAACTAACCTCTTTGGTGGGCTATGTGCGATACCACCCTAATAAAGAATGATGGTGGGCTAAGTGTGGAACCACCGAGTAATTTGATTATGAGTAGTTGATTAAAAGATTGTGATGTGTTGTATTATGTGACACTGTGGTGCTAAGTGTAGGTAGGCATGCTAATGAATGTATACATTAAGCTTGTGATATGGTTGGAATGTGGAAATGGAAGAAATGAGTAAGCATAATTATGAATGTGGATTGTTTCTTGTTTAGTATGTAATGTTATATAACTGTTTAACACATACTATAATGTTATATTGTTTACACGTAAACTTACTAAGCTGAAAGCTTACTCCCCCCTTCTTTTCCCTTATTTTATAGAGTTTAAAAGCCGAACCGGGATACGTGGATAACCAAAAGACCGCCCACACTATCAGTTCACCTCGGTATATCTAGGCTTAGTGATTTTGTGTATGGCATGTATAGGGGATAGACTAGTTAGATTATTTTGTTATTTTGGCCAAAAGTGTGTTGGCCCCTTTATAAGACAAACTATTTTGCATATTGCTATGGTTGATGGCTCACCTTGTCATTTATGAAAAGATATAGTCATTCATGGAAGTTTAGATTGCGAAATATGATTTGTTTAATGATATGTTGAATGGATTCATGTTATGTGAGCTAGAAAGGTGAAAGGAGCTTGGCAAATAGCCTTGTTCTTATCCACACGGGTAGGCACACGAGCGTGTATCTAGGCCGTGTGTGACACACGGTCAGCCCACAGGCATGTGACTTGGACGTGTGTCTCCTGCATGTTGGTGTTGTAAGTCAGTGTCGACCACGGGCGTGTGCCTAGGCCGTGTGACCCTTATAAGGTTGCTGACGTCACAAACAGAATACCCAGGTTTTTACACACGGGGCGGGGACATGGGCGTGTCTAGGCCGTGTGAAAACCCCTGTAAGTTTGAAATGAAAATAAATCCCACGCGAGGTAGGGACATGGGCGTGTGTGACCACATGGCCTGCCCCCACGAGCGTGTCCCATTCCACATGGGCGTGTGACACCTGTTTAGGTGAAAAAATTTTAAGATCGCAAAAGTTTCCGGTTGGGTTCCGAAACCCCTCGTATATATGTTTAAGGCCTCGTAGGTCCTTAATGAGGTGTGTTGTGATGATAAAAGAGAAATGTCAAGTTGGGACTGAAGTGTGCGATTAAGTAGAGTAAGTCCGGTAATGCCTCGTGCTCGGTTCCGGTATAGAATACGGGTAAGGGGTGTTACAAAGACGAAACTATAGAGAAATTTATTCTCTATAAGCAAGAAGTTGAAAACCAACTTAATAAAAAGATCAAGTGATTGTGGTGGTGGATATATTGAATCATTTGAATACTGTACACAACATGACATTATTCATAAAGTAACAACACCATACTTTCCTCCAATAAAATAGCCGAGCAGAAAATAAGACTCTAAAGAAAAAGATGAACGCACTGCTAAAAAGCTCTAGGTTATCACAGGAAATGTGGGGGAGCGTCTCAATTAGTTAATTACTTTTAAATAAGGTGCCCCACAAGAAAAGGGACAAGACACTATATGATTTATGGAAAGGTAAAAAACCATCCTGCAACAACATGAAAGTGTGGGGTGTCTTGCTAGTGTAACGTATAATGGTAAGTCAAGACACATGTGTCGTCGACACAATACTATTAAACAACTGATCTCAAACGAAGTTATCTCTATTGCTTTTGTAAAATTAAAAAGATAACATTGCGAATCCACTAACTAAATGCTTAAATTGAGATCATGTTGATAAAACATCGAAAGGAATGAAACTAAAGCCCATGAAAATAAAAGGCACTATGTGAAGGAAAACCCTAGTTGACTAGAGATCCCAACATCTAGGTTCAAAGGGACAACTTAATTGCATAGACCTTGTAAGGTCACTGTGGGTGTATTTATCCCAAGTCTGTTCCTACGATGCAAACAGTGACTAAAAATGGGAAAGGTTAAGCAATGCTTTTAATGACCATTGTGTGTATTGGTGGGCCGAAAAACATAAATCGCCTATATGAGAGTGAAGTGGGGTCGTGTAACACCCCTAACCCGTATCTGTCGTCAGAAAAGGGTTACAGAGCATTACCAAAATTTATAGAAACAAATAAACAGATATTTCATATCATATAGCATTCATATTAGAAACCAATAGAAATCAAGCATAATATCCCTTATGTGAGCCCTCGAGGCCCAAAAAACACATTAGAAACAAGTCAGGACTAATTCGGGTACTCAAAGAATTTTCGAAAAACATTAAAATTTTTCAAAGGTGCAGGGGACACACACCCGTGTGGCCAGGCCGTGTGTCTCACACGGTCAAGAGACACGCCCGTGTCTTATGCTGTGTGGGTATTTGAAATAGGGACACACGGTCGTGTCCCAGCCCGTGTCCATACCCGTGTAACACTCTGACTTGGGTCACACAGCCAAGTCATACGCCCGTGTGCTAGACCATATTGTGCATACTGACTTGCGAAATTTAAAAGATACAGGGGACACACAACCGTGTCACCTAGCCGTGTGTGACACACGGCTGAGACACACACCTGTGTCTCTGCCCGTGTGGACAAAAATAGGCCATTTCCAAGCCACATTTCTCACCCCATTTATCATCAACCTAACACAACACTTTAGCACAATATCAACCCATAACAAGGCATTCAAATCAAGCCAAAAACAAGTTTTATACATAACATATCACCACATATATCCAAGTATTCAAACTTACCAAATTGACCAAATACACATATATGCATATTTTTACCAAATATACTATCTCATACCAATCATCAATATGCTTATAAATTATCCCTCACTCAACCACCTCAAGCACACATCAAACATGATAAGGCCACAAGTATATATACATCAAAATATACCAAATACAAGCCAAACAAATGGCTAATCTCAATAAAATATTTGTAAGCCATAATTGGTCAAATTAACCTATACATGCCATTACAACCAAAATTAGTTTACTATATGTACCGAAAAGGCTGATGGATAGTGTGAAGTAGCTCCAACCAACTTCCAACCAAATCGATCTTCCGAATTACTATAAAACATGGAAAATAAAACAGAGTAAGCATTTAAGCTTAGTAAGTTCATATAACATGGAATTTAACTTACCATTTATTCACATTTAAGGTAAGCATTCATAACATATCCAAACCAATTTGGTCAAAAGCCTACACACATATCCTAAACATGTTAGCCATGTGATTCTCATGTAATATTCCATAAACATGGGTGAACATAATCACCAAGCAAGTTCCATATACATGTATCATCCCATTTCATGTTTCAATATATCATGTAAGATCATTTCCATGTATTTCACATAAATTCTAGTAACAGTTCATGTCATTCTCATATAATCTCATAACAGAACTGTGCCCCTTGAAATATTTAAAATATCGTTGGATACACGAGAAGTCCACACAAAGTGTACAAAACTGTAATCCGTCAATTCATATTTAGGAATGCTCGTACGAGCATGTAAACAGGAAGCTCTTTCGAGCCATATAACAGGAAACTCATGTGAATCGTATAACCGAAAGCTCAAGAGAGCCAAATATCAAGATCCTCATAAGAGCTAAATAACAGTAAGCTTGTGGGAGTTGTGGTGTATCCACAACACATGCGGGACAACAACCAATAGGGAACCCTTAATGACATGTCATTTGTATCCATCGAATTTCTAAGGTTCAAATGGGACTCGGTACTTGTCGGATATGTGATCAATATTTTACACGGAAATTACACATTTCACACACATAACAATATTCAGCTCAAAACATACAAATATATAATTTAGTTACACGAACTTACCTCGACAAGTATACGTAGATTTGTAAGCTACTAATCCGATACTTTTTCTTTTCCTCAATCCAATTTCGTACTATGTCTATTCGGATCTATACAAATGAATTTAACTCAATTTAATACAATTCATATTTAATTTAATCCAACACAATTTTTTTGCAAAATTTCTATTTTGCCCCTATACTTTTAAGTAATTACGATTTAGTCCCTAGGCTCGAAAAATGAATTTCATACAATTTAATCCTTATCCAAGCCTAGCCAAATTTTCATACATATCAATAGTAGCCTATGTATTTCACAAATATTCAGAATTTTTCCATAAATTTATCATCTTTTCATTTTAGTCTCTAATTCATAATTTCATCAAAATTCTCTTTACAAAAGTTGTTTATCTAATAACAACCTTTCATTTTCTACCATAAAACATCAAAATTCAACTATATACATCCATGGAAAAACCCTAATACTTTAATGATTTTGCAAATTAATCCCTGAGATAGCTAGATTAAGCTATTACGATCTCAAAAACATAAAAATCATTAAAAACGAGACAAGAATACTCACCTAATTAAGCAAAATAAGTTTGTCTATCTTCAAGCTTCCATGCCTAAGGTTTCCATGTTTTATTTTAGGAAAGATGATGAAAATGATGATAATTTGTTTTATTTTATTTATTTATCATCATTTTGTCATTTACTTTCCAAAATTAACCTTAATAATTTACTAAATTCCAATGATGAATAATCATCCTTATCTACTAACTCCTCTAAATGGTTTATTTGTCATATAAGGACCTCCAATTTTAAATTTCATAGCTATTTGATACCTTTAGCTACTATAATTAAACTTTTGCACTTTATGCAAATCGGTCCTTTTTATCAAGCTAGTCATGTAAACGATAAAATTTCTTAACGAAATTTTCATACGATATTTATATTATAATGTAGACCATAAAATAATATTAAAATAAATTTTCTTCCGACTTCAAATTTGTGGTCCCGAAACCACTATTTTGATTTTGCTAAAAACAGGTTGTTACAGGCCGCTTCGAGGAGTCTATTGGGGCATAGTTCTCTCAAACTCTTGGAGAACTAGGAGATGTTCACGGGTAGATGAACATACCCATGAGAACTAAAATCTTTCCAGGAAGGTAGTTATGTGAGGTATATCATTGTTTACTCAAAAGGCAGAATAGTTCAAGGATATCACGTCTACTGGTCAGCTAGTAAATTAATATACTTTTACAATGGAAGGTGTAAGGGTGGATACCTACCTATCCTATGCAACTATCGATTTTAGATTCTATCACCACATTGAGTCAATGTTTTTTCGATAAAACTATCAATTTTCATTCATGTGGGGGATTGTTGGAAAAATTGTAATTTATGGAAACTTTGAGGTATATTTTTAATAGGTAAAGGTAGAGATTTGAATCATAAAATTATGGTTTCATATTCTACTCCATAAGACCTTTACAATGGTATATCATATGCTCAAAATGGTTGAGTGATGAATGAGAAATTGATGCTCAAAGTAAGCTACTTGGAAATATTTGTTGAGGAAAAGAAAAGCTTAGATCCCACATTGGTTAAATACCAAGTGTGAGATGTGTATATAAATGAGAACCCTCTAGAAAGGTGATTGAATGACTAAGCTTGGAACCTTTTCTCGTGCGCAAGGGGGTGCAAGTCCAAACCCGTCAAGGTTGGAGCGCACCCGCACGATAAGGGCGACGCGAAATGTCCAGATCGGTCAGGCCCAAAATGGGCTTGCGTGTAACACCCCTAACTCTTATCCATCGCCGAACTAGGGTTATGAGGCATTACCAGTCGAATCATAACATTTAAACAATTAGTTCTCACACATCAGCATATCATAGTTAATCAATAACACAAAGCCCCTTTAGAAGGTCTACAAGACTTTAAATATGCTTTAAAGAAGGTTCGGGACTAAACCGATCTCATACGGAAACTTTTGGAAACTTAGAAAAATTTTCTTTTAAAACAGGGCACGCGCCCGTGTGGCTAGGTCGTGTGCCTCACATGGCCATGCCTTAGACCATGTCTTACCTCGTGTGCAACACTGACTTGAGTCATACGGCCTGTCACACGCCCATGTGCAACACTGACTTGAATCACACGGCCTGTCACACACGCCCGTGTGTATGACTCGTGTGCAATTCTAACTTGAATCACACGGCCCGTCACACGCTCGTGTGTATGGCCCGTGTGCAATTCTAACTTGCTCAACCATGTGCAATTGGGACATTGAAGGACACGGTCGAGATACATGCCCGTGTACTCAACCGTGTGGGCAATTATAGGCCATTTACAATGCCAAATTTTCCACCCATTTTGGGTCATTCCTAAAAGCATCACTCTATACTCAATTCATGCCCAATTAATGGTCAAAACCCTATCAAACTAGGCACAATTCATGCTACAATATCCTCATTCATTTCCATATACAATTCCAACTTGAAACTTTTCCATTTCATGAACCAATTCCATACCAAAAGCATATGATTCACATCTCATTTCAAACCATTTCAAACATGCAATATATTCATCATCTCGACTACCAAATCAAGTATGAAACATACCATTTCTATTTCACTAAAGCATACCATAATGGCCATTCACACAAGACCATATATACACATCACATACACCATTTTCACATAGCAAAACATATGCCAAAATCAATCTATTATCAAGCCATGTCACATGGCAAGATTTATACATCTCAAAACATTACACAACCTCACTAGCCTATACATGCCATGTACCATAAATACAACTTCCAAAAGGTACCAAAATAGATGTCCGATAGTGTGATTGAGTCGCTGACGATCCCTGGATCTGAGCTAGCTTTAAATACCACTGTAAAACAGAGAAAGACTTCACACAGTAAGCTTTAAAGCTTAGTAAGTTCGTAATATAACACAATTAACTCAACAATTCAAATTCAATATGCAAAATTAACTAACACATAGTTCAATTCACATCACTACTCAATCTCATCCATGACTTTTACTCACTTTCATACCATATCTATAGGTTCATATACAAGCATTTACAATGCTTCTCAATCCAACTCTTTTCATCATACATTCACATAATCTTCCATCTATCTCATACACAATATCATCAACCACATAGGTTCTGTACATACCTGTACCATCATGTATTTATCTATCATATTTACCACTTCAATGCTCGATACCATAATTCATTCGATCCTCTTTAAATGTTCGATGAACTCAAAAACTTAGTGCCATTCATCACTGTAACGGTTTTATTTACGCACACTTAGTGCCTCATATCTTCGAACTCAGATTTCTCATTATCAAACTTTACAATCACATTTCCATTCATTTCATCACATATGAACATTATGCAAATAATACGTATTATACACGAACTTACCTCAGACATAGAAACAACGATACTAGTTGATCAACCGAGCACTTTATTCTTGCCTCGATCTAAGCCCAAATTTCTCTTTTCTTGATCTATATAATATCAAATTCAACTCATTTAATCACATTTTCACTCAATTTAGTCCACAACACATAATTAGGGCATTTTACACATTAGCCCCCTAATTTCTATATTTTTATCAATTTAGTCCTTTTTGCATAAAATCACAAATTCAATAAATTTCTTAGCAACCCATGCTAGCCGAATTTATCACATGCTACTAGCAGCCCATAACTTTCATTTATTTCATATTTTAGCCCTCAATTTCTCATTTTCACAATTTAATCATTAATAGGCAATTTCACCAAAAATCATTATACAAAACAAGTATATCAACCACCAAACACTTAGTTTTCATCATCAAACATTACAAAACTCAATTATTCAACAATGGTACTTCACAAAATCATCATAAACGGGCTAGCTAGTGCTCAAAGCAACGATCACAAAAACATAAAAATCGAGCTCAAAACATACCTTAATCAAGAACAACAATGGCCGAACCCTAAAACCACATCTTCCTCTTCTTTTTCTCTTAATATTCGGTTATAAGAATGATGATAACACATAATTTTGGTTTTGGTTTTATTTAATATACCTTAATAACCAATTTACAAATTTAACCTTGTTATTAAACCATTTAAACACCTTAATAAGTGTCCATTTATAACCATTCCCACTATCAATGGTCTAATAACAACATAAGGACCTCTCATTTAATAAGACATAACATTTAAACACTTTTATCTATTAGCACACAGCTTTTGCATTTTACGCAATTTGGTCCTTTTTCACAAATCGGCACACAAACGATAAAATTTTCGCACAGAACTTTCACACATACCTTATCACATGCCAAAAAATCAAAAATAATATTAAATTATTTCTCTGACCTCGGATTTGTGGTCTCGAAACTACTATTCGGACTAGGGTATAAACAGGGCTATTACACTACGGATATTGTAGCTCAACACGAAATTATTTTTTCTCAACAGACATACAGAATCTATGATTTATTGGCTCCTTTAATAGTAGATTTTATGGAAATTTCTAAAATTCCACCATACTAAATGCCTATAAAAGGCTATGAATTCTGAGGAATTTTTCCACACTCATACTCTCTCACATTGAATTTATTTTGCTCTCAAAATTCTTCTTTTCCTCTCCATATTTTCCAACGTTCCAGTAATAGAAAAATGAAACGTTTATTCATTGATCGCTGCAAAGGTGCTACTGTTTTGATCATTGTGTTGTTGTATCCTGGGAGACATTCGACCAACATTTCTCCAAGTACTGTAGGAGCGGCCAAATCTGTCTTAAGGAAACCATGTTAAACAGGCGTCAACATTTAATCTATGATTTATTGGCTCCTTTAATAGCAGATTTTGTGGAAATTTCTAAAATTCCACCATACTAAATGCCTATAAAAGGCTATGAATTCTGAAGAATTTTTCCACACTCATACTCTCTCACACCGAATTTATTTTGCTCTCAAAATTCTTCTTTTCCTCTCCATATTTTCCAACATTTTGGTAATAGAAAAAGGTAACATTTAGTTGTTGATCACTGCAAAGGTGCTACTATTTTGATCATTGTGTTGTTGTATCTTGGGAGACATTCGACCAACGTTTCTCCAAGTACCGTAGGAGCGGCCAAATCTGTCTTAAGGAAACTATGTTAAACAGGCCTCAACGTTTAGTAAATCTCTATTCTTTGTTTCGATTTCAACTTTTTATTACGATTTTTATTGGTTCACGTATTTGAAAATTTAAATATAAATTATTCTATTTATATTTTATATATATAAATAATTATTTACTTATATTTATATTTTGTTCGCTAACGTGTTTTGTCTAATATTTCGAACACCAAGAGAAGGTGCACCAAAAACCAGTAGTTGTGTAGCATCAACCTATGTATTCTTCTTCAAGTAGTCAGTGAATATACGTAAGAGATTCCTTTATTATAGTAACATGATTAAATTCGTTCATTTTCTTGTGCTATTTAAAATTCAACTAAAATCATATTCAAATATAATTTAATGAAAAATATAATTGATATTTTTAAATTTTTCATAGTCTGTAAATAAAATATTTTATTTGAAATTAAACTGTAACTGAAAAAATATTTTTATACAATAAATCGTTAACTCTCTTACAATTTAAATTTATTTAATTATTTTCCAATAATATAGAATTAAATTAATTAATTAATGTTTGAGGGACTAATTTAATTGTATCTATAATACAAAACTTCCTAAGAACTTTAACCCCAAATAGTCCACCACCGTATTCACCTCCCGATTGAGATGACCAAACCGTACAATCTATTTTGACCTCCAACTTAATCAAATTCTCAGTATGGTCATAGCACGTTGTGCTCCTGTCAAATGAGTAATAATCTTCTTTTTAGGAGCAAATGGAAAATTTTTTCTTATAAACCTTAAATTTGTGTAACTTTTAGAATCTTTCCAAAAATTTAAATCTTTTTAGCAATTTTTTTATAGTTTTTAAAATTTTTTAAAAATAATTTAGCCTAAATATTAAAAAAAAACTTGTAAAATTAAGGTCCTAATAAAAAAATCTTGTCATCATTTTTTATCTCAATGGCCATATCATTTGTCACATCATCATTTAACAAATTGTTATGAACTTCAACGAAAAATTTAACTTCAATGGCTCGATTAAATGCTAATTTTTCTTATTTAAGTGTTTGATGCATCATATCAATATATTATTTTAAATCCTTGCCTATAGATTAATGAAGTTCACTTATTATCCTTTCTTAATTTGCCTATTTGCTTTGGAGTTTAAATTGCCACTTGTATATAGTTTAAATTACATATGGTTTAAACCATATATAAGTAGCTTACCAGAAAAAAAGTATTATGTACAAGAGAAACCCAAAACATACACAAAAGTCTTAATAATTTTTTGGGATCCCTCTAACAACATTTTCATCTTCTCATTCATTTTCAATTCAACAATAAAATCTGCTTAGATTTGCTAAACCCTTAACATCAATTGACCTAACCCTTAAAATTAACTCCCCATCTTTCATTTTATCACCCACGGTGTCATACAAACAATCAAAGCAAAAATCTAGATTACTCTTTCTTTCATTCATTCCTTCTCTATTGTTCTAACTTTCTTTAACAACCTCAGCAAAACTATCCATGAACATGCCGTCAGTGGTGGATCACAAGCATTTCGAAATCCATTGCCATACTTCTTAAAACCAAAAAACCTTCTACCTGAGCTATTATTGGACCAGGGAGTTCTTAACATGGTTCGGTTTCCATAATAGCAAACTGAGATCATAGTGGATACATTCATATCTTCTTCTTTTCTTCCTTTTTTTTCTTGATTGTTTCAAAGTCTGCAAAATCAATTGAAAAACTTAGCTTCTTTAGGGTTTATATATACTAATAAATCATTAATTTTTTAAAGTCTAAAGAAAACATAAATGGGTCTAAATTATGTGGAAATCCACGTTTGCAATAAGTGGCAACTAAACGTGTTATATCACATTCACGTTACTTTCGTAACAACAATAAACAGTTAAGTGGAATTTTTGTAACAACCGCAAATGTTTGTGGCATCTTTGTAAAAATGAAAAATTAAACAAAATTCAATAATATATGGTGTAGTTTACCCAAAAATAAATATAATTCGATAAATTTAAAATAATAATAAAAATCTTTTCTATTGTTAAGATCAACATTCAAATACAAACATTAGAAAAATATCATTATATCAATTAATTAATAAAAATACATTCTCTTTTGCTCTCATATTTTTTTGTTCTTTTATTATTTATTTCATAAGGCGTTATCAGCACAATAATTGTTTTCTTTTCTTCCTTACCTTCTTTACTTTTATTTTATAACCCTTTTCTCTCTTTTTTTTAACCCGGTTTTAAAAAAATCTTTCTCACAACCATAGATTGAACCCAAGACCCTTAAAGAACTAACCTCATCCACTCACTACTAACCCCACTCACCTATCATGAGAATTTTAATTTTATATGCGAAAAGAATCTATGAAAATCAATTAGATATGGATTCAAAGAAAAAAAATTCGCACCAAGGGATTTGAACTTGCAACCCTAATAATGTTGCATCAATCAACCTATTTTAACCTTTCTACCTTAGCCACTAAAATGTTACTGATATTTTGTCAGTCATTTACAAAATCCATTGATGCTAGACAGTTAAAATTACAAAAAAAATTATTTGAACTCGCGACCTCTTACAACCTTAACACCTTTTACACTCAACCACCTTTAAATCTTTCAAAATTTATTTTATGCTAAGAAATATGTAAAACATTTTTATTCATATTTGGTTGGATTTATTCATTCGAGGATCGAAGATCATATCTGTTCTCTGAGGTCTTAGACACAAGATGTGAGAATTTGTCGGAAGTTTTTACTTAATGTTTCATATTGAGATTTTTTTTTATCTATGATTAATTATATCTAATTTAATTAACTTGTTTTATTTCTATGTTGTTAAGGATATTGAAAGATTCGTTCTCAGAATAAATCTTAATTCTTATTCTTGATATTTGATTTACCGTTGTATAAGCACAGGTAAAGTTCATATTTGGTAAAAAGCTTTTATATTCGACTTTTTTTTTTCAATTGTGGTATATATTGAAATTATTAAGTGATTTTTTTGTGTGTGCACTATTAATGAATAAAACAATTATGATCCTATTTGGCTGATCTTATTGGTTTATTTTTCTGATATTATAAAATTTTTATTATCATAACGATATTTATATGTATGTATTATGAGGCTGTATTCTATATTGAAATAGTTTGAAGTAGGTGTTTCTCGATGAAGTACTAAGAAATTATATATATGTTTTTTATTTGATTCTTTTTACATAAATAATATATTGGGATCTTTTGCATTCCTTAAAATGAATGCAAACATAAAAATAAATTTAAATGATATAATTATGGATATGATAAGTGGCATAAGAATAACCACTAGAAGTGGAAACATGGTAATAAATATGAGAACAATGAGAGTTCTCAAAATAACCCTTCAAAGGGTAGAGATAACTTATGTTACCAATGTGATATTAAATATCATTGGTCACATACTTGTCGTATGCCCAAATATTTTGTAACAATGAACATCATCCCCAGAGGTAGAAAGTATTTATCTTATTTGGTACCGAAACAAATTAATATTATCACAATATTTGATAGTACAAAATAATTGAAAGTTCCAAAAGAGCTAATATATCAATGCTAAGATTTTATTGATCAAACTTCATCATTTGGTCATTTATTTATTTGATTAGTTACATATGATCCCTAAAGTTTCTAATTATTCTATAATATTCTAATGTTATTTTACACGTTTAGAAGCCTATTATATTGAATCACATTCCCTAATAATAAATTTAAAGGGTATAATTGTGAATATGATAAAAGATTCACAAATAGAAGTGGAAGAGAAATAACTTATGTTCTCAATGTATGGCATTTACCTATTATACATCTAAATATTTTATCACTCTACTAATATTCCTTAAAAGGAGGGAAACATATGTCTCGTATATAATACAAAAACGCATATTGTCCTTAGGGAAAATAACATTTTTCTTGTTTGGTCACGAAACAAACTAAACTTTAATAGTACAAAATTAATTTAAGGCTCCAAAAGAGCTAATATAATGTCACCCTATGTTCAATGTGACAATGAAACACGCTAATATTTTGAATTACAAAATTAATTCAAGGCTCCAAAAGAGCTAATACATTGTTATCCAAAGAAATAAAGTGATAATTAATATATTATATTCTAATCAGTTTCAGAGAAATTATTTTGTCTTAAAAAATATTCTCTGTGATGAATCTCATATTGAGATTGTGATTGAAAAAATAATATTTAGTATGAACCACTCTTGCAATAAATATCTACATCTTTTGATACAGAAAGATTAAGTTATTGAATTATATTATGCATAATACTAGGATACCTGATAAGCTATAAAAGTAACATATTTTAATCTCATTCTTAATATGTTTTTGGATGATTAATTATGCAAATTAGTGAATCTGATGCTCCTAATCCTTTAAATTCATGTTTCTATACTTAAGAGAGCATTTGGGAGCGAAAGGAGCGAAAAATGAGCCAAAATCAAACAAAAAGAGTTGTTTTCAGGATCCATACGGCCTGGGCATTTCCACACGGACTGGCCACACGCTCATGTAAGCCACACAGGCTGGCCACACGCTCCTGTGAGCCACACGGGCTGGCCACAAGCCCATGTGCCAGCCCTTGTCGATATCGCACATTGCTTTCCAAATACGTGGAAAAACTCAATTTTTAGGCTTTCTGAGCATTCTAAAGTGTATAAATACCAATTAGAAGAAGACATAAGGGGGCAATCAGAGAAGATCAAAGAAAAGACTCGAAGAACACCATCGGAGCCAACTCAGAAGCGAATCTCCATCAAGATTGAAGATCTCCTTTTAACTTCTTTCAAAGTTTTATTGAATTTCTTTATGTCTTGTGGTTTTTCTGACTTTGAGATGTTTTCATTCAGGATTATGAACTAATCCCCTAGATATCTAGGGGAGATGAAACTTATGATGAATCCTATTATTTAATTTCTGTTTTACATGATAAATACTTTATTCTTGTTCTCAATTATGTATGCTTATTTCTTGTTTTAATATTTCTGAGATATTAATTCATGTTTAATGTGCTTAATTTAGTGGAGCAAAATGCCCTGTTTCAGAGTAGATCTAGTATAATTGAGTGGAGTTGCATGCAATCCTAGAAATAGGACGTCATTAATCTACCGAATTAGAGTCAAATCTAATAGGGGAATCCATAGATCAAGTTAATGCGACGATAGGGGTTTTAATTAGAAAGAGATTTCAATTGATCAACCTAGAGTCAATTGTTCTTACTCTCGAAAGAGATATTAACATAATTTAGGGATTTCTACGTATCAAGACACAAAGTGAATAAATTGTTTAATTTAGATTCATAATAATAGGTGAAGTCTAGGTGGATTCTTTCATGGGTATTGTCTATCTCATTGGTTATCTTCAATTATTTTCCTATTTCATTCTCTGTTGCGTTCTTAGTTAGATTAGTTTAGTAATTTTAGATTAAAAACAATCACTCCAATTTATTGGCTAAATAATAGAAAAACGGTATTTACTAGTACTTTTAGTCCTCGTGGATACAATATTCCCTACTCACCGTAGCTATATTATTGTTCAATAGGTGCGCTTGCCTTAGTTGTATTTATAGTTAGTTTAGTGACCATCAATACCTATCTTTATTTTGAAAAGGATAGAGAAAGATTGAGTTTTGATTGTGAAAGATCCACTTGAATTGTGGATTAATTTAAGAGAAAGATATGACCATCGAAACATGATAAATTTGTCTAAAGCTCATTATGATTGGATGCACCTGAAGTTGTGATATTTTAAATTTCTAAGTGAGTATAATTATGCAGTATTTAAGATGAGTTCTCAATTATGTAGGAATAATATTACTATTGAGAACTTGTTAGTGAAAAACTTTTTCAACTTTTTATGCTTCAAATGTACTTCTATTGTAACAATACCATATAAGAAAAGGTTTTAAGATATATTATGAATTAATGTCATGTTTACTTATGATTGAATTAAATAATGAGCTATTAAATGAAAAACAATCAAGCCCATTGTATTAGATATGTTCCATTCCCTAAAGTGAATGTAGCAATATATAAAGACATAATCTTGGGTGTGGACGTGACAAGTGGCTTTATAGTAATCGTAAAAAGGATGGTTATAATAATTCTTCTCACCCCTAGAAGTGGTAAAATGAAGAAAATGTAAAGATTGATGATAACATTGATGTTGAGTACATTTATGGTATGATCATTTACTTTGTTTAATTTTGCACATATATTTATGCAAAGGAAAATATTAGTTTGTGCACATTTTGAAAACTGATAAATTCTATTTGCAACAAATGCATGTGGCTTGGGCTTTTATTTTATTGTATTGAGTTTGGATCTTTCAAATATGACACCTATGACTACCTCTAGTCTTATTAATTTGGTGCTTTCTTCGATGCAATGCTAGTATATATGTTTGTTTGATGACATGCGATGGTAAACCAAAAGTTTACATTAGTATTCGTGAATCATTTGCATAGTAAACCAAAAGTTTATTGGTCCAAATATACTAATTAGTTGGCATGAGTGACTAGATTGTCCCAATCAATAATGATGCGATAAGATACGAATTTACATGGATATTTATCAAAGAACCTGAAGATTCTTCATTTATCAAGTGTTGTTTTTTCTCAAAGAATATTTATTAAACCTCATTAGCAAAAGTTGAGATTGAATCTATTGCATTTATGAAAGAAATATAGACCCATTTTATCTAGCAAGTGGATGTTTTGATATGATTTTAGTAGATGCGTTTACAAGATAATCATCTATGAGTTAATCAACGCGCAACCTATAGTTTGCAAGATTATTTGTTCAATTATTGATTTAAGAACAAAACTTTCAGAGTATGCAATCGAGATAATTTTTGCTAATGTTTGCGAGCTCATTACTTAGGCTTTAAATGATTATTGTAAGCTAGATTGTTGATGCAAGTAACCATTGCAAAAGTTTGTTGTTTATACGTACAAATGGTTTAACATAATTAATAATTAAACGCCTCTAGTTAGTAGCTAAAACATATTTTTAGAACAAATTTTTTTTGTATATATGTATAAGGATATTATATTTTACATGAATCAACATTTGTAAGCATTATGCTAATAAGTTATGATAAATACTCCCCATTAGAATTGGCTTTTGGTCAAGAGTCAAATACAACTAATTTTATAATCTTTGAATGTGCAATGTATGTTTAAGTTGCTCCACCACAATACAAAAAAATGGGTATTCAAAGAATGTTGGGTTTATATATTAATTATGAATCTCCTTGTATTATTAAATGATTTGATTGAATTGGAGATTTAATTATGACATGATTTGGTGATTACAACTTAGATTTGACAGTTTGCCCAACATCAGGAGGAGAGAAATAATAGTTGGATAAATAAAATACTTAGAATAAATTATTATTATCTAGATCCTCATAGAAAGTAATTTGAACCAGAATTTTAAAAGGATAATTCACTTTATTGCAAATTAACTACCAGATGTATTTACTGACTTAATGAGAATAACCATGTGTTATATATCAACTAATGTTTAGATTTGAATCAAAGTCTTAGTAGGACAATCTATTAGATTAGATGAAAGTAAACCATGCTTGAAGCATGGTAGATCGATTGGTTCTATAGATAAAAGTTGTCATAAAAGAAAAGAATAAATCTAGATGGTCATATAGTGGAGGCGGTGCTCCTGAAAAGACTTAATACATAACTAATTATTAAAACTCCAAAAGAGATCCAGGTATCTGAAGATGAAAATAACAGAAATAAAGAGATGTCGATGAATTATGTCAATACAAGAAAATATGGAACCGTGAAAATAAAAAGTTGTCGACAATGATTTTGTAATGTTGAAATAATGAAATAAAATGAAAATCTTGAATATGTTGAAAAATATAGACATTGATTAAACTGACCAAAATGGAAATATCCGATTCAAATAGAATTAAATTAGTGAAGTTTTTGGACTAGTAGTCTAAATATCTAAAGTTATAAAGCTAGTAAGGGTACAAATGAAGTAGTTTTGCGAAAATGAAATAAGGAAAATTTAGTTTTTCGCTAAGTCCTGTAATTGATTATGAAAGATGCTCTTTTGTGGTGGATGCAATAACCTTTAGATATTTTATTAGTTTGGTAGTTTATGAAAATTTGACGTACGTCTAATGATTGTTGTTATAGTCTTTTATATGAATCGTTATATAGTGAAGTTTATATTAAAATCTTTGAAGGATTTAGAATGTTGGGAGCATGTAAAATTCTTGGAAAATTGTTCAATATATTTATGTAAATATTTATATGATTTGAAATAATTTGAACATATGCGGTAAACTTGACTTAGTGAATAGTAGTTGAAGGAAGATTATAAAATGATCCAAAATACCTATTTGAGTTTTTATTGAAGGATCATGATCAAAATTTATTATGATTATTGTTGGAACTCCTGAAGAAATCAAAATATATTTCCCCAAAAGTCTTCCTCACAGTCACTCATGCTTTCAAATTTGGTTTAAGTGATCGTTTAAAAAGTTAGTATTTAAGATTAAATACGTAGAATATGAGATACTATGTAATGTTGTCTTGAGGGGGAGTAAATATGTGTTTTACTCTTTTTCCCTTAGCCGAGGTTTTGTCTTATTAAAGTTTTTAACGAGGCAACATGTTATGCGTATTATAGATAAACGTACTCTCTTTTTTCTTGACATGGTCTTTTATCTTAGTAAGGTTTTAACGAGACACATTATCTACCAATAGATATATAAGGGGGAGTGTTATGAATATTTTATCATTAAGTGGATGTCCATCAAGATCAAGATAAGTTCGATGACTTTAGGACTTTAATAGTCATTAGAAGTAAAGTTTTATATCATGTATATTTTTTATGTCTATAAATATAGACTTTGGATAAACTTTATAAACATCTCTATTGATTAATATAAAATGCGTTATTTTTTGTTCTCCTATATCTTATTATTTTACTCTTTTTATTATTTATTTCGTAATTGAGTTTACACTTTTTATCATCATAAATTGCACTTTAATTTTTTTATAATTTCTTCAAATTTTTAAATAAGTGATATATTATTATTTGAAATTATTTATTATATTAAAACTAATAAAAATGAATAAATTAGCCTAATAAAATGTTGAATTACACTTTATATTCATAATATTTCATTATAATTTGAACTATTTATTATTATATTCAAAGTGAATAAAAATAGATAAAAGTTTGATAAATATTTAATTACAATTTGTATTTACTTTCATTAGAATTGAAACCATTCAACTCTAAATAATCAATATTATATTATTTTAAAATATTGTTTACTTAAACATAAAAAATATATTTTTATTATATTAAAAATGAAAATTTGAATAGATAAAATTCGATAAATATTAAATTACACTTTTAAATTCCATTATTTTCTATCATTATATCAGCATTACTAAAATTTTTAAATAGATCAAGCCTGACGAATATTTAATTAAACTTTATATTCATCTCGAATTGCAAATTCATTATGATTTAAATGGTAAAACTACTCCAAGAATCCCTGTATTATCAATAAGGGAGCAAACAGGCCCCACTACTAACAAAATGAAACAATTAAATCCCTGTAAATTGGTAACATTATTAAGATTTATAACGGAAATCATTGTGGCACATGATATGTCACTGACAATACTGATGTAATATTAATATTAAATATGAGATGAACATGGAAAAATATTAAGATTATGATTCGTTGTAATAATTAAATGTGAATGCTTTAAAAAAATCTTTTTAATTCTTAAAACTTATTAATTTAGAAAGTAATTAACAAAAATTAAAATAAACTTAATTATTATAACCAATGTCATATTTAATAAATACCAGTCAGTGGCAAGTCATGATTGACTTACCAGTCATGTGCCACATCATCCATTTGAATAGTTTCGTTATAATAACTTTACTAATTTGCTTCCGTTCTTAAAATACAATTGCTCTATTCTTTAGTAGAGGGACCTGTTTACTCCCTTATGATAATACAGGGACTTTTGGGGTACTAGATAATCAATAACCATATTACTTAAAAATAAAAAATTATTATACTAATAGTTTAAATATTGAATTACACTTTATATTAAATCTTAAATTATATTCACATTTATGGATAAATAATATCTTTTTATCTTAAATTATTTATTAATTGAAGATAATTTTTTTATTATATTAAAACTAGAAAAACATTAGAATAGATAAATTTTAATAAAATACTATATCACACTTTATATTAAAATAATTAATCATATATTTTAAAATAATAATTACTCGCATTAATTAAATAGAGTTTTAATATCTATACTTCTATTTAAGCCCCAGTTAGACTCCGTTTGTTTCATTGAAAATGACTTTCGGAAAGTGATTTCTGGAAAATGATTTACTTTTCTGGAAAAGCTAATATTTTCTGGTGTTTGGAGGAATCTATGTAAAATATTTTCTGTTGTTTGGTAGATTTCTTAAAAATATGTTTTCAATTAAACAAACATATATTTGAGATTTTCTTATTTTCTCATTATTTAATTGAATTTATTTTTATCTATAAATTTATATTTTACATTGTTATTGTATATATTAAAAATATTATGTTAAATTAAGATTCATTACAACGTCATTTTTTAATTACATGATTACTGAGTGAGTATTTTTTATTTAAAAATGTGACATCAACAAAATTGACAAAAAAAATTAACGATGTCAACAATTGGACTTGATTTTCAAATTTGAAAAGTAAAGGGACTAAATTCTTGAAAATATAACTACAAAGACTAAATTACAAATCTGCGAAGTGTACATGGACTTATGACATATTTTAACCTTTATACTACAAAATATTTATTATTAATATTTATAATTGTAATAAATATTTATTATTAAAATATTAATATTGAATATTTTCAATAATATGTGAATAATATTATTTAAAATTATTATTTTTAAAATTTATTATTAAAATAAAATTGAAATATTAATAATTTATTAAAATAATAAATTATATTTATTATAATTTATTTATATGACTAAATATAAATAATTAAATATGTATGTTTTATAATATTGAAAAATATAATATTTTAATATTTTTAAAAATAAAAATAAAATTTATTATCAATATAATAATATTAAGCTTGATTTAAGTTAATTTTATATAAAAATAAAATTATCTATAGATGAGCTCTTTTTCGGAAAATGACTTACGCTTTTCAAAATGGTAGTCATTTTACAAGAAAAATGGCTTATTTTACCTTGACCTGTAAGTCATTTTTTGTTGATCAAACTATTTTCTGTGAAACAAACACAGGAAAATGCAGAAAATATTTTCCGTAAAACTTTTTACATGTAAACAAACGGACCCTTAATGTTATAAGTTAATTAGACACCAACTCGATCAAAAAAATTATGAAAATGTCCTTTTATAATTAAAATAAGTTATATGATTCAAATGTATTTTAGTCTTTTACTTTTTTAAAAAATCAATAAAAAAATTCCATGTGTTTGGATTTGAACTTGTGTTATTTATATTAATAAAGCATTAACTTTACTACTAAATCAAAACTTTATTTTAATATTATATTTACATTTTAATTGTGTTATGTATACTTTATTACCTCTGTCGGTTATATATCTATACTAACATATTTATTTATTTATAATATATATAAAAATATGAGTTTGAAAAAACTTTAGAACATGAAAATATCTTTTATTTTTCATCATACTACTAATTTCACATTTTAAGATAAAAATAAAGTAAAATAGAAATTGTGATAATTATACATTAAAAGAAATTATAATTTAATCGAAATTGTGATAATTGTTATACATTTAAAAATATTATAATTTAATTTACAATTATTAGTTAAAAAATATTGTGCTAATTTTAAAATAGAGTTAGTACTTAAATAGAACTCTAAGTATAAAGAATAGGGAAAAATTGTGATAATTATAATTATAATATAAATTATTAGTTAAAAAATTTGATATATTAATTTTATTGATGTAAAATAGAATTAGGGGTGAGCATTTGATCGAATCGAATCGAATCGAATCGAAAATTTTCGAGTTAATCGAGTTTTCGAATCGTATTTTATCATCCTAACCTAAATTGAAATTTTTTCGAATCGAGTCGAGTGAGACAAAATTCGAATCGAATCGAACCGAATATATTTGTTCGAGTTAAGTTTTAAAAAAATAACTTTAGTGTTTTATATTTTTATGTAATTTTTCAAAAAAAATTCTTTAAAGTTTTTAAACATGATCATACAACAAAAAATTGAAGTAAACAAGTGAATAAACAAAAGCAAACATTTGTTGCAATCACTAATGATGACCAATAATTGATTCAAAATCAAACTTAATAACATTTATGCTTTAATTTATTTTCTGAACAAAAGTTATCATTCAACTAATTCACAAGAAATGAAAAGCAAGTCAACTCCTACCATTAAAAAATAAACAAATGAAAAGCAGTTTAATTTATTCAACAACATCTGTAATATGACAGTCATACTACAATTTATCTCCAAGTTTATAGTAACAAAGAAGATCGTCCAACAGGTATATGCCATAACATACAATTTTGAGCCTGAATTCGCAACAGATCAACAGTAATATGTGGTTAATTGATATTTCAAGAACTGTAACAGCTTTAAATGAGAGACAAAAATCTAGAACAGTAGCCGCAGAAGACGATACTTTGGTCGTTCTTACAGGGGAAAGCTCACAGTTCAACTGTTCTCTTGGCATTGATATTAATACTTAGAAACCTTTTAGATTAATGTTAGACAACACAGTTGGATAACAAATCGATTAAAGTAAAGCACAGTGAATTATCAGAAATGATAAAATCATAAAAATGGTGTAAAAAAGCAAATGCTTGAAGTTGAAGAATACATATTTTAAAAGACTAACATTGACACATTTCATTAGCAACTCCTTGTACACCTTTCATTGACCACAACCTCGTAAAAAAATGGAAACCACTGCTAATGGCCAAAAATATCAGCAAAAAAGAATACCATACCAGTTCAATGATTCCTCTGCCTCCTATAGCTACTTTCCCCCCTCATTTATCACAAATCAAGTGTATCAAATATCAGTAATAAATAAATGGCAAACTATGAAAAATCTAACCAATGATCGAAACTACTGTTTTGTTCAACCACACCATTTTGAGAGAAGAACTAAGAAAACAATAAGGAAAACTATGGAAGAAAGTCCAATTGCAACACCAAGAACAACCTTATTTGGCCCGTGATGATACTCCTTGTTTTCACTTGTATCGTCTGCAGTCTACAATTGAAAAGTTTTCTTTAATTCTTTGCAGATCTCTGCTGCAATGGAAAAGGACAAAGAGATACGCAAAGATAAATATATTTTTAATTTGGGGTTTGGAGTTGGAGTGGTGGAGGAGACGATGGAATTTTTACCTGCTGCTGGCTGCTGCTACTGGTGCTACTGCTTGGGGTTGGAGGTTTGATTTGGGGGAAAAATTAGGTTATGGAAAATAAATTTTTGGGCTGATCATTGATGGGCTTGGAAAATGGGATAAAAATAAAATATTTGGGCTTGATGGAAATTAGGTTAAAATAATTAAATAAAAACTTAAAATTTAAAAAAATAAAAATATATTATATTCGGTTTATTCGAATTATTCGAGTTATTCGAATTTGAAAATTCAACTCGATTCGAACTCGAAATTCGAGTTGATTCGATTAACTCGATTCGAATAATTCGAAATTCGAATTTTTTTTCAATTTTTTTGAATCGAATCGAGTTTTGCTCACCTCTAAATAGAATTATTACTTGAATAGAATTTTAACTATCTTAACTATCATTTAATTAATATATTAAAATTAATTATGTTAATTTTGTATATGTATTTTAAATACGAAATCTCACACACGTACACATGTGTGATACAATTTTAGTATAATTAATTAAATTAGAATAATTAAACGCATAAATATAATTTAAATAAAATATACCTACAACTCTGCCACCTTAATTCTCCTGTACAACTTCTTCTATTAGATCATCTCCAATTAGACGTGAATGCCACTCTCCAATCACCTCCACAAAACGTCTGCACGATACACCAATGAAATTCGTTCGTGAAGGTCACTCGCCATAATTGAGAAAGTTGATTGTTCAATCTATTTCTTCCTCCGAACTACTCTCACAGTGTTTTACGGAATCTTTTTCTCCCAAATTGATCGGAATTAAAGAAAATATTGTTTTTGCCTGTTTGACTTAAATTAGAGGTAAAAGATCCAATAGAATCTAAACCGTCCATAAATTTCCCAATCACTCACTATCAACGGCTGATATTTTCCTCAAAAATGAAGAATTTCTTTTTCTTTCAACTACCCCTAATCCCACCGTACTCTGGAGTGTCCAATTTGGCTGTTTATTTATTATGGAAAGGAAATAATTCGAAGTAAGGAATTCAGTGAAAATAAATTTAAAATAAAAATAAAAATCAGCAGGCCAGAAGGGAGGGAAGGAAAAGCCAGGGGCTTTGTGAGATCTCTGGCTCTCTCTTCCTGTTTTTCTCTTCGAAAATTTACTGAAATAAGGCGCTTTTATTTTTTATTTTTTTGCTTGTGATCTCTTCTAATGGGTTTATTGGAAGCTTTTCTCAATTGGCTTCGAAGGTAGGTTTTTTTTTTTTTTGGTTTGTTGCAATGTCACTCTTTTATTAATTTCTGCTGTTTTGTTTTGTTTTGTTTCTTTTTCTTTTTTAAATTTTAGGTGATGTATTGGATTGGATAGAGAATTATGATTTATATAAAGTTGGGTTTCATCTTTTTAAGCTAAAAAGAAGTAAAATTTTCATCTTTTGTTTGAGAATACAGTAAAATTACTTCTATTGTTAAGAATGTTATATCGAAATTAGTAATTTGATGTGTGGTTCATGAACAAAATGAATAATAGACGGTTGATTGTTTTTCTTCTTAGAAAAAACAATAATGGTTCATTACATATTTAATGTAATTTTAATGAGTCAATGGTTTATTTTATTTTTTAATTTCTACATTAGAATGGGGGTAGATTACCATACCATCGCCTCTGCAGATAAGGAAATCTATGTAAAAAGGAAAATTTTCAAAGACAAGGAAGAGCTGTGTGGATGGTTCAATTCTCTTCTGCTCCACACTTATTTGAGATCTAATTTAAGTTATGAATGCTTCTTGGGTTTCATGTGCTTGGTGGAAAATTAGTTTTGTTTTTATGGAATTCACATACTTTTCAGTCAGTTTTTTGTGACTTTTATTGATATACATGTTTGGAGAATTCTTTAAATGAATGCTAAATTGCTAATTTGTGTGCTTTATCCTTCTAGATTGTTATTTAAGTTGACCTCTGTAGTTCAACCTTCATGGTATGACGGCTTACTTGTTATTTTGCAGCCTGTTTTTCAAGCAGGAAATGGAGCTATCTTTGATAGGACTTCAGAATGCTGGAAAAACCTCACTAGTAAATGTTGTTGCAGTAAGTAAATTAAGAAACTCAATGTAAATGTCACCGCAGTACTAAGGGTCCATTGCTAGCAATGTAGTATTGTTTTGCTTTGTTCTGTGGCTTGACCTTAAGTTGTCTTGTTTGTTTTTTCTCAGACTGGTGGATATAGTGAAGATATGATCCCAACGGTGAGTCATCTTGTCTAAGAGGATCTGTATTTGCAACATCACTTTTTTTTCTTCTTTTTAAATTTGTGAATTGGTATGATATTACTTTCCAAGGCTTTTATTTTTTCTTTCATAGAAGTAAGGTAATTAATGCCTAATGGCTTACATTCAGGTTGGATTCAACATGAGGAAAGTGACTAAAGGAAATGTTACAATAAAGTTATGGGATCTTGGAGGTCAACCTAGGTTTCGCAGTATGTGGGAACGATATTGCCGTTCAGTTTCTGCAATTGTGTAAGAACTAAGAAGCTTCTTCTTTATTTTCACAGACTTGTTATTTCCAGTAAATCCCTTCTAAATTGCTTTAACAATTTTAGGGCCTGAAAAGGTTTGCCTTTAATGCAAGAAAGGCAAATAACCCAGAATAATAAACCCTCAAGAATAGTCTGAAAACTTGCCCTTGTCCTTCTCAAATCTTGAACAGGAGACCATCTTAATTATATGAATTGCATTTACTTGTTTCTATATCTATTAGCAAAACAACGAGCATTAGTGCAAGGAGAAAAAATCTAACTCTAAAGAATGGTTCTTGTTAGGATTTCTTACTAGTTTGATAAAAATGTGCCTCTTCCAGTAGTGCCTTACAAATAGATCAATGAAAGGCAAGTATTGAAAACTTTACTTATGACCTATATCATCGGATCAGTTGCAGCCGGTTTCAACTGCTGTACTTTTTGTGTATGATCATATGTTGTTCCCTTTTGAATCCTGGCTTCTTTGTTTAGTTCTTATAGTAGTGAAACTAATCCAAATCCCATAAAAAAAATTGTAGTAGCATTTCATTTTTATGGATCCTCTCGTGTCTCACACTGTGTTTATAGTGAAATTACATGTAACCTGAATTTGGGTGTAGTTATGTGGTGGATGCGGCTGATCCAGATAACTTGAGCATCTCAAGAAGTGAGCTTCATGATTTGCTGAGCAAGCCCTCACTTAATGGCATCCCTCTTCTGGTGCTAGGCAACAAGATTGACAAGCCTGAATCTCTGTCAAAACAGGCATTGACAGAAGAAATGTAAGATACATTTGTCATAATTCACTAAATTAAGTGGACAAAACATGGAACTAAACAAATTGTCATAACAATGCAGGGGGCTGAAGTCAATTACTGACAGAGAAGTTTGCTGCTACATGATATCATGCAGGAACTCAACCAACATTGATTCTGTTATTGATTGGCTTGTAAAGCATTCTAAATCAAAGAGCTGAAAACAACACTCTTTCTTTTTTATTCAAATAAAAAAAAATCATCTTTGCTGAATCTGTGTTTTATAATTCGAGTTTCCCATCTGTAATTTTGTGGATGTTTGGGTTTTTATCATTTATGTCAACGCTTTCTGTTTTGATGATTTAATGGTAAGATGTAAAGAGAGAAGATTTTCACTTTCTTGTCACTTTAGCAAGATTTGCAAGTAAATAAAAAAAATTGGAATTTTATTTTATTTTATTTTCTTATTGATTTCATCGACTTAAATGTTAAACCTTAAATTTAACTGTCACAAAATACAATCTAATTTTATGCGGACTAATTTACCTATAAAGGCATATTTTCAAGTATATTTATGGAATTAGGCCAATTTCTGCATTATTTACTGGAAAGGGTTGATTTTGACAAAACGCGTTTACATAGGAGCGTTTTAGGGTGAAATTTCTAGCAAATCACGTCCCTAGGGGAGCATTTTTGCCATGTCAGCACAAAACGTGTTGATGTGAATGCGCTTTGCTGACGTGGCAAAAAGGCTCCCCGGGGGTGCGTTTTGTTCTATTTTTTTGTCCCCAACGGATATTTTTTTTACCGTTTGGGGGGTCCAACAGTCAAAAAAAAAAAGTATAAAACCCCCCTCCTATTATTTCACACAAAATTTCTTCAAAATTTAGCAAAAAATTCTCAAATTTCTCCCTAAATTTCTCAAAGTTCTCAAGTTTCTCCTTAAATTTATTAAAGCTCTCTTTAATTAATTATCTCATTTAATTTTCTTTCTAAATTAGTATATTTTTTTTTATAATTTCAAAAATATTTGATCATGTTAGCAATGGCCGGGGAATTAATTCGTCTCGATCATAAACATATCTCCGTCGAACAAATGAAAATGGTAAGGGTTAATTTTAATTTTTGAATATTATTTAATATTTTTTTCATTTATGTAATTTTAATTAATTTGTATTTTATAATTTTTTATAACAGTCTGTAGATCGGGTGTTACAATGTTAAATTCGTAATATGTCTGGTCCTCCATCACCGTTGATAGAAAATTACTTGAGGGAAGCGGGTTTTTGGCACGTGGCCACTATAGGCCGGGGGTGCAAGTTGGACCCAAAACTCATCAGCACGTTAATAGAGAGGTGGAGACTCGAGACGCAAACATTTCATCTTCCATGCGGAAAGCGTACCATCACTTTGGAGGACGTGCAGTTACAATTGGGATTGTTGGTTTATGGGTCCGCACTCACCGGGTTCGTTCAATCTGTTGATTGGGGAGCCGTATGCTACGATCTTTTGGGTGCGATTTCGGATAATATTTACGGAGGTCGGATTAAGATGGATTGGTTACGAGACACATTCCCGGAGCCGGGGAATGATTCGAATGAAGTAGAAAGAATACGTTATGCTCGGGCATACATCCTTGAGATGATTGGAGGTTATTTGATGCTGAACTTGTCACGAAACCTTGTACATCTGAGGTGGGTGCTGAAACTCGTTGATTTTAAAGCAACTGAAGAATTTAGTTGGGGGTCTGCCGTGTTGGCAACACTGTATCGGGTGATGTGCAGGGCGACGCCACCAAATAAAGCCAAAATCGAAAGTTGCCTATCACTACTACAATCATGGGCTCGGTTTCGCTTTCCATTTTTACGTCCTTAAGTGAACCACTCATATACATTCCCACTCATAACGAGGTAACATTTTTATTTAATTTTACAAGTATTAAATAGATTTAAAATAAAATTGTATGCTAAAAATTTGTTTAATTAGGTGGAACCATCCGGCAAGTTATGTTCGTATACCTACCGCTCTTGAAGATATACGGCTTCTATTAGACCAACGGTCGGAAGCGTAAGTAAGTATTAAATAAAATATATATACGTAAAATAGTCGATTCATATTTAGTATTTAGTATTATGTATATAACTAATATTTTTATCACGTTCATATAGTTTCAATGGACACCATACGAGGATCCGACAATTCGGCCAGTAATTTCGAATGAATTATTTCAAAATCAGAACATTTGGCATGTTAAGGTTCCATTGGTCAACTATGCTACTGTAGAGATGCACCAGACGGATAGAGTGTTGCGGCAATTTGGATTCCGACAACCGATTCCCGAGGCACCTGAGGTGCTCGATAAAGAGCACAAAATCTACTTACGGCAAACAAATACGAATTGGCCAGTATTCTTTTTTGGAATATATTGAAATTTGGGAAAATTGGTATGATTATATACCTGCTCGCGAACCGATCATCGTCCTAGAGTTAGCGTGCGCATCGGATTACATGTCATGGTTTAGGATCTATGGCAAGCCATATTTGTGTCGAAAGAGCAGAGGCGTCGGCAAATCCGTGTCGAAAAGGAACGATGGAGCCCTTTAAATCCAAGGAGAAGGGATGACAGCACGGGCCCATCAACAACGCCCACACAATCACCGGGCCCAACGTCTCAACCGACGACACCCACAGCACAGCCCCTTCAAATTATGCCAAGTACGTATCCTAGCCCTTATATATATCCTAACTGTTATATGTTTCCTTTTCCCAATCCTATGCCAGGTTGGAATGCATGGCCCGGTGCATCTCCTTCCCCGATGACTCCGACTCAACCGACGATATATAGGCTATCGTCGCCGGAAGGATCGCACGAGGCACTGTCGGGGAGCTCATCTCATTACCAATCCCCACGACCTTATAGGATTCAAACACCTCCGCCGTGGGTGATATAAACACCTCCACATTCTTTATTCGATCAAGGTGAGTCATCCTTTCAACACCCACAACCAGAGCAACCACAACCCCCACCGAAAGTTGAACTAAGGAGGAATCCAACGCGTAATCGTCGACCACCCCCATGTGGCACTGATTTCGACCGACACATACATTGATTTTTTTAATATATTTGTAAAAACTATTTTTATATTATTTCATTTAATAAAATAAAAGTTGTTTTTAATACTTTAATAGTAAATTATTTTTATATTTTTAATAAAATAGAAGTTCTTTTGAATAAGGTGTAATAGAAATAATGCAACATAGTTTCATTACAGCAATTATCAACTATTTCGGTTTGGACATGATCGAATTGTATGACCTGGGTTCCTACACCATCTGCACAACTTTTGTTGGTTTGTTCTTTCCCGGATATCTATATTATTACGTATTTTACTCAAGCAAGGTCGACCTTTTGGTTTGCGACGCAATTCTCCATCTGGTAACAACTTAAACAGAGCAAGCGATATAGACGGCCACTTACGTTCATCTAGGACCGGTGGGAATACGTGTCTCCACACATTGTACATGTATTCTATTTTGTTGTAACACCCCTAACCCGTATCCGTCGCCAGACTAGGGTTACGAGGCATTACGGAAGAAAACACAACTCAAAATAGGCATATAATTTTTTTTAACCATTAAGGACCCATTCATGCTTAATTATCCATATAGTATACTAACATTTAAATAATTAAACATTATTCATAGTCCTGCACCATTTCAAAACCAATGTACTCTCACTCTTATTAAAATTATATGCACATGTAAACATATCATTTAAATCATTTTAAAAACGGATGGCTATCAAGAATTCAATCAAATCATTTACTAACTAATAAGCCAATATATATATATATATATATATATTCATATCTACTCATCAAATAATTACAAATACACATTCGGCTAATCACATTATCTTCCATACGAACTACTTTAATTATATACATCTTTAACTTATAATTTAAGGCCATGACAAATCATTACAAATCTTTAAATGAACCTACCAATATGACATTAAAGCACATCCAATTACATATGCAATTATATGTTTACAATCTCTTAATTAAATTGCTAAGTCAAAAGCGTAAACACATACTTGCATGTTTCTACTATTCGTATGTTCAATACCTATAAAATCAATTTAATCTTTGACATGCCTATCTTTTCATAATCACAAATACATATAATTTCACATTTTCATAACAAATTATAAAACCAAATTTATACATTATGCATGTATTCATCTATAATATTACCACCACATTGCCGAATGCACATATATATTCATTAAATATTATCTTTCCAATTCTGTTTATCAATACTTTCCGAGCAATATGATCACTTCCCATTTGTTATAAACAAACATATAAACATAAGTATTCATCACTGAAATCAACTCCGTCTTATTAACTCTCATACTTGCCAATACCTAAATACATATATAATTTATTAAACACCATTCAATTAATACCTATATACATATACACAGATTCGTTCTACTATAACTCACTTAATAAATAAATCATCCTTACAATATATATCAACAAACCATTACATATTATCTAATTATATTCAACTTACATAGGACTTCTTCACTTAACATAGACAAAATGACAACATATACATTTAGTTTAAATTTACATATCAACTAAACCATTCCATCAATACAAGACATAACCAAAATATATGTATCAATCTCATAATAAAGTTTATTATGCCTAATTTCAAAGCATCACACAAAACATACTAATATGAACATATACTGTAACACCCTTAACCCGTATCCGTCGCTGGACTAGGGTTACGAGGCATTACCAAACCAAGTACAATCCAGAACAAACATTCATTTCTTTACATGCTTTATATATTAACACATCAATACACTTATCCATTTTTTTTTTTAAAAAAATCAAACCTTAACAATCCTATATTCATATCAAAACAAATATTTCGTAAGCTAATTATCGAATACAAACAACTACACAAAATGGTCAAGTAAAGATTTTAAACATTATAGTGATATGCGCATTTAACATTATTATATATGAATCATTTCCAAACTCCAATAACAATTTAAAACATACTCAAGTTGCATATCAAAAATCATATTTAGACATCATTAGTTCAACCGTACAAGAGCTTTCAATTTGGTCATCAAATAGCCTTAACATTCATACTAAGTTTCTCCATTCAATAATAATAAGCAAATCATACTATTTCATTTGCCGAATATCACATATATCATGTCTATACATCATTCAATCTAACATTCAAGAAACTAAATAAAATTCGAACCTAAATAACCAACTATTCAAGCATAATATATGTATATACTTACTTACACAAACCGAATTAAAATAGCCAAATATAATCATGCATTATAGAATTGTAATTCCTATTCTAGCAAGTGACCAAATCAAATACACGCATGCATGGCATAAACCTTAACTAATATATCACATACTATAACTTAAACATGCATCCATCATTTACTTCATTGCCTAAACATATATCCATGCACCATAAATATATATACCATGAATTAAACTCATCAACATGAACTAATTTATAAGTCATTCATGTCATAACCAGTTAAAACATATAACCAAATACAAGCATATATACATCTTGAAATATACTCCCATAATAAGTTAATACTATAACCAAATTCACAAAAGTCCTAAGTATCAAGATTTAGCCATTTTCGCATGGCATAATATATATACAAAACCCAAAACAATCCTTTCAAAATATAACCCAGCCTATACATGCCATAGTTCCAAAAGTTTAACTTATAAAATACCAAAGTTAATCGATAGTGTGATAGACTTTGACGATGATCCCTGAGCTCTAACTATAATTCAAAATCTATAAAATAATACAAATAAACTCACACAGTAAGCTATCATAGCTTAGTAAGTTATAAGCAATTTCACAACAACAATGCATTATATCATTGTATTAATAAAATCAAATTAATATAATCACTACCAAGGTTTATAACCATAACTATAATTTATATCACCTTTTGAAAACTTTCACTTTTCATAGCCCAAAGGCCGAACATCCAAGCCTTCAATAATAGATTTCACATGCATATTTTACTTACCAAAGTTATACTTGCATTTCAAACTTATATAAATCACATATTCAAGATCAAAACAATCAAATGAACTCCTTATACAACATTCCACATGGCCGAATTACATTATATAATTCATATAGCAATCAATGAGATTTTGTAAGCATTTCCCCATATCGACCTATATCAATCGAACTATATATTTAATAAATACATTCCATCCAAACCAAATTGTCACACATACTTGATTTCAAATGATAACATCTCATAATATCAACTTACCAGATTCAGTTCAAAATATAAAAATTAATCGCACACTTAGTGCTCTTTATCCGATTTCACACACTTAGTGCTCGGAAATTCAATTCGCACACTTAGTGCATAACAACCGATTTCGCACACTTAGTGCTCGGTATATAACAAAATTCGCACACTTAGTGCCAAATGACCGATTTCGCACACTTAGTGCTCGGTGTCGAAATTTGTCATTAGTGCATCTCTCAAACTTATTCCTCATTCATACATATACCCACAAACTTATAATCAACCATATATATATAAATTTCAAATCAACTCATCCATCTCACAATTTCTTATCACATTCGGCAATATTCATTACATATATATATATATATATATATACCTCCATTTAAATTACTTACATCATTATAAATAAATTTTAATTCAACTCAATTGCTTAAAAACTTACCTCGAGTATCGACAGACTATATTTTTCGACTATTCGACTAACTTCGCCTTTCCCCGATCCAATCCCGATCTTTTTTGTTCTTGATCTAAATCAATTTCAAATTTAGCTCATTCAAACATATTTTCATTCAATTTAATCCAAAAACACATAAATGGGTAAATTACTATTTTACCTCTAACATTTTCAATTTTTACAATTTAGTCTCTATTGCACAAAACACAAAATACTCAAAATTTAAAGGAACCCATGTTTGGCCGAATTTCCATAGTGTTCATATAAGCCCATATATTTCATTTATTTCACATTTTGACCCCTCAATTTACAAATTTCACAATTTAATCCTATTTAGACATTTCTATCAAAAATGCCTTAATTAAACCTAACAATCTAACAACCTATATTTATTTTCCATCACTAAACACCAATTTCATCAAGCAATCAACAATGGACATTCATGAACACATCATCAAATTCGAAAATTCCAACTTGGGCTAGCTAGTATTCAAAGCAACGATCTCAAAAACGTAAAAATTATCAAAAACCGAACTCAAATCACTTACCTATTTGAGCTTGTAAGAGCCGAATATTACAAAGCTTCTTCTCTCTATTCTTTTCTCTTAGTTTCGGCCAAGAACCATGAAAAAGATGAGCACTTTCATCTTTTTATCAAATATATTATTTTTATCATATTAAATTATAACATAATAATATAAAATATAATAAACAATTCAAACTACTATTACATGCATACCAACCGTCCACTATGTTCATTTTATGGCCAAATTGCTACTTTAAACCTCCAATTTATAAAGACATCATCAATTCGACACTATCTCATTTAACCCTTAAATTTTCATTTTACGCGATTAAGCCATTTTTCACAATTAAGCACCAAAACGATCAAATTTTAATACGAAAATTTCACACACACCAATTCACACATAATTAACATAGAAAATAATATTAAAATATTTTTCTAACTCAGATTCGTGGTCCCGAAACCACCGTTCCGATTAGGGTCAAAATTGGGCTGTTACATATACTCAACCAAATATACTTATGTCACAACTCATTCATATCAACCACAGCAAACCATCGACACAGATAGCAAATTTAATTAAAAGAGGATAAGCCATTTTAGCATGACTATTAATTATATACATAGATACTCAATTCATATTCACCCTTTTTCTATGCTATACATGCCATATATTCGTAATTAACATAGTCAAAATACCAAAATAAACTGTCGATAGTGTGATAGTCTTGCTGACGATCCCCGAGCTCATAACGAATCCAAAATCTATAAAACAAAAACCGACAAAGAAACACAAAGTAAGCTATTTAAGCTTAGTAAGTCAATAGCAAAGTAAAATCAATTAACTTAGCAAAATCACATATACAAAATTTATATCAAGTAGCACTTTATACATAATAACAAATAATTACTCAAATCTCAAATCAAAGTCACATAATTTACTCTTTGGCTTAATACACATAGTGGAAGCTTATACACCATTCACATCTTTACACATTAACTTCCGAACAATGTAATGAACATATAACTTACCTTTCACTTCGCAACACAGATATATATATATGTACCTGAGTTCTTTTAATTTAAATATCACATTGGCCTTCACTTACACATGCCCGTTGAACCATTCAGAATTAAAAAGGATAGCGGATAGTCGGAAGCTCGTACAATGCCAACGTCTCAGACGTGGTCTTACATGTAATCACATATCGATGCCACTGTCCCAGACAGGGTCTTACACGTAAACACAATTCGATGCCAACGTCCCAGACGTGGTCTTACTTGGTAACACATAACGGATATCCTATGTCATGACATATGTATCCTATCTATTCCTAAGGTTCATATGGGGCTTACGGACGTCGAATCTTGATCGAATCAAGCTCGGAAGATAGCCAATTATCAAAATACACATTCGGCCATAGCAAATAATAGCTCAAATAATTCAAGTAATTATATAACAAATTTATTTTCATAGATATAACAACATTTAAATGCTTATTGACTTACGTCGGACGTCGTCGACTGTTAAATCGGCTACTCGACTACTTTTGTCTTTTCCCGAACCAAATTTGATTTCTTTAATTCTTGATCTAAACATATTCAAATTAAGCTTATTTAAACACCATTCTATTCAATTTAGCCTAAAAACACATAAATGGGAAAATTACAATTTTGCCCCTAACATTTCACACTTTTTACAATTTAGTCTTTTTTGCACAAAACACAAAATACACAAAATTTGACTATACACCTTAAGGGCCGAATATTCCTAGTCCTCATACAAATCCATACATTTCATTTATTTCACATTTCAGTCCCTCAAAAATTTATTTTTGCAATTTAGTCCAAATTACTCAAATTCATCAAAAATTCAAAGACAAAATTTGTTAATCTAACACATATATTTCATATTTCATCATTAAACAACAAAAACAACAAGCTATCATCAATGGCTCAACTCAAAATATTCATCAAAATTAAAAATTGAAGCATGGGTCGGATAGTACTCAAAGCAACGATCTTAAAAACGTAAAAATTATCAAAAACCGAAGTAAAACATATCTTGAATTAAGCTAGATGAGGACCGAATGTTTCAAAGCTTTTAAACCCTTTTTGTTTTCTAACTTTCGGCAATGAAAGATGAAGAAAGAATTAAAAATGGTTTTTAATTTCATATAATATAACATATATTAACATTATTATTGGTTTACTATTTTAACCTTTAATAATTAATTAATATAACTTATATAATAGGGTTACGTTAGTCCTTTGTCTCCCACTAACTTACATAGTGGGTTATTTGCATCTTTAAACCTCCTAATTATAAAGACAACCACTATTCGGCCCTTTTAGAAATAACCACCTAATTTTCATTTTATGCGATTTAATCCTTTTATTTAATCAGACACTCAAACGACGAAATTAAAGCACGAATTTTTCACACAAATAGATTCACACATGATAAACACAGAAAATAATTTTAAAATATTTTTTTGGACTTGGATTTGTGGTCCCAAAACCACTTTTCCGATTAGGGTCAAAATCGGCTGTTACATTTGTACACTTCGTTGACATATCTCATGGGATCCAAACGGAGATTCTGACAAGCTGCAATTGCACGAGCGCATGGATAACAAAGTGCGTCAAACGTCCTACAGTCGCAAGTCCTATTTATCAGGTGTACACGATATTGCCCGCCGATAATACATTGGCTCGGTTTGTCAAACTCCGTCACACGAAACCATAGGTTGTCGCGATCATGACACACTATGTGCATGGTGTTGGCCCACACATTCGCCTTGTTAATTTCGTGTAATACCTTCCGGAACCATACATGGCCTCCCTGTATTTGGCCTTTATAACTCGCTGCTTACTTTGGAAATAGTACCGCCAAACGAAAATATGTCTCTCGCACAATCGAGGTTATCGACAAATGACGCGTTCATTTTAGAACAGAATTTATGCATTCAGCCAGGTTTGTGGTCATATGACCATATCGTAGGCCGCCGTCGTATGATTGTGTCCATTGTTCGAAAGGATGTTACAGAGGTAGTCTGCGCATTGATCATTAACTGAATGCAAAATCCTCAACATCTCAAGAAAACGGTCCTTATTGATCTCGTACCCTACCAATATAAGTTGATAGCAAAAATTACATACCACTATTCCATTCAGAATAAATTGAATATTACAAACGAAATTATATTAATAGAGATTAAATACCCATGTTGGTCACTTGTCATCGTTTAGTGCTAGACTGATATTGCCCGTAGTGGTTGGATGCAACGTGTCTTAGACAATACCGATGGTGTGTGCGATCCCATAGACTTTCTCGTCGCTCAATTGCGGCTAGTATTCCAGTGTCCCGATCCGATATAACGTAGATATCAGGTTGGGGGCATATATACCTTCTTAACCTAGAAAGAAAGAAAGAAATCTTAGTCATCACCTGACTCTCCCGGTGTTATTGCAAACACAATTGGAAGGATTCTCCCACCGCCATCCTGTCCACAGCTATCATGTCCACAGCTAGCAATAGCCGATGGGTATATCTACCATACATAAGGTACCGTCAATTTGTACTAATGGCTTGCAGTACACAAATGCGTCCCGGCATTGCTTAAAACTCCAAAACAAACGCTTGAACACTTGGCATCCACGGAGCAATCGGTCGTTGTAGTACGCAGGGACCGTTTCAAGGTTTGTTATGCAACCTAGGATGTACCTCTCCAGCACCTGACACCACTGTCACACCTCATTATATAAAGCGTCCCACCCACTATACATCTTTTCCAACACCTTCTACTTAGCTATTCAAGCCTTGCGGTAAGAGGTCGTATATCTCAATTAGCTACGAATATTGGCAATTAAGACCGACACAGAAGTCCTGGGATCCGCCTTCAACATCGGTAGTATTAAGCTAGCTATCATACCTGAATCTATCTTGAGATGATCTTGTGAAACACCTGTCAATGAAGTACATTAAATAATGCAACATTAAGTAATAACATTATTATTCAAAAACCCTAAATACCTAGTGATACGGTACCGGTAACACAAGTGTGTGGACTTTTGTACTTTTTTATCTCCCACAAGCCTGTCTTTTTCCTAAAAGAAGCCATGATTTTTCATGAACATGTACCTTCTTGCATTGCACACTTGGCCTCGAACTTCTCAGATTTGGATTTAACCACATTGTAGTTAACCCCGTGATTGATGTTATGTTGTTTCAATGCACCAAGAAAACTATCCCTACTGGAAAACTCCTTACCAACTTCTAATTCACCCGAATCCAATGACGAACCTGTACGATCACGCCTTCTGTGTGATAGATCTGGAAACTCCAATGCATCATCTACCGATATATCGACATTATGCATGTGGGCTAGAGGTGAGTACTCCCTGAATCACGGATCTTCTTATTCATCTGAACCCCCTTCAACGTCTTCAAGTTCGGATGGAATAGACTCCGGTTCAGAAAATAATGTAACTTCTGCACCATCGGGGCCAGGCTCTCGAGGTGGATCCTCATCGAACTCATCATCCAACCAACCATCATCTGCAACGTACGAGGTCCCCTCACCGGTGGATGTAGTAGGGAGTACATCATCTCTTCTTGTGAACGTTTTATAATGTCCCCAATCAAATGTGGATTGCTATTCACTAGAAGTTGATGTCATTCCCCAATACGTATTTCCAGCATCGAACATCGACTCATCGATGTGCATGTCCCATCCACTAACCAAGTCTCGTGCAGGAGTTATGTATTCCATACTGCCACCAAAAACGAGTGCTTCCGTGTTCTGCCTCCCACAACGGAATGTCGAGTAGGGGTCGTGTCTTCCTCTCGAACAGCAGTAGATGTTGAAGTCGCAAATGTTTCATTTGGCGATGAAAATTATACATATAACTCAAGATAGGGTGATCCACTAGTGAGATGAGTCTACACCATCGCTTCAAAGCTATGACCACCTTTGATATCAAATGAGTCATATGTCATGGGATCAATCGAAGCACAAAATCGGTACTTAATAAAAGAAACTCTCATTGGCGTCGTTTCGAAGATTTTGCGCCTAATTCTTTTACGAAATTCTGTCAAATCTATAATCTGGTTAAAAACCATTCGCGTTGTGTTCTCTGATAAAAAAACAACGCCGTTCTCGGTGTCACAGACCTCACTATCATAGTAAATAACAACATTAATACGTCCACTCATCTTCAATTTCTATTCTGCTTAGCCTCTCTAATTTTTCTTGCTGTAACTTATGCAACCTGAGAATGAAATTTGGCTCATTTATAGCCTAAGGCCAAACATGAACTACTGTAGAAAAAGAGCGTTCACATGGGAGCTTTTTTTAGTAATTTTGCTGACAATGCATCCTACTTGAAGCATTTTTGACACTATTTGTTCAAAAACGTCTTTTCAAAATTATTTTTTCAGGAACTACTGTAGAAAAATAGCATCCACGTGGGAGCTTTTTTCATCAATTTTGCTGATAGCGCATCCTGCTTGAAGCGTTTTTGATACTATTTGTTCAAAAACGTCTTCTTAAAATTATTTTTTCAGAAACTACTGTAGAAAAAGAGCGTTCACGTGGAAGATTTTTCATCAAATTTGCTGACAGTGCATCCTACTTGAAGCATTTTTGACATTATTTGTTCAGAACCGTCTTCTCAAAATTATTTTTTTAGGAACTATTGTAGAAAAAGAGCATCCATATGGAAGCTTTTTTTAGTAATTTTGCTAACAGTGCATCTTGCTTGAAACGTTTTTGACACTATTTGTTCAGAACTGTCTTCTCAAAATTATTTTTTCAGGAACTACTGTAGAAAAAAACCAAAATCCTTATTGTCAATATAATTTTTCCTAAACCCTAAACCTAAACACAATATTATTTTAAAAAAATTAAACCCAAATTTAAATAATTTTCTTAAAAAAACTAAACCCAAATTTAAATAATTTATTTTAAACCCCTAAACCCTAATTTAATTAATTTTTAAAAAGGAACACTAAATCCTAATTTATTTTTAAAAATTCATAAAACTCAGATCCCTAAATTATTTTAACAAAACTCTAAACCCAACAAACCTAACCCTAAATTGTTTTTAACAAAACCCTAACCCTAAAAACCTTAGTGACTAAACATGCAAAAAGCCCTAATTTAGAAAAAAAACACAGAGCAAAATGCGCCCCTAGGGGAGCGTTTTTGCCACATCAGCAAAGCGCGTCCACGTCAGCGCGTTTTGTGCTGACATGACAAAAGGCTCCCCCAAGGACGCAATTTGCTGGAAATTTCACCCTAAAATGCTCATACGTGGACGCGTTTTGCCAAAATCGGCAATTTTCAGTAAATAATACAAAAATTAGCCCATTTCCGTAAATATACTTGGAAATGGACCTTTATAGGTAAATTATATATATGTGTTATAGGATCTTTCAAATGTGTTCACATTATAAAAATTTAACATGTGGTATGAAAATAAATAAAAAATTTATGAAAGGTAAAATTACAACATAAACCCTTCCTATTTTTTATATAACTTTTAATGGTGATTTATAAATTATATTTCATAAATAAAATTTTTTCAATTTGCTTATATTCAATTATTTAACATGCTACCTTTTAATTTTTGTTTCATAATAAGTCCTACAATATGTTTCAAAAATTCTATAATATATTCAATATATCATAATAAGCCCTCCAACAGCTATGGCCTTCTTTACTAATAGAATTATTCTTTAAAATTATTCTTTACTGTAAAATTATTCTTTACTGTAAAATTACTTTTGTAAAATTATTTCTGTAAAATTATTCTTTACTGTAGAATATATCACAAAGTTTAGGGGAGCACTGGAGGATTGTGGTCTAATAGACCTAGGATATAGTGGCAGATGGTACACTTGGGAAAGAGGAAGGTTTCAAGATACTAATATTCGTGAAAGATTAGATAGGGGGTGGCTAATGGTGACTGGTTGGATCTTTTCCGTACTTACTCTGTTAAACACTTGAATCACTCGACTTCGGACCATTGCCCGATTCTTGTGGATACGTTGGACAAGATTTATAATAGAGAAAACTGTTGAGGCCATCGTTTTCTATTTGAAGCAAGTTGGTGTTTAGACCAATCCTTCGATGAGGTCGTCAAGCAAGCATGGGCGGAATGTAATAATAATGTGGTTGATAAGTTAGCCAAAGCGGGTCAATTCTTCAGAATATGGAGTCGATCACGTTATCGAGAACAAAAAAGAACGTTTGTCGTATCTCTATGAGCAGGATCCCACGGATAAAAATTTAGAAGAAATTATGGAATTACAGCTTGATCTTAACTTGGAGGCTGATAAGGAGGAAATTTTTTGGGAGCAACGTGCAAAGGTTAATTGACTGAAACATGGCGACAAGAATACTAGTTTCTTCCATCGCTCAGCTATTTCTCGTCACAAACGTAATCGAATTGGGGGCATTGAAGATGTGGATGGAAGATGGGTTACCCAACAAGATGAGATGTTGAAGGTTGCTGTGAATTACTTCGGCAAGCTCTTTACAGCTTCGAATTCTACAGGTGCGTATCGCTTGTTGGATCTTGTTGAGAAAAGGATTTCCTCGGATATGAATAATGAATTGATCAGGCCTTTTTCAGAGGAAGAAATTTGGCAAGGTGTTAAATCAATGGCTCCGAGTATCGACGGTTTTCCAGCCTTATTCTTTCAGAAATATTGGGATATTGTTGGGAGTGATATCTCTCAGTATTGTTTGGCTGTTTTAAAAGGGGAAATTGAGATGGGTGAGATTAACAAAACCCATATTGTATTGATTTCGAAAGTTGACAGACCTAAAAATATCTCTCAATTCCGGCCGATAAGCTTGTGTAATGTGATTTACAAAATAATTGCAAAAGTTGTGGTGAATCGGATGAGCCACATTATAGGGCATTGTATAAATGAAGCTCAAGGAGCTTTTATTGCAGGGAGACAAATCTCTGATAATACTTTAATAGCTTATGAGATTTTACATTCTCTTAAGACTAGGAAGAAATGCAAGCAAGGGAACTTTGCGCTAAAACTCGATATGAGTAAGGCGTACGATCGTGTTGAATGGGATTTTTTGGCTGGGATGTTGACTAGTTTGGGATTCTGTCAAGAACGGATTATTCTTGTAATGAGATGTGTCTGCTCGGTGTCTTATACGGTGAGTATTAATGAAGGCATCAGTGAGGGTTTTATTCCATCGCGTGGACTGCGCCAAGGTGATCCCCTTAGCCCTTTTCGTTTTTTTGATATGTGTTGAAGGTCTCTCAACATTGCTTAATGATGCCAAAAAGCAAAAATTGATGATTTGAGCCCCGATCGACAGGGAACGATTTTTGATCAATCATCTCCTCTTTGTAGATGATTGCATGTTATTTGGGGATGCTTCAGTTAGTGGGGCTTCTACTGTCCGGAGTATTATGGAGGAGTATGCAAATGCCTCGGGCCAACAGGTTAATTTTGAGAAATCTCTTATCTATTTCGGTGCCAGTGTGGATCAACAAGTAAGGGAACAAGTCACTAATATTTTAGGGGTTCGCGAAGCTACCAATCCGGAAAAATATTTAGGCCTACCGATGATGGTTGGAAGAAGGAAACGTTGGGCTTTCGCTAATTTTATTGACAGATTTCGTAAGCGGATTGACAGTTGGAATTTTTGTTTTCTTTCAATGGGTGGTAAGGAAGTTTTTATCAAAGCTATCCTACAAGCTATTCCTATTTATGTTATGCAGTGTTTTGAGTTTCCAAAGTCGCTTTGCAGTGCTTTAGAGAACATCATGAATAAATATTTGTGGACTAATGGTAAAACTGGTAAAGGTATCCACTGGTGCTCTTGGAAGGACCTTTGTTTTCCCAAAATTGATGGAGGGCTGGGTTTTCGTGATCTTTCTTTTTTTAATAAGGCTTTGCTTGCTAAACAAGCCTGGCGTATACTCACTTAACCTGATTGTCTGTTGGCTAAGGTTTATAAAGCTAGATATTTTCCTTTTACCAATTTTTTATCAGCTGGAATTGGATCTTACCCTTCATTTACCTGGAGGAGCATTTGTGGTGCTCGCGAGCTGATTGCTGATGGCCTTATCTGGCGGATAGGCAATGGGAAGAAGGTGAATATTTGGAATGACCCCTGGTTGCCTGGACATGGTAACAATCGATTGTTAGTACAAAACATGAGTATTCAGTGGACTACAGTCAATCACTTAATCGATGAATCATCCTTTACCTAGAAAGACGATGTCATCCGCAAGATTGCTGATTTTGACCAAGCTAGTCGTATTCTTAGTATCCCTTTGGCTAGGCCCGATGCAGAGGATATATTGGTCTGGCGGTATGACAATACGGGGATTTACACAGTAAAAAGTGGATATAGGGTGCTTCTCAGTAGTCGATCACAGACTATCAGTAACAACATAGAAGACACTGGCAAGTACAAAAACTTCTACAAACAACTTTGGGAACTACAACTTCCCTCTAAAATCAAGGTACATATGTGGAGACTAATAAGGAACTATGTTCCCCATTTGTGCAATCTTAACAAGCGAAAGCTAATTGCGGAGGTTGTTTGTCCTTTATGCAACGCAGGCCCGGAAGATGCTGATCATCTTTTATGGTCCTGCGATTTTATGCGACGTTTATGGAAGCTCCTGGACCTCTATGCTAGTTTGGAGGGTAGTACCTCGGAAGGAAAAGATCAATTGGTTAGTATGTTTACAGCTATGACAGATGAGAAAATGAAATTGTTGATAATTTCTTTCTGGGCTATTTGGTTTATGCGTAATAAATTGATTCACGAAGGGAGAAAGTTCTCTATGCAGGAAGTCGTGCGATTTATTCAGAGGTATGTCCATGAACTACAAACGAGTTGTATGTCTGTTTTTACTACTGATTCTACAAAAGTAGTTTTTTGGAGGCCTCCGCCAGTGGATTTTATCAAATTAAATTTTGATGCATCCTTTGATAGAGTATCTAAATCAGCTATTACAGCAGTGGTTGCACGTAACGATAAAGGGTTAGTTATGTGTGCTTGTGTTTACCAGTGTACAGATGTTGCTGATGCCTTTGTAGCGGAAGCCAGAGCCTGTGAAAGAGCGATTCTTTTCGCGATTGATATGGGCTTTAGGAAAATTATTTTAGAGGGGGACTCGTTAACAGTTATAAAGAAGCTTCGCTCTGCAAAAAATGATAGATCAGTGATCCGCTCTATTATACAGAATATTTGCACGACTGCTACCTTGGTAGAAGAAGTTTCCTTCAGTTTTTCCCCAAGAAGTGGGAATCAGGCAGCGCATACCCTGGCGATGGAGGGTTATCGTTGGCCCTTACCTTGTTGTTGGATTGAGGAGGTCCCTGATAGCGTTAATAGCATCGTGGTGGAGGATTGGGAAGTCTGGATTCGGGCACAAGATTGATTGTTGCGTATAATTTTGTTCTTTGAAGGTTGGAGAAGGTTCTTAGAATCTCCACAGGTTATGGTTTCTTCAAAGATTATCTTCTGGAAGGCGAGCATGGTTTTGATGATCGTTGGAAGTTTTTGCTGAGTTTCATCAGATTTGTTTGAAGGGAGTAATCTGGTTTCCTATTAGCTTTGTTTTTGTTGGTTTTGTTTCTTTACTGTGTGCTGGTTAAGGGGTTTTGGTTTGTTGGTTTTATGACCTTCTTGTTTCCCAGGCGTCTGTTTGTTTTCTTTATTTATTTTTCCTGTGTGCTAGTTAAGGGATTTTGGTTTGTGGGTTTTCTGTCTTTTTATCTTCCCAAGCGTCTGTTTATTTTCTTTATTTATCTTTATTTGCTTTTTCAACTTTGTATGCCAGATATTCCCCACTATCTTTAATGAAATTCAGTATTTTTGACAAAAAAAGTAAAATATACCATCTTGACGAAAAAACTGTAATTTTTAAAATTTTAATGTTTAATTAAAATACCTTTTTTAATTAAAAAACTCTAGTAAAATATACCTTTTTTTTCTTAATTTTTAAGTTAAATTAGTACCATCAATTCATGAATTATTTGGTCTTTATTTTTAAAAGGTATAGGTTACTTTTAACTAATATTATAGATTATGCACATATAATCATCTTATATACAAGTTTTTTAAATAAATATGTTTAAAATTTTGAAAATAAGTTAGAAAAAGTTACATATTTTAAAAAAATAAAAGCATTTCTTAAAAATTAGAAATTTTAAAATTAAATATTTTTAAAACAATTTTAGTTTTTTTTTCAAATTTACATAAAAATACGTTATAATTTATTAAATAAATATTGTAAATAAAAATTGGAGTTAAAACTTGTACAATTTGGAACACACGCAGACGCAGGGGATAAAAAAAAATGGAGTAGGATATTTTAAAATTTTGAGATATTTCATGTAGGTGAAATGTTAGAAGGATAATGGTACAAACTCCTGTGGAAGCAATATGGACGCTTCAATAGTCCCATCTCCTAAGCTCCCGCCTCCCCACTTCGAACCTAACACTGAAAACATCAAACGGAGGCTTCTCCGGAAAGGCGTTTACCCTACTCCCAAAATCGTTAGAACTCTCAGGAAAAGGGAAATTCTCAAACATCACCGCAAAACTAAACAACCCCAGCCTGAAACCCCATCCCTCTACGCTTCCGACCTCCAGTCTTTGGCTGAAGAGTCCCACTTTTTAACCCTAAAACGCGAGTACAGACGCTTCTCCAAAGCTCTCAACCCCAAAAGGGAGCGCCAGAGTCCTTCCTTGGCGGGAAAACCATGGGAGAGAATCGAGGGACCCAAACTCCGGGACCTCGTTTCAGAAAACGAAGAGTTCCACGTGGAGAGCTTGAAGAGACAGAACCTTAAAGAACTCAGAGAAATGTTCGAAGAGGATCTCCGTTGGGTCCTGGAGGATGATGTTGACGTGGAAGACGATGATTGTCTGTTACCCACTGAAACGCAAATGCAGGACTTGGACTCTTCAAAACGTTGGCGTAACGAGAAAGAAGCAATTCGATTCCTTGTTGACAGGTTTCGGTTTTTTGTGCTTTCATTTTCTTTTATCATCAATTTCCTGTATTTTTCACTTTTTTTTTCATTAATTAATTCCAGGTTAAGTGAGAGGGAGATAACGGAAAGGCATTGGAAATTTGTAAGGATAATGAAGCAATCAGGGTTGCAATTTACAGAGTGGCAGTTACTTAGGATTGTTGAAGGACTTGGAAAGAACGGGAAATGGAGGCAGGCAATGGCCATTGTCCAATGGCTGTATGGCAATAAGGAGCGCAAAGATTTCAAAAGCAGGTGATTCTTCTTCCCTTTGCATTCATTTCAATCAATTTGCAAAGATTTTTTTTTTTTTTAAAATTTGTGATTATTTCTTTTTCGGCTTACCAATGTTAGTTGGAAGTAAAGTAATTAGACAATTAGGTAGTTTGATGTTGGATATGAGGTCATAAGATTGTACAATATATGAACTTATTGAAGCTTCTTGTAGGTTTGTTTACACAAAACTGTTGTCAGTTCTTGGGAAGGCGAGACGACCCCAGGAAGCTCTTCAGATTTTCAAGCTGATGCTTGTTAGTATTCACTTTCACTATTTTATTTTATGCAGTGGGTGATCCTTTTGCCTAATTATGATATGCTGGCTCAATACTTACTCTTGACTTGTTTAGGGAGACTGCCTTATATATCCCGATTTAGCTGCATATCACAGTATTGCTGTTACATTGGGGCAAGTTGGTCTTTTGACGGAATTGCTGAACATAATCGAGTGCATGAGACAGAAACCTTCTAAAAGAATTAAAAATATGCGACGCAAGAACTGGGATCCAGTGCTTGAACCTGATCTGGTTGTATATAATGCTGTATGTGAGGATTTTTACTTTTGGCATTCTCTGAAATCTTTTGGTCCATAAAATAATTCTCTTGCAAAATGCTTTTCAGGTTCTGAATGCTTGTGTCCCACTGCATCAGTGGAAGGGTGTTTCCTGGGTGTTTGAACAACTTAGAAAGAGTGGTCTGAGACCTAATGGAGCGACATATGGGCTTGCAATGGAGGTACTTATAATCCATGATATGTGCACTTGTGCTATGGTTCAGGCATCTTACTTTTGGTCCTAAGCAATAAAAGCAATTGTTTTGTGCCGGCAACATGGTCATTTGAATGCCACTGTGTGTGTTAAGTTCATGTGTTATCTTTTTGAGTTATTTTTCCTTCTGAAAAATGCTGATTGTCTCAGCTTTCAAAGCTTTAGATGTCAGGCAGTGGTCTAAATGCATTAATGTGGGAATTGTCTATTTGTTTCCAACGAAGCTTAAATTTTAGAAATGTCCTGTCAAGGACAGTACTCTATCTTTCTGTGTGTTGGCAGAGGAATTTATTTATCTGCCACTATATTTTGTGTAATTAGAAGCATGGGAGTCCAGAATATTAGTTTTTGGTTTGTCATACCCACCTTACGACCGTAGTGGAAATATGCTTCATGCTCTGATCGAAGGACAGTATATCTACTGCAAATATTGTTTTTCCTCAAGTTATATTTCTATTCGAGTCTTACAGGAGGTGCTTATTGAAAGGTAATGTTGCAATCTGGGAAGTATGATTTGGTCCATGAGTTTTTTAGAAAAATGAAAAGAAGCGGAGAAGCTCCAAGAGCACTTACTTACAAAGGTAATCAATTTTCTTATCGCTATCTTTAGCACATGTGTTTGTGTTGGAAATATTTTCTCTTTTTCCTGACTCAATAGACTGCTTGATCTGTGGCTTTCCAGTCCTTGTCAAAGCTTTTTGGGAGGAAGGAAAGATTAATGAAGCTGTGGAAGCGGTCCAGGATATGGAACGGAGGGGAGTAATTGGAACGGCCAGTGTCTACTATGAGCTAGCCTGCTGTCTTTGCAGAAATGGAAGGTGGCAAGATGCTATGATAGAGGTAAACTTTGTTGAATATGGCATAATGGAGCACGCATACTCTTTAGGGGGTACTGGGTAGTGGTCCTCACCTCCATGGTGAGTGAGGAGGGTGGAGCATGAAGAAATCATATTATGGATGTTATTAACTTTACCTTGCATACCTGCACTTGTTTTAGAATTGATGTTCCGTGGTTCTTCAATTATTTTGCAAACCCAAAGACTTCAAGCTCATATTTTCACAATTAATTGATGTTATTATTGTTTATAGCACTAGCATAGGCCCTGGGGAAAAAATATTCACATATAACATGAGGCTTGACCAAAGGAACCATAAGGAATAAGAATCGTTAAAGCTTTGATTTAGTGGCTTGTTTGAAGAGTTACATGGTATTCAACCGGACTTCTCTTTTAGATATTTATATTATTTTACTTGTTCTGGATGGAACAAAGTCTAATAATAGTATTTCATGTTTCTTTTGGTATTTGTAACTCTGCATCATTCTGGCATTGATTTAGCTTCATCTGCTTGCAGGTGGACAAGATTAAAAAACTATCTACTAGGAAACCTTTGGAGATCACTTTCACTGGGTTGATAATGGCTTCCCTGGATGGTGGATATGTTGATGATTGCATTTCCATATTTCAATACATGAAAGACCATTGTGCACCCAACATAGGAACCATAAATGCAATGCTTAAAGTGTATGGCCAGAATGATATGTTTTCTAAAGCCAAAGAGTTGTTTGAAGAAACCAATAAAGCTAAATCTGGTCCTTATAGTTCCCTGAATGATAAGTTTGGTAACCTTATCCCTGATGGCTTCACTTATAGCTTAATGCTGGAGGCGTCTGCTAGTGCTCACCAATGGGAATATTTTGAGTATGTCTATAAGGAGATGGCTCTCTCTGGATATCGGCTAGATCAAAGTAAACATCCAATTCTACTTGTGGAAGCATCCAGAGCTGGGAAGGTAAGCTATATATATATCTTTTTCGTGCTTACGAAGTTGTTAAATATTAGTTGTCCCCCGTATTATTTCTAAAGCTGTTAATTCCCCATCACACCACCAAAATTCTAATTTGCAGGTCATTTCTGTTGATTAGTCATTATTTTGGATCCAACATGATTTTTTATAGAAATTCATGATCTGATTTTACTCGGAAGTTGCTAATGTATAGAATGAATTATGGATAAAGTGACTAGCTTGCTTTGATGTTTGCAGTGGTATCTATTAGAACATGCCTTTGATGCCTCTTTGGAAGGTGGAGAGATTCCACATCCTGTGATCTTCACTGAGATGTTGATACAAGCTACTTGGCAAAGTAATTATGAGAAGGCTGTCACCTTGGTCAACACCATGGCTCATGCTCCATTTCAAGTTAGTGAAAAGCAGTGGACTGACCTTTTTGTGAAAAATAGGGACAGGATTACTCAAGGTTGTTTAGTGAAACTGTTTGATGCACTCTCCAGTTCTGAGTTATCATCGGAAATCACAGTCTCAAACTTGTTAAGATCTTTGCAATCTCTTTGTGGATCTGCCCCGTCTACGAGTTCCATGTCCTTTGGTAACTTTGGGGAAACTTATGGTAGTGAGAGATTAAATATTCCAAGTATTTCCGGGAATGAGAAAGGTAAAGCAGCCACATATCCTCCATTAAAAGAAACTGATACATCATTTGCTATGTTGTATCTTACCAATGCTGGAAAGAACGAAGAGGGTGGTGTCGATGCAGATGATAGTGCATCTAAAAAACACAGCTGCACAGGGGATTTTGCTAATGATGTTACATCTGGTGAGCCTACTAATGGTTCAGGTAAGCAGGTCCCTTTGTTAAACCTAGATGAGTATACCGAAGATACCGATGAGGCTGAAACCGACCTTCAAGTTTATGGCAATACTGAAATGGATTTGCTAATCGATGAGGATAGTGATTCTCTTACGTCAAAATTGCCTTCTGCACAAGAAATATTGGAATCATGGAAGAAAAGCAGGGAAAGTGATGGGATATACTTCCCTTTCCATCTTGGGCAGAAGTGAGTGGAACCATTTCCATAGCATTCTCAGAACTGAAGTTTTGAGATTAAAGAACAGGTCGGCACCCAGAGGCAGAGGTGAGGATCTTCGAGGGGAAGAGAATGAAAGCAGAAACAGAAGTATTTCCCAGGAAGTGGGTCCTATAGAGTAATCCTATTATCAACACTTAAACTTCTAAGGGAGATATTGGCAACAGATCTAACATTCTAGGCAAGCAGTGTTAAACTTGATTGATGTAAAGATTGAGGCTTAGGCAATGGGAGAGGAAGTATTGCACGAACAGATTAGAAAGCAAAATGGTAACAGTTGATGTGTGTGTGTATATATATATATATATAATGTGGATAAGAACTTGGCTAATGGCTGAGCTCTTAAAGGGTTTGAATTTTAGAAATTTGCTTTTCATGGTCTTAATTGCCAAATTTATGATATACTGGTTATTCTTTTGTCTATGATCGCATAATTGTCAATTTTGGGATTCCAGGTTAAAATAGTTGCTCTGTTGAAGTCCCTGAAACTTGTATTTTAGTTGTCGTCTCCTACAGTCCTACCCAATGGTACTCTTAATATACCCCAAAAGGTTAAAAAATGGTTGAATAAGGTGTTGTTATTATCACATGCAGGCAAAGGTAGAGGCAGGATTTAGAAAATGTCAATTATCGGTCTCATATGAAAGATCCTTTGTAAGCTTCCGCAGCCCACTTAAGGCTTCTAATATTTAGTTGGCCTCTACTTCTTTCTACACTTAAATTATTAGATGCAAGCATATTCAATAATCCAATTATTCATTTAAATTCAAACATTCTAATTCCTATTTTTACTTTTATTTCTAATTTTATTCTAAATTATTGATTTTACTTTTATTTGTTTATTGTTAAGCGGATGCTAATTTTTTAATATTTTTTTTTTGTTTCGTTTACTTGCTATTATGTTAATTAATTTCTTAAATGTTTTATTATTATTATTATTTGTTTATTATGTAATATCTTTTATTTATTATTTTTGCTTGTTATTCTTAATTCTCTAATTTAATTTGTTATTTTAATTAATTATTATGATTGATTTTTCCAACATGATTTTGTTCATTTAGAAATAACTTAACTTTAGAGTGGGTAATGGGTAGCTTACTCGATATTAAAATATTATAATTAAGCCCTAATGTGGTAATGGGCGTTGCAGGGCTGTAAATATTTTTTTTTTTATATGTAATCATACTCCGAATTTAGATTTGGTTAAGTAGACCAAAATTTATTTATTTTTAGATTATTTACTTAAAGCTTAAAACAATTCTAAATTGTGTAGATTAAATACATGATTAATCACACCTAGTTTAAAAAAATTTAATGGTGTCTTTATCATTGAGATTTTGTGTTTAGTATATCGAATTAAATTTCGACACGTTACAACACTTGTATGATATCTTAAATGGATTATAGTGAGATGAGAAAGACTTAAGTCTTCAAGATGTAATGTATCAAGAAATCATTATTAGTCTTCATGGATGTCAATACCAATAAATTTCATTGATGTCAGTCTACTTGTAAAGGTGATGTCCAGAGTCTTATAAGTTGTCTCACATTGAGCATTACCAGCTTCCATATAATCCTTAACTTTCTCAAAATTCAATATTGACCCACAATATTATGTGAGATTTGATAAACATTATACTTATACAATTGGGTCACTTCTATTTTTTGTATAAGGTGATCTCAGCTTGAGTACTCCCAACATTAGCCATCAATGACTTGGCTTTTTGGAGAGAACAATCAAAGTCAATTCACCAAGATATAGTAAGACAACCTCTTTCCATTTGTTATAATTATCATCACTCAAATAAAAAGATTTATACATTGCTATTAGAGAATAAACAAATATACTTACTAAATAACATTTGAAGTACAATCCATCAAACAAAATGATGAGTTATAATCAATGCAAAATCATATAATAAATAGTAAATGAATCAACATATAATAAAATCTTTAAGACAATACATAATATGATTCATTTTCTTTTAGGGGTGAAACTATTACTTAATATGTGGGTTAATTAAGAAAAGAAAATAGCATTTATTTCATCCTAATTAATCAAGAAAGTATATATAATTCTTTCTTATAGGTAAAATAAATATATTAACATGATTAATTAGATGTTATTTACCTGATAATTAGAATATCACTACTTAATGCATATAGATGTTGTGAATAGTCTAAAATACTTTTAAGTGCACACAATCATATGACATCAAAAGATAAATTAATGCAATATTGTATTTAAACATGGCATATAACAAAATAAAACAAATAGTGAAAAACATCATATGAGCCATAAGATGCTAGAAAACACCCTATTACATACATGTGTCACCCATAGTCAAACCTTCAAATAGACACCTTGCACTGTCCATGCATTGTTACGTGTTCAACGTTTTAATTTTATTTTTGATTTTATCTAATTTGACTGACTTCAGCCTTAACTCGATTTGATTTGGTTCATTAACTTGCACCGATTTAGCTTGACCATCAATTTTAATGGGTTTAGGTTTTTCTTAAAAGATATTAGCCTCATCCTAATAAAAGGATAATGAGTTTGGACTTGGAATTTCTAATAACTTGTGGGTGTTTTAATGAAATTTTCTAAATTGGTTGAAGATAGGTTATAAATTAAAAATATTCAGGGTTGTAATTTTTTTATTACCTAATGTTGAAAAATATGTAATAATGGTAAAAAATCATCAAATATCACAACTATAAAAAAGATAAGCCCAATACACAATTTTATGCATAAATTCCAAACATATTTCATATAATCTAAGATATGTAAAAAAAATCAAAGAGACATGGGTAGGTAAAGATTAAACGAGGCTTTGATAGATTCAAAAATCAAATATGAATCATTACATGATAACCTCCACCCACAACACTTAGAATAAAAAAAAAAAATGCTCCAAAAACTTCCAAAGCACTATGAAAATAGAATGGGTTGAAGGTTTATGTATATTAACAGCCTCTACAAAACGAAGGGAAGGAGAGTGTTATCATTTCAAAATATTAACTCACTTAAATTTCACCTTCCACTATACTCAATTTTCAACATTTTATGCTTTGCATCCATATTTATCTAATTCACTTCAATTTTGTAATAAATTGACATACTTTTTAAAACGTGATACTTGACATTCATATTTATTGAAATATAACACTTTTTAAAACGTGATACTTGACCTTCATATTTATTGAAATATAACTCTAAGAAATTCAAAAATAAAAACTTATATTTGAATAATCAAGATCCCAATCCAAACAAAAATAATTTAAATTTGAATAATCTAAATCTAAAATTATTGAAAAATCTCAAAAAATAAAATTAATCAAATCTAAATTAATTTGATCTAATTTGGATGTATCTTAAATAGGGATGACAATTTAATTTGCGGATTCAAATATTCTCAAATATCTAATATGTTTTTATGTATTCAGATATTGTGGATTTAAATACTATTCATAATTGAATTTCAAAATTATTATCTAACGTGGATTCAAAGTAATTGTGAATATATATCCAAGATATTCATTACTCAAATCGACATTGCTTATTTAGATAACAAGTGCATATTTAAATTTAAATATTTGAATTCACTCATTATAAAATATTTATAATTTTGATTTTATATTTGAATGATAATATTTATTTAGATTTGAATTCAAATAATAATACTTAAGGATAATTAACAAATTTAAATTTCTAGATAAATGTATCTTATCGCAATCATTTCCATTCCTTTTGTGCATGACGTCAATTCTTTTTATTATAAAATTATAACGTGTGGCAATGGTATTACTAGCGATATTCTTTCTATACCCCAGCTTAATGCAGACGTGGAGTCCACGTACAGTAGTTTTAAAACAGATTAATTACACGTCACAACTCAGAATGAATAGTGCTTCTAGATTTGTGCAGATCCAGGATTAGCAACTTGCCTTATTTCTTTTATTTTTGGTCAGCTGCCCAAGACTCACCTTCCTTATACTCACCGCTCCCCTCCCTGCCCGCTGCCCTAACGCTGCTGGCTTTGGCACCACTCCAAAATGTTGCCCTAGTAGCACCCTCTATAAAACCTTCATATCTCTGACCTGCACTCTCATTGCCTCCCTTTTTCTTCCCCTCCTTTGCAGTAACCAAAAAGGTCTCTGGGTTTTGTGTATTCTTTTTCAAAGCTTTTAAGTGTCTTCACTCCTCTCATACGTTTTATGAAAGTGCAAAAAACTTCCATCCGCTTGTGATAAAGTACAAGTTGAGCAAAGCGGCCATATTTTTGCACAGATTGAGTTAACAAAGTAGTCAATAATCTACTTGTGCTTTTTTATCTAAATGGGTTTATGTTGTTTTTCGGACATATATCTAAACCTATTTGTGATTATAGCAAACACCTATTTACATTTAAGGTATTAATAGCTTTTCTATTCAACTCATTGAAACTTTTGGGAGGGAGGCAGATTCTATTTTAGGAAGGCGGGACAAGCGGAAAATTTGATCTCCTTTTTGACAAAAGAGGGTTATTTTACTCAAATAATTTTAAAAAATAATTAATTACGTAAATGACTAAAATTTAAAAACAATCATAAAAAATTATAGGATTAGGTAGCGGACACCAATATTTTTTTGGGTTTTGAATATTAAATGGCTGGTAACTCTGTATTTATTTTTTAGGTGTTGACATACTGATAATTGATATTATTTTATTTAGTTAAAAAAATATTTTTTGGGAGTGTCAGTGCGGCCAACAAAGGCCTAATAAAATGGATGCAAATATTATAGTATTAACCCTTCCTTATTTTTTCATTTTTTTTTATTTTCTAAATTTAATTACATGTTTTATATTTTAAGTAATCAAACTTAAGAAATAAAAATGATAGAAAAACAAGGAGGGATTAATGTTGTAATATTTTTATTTTTTTGTTGGTTGAGTTTGGGCATTTATTAGCTTGCTTGACACCCAAAAAATAATTTTTTTAATCAGATAAAGAGGTGTTTGTCATTAGTGTACCAGCATTTAAAATTTTTTTTGAAAAAAATACATAGGTGTCGACTATTTAGTGTCTAAAATTTTAAAAATTATTATTTTTAACAAAAAAGATAGTGGTGCCAGTTATCTATTCTTTATAACTTAATTTTATTATTTATTTCAAATTATTTAAATGAATATTTATGATTCAGGGTGATTTAGATAATTAATTATTATTTTTGAGTTATTTAGGTAAAATAACCGCAAAAGATGAGTACTTCTCCTCTAAGTACTTAAAAAGATAATATTGCAAAAGATTTTTTATTGGAAGGGATGCATGCCAAAAAAGGAAAATGGGTCCAATTTTTGTAAGCTTTATTTCTTGGCCTGCCAAGATTAGATTAATATTAGTGGTGTACAGTAATCGGGGTTCATCCTTCTCTCATTACTAAAATGGGTAAAAAGGTGTTATGATTTGTGTATTTTTAACACTTTAAATTTGGCTTTTACCATTGAAACTACCTTCTTTAAATAATAAAAAATAATTATTTGATACACTTTTACTAAAATATTTTAGACTTTACAATTAAGTTGAAGGCGTGGTAAATATTAAAATTTTTTAATTTTTATATATATTTATCAATTTTTTATGAAAAAAGTGATTGGTGTATCAAATAATTTTGATAAAAATAAAAAGTTGGATAAAAACATTTCAACGAAAAAGATTATGAAAACAGAAAAAGTAAAATAAATGTGCTTAAGCATTAAAAAAATTACGAAAATATAATTTTTTGAGTTCGATTTTAATATTTTGATTCTATTAATATTTTAATTTTTAAATTATACTCGTTTTCTATATAGGTAATTAAATTCTTTTCTTTAAATATGGACTTGAATTTTATTTTTTTTAAAAATTTTTAAGTTCAAATACCTAACTCTATTTGTAAAATAATTTTCTACCAATCCAGGTTCGACACGTGTTTAGGTCAGATATTTAAAGAAAATAAATTATTTGTGAAAAAAAAAACAAATAGATAAAGAAATAAAATATTATAAAAGCAATTTTTTATCAATCTCTTCGATGTGTATTTCCTTGTTGCTAATTTTCATTCCTTGGTTGAGATTATTATTATCAGTCGTACTTGAATGGACTACTTCGGTTGAGTAACAAAAACAAGAAGAACTATTCAACACCGGAGTAGTCGTCGAAAACTTTTTGGATATAGAAGAAAATGCACTTCCGCACTAGTTATTATTTTGGAGAGAGAGAATTTGTTTTCTAGAATGTGGAACTCTAAAGCTTTAAATGCAAGTTGGTATTCTGGAACTCGGATAAGCCATGTATGAGGTGAGTTCATCGGAGTTGGATATATCAAAGCTGGAATTCGACTTACACCCAAATCGAGAGTGATATGGTGGATATCTAGGATGTTTGCTCGAGTTGAGGGATTCCTCGATCTTGGCTTGATTGAGGCTTCTCAATCCTTCTGTTCTAGCTCTTTCGGGGCCAATTGAAGAGGGTCTTGGGAAAGACCCATTGAGAGAAGAAGGTGGTAAAGACTAAAGAGCCTGCTATTGTTGAGAGGTGAGGAACATCTCCTTGAGCCTTGTTGAACGTTGTTTCTTTTCCATGCAGATTTTCATTCTTTGGCTGGCATTCATTCCCCGAAATTTTGGGTGTTGAAAGCGTTTGAAGTTTTTGTGACTCGTCATTTTTGGAAGTTGATAGAGAGAAAGCAAGCTTTGCTGCTTGACTGATGCCAATATGGGAGAAATTCGGTTCACAGGAATACGCTTTGTTCTTAGGGAGTCATATTGTTATGTTCATATACCGAACTTAAACCGAATGGAAATTCCATAAGAAAGTATTAAGTAATGAATTTGAGACAATGATATTTCATATTATTGGTAATGCAAAGAAATTGAAGAAAAAAGAAGAAGCTACCATTTGATAAAATTAGAATTTAATTTTTAAACAGTTACAATTTGATAGAATTAGAATCTGGCTGTTGAGTTTTTTAGGAAATTGAATTTGCAAATTGAATCTGCAAATTTAATCTGGCTGTTTTGGTTTTCTGTCAGCGCCAATAGTTTTGTTTTGCAATAGAATGTTTCTAACAATTTAGAAGCAAATTATGCTACTATTTAAACATGAGAATCGTTTCTGTTTCCCGTTGTTGGAACCAATGAAGGCTCTTACAGGCAACGTGCTAAAGTACACTTGAGGATCGTTGGAGCAAGTGAAGTGTCCTATTGAGGCAATCAGTTTGAAGGCACCTTAGTAGTGCAAGAGTGTGCCTAAGTAGCGTTGGAGTAGTTGCAAGCTCCATCTGTGTTGGCCAGTGGGCCATTGCGATCAAGATGGGCTTGGAAGGCCTAATGAGATTGAGCCGAGATGGGTCGAAGGTTTGTAACACCCCATACCCAGTTTGATCTCTGAAACTGAGCTATGAAGCGACACGTTTGCCACCTAAGTGACTCTCCATTAACCCCCAACCTAACCTCCGACAAACCAGAAGTTAAAATAAAACAACATGTATAGGTTTAAGAAAGCACAAGCTCGTGGACTCACTTCGTTTGCTTCATGATTTTCAACGGTAATAACATGCGAACCTACTTCTCTTGTAAGTACTTAACTTACTTTTTTCTTAAAGTCATAAATATTTGAAGAAAGGAATTAGGAACTAGTGAACCTTAAGTTCACAAGACAATATACAACTGTTCAACTATTTGACATTGGGGTTTGCACCCCTGCTTAGCTCGCACAATCCAATTCTTCGTAGAATAAGACTCATTAAACAGGGTAAGTTTTGTGAACTACCCTTACATTATTAGATTCTACGAACTTGGTCCGTAGGGTTTTTCCTATTCTGTTTAACATAATTTATTATTGGTTTGTAAGTACCAGTTCGCCAAAATTTAGGGTTCGCACTTTGCACAGTTTGACATCTCTGTTGCTTTGCAGCCACCATGGCAAACTCTATATAAGTTTGCAGTTTTATTATTTCATGTTAATGCTTATGACAATCACTGTGTTTAGAAATTAATTACTTAAGTATGAACTTGTAAATTAAGAAAACATCAAATTTGACTTGGACTATATTTAAATATTAAGAATTCAGATGTGTTTATAAAATATTTATTGGTTCACAAATAAAAACATAATGAAACATAAGAAATCATAAAAAAAGCTAAGTCCTAGAACAATTGGCGAAATCAACAGAATGATAACTCTAAGCTCAAGGAGAATCCCACATTGCCTTTATGTTCAAAGTTCGCTTGTACTACCTTTCCAGCATGTATGCTTCGCCTGGATCACTTGCTTCACTGCTATTCATCGTGTAACCTAACTATCTGTAGTGTTTAGGAAGGAGTGTGTGAGATCTTGCAAACTTAGTGAATATACAAGAAATAATAACCACAAAGCATACACAAAACATAAGTTAAACAAAAACTTTGTTAAAGTCATAAAACTACGAACTGGGTTCGCCATACTTACGCCAAACTTGGTTCGCAGATGCTTACTATCTGATAGTTTTAAAACTGTTAAACAAAATATATTTTGGAAACACAATCTTGATCACATGTTCCTTACTGTTGGATAAACGGATCTCCTTATAACGCCTCAGAATGACTCAATGAGTTTTAACATGTCTTATAAGTGTAGCATAAAGCTAAGTACTGTCCAACACACTAACATGTCCCATTGAGTGGAGCTTAGCTCAACACTTCCTTATCTCTCCAACCTATCCCAAGGCCTCTTGCCCAAAACACAAAACATAAATGTGAGTACTCACAATCCTATGGCATGCCATTATATCCAACGAATTTAAAAGATTATCATGTCAAAACAATTACTTAAACATAGAGCTCACAAATCATGAGGAGCTTGCAGAGCACTGTTCATATTGATCTCTCAATATAGAGATCGCATATCACTATTCATAGAAACACATATATAATCACAAACCCTAAGCTCCTGATTAACATTATGGTTCGTATATACATGTGGCGATCCCTGAACACTCACCAATTTGTTGAAAATTTAGACAAGCTTTGCTTTTCCCTTGTCTTTGCTTGTAGATGGTTCTGTCAGGTTCATAATTTCACAAAAATACACAAGTCACTAACAGACAAAGCACATGAAAACTCATACATAACCACAAGCGAACCTAGGTTCGCACATGCTAGACTTTTGGCGAACCTACTTTCCTTTGTTGTGAACTCTTCTAAACATCAATAGAGAAATTGAGTCTTACTTTAAATCTTAAGAGCTAAGTATTGGGTTCTTTGTTTCGTAGAAATAAGATAATCGATGAAGGAATTTGAAAGAATTTTGTTGCTTAACAAAATATGAAATTTCAAATGGAAAGGGCTTAATTTATTGGCAATAAGTGTTTTGGTGTTCTTAGGATACCCTAGTCGTAGTAGAAGTAGGAAATAATTACATGCATGAATGGTATTGTGAAGAGAAAGTAAGTTGACTTCCTAATTTTGGTATAATTGCCCTTTGACTACTACTTTTGACTCTCGGCCCTAAAACAAAGATAACATCTCACCAGGCCCACTGGCAAACCCCAGTTCACCAGTCCCTCTAGTGATCCCTGCTTTGACAAGCCCACTGGTGAACACCAACTCGTCAAGCCTTTTGGCGAACACCAACTCGCCAAGCCTTTTGGTGAACACCACCTCATCAAGCCTACTGGCAAACCTCGCTTCGTCAAACCCACTGGCTACCTTTTATTCAACAGGCCTTCTAGTGACCCCAACTCATTAGTCCCTTTGGCAAATGCCATTTCGCCAATCCTCAAACTTTTAGGCCCTATTCTGGGATGTTACAAGGTCCCTTGAGTATGGGTGGGTTCGAAGACCTTTGAGTTTGAATTGGTGGGAGCATGAGCATATCATTGTATCTTTTTGTTTAGATAGGGCTTATGATGCCCTTATCCATGATAAGTTACTAATACATGAGATTTGTGGAGCTATTCTAAGCATTACCGAGTTCTTAAGCAAAGTAGTTAGAGGATTATCGAGTCTGAGAGCTTGAACAAGAAAACTAGTGGAGGATGTCTTAGGCAACTTATGAGATTGTGCGAAGAAAGGAGCGTAATGCCAAAGTTTGCATGAATGAGCATTAAAGTCCAAAATTGAGATTAAGATCGAGATCGACATAGTTTAGCGGTGCTGCATGTGTTGCGGTTGGCCAAGATGGCCACACCCAATCGAGTGGCCATGAAAGGGCTGAGAGGGACTAAGTTGGGGATAGGCAATGTGTCTGAATTTCCCATGTTAAGAACTTTTATGTTGGTATTGCAATGGGCAGTTGGTATAAACCACCTCCAGAGGGACGCATTCAACGGGATGCCGCAAGAGTGCGATTGGTGCAACATCCAAAGGGACGCTTTTTTGAGTATCAAAGACATGGTAATATTCAGCTGTCAAATGGTCATACCATTAAGGGTTTCTCGAGGTTGTAACTGTTGGAAAAATCTCGGTTTAAAAATGGTTTGTGATATTTATAGTAATAAACCTTAATGGAATTTGTATGTATTTTCAACTTAGCGGATGTTCATTGTTCCTAGCTTTCAACTAAACGATCTTCTCCGCTATTCTTGTGCCACGACTTACTTTGAGTGTAGGCTCGAACCAATTGATCGAAACACAGAACTAGAACAAATTTTCTCTCATTTTGGGTTGAAAACAAAAATTCTCTCTTTTTAAAGAAACCGGTAGAATTGTTATTCCGAAAAAAATATACGTAATAGTTGAGAATAAATTCACTCTATCTTTCGGTAGAATAACAATCTTTCAAAGTTGTGTTAATAGCTCTATCGGTACCATATATTTATAAGAAAAGAAGGTAGAACCCTTATTGAGTTATAGTGGTTTATTTCAAATAGAAAAGTAACATCCTACTTAGAATAGGACTAGGGTGGACAACACACCCTAGTATTCCTACTAGGTTACCACCCCCTTCATGTCCACGAGGGGTTTTTGGGCCTCTCTCACATCGGGTCCAATTACGAATACTTCCTAGGCCTTTTTGACCTAGTACTTTGTAATGTGATCTAACCCGGTTTAGTTTTTCTATTTCCCAAAATAAACTTTAGTAGTTATATGTAAAATAATTTTTTCATCCCTATTTTACCCCCACCAAAATTTTGACGATTTTACCCTTGATAAAAATTTGACAATTTTACCCCTGGTAAAATTTCATGAAAATATGTTCAATATTTCATAACTCAACATGTTCACTATGACCAAATGATTTATTTTCTTTTTCGGGCTTCAAAGTAGTTCAAAATATAAATTCATTCTTTTGATCATTTTTTAAGTAATCCTATAAGATTGCAAATGGATCATTTCCATTTCTATTTTTGGAAACATACATTCATTTCCAAATGATTCTATTTCTCTATTTAAGAGAAAACCATGATCATTTCTGAATGTTTCCCGTTTCTCTTTTCCTATTTATTCCGTTCATTTCTATTCAAACACGCAATTCATTTCTGGTTTCAACAACCTAGCGGAGGGACTGATTGGACATATGTAGTTGAGGCTCAAATAATTCATAATTAAGTTCTGACTTTTCAACTATTAATTATAAACTCATTTAGTCAAGAAGCTATTCCACTATAGTACCGTGATTGAGCTCTCCCCAACGACATACAATTACGAAAGCAACTACTTAGTGCTCGTCCAATGACCTTGTCATAAGTGTGTTACCCTAATAGGATATCCTTAATCTCTTTGGGATAATATCCGTTCTCCTAATATGATCCTATTTTTTTCAAATACTTCCAATTCCCTTAATTTGTTCTATCCTTATGTGGTTTCTTTTAGGTTTAGCTATATCTGCATTGTTATAGTGCCATATATTTTCTATACCTCATATTTTGGCCCTCTATAGTAAAGTTAGCAGTGTAACCCTGCTTGACACTTATTCACACTATGGACCTGCCGTTTAGGATAAAAGTACATCCCGATGTCAATTTCTTTGAATCCTAGCATTTAGAAGTTAAAATCAGTTTATCCGATAAGAGTAAGGTATCTTCTGGAATATACAAGTATATAATCCCTCATTCTCTGTAAATACTTGAGTATATGCTTAACTACTTACTAGTGCCTTGGTCCTGGGTTCGCCTGATATCGACTTACTAACCCCAATGAAAAATAGTTATATAGACATGTGCATAACATAGCACACATGAGACTTCTTACTCCCGAAGTATAAGGAACCTTTCTCATGTTCTCTCTTTCTTCTGCTATCTTAGGACGCTCCAATATCTTGTTTATATATGAAGCCTGAGATAGTGCTATCACTTTGTTCTTTCGATCCCTTAGGATTCAAATACCTAGAACAAAATTATCTTCTTCCAAGTACCTAATGCTAAACTATTGGGTTAACCACAGTTTAACTGATGATAATGTCCTTACACCATTCCCAATGAGTAGAACATTATCGACATATAGAACGAGAAAGACCACATTTTCATCCCCTAAATATTTATAAACACAAGGTTCATCTATGTTTTGTTCAAATCCAAAAGTCTTGATCGCTCGATTGAATCTTTAATTCCATGAGCAGGACGCTTGCTTAAGTTCATTTATGGATATAAGCAGTTTGCAAACTTTATGCTCGTTTCCTTTAACTATATATCCAATGGGTTGCATCATGTAGATGCTTTCTTTAAGATAGCCGTTCAAAAATGCTGTCTTGTCATCTGTAATTGATAGCCACCATAATGGATAGTAATATTTGGATTGACTTGAGCATGGCAATTGAAGAGAAGGTTTCTTCGTAATCGATGTCTTCTTTTTGAGTTTAACCTTTTGCTACAAGTTTGACTTTATAAGTTTCCACTTTTCCATCCGCATTTCTTTTCCTCTTGTAGATTCATTTACACCCTATGGGTTTTATCCCTTCCAGTAAGTCTACAAGTTTCCACACTGAGTTGGAATACATAGAGTCCATATCAACTTTCATATCTATTTCCAAGAGCTTGGAATTAGCATTCTGCATTGCTTCTTTATATGTGAGTGGGTCATTATCTTCCTGTCCAGTAGACTCAATGTTAAAAACACTTCCACTAGATTAGAAAAACTCAGGCTTGCAAGAGACTATCACGCCTTATATTATTTTATTTTAATTCGTTAGTGCATGACAAGAAATTAAAGTGGCGTAGTGGTTAAAAGTTTAATAAATATCCTAAAGGTCCCATGATCAAGTCCTCACTCACTCATCTTTTTAATTAGAATTTTGACAACTTTAACAGGGATTAACCCCCTCATTGCCGTGCCTATAGTTGCCTTGTGGGGAAGATTTCTTTCCCCTTTTATTGAGTCAACATTCCCCATTTGTTCCCCGTTTCATTCCATATGTCTCCTCTTGATCACCTTTTCATGCCATTGTACCCCCAAGTTACCTTTTTCTTTCATTTTCCAAGTTGAACCGTCCATCCCACTCTTGGTAACCATTAACCACATTTTTTCCATTTTGTTTTCTCCTCATCTCTTCTTTGCCACCCCTCTTCCTTACTCATCCCCATTCTTTTTTTTTTTATATTTTTGTTCCATTTTAGCTCCTAAACCACCCTTTTTCTCCATTTTTCTTCCACCTCACCACAACCATTAGCCAACCAAACCACCACCACACCACCGTTGGACTTCTACTTCCGTCGTCATCGTCACGTCATTGCCATCGTTCTCCATAATTTTTCTCCATTTCTCTTCCTCTCTTACTCTTTTTCGTAATTAAATTTTCATTCGTTTAAACATTTATATTTTGATTGGAAAGGATTTATTAACATCATTTTACTAATCCACCATATTTATTTATTTATTTTATTTTTACTTTGTTAATCACGAATCCTCATCTCGAATTCGAGCCACCATGGGGATCATTGACCTCCTATTCTCTCGATTTTACGTAAGTGATTCGTAAATCCTCCAATTACCATATTTTTTTCCATCTTTTTAGGTCAATTCTAACATTAGTGATTATTTGCACATACGTGAAATGTTTGATCTTAGATCGCTCGGATATATATTCCTAATATTGGAAGAGTGTGTTTTTTGGTCAAATGATTAAGTAAGTATTCTCACTTAATCATTAATATGAAAATCACATGAATGTATCATTATTCTAATATGGTATTGATTTTATCAAATCTAAGGATTCATGGACGGATATCCTTTCTTGGAGTTTGGAAACAGAATCGGGGTTGTCAGAAAATATTAATCAAGGTGTGAGTTTTAACTTATAAATAACACGTGTTATGAATATAGTTGTTTACTAAATTTAAGTATAAAAATTAATATTCTGTTATTGAGATCGTGAGACATAGAAACATTTAAGTAGATTAAGTAATCAAATGAGGGGTTATTAAATTCATTAAATCAATTGAAATCCAATTAAGTAGTTTTGCACTATTTAGATCTGTTATACTGTGATTTTGTTGTGTTATTCACTGATATATATGATACATTGTTTATTTTTATCCAACACTCATGACATGTGATGTAATGGCCATATTCTGTTTTGCATGAAAAACACTATATCATGCCACTGTTTCTGATAATGAGATTTGACTCGCATGTAAAGCATGCTCATTGTGTTAATACGCAAATAAAGCCGATTCTCATGTTAAGCATGCCTACTGAAAAAATTTGTTTTATATGTCATATCACATGCATGAGGTTGGGATAAGATTGTACGGAGGAAGATTTTGGCAGTTTAATAATCCGCATATTCTGGTGGTTTAACCACATTATCTGGCAGTATATCACAATTCTGGTGGCTTGTCCATAATTATCTGTATCTAGCAGCTTGTCTTCATTCTCTGGTAGCTTGTCCACAATATTAGTGTGTTATTGGATGGATGAGTTCTAGGAGTGTAGTGAAGATGGGTAGAAACATTTTTTAAAAACTATGCATTAATTTTTGAAAAATTCTGCATTTACATTGCCATATGGCCAATGTGATCTTCGAGATTCGACCATAACGTCTAGGCCATGTTTAGGGGATTACATGGACCCTCCCACTTCAACGAGGCTCCCTATGCTGCTAATCGTTTGTAGGTCTATTATTAGGAGTTGGTTTTGGAAGCGTTTCCGTAGGGTTTTGTATATTTCTCGAAAGCTCCTTAAGTACCTTTTTACTCTGATGTTTGAAGTCATTCACGTAACTTTCTTCAAGGAAAGCAGCATGAGTTGAGACTATAATAGTTTGCTTTTTCGGGTTATAAAACAAATCACCCTTTTTTCTTTTTGGATATACCACAAACATGCACAATGCTGTCCGTGAGTCCAACTTCCTCGCATTTTTATCCAATATGTAGGTCAGGTATCCCTAAATCCTCAAATGATTAAGATTCGACTTCCTGCAATGCCGCAATTCGTATGGGGTTTTTGATGCCGCCTTATTTGGCATATCATTCAAAATAGAGCAAGTCGTTTGTACAACATATCCCCAAAAAAGAGATTGGTAGCTTCGAATAATTTAACATTGAACGCACCATGTCTAACAAAATTCGATTTCTTCTCTTTGCCATGCCATTCTATTGTGGAATGCCTGATGCTGTTATCTGGGATAGAATCCTATTCTCTATGAGATACCCTAAGAACTAATCAGATAAATATTCCCTACCTCAATCAAACTGAAGTACCTTTATAGGTAAACCTAATTGTTTCTCTACTTCTGTGTGAAACTTTTTGAATTTATCAAAGTTTTCACTCTTGTGGTGCATTAGGTATACATATAATATTTGGAATAATCATCAATAAAGGTTACATAATACTTGTAACCACCTCTTGCACTAACTCTCATGGGGCCACACACGTCAGCGTGTACAAAATCTAAGGGTTTTTTCGACCCTCGTTCCTTTTTCATTAAAAGATCGCTTAGTCATCTTACCTTCCAAGCAAAATTCACATTGTGGAAGATCAAATTCTTTAGGCAAACTTAAGATGATGCTGTCTTTCACAGTTCTAGTGATTCTTTCTCGATTAACATTACCAAGTCTCAAATGCCAAAGGTACGCCTCATTAGAGTGACAAGTTTTAAGTCTTTTATTCGATATTTCAATCTCAAGCAGTGCGTACATATTTGGTTTGATGAAATACAGATTATTTGACATCCATCCATTACAGATAAGATTGTGATTTCTAAATATTACAATTCCATTATTAAAAGTCATGTTCAAGCCGTCTTTATATAAACATGCAACAAAAATTAAGTTTCTTTTGAAACTTGGTACATAGAAAACATCTTTTAAAATAATCTTCCTAAAATAATCAAAATAAATATGTACATCTCTTACTGCTTCAACTACCACACTTGTCCCATTCTCGGTCCGCAATGATAAGCCCTTATCTCTAAGATCTTTCGTCTCCTCTAAGCCTTGCAGAGAAACACAGACATGATTAGTGGCTCCTAAATCAATGATCTAGTGGTCTATTGAGTCTTCCACTAAACAAGCTTTTATCATCAAGAGTTTCATACCTTTTCCTTTGGTAGCTAGGTATTCTTTTCACTCTTTATAGTTTTCCTTGAAGTGCCCTTTGTTGTTGTAGAAGAATCATTTATACTTAGATAAGTCTTGTGGTGGCCTAGAGACCTTAGTCTTACTGTTGCTAGCGTGCTTTCCCTTCCATTTTGAGGAAGAAACGATGACTATATTCACATTTTCTTTTCAAATCAGCTGATCGTCGTTCAACGTCAACTTATAGGATTGTAACTCCTTCATGATTTGTGTAAGCGTCAAGTTTTTGTTGCCAAGGTTATATGCGGCTTGAAAACCAGTAAAATCCTTGGACAGGCTTTTGAAAACCATCTCTATTTGGGTGTTTTGGTCCAAATTGGCCTCATTGTCCATGGCATTGGTAAAGTAGCCCATAAGAGTGATCATATGGTCTTTGACTGGAGTGTCATGCTTTTGATAGGTATTCATTAAGCTAATTATAGCAGACTGTTGAGCCAAGGCAGCTTGGCCTCCGAATATCTCTTCTAGCTTATCTAGAATCGCTTTAGCAGTCTTACACCTCTCTAGTTGCTTATACGAAGTGTTGGTCAGGCTTGCCAGCATATAGCAACGAGCTATCTCATCAGAATCTTCCCAGCATTTTTTAGTCTCAGCTTGAGTGGCCGAAGGGAACTTAGTATGAAGAACCGTTTTAAGTTTCTTATAGCTCAGGATAATTATCAGGTTCCTTTTCCATTCCTTATTGTTGTTTATGTTCAATTTATTTTCAGTGAGTACATTCAATAAGGGAATTGGTGCCATTTTTGAACTAAAAATAAAAACATTTATACATTAATATCTTTGTATTAAGAAAATGTTTGAAAATGTTTTGCAACAATGTGTTATGCATTAAGATGGTGCATGTGTTTTACATTAAACTTTGAAAACATTTATATATCGTTGCAATGGTAATTCCTAAACCCATTGAATCAAGCCACTGTGGGGTTATCATGATTAACTAGTAAGATCATGAATTTCCATCCAATTAGTACATGAACCTAATTCTTTAGGCATTCACACGTACTAATCATCATGTAACGTTTGACCATCATTCTAACTTAAGTAGAGCTCCATGGGGAGTTACTTAACTAGAAGATCTTGAATGTATAGCCATCAACTTGCATCATGCACCACAAATGAGTCATTGTGGGACAATCTCATTGAGTAGCATGCTTTGACTAGTTGTCCTCTTTTGAAGACAGAATTTCTTGACCTATCGCATGATAATGCCTAGCAAAAGGACCAATCCAATTATCATTTGATCACAAGAGAATTCTTCTTACTTTTAGGAAATCCCCTAGTGAAATCCACATAGCAATCCTACTGTAGGGTAGTTCACTTGTCATGCCATTATAAGAGACCATTGATAGAGGTCGTAAGCTTGTTTAATGACCTTCTCCCACTCAATATTTTTAAAAACATGCAAGATTTTTATAATTTTCGGTTTCAATCATGTATGATCAATATATGCATGATAAGTGCATGTGAAATTCTTTCCTAAAATATGTGGCATGCTTATCTCATATATGCATGACATGTTATGTCAATCAAACAATTTTGATTCTCCATAGTTTTTCTTTTAAGGGAAAAACCAAATAAGTGAATGTGAACTTTGCACTAAGTAGGTTCCCAGGAAATGGAGGTGAATTGTATTTGACCACTTAAAAATCAAACCTTTCCTTACCAGATCCAATCCTAAACATGCACCTTCTCATTACCACACTTCTCACAGTAATCGAATAACCTAAAGAAGTGAATGAAACAATACAACACGTGTATTTTTCAATTATCACACTTCTTATATTTAATAGCTCAATTGTGGATCATCTCATACATGTATATCACAATTATATCATAAAAAAAATTATTAAATAGATATATAATGAGATATGTAATGAAATAAAATTTTCAGCCAAGATTTCCATGGTTCGATCCTAGAAAATAAATGAAAACACACAAAAAATTACATAGTTTTTCGCCACAAGGTATTCCTTGTGCCTTTGATCGCCATTGCTCCATCTTCTTCTCGTCATGGACTCCTTTTTGGAAAAATAATCATACATGGAGATGATAGTCTACGATCTATCTCCTAATAACCACAACCTTGGCAATAATAATAATAATAATATAAAAAATATATAATAGTGCATTCGTTCACATACATTCCCCTAAATATGCGAATAATTACAAGAATGTCACATCTTATCAAATATTAATCAAACAAGATGAAGAGAGAGATTTAGTTTTGATTTACATTTTAATCATAACATAACCTGGCGCTCTGATACCAATTATTGGAAAAATCACAGTTTGGAAATGATTTTCTTGCATAGCAGAAAAATAAAATTTTGAAAATCAACCCGATTTGTGATATTTATAGCAATAAACTTTAATAGAATTCATACGTGTGTTTTTAGTCTAGCTGATGTTCCTTATTCATGGCATTTAACCAAATGATCTTTTTTTCTACTCTCGTATCACGAACTGCTTTGAGTGTAGGCTCAAACCAATTGAATCAAAATACAAACATATAAAAAGTTTTCTCTTCTTTTGGGGTGAAAACAAAAATTCTCTCTTCTTAATAGAAATCGGTAGAATTGTTATTCTGAAAAAATATATGTAATAGTTAAGAATAAATTCTCTATATTTTTCGGTAGAATAACAATCTCTCAAAGTTGTGTTAATAGCTCTATCGGTGCAATCTATTTATAGGAAGAGAAGGTAAAACCCTTTTTGAGTTGTAGTGGTTTATTTCAAAAAGAAAAACAATATCCTACTTAGAATAGGACTAAGGTGGATGGTGAACCCTAGTATTCCTATTAGGGTTGCTGCACCCTTCATCTCCACGATGAGGTTTTTGGGCCTCTCTCACATCGGGTCCAATTAGAGTACTTCTTAGGCCTTTTTGACCTAGTACTTTGTAATGTGATCCAACCAGATTCAGTTTTTCTATTTCTCACAATAAACTTTAATATTTATACATAAAATAATTTTCTCATCCCTATTTTACCCCCATCAAAATGTTGACGATTTTACCTCTGATAAAATTTTGACAATTTTACCCATGGTAAAATTTCGAGAAAGTATGTTCAATATTTCACAACTCAACATGTTCACTATGGCCGAATGGTCAACATGTTCACTATGGCCGAATGGTTTACTTTTTTTTTCGGGCTTCAAAATGATCCAATAATATAAACTCATTCTTTCGATATATAGGATTGCAAATGGATCATTTCTATTTTCATTTTTGGAAAGCTACATTCATTTCCAAATGATTCCATTTATCTATTTAAGAGAAAACCATAATCATTCCTGAATGTTTCACATTTCTCTTTTCCTATTTATTTCGTTCATTTCTATTCAAACATGCAATTCATTTCTGGTTTCAACGAGCTAGCGAAAAGACTGATTGGACATATGTAGTTGAGGCTCAAATGATTTATAATTAAGTTTCGGCTTGTCACATATTAATTATAAATTCATTTAATCACGAAGTCATTCCACTATAGAAGCGTGACTGAGCTCTCCCCAATGACATACCATTACGAAAGTAACTACTCAGTGCTCGCCCAATGACCTTGCATAAGTGTGCTACCCTCATAGGGTATCCTTGATCTCTTTGTGATAATATCCATTTTCCTAATATGATCCTATTTTATCTCATGGTAATCACTACATCTTCCTTCATGAAAATTCAATCTCTATCAAATAGTGATCAAGTCATCCATCACAAAGATAGACGACTGGTGGCCATGTTTACTTTTCATCAACCATGTAATGGAAATGAGGGGATATCATTTACCTATGTTTTGGGCTATGAATTCCACTACTGTGAATGGCGCTACATACTACAAAAATTGTACACCCAAAGTGTACGAGACACGCATACATAGTTCGTCATCCACTCAGGATTTAGGTATGTCACACTATGAATGTCACAAGTGAATAAATTCATAAACGGGTTCAATATCTATTTTGCTTGGGTCCTGTCCTATGTACTGCTAGTCCCGTTAGTCACATATATCTCTCTATCTTTTGGGAGTCATCCGCTCAGTGCCCAAGATAAGGTATCTCCCTAATTGGACTTGATAGACAGCATATTAGTCTTTCAATCAGGTTTCCCATTTTTGATTAGACTAAAGACGTGTTTAGGTTCGTCTATTAATACAAGTTGCCTTTTCATACTACGATCCGACCACGTAATACCGCTTAATATTAATTTAAAAAATAGTCAACCAATTAGCAACATTTACTTCTATTTTGCTTTGCATGCAAAAATCATTTGAGGACAATAATAAAAAGTATATTAATGTAATTTATTAATAATTTTGTTAACCAATCTGTTCGAAAAAATTACAAGTCCACTTAAACGAAAATACTACACTTAGGGCATTAGATCCAGCAGTAACCTGATGATTGTGTGTTGTGGCATTGAGTTCGAGTGGTTGGTGGAGGAATGAGCATAGGCGAGATTATACCAACGATTGAGATGAGACCAAGTTCGAGTCTATGTTTGATGCGCGTTAAATGGATCATATCCTTAGGCTTTAAAGGCCCAAGATGGACTTGAGACTGAAATATCAACTCAATGCAACAAGGTTACTAAAAATGTGGCTTCATGTTGCTAAGGGCATTAACATATTAAGTGGGGAAGTGTCATGGTCTGCAATTTACTATGCAAGTTATCAAGGTTGAGCTTTCCCCAAATGGTCTTGAGTGAAATTAAAGTACAATAACTTGGAAGTTGGAATTTTTCGGATACCCTGCAGTCCTAGAGGGATGCTGTGATGCAAACTAGGTAATTAATAAAGTTAGCTTTACAAGTGGGTATGCCTTTACTTTGGATGAAGCAACTATTTCTTGGAAGTCTACTAACCAGATGTGTATTGCTCGCTCCACGATGGAATCAAAGTTTATAACTCTTGACTGAAACATGCAAAAGGTCGAGTGGTCTAGGAATCTACTTGCAGAGATTTCTTCATGGGAGAATGGAGTGCTTGCTTTAGAGTACGTAGGTCTGAATGGAACCTAGCTGATCCACTAACCAAAGGGTTAAGTAGGAAAATAGTTCTTAATTTGTTGAGGGGGATAGATCTTAAAGTCCAGTGATTGAGGAATTCATGGTGGATACCCAACTTAGTTTTCTAAGTTCAATGTGGTCAAACGAAATCATGGAAAAACTCATAGTGTACATTCTACCTATCCCTATGGTAAACGATGTACATGTATAAGGTTGAATTCTCACTTTTAATGAATTCATATCCCAGGATTTGGGTGGTCTTTTTGAGACGAACTTAATGAATTCACCAACATGCGAGGTTGAGTTTATTACTCTTAATGAGTTCATATCCTAGAGTTTGGGTGGTCTTATTGAGACGGGCTTGATGAATTCATCGAATTTAAATTTTGAGAGGATGAGCTTAATAAGTGCTCTTAATGATTTCATAGTCTTGATTCGGGTGGTCTATATTAAGATAGACTTGATGAAATCACCTACGTAAGTGTCAATGACTAGCCACTATCTATGAAAGACATTGGGCAGTCTTCTAGAACACTTACCAACATCCCAAGGTGTATTGGCTAAAACTTGCTGATTTATCACGGAACATCAATGGGATCTAAGATTAGCCGTGTGTCATGAGTTAACCCCAATCTTAACAATTTCAAGATTCGTTCACTTGTTAAATAGAAGAATCACTGGTTTCACTATGTACTAGTTCAAATCCACAAGATAATAATGCTTAAGCGACTAATTTCGTCGTTGCTCTTCTCATATTTTACCTTTTTTTTTTCATGTTTACAAAAATTACTTTGCATTAGTGAGGGAATGTTAATAATGCAAAGAAATTGGGAAAAAAATTTAAACGGTTATGATTTGAAAAAATCAAAATCTAGCTTCTAAACGGTTACGATTTGACAGAACCAGAATTTGGCTGTTGAGATATTTTAGGAAACTTACTTTGTAAATTTACCATTTTTCCCATTCAGAAAATAGTATAAATAGGAGATAGAACACAATAAGAGAAAAGCAACTTCTCTCATCCTTCTATTCTCTAAATTATGGTGTTTTGCGAAATTACATGAGAGGGAAATTCTGTCTAGGAGATTGGGTTTTAAATGGGGCTGTTTGTGACCTCTTTAATCTTTCCTAAGAATTGAACCTAGTGTGGTTTTGTCGATTTTCTTCCATTTTTTTCCGATCATATTTTTGATCAATTGCTTTTGTTTTTTCAGTTTCAATCCATTTCGAGAAGAGTAATATCAATTGTGTAGAGTAATATCAATTGTGTTCCACCTTGTTTATTCGGGTGTACGAATATTGAAGTACTATGTTAACCTTAGGGGGCGACGTCCACTACACGGTTAGACCGACCAGGGCGAATTTGCTTCTAAGACAGTGGTTCTTCCACGGCACAGTGGTTGCTTTATTTATTTACACTCAGTTGTTAATTAGCACTAACGATTTTATTTTGCAGTAGTATATTTCCAACACATATACATTTATTTATATATGAATTCATAACTAGTTTACATGTTTGATTTGATTATGTATTGTTTTCAAATAATGTTAGCACCACTGGGCTCTTTTACTCAGCATGTGGATTTGTTTATTTTAGTACACAAGTGACGATTAGGTCTTATGGATATGAGAAGATTGACGGCATTCAAGACTCGCTTCTCAACTCATCTTCAATTTTTAAGATTTCAACTTTCAACAATCCCCCTATTTTACAAAACTTTTTCTTTTAAAAATCTTGGGTTCATTCAAATACTAATGACATGCATGCAAATACAACAAAAAAAAAAATTGCGGGGAAAAGGAAAATAAAAAGGAAGAACTTCAACTTTAAAGAAGATATCTATTATCACATTATACAATTAAAAATTGCAGAAAAAAATAGAATTTTTGTTAAATTTTATTGTTGCCTAAAATATATTCTTTTAGTAAGTGTAGACATTGACCTCTAAGTATGTAAGATTTGTTCAGTATGTATAATTTGCTGGAATCTTATATGGGTCTGTAGAATATAAAGAAAGTAAAGAGAATTTATCAATAATCATGAATAACCAAAAAATGTGTTAGTATGATCTTTTATTTAAATTTTTTATTCAATATATATAAATGAATATAATTTATAATATTGAAACTGTTTATGATATGTTGTAATTAGGTTAATTTAGTCAAATTTTTTACAGTAAAGGAAAAAGCGAATGGGTGCTAAAGTATTACATAAAACGGCAAATACTAATATACTTACTAATTAAGAAATTATAATACTTTTATTTTTAGTTATTGTTTAGTAACTCAAAAAAATTATATGGTTAAAGTTATAATTTTGTTTTACTTAACAAAAAAAAATGGTAACCATATGTGCATGACACCTAAAAATATTATATTGTAATAAAATCGTATGTCGTGTTCTGCATTCAACACAATTAGCTCGAACAAAAGTTCAAAGATAGAATCGTAAAATTTTGGTATGGTAACAACATGAATTATATGCTTTTGATCAATTGGCTGATATGGTATACCTGGATCAAATCTTTATTGCTGGAAACTTTGAACAGATAAAATATGTAAATACAATTAAGTTACCTTTTTTGGGTTGCGAACAAGTTTAGTGACATTATTATTGTAAGACCTAATTTATGCCCGGGCCCAATTAACCAGTTTATTAAATTAAAATCCAAAAAATTAAAAGCCAGCCCAAAGCCCAATTAACCAGTTTATTAAATTAAAACCCCAAAAATTAAAAGTCAGCCCAAATAAAGTCCAATAAAAACAGTCCTTATTTACAAAACATCAGAGCCCAATTAGCCCAATGCACAACCCAATAACAACACAAGTCCAAACGGCCCAAAATTGAGCCAACTTTCAACAGTTGCTAATAGGAAACCCTAGGGTGCACCGCAATCCTCCCTTGCGCCGCTTCAGCAGCCTCCAGCGCAACAAGCCTCCAGCCTGCCACGTTCGCGCGTACGGCCTCCGTACTCCTCCACACACCACTGCACGTCATACACCTGCGAAAGGGACAAACAACGACAGCAAATAACAGCAGAGGAAACAAAGCAAAAATAATTGCATTTTCGTTTATTTTGTTTTTCAATTTCGGCCTTTAAAAGTCGAAGCAAGCCACTGTACAGGGGGACCTTCACGGTTTCACGAATCAATACAAAAAAAAATTCAAAAGCAAAAAACAGAATAGGAAAAGGTTATTTTCGGATTTGGTTTTCTTTCCCCATTTTATGCTTTCTATTTCTTCATTACCACATGCGAAAAAACAAAACAAAATAAAAAGAGAGGGAGGAGTTTACCTTGCCGAACGTTTGTCCTCGTCTTCTCCGTCGCAATCGGAGTTAGATCGGAGGGTAAAGCCTTAAGGTCGGCGCTAAGGGCAAAACGAATCATCGTATAACACCACGCGTCGCTGACCATGGCGTTTCAGTGGTTGGATGTTCTTTTAAATTTCGGCTGAGAGATTAGAAAGAAAAAGATTAAGGTTTTTTTTTTTTATTTTGTTTTAAAAAACAACTAAATGCTTTAATTTTTAGGTTTTTTTAGTTTTAATCCATAATGCAAACGACACCGTTTAGGGAAGGTGTGGGAACCAAGCGTCAACCCGATTTGTGACCCGGATCCGCGCCGTTCCTCCTTAAAAGGATTATTTATGCAATTAGTCCCTCACTCTCTGATTCTTTTGCAATTTAGTTCTCTTAAACGCAACTTTTCACCACCAGGAATAATTGCTATTTCAATCCCTGATCGTTTGAGCGCATTTCTTTTAAGTCCTTTGGTTCTCTTTTATTTTTACTTTCGCCCCCAGATTTCTATTTTCATTCTAATTTAGTCTTTTTTATATATTTTGTTTTCTTTAATTATTTTGCTATTCTGCCGTTATTAAAATATTTTTATTACTAATATTATTAATATTATTATTATTGTTTTACTATATTCAAACTATTATGTATAGTATTTTATTCATTAACTAACAAATCTCTATTGTTGTTATTAAATTATTTTTATGCATATATTATTAATTTCATATTATTTTATATATGTATTTTCTTTTAAATCTATTTATGTATATAGGTATATTTTAAATTTATCTATTAATATAATCTATTTTCTCTTAAGTCCATATTTCATTATATGTTTTTGTTTATTTCGAAAACCCTTATATATTATTATCTTCACATATAAATTATTAATATTAAGTTTCATTTCACATGTTATTGTATATTATTTATTCTGATTTTCTTTGTATATAATATATTTATTTTAAAATTCATTTATATTATTATTTTTTGTATTAGTTATTTTCATCTTGTTTTTTTTTTTATCTATTTTAAACTCCATCATGTGACACTTATTTTTAAATTTCTATTTATTTAATAGCGTTAGTATTTTCAAAATAGGAGTTGTGAGATTATTGTATAATTTGGATTGTATGTTCATATTATTATTTTTGTTATCCATTTGTACGAAGTTGTATTCGCATATTATTATTCCATGTTTGATATTATATTTTGTTTTTTTCATTATCGAATAGTGGTTGAATAAAATGTATGTTGAGCCAATTTTAAAATTACGTATTTGAAAATTTTCAAAACAAGGCAATATTTGTGCGTTTGGAAGGTCGGAAAATTATGCCCTAACGTACTGGGTGTCAATTTTCCGTCCAACCAAATAGCCAAATACCCTTCTTAATTGCATGTTTAGAAGATCAAAGATGATCTCGGTGTTGAGGTATAAAGATGTTATGTCCTAACGTACTGGATGTGATATTTTTATTCCTTCGGAACGAGCTAATCTTGAAGTTCAAGATTCAATATAAACTAACTTTCTTTAGGAAAACTTGCATTTTATAGCATGTTGTTAATACGATCTTTAATTTGTGTATATTTCATGATTAATGTTTATGCATTCTATTACCGTTACGCCTCGAATTCTAATATGTTCTAGTTTTTTATTAAATGCTTTTATTTTATTTAAATGCATTTTAAGCCTAATATAAAATTTTGTTTTTCTCCAAATAAGGCTGTTTGTGCGTTTGGAAAGTCAGAAAATTATGCCCTAACGTACTGGGTGTCAATTTTCTGTCCAACCAGATAAACAAATACCCTTCTTTAATTTTGAAGATCAAAGATGATCTCGATGTCGGGGTATAAAGGTGTTATGTCCTAACGCAGTGGATGTGATATTTTTATTTCCTTCGAAACGAGTTAATCTTGAAATTCAAATTCAATGTTGATTAATTTTCCTTAGAAAATTTATAACGTTTCCAAATTTTCAACGCAAGGACATTAATTAACCGATTTGGTACCCATCTAGGGGCGCATGGGGGTGCTAACCCTTCCTCGTGCGTAACCGACTCCCGAACCCGTTTTCTTGAATCTCGCAGACCAAAACATTTTTATAGGTGACCCGATCACACCTAAACAAAAAAGATTGGTGGCGACTCCTATTTTTAAAGTCGATCCTCATTTTTCCAAACCCAAAATAAAAATGGTTTCGACAGCTTGGCGACTCCACTGGGGAATGGTTGAGAGCCAGGCCATAAATTGATTAATTTTTGTCCTCTTGATTGAAAATTTGGAAAATTGTTTTGAAAAATCATGTTTTTTATGCATTTGTTTGTGCTATAATTACAATAGTGTCGAGTCTCATAAAATACCTTGGCATTGCATTGCATGACTGTTGTGGTCGCACCTTTAAGTGGGAGTGAGAAGTTATGCTTTCGTGAGGTTTTCACCTCTGCATGGGCTAGTGGACTGCTCCCGGGACACATCTGTACCTACGTGCTTCGTGAGGTTTTCACCTCCGCATGGCCATAGGGAAATGCGTTCCCCTGAACCGAACTCGATCCATATGAGCCTATAATGGCTAAGGATTGAGGAATCTGCTGGTTCAGGTACCCATTCTTTATAACCAAGCCACATATAGCAGCCCTAGGCGCCTACCCTAGATAGAGCCACGCCAAACCCTAGTGGTCACCCTGTCAGGTGTTCTATGTTGTTTATTTCTCTTGCACTAATGTGTTTCCTTTTGTTTTGATTGCATTGTATTCATTCCATTGTATGCATGTGCATTACATCATTTGCATTACGCTGTTTTCATGACATTACATCATATGCATTAGATTTCATGAGAAGGCCCTGATTTGTTGAAGTTATTTCAGCATTAACCTGGACACCGGCAAAACCAAACACCCCTTCGGTACCCGAACCAAGATGAAAGATATAGATCAGAGATTAGAGGATCTTGAGCAAATCCAAATGGAGATACAGGATAAACTTCAGCTGCAAATGTAAGAGCAGCTTGCTAAGATCCAGCAGGATATGATGGACAAAATGATGGAATCGCAGAGAGATATGATGACTCAGATGACGCAGCTATTGAAGGGGCATATGGATAAAGGAAAGAGCTCCATGATTAATGCTGAGGGGAATACTGAGTATCATTAATATCCCCTTGATTATACTCCACCACGCGTGTAAGCACTACCTGAATGACTGTACAAAGGCCATCTGTCACGATCAGGCCTCAACAACTCCAAGTTGTTGCTTCAGTGAACCCCCAAATTGGCTTAGGTTCAGGAGATAATCCAATCATGACTAATGTCCCTGATTTGGATAAAATAGCTGAAGGAGAGAGGACAAAAGCAGAATTGCCAAGACAGCTAGAAGACAGATATAAAAGGTTGGAGGAGAAGTTTAAGGCTTTAGAAAGTCCTGATAGCTATTATGGAATCGATGCCAAGGATTTAAGCTTGGTCCCTGACTTGGTGCTCCCTTACAAGTTCAAAATGCCTGAATTTGATAAGTATAATGGGACAAGTTGCCCCGAGGCTCATACCACTATGTTTTATAGAAGAATGACGGGGTACATTAATAATGACCAACTGTTAATCCATTGCTTCCAGGATAGACTGGTGGGAGCAGCAGCCAAATGGTATAACCAGTTGAGTCGTACCAAAATTGGTTCATGGAGAGATTTAGCCCAAGCATTCATGAAACAGTACAGTCATGTGACAGACATGACTCCCGACAGAATTACTCTTCAAAACATGGAGAAAAGGGTGAATGAAAGTTTTAGACAGTATGCGCAGCGGTGGAGAGAGGTTGCCATCCAGGTCCAGCCACCACTTTTGGAGAAAGAGACCACAATGCTCTTTATTAATACACTGAAGGCCCTGTTTATCACTCATATGCTAGGGAGCGCTACAAAGAGCTTCTCAGACATCGTAATGACTGGAGAAATGATTGAGAATGCTATAAAGAGTGGAAAGATAGATGCTGAAGAAAGTGCCAAAAGATCAGCCCCGAGAAATAGGGAAAATGAAGTGAAAAGCTTGAGCAAGCGTCCCAAATTAGTCACTGTAGGTCAACCGAGGGATGTGACCACTGGCCATCAGGGCTCATCAAGACAGGAATCCAGTACAAAGCAACTCCAGTTTACACCGATCCCAATGATGTACAAGGAGTTATATCAAACCCTATTTAATGCACATGAGGTGGCTCCTCACTACCCGAAACCGATGCAACCTCCATATCCAAAATGGTATGACCCAAATGCCCAGTGCGAGTACCACGCAAGGGTCACAGGGCATTCGATAGAAAATTGCCTTGCTTTCAAGAAATTGGTGGAAAAATTTATTGGCAAGGGTATTGTGAAATTAGATGACACGCCAAATGCAGAAATATGAGCCTAGGAGTGTTTTGAGCAATAGGACTGTAGAAAAGATGTATTTTAAGGTTAATCCAGAGTAATATTCAAAACACGTTTATTGCTTTCAGCCAAGAAGTAATGAGAGTCATTTTATGAAATAGGCTTGTGTTCAGAATCCTTATTTTAATAAAATGCATCTTTTTGAGTAAATATTTTTCCATTCTTTCTATTTATAGATTCTTTCATACTTTGGATTACTATTTAGATATTCTTTCATTCTTTATTCATGATCATACCGTACAAATAATCATTCCTGAAATTTACCTTCGTACCCACAATGGGTCCCCAGATATCAATGACATGGGCGACGCTGTTACTGACTCCCTTTTTGAATGAAATATGAGTCTAAGGGATATCAAGACTTTGAAGATGACGGAAATTGTAACATATCTTTTGATTTGTTAATACTGGATGAAAAAACAGATCCTACGTCACGAGCCAAGGAAGGAGATGAAGATCAAAGCCTAGCTCAATGCAGAAATAAGATTTTCTACATGTGGGGCATGAATGTTATCAAGTCAGTCTCATCAAAAGTTTCTGGCCAACATCGATTCATTTTCGTGGATGTCGGTTACTTCACTAAGATGGTAAAAGTCGCTTCATGTGCCAATACTACAAAGTCGATAGTTATCGGAACAAAAAAGAAAAAGAAATGATTTAAATAAAATCGAAAAGATCATATTTAACCGCACAATGTCAAAAGTTTGCGATCTATTCAAAGATTAGGCGCCACATCAGTGCAGCAAAGGCAGCCAAAAAAAAAAGATCAGAAAATGACCGAGACTTGTAAAGATTGGCATACAGAAGTTGGTATTTACCCTCTATGCTTATCAAACATTGGCCAGGACTGTCACGGGGGCAACACATTCCTCATTGGTTTCGCCCATTTCGAGTTTTATCAGAACTGAAGTTGGATGAGGCAGAATTGATCCAATCCCGATGTGATCAATTAAATTTGTGAGGAAAAGTTAATAGCTATCCGATGTGGGTTTGTGACAAAGATGTTCATCCTAGAAAATTCCCAAAAAGGGACCTGATATTGAAGGAGATCCTTCATATACAAAAGGATTTCGGAGAAAATTGGAGGCCAAACTAGAAAGGACCTTATGAGTGAGAAAGTCTATTCTGAAAACATTGACCAAATGAATGGCAGGTATATGCCCAATCCGGTGAATTCAGTCAAGAAGTATTCAAAAAAAATCAATCAAAAAGAAAAATAAAAATTTTCAGCAAAAAAGAAGAAAGAAAAAGGAGAGGCCAAGGCGAAAACCCGCAAAGGGCGCTTTGAGACCAAAGGGGATTTGAGTTGAAAACCCGAAAAGGGCGGCTCAAATTTTGATCAAGAGTGGGGCATATAGCAGTCCTGCTATGCCTGAATTAACAATGAAAAAGTATGCTACGTCTTGGGGCATCGACAAAGTACTTTAGATCCCCTAAACATATGTCGAGCTTAAAATGGTCCTTAAGAAGTTTGAACAGAGAAGCTCAAGCTGCGATATCAGGGGCACCTAGTTTTCCATCTTGTCCATTTTGAATTTGCTATCTTTGATTACCTTATTCTTTTCAAGATACGCCTTTAATAAACTCCCTGTTTAATTGCATTTGCTAGCTTTGATTAACTTGCTTGTTTTGAGCTGTGCTCCCAATTAATTTCCTTCTTATCCATAATTATGATGTTTTTCAGGCACTTTGCATTGAAATAACGAGTAGTGGACTAATAATATTTTCATAAAATGAGTTTCGCATATTACTCTGAAAGCTTCTGAATAGTACAAGAACTTGAAACAAGACTATTGTTTAAAACTCACTAAGTTTAAGGAGGAGTCTAAATTAAGGTTATCTCTTCGGATTTTTGTCAAAAATGGTGGTTGAACAAACGACAAGATACTGAGTCAGTGATGCAATCTTGACGAAAAATGGGCAACGTTAACCCGAGTGTAAAGGGGGGAATCATTCGCAAGAAGAAATGATATTCTGCGTCCATGCAAATATCATGCATGCATATGGTTAGGTCACCTGGGAAGCGATCAGTCGACTGAAGAAGTTACAGTCCTCTACCCCTGAGTTACGGTGGCATGGATGGAAAATGATACAAGTCCTGTACCTTTGAATATCAATGCGATGGATTGAAGAAGAAATAAATCCTACATTTCAAGGTCGCAGTGGGATAGATGGGAAGAGATTCGGATCCTATACCCCTAAATCACAATGAGATGAACCTTGAAGTTATAGTGGGGCAAGTTTGTTAAGCAAGATATTTGTTTTCTCGGGTTTTCTGTCAAGAATACCAGCTGAACAAGAGAGTAGCATATTACCCTAATGAACAATGAATGATGATACCTTAAGCAGGATCATTCTCATGAAATTCTGCATTCATGCAAAACGCATTTAAGAGCATTTGATTCATTCGGATCATTGCATCCTAACCTTTGTAAGAAATCATTCTCATGACATTCTGCATTCATACAAATGTCATCCATAAGACACATCTATTTAGGGGCATTTGATTCATTCCGATCATTGCATCCTAATCTTTGTAAAAAGACCATTCTCATGACATTCTGCATTCATACAAATGTCGTCCATAATACATTTAGTTAGGAGCATTAGATTCATTCTGATCATTGCATTCTAACCATTTTGCATAAGCATAAACACAAAACTGATTTTACAAGACAGGTCCCTTAGAAGACGTTGTCTCAACATTGGTGAATTCGAATATCTTGCCTTCCTGAGTGAAGCAGATTGAAGACAGCAGATCTGGCAGTCCTGAAGTTGTAGGAGCAGATCGAAGCCATACAAGTCTTATTTCCTCGAAGTTTCAGCAGAGAAGATTGAAACTACGAATCTCTTCTCTCTAAATTTCTATCTCCTCGAAGTTCCAGTGGAGTAGGTTGAGGCTACAAATCCCTCATCCCTGAGTTTACAATGAGGGTCAGTCCGTATTTCTTTGAAGTTTCAGCAGAGAAGATTGAAATTACAAATACCTTCTCTCTGAATTTCTATCTCCTCGAAATTCCAGTGGAGTAGGTTGAGGCTACAAATCCCTCTTCCCTGAGTTTACAAAGAGGATCAGTCCGTATTTCTTTGAAGTTTCAGCAGAGAAGATTGAAATTACAAATCTCTTCTCTCTGAATTTCTATCTCCTCGAAATTCTAGCGGAGTAGGTTGAAATTACAAATCCCTTATCTCTGAGTTTACAACAAGGATCAGTCCATATTCCTTTGAAGTTTTCGAGAAGATTGAAGTTACAAATTTCTTCTCTCTGAATTCTTATCACCTCAAAGTCCCAGTGGAGTAGGTCGAAGCTACTAATCCCTTCTCCCTGAGGTTATTGAGGGTCCAACTTTATTTCCAAGAAGTTTCATTGCAGGAAGTAGATTGAAGACAGCAGATTGACTCCTTGAGTTTGCAGTGGAGCAGATCGAAGATAGCAGATCTGGTAATCCTGAAATTGCAGGAGCAGATTGAAAACATCAGATCTTGTCTCCCTGAGTTTGCAGTGGAGCAAATTGATTGCAAGTCTAATTTCCTTGAGTGGATCAAAACGTTAGTTCTCAGGCCCTTGAAGATACAGTGGGATGGAACGAAGCTACTCGAAGAAGAAAAGCACTGAATGAGGCATGACCGGACAAAATTGGCTCTTTTTGAAGTCTTTGCTCTATTCTCATTACATGACAATGAGCAAAGAGGGGCAGCTGTAAGACCCAATTTATGCCCGGGCCCAATTAACCAGTTTATTAAATTAAAACCCCAAAAATTAAAAGCCAGCCCAAAGCCCAATTAACCAGTTTATTAAATTAAAACCCCAAAAATTAAAAGCCAGCCCAAATAAAGTCCAATAAAAACAATCCTTATTTACAAAACATCAGAGCCCAATTAGCCCAATGCACAACCCAATAACAACACAAGCCCAAACGGCCCAAAATTGAGCCAACTTTCAACAGTTGCTAATAGGAAACCCTAGGGTGCGCCGCAATCCTCCCTTGCGCCGCTTCAGCAGCCTCCAGCGCAACAAGCCTCCAGCCTGCCACGTCCGCGCGTACGGCCTCCGTACTCCTCCACACACCACTGCACGTCATACACCTGCGAAAGGGACAAGCAACGACAGTAAATAACAACAGAGGAAACAAAGCAAAAACAATTGTATTTTCGTTTATTTTGTTTTTCAATTTCGGCCTTTAAAAGTCGAAGCAAGCCACTGTACAGGGGGACCTTCACGGTTTCACGAATCAATACAAAAAAAAAATTCAAAAGCAAAAAACAGAATAGGAAAAGGTTATTTTCGGATTTGGTTTTCTTTCCCCATTTTATGCTTTCTATTTCTTCATTACCACATGCGAAAGAACAAAACAAAATAAAAAGAGAGGGAGGAGTTTACCTTGCGAAACGTTTGTCCTCGTCTTCTCCGTCGCAATCGGAGTTAGATCGGAGGGTAAAGCCTTAAGGTCGGCGCTAAGGGCAAAACGAATCATCGTATAACACCACGCGCCGCTGACCATGGCGTTTCAGTGGTTGGATGTTCTTTTAAATTTCGGCTGAGAGATTAGAAAGAAAAAGATTAAGGTTTTTTTTATTTATTTTTGTTTTAAAAAACAACTAAATGCTTTAATTTTTAGGTTTTTTTAGTTTTAATACATAATGCAAACGGCACCGTTTAGGGAAGGTGTGGGATCCGCGCGTCAACCCGATTTGTGACCCGGATCCGCGCCTTTCCGCCTTAAAAGGATTATTTATGCAATTAGTCCCTCACTCTCTGATTCTTTTGCAATTTAGTTCTCTTAAACGCAACGTTTTCACGACTGGGAATAATTGCTATTTCAATCCCTGATCGTTTGAGCGCATTTCTTTTAAGTCCTTTGGTTCTCTTTTATTTTTACTTTCGCCCCCAGATTTCTGTTTTCATTCTAATTTAGTCTTTTTTATATATTTTGTTTTCTATAATTATTTTGCTATTCTGCCATTATTTAAATATTATTATTACTAATATTATTAATATTATTATTATTGTTTTACTATATTCAAACTATTATGTATAGTATTTTATTCATTAACTAACAAATCTCTATTGTTGTTATTAAATTATTTTTATGCATATATTATTAATTTCACATTATTTTATATATGTATTTTCTTTTAAATCTATTTATGTATATAGGTATATTTTAAATTTATCTATTAATATAATCTATTTTCTCTTAAGTCCATATTTCATTATATGTTTTTGTTTATTTCGAAAACCTTATATATTATTATCTTCACATATAAATTATTAATATTAAGTTTCATTTCACATGTTATTTGTATATTATTTATTCTGATTTTCTTTGTATATAATATATTTATTTAAAATTCATTTATATTATTATTTTTTGTATTAGTTATTTTCATCTTGTTTTTTTTTTATCTATTTTAAACTCCATCATGTGACACTTATTTTTAAATTTCCATTTATTTAATAGCGTTAGTATTTTCAAAATAGGAGTTGTGAGATTATTGTATAATTTGGATTGTATGTTCATATTATTATTTTTGTTATCCATTTGTACGAAGTTGTATTCGCATATTATTATTCCATGTTTGAAATTATATTTTGTTTTTTCATTATCGAATAGTGGTTGAATAAAATGTATGTTGAGCCAATTTTAAAATTACGTATTTGAAAATTTTCAAAACAAGACAATATTCGTGTGTTTGGAAGGTCGGAAAATTATGCCCTAACGTACTGGGTGTCAATTTTCCGTCCAACCAAATAGCCAAATACCCTTCTTAATTGCATGTTTTGAAGATCAAAGATGATTTCGGTGTCGAGGTATAAAGATGTTATGTCCTAATATACTGGATGTGATATTTTTATTTCTTCGAAACGAGCTAATCTTGAAGTTCAAGATTCAATATAAACTAACTTTCTTTAAGAAAACTTGCATTTTATAGCATGTTGTTAATACGATCTTTAATTTGTGTATATTTCATGATTAATGTTTATGCATTCTATTACCGTTACGCCTCAAATTCTAATATGTTCTAGTTTTTTATTAAATGTTTTTATTTTATTTAAATGCATTTTAAGCCTAATATAAAATTTTGTTTTTCTCCAAAATAAGGCAATGTTTGTGCGTTTGGAAAGTCAGAAAATTATGCCCTAACGTACTGGGTGTCAATTTTCTGTCCAACCAGATAAAGAAATACCCTTCTTTAATTTTGAAGATCAAAGATGATCTCGATGTCGAGGTATAAAGGTGTTATGTCCTAACGCACTGGATGTGATATTTTTATTTCCTTCGAAACGAGTTAATCTTGAAATTCAAATTCAATATTGATTAATTTTCCTTAGAAAATTTATAACGTTTCCAAATTTTCAACGCAAGGACATTAATTAACCGATTTGGTACCCGTCTAGGGGCGCATGGGGGTGCTAACCCTTCCTCGTGCGTAACCGACTCCCGAACCCGTTTTCTTGAATCTCGCAGACCAAAACATTTTTATAGGTGACCCGATCACACCTAAACAAAAAGGATTGGTGGCGACTCCTATTTTTAAAGTCGATCCTCATTTTTCCAAACCCAAAATAAAAATGGTTTCGACAATTATTTTTTATTTAATGAAATCCAAATAGAAAATAAGAACATAAGTAAATGTAATGTAAAATATAATAGAACAAATTGATTCCACTTTTTTAGATAAATAATCTAAAAATATTTAAAAAATTATAAAAATGATTCTAGTATCAGATTATTTAGAAAAATGACTTAATTTCTACAGTGTCAATGTGTGCCGCCACTTCAAAATGTGACACAATCATATCTCATAATTACAAAAATCATTTTTTTGTGCTGCCTGGCGGCACCTTTATAATTCTCCATTGCACCATATTTTCACATGTATTTTTCGAAGGTAGATGAAAAAAGAACAGAATATATATTTTATTAATTTTTTGTGCCACCTCTTTTATTGGAGGCACCAAATTGAATAAATTTTTTTTGGTTACATGCTTCTAAGTGACGACACCAAATTGGATTAAAAGAAATATTTGTTGGCCTCGCCTCCTTTATTGGAGCCACCAATACTAGTAAATTGTTTTTTTCTCTGGTGCCTACTCCAAACGTGGCTGCACCAGTATTTTTTGGGGAATTCTTTGGTGTCACCACTTCATATGGAGTCTCCAAAACAGTAAAAAGACAACCTTTTCTTAGTCCTTACTCTAGATGTGGTAGCAGTAGTATCTTTTTAAAAAAAAATTTAGCGCCGCCACTTCACATGGAGTCACCAAAAACAGTGAAATTTTTTTCCTGGTCCTTACTCTAGATGTGGTGGCTGTTAATTTTTTTTGAATTTTTTGGTCTCGCCACTTCATGTAGAGTCACCAAAAACAGTAAAAAAAATTCCCCTAGTCCCTACTCCAAATGTGGCGACACCAGTATTTTTTTAAAATTTTTCGATCCTGCTACTTCATATAAAGTCATTAGAATGAGTAATTTTTTTTCTTGGTCCCTACACCAGATGTGGTGGCACCAGGTAATTTTTTTTTTTAATTTTGAGAGAAGAAAAAAAAAAGTAGTCATTTTTTTTAGTTGAAGTGTGTAGCATAAAAATTGTATAAAAAATGAATAACCAAATTATCGTTTATGTTCATTTTGATAGAGTCATTTTAGAAAGAGCGGTTGGTTGTGTATTTGAAACTTGTCAGAAGGTTGGAATGAGGTTCGATAAAAATGTAGGGGTGTAAGAAGTGAAAGAAAAGATTGGTACCATAATAGCTCGACGTTGTGTGAGGAAAATGTCTAGGCTATTCTATAGATTTCTAATTTCTTTCAATTCGTTGAAATTTCAACAGATGGAACTTGTAGACAAAGAAAATTTAGGCACAATGGTGGGAATTTATTTCCTGAATGTGGACAACAACACTGAACCAATTTAATTATTTGTCGAGTTAGTCGACCCTGAGCTCGTCAAAAATGTCATTCCATTAAGTCAACAATGCAGGTTTGACTTTGATCTCAATGTCAGATGGACAGAACAATCATGTTATGGAGGGCCATCAATAGGGGCTGAAAATACACAGCATGAGTCGACAACATATGATAACTCAATTCCTAAAGTGAGGGGTACCGATGTAAATGATGAAGAAGGGTCCGATAATGATGTTCATTCCCACCACGATGGTGAAAAATATAGTGACCCCAATCAAGATGAAGTCTCGGATGATATCAACGATGAAGGTGCAGAGAAGGGTGAAAATATACAACTCGCTTCGATCAGGCACTCAAGTTGTGGGATTATTATAGGAAATGACCTTGGGGCGAACATGTTGAGTGTTGACCTCGATGTGACACATGCATTTGAGTTCCCTGAGTACGAAGATATACTACCTGTTCATCGGTTGATGGCATCTTTAGAAACAAAAGATTTGTTCTTAGGGCAGCGATTCCCAAGTAAGCAGAACTGCTTACATGCCATCAAGCGGTACAACATAAAGGTGTAGGTGGACTACAAAGTCATCAAGTCTAGACCGACATCATATGTTGGACAATGTTGGAGGTTTGGGAAGAGTTGCCAATGGCAGATTCGAGCTGCATTAGGGTAGAGGACTCAACAGTGGTGTATTTGGAAACTTGAAGAGCCCCATACATACACATCCACACGTATGACGCAAGACTATCGCAAATTAGATGCGAAAAGAATCTCTAATTGCATCATGCCGGTACTGAAGAACATGCCTACCATTGATGTATCGATCATCATTGCTGACATGCAAACCTAGTTCCAGTACCGGGTGACGTACAACAAAACATAGTGGGCGAAACAGATGGCGATGGAGCAATGGTACGATTATTTGGATGTGTCGTACAACAAATGTCAGGGATGAATAGTCACGATGCAGCAGTGCATGTAAGGTACAGTCGTAGAGTTGCAGATGTAATGTAACACCCCTTGCCCGTGTTCGAGCCGGAACAGGGTTCGAGGCATTACATAACTAATCTTGCTTGAACATATAAAATATGGTTATAAAATTTCGTTTAACACTACCGCTCGCACATATCCGGCCTAGGAGGCCCTAAATATACTTCCGAGAAGTATCAGAGTTCATCCGGGAACTTTCACGAGTTCGATAAACTTTTTAATAAAACAGGGGCCACACGCCCGTGTAGGCCCAGGGACACGCCCGTGTACCCCTAAGGCACGCCCGTGTACCCCTAAGCCATGCCCGTGTCTCCCACTCGTGGTCGACACTGACTAATTTCACACGGCCTTGGCACGCCCGTGTCACTACCCTGTGTGAAAAACCTTGGCATTCTGACTTATCCACACGTCCTATACACACGCCCATGTACCCCAGCCGTGTGGTAATTCAAAATCCCAAGTGCAAGGTGAAGACTTCACACGGCCTGGGTGCACGCCCATGTGCTAGCCGTGCCTCCCACACGACCTAAACCCACGCCCGTGTGTCTAGCTAAGTGAGTAATTAGCAGACTATATACCAAGCCCTTTCCACCTTAGAATGCACACATACATGCTTCTACTCAAAACAATACCACTCCTAGCCACAAGCAAATCCAAGAGCTTATTCCAACATACAAATAATTAAAGGGCCATACACTTCATGAATTTCATCTTCATTAAGCAAAAGAGTTTGCCAAGTATTTACCTAACTCAATAGGCCATCTACAAAATGACTTTTACAAACTTACATAGCCAACACTTTGACTAACAATTATAGCTTAACAAAATTTCTCAAGTCCTATACATGCCATACTCAAAATAAGTCTAAAATTGTTATACCAAAATGCTGTAGATAGTGTGATTTCTGAACTCCTGCGTCCACAATCCTTGAGTTACCTTGGCAATACTATGAGAAAGAAGGGCAATGAAAAAGGAGTAAGCATAAAGCTTAGTAAGTTGTATGGAAATAAATAGCAATAATAATGCTCATAAAATAATCCATCCACGGAATTAGTTACCGTACACAAGTCAAGGCTTCTTAACAATACTTACTTACAATTGCCCTTATCTAGCACATACGGTGCCACGTATCGAAACTGATTCTTCGTGATTCATTCACGAGTACCTGTATTCACTCATTCACATGACTTTAAATATCATTATCTTCTCTACTTCTAAAATTCTTCTACTTATCCCACTATTCACAAGGGATAGTCAAGACGTGTGTTTATCGTCACTACTGTAAGTATAAAGCCAATGCCACATCCTCAACGTGGTCTTACACGAAGTCACCTCTAGATGCCAATGCCATATCCCGGACATAGTCTTATATGGGATTACCTCTAGGTGCCAACTCCATATCCCAGATATGGTCTTATATGGAATTACCTCTTTTATATCGATACCATATCCCGGATATGGTCTTATACAATTTCCATATTCATTACTGAAGCCATATCCCGGATATGGTCTTATACGGGATCTCAACTCGGTATCGAGGTCATGTCCCGGACATGGTCTTATACGGGACCTTATTTATTTCCTATCTCAATGATAGTATTTCTATAATCAATATGGCCCATTAGGACTTCAACATCTCATTCAATTAACTACTCAATTTAGTAATGCATCATGCTTTAATCTAATGCCAAGCGTTTCTCAACATGCTAATATAAATGTTGCTTAAATCACATACAACTTACCTCGTTTTCAAAATGAGCTAGTTCTTCGATTCAGTCCAAGACTTTATTCTTTCCCCGATCGAGGCGGATTCTCGACTCCTCTTGCTTTGAATGGATGAGAGCTTGCTGAAATTTTGAGTATTCAAAAACCCATGTTTTCTTGCTATTTTCGGTGGAGAAGAATGAGCAAAAAGATGGCCATCATCTTTTCTTTATTCTAATATTAAACTCCCAATTTAGTCCACCAACCACCACCAACTTTGACCAACTTGGTCAATCCTTGTCCCCTTTGATCTCTATGGCCGGCCAAGCCAAATTTGGGGGGTCTAATTGCCTTTTAAAGACCTCCAATTAAGAATCTATAGCTTTTTAGTACCCTTAACTTATAGAATGGAACTTTCGCACTTTATGCGATTTAGTCCTTTTTTTACGATTAAACACGAAATTGCTAAAATTAAAGCACCAAAATTTTCATGCATATGTACTATCATGTTCTAACTCATAATATAACATGAAAATAAATTTCTCAAATCTCAGATTAATGATCCCGAGATCACTATTCTGGCTAGCCCTTAAATCGGGCCGTTACATGTATCCTTATTATAGCTTGGACAACCAACTTCAATCGGAGATAAGAGTTTTCCACCGGGTGTTCTGGACATTCAATCCATGCGTTTAGGCCTTTGCACACTAGAAGCCGCTTGTGCAAGTTGACAGTACTTGGTTATATAGGAAATATACCAAGATACTCTTTATTGCGGTTGCATGAGACGGGAACCGAAACGTCTTATTGATTACGTTTGCGATCATGGAAAAAAAGGACATGAAATCGTGGGAATTTTTCTTGACGAACTTGCGGAGTTATGTTGTTAGAGAAGACAACATTTGTATTATCTCTGACAGGTCGAATGGGCTAATTGTTGCGATTCGACGATCTGGGGTTTTGTGGAGATCTGTCTATTGTATCCGTCACATCGTATTTAATTTCTATCGGGAGTTCAAGAATGCGGACTAGTGTAAAGATTTGGCAAAAATGGGTAAATTCCTAAATCATAATATTATTTCAATAGCTTGAATACATTTAGGGTATATAATGAAAATGTAACATGTCATATCTTAATACATACACAGGGTACGAGCTAGAACCACATTGTTTCAGGCAAATGATGTCGAGGCTTAAGGTTGATATGCACGGTGTGATTAATCCTTCTTTCCAAGAATTTCTGAGTACCATGGAGCCCTGGCAATGGGCTCAAAGTTTCAATGATGGGTCTCAATATAACCATATGACCACCAACCTCGTAGAGGGGGTTAACTTCGTTTTGAAGCGTACACGTCATCTACCAATTATTGTTGTAACCTTCCAACACCGGCCTAGACGTTATGGCTAGACTAAGAAGGCTACATTAGCCACCGAAATGACTAAGGTAACTTACGTTGCTATTGAAGACCTTAAATAAACTCATTTTAGATAAAATTGTAGTTGTACTTTGAGTTAGCTTAAAAACATTTATTCATTAGGTCGTGCATACTTAGGATTCATTTTATTGTTGATAGTGTTGTTTTAGAAATATCGTTTGCTTGTCGCTCTTCTTTTAAAAAAACTCGATGTTAAACTAATGTAGGAGAAAAACTTTAAACAAACCTTATCGATTTGTTTTTCAAAAACGGTTCCTTTGCAATGCAATGGAAACTAGGAAACAATATCAAATTTTACTTAAGCCGGATATCATGCATTATCCGGTTATTATGCTTGAGTAATCCATGCATGCAAAAATCTCAGAAGAAAAGTTACCAAGCCACAAACCAAAAGGCATGAAAAATTACAAACCAAAACCATTAGAGATTGATTAATACTTATTAAAAAATAATCCAAGGTCCAAGGAGATTCGCTGAATGCCGAGTTCGGTCCTAATTTCGAGTTTACTTGAAAAGTTAAACATTATTGGGGGGTGAGCTTATGAAAAGCTCGGTGTGAGTCAAACAGTTATTTAAACAAACATAAATATTGAATACAATGAAACAAACTAGCTTTAACAGAAGAAAACAGAACCATCATAGGAATTTGATATCATTACATAGCCATTATTAATATCGATGTTGAACGATGTATGAGCATGAGTCATCATTCATTCGAGTAACAATCATTAATTTTTTTACCGTTCAATACAACAAAATACAATACATATCATAAATGAATAACATTCTAATATGTCGTGAGCATGATGAAATGCAAAAAGGTTCCTACCCATACAATCCGCTACACACCATGAGTGTTCAGAAAATTTTACTAGTAAAAATGCAAACAAGCTGCCAATAAAAATCCAATAAATCGCCATTCCCCTCGGTACTCCAGGTGGAGTGCACTGACTACAAATAATGTGGACTTAATATGCTACCAGTACTCCACGAAACTCCTCCGTCAACCACAAAATCCCAACCCAATGCATATACAATATGTCACACAATCTTATACACAATCATATCTCAATACTTCTCACATTCATTTGACATGTTGAAAGTGTCCTCAATAAACACATACTTTCAGTAAATGGAACCAGTGTTCCAATCTTTCAAATTACCATTTTATTGGTATCAATCAATATCATTCAATTTCACAGACGTTAGGGATTTTCATTGTGCATAAATATCACCCTTTTCAATACACAATATAACAAATATCTCATGTGTTTAAATCATACATAAGCTTAATATCTCAACACATTATATCATTCAGTCAAACATTCTCATATCTCATAACTCAAATATGCAATTACAAACTCAATCAAGCATTCATTCTATCAAACTAGCAATTTTGCCAACATGTTAATCTTTTACGGCTCAAAACATACTTGGTTCGACCACTCACAAAAGCAATAATTTGGATATTAAGTCAATCCAATCAGCAATATAATATATCAAATATAACATGATATTTAACATTTTCAAATAATTTCATGAGTTTAGGACCCATACCTTATTTTTTGCTTCCTTGCAGCACACTAGCGAATCTACCAATTTTCCTTAGTAATTTCTTAAACAAACCTAAACCAAAATTCAGTATAAATTTAATAAATTTACCATTAAACCAGCCCCCAAACACCCACTTATTATTTCAAACTAATCGTTGAAATTATAACTATTTTATGAATCCAAACTAGTTAGATTCCTTACACTGTATCAATGCGAACCGTGCGTACAATCGTTCTTCGCCTTTACGAATGATTTGGGGCGTTTGGGTCAGCACATAATTCAATAATATACTGGAAAATCAGTAGCTAATTAATTATTAAATTCCTTCATTTAATCAATTCATAACCTTTACCCAACAACTATGTTGAAATAACAAACTAGTTATCCTTAGTTACACTTACACTTCACGATTTGTGGGATCCGATTGGCTAATTGATCAAGAACGTCTATACCTAATTAATATGGGTTTAATAGCTGATTAGGAGTGTTCAAGAACTAAAATTATGGCTAGAATTAAATGGGCAAGATTCAAGAAACGAAATAACCCCCTTTCTTGCATATAGGCACACGCACCACCACCCATAATAGCCAAAATTGAGGCTGAATTTTAAAACCGTTTGAGATCTCATTAAAATTTGGAAAAAATGACTTTGAAATCATTTAAAATCCATAAAATTAAAGATCTAAAAATTTTGGTTTTTAATTGACAGGATTAATCAAGAAATTGAAGAGAAAAGAGATCTTACCTAAGCTAGTTAAGAGAATTGACAATGACACTTTCTTAGCAATGTTCGGGATCGATCTTGGGGTTAAAGATTTTAGATTTGAGGATGATTTAATTGGAGAAAAAATTCAGCAATATAATAAAAAATATGGTGCACAATCTTGACGCAAAAAGAAAAAGAAAGAGATTGTAAAATAGAAGGTGTAGGCAACGACATTAATGTAGGAAAGGAAAAAAACTAAAATCAAAGAGAGGGAGAGGAGGAGATAAACGCTAGGGCAATGAGGAGGAGGGTTAAAGGATGATTATTTGTGAAAAATTAACATTTATACCTAGGGTTACAGGGCTTGGGTGGCACACGCATTAAAAACAAGGGATTTTTGCTAAAAATTAAATTATTTCGCAAGGGAAAGGATTTGAACTTGGGACCTCATTTAATTTTCCATGCTTTCTCATATTTCTTTTAACCATTAGGATTTTTCCTCATTCTTGAAATAATTTTGCAATATTTATTTTAAAAATAAGGCATGTTGCATACTAGGGTTTAAGGCAAAATTTGCAAAATAATAAAAATGGTGAGAAAGAAGGGATTTGAACTTGGGTTTCAAGGAACATTTCACTAACACTTATCCAATAAGACAATACCTCATTTATTCCTAAAAACACATAGATAATCTCAAAAATTAAGGCATGACCACTCTCTCTCGATTCCCAAACCCGATTTTACTAACCCCCGATTTTTGAGATTTTACAACTGTTGCTTTCTCAACTACGTTCTACAGGCTCGCAACATTGATGCCGAGAATGGGGCTGAGACAACTGATGTAGTTGGGGGCAGGACACGTGTTTGTAGAGAAGGTGTGCAAGGCAATGGATGTGAACGACCAAAAAGCAAGGTTGATGAATGTAGAACTATATTCATGGCACATGGGAATTTTTCGGGTGATTGAACACATCGATTGTCGACCGGGTGTACCAGCTAGGTCCTATGGCGTTGATCTCCAACAGAGGTAGTGTAATGTGTAAAGCTCCAAGCCTTACAGTATCCGTGTGCACACATTATTGCTGTATGTGCATGGGCCAATGTGGATTGTGAACAATATATCGATGATGTCTACAAACTAGAATGCACATTACGCATTTAGGTTAACAAGTTCCCCGTGTTGTGGGATGTCTCGACATGGAAAGTGCCTCCTCCTGAGTTCAAGTTGATCCCGGACAAGCGGCTTTATAGGAAGCTCAAAGGTCGATCGCAAGTCACCCTAATTCACAATAACATGGACATAAGGGAGCCGTTGGGACAAAAACATTGCGAAATCTGCATAATAGTCGATCACAATCGGTACAAGTGTCCACATCAAAACTACCATCCCGGACAATCCTTGAGGTTGGGGGTTTATAAAGATTGAAGAGCCCCATTCATTCACAAAAATTAAAATTAAAATATATGAAAATAATTTATTTATCACTTAATGCATTTGATTCGATTACTTCACTTCTTATGTAACAACCCGATTTTGTCCCTAATCGGAACGGTGGTTACGGGACCATGAATCTGAATTGGAAAAATATTTTAATATTATTTTCTATGCTCATTATGTGTGAATTGGTGTGTGTGAAAAGTTCGTATTAAAATTTGATCATTTTAGTGCTTAATTATGAAAAAGGGCTTAATCGCATAAAAAGAAAATTTGGTGGTTAAATGTGTAAGTACTGAATTGATGATGTCTTTATAAATTGGAGGTTTAGAGTTGCAAATTGACCATAAAATGGAGATAGTGGATGGTCATGATTATGCATGTAATAGTGAATTGAAATTTTATTATATTTTATGTTTTATGTTATATTTTAATATATGATAAATATAATAAAGTAAAAAAAAAAAAGATAGTGGAGTGTTCATCTTCTTGGTGCTGAAAATAAGAAAGAAAAAGAGAGGAAGAAAGCTTAGAAACATTCGTCCCTTTGCAAGCTCAATAGGTAAGTGATTTCAGTTCGGTTTTTAATAATTTTTACATTTTTGAGATCGTTGCTACGTGATTTAGCTAACCCATGGTTGATTGTTTGAATTGGTTGTGTATTTTGTGAATTTCCATTGAAGAAAGTTTGGTGCTTTTATAGTTTGAAGATGAAATATTGATTATGAGTGTTAGATTAACAAGTTTTGTTCTTGAATATTTTATGAAATTGAGTGATTGGATTAAATTGCAAAAATAAATTTTTGAGGGACTAAAATGTGAAACAAATGAAATGTATGAGCTTGTAATAATACAATGAATATTCGGCCCTCAGGAAGTTTAACCAAATTTTGTGTAATTTGTGTTTTATGCAATAGGAACTAAATTGTAAAAATTGTAAATGTCAGGGGTAAAATAGTAATTTTCCCATTATGTGTTGGACTAAATTGAATGAAAATATGTTGAATGAGCTTAATTTGAAATTATTTAGATCAAGAACAAAAAGAATCGGGATTGCATCGGGGAAAAGCGGAGTTGAACGAATAGCCGGGAAAACCTAATCCGTCGATTTCTGAGGTAAGTTTCTAAGCAATTGGGTTGAATCGAACTATTATCTATAATGAAGTACATGAATTAAATAAAGGTAATATGTACAATATGTCAATGCCGAATGTATTATTGGTTGGAAGATGAATTGAGTTGAATGTGAAGTATAAAATATATGCTCATGACATGGTTAAATGAGATATTGATGTCAAGAAATGAATATAGTTAAAAATGATGAATAATTGTTTATTATTAATATTTAGCCGAATGTGGAAGGATATAGAAAAGAATAAATTATTTTTTATACATATATATATATATATGTGATTGGGATTGGGATTCAAATTTTTATATATATGTGTGTTTATTTAGACAAGTATCAAGACTAAGAAATGTGCTAAGTGAGTGAATTTGAATACCGAGCACTGTGTGTGCGAAATCGGTCATGTGGCACTAAGTGTACGGATTTTAACATCTGAGTACTAAGTGTACGAAATCGGATAGTAAGCACTAAATGTGCGAATTTAATTTTTCGAGTACTAAGTGTAAGAAATCGGATAATAAGCACTAAGTGTGCGAATCTATTTTTCGAGCACTAAGTGTGCGAAATCGGACAAAGAATTTTAATTGCATGAATTGAACTTTAAAACACATTTGGTACAAAAAGGAATTTCGGTCGATGAGTATGAAAGGTGTGAGTGTAAACACCAATGTAATGGTTGAAATCGGTAAGTTTTCGATACTATGAGAGTTTATTATTTGAATGGTAAGTATAAATCTCATAAGTAAATTATGAATAAAAACTTACTGTTAAATGTATGTATGTTCGGATTTTGGGACTATGAAAGATGATAGGTTAATATTCTTTTGTATTCAAGTGATGAATGAATTTAAGACTTATGAGAAGTCTATTTTTTTTTTAAAGCTTGGGATATTCGGTTTATGAGTTAATAGTGTGTAAATTACTATTACAATGTATTTTGGCTTTGTTATGTAATTGCTTATAACTTACTAAGCTATGTTAGCTTACAGTGTGTGTTTATTTGATTATTTTATAGATTTTGAAGTCTAACTACAAGCTCGGGGATCATCGTCGAAGTCTATCACACTATCGACTCATTTTGGTATATTATAAACTGAATTTTTGAAGCTATGAACATATATGGCATGTATAGGCTAGTAATATTATGTTTGGTTTTGATGTTGTATATATTTGTATAAGCCATGCGAAAATGGCTTGTCCATCTTGTTAATCTTGGAATTTATATTTTGGCTTGATGATTATGTTTGGTTGTGGTTTTGGTATATATAAGTATGGTTAATGTATAAAGTTTAAATGAAATGGAGTAAAGATGTTATAAACTTGATAACCATGTTTTGCAATGAAACAATTTTTGGTTAGCAGCAGTGATGTGATTTTGAAAAATCACCAAAAATAGGAGAAATGGAATTAGGAAGTTAAAAGATATATAATTAAAGCTTATTGTGTCTATTTTTATATGAAAGAAATAGAGTATGCAAAATAATTTTATATTATGAGATATTTAAATTTTAGTGAGACTGGTTCTGAAAGACTTCGTGATCCCCTATTCTGTCTTGGAAAAATTATTAAAAATTGTAAAAAATAATCATGGAGCATAGTTTATATTCTTGGAATCCTTAATAAGTCTATTTTTGATTGGAATAAACGAGAACATTAATTGAATTCTGTATAATGAGATAACTGAGTTTTTGTAAAGATAGGTCAAAACCATTGAACAGTAAAACATGGGAAACTTTAATGAATAAACTGTACTAATTGGCCATAAGAAAAATTATGGAAAAATTATAGTAAGAAGATATATATGTCTAGTTTCAAGGAAAATTTACGGATCTAAATTTCGAGTTTCGTAACTCGAGTTATAGTTAATTTAGTCAACATGATGCAGATGGACAGTTTCAATTTTTATGCCCCTAATTAGTAGTTAAGTTTAGTAATACTTCGAGCTCGACTCCGGCAACGGTCTCGGGTAAGGAGTGTTACATTTTATTGGTATCAGAGCTACGGTTTAGTCGGTTCTCGGACTAACGTAGCGCGTGTGAGTCTAGCTATACATGCCATAACTTTTACTGTGATAGTATGATGATTTCTGACCGCAAAATGTGTTTTTTCTTCTTTCATATAGTAATGTATCCTGATCCCGAGCGAGTCGTAGCCGATGATGTTGAGAGTGTGGCGCCTGCTCTCGTACAGTGCCGGTTGAATCTCAACCCACTACGAGTAACCAAGATGAGGGGGCTAAGCAAGCCTTCTTTAGTGTAATGAACGATTGGTTCAACCAATATATCCGGACCAATCCGGCTGTTCAACAACCCTTGAATCCGAATACTCCACCTGTAGTACCAGTGGTACCCCCGATCATTAATTCTGAGAGAATAAATAAGCCTCCAGTCGACAGAATCAAAAAACACTGGGCTCAAGAGTTTAGAGCTGAAGATGATGATAATGCTGAACGAGCTGAATTTTGGCTCGATAATACAATTCGTGTTTTCGATGAACTATCCTGTACACCTGATGAGTGCCTGAAATGTGCTATATCTTTATTATGGGATTCTACCTACTATTGGTGGAACACTCTCGTATCGGTTGTTCTAAACGAACGAGTTACTTGGGACTTCTTTCAGACAGAGTTTAGCAAAAAATACATCAGCCAGCGATTCATAGATCTGAAACGCAAAGAATTTCTCGAGCTTAAACAGGGTCGTAAGACCGTTTTTGAGTATGAGCGCAAGTTCGTGAGACTTAGCAGATACGCCCGTGAGTGTGTTTCATCTGGGGCTGCTATGTGCAGAAGATTTGAAGAAGGGTTAAACGAAGATATAAAATTACTGGTTGGTATACTTGAAATAAACAAGTTCGCGGTACTTGTTGAACGAGCTTATAAAGCCGAAGAGCTTGGGAAAGAAAAACAAAAAGCTGAGAGTGAAGCTAGAGATTTCCGTAAGAGATCAACGGGTAAATTTTCTCAATCGTCATCAAAGAAGTTCAAAAATGACAATAGCCGATCTAAAGCTAATACAGGGATCTCTATACGAGAACGACCACCAGTGAATTCACGAGCTACCTCGATTGCTAGTGTCAGTAATACTCGACCAAATAAACCCGAGTGTCAACAGTGTGGTAGACGAAATTTTGGTGAATGTTGGAGCAAGTCCAACAACCAAGCTTGCTACAAGTGTGGTTCACAGGATCACTTCATTCGAGATTGCCCGGAGTTAGCTGAAAAGGATAATGCTTAGAGTGCAAGACCGAGCGGTACTACAACTAGAGGTAGACCACCCCGAAATGTGGGAGGTAGGAGCAGCACTCAGAGAGGGACTTTGGATACAGCTATTCGATCAGAGGCTCGTGTACCAGCTAGAGCCTATGCCATTCGTGCCCTAGAGGAGGCTTCATCTCTAAATGTCATCACTGGTATATTTACTCTCTTTAATACTAGTGTAATTGCTCTGATTTATCCCGGTTCAACCCATTCCTACGTGTGTGAAACATTAGTATCTAGCAAGACTCTACCTATTGAGTTTACTGAGTTTGTGATTCAGGTTTCGAACCCCCTGGACCGGTGTGTGTTAGTTGATAGAGTGTGCAAGAGTTGCCCTTTGATGATTCGAGATTCATGTTTTCTGGCTGATTTGATGTTACTACCATTTGATGAGTTTGATATTATCTTTGGTATGGATTGGTTAACCGTGCATGATGCAGTAGTGAATTGCAGAAGAAAGACTATAGATCTGCAATGTTAGAATAATGAGATAATTCGAATTGAATCTGCGGATTTGAATAGGCTACCAGCAGTGATATCTTCGATGTTGGCTCGACAGTATTTGAGAAAGGGTTGCGAAGCTTACTTTGCTTATGTAATCGATAGTAAAGTGACCGAAAAGAAGATATAATCTGTACCCGTTGTATGTGAGTATCCAGATGTGTTCCCGGAGGAATTGTCGGGTTTACCACCTGTTCGGGAAGTAAAGTTTGGTATTGAGTTAGTGCCAGAGACGACTCCGATCTCGATAGCTCCATATAGAATGGCACCGACAGAATTAAAAGAGTTGAAAGCTCAGTTGCAAGAATTGACAGATAGAGGTTTTGCTCGACCGAGTTTCTCTCCCTGGGGTGCGCCAGTGTTATTCGTGAAGAAGAAAGATGGAACTCTGAGAATGTGCATCGACTACCGACAACTCAATAAAGTGACCATAAAGAATAAATACCCGTTACCGCGCATTGATGATTTATTCGATCAGCTGAAAGGGGCTTCAGTGTTTTCAAAGATAGATTTGAGATCGGGTTATTATTAGTTGCGAGTCAGAGATTCTGATGTGCCAAAGACTACTTTTCGGACGAATTTTTAGTGATGCCGTTCAGACTCACTAACGCCCTGCTGTTTTCATGGATTTGATGAATCGAGTATTCAGACCGTATTTGGATCGGTTTGTAGTTGTGTTTATAGATGACATTCTGATCTATTCGCGCAACGAAACCGAGCATGCTGAACACTTGAGACTTCTGTTACAGATTTTGCGTGATAAGCAGTTGTACGCAAAATTTAGTAAATGTGAGTTTTGGTTACGTGAAGTTAGCTTTTTGGGGCATGTTGTTTCAGCATCAGGTATTCGGGTTGATCCGAGTAAGATTTCGGCTGTACTTGATTGGAGACCCCCGCGGAATATTACAAAAGTTTGGAGCTTTTTGGGACTTGCCGGTTATTATAGACGCTTCGTGAAAGGTTTCTCAATGATTGCAACTCCGATGACAAAACTACTTCAAAAAGATGTTAAATCCGAGTGGACGGAGGAGTGCCAGAAGAGTTTTGATCGGCTAAAAACCTTGTTGACTGAAGCACTAGTGCTAGTTCAGCCTGAGTCGGGTAAAGAGTTCATTATCTTCAGTGATGCATCCTTGAATGGTTTGGGTTGTGTTTTGATGTAGGAGGGTAAGGTTGTAGCCTACGCCTCGAGACAGTTAAAGCCGCATGAAAAGAATTATCCTACGCACGATCTTGAATTAGCTGCTATAGTTTTTTCTTTGAAGATATGGCGTCACGATCTGTTCGGTGAAAAATGTCATGTTTATTCCGATCACAAAAGTCTAAAGTACTTAATGACTCAGAAGGATCTGAATCTGAGACAATGACGGTGGTTGGAATTATTAAAAGACTACGAGCTTGTGATTGATTATCACCCGAGAAAGGCTAATGTAGTTGCTGATGCCTTAAGCCAAAAATCACTGTTTACTTTACGTGCAATGAACGCAGATATGACCATGACTGACGATGGTACAATTATAGCAGAATTAAAAGCGAGACCATTATTTGTTCAACAGATTTGCGAAGCTCAAAGGGTTGATGATAATTTAATGGCGAAAAGGAAGCATTGTGGTTTAAAAGCTAACTCGGAATTTCAAATTGATGCTGAGGGATGTTTGCGATTTAGAAACCGAATATGTGTACCAAAGGATCCTGAGTTGATTCAAATGATTTGTAATGAAGCTCATAGTAGTAGATTGTCTGTTCACCTGGGTAGTACGAAGATGTATAATGATTTGAAACAGCATTACTGGTGGCACGGTATGAAGCGAGATATTTCAGATTTTGTGTCAAAATGTTTGATATGTCAACAAGTAAAAGCCGAGCATCAGGTGCCATAGGGATTACTTCAGCCGATTATGATACCCGAGTGGAAATGGGATCGAGTCACGATGGATTTCGTATCTGGGTTACCGTTGACACCGAGCAATAAAGATGCAATTTGGGTTATTGTTGATAGATTGACAAAATCGGCTCATTTTATTCCGGTCCGTACAGATTACTCGTTTGATAAACTAGCTGAGTTGTACATTTCTCAAATTGTACGATTACACGAGTACCTATTTCTATTGTTTCGGATAGAGATCCGAGGTTTACATCGCGGTTTTGGAAGAAACTGCAAGATGCATTAGGTACTAAATTGCATTTTAGCATCGCTTTCCACCCTCAAACGGATGGTCAATCCGATAGAATTATTCAAATACTTGAGGATATGTTGAGATGTTGTGTTCTCGAGTTCGAGGGTACGTGGGAACGGTACTTACCTTTGATTGAATTTGCGTACAATAATAGTTTTCAATCGAGTATCAGAATGGCACCTTACGAAGCTTTGTACGGTCGTAAATGTCGTACACCTTTGTATTGGACCGAGCTAAGTGAAAGCAAGATACACGGGGTTGATCTAATCAAAGAGACTGAACAAAAAGTAAAAGTGATCCGCGAAAGTTTGAAAGCAGCGTCAGATCGGCAGAAATCATATGCGGATTTGAAACGTAAAGATATAGAGTTTCAGATTGGTGACAGAGTATTTTTGAAAGTCTCGCCGTGGAAGAAAATACTTAGATTTGGTCGCAAGGGCAAGCTGAGTCTGAGATTTATTAGGCCGTACGAGATTATTGAACGTATCAGGCCACTTGCATACAGGTTGATGTTGCCACCTAAGTTAGAAAAGATCCACAATATTTTCCATGTTTCGATGCTTCGACGATATAGATCCGATCCTTCTCATGTGATTAATCCGTCAGAAATTGAGATTCAATCTGATTTGACCTATGAGGAAGAACCGATACGTATCTTGGCTTGCGAAGTGAAAGAGTTGCGTAATAAGAAAATCTCATTGGTGAAAGTACTGTGGCATAAGCACGGAGTTGAGGAAGCAACTTGGGAGCTTGAGGATTCAATGAAAGAACGTTATCCTAACTTATTCACCGGTAAGATTTTCGAGGATGAAAATCCTTAAGGGGGGAGAGTTGTAACAGCCCGATTTTGACCCTAATCGGAACGGTGGTTTCGGGACCACGAATCTGAGTTGGAAAAATATTTTAATATTATTTTCTATGCTCAATATGTGTGAATTGGTGTGTGTGAAAAGTTCGTATTAAAATTTGATCGTTTTAGTGCTTAATTATGAAAAAGGGCTTAATCGCATAAAAAGAAAATTTGGTGGTTAAATGTGTAAGTACTGAATTGATGATGTCTTTATAAATTGGAGGTTTAGAGTTGCAAATTGACCATAAAATGGAGATGGTGGATGGTCATGATTATGCATGTAATAGTGAATTGAAATTTTATTATATTTTATGTTTTATGTTATATTTTAATATATGATAAATATAATAAAAGTAAAAAAAAAAAAAGAAGATAGTGGAGTGTTCATCTTCTTGGTGCCGAAAATAAGAAAGAAAAAGAGAGGAAGAAAGCTTAGAAACATTTGGCCCTTTGCAAGCTCAATAGGTAAGTGATTTGAGTTTGGTTTTTGATAATTTTTACGTTTTTGAGATCGTTGCTATGTGATTTAGCTAACCCATGCTTGATTGTTTGAATTGGTTGTGTATTTTGTGAATTGCCATTGAAGAAAGCTTGTTGCTTTTATAGTTTGATGATGAAATATTGATTATGAGTGTTAGATTAACAAGTTTTGTTCTTGAATTTTTGATGAAATTGAGTGATTGGGATTAAGTTGCAAAAATAAAATTTTGAGGGACTAAAATGTGAAACAAATGAAATGTATGAGCTTGTAATAATACAATGAATATTCGGCCCTAAGGAAGTGTAACCAAATTTTGTGTAATTTGTGTTTTATGCAATAGGAACTAAATTGTAAAAATTGTAAATGTCAAGGGTAAAATAGTAATTTTCCCATTTATGTGTTGTTGGACTAAATTGAATGAAAATATGTTGAATGAGCTTAATTTGAAATTATTTAGATCAAGAACAAAAAGAATCGAGATTAGATCGGGGAAAAGCGGAGTTGAACGAATAGCTGGGAAAACCTAATTCGTCGATTTCCGAGGTAAGTTTTTAAGCAATTGGGTTGAATTAAATTATTATCTATAATGAAGTACATGAATTAAATAAAGGTAATATGTCAATGTCGAATGTATTATTGGTTGGAAGATGAATTTAGTTGAATGTGAAGTATAAAATATATGCTCATGACATGGCTAAATGAGATATTGATGTCAAGAAATGAATATAGTTGAAAATGATGAATAATTGTTTATTATTAATATTTAGCCGAATGTGGAAGGATATAGAAAAGAATAAATTATTTTTTATACATATATATATATATGATTGGGATTGGGATTCAAATTTTTATATATATGTGTGTTTATTTAGACAAGTATCAAGACTAAGAAATGTGCTAAGTGAGTGAATTTGAATACCGAGCACTGTGTGTGCGAAATCGGTCACGTGGCACTAAGTGTGCGAATTTTAACATCCGAGTACTAAGTGTACGAAATCAGATAGTAAGCACTAAATGTGCGAATTTAATTTTCCGAGTACTAAGTGTACGAAATCGGATAATAAGCACTAAGTGTGAGAATTTATTTTCCGAGCACTAAGTGTGCGAAATCGGACAAAAAATTTTAATTGCATGAATTGAACTTTAAAACACGTTTGGTACAAAAAGGAATTTCGGTTGATGAGTATGGAAGGTGTGAGTGTAAACACCAATGTAATGGTTGAAATCGGATAGTTTTCGATACTATGAGAGTTTATTATTTGAATGGTAAGTATAAATCTCATAAGTAAATTATGAATAAAAACTGACTGTTAAATGTATGTATGTTCGGATTTTGGGACTATGAAAGATGATAGGTGAATATTCTTTTGTATTCAAGTGATGAATGAATTTAAGACTTATGAGAAGTCTATTTTTTTTTAATGCTTGGGATATTCGGTTTATGAGTTAATAGTGTGTAAATTACTATTACAATGTACTTTGGCTTTGTTATGTAATTGCTTATAACTTACTAAGCTATGTTAGCTTACAGTGTGTGTGTATTTGATTATTTTATAGATTTTGAAGTCTAACTAAGAGCTCGGGGATCATCGTCGAAGTCTATCACACTATCGACTCATTTTGGTATATTATAAACTGAATTTTTGAAACTATGAACATATATGGCATGTATAGGCTAGTAATATTATGTTTGGTTTTGAAGTTGTATATATTTGTATAAGCCATGCGAAAATGGCCTGTCCATCTTGTTAATCTTGGAATTTATATTTTGGCTTGATGATTATGTTTGGTTGTGGTTTTGGTATATATAAGTATGGTTAATGTATAGAGTTTAAATGAAATGGAGTAAAGATGTAATAAACTTGATAACCATGTTTTGCAATGAAATAGTTTTTGGTTAGCAGCAGTGACGTGATTTTAAAAAATCACCAAAACTAGGAGAAATGGAATTAGAAAGTTAATAAGATATATAGTTTAAGCTTATTGTGTCTATTTTTATATGAAAGAAATAGAGTAGGAAAAATAATTTTATATTATGAGATATTTAAATTTTAGTGAGACTGATTCTAAAAGACTTCGTGATCCCCTGTTCTATCTTGGAAGAATTATTAAAAATTTTAAACAAATAATCATGGAGCATAGTTTATATTCTTAGAATCCTTAATGAGTCTATTTTTTATTGGAATAAACGAGAACATTAATTGAATTCTGTACAATGAGATAACTGAGTTTTTGTAAAAATAGGTCAGAACCATCAAACAGTGAAATAGGGGAAACTTTAATGAATAAACTGTACTAATTGGCCACAAGAAAAATTATGGAAAAATTATAGTAAGAATATATATGTGTCTAGTTTCATGGAAAATTTACAGATCTAAATTTCGAGTTTCGTAACTCAAGTTATAGTTAATTTAGTCAACATGATGCAGATGGACAGGTTTAATTTTTATGCCCCGAATTAGTAGTTAAGTTTAGTAATACTTCGAGCTCGACTCCGGCAACGGTCTCCGGTAAGGGGTGTTACATCTTACACATTTTTTAAGAGTTCTATTCTTTCTTTTGTTTGATTTCATTGCAAAATTAAAATCTTGTTCAATAATAAAATAGATTTAGTATTTACTTTCATATTCATTTTAGGATTAAACAAAAACTAGTTTACACTTGATTAATTTCACTAGTAATTTACTCTTAGTAATTTTGTTAATATATGATATATATATGGAATTAATTAATTATAGATGATTATCTAATTAATACATAATTTATGGAAATTAATACCATTTTATTCAAGCATTGACACAAATTACATACAATATTTAATTAATAACTTTTCAACATTCAAAATTCATTCGAGCTCGAAGTTGTTCCCGAGGTGTGTCGTGAGGTGTACCGTTGAGGTGTCCTTTTTTGCCATTAGGGGTGAAGGTCATCGTCATCATTCTCAATGGCAAAGAAATCAAATCCCCCTAATGTTTGGTATTCTGGGGTGGAGTATTGGGTGTCCGAGGGTGTCAGTAGAAACATATCCTTCATCATTATTTATTGTGGTTGTTCAAAATTTCTACTACAATCGCCCATCTCTCAATTATATGGGTCATAGCTAGAAACTCGCATCTTCAGATGATAAGAACTAGCCTCGGACTATGAATGTAATTTCAGATGCTTGGGATCAGGTTCGACCTCAGGGTGTGGCTCGGTGTATGTGTCTCAGGACTACCATTAACTTCCCCCGAAATAGATACGGCACCCTGTTCTCCAACTATCATTCCTGGAACTCAACAGAGGGGCTGAAGTCAAACAAACACATTTCAAATTGAGGCCTATGCTGCAACCGGGCATTCCACAATGTGATAAATTGTTGATGCACTCTGCCCAATTCTTTGATTCCTTCCCTCTCTTATTGATACCATGGACAACGTCAAATATGTCGGGGTTGTTCGAAACAGGTTGTTTGCAGCCTACCTACCGAAGAACTCGATCGCCATTATACTATTCAATGATCGAGAAATTCAACACTAGAGCGTTGATGCACCACACAATTGAGTGTGCGTAAGCCCATTACGAAATAACAGTGGCAATGTCCGGTGCGGAATTTAGCATCCATACAAAATGCAAAATATTTAACGTAGTTATACTATCGTGACAAAATAATGTAATCCATTAAAAAATATGATACGATTTTTATTGACATTTTTTTAAAAATTTCACCTCCTCCCTGGAATAAGCCTCGATCATTTGACGATACACCCCAAGCTATGCGAACCTCCCTATAGCGAGTCACATAGACCACTTGCCAACAAAACAAAATTGTTAACAAATAAATTTCTATGAAAAAAATTAACTATTGATTGGGTTAATTTTTATATTTACTTACCTAGTTATAATCGGCCACATTGGTGGTTGGTGGCCCACTGATGCCAAAAATGACATCTTATACAAAGCCCATGATTGCAGCAGTATTAAACAACCACCTATTTCTTGCGTATCATGCTTTGTAGCCCGACATAGCTCACGATACAGTGTTTCCAATACAGTCGACCCCCAACTATACTCTCGAGCGGTGTGTAAATCTGACAATAGCGGCAGTTACATAATGTAGATTCTATTATTGTTCGCGTCTGGCATCAGTAACCCTTATCAGCTGTATAATATATGCTCGAGCAACGCATATAAGCTCCGACTCTATGGCACTGCTCGATTCATTTTTGAATTTTTTTTTTAACCAACCAAATTTCAAATTGGTAAATTTATTCTCCCCATCACCCGGCGATCAACCTGGCAAACGATCGCACAAAATTGTAGGTTCGACCACTTTACTGAAACTGGTGACCGCATAACCATCCACTGGTAGCCCGAGTTGTAGTGCAACGTCCTCGAGCGTGATAATGCACTCCCTACACAAGAAATGGAATGTGTGGGTCTCCAAATGTCACCACTCAACCAATGCGAATACTAAGCCAGGCCGCAACTCAAACATCTCGATTAAACTAGTTGATCTAAATCCAACCATTTCCAAGTATGGCATTATATAGTGGTCAGGACGGTAGCCCAACCCATGGCTATGTGCTCTCAAAACACGATACTCATCCTGTCAATTAAAAAAAATTGATCAACTAAAAAATAATTTCACAAATTTAGCATTTTAACTTCTCGATAAGACATAATTTTTTTTACCTTCTCATTAATCTTTCGTGTCATATGATCGCCTGATCTGATAAGTGAACTCATCCTAATTTCTGTTACAATTATTATTTAAAATATTTTTAATCATTATTTTAAAATAATAAATAAATTAATATAACATATCAATTATATTAATAAACATAAATCCCCAAACATTAAATAAACTCAAATAATCAATTATAAAATATATGTTTATACCTTAAATACAAAAAACTGATATAAGATTCTTCAAAAAAATTAATAAAATAAATTAATCAAACCTTAATACAAACTTAAACCTAATAAAATACAACAACAAAAATATTTTTTCCTTAAATACGAAAAACTAATATAAGATACCACAAAAACATTAATAAAACAAAATAATCAAACCTTAATACAAACTTAATCCTAATAAAACATAAAAAAAAAAAAAACTTTTTCCTTAAGTACGAAAAACTAATATAAGATATCACAAAAACATTAATAAAACAAATTAATCATACCTTTAATACAAATCTAAAATTAAAAAACAACAAAAAAATATCATTCCCTTAAATACGAAAAAATTGATATAAGATACAACAAAAACATTAATAAAACAAACTAATCATATATTTAATACAAACTTAAATCTAATAAAACACAACAATTTTTTTTCCTTTTAAATACAAAAAATTGTTATTAGATATCATAAAAACAATAATAGAACAAACAAATCATACTTTTTTTTTTTTGGTGAAACAAAATAAGCCTACTAAAAGAAATTAAACCAATCCCTCCAGTAGGGGAGTTTCGAATAAGCAAAGTCATGTTTCCTATCACGAACCATCTTAGTCAGGCCATCTGTGAAAGTATTTTCTTCTCGAGGAACATGTTGAATATTCCAATGTCGGACTTTTCCCAAAAGCTGATGTACTCTCTTAATCAAAGTTGACTTGGGCTCTCCAAGAGTTTCTTTTTAGATGGCATGAACGACTTCAAGATTGTCAGTTTGAATTGAATTGTTCTCAAAACCCTGATCTAGTAAAAGATTCAACTCATCCAAGATGGCCCAAAGATCAGCTTCCAAAACGATGCAACTACCCAAGTATCTACAAAAACTAAAAATCCACTTTCCATTACAGTCTTGCACAAGACCCCTACTGCTACAAAACCCTCCTCAATCTTAACCAAACCATTAGTATTAAGGCGTACCCAATTGGTTGGCAAGTGTGAACTAGTGGGAAGACTTTGTGGCTTGAAAGAAAACAACTTAGAAACAGAAGTATGCTGTCTGGCCCAGCTATAAGAGATCTTGATAATTTAATTCGTACTCCGAGAGATGTTTTGGAAGTATTACAGTTTTTCCAGATGCACCAAGAAATCATCCCAAATAGAAAAAACCAATCAACCCCACTCGAACAAAAGGAGTGTTTATTTTGGAGGTTTTTTTGTCATCCATTCATGAAGGGAACCGAAGTAAAATCTTGCCTGCCTTCCAACTGGAGTGAGCTTATTCCAAATGTCCCTAGCAACAGGGCAGTCTCTAAGGACATGCAACACCTTCTCAAAACCGTGTCAACAAATTTTACAAAGACTGTCATTGCATAATATTCACCTTACCCTATCTGCATTCGTGAGTAGTCGATGCTTTAGAGCAAGCCAAATGAAAAATCTAACACTTTGGGGTCCTTGAAACTTCTAAGGGAGCTGCCAAACAGACTCCTTTGAATTCCAAACTCCCTCTTGAATCTTACTATATGCACTTTTTAAGGAGAAAAAACCAGTAGAAGTAGCCGACCAAATGATCTTATCCGGACTAGTAGTTGGACGAGACGATGGAATTCCTGCAATCTTAACAATGAACTCCTCATTAACCCAAATGCAAAACAAATCCAGATTCCATGAGTTGTCACCTGTTACCATATAAGTAAAAGAACATTGCATATCTATGGTCGAAATAGAAGGGATCTGTTTGTATAAGGGATCGACAGTTGGAAACCAAGGATCCCTTCAGCAATTAATATATCTTCCATCGCCAACAGACCATAGTAAGTCCTCACGAATAAGAGGTCATGCCTTAATAAGGGCTCGGCATAAAAAAGAGTCATGCCCTCTCAAAAGAGACTCCGACAAACCACTTAGGACTCTATATTTCGATCTTAAAACTCGAAACCAGAGAGCATTGGAGTTTGCTACAATATTAAAGCCTAACTTCATCATGAAAGAAGTATTATGATCCCTCAAGTGCCTTAGCCCAAGACCTCTATGTGCTCTAAGTTGACATATTGAATCCCAACTCATTAAAGCCATCTTTTTATCACTGTTGTGGGAACCCCATATGAATTGCCTATCCATTAGCTCGATCTCATCACATAATCCCTTAGGGATCATCATTGATTCTATGAAATAACTTGGGATTGAGAGCAAAATCAATTAAGCCAAAGTGATTCTACCTGTTAAAGAGAGTTTCCTAGCATCCCAAGTAGAAAGTTTATTGTGCACCTTTTCCATAACAAATCATAATGTATTATCTGTTACCATGTCATGAAAAAAAGGCACCTCTAAGTAAGGACGCAAGTTTTGTACTTCTTGAAAGCCAAAAATGTTGCTTATACGTCTTCCTAAATCACTGTCAACACATCTCGAAAAGAAGATATTCGTCTTCTACATATTAATCTTATGTCCCAAAAACTTACAAAAGTTATCCAAGACCTCTTTAATGACCCTTGCTTGATGTTCATCTGCTTGGTAAAGAGGATCAGATCATCTGCAAAGAAGATATGAGACAGTGGTGGACCCATACGAGAAAAACGGATTGGGGACCAACCTCTAGAACTGATAGCTAAGCAAATACAATGACCCAACCATTCCATACAAAGTATAAACGGATAGGGTGATACCAGACAACACTGTCTAACGCCTCTTGCCAGTTTGACCTTTTATGTTGGAGTCCCATTCCAAATAATCTGCATAGTGGAGCTCAAAATAGTAGACATAATAACATTACAAAGAGAAATAGGAATACATGCGGCTTGTAGTGACGCATTAATGAACTCCCATTGCACAAGATCATAGGCTTTCTCGAGGTCAATTTTGATAGACATCCATTTTCTATTCTTTTGTTTGCTTTTCATCAAATGGATAACCTCTTGCGTGATAATGATATTATCTGTTATATTTCTGCCTGCTACAAATCCAGCCTACTCAGAAGCGATGATATTCGGAAAGACTATTTTAAACCAGTTTGCTATGTTTTTCATGGACCAGTTTATAAAGGGTTGAACAAAGACTAATAGGGTGAAACTAAGAGAAGCTCTTCAGATTGGATACTTTAGGAATAAGCACAAAGTCTGGATCAATATGTTTCCCAGACCCTTTTGACCCACTCACAAACTGAAGCCCCAACATGTTCCCACTGACTTTGGTAGAAAAAAGCATGAAATCCATCACTACCAGGAGCCTTTAACATGGGGCATATCAAAAAGTGCAACCTTAATTTCCTCATCGGAGACCGACTTACTCAAAAATTGCATATCACCATCGTTAAGGCATGGGAAGGCACTCAAAGGTAGTCCTCTCATTTGTCCTGGATGCTCACCATATAACTTCTTATAAAAATCAACCACCTCGAGTTTCAGCTTCTCCTCATCAAAGATCCATTCACCTATTTCATTTTTAAAGTTGTGATTTGATTCTATTTTCTTCGTCACAGAGTGCACAAATGAAAAAAAAATTAGTGTTACGATCTCCTAAAGACAACCAATCACACATTGTCTTTTGACGCTATAAGAGTTATTCGTGATGTAACACATTTTTCAACTCCTCCATTTCAACCTGATTAAGATAAACAGAGCTTGCAACATCCAACACTTTCTGGATATTATTCAACTTCCTAATTAATTATTTTTTGCGCGAATAAATGTGGCCATACACTTCCTTATTCCAATGTCTAACCTGATCAGTGAAGATTAATGTTAGAAATTAAGAACAGAACAGCTGTCCAATAAGTTAAATGTTATCCTATGTATATTTTATTGTAAGGCACTAAAATCAGTAGTGCTACCAGCCTAAAATAAGTAGTGCTGCCAGCATAAAATCAGTAGTGCTACCAGCCTAAAATAAGTAGTGCTGCCAGCATAAAATCAGTAGTGCTGCCAGCCTAGAGTCTTCTAAAGGTAAGTTTTTTTTTTTTGTATATAAATATGTAGTGTAATCTCTTGTAAAAGTAGTAGAAAAGAAATATCCATTTTTACATGGTATCGGAGCCTTAGGAATCATTCGATCCTTCTTCTGTTTCGAAAAATCCCTTCCTAAACTTTCCTCCGTTTCTTTTTCTTTTCTTTTCCATGGCTGACCTCAATGACGCCATGTCTGAAACTGAGATCTCACAAATATCTCAGAATGGTAATCGAGGGATCAATCAAAGTGACCTCAATTCTTCTCTAATGATCACTAGTCATCGTCTAGATGGAAAAAACTTCCTGCAATGGTCTCAATCTGTCCTCATGGTGATTCGCGGTCGTGGCAAGCTAGGGTATATTAATGGAGACCTCCCACGACCACATGCTGCTGACCCGACTTATGCCACTTGGGAACTCAACAACTCTATCGTTATGGCGTGGTTGATTAACTCGATGGAAAGCCACATAAGTCGAACCTACCTTCTCTTCAAAACTGCAAAAGACATGTGGGATGCAGTTACTGAAAATTATTCTGACCTTGGAAATGCTTCTCAAGTTTTTGAGATAAAACTCAAGCTGAAGGATATTCGACAAGGGACTCGAGAGGTAACTCACTACTACAATAATCTGAAAATATTGTGGCAGGAGTTAGACATGTACTACGAGGCAGATTGGGGTGAAGGCTTAGAACAGTCTAAGTTCATGACTCATCTTAACAAAGAACGACTCTATGAATTCCTAGCTGGACTAAGAAATGAATTAGATGAAGTTCGAGGCAGAATTCTGGGTAGATCACCCCTTCCAACCATTGGTGAAGCGTTTGCTGAAGTAAGACGAGAAGAAAAACGTCGTCTTGTCATGATGGGAGAACCTAAACCAACGATCCCTTCTGAAAAATAGCCTACTGAAGTTTCTGCTCTCGTCTCCAAAGGTCCACCAACACAAAAGTCACGTGCTGGAAGTGACCCTGGATTAAACAGACCAGTATGTAGCCACTGCCACCGTGTTGGTCACACTAAAGAAAGGTGTTTTAAGCTGCATGGTTATCCGGATAAAAAACAGAGAGAAAAGAAAACTGCCATGCTATCCTCCACTGATGCAGATGAAGTACTTGATGTCCGTCTCACCAAGACTCAACTTGCACATCTCCATAAGATCCTGAGTACCTCGACCGAACATGGGACTCTAGCCACTCAAGGTACTGCTCTTAATATTGCTCTTGAATCTAATAACCAAACCTCTTGGATACTAGATTCGGGAGCCTCGGACCATATGACAGGTAACTTCTCTTTGTTTCAAACCTACACCACTTGTCATAACAAGTCGAGAATCCGAATAGCTGATGGTTCGTACTCACCTGTGGTTGGAGTAGGGAAAGTAAAAATAGCAGAAAATTTTTCCCTTGATAATGTTCTACATGTTCCAAACTTGTCTTGTAATTTACTTTCGATAAGTAAACTCACAAAAATTGGAAACATGCTTGCTGAATTTTCTGATCTTGGTTGTGTACTGCAGGAACAGAAATCGGGGAAGATGATTGGCACTGCTAAAGTTGAGGATGGATTATATGTTTGGAATAAAAACAGTACAAAAGGGGGATTGGCTCTATCTACTTCAAAAGAAGATGACATTATGCTATGGCACCGTAGGTTAGGACATCCAAACCTCTTGTATCTAAAAAGGCATCTTCCGCTGCTATTTAGAAATAAAAGAATAAATTCTTTGAAATGTGAAATTTGTGAGTTATCCAAACATACTCGAGTGCCATACCCTCTGAAACCATATACCCAATCTAAACCTTTTTCATTAATTCACAGTGACTTATGGGGAGCTAGCCGAGTGACAAATATTACTGGGGCTAAGTGGTTTATAACCTTTATTGACGATCATACTAGGGTATGTTGGGTATATCTATTAAAAGACAAATCTGAAACACCCAATGTTTTTAAAAATTTTCACTCTATGGTTCGAACCCAATTCAACTCCACCATACATACCCTCCACACTGACAATGGAAGAGAATACTTTAACTCTGTCCTAAGTTCTTACCTTTCTGACCATGGCATTATACACCGAAGTTCTTGTCCCAACACTCCTCAACAAAATGGAATTCCCGAGAGGAAAAATCGACACCTTCTAGCTGTGGCTCGAGCCATTATGTTCACTATGAATGTCCCGAAATATCTTTGGGGAGAGGCTGTCCTTACTGCTTGCCACCTCATTAACCGAATGCCTTCAAAAGTATTAAACTTTCAAACACCTCTAAATACCCTTCTAAAATCCTTTCCCTTATTCCAGGTTACTAACCTTCCAGCCAGAATATTTGGTTGCAAAGCCTTTGTCCATAATCATCAACCTGACCAGTCAAAACTTGACCCTCGAGCTCACACCTGCATATTCATTGGTTACTCTTCCACCCAAAAGGGCTATAAGTGTTACTCCCCACTTTTACGCCGAATGTTTGTCTCTAGGGATGTGACCTTTTTTGAAAATGAACCCTATTTTGGAACCTCTCATCTTCAGGGGGAGACCTTAAATGAAGATGAAAATCTTAATACCCTCCTTATCATACCCCCTCAAGATCCTGTCACTACCCTCAATACAGATACTGTTTTTCCTCCTATAAACCAAACAATTAGCACTATCCTACCTGATCCTAATACCACATCGGGACTGCCTTCTAACCAAGAAAAACAGCAAGAACAGGTGCCTAATCTACAGGTTTACTCCAGAAAAAATCGGCATCCTGAAACAGATATAGCAGTGTCAATCCCATCTCTCTCCGAAGACTGTTCTGAAGATACTACAACTGAAGTCTCACCTCTATCACCATCAATCTATCTTCCAATCGCAATGAGAAAAGGCACAAGGAGCTGCACTCAACACCCTATTTCTCGGTTTGTATCCTATGGTAATCTATCTAAGTCCTATAAAGCATTTGTGACTAATGTTGATTCTGTAAAAACTCCAAAAAATATAGAAGAAGCACTTGAGTCAGATGAATGGAGACAAGCTGTAATGGAAGAGATGGAGGCCCTCAAGAATAATGGAACTTGGGAAGTTTCGGATTTGCCTAAAGGAAAGAAAACAGTGGGCTGCAAATGGATTTTTACTACAAAATTCAAACCTGATGGAAATATCGACAGATACAAGGCTAGACTTGTGGCTAAGGGTTTCACCCAAACCTATGGACTTGACTATGAAGAGACATTTGCACCAGTTGCGAAACTTAACACCGTTAGAGTCCTCCTATCTCTTGCTGTCAATCTTAATTGGCACTTGACTCAGCTGGATGTTAAAAACGCTTTCCTCAATGGGGAGCTAAATGAAGAAGTATACATGGATTTTCCTCCGGGGTTTGAAGAAAGTAGAGACAAAGTTTGTAAGTTGAAAAAGTCATTGTACGGGCTAAAACAGTCTCCAAGGGCATGGTTCAGTCGTTTTACAAAGGCTATGATGAGCAGGCAGTATACTCAAGGACAGGCAGATCACACCATGTTCTACAAGCACTCTGAGGAAGGAAGATGTTGCATTCTCATCGTCTATGTAGACGATATTATCGTGACAGGAGATGATACCAGAGAAATTGACAGATTGAAAGAATTTCTCGGAACAGAATTTGAACTTAAAGACTTGGGAAATCTCAGGTACTTTCTTGGCATGGAGGTAGCAAAGTCTAAAAGAGGTATTTCCATCTCCCAAAGGAAATATGTCCTTGACTTACTCTCTGAAGTTGGATTGATGGGTTGCAAACCAGCGGAAACTCCCATGGAGTGTAATCTTAAGTTGGGTACTGATCAAGATGGAGAAAAAGTTGACAGGGGGAGATATCAACGACTGGTAGGTAGACTTATCTACCTAGCTCACACTCGTCCCGACATCGCCTTTAGTGTGAGTGTCATAAGTCAATATATGCATGCCCCAAGGGAGAAACACCTGGAAGCGGCATATCGAATACTAAGGTATTTAAAAGGGACTCCTGGTAAAGGCCTATACTTCAAGAAGAATGACAACAGGAATGTGGAGGTTTATACGGATGCTGACTGGGCAGGTTCTATCAATGACAGACGCTCCACTAGTGGCTATTGTAGCTATGTTTGGGGTAACTTAGTGACATGGAGGAGTAAAAAGCAGTCCGTGGTAGCACGCAGCAGTGCAGAAGCAGAATTTCGAGCACTGGCACATGGTATTTGCGAAGGAATTTGGGTACAAAGATTAATGAAGGAACTAAAAGTTCCTTATAATAGACCTATGCAACTATTTTGTGACAACCAAGCTGCTGTCAGTATTGCTCACAATCCTGTGCATCACGATCGTACTAAACATGTTGAAATAGATCGTCATTTCATAAAAGAGAAAATACACTCAGGAGAAGTGAGTGTTACCTATCTACCTACCAGACAACAGATTGCTGATGTGTTAACAAAAAGCCTGAATAGGAATATGTTTGAAGAACTTGTTGGCAAGCTGGGTTTGATAAACATCTACACTACAGCTTGAGGGGGAGTGTTAGAAATTAAGAACAGAACAGCTGTCCAATAAGTTAAATGTTATCCTATGTATATTTTATTGTAAGGCACTAAAATCAGTAGTGCTACCAGCCTAAAATAAGTAGTGCTGCCAGCATAAAATCAGTAGTGCTACCAGCCTAAAATAAGTAGTGCTGCCAGCATAAAATCAGTAGTGCTGCCAGCCTAGAGTCTTCTAAAGGTAAGTTTTTTTTTTTGTATATAAATATGTAGTGTAATCTCTTGTAAAAGTAGTAGAAAAGAAATATCCATTTTTACAATTAAGTAAGCCGTTGACATACTTCTAAAGATGCTCTATTTTTGTTTGACAAAGCCGGAGAAAGTTGGATGCTCAACCCAACCAACTAAAAATCTAAACAGACGCCCCATAGAAGAGTGACAATCAGGCATAAAAGATAAGCAAAGTGATCTGTAGTCTAAATTTAGTCTTGATAGATGAGTCATCATACATTATGGAAAACCAGAGCACCAAGCTTCATTACAAATGGCTTTATCCAATCTCTCAAACACTCCTCCCCTTTGCCAAGTAAACTAAGACCCTTGAAAACCCAAGTCAAGAAGCTCGTTCGAATCCATAAAATCACCGAAATAGGAACATCTTCTTCCCAAGGTACGCCCTATCTCTTTTCACTAGAAGAAATGATAGCATTAAAGTCCCTAATTGCCAGCCACAAGGTCCCATCCACCGAATGAAACTTTCCAAAGCTCCCCAAATATGCCTCTGTTTACCATTATCAGGGCTTCCATAGACAAAAGCTACTAGCAGCGATCTTCCATGAATGCTCTCTGAAACTTTGGCTAAAACGAATTGAGGGTGACCTTTAAGAACCTCAACATAAACTGAATCACTCCATCCAAACTAGATACCACCTGAAAAACCAACCGCCTCCATACGGTGAGAATACTAAAAGCCAAGCTGCACTACAATCAAGTTTGATTTTCCTCTGCTAACCCTTGTTTCTAAAAGTCCAATAAAATCTGATCTACATTCACGATTATACTCATGAAAAAAATTGTGGGAACTTGGGACTAGCATACCCCTAACAATTCCAACAAAAAATAGTAAAATCCATAAATAATAAAAAAACCAGACAATGGTACCAACCACTAAGCAGTAGAATGTGATCCAACAACATCTTTATGGCCACCCATACAACGAGCATTTTTATTCACTTCAAGCTCAACTTGGGAGCTAAGAAGCACTGCATGGAAGACATGGCATCAGGTAGAGGGATCTGGGAAGTAGCAGTTAATCTGAAACGGCCTCTTCGACCACGAATAGTTTTATTTAATACCTTACCAAGACAACCACTACCACATTTTCCCTCTAGGGTATGCTCTTTAGAGACCAAAATAGATTTAATAAAATAAATTGACCCTTCCTTAGCAGAGTTCTTTGTAATATTTGGACTAGAATTTTGTTTAAAAGTTACAGTTGAGTGTCGGTTGGAATCAAGAAATTTGGAATTTAAATCTACCATCGACTCAATGGAGCCTTCGAAAGTGGGATTGAAATGCATTAAAGAATTACTTGCTTGTTCAACCGTATGGAATTAGAGTTCTGTTCCATAGCCACCAACTTCACTAAGGCTCGGTTAGAGGCCTGCCCCTTATCAACTCCAGTCGTTAGACCTAAACCAAGGGCATAGCCCAATATACCATCAAACTCCACCAAGGCCTGCCCAACAACTATCCCTCTATTTCTATTGTTCTTGTTTTCCAGATTTAAAGGTGAAGCCTTGGGTCTTGTCATATTCATGTAACCCACACCACGAGAAATTTTACTTTGGCCACCCATAGGCCCAAAAACTGGCCCTATATTTTTGTTTTTTAATTTCTTTATAAAATCTCTTTGTACAAACCTAGTTTTTGGATTGTTTGACCCATCATCTTTCACACCAGCTGTTTCTTTCTCCATTAAAGCCAGAATATCAAATCTGGTTCTTCCCCTTTTTTCATCCTGGATTTGCGTTCGACTACCATCCATGCATTGAAGGGCTTCTTAGTCTCTATCGAAACAAGATTTTTGGTCGTTTGGTCGGAATCAGTAACCTTGTTTCCGGTGGAGTTTTGATCGGCAACAACAGAGGGGCAAAGGCCTTTTAGGTGCGCATACCGACCATAGGAAAAGCACACTGCCGATAAGGATTTGAACACCACCCTTTGTACTCTACCATTAATCAGGACTTACGATGTGAGCGGCTTTTCCAAATATACATAGGCCACCATTGTAGCAAACCTACCCCTTGTATCAGTATCAGTTTTGTATCCAACCTAGCCACCTTACCCACTAGGCTGCCAATCTCCTCCAATACCCGTTTCTTGTATAGGAAACTCGGTAGTCTAGGAAAACAGATCCAAGTCAAGACCACGCTTGGAAAGGGTCTCGACAAGTTGAGATCAATTGTCCACGGTTGGACCTTGAGATAGTGACCAAAGATCGCCCATGGACCTTAGGTAAGCACCATTTTGTAATAATCTTTATTTTGAAATCTGACATATAAATACCCGTTCTCAACATCCATAAGATGAAAAGGTTGTGATGGTCTCCAAAGCACAGAAATTCGATTATGAAGCACTGTGTATCCAATATTGCGCCCCAATAGTTTAACAACAATAGTGGTCTCCATATCTTTAACCAGAATATTTTGAATCTTGTCAGAGAATTCGATAGTCGGGATTCCATTAATGGTGGATTTCAATATGTCTCCATCCAAAAAAACGAAATCTTCGCTATCCATAATATCCAAACCCATAGATCCATTAGAATTTCTTCCCAGCAATTTGTCTTTCTAGGAGACATCAAGCGCCTAAACCACCTCAGTCTCCATATTCATCTCGGGATCTTCCCTTGGTTGCCGAAAGCGGACTTTCTTTAAGTTGCGGTCTTCAATAGGGCTGTCACAATCACCCCCTCCATCCCCCGTCAATAATAAGTTGTCTACCATCGAATCTAATAGTAAAAAAATATGTTTTTTTAGTAATAACAACTCATACTTTTAATATGAACTTAAACTTAATAAAATACACAAAAAAAATTTACCTTTCAATTTTCCCTACGCAAGCAAATTTTTTCAGTTACTAATATCTTCTTTTTAATTCGTTTTTTAAAATTTTTACTAATACATCAATTTTTTTCAATTAAATTTTCATATTTTTTATCATCTTCAAGTATTATTGTTTTTCCTCATTTCCTTTTTCATTTCCAAATTTCTTTCTTTCACTCGGATTTATTTTATTATACTACCATCATATATCGTATATTTTTTTTTCTCTTTTACTATTTTTCATCCAATTATATGAAATATTACATTTTTTAAAGCAAAAACATAATTGTAAAAGCAAACATATGTTTATTTATGTATCAGATTATATGGAACAATGCATTTATTTTTCTCATCATCTAAATTTTTTTTTCCTTCCACAAATCATATTTTATATACATAACTAACAAATTAAATATTGCTTAACACAATAACATTTCAACTATTACAATAATAATGAAAATTCAATTAAAATTATCACATTATAGAGTTGATAATCTAGTAAAATCAATATTTTGCCCGATTCCATCAACTTTTGCTTGAATCAGGTCGATCAAGAACCCCGTGGTATTCACCTTGGGTTGCGTTTGGGGTACAACATTTCGATAACACTTTCCCCGCGTGAGAGCACTTTTCACGCCGATGCTTCTCCCTTGACAACATAACCAATTTGCGGTCGTACCGCGTAACCACTGCCAACAGGAACTCTTGATCGTATAACCACTACCAACTAGAAGCCTCATCTCCCTTACTGCTAAATGGGGTGTTTCGATTAGGGATAGACTATTAACCGCATAATCACTGCCAACAAAAACTCTTAACCGCATAATTACTACCCTAAAAACAACATTATGTTTTACGAGTCGTTTATATATAAGGGTGATGATGTAATAATTTTTCCATAAAACATCAAATAATAAATACCCTCTTCCTTCAACATAACACATTTATTTCTCTCTTCTTTTTTTTCTTTCAACCTAACAAAAAAAAAATAAGACCTTTACTTGTTAAGTTGGCGCTGAGGGTATATATAGTTGGCGGTGCCGCCACATCTAGAGTAGGCACTAGAGAGAGAAAAAAATTCACTGGTATTGGTGGCTCTAATGGAGGCAACACCAACAAATATTTCTTTTAATCTAATTTGGTGTTGTCACTTAGAAGCATGTAACAAAAAAAAAATATTCAAAATTTGGTGCCTCCATTAAAGGAGACGGCACCAAAATTTAATAATTTTTTTTTCATTTACCTTCGAAAATACCCATGAAAATATAGTATAGTGCAGTGAAAAATTTATAAGGATGTCGTCTTAGGAAGTGGCAACAAAAAAAAATGATTTTTTTTATCCAATAATTTTTGTAATTATGAGACAATAATTGTGCCACATTTTTGGTGGTGCCGCCTTGGAAAGTGGCTACACCCATTGACACGGTAGAAGCTAGGTCATTTTTCTAAATGACCTGATACTAGAGTCATTTTCATAATTTTTTAATATTTTTGAGTTATTTATCTTAAAAAAAAAAGACTATTGGTTCGGTAAGAATTGCATAACTGTTTTAGAAATTTTACGTTGAGATATGCATTGCGGATGTGATTGTGGTGGTTCCTCTTATGGTGGCTGTGGTGGGGGAGTGTCCGACCAGAAAAAAAATAAAAACAAACTATTACATGCATTGTTTTGGTTTTGGGGTCTGGTCGATAAATCAAGAATCAACTTGTAACAGTCATTTACCTTTTCCTGTTCCAAAAAATATATATAAATTTAACGTCTTCAAATGATGTTTTTATTTTAATGAAGTACAAACCTTGTTTATTTTAAGAACACTTAGAAGTTAGAAGCTGGTTCTGGTAGTCAACTGGATTAAAAACCTCAACTTGGTCTATAACGTGCATCATTGTTTCAGTAGCCAATACAGAGGGAAGATCCTGCACAGATCTTGAATCTATGAACACATATTTAGACCAAATGATGAGAGACAAGACACAAAAGGGTATCTTTTTTTGTCGTGTTTGAGACTGGGGCTTACTTACCAGAGATTACAAAAAGGAAGAGATGTTCACATCTCTTAAGAAACTCCCGATGGAGATGAGTTTTTAATCCAAGCCTTCTTATGATGTGATCAAGGAATGAAAGTGGAGTAATTGGATGCATTTTCCATTTCAGTGTTAAAAGAACCAAAAGCTCCATTCTTTGAATGGTTTTAGCCTCAAAAACATATTTTGTCCCTTCAACCTATAAAAACAAAGCATGTCATTGTGTTTCCAAATGAAACAAACAGTAGGTCTAGAAGAAGAGGAACATGGGTTTCTTCAACTTAAGCAACCAAAGAGAGACAAGTGATAGCAACAAGGTGAATCATCAATGGTCTATCTCATTGAAAACAGAAGCTACTTAAGAACCTATCAAGATAATTAACAAAAAGCATCGTCGTGAGAGGGGTGAACCCATAGTGAGCATTGACTTTAAGCATCCACTCCACCGCCTCACGGCGGGCCTCCTCTTCCCAAAACAAATCCTGTTCCAACAACAAAAAGGGATAAAAAAATTGAAGCGTCTCCGCCATTGTTACAGACACTTAAAAGAATTCTTCTACAACTTCACCTACACCATTCTTATCATCTTCTTCACAGTAAAGACCATCAAGCAAGAAAGAAGGGTAAGTTTCTTCTTGTTCATGTTGTTGAATTGCCATCTTTTTTTATTTTTTATCTTGAGTCCCTCCCACTTTTAAGTCATTATACAAAACAGATAAAAAAAATGAAGCGTCTCCGCCATTGTCACAGCCACTTAAAGAACTCAATTTTGTAACGTAAATTGAGTGGTTCTTTTATCTGTTTTCGGTTCACTTTCAAGATGATGTTGCTGGTAGTGGGAAATGTTGGGTGAGGGTCCCACTATGTGGGAATCTTTCAAAACATGCCATGTTTTATGGCATTTTATTTTGTTTTTTTTTTGGTTTCTTTTATCATTCTATTTTGTCTTGTTTGTGGCTTGTGGACAGCATATTAGTAGCAGCCATTTTTTTAACGTGTGAGAGGGAGCCCAAATATTAGATTTGAGAGAAAATAGAAGTGAGAAACAGAGAGCTTTAAAGCTAGAAAAATTAGTTTCTCAAGTTTGGAGCAGTTGTAATCAACTCTTCGATCGGAGGTCCATCCGTGGTTCGATTGAGCTGATTTTTTGACAGCAGCTAGACGACAATGTGTTCTTGACTTTGTACGGTCGGATTTTTCATCCGAGTCCTGTAACGTTAGAAATACCCGTTTTACAGCAGCTTCGATTTTAGTTATGTTCTCCAATTTTTCTCTCTTTTTCTAAAGATTACATATTGTTAGTCTTGTTGGAGTTGAATGCTTGTTGTAGGCTTGATATTGTAATCTTGTAGCTGAACATTTGATTATAGTGGAGCTTTTAATCGGACTCTAAAGTCCCGTAGTTTTTACCCTTGATTTAGAGGGATTTTCCACGTAAAAATATCGATGTCTTTATTTATGATTATTTTCGTTGCGGTTGCATTGGTTAATTTGTGGTTGATTAAGGTTGCTAGAGAACATATTTTTGTGCTATTGTGCTTGCCATAATATTTGACTGGAGTTATAGGGAGAGAAACAACACCGATTTTGCTTCCGCTTTATTTCGGTTGTTCGATTTCTTCCCAACAGGAAAAGGAAGAGACTCTGCGGTGGCTGGAAGGAGGTAACGAAGGAAGGAGAAGCAGGGGTGGCTTAGAGGGGAAGAAGTTGAACAGCAGTAGAGGAATCTATGTTGTTCACTAAAATGCTGACAATTGTCATAAAAATGAATTATGTTGAGTCGATCCAATGTCATTAAAGTTGATCTAATCCTTTACAAGTCGTAATTCAGAGTTTGGATTCATATAACAACTCTAGCTCTTACATACTTAGTAAATTGATGATTGCTTAAACTACAAAGATCCAAATGATGTGACACTTGATTCGTTGGAAAGCTAAGAAATAGCTCATCAAGCTGTATGAAGACAACTTAATTTCATCCATACCAAAGCCAAAAACGCGTCACAACTTGAATGGTGTTTTTGCCAGAATCTGCCTCTCCATTCAAAGCTTGGGTCCACATTATTTCGACATAGGCTGCCCCATTCTTCCAGCCTTTTGCCACCACAATTTAATCCTCCATAAGCCACCTTTGAATGACCATGGTTCAACGGCTCCCTTTGGATTCCATCACACCCATGGTAAGATAGAATTTCAAGCGTATATTCTCTTTAACTGAAAAATTTTGTTTGGATAACATAAGGTGAGGTGAGTTTGGGGTTTTTAATCACATTGTAACTCTCGGTTTCCATTGAAGGCTCAAGGCTGAAGCTCCAATGGAAGGAAAAGCCCTCTAGTGAAAGAAATGTATCCTTTGTTGGGTAAAACTTTACTTTTGCATTTTTTTTCCCTTTTACAATTTTAGATTTTTTTTAACTAAAAAGTAAATAATTAAATACATATGTTTTTATATGTATTTTTAAATTAATTTACTTCTTTACTTAATAAATCTATAAAATTTATGTAATTAGATACATATATATTTGAAGGAATTAGATATATATGTTTATTATAAAATTAAAATGAATTGATAAAATAAATATTACATGAAAAATAACAAATAATTAATAAAATTATTATTTAAAAGAAATACATTTTTAATAAAATTTTAAATAAATTTAATTTTAATAAAATTTTACTGTCCTTAATAATTATTTTTTATTTTTAGCTCACTATTAGGTTTGAATTCAAACACATATACTAACTATTATACTATTACTAATTTTTAATTTAATAATTTTAGTATTATAAAAACTAATCGCTAGTACTATTTTTAATTTCACCGAAACTATTTGAGCCACCCATGTGAAGGAAGAAAGTTTCATTATTTGATTAAAAGGTTGAACAAACCTTGAAATTCGTTTTATCGATTCAAGTTTCTTTGACATTTACTATGATGGCTGAAATAAATGCTCTTGTTGCTGCTTTAAGCCGATGTTGTGTTTTTGAACTTTGTGTCAAGTTTTACTACACACCAACCTGGGAACACCCTTATTATAATGCGGTGTCATTTGTAAGTAGCGTCTCTAAACAAATTCTTCTTTTCTAATCTTTTGGAGTTTAGTTCCACTGCTTATCTAATTTCTCTGCTTCCACGTAGGAGTCCCCGTCGTATATTGCAAATATCCCTTCAAATAGGTTAAAAGGGAATGCTTTATCATCATCACCATTCTCTGCAAGCCATTTGATCTCAGAGTATGAAGGAATGAATTGCTTCGGCTGGAGCTCTTGTTTTTAGCCCTTCAAAGCTGTCATATTTATGCTGCTTCATCATCCTCATCCGATATGTGTGGCACAAATCCATGCTCATTGTGAGCTTGGAGAGTTGGCAAGTTCAAAGCCATTTTCCATGATGCTTTGGGAAGGTCCTGGGTTGTGGGTAGTACGGACCTACAAACTTCACACGAAGCTATAAAATATTACAAATGTAATACAAGTCAATCATATGATGTAGAGAGAGAAAGAGAGAGAGGTTGTTTTGTTTAAGTGGCCATTAGCCAACAGTAACACTAAATAGCTTGAACACCGACTAGCAAAATTGCAGTTCAATTGTATTCGGGTTGACTTTCAGTAGAGACGGATCATATATCTCAAAGCGTGCCATCATGAATGCCTTTCTCTATTTCTTTTTGCTATATCTGTACTCTTTTACTTCATGATAAAGTTATAGAATCACTAACACCTCTAACCTCCTTTACCAAATGTTCGTACAAAAAGAAGCACTTGATGGACCGATTTATCTCACATTTTCTTCTTTACAAGCCTAATATATTTACAGTTATAGACATGATCGCGGTTGGTATGCCAGGCCAGCATGATGTCGGAGTCTGATGCATTGTTCCAGCAATGAACTAAAGACCAAATGGTAGGTTTCCATTTATGCCATCTGCACAAGTTTGCAACCGATATCAAGAAGATAAACACCAAAAGTTGAGTTCACAAAAGATATGAAAATATATTGCAGTTCACAAAAGAAAATCAGTAATATACTGCAGTTTTGGAGAACATGAAAATGATGGGTGACAAAATGTCTGGTCACTCATCATTCTGTTGGATGTACTTCACAACTAATATATTGTAGTTTCTGACAACATGAACGTGATGGATGTCAAAAATGTTTGGCCGCACCATGTCACTATTTCTTGGATATACTTGGTGCAAAATAAACGGAAAAGAGTAGCATCTATGAGGAGGAAAAACTGATGTTATGAAGTGAAAGTAACTGCCTGATTTCACAGGGATTTCTTTTACGAAATTATCCTATCTCTAAGTCAAAAGAAGTCAAAGGATACTAAACAGAAAACGAATAACCATTCCTTCCTACATCTTTGTCTGAGAAATTTTTCAACCACATAGAGGAAAGGTTGAAGTAGGCTCACAGAAATAAGTGAAATGAAATTGGTTCAACGGGTGTGAAGTTGTTGCAATGAAGGTTTGTTGATTGGCAGAGCTGCAGGGGGTAAATATCACGTTTATCCCTCTTAAACAACCAACTGGAGCATCCACTGAGAAAACCTGTGTTTTCAAATCTATGAACATAGTTCACTAAGAAGAATACTCAAGAACTGATTAAAGATGATTTACCAGGTCTATAGCATCCTAGATTTCAATGCTTTCTCTGCTGCTTTAGCAAAAATTTTTGCCGCTTCTGCTTCAGCTTCTGCCACATCTGCCTCTCTTGCTGCCTTTTCAGCCTCTGCGATTGCAACTTCTGCCTCTGCAACTGCTTGTGCAGCAGCTGCAGCAGCCTCTTCTGCAGTCATGCTCCTCATTTTCAACAAATCTGCATTAACTTGGGTTTTAGTAAGCATGTTGATGCCTTTCTTCTTTGCTTTTGAAGAATCCTTTGGCCTTCCTTCCAAAAGAAGCAGAGGAGATTTTCTTGCTTCAGAAATAGTTGAACGCGGTGCAACCTTGTACTTGTGCTTTACCTATTAACATACACATTGAAAAGATGAGTCAGTCCCAACTTATGAACATAAGACTTAATCTTCTTTAGAAACATATTTCCCCCATTTTGTGAAGATATGCCAGTAACTTTCCATATGTAGATCACAAAACTAACATCAACATTTCATGCAACTAATGAGGAAGAAAAGTATCAAAGTTGTTGGACACATTTTGCAAACAGGAAGCAACTTTCCCCAGCGGTCTTTCTTTAAATCTAATATTACAATTGCACATGCCATATCAATTAACCTTAATATTGTTTGCAGGAACATCAATGGCAAAAGTATCACCTAAGCATTTCTGTCTGAATTCTAAGGACCTCTTCGATGACCCTGGGACACTAATATTGAATTTATATGCTTGACAAAAGTAATAATATTCTACTGATATTGGTCCACCAGTAATTAACAGCATGATTACCTTTATCAATGTCCCATTTGCTACCAACAGCTTTAATTTAGTTGCCAATAGCTTCTTAAGGTTTGGTGGAGTAGCATATTTCTCCTATAATGTCAAAGACAAACCAACTCATATTAGTTTAGATGTTTGCAGAAAACATTCACAGTAATTTCAGAGCTGAGCTTTAGGTTAAAAGATTTTAAATCAGAAATAGAACAAGAAAGGAGAAAAAGAAAATATAAGTTCCATACCTACTGGAGAACAAGAGAGAAGGAAAATTCTTGACATATAAAAACCATTACAAAAACAAAAATTCCTCCAGCAGTTTTGTTAAATGAGTACTTTTCTTTTTAGTATTCAGAATTCAGGAATAATCCAAGAAGGAAAAGTACCTCTATGCATACAGCAATTGAAGCTCTGTCAGAACCAGCTGGCTCTTTCAAACTAGTGATAGCCTCTAGTAAAATATTGTCCAACCTACAACATTGAGAGGATATCACTTAAGCAGCAATGAATATGCCTGTACATAATCAGAATAACATGGCTCTCAGTACAAGACTGTTTTGGCCTAAAAAGACCAAGAAGTTGGATAATTTTGGTTTTCATCAGTTACAAATAAGCGCTGTTGCCCAAAGGCACTAAAAGTATGTGTATTTACAGCCAGTTTAAAATGAATCAATTTAGGAAATAATACGTTTTTCTTTCTGTGTCTTTTCATGTTGCAAGTATCTGACCCTCATGTAAACAGGTTCAACTAAAAAAAACTTCAATATGATATACAAATATGTTTAATAAATAACCTTGCAATTTAAATAGAAAAGTTTGAAATTGTCGTTATTTAATATCTAGGAACTCGTATACCTACGTTCAACTAGAAGTAAGTTCAGTACCACATAAGAATATACATAATAGATAACCTTGAAATCAGTTTCTTGGAACCAGTTGCCCTGGGTGTTCCACTAGAAACTGCAAGGGGCTTAGCATCAATGACTTCTTCTCTTGGAGGTACAGTGATTAGAGCCATGGGGTTATCGTCATGTTTAGCAGCCAACTGATTTCTTTTAAGGGCAAGCTTGGCCTTCTGCCTTGAACCCCATATGGCGGTTGCATTTATATTTCTCCATTTATCCTGGCCGCAATAAAACTATACTCATTAGTTCACCTCCATGCCGTTAATAAAGGCACTATCAGGACATAGCAACCTCTGGTCATTAAACCAGAAAATTTAAAAACATATTCCAACAGTACTTAGTGAAGACTGCTAGAGGTCAGCTCCATACCTTGAGATCCACATTTGAGCGTGAACACAAGACAGAACTAAACTCAGGATCTGAAAGTATATTGCGCCATTTACCAGTACCATGCTTAAGAACTCCTGCCTTGAGGGCCGCTTCTTCTTCTGCTGTCCATTTCTGCTTAGGGGCACCCATTAACAAAGTCCTGAAATCCCCAACGAAAGAAAATATAAACAACCGGAATTTGAAAAGATCAATCACTAGTACCACTCAATCCTATATGCTTATGCGCCTATCCATCATGTTTAGACAACTAGCAAAAAACATTGTAATTGTAGAAGAAATAGGTGCCAAAACTAAATCAAACCATTTCAAAGGCAATAATCATATTTACACAACCTCCAGACATTCACAGACAGATTTTTTCTAGACATTTTCTAAGGCTCCAACTCTCAACTGTAGTGAAATTCCAGTAGTGCAGAATTTAAAATTTCACAATAAAAACATACCAAAAAAATGAAAAAATAGAAAAAATAAAATCCTTGATGCAATTATGTTTGAGAAATTTAGACAAAGTTCTACAAATCCAAACGCCATCTAAAGCATAAAGCTCAAACTTTCAACATCTGTTGACTCAAATTATACATAAATTTAGACTAAATCCATCACAACATGTATTCACAGCTCAAGAAATGTACCTATCACTATAAATCTCTAATTTCCTCTAAAAAATAAAAATAAAAATTATATTCTGAAAGGACAGATTTATGAAAATTAAGAAGTCTAATAGATTGATGTCCAACTTTTTTCTCCTCTGGAGAACAATATTAACCATGATGAAACAACAAACAATCAGATTGCTGCATTTTCATCCAAAGCTTAGACTTCGACGAAACTTCGAAACGATCAATTTATCTAGAGAATTCGAAACAAAGAAAGAAAGAAAAAAACCTTTGCATTAAATACTGAATTTCGAATTATGAGCGAACTTTTGGGAGGAAATTGAGGATGAAAAATGGAGTACCTGATCGGAGAAACGAGTGGCGCATCGGATTTTTTGTCGAGAAATTATTCTTACAAAACAAAGAACTGGAAAAAAAAATAAAAAGTGTTTTTTTTTTTCCCAAAAGAATATTAAATAAAATAGAAATTCAGGAAATGTTCTTTTTAACTACTACTACTACTCGCTTCTTTTTGAGGTATTTATATCTATGGCTTATTAGTTGGATGAATGTATGACTATGAAAACTGGTTATAAAATATGAGAATTAACTTCTAGCCCCTAATCTCTCTCTAAATTAAATTTCAACCCTAGATTTTGGATAATTAGTAAACTAACCCATCAAAGTTACTTAAAACATTGTTTTATGATTAAAAATTAATAAATTTATGATTTCGTTATGGATTGGTATGATATTAAGATATTTTATAATAACTTAGATTTATATGTTTCAGAAGCAAATTAAGATCTTATTTACTTATTTTTAAATAATAATTAAAAATATAAAATTGAAAAACTCCATCTAATCATTATCCTAAAATAACAATAACACAAATGTGGAGAAACTTTTAAACTTTTGTTGTTGAATGATTAAGTTGAGCAGTCTAAAAAGATGTATCACATTAGTAAATAAAAATTTCTGTTCTATTTTAAGATATGCATTGCATCACTTATTTTTAAACTTAAATAAAATTTAAAATTATTTTAAGTTACTTTTAAATAATAACAACAATTTTAATTTTGTACAATAAATTTATATTATAGTATTTTTATGATAAATTTATTATACTATAATATAATAAATTTATATTATAGTATTTCACTTTTATTTATGATTTTGTATTATAAATATTTTTTGAAAATTTCCATAGCATATAATTTTTATCTAATTACTACAATATTTTAAATAATGAGTTTAACAATTAATTAGGAATAAAATTCTAAATATCATCAAAACTTTCCATTTTTATATCTTCTTCAGATCACAGTTGTCTTTTAGAATATATTTTTGGTCAGTCCCATTGTCTTAGTTAAATTATTCAAATTGATTTTTGTGATTTTTATTTAATTTTTAAAGGATTTACAATAACATTTAAGATATTTCAATACATAATTATAACTCTACTATATAAAAGTAATGTCTGTACTTACTATATAAGTATCACTCTACCAATGGGCCAATTTTCACTTTTGGTACTTATTTTATGTTTGAATTTAAAATTTAATCTTTATACTTCAATTTTTATAATATTATTAGTTAATTTAAATAATTTATTAAAATGATGACATAATTTTTAAAAATTATTAGCACTACTAAAATTATTTGTTAATTTCAAGTCTATTGCAATCTTATTTTTTTTAAATGACTACCAAACAAGTGTACTTTCTTTTTAAATTTCAAAATGTTACACTAGCGAATTTAATAGAAGAGACTTAAACCTCAATCTAACACCTCCAACCTTTGCTTTTTCTTAGATTATGTAACAATGGTCAAATTTTCATTTTGGTCTCTATACTACGCCCAAATTTAAGATTTAGTTTCTATACTTCAAATTTTGACATAAATTCATATATATATATATATATATATTGTCATTAGATAGTCTAAATACTTTATTTTGATTAAATACTAACACAATTTTAAGAACTGTTAACACCGTTAAAATTTTCTGTTAAATATAGGTCATTGCAATATTATCTTTTTGTTACATTGCTACCAAGTGATTTTATTTTTTAATTTCAAAATGTCACACTAACAAATCTAATAAAAGAATTTTAATTATGTTAACAACTAAACTTAAAATTTTAAATCCAAAAAATAAAAAGATTTAAATTCTTTAAAATAAAAATATGATAATTCAATTACAAATGTACGAAAAGTATAGAAACTTAAAATATATTTTAACTTTCAAATATTTATTTTATAATTTGATGCAAAAATAATCCATTATGAAGCGTGTGTCAAAAAATCATTCTAGTTATTAAATAAAAGGGTGATGCAAAGATTAGTAACTATTGTTGCTCGGAAGGAAAGTTGAATAAATGATTATATTCATTGTACCAAAATAAATATAATGATTTTTAAAATTTTAGGAAATTAATTAGTCATAATTGTTAGAGCAAATTATATTAGTAGTCTTCTAATTGTTAGTAATTTTTTTATCATCTAAATATGAAAAGTATGAGTGAGCATTCGGTCAAATCAAGTTGAATTAAGTGAAAATTTTTTTGAGTCAATCGAGTTGATAAGTCTTATTTTATTATCCTAACTCAATTTTCAAATCAAGTTAAGTGAAATAAGATTTGAGTCGAATCGAGACAAATTAAATAAATTTGTTTGAGTTAAATTTAAAAAAATAAATTGACCATAAATCTTGTAGACAATATGACTAAATTATTTGAAAACTCTTTTAAAACAAAATAAGATGAAAAAAAACAAAGATAAGTAATATGATAAACTTGATTTGATAACTTACTTGTTTAAGGCCTCAAATTTATCATTTTGATTTTTTTTTTAAAAATTTTAAATTTTAATATACATATATAAATATATATGATTTTTTAGAAATTTTAATTTTTTGATTATATATTTATAAAATTTTAGAAAAAAATATTTTATAAATATATTGATATTTTAAATTTTTTTTTTCATTTTTTAGATGGACTAATTTTTACATTTTCATAATTGTCAAGGACCCACATCAATTTGTTATTCGAGATGTAAAATTCAATTCAACTCAAACTTGAAAAATCAAATTTCTTATTCGAGTTTATTTGAAAAAAATCGAATAACTCGATTCGATTAACTCAGAATTCGAAAAAGATTCAATTTTTTCAAATTGAATTGAGTTTTGCTCACCCCTAATGAAAAGCTACAAAATAGTCCCTCAAATATTTGACATTTTCTTTTTTGGTCACCCACTGTTAAGTTACCAATGAAAATATAACTTGACAGCTTTTATATTTGACATAATAGCAACTTTAATCTCAACATTTATAAATTATTTCAATTTAGTCTTGATTTTAAAAAATTTAACCCTTAACGTATACACATTGTGTAGTTTAGTTTTTTTTGTAGTTTTCTTTTTGTGACATTGTGAGTTAATTGTAAAAGAATGAGAAAAGATAAAAATTATTATTTGAATTTTTGAGTGTTTCCACTTTTGGTATATTTTCGATCAAATTTAATTGATAAATTTTGTTTTTTTAGCTTTTAAAAAAAAAGGGTCAGGAAAAGAAAAACTACAAAAAAAAATAATCAAATTACATAATGTGTAAATGTTGAGAGTTAAATTTTTTAGAATCAAAACTAAATTGACACAATATATAAATGATGAGAGTAAAAGTTGCTATTATACCAATTTTAAAAGTTACAACATCATCCCAGTGACTAAAAAAATAAAATTGAAAACTTGGTGACAATTTTATAATTTTTTATAATTGGATGGCTAAAAAAAGAAAGTTATCTATAGTTGAATGAGTACGGGTATAGCTTATGATGGATGAAACTTAATTGGTAGTTGAAAATGATTATTTGAATAATTTTATTACATTAATAAATGCGGAAATTTGCAAGATAATTAGCCTCTTCAGATCAATTAATTTATTTAGGATTCTACAATGAAAAGTGAAAACGAGCAGCCCAATACAAACATGAAGATCAAAACTGTATTGACCCATAAATATATTTTATCCGGTTTTTTTTCTCTGAAAAAAAAAATACTAGGCAGAGATTATTTATTTACTACGCTAAAATTAATATGACTTTACATGGAAGATGAAATCAATGTATAATAATTGTATGTAGAAATGGAAAATGCAGCAATCCTTAGGGCTGTAACTCTATCTTCGGAGTTACAAATAAACCATAAAAGAAGAAGGGGCCAATTTATTTATCATTTTATCCTTTGCTTAGCTCATTCAAACGCTTTATCAGCAATAATTCCACTCCGATCTGCTAGGAACTTCTTCATGTAATACTTGGATTTACGGGATAGATTAATCCTTAGCCTCCTTTTGTCTGGTATCATGTCAATGGAACATTCTTTGAAGCCTCGTCTTTCAAACCTGCAAAACCATAGTAGGTTGTTCACTTTCTTACTGATAGGTACTGGTATAGTTCTACATGTCAAGATCTGGACATACATAATAGTGATAAACCGAAAGAACATTCCAACAAAACCAAACTCTCTCTCTCTCACACTAAAAAACCTACTTTAAACTTACAAGTAAATGAAGCATGAAATAGCTGCATGCTTTTAATAATTAATGTTTAATAAGTAATGGGAGAAAAATGCAAACCAATCAGCAGTACGAGTAGTCAGCAGGAAAAGCATATCCAATCCAAGGGAGGATGCTTTCTTCTCGATGTAATCTGCCCAACAAGAGAATTGTTATTAGGAATGATCTGATTGGATGACCACATAATAATATCCAGTAGAAATATCAAATCAAGTACGGTCATAAAATCAAAAAATCACACTCGATGAAATTCAGCATCCTTCTATGCGTAGATAATCTGAACTGAACTTATCAGCAAATACATTTATACGCTTCCTTAAGACAGAAACCAACAAACTCTCACATTGCAACTCTGTCAACTTCACTAGAATAGGTAGCAAAGTATAACCATTTCCTATATGGCATGAAGAAACTCTGGTAATCTTGATTAAACAGATGCTATACAGTATTGAGATAGAGAAATGCTAAACAATTTTGAAGAAGAAACACAATTATGCATTTGGGCTTTTAATCTTACCTCTGTACACATAGAATATAGTATTTATAGAGAGCTTAGAATTAACTGCACTATAACAGACTTGCTAACGGTCTTAGCTAAACACTAACTGCTTGAATAACAACTTTAGCTAATACTCATATCCTTAACATTCATTCATCTTCTCCACGGGTAAGACCCGAAGAAAATTCCGAAACCGAGTAAACGACATCACCGAAAGTGGCTTGGTAAGAACATCAGCAATCTGATCACATGCAGGAACCTCACCAACCACAATCGAGCCATTAGTGACCTTTTCACGAACAAAAAATAGATCTAGCTCGACGTGTTTGAATTTAGAGTGTAACACAGGATTGGCCGCAATTGCAACCGTACTGGAGCTATCACACCAAAGATTAGGAGTATCATCAGACATAACATGGAGTTCTTTAAGTAATGATAGTAACCAAGTAACATCACTAGTAGCTGCAGCAAAACTCTTATACTCAGCTTCAGCTGTGGACCGGGAAACCACTTGCTGTTTCTTGGAACACCAAGACACGGGAGTGTGACCAAAATAGACGCAATATCCTGAGGTGGATCGCCGATTGTCAAAATCCAACCCCCAGTTAGCATCAGCATACCCAACTAAAGATAACCGAGCAGATGGGCGAAAAGCAATTCCAAAATCAAGTGTGCCGCATAAGTATCGTAAAACCCTTTTTAATGCAATCATATGAACAGTTGTAGGACTATGCATGAACTGACAGATCCGGTTTACCGCATGCGCAATGTCGGGCCGAGTAAGAACAATATACTGTAGTACACCAGCAAGACTCCTATACTCAGTCGGATCCGCCAAACGATCGCCATCATCTTTAGACATAGTAGACGAGCTAATCATTGGTGTATGGACACTCTTCGCATTAGTCATTGAGCTTCGGTCAAGAAGATCCCGTATATCCTTAAGCGAGAACTCATCATTTAACAATTGAACAAACCAGTCGATGGAGGTAGACAGGCTCCCAGTTATGATAATATCATCTACGTACACAAGAACATAAAGAGTGGAATCAGACCTAACCTGAATAAATAAAGACGTATCAGACTTCAAACCGATGAAGCCAACCGAGATAAGAAACCACTTCAGCTTCTCAAACCAGGTGCGAGGAGCTTGACGGAGACCATATAGAGCTTTTTTTAGACGACACACTAGGGGTTTGCCAGCGGAACCATACTGAACATGTAACAGTCCGAATTTGACCCTAATCGGAACGGTGGTTTCGAAATCACGAATCCGAGCCGGAAAAATTTCCTAATATTATTTTTGTGTCGTGTGTAATAATCATGAATAAATATGTGTGGGAATTTATGAGCTTAATTGCTTTGGTGTGCTTAAATTAAGAGAAAGGGCTAAATAGTTAAAGTAGTAAAAACAGTATCTATTAAGTTGAAGGGTTAATTGAATTGTCTTTCTTGCATGAGGACTTGCATGTCAAATTGCCCAAATTTCATGATGTGGACGGCAGCATGCTAGGAAAAACAATTTTATATGTATAATGGGTGCATTATTTTAGTTTAAGTATATTATAATAAGTATTTATTTTATAAAATAAAAGAAATGTGTTTTTAATTTCATTCTCTCTTTCCTCATCATCATCTTCTCCACCGAAATTTTCTTCAAAGGGAAGAAGAAAGTTGAACCCCCATTTTTCGGCCATTGCATATGGTACTAAGGTAAGTAATTGAGTTTTATTTTAGTAAATTCCTATTAAATTGAGTTGGTTATCTTGATTTTTATCAAAACCATGTTAAAATTTCTAGAATTTGGTACACTTAGATTCGGCCATGGAGGTGAAATTGTGGGTTGTTGTGTTAGTAAATACAAGATAAGTTGAGAAAGGGATTTTGAGGAAATAGGGAATAGTAGTTTTAAATTGTTTGAAATGTTATGGAAATTATTGTAAATTGAGCATAGAAATGCCCTTTACATTCGGCTAATGTTTGGGTGAATGTTTATGATGTTGAGTTGGTTTAAATTGTTTGGTCTTATAAATTTGTATATATATATGTTGAGATATATATGTGTGTTGAAGTAGTATATGCGGCCATAAAAAGGGGTGAAGAGACAAAATGTGTTAGATTGTTATTGAATGAAATTTTCAAAAGGGGTCAAGAAGCTAATAATATTAATATAAAAAAAAATGAATTGATACAAGGGCTAGGAGTATTCGGCCTTCAATGTGTCTTAGTCGAATCTTGGTAATTTGAGTTTTAATGCTTTGAGGACTTAAATTAAAAAGGTGTAAATTATATGAGTTAAATAGTAGAATCTTGTCAATGTTATTATTGGATTAAATTAAATAGGAAAGGAATTTGAATAAATTACTTGGCAACTATTTAGATCAAGTACAAAGGGAAAAGGGATTGGATTGGGGAAATGAGGAGTTAATTGAATAGTCGGGAAACGAAGTCTGTCGATATTCGAGGTAAGTTTTTAAGCAATCATATTGCATAGAATTTATCTAAATTGATGTATATAATTTTAATGGAAATATAGGTACCATTATGTTGATAAGCCGAATGTGAGGTATACTTATTTGATAATGGTATATCCAATTATGATATTGCTTGGAAAATGAGTGGAACTGAATGTGAGGTATAAATACATGTAAATGATACACTCGACTATGTTATAAATCGTGTAATGAACATTGTACTATATATGTACCTATGTGGTTGAGGTTTAAGCTTTATGAATGTATATATGAATGTGAATAAGTAGCAAGCTTGAGTAAGTGTGCGAATTTTATTATACCGAGCACTAAGTGTGCGAAATCGGTTGTTATGCACTAAGTGTGCGAATTAAATGTCCGAGTACTATGTGTGCGAAATCGGCTAAAAAGCATTAAGTGTGCGATCAATTGTAATCTCAAAGACTGAATTCAGTAAGTTGATACTATGAGGTCTTATCATTCGAAATCTAGTATATATGTTAAAGGGTGGTTTAGATGGATCGTTATTTTAAAGGTATAATTTAATATGATTAAGTTTAGTTCGATTGAGATATGATGTTCGAAAAATTCGTACAAAGATTATGAAGTATATAAAAGTTTCGATATATGAATTGGTTGCGAAACAGCTTTATAAATATGATATTCAGGCTTTGAGCCTAGCAAGCCTCGTGCTGGTGAAAGTATTCGGGCTTTAAGCCTAGCAGGCTTTGTGCCGATGGATAATATCGGGCTTTAAGCCTAGCAGGCTTTGTGCCAGTGAAAGATATCGGGCTTTATGCCTAGCAGGCTTTATGCCGGTGAATTATTATAAGTATATGCTTAAATAGATTATTGATGATGTGGAACTTAAATTCGGTAAATGAGTTCGATGTTCAGGTATGTGTAAGTCTATTGGTTATTGGAGATAAGGTAAATTAGTAAATTGATATTTGTTACTAGTTATATGTGATACAATTGGATAATGTATGTGATTAACTGAATTTGGCCTTTTTGAATTGAATTATATATGTTTCTATGGTGAATTATTTGCTTATGGCTTACTAAGCTTTCAAAGCTTACTTTGTGTAATTTTCCTATGTTTATAGAGTTTCGAAGACTTGCTCGGGTTGGAAGTCGAAGGAGATCTCATCACACTATCCAATTTTTTTGTTTCGGTAAATAAATGCTTGGAGATTTAGTTTCGTGGCATGCATAGTCTAGTTTTGATATTGCTGGTTTTGAAGTTGTATATATTTGTATAAGCCATGCGAAAATGGCTATACTTTTGTGTATAAGTATGATTAATGTTTGGAGTTTAAATAAAACAGTTTTTAGTTAACAGCAGTAAAGTGATTTTGAAAAATCACCAAAAATAGGAGAAATGGAATTAGAGAGTGAATAAGATATAGAATTAAAGTTTATTATGTCTATTTTTATATGAAATAAACAAAGTAGGAAAAGGAATTTTATATTATGAGATATTTAAAGTTTAGTGAGACTGGTTCTGAATGACTTCGTGATTCCCTGTTCTGTCTTGGAAAAATTGTTAAAAATTGTACAAAAATAATCATGGAGCATAGTTTATATGATTAGAAAGCTTAAGGAGTCTATTTTTGATTAGAATAAACAAGAACATTATTGAAATTCTGTACAATGAGATAACTGAGTTTTTGTAAAGATAGGTCAGAACCATCAAACAGTGAAATAGGGGAAACTTTGATGAATAAACTGTACTAATTGACCATATGAAAAATTCTGGAAAAATTATGGTAAGAAGATATATGAGTCTAGTTTCAAGGAAAGTTTACAGATCCAAATTTCGAGTTTTGTAACTCGAGTTATGGTCAATTTAGTCAGCATGATGTAGTAGGACAGTTTTAATTTTTATGCCCCGAATTAGTAGTCAAGACTAGTAATGCCTCATACTCGACTCCGGCAACGGTCTCGGGTAAAAGGGGTGTTACAGAACATACCCCGGAGGTTATTGCATCAACACTTCACTATCAAGATCACCATTTAAGAAAGCATTGTTCACATCGACCTGACGAAGTGGCCAACTTCTAGAGACCGCAATAGACAAAATAACCCAGATAGTGGCAGGTTTCACCACCGGACTGAATGTTTCCTTGAAGTCACACCTAGGGACTTGAGAACATCCTTTGGCGACTAACCGAGCCTTACGTCGATCAATAGTTCCATCAGGATTTTTCTTGACCTTGAAAAACCATTTACATCCGATAACCTTGCGGTTTGGTGGTAGCGGAACAAGCTCCCAGGTAGAATTGTGAATAAGGGCATCATATTTAGCCTGAGCTGTAGCACGCCACTCAGAAGTAGAGAACGCTTCCTCAATTGTAGAAGGTTCCACAGCTTCAATGGTCATGGCTTTTGGCTTAAAAATGCCAGCCTTCGATCGAGTAATCATTGGATGAGCATTTGTAGCAGGCAAAAAAGGTTTTGGACCTAGAGGAACGGATTGAACTTCAACAGTGGGCGTAGTAGATGACGGATCAACATCATCAGTGGTTAACGGGCTAAAACTTAGAGGTGCTTGACCAAACGTCACCCCAACCAAAGGAACAGCAGAAACACTAGGTGAAGAACGACGGCCAAGGACAGATGTCAAACCCGTAGATCGAGAAACGACAATCTTAACCAGAGGAACACATGTAGATACAGGAGCAGAAAAAAACTAGAGCCCTGCGTAGCAGACAACGGAGAAAGACACCGTTGTTCATCAAATTCCACATGACGAGAAATTATAATCTTACCATCGGGTAAGAGACACTGATATCCCTTGTGCTAAGGACTATATCCCAAGAAAGTATAGGGTTGTGACCGAAGCTCTAACTTATGCCGTTGAAACGGACGTAAATATGGAAAACAACACACAAATACCCGTAAGTGGTTATAGGTGGGATCCCGTCCATAAAAAACCTTTTATGGAGTTCGTCCGTTCAGAACCAAAGTAGGAAGACGATTAATGAGATGAACCGCACAACAGAACGCATAGGCCCAAAATTCCATAGGGAGATCTGCTTGTGCCAGAAGAGTGATGCCCATATCTACAATATGCCGATGTTTGCATTCAGCCACTCCATTTTGTTCAGAGGTATATGGACAAGTTAACCGATGAACTATCCCTTGAGACGTTAGAACATAAGTAAACGCTCGATACTCGCCACCCCAATCACTCTGCAATTGTTTGATAGTCTTGCCAAACTGAGTCTTGACTAATTTCTGAAATTGAAGGAAACAATCCACGGCCTGAGACTTTTGACGAACCAGATAAATCCAAGAAAAATGAGTACGCACATCAATAAACGATACATAGTACAGTTATTAGCACATACAACTAACGCAGCTCCCCAAAGATCAGAGACAACCAAAGCAAATGGATCAGTATATTCAGTAGTCAAATCAGAAAAGGGCAATTTATGAAATTTCCCTTTTTTACAAGTAATGCAAACATTATTAAGAGACATTTTATTTAAAATGATATTACACTTATCTAAAATAGATTTAACAACAGAAGTAGATGGATGACCAAGGCGATTGTGCCACAACGAAAAAACACCACTGTCGCCAAACCGACTTTGAAGTCCAACTTGAGCAGTAGAAGGAGCTATAGTACTCTGAATAGATGCTCCCGGTAAGGAAAAATGATACAACCCATAACAAATATGGCCCTTCAGCAAGATTTACCGTGTCACGCTATCCTTAATAACACAATATATGGAGTGAAATTCAAAAAACACACCATTGTCAGTGGCAAACTGAGATACAAACAATAAATTTTTTTCGTATAGCCAGAACGCACAAAACATTATATAACCGAAGAAATTTAGAATGCGTAGGTAAGACACCCTGACCCATGGACGAGATCATAGCGGGCGTTCCATCTCCCATTAAGAGAGAAGACGTACTTGAATATGGGTTAGCGTCATCCAGAGCCGAAGGATCTCGACAAACGTGATTACTAGCTCTAGAGTCAGGATACCATGAAGTGGTGCCAACCAGCATGGGAATATATGAGTCCGTGCCATCACCATTAGAGCCAAGCTACGCAGTATTGATATGATAGCCTGAAGAGTCGGAATAATCAGACGTGTGAAGGTCGCCTACTCGAGGAAGTCCAATGCACGGATCAGACCCGGAGTAGACACAGCTTGTCGTTTAGTGCGCCAAGGAATCGCAACACCACTCGATGATCCACCATTCAGCCCTAAACCAAGAGAAGAATCAAGTTGAACATTGTTAGAAAGAGGCCTAATAGGCATAGGTGGGGAATTTGGCCTTGAAGTCCCATGGAAAGGCCCAAAACCATGCAGCCTACTAGTAAGAGGCCTAGGTGCAAGTAGCGCATAAACTGCATGTGGTCTATGTGCTGAATAATTGGGCACCCCAACATTTTGCCTAACACTATTTGTAGGCATAAGTTCCCTTTGATCCAAATACCGTTGACCATCATCAACCCAATTTTGACCAAGGTTATTGTTAAACCTAGGTCGACGATTCTGTTGAGAGAACCACCCTTCTCCCCCAAAAACTTCATGCGAACCAGGAGACGACCCTATCATCGGATCTCCTTGGTGCGACGTTGGAGCCACCACCGGCGAAGAATCGTCGCAATGATACCAGTAATAGCACTGTTGTGCGACATGGCCAAACTATGCATAGATTTGGCATTGAAGACAAGCCATGACTACAAGATGGACGACGGCCACCACGAGCGGCGCCCTCTATCGTCTGCGACGGGGCACTCTCCACCAAATTGGCCGCAAACATCACCTCTTGGACCACCTGCGCCTGACGAGATTCGCACTCGAGGAGTGCATCGACCAATCATCGAAACTGCAACGAAGTGGAGGAAAGAGAGGCGGAGGACAAGAAAGCGTCAAACTCAGACGGCAAGCCCGCAAACATTATTTCCGTTTTCTTAGCCTCCAAGATGTGAGAAACGGAGGCGTCCAAAAGAGAACACAAACCTTTAATCTTAGCAACATAACCCTTGATGGAGAGGATGCATTTCTTGAGAGAATGCAGCTCGTGATAGATCTGAGATTGTTTGGCACTTGTGTCGGCTGCAAAAAGGCTGTTCGCTGTCGTCCACACGTCACAAACCATTCGCACGTTCGTGAAGAAAGACAGAAAGGATGAACTGATCGTGGAAAGCAGTCACGAGGTAAGGAGATGGTCTTGTTGAGGAAAGCAGCCACACGTCTGGTGCTTGAACAAACCGCACCGAAGCAGGAACAGATCCATCCAAAAAACCTACCAAATCATAGCCAACAACAATGTGCCGGTACCTGTTGTTGCCACTGAAGGAAGGAGCCCTCGTCGAGTTTAACCACATCATGCCGAGGAAACGACGTAATGACTCGATCACCATTAAACACAGCGGCACTGGGCTCAACAGAGTCGGAGTCAGCGGAGTGTGTGGTAGCCATCACTGAGGATCAACAAGCGACTGATACCATGAAGAAACTCTGGTAATCTTGATTAATCAGATGCTAAACAGTATTGAGATAGAGAAATGCTAAACAATTCTGAAGAAGAAACACAATTATGTATTTCGGCTTTTAATCTTACCTCTGTACACTTAGAATATAGTATTTATAGAGAGCTTAGAAGTAACTACTCTATAACAAACTGGCTAACAGTCTTAGTTAAACACTAACTGCTTGAATAACAACTTTAGCGAATACTCATATCATTAACATGGCATAAGTAGTGAAGTCTAAGATGTTCAACATCATACCAAGCAATTTGTCTCCCAACTCTTGTCCTCTGCATTCTGGAGAAACTGCGATACAAGCAACTTCTCTACACTTGTCCTTAAAGAAAGGAAAAAGAGCAGCACAAGCAATAACTTGACCTTCCCTTTCCATAACAATGAATGAATCTAGGGTCTTAACTAGCTGCACAAACAAAAAACAACACAACATTATAATTTTCAGATGCTGGCTCCAGCTCAAAAGAAAAAAGGAAAATTTCCCTCACCATTTTGTTTGTTAAGACTTGAAACAAAGGCCGATTTTAACAAATTTCATCTTTACAACCAAAAGACCCTAAGAACAAGTAGAAGAAACAGAGCATGCAAAGTAGGACCAAACGTCTACTATGGTCCAATAAGCTCATATCTAAAACATAACATACCTCCTCATCACTCCTGCGAACCAATGTACCAGACTCTTCTAAAGGTTGTAAGATTTGCTTGATTCCAGCAACATCTATTTCCTTAGCCATCCTAGCCCCTTCGTATAGATCACTAAATAACAAGCAACCCCAGAGTCAATGAACAGAATGCAAAACAACTTAATGACTTACTAAATCTTGCAACACATTTCATGTAAATTAACAAAAAGTCAGCCACAAGAAGTTGCTCTGAGATCCCTAATCTTTGGAAAAGGGATATTAGAATAACATATCCCTCCAGTTTGTCTGTTGCTAAATGTTATGTAGCAGATTCGTGCATTACACACGCCCAACAACTAACTAAGAAGTATCACATGCTTCTGAAAACCAGGTTGGAAAACGGATTGTTATAGTACTAGAAAGTCGTCTTAAGTATTAGTAAATTCAAATAATATGTACCTAACTCTACTGATTACTTAGTTGCAAAAACATCCATTTTAGGTTAACCCTCCACCTGAGTGGGAGAGTCTACTAAGTCATCCAAGGATATAAATCATTCAGGGATTAAGAACTCACAAAGTAAATGCAGATACATAGGAAATTAAGCTGACCATGTTTATGCTAATGCTTTCTGCCTATCAGCAAACATTTCCCTTAAGGTTAACCAATAAGTTCACTGCAAATACCTGGCCACCATTGTCCCCATTCCGTCTCTTTTGAATAGTTCCAACAATAAAACCCCGCCAATTGTGCCATCTAACAAGTGAACTCTTTGTACACCACCCTGACAATGAAGCAGAACTTGCAATTGGCCATTTTTTTTTCTTTCATTGGAAAGTATCTACATTTACTAAGTTGGAAGAGAAACTATTGTAACTTACTCTGCAGACAAAAGCTGCAGCAGCCAACTCCGGAAGGTAACCATTTAGTCTACTTAGCCGCTCCAGACCTCCAATAGCAAAACCCTGTTCTCCACACCGTAGTCCAGTGCCATTATCAAAACCAATGCCATTCTGAAAGGTTGCATAATGTGTACTATTAGGAGCCTTGCCATTCTGCGAACAGTGGACAACTGCAGTAGAATCAGTATGTCCAATGCTAGTGAGATATTCACCAACAGCTTTCACATATTTGGTCGCTATCTCACTTTGCTTGGCCCGCTGACGGATTAGCATATCAGCTTCATGAAGAGGCAGGAAATTAATAAGGCGTCCATACTCATCCAAAATTGGGCCATCTATAATGGAAATAAGTTTATCTGCTCCAATAGCTAATGCACAAGCTGTAGCAACCTCATACGCACTGAAATTTATGAAAACATAAAGTATTAGCAATCAGGATAAAATCAGTGGGAAGTAAAACAAAAAATTTAGGCTAGTAATGAGGCACCATGAAGTAAACATAAGTTTTAGTTAAATAGAACTAGCTTTCAAAATCAAACTACATATGCAAAGAATATAAGGACTGCTCATGCTGAGACAAAGTATATTCGATCCCTTATGATATTGCAACTTCCACAGTGGGGTATTTCTCTACCAAAACCTTATGATTGACATCTTGCTAAACCTAAAATATACCTTACTCAGATAGACACCGAACTAAGTGATCCCTCTGTAAATGAGAAAAGCAACTTAGAACTAAATGAAGATAGAAATTGTAAAATGCGAAAAGATGCCTTTTCTCATTGCAGATGGCTTTCCTGATCAACAATAGCTGCTATAAGAGTTGCACGATGTTAATCTCTCCCCCCCCCCCCCCCTCCAAAAAAAAAATGCTCCTTTAGAATGATAAATCAAAAGAATTTTCACTTCATCAGATAATAGATAAAAAGCAAGCTGCAATAAAATACCACTGAAAGTTATACAGCATACTTGCAATTCAAAACTTCTCCAGAGCTAGAATACCCCAGATTGCTTAGTATCACTATACAACCACCATCAAGCCTCTCACACATGCGAGCAACATCTACTTTCTTTACTTCACCCGATGCCCCATAATCAACACCTTCGACAACTCCTCTTCTCTGCAAAAGGGTTTAAAAAGATTACAATAAGCAAAAACAGAAGATGTCTAACAGCGAACTACATACTACATACAAAAAACATGCTTTTACAGGGCACCCATTATCACTACATGTAAGTACGCAAGGAAAAAATGATATATTCTCACTATATGATTTACAAGGGTATAGTCATAGTTTCGAAGAGAAGAACATAAATCTACATAAAAGCATAACCCAAATCCAAATGTTATATAAAAAACAGGAACATTCTAACCTTGGCTGCAAGGAAGTTACCACCTGAAACACTGACACCAACTTCATGCAAACGGCTAGTATCTCCATGTCTACGAATATTAAATATGGAAGGTCCAGGTGAAAGTTTTGCTTCTATGGTTAGACGAATCCCTCCTGCCGCTTTCATTGCAGCATCTAATGATTCAGAGTCTGTTATTCTATAGCTGCCAACATACTTGGGTTCACGCCCTGTAATGTTTCATATTTAATCTTAAATGTTACAACCTACTTATGTAAACCAAAAAAAAAAATAAAAAAATCTAATCATAGTGAAAGCGAGAGATAAAGACTGGAATATTGAACATAAATATGCGCTGAAATTCAGCAGAAAAATGTTTCTAAAATGAGAAATGAAGAACATGAAATGTTTTCCTTTTTTTTATTGGATCACCTTTCTCAGCCAAAAGCTTGTCGATCATCACGTGAGTTCCTGGAACAAGAACAAATCTGATCCCCAGGTGATGCAAAAAACGCAATATCCTGCAAATAAAAAGAAAAAGAAAAAAACAATTTAAACCCTTGATCGTAAATAAGATCTAGAAGTTTTTAAAATTTCTTTTCTTGATTTAGTATTTGCCTTTAAAATGACGTCTAAGAAGGGGGAAGCAACAATTTCGCCGGAAATAATAACAACAAAAGTGCCGCCACGATGGGCCCACAGGTAAGGCCAAGCCTCACTGAACCACCGCACGAACTGCTTATCGTCGACGGAGTTGTAAGTCTCGTCAACGCTATCGTCTTCGTTAATTATGTCGCGCTTAACTGACTCACCTCGTTTAGGCCTGGGTTTGTGTTTAAGAGACTGAGTCTGAAACTTCAATTGGGGCTTTAATCTCACGACGCTGTTTCCGAAGCCATGACAGTATGAAAAAAGTTCGTTTCCTGCGGAGGAGAAGGGGGGTACGTGAGCCGTTGAAAATGAAGCAGCCATGCGTCGTGACTCTAACCATGAAATTTCAGTTATTTATTATATATTGCATGCATTAAACGGGAAAGGATCGGATGAAACGGTTACGCCACGTCATTCATATCCCTTAATGACATGTTGGCTAATTTTTACATGTCATTTACACCTCACTTGATTAGATTTTACACCTCATTTAATGACATGTCTCATTTACACATCATTTAATTAGATTTTTTAATCACAAAATCTCTAAAATCCCAATTAAAAATTATTCAACCCTAATAACAATTCTATCTTCTCCTCTCTGCGTTAACGTCTCTGATTTTCAAACCAAGGACCAGTATCTCTTTGGGAAGATCGATATGAACATTAAGCTGGTCCCAGGCAACTCTGCTGGCACTGTTACCACTTATTATGTAAGTTTTATCATCATACTTGTCTCTTATTTATGTTAGAACTGTGTTGATATGTGGGGTGACAATTGCAGCTTCGCTCGGAAGGGTCGACATGGGATGAAATCGATTTCGAATTCTTGGGGAACCTAAGCGGAGACCCATACATAGTCCACACCAATGTATATACACAAGGCAAAGGTGATAAAGAACAGCAGTTCTACCTTTGGTTCGATCCTACCAAAGACTTCCATACCTACTCCCTTCTTTGGAACCCTCAACGTATTATGTATGTCTTCTTTTACAACCCCATTTTTCTAAAAACGTTTCGATTTCGATTATTTTCATTTGTTTAATTGTGATTCTTTTGAATGTTTACAGCTTCTCTGTTGATGGGACACCAATTAGAGAGTTCAAGAACTTGGAATCAAAGGGAGTTGCGTTCCCAAAAAGCCAGCCAATGAGAGTGTATTCGAGTCTTTGGAACGCCGATGATTGGGCCACTCGAGGTGGTCTTGTTAAGACGGATCGGAGCCAAGCTCCTTTCACTGCTTCTTACAGGACTTTCAAAGCTGATGCATGTGTCTGGTCTTCCGGTAAATCATCATGTTCCTCCACCTCACCCTCCCAAAATTCATGGCTGTCGCAAGAACTGGATATAACGAGCCAACAAAGGCTCAAATGGGTTCAGAAAAATTATATGATTTACAATTACTGCACCGACACCAAGCGGTTTCCTATGGATTTGGCTTTAATCTTGGACTTAGTCTTTACATCAATTTTTCCTTATGATAACCCTTGTATAATTTTTCCATGTGTGAGATCATAATAGTTAATTGAACTTGACATGTTTGTACGGGATTCTGAAGCTTCAATTACTGTTTTGCTGCTTCAATTACTCTTCTTATGCTTGCTAGAGCAACTCGGTCCACAGCTCTTATACTCGATTTTCGTCAGCGTTTGCATGATGGAAGACTTTGGCAATTACGTGTTGATATTGTGCATATTTAGTTAAGCTTCGATTTTTGCTATTCTGTTCAACAATCGATTTAATATAGCAACTAATTGGTTATTGTGGATGTTTCACTTGCTTAGCAATAAATTTGTGCGGATTTTAAGTTGATTGAGATGAGGTTCAAGGTTTAGTCTCTATATTTGTAAATCTTTCCTCCTTTCCCCATTGCAATTTAATTATTCAATTGTATAAAAAAAATAATTGGTTATTATCAAAGTAACATGATCTTTGTTTTGATAACCGATGGAAAATAGAACAAATAATCTAAAATTAATATTTTCAATTATTTATAAGCGCCTTTGATAATCCAACATAAAAAAGCAAGATAGAATGAAAAATACATCGAATTACCAAAATAATATACTTATAAAAATATTGATTGAACTTATTCCACAATAAATAATAACTAAAACAAAATACAAGATAACACTATAAAAACCATATAATAGTATTATTCTCAAAACATTATGAAAGAATTACAAATAATAATAAAATTGAAGTATTTCTCATGAATTATCATCAGTTTTTTTGAGATTCTAAACCATTTGAGAAATGTTCCTGCATTAAAAGTTTTATATGATTAGATAAACCTTTGAATTATATATATATAATAATTTGTGACAATATAAGTAAAAACATATTACTTGAGTCTTGAATAGCGATGGATCATTCTCTTCCAGCAATTTAGTATAACTCATGTTAGATGAAGAATTGAACCTCCAATTTGAAGAAAAATCCTACATAAAAATATTTTTACAATACATGTACTTAAATATTTACGACTTTTGACATTTAAAAAGAATAATGCATTCAATTAATACCTGTAGAGGATGAAAAAAGTGATTATGGTAGTTTGGAGTCATTAACATTGGGATTTGATGATATAAAGAATAACCATGAGTTTGAGACTCCATTGGGAGAGGCACTACTGGAGAACCTTCGTGCATAAGTGATTTCGTTTTGTTTCCCTTAGTCAAAATAAAAATTATTTGTTAAATTCAAGACATAAATTAATTAAATAACATAACAAATATATGCAAATATAATAATAAAGGAAAGCATACTCACTTGATATTTTCTCCTTATCTTTTGAAACTTGAGAGAGCATTGCCTTCTTTGTTTTTTTCTTTTGATTTGTCTTGAATTGGCTTTTCATTCGAGAATTTCTTGAACCCTTTATTTTGACACATACAGGATCAAACATTAATTTTTCACTTGATCTCCCATTGCCATCACTGATAGCATCTTGAAAAGATGTATGCTTTGAAATTTTCGAATCATTAGCTTCTTGCATAGTTGCCATCTCCTTTTCAACTAAGTGCAATGCCTCAAATAGTTTTTCTTTGACAATTTGAGTACACTTAGAAGTCAATGAACCTTTGTCAAAAAGGTTGTAACCGATATGATTCAACTCACTGAGGCGCAATAAACAACTAGATTTTTCTTCATGTGCTGATGAGTCTCTAAAATCACTTGCCAACGACTTTGCTTTTTTGATCCATCTCCTAAGTATATATTTTTCGGGTATCTCTTTAATGTTGTTCATAAGAAAAACCCGTAAAGCATGACGACAAAGTAATCCAAGACTTTCAAACATATTACAACTACATGAGACAGTGCTATTCGGAACATCAAACTCCACACAGTAAATTCTTTCACGTCCATCTTCAGTCACATGATATAAAGAATTACTAAATTCTGGTCCACTTGCATTGAATAGAAAAACATAGGGTCTTCAGCTTGCTTATGTTTGAAAAAATTGATAATACTCTATGCATCCCCTGCTTCAATCAGTTTCTCTCTTTCAATTCGCAAGAAATTATGACAATCTTGTTTGGTAAATGTAATATTTTCAAACCCAATCTCCTTCCTGAGAAACGAATATGAACTTGTTTGTTTAATTCCTGCAGCAACCATTGAACGAATAACATCTCCATGTCCTTCCAAAATTTTTCTTCCTGATCTTAAATTAATTCTTTCTTCTGAAGTTGCTAAGTGGTGATTATGATAATCATTAAAGTAAGAAACAACCCAAACACCTTTTTCTATTGTAAAACGAATCTTAGCTTGACAACCTGTCCTTGTCTCTAAACGATTAAATTTTTTCACTTTGGCAATATCTTCGTGTTCATGATACCCAGATTTTGAGCATAAAAAATCATGTTGTCTTATAGGTTCAGTCATACTTCGTCTCTTATTTCCTCTTCGAATACTAAACTCCTTACTCAAAGCAAACTGATTATAAAGATTATAAGCCTCTTCTTCGGAATGCACTTTCAGTCCCACTTTTATTTCTTCAATAGAATTATCTTGTTTCCCGACAAGATGAACTATTTCATCTTGATTTGTCTCCATAAATGAAAATTATAAATTAATAAAACCTGAGAATAAATTTTAATATATAATAAAAATTCATGATAATACAAGAAATCGTAAAAAAACTTAAAAGAACAATTCAAATCTAATAAAAACACTGCTCAAAAATAATATAATTTTCTGCTCAAGAATAGTTTAAACTATTCATTTAATTATTAGGAACTAGCATTGACTTTCTTGCTTTCCTATCTATTTTAGCATAATAAAAAAAAACAAAAAAAACCTCACTGAAAACAAAAATGAGTTTATGCAAACGAATAGAAAATGAATAAATGAATATACAGAGACGAAGTAGTAAAATTCATCAAACTGGTGAGACAAACTAAAAACGGATTCCCTTTGCATCAAGAAGAAACCCTTCACTGAAAGTTGATACAATACTACCATAGAAAGATCATTATCACCCTACATATTCTAGCCATCAGAATTCTATTCAAAAACCCAAATAAAATATAAAATAAAATCAACCAATAAAATCCTTCAACAAATGGACCTTGTATCATGAAATTCAAATACGCCAACAACAACATAGCGCATATACTTCATGATAGTTAGAACAAAACTGTAAGTTTATATACAAGAATTAAATTCAAGTTACCAAACAAAGAAACGATAGCCATCTTGGTCGTTGCAGCCATCTTATCTATAATTGTAAGTGCTAGTCGATAATTTTAACTTTCATAAAACATGAAAATAATTCATAATTCATATTGTATGAATTCTCTCTAAAGCAGTTATAAGTTTAATATAACTAGGACCACCTGGTTAGAATTAAATTGTGAACTTGCATAAATATAATGCTACTTTTTCTTTTTGTATAATTCAGTGTTACCTTGAACGTATTGATTGTAGCCTTATAAAGAGAGTTTTAGTTTCAAGCTAATGCTGCTTATGGTGGACTAAAAGGATAAATAATTAACAGATTTCGAAGCTTCTAAATTAGAGATTTAAAAGCACACCCACAAATGATGAGGAACCAATGCCCAGTCTCTACTGATGAGTTGCAGTTTGCCTTTTAAAACTTCACAAATTAAAAAGGAAAATGTTAATTTGTAATTCATTTTTCCTTTTTTTCCCAAAAGAAATTATCAAATACTGCTGGTTATCAATGTAATTTAGAATCCCTTTACAAAAGAATCTTGTTCAGTATAAAACAACTAAATGATCTCCACTGTATGTTTTGAATCTATTTTATTTGATTTTTAGATGCTGGTAAGTCTACAACTGGAGGCTAGATACTCTTCCTCATTGGTCAGGTCGATGACCGTACAATCAAGCAAAACGTAAAACAACCAAGTTTGAGTGTTAACATTCAGCGACTGAAGTGTTCATTCCAAGCTCGTATATTACTGGTTTCATTCTACGTACTAACTGAATCCAACGACATGCAAGATCAGGGACCGGAAATTCAACCTAGAAACAACTATATAGCAAAATGAAAAAAAAAACTCACCTGTAAAATAAATTGTAGCAGCCACGCAGAAAAACCAAAGCAAATCAACAGCAAAACAGCTGCTGAAAAAAATAGCAGCAGGGCAGATATGTGAAGCAGAGTAATTGAAGCAGAATAATAGCAACAGGGCAGAGACGTTAACAGCAGGGCAGAGACGTTGCAGAGATGTTAGCAGTAAGGCAGAGAGGTGAAGATAGAATTGTTATTAGGGCTGAATAATTTTTAATTGGAATTTTAAGGATTTGTGATTAAAAAATCTAATTAAATGATGTGTAAATGAGACATGTCATTAAATTAGGTGTAAAATCTAATCAAGTGAGGTGTAAATGACATGTAAAAATTAGCTGAAGTGTCATTAATTGATGGGGAAGGGATATGGATGACGTGGCGTAACTGTTTCATCCAATCCTTTCTCTAAACTTTACTCGCAGTAACGATATATAAACTACTATTTATTCCACTCACGCTATGAGTAAAAATTATATTTTTAATAATTAAATTTTATTAAAAACCTAAAATATATATAAATTAATTAAAAAATTTATGTAATAAATATATTTATTAAATTTATTAATATTTTAACTACCTAAAAGTTAAATATTATTATGCATAATATTCTAGATTTAAATTTTATCATGATCAACTTTTTATTGATTTGATATATTTAAAAATAATAATTTATAAAAATAATTTAATTTATTCATCAAAATATAATTTAATAATTTCATATTTGAGTTGGTAGCCTAATGACTTATGACATCATATTAATAAAATATAAAAATTAACTATAAACCTGATTTTTTTTCTTTTTCATTTGCACATAGGAGGTGTGACTAGACTTGATCATGAGTCAGGCCACCCGGCCCAGCCTGAAGGCCCGCCCGAAATGTGGGAGGGTTTGAGTAAAAATATAGGCCTGAAAAATGGGTTTGGACAAAAAAAAAAGACCCGTTTAAAAAAAGAGTCGGGCCTTGGGTAAGGCATTTTTGGCCCGGCCCCGGCCCGTATTCACTAATGGATAATTTTTTTCTTTTTTTTAATATTATTTTCTCCCTATTTTGCTACTATTTTACTATTATGTTGCTATTATTTTGTTGTTATTGTTTGGATATTGTATAAAGCTTATTTTATTGTTAATTTTGTTATTATTTTAAAGACATTTGTTAATTTTGTTATTATTTTAGAGATATTTGTTTGTTAAGTTGCATTTATCTTAGTGTTATTTAAGTATACATATTTTTTAAAATTATTTATTTTGATTTTTTAGTATTTTTGATGTATTATATATATTTTAAAATTATATAAAAAATAATACAAAAATTAATATGGGCGAACCGGATCGGGTCTAAATTTTAATACTTTTATTCGAGTCGGGCTTGGGCAAAATTTCAGGCCCATTTTTTGAGTCGGACCCGAGCTTAATAAATTGACCTGAATATTTAGTTGAACCCGACCCGGCCCATGCACACCTCCAAGTGTGACAAGTCTCTTGTCCCGGCTCCAATTAATACCAATTAGGTAGTAGGCATCGAGGACGTTGATGACCCAATAGGACTTGGGTTACTGAAAAGGCCTTTGCGTTATAACTTATGAAGGTCTAAGTGATTGCAACATGAATCTAAATATATTTAAGACTAAATTTGATCTGGTCAATTTTCAAATTCGATATGGTGTAGATCAACAAGCTAAACTGATAATCATCCTATTTACCTTTTGCTTATAGCCGAAGGATTGTAAGTATTTGTAGGATATGTAGAGGTTTGAGCGGAAAATTGAGTTCAGTTTGTGTTTTTCTATCATGAGCTCACTTGGTGATACAATAGTGTGGCTGTAACAATTTGTAAGGGAGTTGGGCTTTAAATCATCTATTGTATTTGAGAATTTAGTGGACACTCTTCTCCGAAAGATTTTATAAATGTAAATTAAGTTTGAACTACATTATCAATTTATGTTTGAAATTTTCATTCTTTTTGTATTTATTTATTAGTGTACTAATAAATGTGCCCACATCACTTTTTACACTTCACTATGATTTTTAAGCATTCATTTGATTTATGAGTTCTCTTTAGTTAAATGCAAAACGATGTTTTATAATATAATATCCTTTTTTTTATTTTGAAAAATAATCTCATTAAATCATATATGCTCTTTTTGATACAATATCTAGAACTACTCATAGCCCCTCTCCAACCCTTAAATAGGAGGATAATACGCTTCAACGCACTTGAACTCACGTCCTCCTGCATTGGCAATCTAAATTTTACTTGTTCAATACCATAACTAAACAAAATAAAATATATCTATTACATTCTTTTCAATCTACCTACCAAACATTGGATTATTTACTTATATTAGTACATTAGCTTTTACTAATGTTAATACATATGTATTGAGTACACTTTTCCTTATGTTATTACACCAGTAACCAAATGAGGTGTTTTGAATTTAAAGATATATGATGGAAAAGATTTGATAGCAATACTAAAAAAATGGGTTCTCCTTTGCCGTACTTTTCTGCCTCGTTGGAATGACCAGGGTCCACGGCCCCTAAAGGCCTCGAGAGGGCCACAAAGAAAGTCAAGAATAAATCCCCTGATGGTCCAAAACCAAAGGATGTGGTAATGGAAGATGGCCTCCCAAAGGTTTCATGGCGAGACAAACTTGTAGGGAATGTAAAGGATATGGGGTTAGAAGATGAAGTGCTTGTAGAGTCAGAACTTGAAATTGGGGAGGATGACTACACAATTAGTACCGAAGGTGAGTATCCTGAGGTAAATTTTTTCGAGCATATTAATGAATGGATTGATAGGAGCATGGCTAAGACAGTTGTAGTACGTCTCTTTGGAAAAAAAGTATTGGCTTCAAAGCTCTAGTAGGTCGTCTATAATCTTTTTAGGGTTTAACTGGGAGATTCCAAGTGGTTGATCTTGATAACAATTTTTCCTGGTTAAACTTAGTAATAAAAAGGACTATGATAATACTCTAATGGGAGGTCCATGAATGATTTATGGACATTATCTTTTGATACAACCATGGAGTCGAGATTTCACAACAAGTGAAAGTTATCCTTCGAAGATGGTGGTCTAAGTAAGGTTTCCTTAACTCTCATATCGATACTATACTAAAGGTTTATTGAGAATCATCTCCAAAGTGCTTGGAAAGATTACAAAAGTTTATTATAACATGAAAGAAGCGAAGAGGGGTCGCTTTGCTCGCCTGATGGTAGTGGTTGATCTAAAAAAACCTTTAATTTCTTGTGTTGGTATTGATGGTCATGTTCAATATGTGGAGTACGATGGCTTGCTTGTCATCTATTATGAGTGTGGCTGTTATAGACACACTAAGGAAAGTTATCTGAAATAGCAAGAGACTGATAAAAAGATGGACTCGATGGAACCAATAGTGGTATTGACTATTGATACTGTGACAGTTACAACCGTGGGTTTTGCAAAGGATCCAATTTCTCTATACAGACCTTGGATACAAGCTCCAACCCGTAAACAAAAACTAAATATTTCAGGAAAGTCCACTATGAAAGGAAAACAAGATTAACCACTAGTTGATGGATTGAGCAAATCGTGCTTCCAAATATTAGAAGATAATGGTGATGAGAATGAAACTGAATATTCTCAAATGAAAAATAAGGAAGCTATGTAATATCCTAAAACAGGGGCTGTGTGTTTGAAGCTTATAGTAGGTGTTAATAGGCCTTAAGAATTGTTTTCATGTGTTTTAGGGGTTATTAAAGCTCGTGGAGAAAAAGGGACTATTTTGGAAATTTTGAAAATTAGGGGTTAAAAGAAAAAAAAAGTTAGAGGGAGGCCTTAAGTAAAACTTTGGTAAGATTGAGGCATATAAAATGCCTTGGCCGAGTGGCTTCTATGCACCACTTAAGGGTCAGCGCCAAAACAGGTCACTGGTTCGAGTCTTAGGCGCAGCAAAAAGCATTTTATTTTATTTTTTTTTGAATAAAGGGAATCCAACGGAAAAAGGGTTTAAAAGAAAATCTGATAAGATTATTGCATGAAATTTCGAAGTGGCCGAGTGGCCAAGGGCTTTGCGTGAGAACTAAGGCCCAGAGGACTCGTGTTCGAATCCTCGGGATCGCGCATGAGGCGCTTTATTTTTACTTTTAGCGCTAAAAGTATAAGGAGCCATGGAAGTAAGGTTTAAAAGAAATATTCGATGGGATATAGTATGAAATAAGTGTCTGGCAGAGTGGCTGAAGCTTGGAGATGCTTTCTCCAGGTCTCGGGTTCGAGACCTGGGGGCAGCAGGCATTGGTTTTTTTTTTTTTTTTGATAACATGAAAAGGCTGCATGGGCATTAAATGCCTGCAGCAAGCATGCACGCATGCAGCTTAAAAGTTGCTGCTTATGGTTTTATTTTATTTCTTTTTTATAAAAGAACATAGAGCATTATTTTATTATTCTCAAAAGCTGCATAAATATTCTATAGTTTAAATATTGTTTGTTATTATTATTTTTTTTATATGAGAATATTGAGAATGGTGATGGTTTATTAATTTTTAATGTATAGGAATGGGGAGGCATGGAATATATAATTTGTTAGTTTAAGAAGGGTGATGGAAAATAGAATAAACAATGGTAATTTATCAAAAAGAGAGGAAAATGGCCGGCCTTTTCATAGCAAGCATGGCTAGCACTCTTGATTTTGGTTTTTGTCATTTTTCTTTGCATTTGGAAAAAGGATCGTTGAAGCATAGGAAGGGAGTTGACCGGCCATGTTTTTGGCAAGGAGGCATGGCCGAATTTTCAAAACTTCAATTCCTTTTCTTTTGTGTCTTGACCGAAGTCGAAGGGAGAGCATGGAGTAGATATCTTTCTCTTCTCTACTTCGTAAATGGCCTAATGTTGAACTCTTGAAGGACCTTCAATGCACCCAACCTCCCTTTGAGAGCATGGCCGAGTAGAATATCTCTCTAGGGGCTATCCTATTTAGTTTTCTGAAAGCAAGAAGATACCAAAACTTTTGGTTTTGTTTCCTTCTTTTCTCAAGCCATTCATGACCAAAATAGAGAATTAGGGGAGTCAAATTCGGTTTTAAAGGAGTTAGGAAGCTCTCGGCTAGTTTATGTGCTTGTGTGGGTTCCTTTCATTGTGGCTAGCCGAGTACGATAGGCAATATTGCCGAATCCTTATTGAAGAAGGTGCCTTCGACTACATCCTTTTAAGTCTCCCTAAGCAAAAGTTTGTAAGTATCCCTATTAAATAGTTAGTTTCTTCTCCTTTTCTTTTGCATGCCGAAATAAAGGCAAGACTTTGATTCAAAGAATAGCCGAACATGCTAAAGGCTATATTGATGTATTTTTATGGTGGTAGTGTTAAGGAGCTTTTAAAAGAACTTACGGTTTTGGCTATTCAAAGGATTGGATATCTCCAAGAGCTTTCATTCTCGATTTTGTTTAGCAAGGAGGGTGGCCTTGCCTTGTTTTCTTCTTCTCCCTTCTTGTCTTGGCCGAATATTTCTTTTACGATGGAGGAACCATAGCCGAATCTAGTTTTGAAAGATGCTATCAACTACGTATTTGAGAGCTCTTCAATTGTTTTGGTAAGTATTTCTTTAAGTGATGACCGAATGTGTAATATGGTTCCTAGGGACAAGTCAACATAAGTAAATGTAGATTCGGCCAAGGGCCACTTTATCTAGATATTTGATTAAACTGTTTTAATATATATAGGGTTTTCGACTGCTCAAAGATCTAGTATCAGTTCTCGGGTGTTAGTGAGGTAAGTGGCAAATAGCGTTCGGCCTTAGGCCATTTTGGGTACAAACGGTTGACCGATTCTATCTATGGCTTTTAGGGGCAAAATCATCAGGTATAAAGGAAGCTTCCGAGATTTCGGCTCGTGGGTAAGAATAATTAGTGATTATAATCTAGATTTGGTGTTTTTAAATTTTGATGTTATCAGTTAATCGCTTGGTTCTGATTAAGATATCATTAAGGGACATGGATGCCGGTCAAGAAGGAAAAGAGAAGGTCCCTATTCCGAAGTTTAAGAAACTATCTGTCTCGGTGGTGCGAGATTGGCCACCGGGGTGTGGGCCAGCCTCTGAGCAACAACGTAGGCAAATAGCCGTAGTATCGCTTGAAGATAGCTTCGGATTTGAGGGCATAACGTTGTTCGTGATCAGGTGCGTAGTTATCGCACTGTGCTCTTGCTTGTTCATGTATGCTATTGTAAATATACATGTGGTGCATGTTAGCCGAAATAAGGACTAAGATGTTGGATACCCAAGGTGGGTGATCGTTCGATCAGGTGTGTAAGCTCTTACACACTTTATTAGTATAAATTGTTATTTTGATGATATTTATAACCTCTCATGTAGTAATTTTGCCTTGTGGGCATGAGCTTGGTTTTCGGGTAAGCCCCCTATTACTCGATTTATGATATATCTTGTGTGTGCCATCATATGCTGTTAAATGCTATGCTATATACAAATACATGATATACGGGATCATGATACTTGACATGTGAGCATGATGATGTGGGATAAATGAGTGGAGGGGGCAGTGATATTCGTGTCGACGGACACCAGTGTTTTGGTAACACATTGTGACTACGGTCACCAGAGGTTTGGTACCTCCAGAGGTTTGGCACCTCATAGCGTCTCGTCCTTGTGGCTTAGTACCACCGTGGGTTGGCCCCACATTTGAGATACGGGATCGATGCCAGTGATTTGGTATCACACGATGGGTTGGCCCCATCATTTGATTGTGACTTCGGGTCACCAGTGGTTTGGCACCACCAGTGGTTTGGCACCACACGTATTGACGGATATCGTGACTTTAAGTCACCAGTGGTTTGGCACCACCAGTGGTTTGGTACTACACGGGGTAGAAAAAGGAGTATGGATGGCTAGGTTGGGCTTCATAATTGCATATTCATGTATATGTTTGTTCTGTGGATATGGGCTAAGCCCGTATGTGGGGACATGTGTATTAATTACGTACTGAGTCTTGGTGACTCACCCCTTTCCCTATCTTTTCAGGTGAGTCGATCGCGGAGACGGAGCCGGAGAGGACTCGAGGTGGCCATGCTTGTTCCTCGGTTTAGAACTCTTATTTCGTACCATTAAAGTTTACTAATTGCTAAATTCGATTGGGTTGTAATATGGCCGCTTATTATTTTATTTCTATTCGTATGATTAAGTAGTTTTTACCTTATTTCTAAACTGTTAAGCGAATCGGTAAAAGCATCGTTTTCAAAATTGATACTCGCACGCGTTTTCAAAGATGTTACCACCGGGTAGCAAAATTTTACCAAGTTATCAATAACCCCGATACTTCTAAAAATCTAAATGATCAAATGATTTCAAAGGAAAACAAAAAGTTTTCAACTCAATCGCGTTTATCAAACCAACCTATCTTAGTTTTGGCAAAACACCGTTTTTTACAAATTTAGCAATATTTTCAGATCTCCAAAATGTTAATCCGAATCTTTCAAACTCGTTTTTTTTACTCCGTGATATACCAGATCCGGTCGAGGCTTGTGGGCCGGGTTTGGGGTGTTACAAGTTGGTATCAGAGCCAGGTTCAAAACTTGGCTGTGGGGGGGGCCCAAGGCCCAAAAATGTTTTCTCGATAGTCTTTTGTAGGATATTATGAAAATGATCTGTTATAAACAGCATGGCACCAAGTCTCCGGCACCGATCCGCTCGGGTAAGTACCTCTGATTATTGAGGTGATATGAATATGTCTCTGTTTATGAGCATGAATATGACTCTCTGTATTAGAATAGGGAACTTGAACTGAACCTTTGTGTGATCGAAAGAACCACTTCTAAATACTTTATTTCATAAAATTGTTTGCGATTAATCAGTGGAACACATTTCCTATTGCATAAAACTTTGTAAGTCAGATTGCGCGATAAGAGATGAGTTCTAGAGGACGTGGTCGAGGCTTAATGGCCATTTCGGAACCCGTTAGATCGGGTCAAGGTTCTGATAATGAGGTACCACCTCCACCACCAGTCTTCGGCAATGAGCGGCAAGATCAGTCGGGGGATGATGCTGTATCTCAGGCAGTGCTGCGAGTTTAGAGATGGTGGCTCACGGTTCGGGATAGTATCACAGCTGAGGACCTCACTTGGGAGTATGTCAAGACGGCATACCAGAAGAAGTATGTCGGTACTCACTACATTGATGCTCAGAGGAAGGCGTTTTAGGGGCTGGTTCAAGGGAACAAATCCGTGGCAGAATACGAAGCGGAATTCCTAAGGTTAAGCCGATATGCTCGAGGGGTAGTTGCTACGGAGCATGAACGATGTGTCCAGTTCGAGGACGGATTAAGGGACGACCTAAGATTATTGATAGCTCCTCGTCAGGAACGGGAGTTCGCGGTGTTGGTCGAAAAAGCTAAGGTAGCTGAAGGGATTAAGGACTCGATGAGACAAAACAGAGATAAGAATAGGAACCAAGATAAGAGAAATTTTGGACCGTCTGAATCACCTGAGGGTCTTCAGAAAAGACCGAGGATTGAAAATTTTGCTCGTGTGACTAAGCCAGCTACGGGAAGCCGGAACTGTCCGTGTGCTCAGTGTGGAAGGTATCATGACGGCGGGTGTTGGAACCGGAATTGAAGATGTTTTAGGTGTAAAATTAAGTCTCACTTGATTAATGACTATCCTCAAGTGATGGAAAGGGCGCGAAATCGAGGACGTGGAACTTCAAGCTAAGATGCTAATGGTGTGGATGCGAGGCAACCGAGGATGTGATAGTAGGTGAGTTTCTTGTTATGGAATATCTTTTATTATCTGAGTTTTATAAGATCGGTTCATACTTGTACTATTAGTGAAGTGTTCGAGTTTTGGATGTGAACTTAGAAACTGTGCTTAGAAGGTAAGATAGTTCGTGGTTGTATGCTAGTGGAGTATGGAACCTTGAATACGAATCTCGGGATAATATTTAAGGAATGTGTTAATTTTATAGAATCAGAGTGCGCAGCATGAGCATGGTGCGGTGAATTGGAATGTACGGATGTTCGTTAGTAAGCAATTTCGAGGACGAAATTGTTTTAAGGGGGTATATTTGTAATATCCTAAAACAGGGGCTGTGTGTTTGAAGCTTATAGTAGGTGTTAATAGGCCTTAAGAATTGTTTTCTTGTGTTTTAGGGGTTATTAAAGCTCGTGGAGAAAAAGGGACTATTTTGGAAATTTTGAAAATTAGGGGTTAAAAGAAAAAAAAAGTTAGAGGGAGGCCTTAAGTAAAACTTTGGTAAGATTGAGGCATATAAAATGCCTTGGCCGAGTGGCTTCTATGCGCCACTTAAGGGTCAGCGCCAAAACAGGTCACTGGTTCGAGTCTTAGGCGCAGCAAAAAGCATTTTATTTTTTTTTTGAATAAAGGGAATCCAACGGAAAAATGGTTTAAAAGAAAATCTGATAAGATTATTGCATGAAATTTCGAAGTGGCCGAGTGGCCAAGGGCTTTGCGTGAGAACTAAGGCCCAGAGGACTCGTGTTCGAATCCTCGGGATCGCGCATGAGGCGCTTTATTTTTACTTTTAGCGCTAAAAGTATAAGGAGCCATGGAAGTAAGGTTTAAAAGAAATATTCGATGGGATATAGTATGAAATAAGTGTCTGGCAGAGTGGCTGAAGCTTGGAGATGCTTTCTCCAGGTCTCGGGTTCGAGACCTGGGGGCAGCAGGCATTGGTTTTTTTTTTTTTTTTGATAACATGAAAGGCTGCATGGGCATTAAATGCCTGCAGCAAGCATGCACGCATGCAGCTTAAAAGTTGCTGCTTATGGTTTTATTTATTTCTTTTTTATAAAAGAACATAGAGCATTATTTTATTATTCTCAAAAGCTGCATAAATATTCTATAGTTTAAATATTGTTTGTTATTATTATTTTTTTATATGAGAATATTGAGAATGGTGATGGTTTATTAATTTTTAATGTATAGGAATGGGGAGGCATGGAATATAATTTGTTAGTTTAAGAAGGGTGATGGAAAATAGAATAAACAATGGTAATTTATCAAAAAGAGAGGAAAATGGCCGGCCTTTTCATAGCAAGCATGGCTAGCACTCTTGATTTTGGTTTTTGTCATTTTTCTTTGCATTTGGAAAAAGGATCGTTGAAGCATAGGAAGGGAGTTGACCGGCCATGTTTTTGGCAAGGAGGCATGGCCGAATTTTCAAAACTTCAATTCCTTTTCTTTTTGTGTCTTGACCGAAGTCGAAGGGAGAGCATGGAGTAGATATCTTTCTCTTCTCTACTTCGTAAATGGCCTAATGTTGAACTCTTGAAGGACCTTCAATGCACCCAACCTCCCTTTGAGAGCATGGCCGAGTAGAATATCTCTCTAGGGGCTATCCTATTTAGTTTTCTGAAAGCAAGAAGATACCAAAACTTTTGGTTTTGTTTCCTTCTTTTCTCAAGCCATTCATGACCAAAATAGAGAATTAGGGGAGTCAAATTCGGTTTTAAAGGAGTTAGGAAGCTCTCGGCTAGTTTATGTGCTTGTGTGGGTTCCTTTCATTGTGGCTAGCCGAGTACGATAGGCAATATTGCCGAATCCTTATTGAAGAAGGTGCCTTCGACTACATCCTTTTAAGTCTCCCTAAGCAAAAGTTTGTAAGTATCCCTATTAAATAGTTAGTTTCTTCTCCTTTTCTTTTGCATGCCGAAATAAAGGCAAGACTTTGATTCAAAGAATAGCCGAACATGCTAAAGGCTATATTGATGTATTTTTATGGTGGTAGTGTTAAGGAGCTTTTAAAAGAACTTACGGTTTTGGCTATTCAAAGGATTGGATATCTCCAAGAGCTTTCATTCTCGATTTTGTTTAGCAAGGAGGGTGGCCTTGCCTTGTTTTCTTCTTCTCCCTTCTTGTCTTGGCCGAATATTTCTTTTACGATGGAGGAACCATAGCCGAATCTAGTTTTGAAAGATGCTATCAACTACGTATTTGAGAGCTCTTCAATTGTTTTGGTAAGTATTTCTTTAAGTGATGACCGAATGTGTAATATGGTTCCTAGGGACAAGTCAACATAAGTAAATGTAGATTCGGCCAAGGGCCACTTTATCTAGATATTTGATTAAACTGTTTTAATATATATAGGGTTTTCGACTGCTCAAAGATCTAGTATCAGTTCTCGGGTGTTAGTGAGGTAAGTGGCAAATAGCGTTCGGCCTTAGGCCATTTTGGGTACAAACGGTTGACCGATTCTATCTATGGCTTTTAGGGGCAAAATCATCAGGTATAAAGGAAGCTTCCGAGATTTCGGCTCGTGGGTAAGAATAATTAGTGATTATAATCTAGATTTGGTGTTTTTAAATTTTGATGTTATCAGTTAATCGCTTGGTTCTGATTAAGATATCATTAAGGGACATGGATGCCGGTCAAGAAGGAAAAGAGAAGGTCCCTATTCCGAAGTTTAAGAAACTATCTGTCTCGGTGGTGCGAGATTGGCCACCGGGGTGTGGGCCAGCCTCTGAGCAACAACGTAGGCAAATAGCCGTAGTATCGCTTGAAGATAGCTTCGGATTTGAGGGCATAACGTTGTTCGTGATCAGGTGCGTAGTTATCGCACTGTGCTCTTGCTTGTTCATGTATGCTATTGTAAATATACATGTGGTGCATGTTAGCCGAAATAAGGACTAAGATGTTGGATACCCAAGGTGGGTGATCGTTCGATCAGGTGTGTAAGCTCTTACACACTTTATTAGTATAAATTGTTATTTTGATGATATTTATAACCTCTCATGTAGTAATTTTGCCTTGTGGGCATGAGCTTGGTTTTCGGGTAAGCCCCCTATTACTCGATTTATGATATATCTTGTGTGTGCCATCATATGCTGTTAAATGCTATGCTATATACAAATACATGATATACGGGATCATGATACTTGACATGTGAGCATGATGATGTGGGATAAATGAGTGGAGGGGGCAGTGATATTCGTGTCGACGGACACCAGTATTTTGGTAACACATTGTGACTACGGTCACCAGAGGTTTGGTACCTCCAGAGGTTTGGCACCTCATAGCGTCTCGTCCCTGTGGCTTAGTACCACCGTGGGTTGGCCCCACATTTGAGATACGGGATCGACGCCAGTGATTTGGTATCACACGATGGGTTGGCCCCATCATTTGATTGTGACTTCGGGTCACCAGTGGTTTGGCACCACACGTATTGACGGATATCGTGACTTTAAGTCACCAGTGGTTTGGCACCACCAGTGGTTTGGTACCACACGGGGTAGAAAAAGGAGTATGGATGGCTAGGTTGGGCTTCATAATTGCATATTCATGTATATGTTTGTTCTGTGGATATGGGCTAAGCCCGTATGTGGGGACATGTGTATTAATTACGTACTGAGTCTTGGTGACTCACCCCTTTCCCTATCTTTTCAGGTGAGTCGATCGCGGAGACGGAGCCGGAGAGGACTCGAGGTGGCCATGCTTGTTCCTCGGTTTAGAACTCTTATTTCGTACCATTAAAGTTTACTAATTGCTAAATTCGATTGGGTTGTAATATGGCCGCTTATTATTTTATTTCTATTCGTATGATTAAGTAGTTTTTACCTTATTTCTAAACTGTTAAGCGAATCGGTAAAAGCATCGTTTTCAAAATTGATACTCGCACGCGTTTTCAAAGATGTTACCACCGGGTAGCAAAATTTTACCAAGTTATCAATAACCCCGATACTTCTAAAAATCTAAATGATCAAATGATTTCAAAGGAAAACAAAAAGTTTTCAACTCAATCGCGTTTATCAAACCAACCTATCTTAGTTTTGGCAAAACACCGTTTTTTACAAATTTAGCAATATTTTCAGATCTCCAAAATGTTAATCCGAATCTTTCAAACTCGTTTTTTTTACTCCGTGATATACCAGATCCGGTCGAGGCTTGTGGGCCGGGTTTGGGGTGTTACAAGCTAAATATTCTAAAATGAAAAATAAGGCCAATTTAAAAGGGAAAGAATCAAGGCAAGAGATTTTAAAGGGATCAAATTCTAAAGGGTTGGTGAAGGATTCACATGGAGGAAAAATTAATGGTAGGCCAATCACAAAGGCTAATGGAAAAAAGCCATAATCTACCCTTAAGAAAGATTAATCTAAGGAAGTGAGGGTAGGAGAAAGTAAGGGAAATGGGTCTCGAATCCCACTTGGTTTCAATCCAATCATTGTTAGAGCTACCACCTTACTAGAATCAAATCACACAGCTGTGATCATTAAGGACTGTAATAACCAATTTTAGCCCGGGCCTGTTACAAAACCAACTAAGGGCCAAAATTAATAAACCAATTACCAAAACCACCTAACTACCCAAACCATTATACAACCAAATTCCAGCCCAATTATTAAATCCAAAATTTACCTAGCCCAAAACAATAAGCCCAAAACTAAAAAAAAAAAAGAAGAATAAGAAAACCCTAACCCCTAATGTTGCCGCCGCTCTCCACTTGCCTGCCACTACCTGCTCCACCACTTTCCCACATGCTACTACTCCACTTGCCTGCCACTACCTGCTCCACCACTTCCCCACTCGCAACTCCACTTGCGCCGCTCGTCCACCTACGGAGAGAAGAAGGAGACAAAGACAAAGCAAGAAAACAGACAATAATGGTAGAAAACGGAAAGCTATTGTATTTTTTATTTCTACTTTTTCTTCAATTTCGGTTATAAAAACCGATGGAAACGATGTAAGAAGGGATCCTTTTGGAGGAATACAACACAAGAGTTTCAAAACCACAACAAAACAACAGAAATAAGATTTTTTTTTGAGTAAAAAAAAAACAAGCAAAAACATCAACAATATTCGAAGGAAAGGAAGACTAATATTGTGTTAAGGTTTTATTTTTATTATTCCTAATCCTTTTATTTCATTTATTTATTTATTTATTTTTATTTAAATACATATACATATACACATATATATTTTAAAAGAAAAAAAACAAAAATTTTTACCTTTTCCGACCATCGTGCGGGGTGGCCGGCGGCGGTGCCGGCGACGGTGGCGTGGCGGTGGCGACGTCGGAACCTCGCCGGATTCCAGCCCTTGCAAAGAAAAAAACTGAGGGTGAGAAGTTTTTTTTAAGAAAGTGATGGAATGAATTTTTTTAGGAATTTTGGGCCTTATATAGCCTCCCAAAACGACGTCGTTTTGGGGCTGGCCTTAAACACCCAAAACGACGTCGTTTTGCTTCCAACCCGTTTTTGACCCGACCCGCTAGGGAGGATCTGCGTGTTTTTTTATTAATGGGTTTATTGCGCTTTTGGTCCTCCCGCTTTTTCTTGGTTTTGCGATTAAGTTTCTGGTATTTTTTAATTTGGCCCAACAATTTGTTTAGGATTTCAATTGGGTCCACCTGGTGCTATGCATTTTGGAAAAAGGGGTTATTGTCCATTTTGGTCCCTCTCCTTTCACGCGCATTTCGAATAGGCCCTTTCCCCTTTTATTTTATTTCGAATTGACCCCAAACTTTCGTTTTAAATACAATTTGATCCTTTTCTAGTTATTTTGCAATCTTTTAGTCCTTTTATCATTATATTATTATTTTTATTACCATTATTATATTTTTTAATGTACATATTTTATTGTTATTTTATTTAACTATTATTATTATTGTTACTATTATTATTATTATTATTATTATTATTATTATTATTTTGTTATTATTATTTGTATCACTATTACTATTATTATTACTATTACTATATTTATATTATTATGTTGTACATATTTTGTATCACTATTATTATTATTATTATATTTACTATTACTATTATTATTATTACTATATATTATTATATTGTACATATTTTGTATCATTATTATTATTTTATTATTATTACTATACAATTATTATTATTATTATTATTATTATTATTATTATTATTATTATATTTACTATTATCTCTATCGTTACTAACATCTTTTAGTTTTTATTTATCGTTATTATTTTAATGTTATCTTTTTGTTTTTATTATTGCATCTTTTATTATTATATTTTGTTATTTCTCGTTCTCGTCATTTCATGTAGATCGACAGTTTTAAACCGCAACTCGACATTTTATTTTATTTTTTTTTGTTTCTTTAAAATTCATAAAAAAAGGGTTTCACAAAGGTAATATTCATGCGTTTGGAAATTCGAAGAAATTGTGCCCAATCGTGCTGGGTGTGATTTTTTGCTTGACTAAATAAACGGATATCATTCCAAATCTTGTTCATATTTTTAAATAAGGTAATATTTGTGAGTTTGGAAATTCAAAGAGATCGTGCCCAATCGTGCTGGGTGTGTTCTTTTTGTTTGACCAAATGAACGAATATCCTTTCGAAATTTAAATGTATGTGCTTGGAGAATTTTGGGGATGATTTTGAATTCGAGGACTCAGATTATCGTATCCAATCCTGCTGGATGTGAGACTCTACTCTTTTGAAATAAGGGAAACTCAATATTCAATCAAGTTGTTTAAAAATCATAAAAAAAAACGAAATTTCAAAATCATTTCAAACTTTTCGACATTAGGACATTGATTAATCAATTTGGTACCAATTTTGGGCGTTGCGAGGGTGCTAATCCTTCCTCGCACGTAACCGACTCTCGAACCTATTTTCTCGAATATTCGTAGACCAAAAGTACCGTTTTAGTAAACCGAAACGTTTTATTAAAACAAAGGTGATCCGATCACACCTAATAAAAGGTCGGTGGCGACTCCCATTTTTATTCTTTTTCAAAACCCAAGTCTGATTCCCACCTTTTCCAAAAAGGATGGTTTCGACAGCTTGGCGACTCCACTGGGGACTAAAGAGAGTCAGGCCGTAAATTGATTATTTTCTGTCCTTTTGTCGAAAATTTGGAACATTGTTTTGAAAAGTCATGTTTCTTTTGACGCGTTTGTTGGTGCTTCGATTACAATAAGGTTGAGTCTCATAGGATATTGCTGCATTCATATTTGCATGACCGTTGTGGTCACACCTTTTAAATGGGAGTAAGAAGCTACGCCTCCGTGAGGTTTTCACCTCCGCATGGGCTAGGGGACTGCTTCCGGAATACATCCGTACCTATGGTTCCGTGAGGTTTTCACCTCCGCATGGCCATAGGGAAATGTATTCCCCTAAACTGAACTTAATCTGTATGAGCCTATAATGGGTGAGGATTGAGGAATCTGCTGGTTCGGGTACCCTCTCTTTAGAACTAAACCGCATATAGAGAAACCTAGGAGCTTACCCTAGATAGAGCCAAGCTAAACCCCTAGTAGTCACCCGGATAGGTGTCCTGTGTTGCTTATTTCTCCTGCACTAACGTGTTTTCTTTTGTACTAACGTGTTTTCCTCTGTCTTGGTTGCATTGCATTGCATCATCATAGAAAGGAGGTGCTGATTAATATTCGATCGCTAAATAGAGGAGTTTGTCATAAGGAACTAAATTTCTTGATAAAATGGATTATAATACGGTGGCCCAAATATAGTCCAAATAAACAATGAAAGAAGGCTGATAGTCCACAGAAGAATACAAGACTTTGCTCGATGATTCAAACCAACAATGATTATTCAAGAGTCGTCACGTCTTGACTTTTTGGGTTAAGAAGCTTATGAACAAATAGGATAAGCAAGTGAACAGGTACGGCCCGAACCAAGCTACAAGGAGCTAGAAGAGGCATCTACGAAGAAAGTTCACAAGACATGGCCACGATATCCGGTCACGAAGGAAAAGATTGGTGTTTTGCTTGGACTATGAGGACAAAACCATATATGCAATCCGTTTTATGTAAAGAGCTTTATTTTCTAGAAAAGTTCTTCTAATGGAATTGAATTCATAATCAGCGCCTCTCTTTCTTTTTGCATTCATTCCGTGCATTGGCATTGCATTGCATCATCCTAGAAAGGAGGTGTTGATTCGCGTTTGATTGCTAAATAGAAGAATTTGTCATAAGAAAATGTGTTACTTGATAAAGTGGGTTATAATACGGTCGTCTGAACCTGGCCTAGGTAAACAACGAGACAAGACATTACTTGAAGATTCAAGCCGACAAGGATTGTTTGGAAGCCATCAGAAGATTATGAGCATCGAAGAGGGTAAGTGAGTGATGAGGTACGACCTAGATCAAGCAACAAAGAGCTAGAAGAGGCGTCCATTAAGAAAGTTCACGGGACATGACCATAACATCCGGATACGAAGAAGAGGGTTTGTTCGAAGATTCAAGCCGACAAGGATTGTTCGGGAGTCATCAGAAGATTATGAGCATCGAAGAGGGTAAGTGAGTGATGAGGAACAACCTAGATCAAGCAACAAAGAGCTAGAAGAGGCGGTACACGACCATAATATCTGGATACGAAGAAGAGGATTGGTGTTCACTGGATTATAAGGAGGAGGCCGTATATGCGGTCCATTTTACTAAAGAAACATATTTTCTAGACAAGTTCTTCTGATAGGAATTGAATTCATAATCAACTCATTTCTTTCTTTTTGCATTCATTCCATACATCTTGCATTGCATTTCATGCATCTGTATTACATCATATCACATGCATTAAAATTTGTAGTAAGACTCTAATTAGGTGAGATTATCTCAGGTAACCTAGAAGACATTGACCGAAGGTTGGAGAGATTTGAGCAAAGACAAATACTGATGCAAGAACAGTTAGCCAAAATTCAGCAGGATATGCGAGATCAAATGAGTATGATGCGCCGGTTAACCGAACTACTTGCCGAAAGACTTGAAAAAAGGAGTGGCCCAGTGGTCGGTAGTGCGGATGATGATGAACAAATCGTTTATTCCCCGAGGAATATCCCGACTCAACCACACACGCAGTCGCAGGGGGCACCCATCATTATTGGACCCCAATGTTAGACTAATATATCGGCACTGTTGAACTTCCCGATGAACTCATGCTTTCACCCTGAGGATGATCAATCCAAACCGATTGCTCAGGTAGGAACAAAGGAAGGGAGGAAGCAGACTTTGAAGACCCCGAAGAAGAAGGAAAAGGAAGTGGGTATTACAAGTAGGTATGACAAGGGTCATTTGGAGTCGATTATAGTAAACCAGCCAAAAATAACAGCTACCAGTTATCGGGTCTCCCAAAGACAAGAGCCTAATCCAAAATCGAACTCAGAAAAACCACGGTTCATGCTCATCCCGATCTCATATAGGGAAACATACAAAATGTTGTTTGACGCACACGTTGTAGCCCCTTTTCATCTAAAGCTATTATAGCCCCCATATCCTAAATGGTATGACCCGGGTGTTCAATGCGACTACCATGCGGGAGTAACGGGTCACTCGATAGAAAATTGCACTGCTTTTAAAAAGGTAGTTGAAAGGCTCATCAAGATGGGGATCTTGAAGCTCGATGATACACCTAGTTCAGAGAACCCATTACCCGACCATGCCATTAAAAGGGTAAAAATTGTGAGTACCATGATGAACGGGGGCATGAGATCAGAAGTGCATCAAGTCCGGGACTCTAGTGCAAAGCCTAATACTGGGGAATTGGAGCATTAATGACGTATCTGAGGAGTGAACCAAAGAATCGAAGTTTCCAAGACCTTGCATTTTTTGGGAGTGTTTTGAACAATGGGACTGTGGAAGGGATCTCTGTATTTTTAGAGCTAACTCGGAGTAATGTCCAAAATGCACCTATTGCTCTAAAGCCTAGGAGCAATAAGAATCTTTTTGTGAAATAGGCTTGTGTTCGGAATTGTCATTTCAATAAAATGCATCTTTCTAAGTAAATATTTTCATGCTTTACACTTTTTATTTTTCATTCATATCATACAAATAATCATTCTTAGAATCATTTATTCTTTGGATTTTCTGCCTTACACCCACAATGGGTCCCCAGATATCAATGACATGAGCGACGCTGTTACTGGCTCCCTTTCTGGTGAAATATGTGTCTAGAGGGATCGAAAGATTTTGGAGATGACAGAGTATGACTTACCTCCTGATTCGTCAAAGATGGTAGAACAAGATAAAAAAAATAGATACTACCTTATAAAGCGTCATTGTGAGCCTAGAGAAGAGAGAAAGGTGAATATCGAAGCCTAGCTCACCACAAAGACGAAGTGAGACATCATTGAGTTACTTCCAATTCAGGGATGTTTTCCCGTGACACGCCTGGGCTGCTGAAACGTGGGTATGCTGTTAAGGCTAAGGAGATCCTATAAGAGGTTCGTCAGGGCATTTAAAGATCACACGCTGATGATTTTACGATAGCCAAGCTAATCATGAATTTCAGATTCTGCCGGTCTATCATAGAAAGGGATCGCGTCAGTTATGCCGTAAATGCCAAATTTATGAAAACAAGATTCAGATGCCTCGACCTTATTTGTGTGAGGCATAGAGTGTATTGGGACGGTCTCAACGGAAGCGTTTAGCAAACATTAATTCGCTAAGAGGGTGGAAGTAGCTTCGTAGGCCAATATTGCAAAGTCAATGGTCATTAGAACAAAAAAGAGAGAAAGAAAGAATGGGGACAACAAAAATGTAGAAAGATTACATTTTATCGCACAATGTCAAAAGTTTGTGGTGTGTTCGAATGCCACATCATAGTGCAAAAAAAAAGGGAAAAAAAGAGGGCAACAAAACAAGGATTGTTAGGAAGATGACCTAGACTTGTAAAGATTGGCATATAGAAGTTATGTTCACCCTTTATGCTCTTTAAACGTCGGCCAAGACCTCTGCTGGGGCAACGCCTTCCTCATAAGATCTTGACTATTGAGGTCAAAATTCTCTCTTCTGGGGCACGAGTCGAGCCAAAATTAGACGAGGCAGAATGGATCCAATCCCGATGTGATCGAGTGAATTTGGAGAGAAAATGTTAAGGGCCATCCATCACGATCAGAGGATGCGGGCTCACAACAAAAAAGATTCATCCTGGAAAATTTCATGATAGGGCTTTGAGGAAGATTCTTTCCCATGCAAAAAGGACTTCAGTAGAAAGAAGATGCCAAATCGGGAAGGACCTTAGGCAGCAAAGAAGGCCTGTTCTAGGGAAGCATGGATATTGTCTGAGATAGATGGAAAGGACCTGCCTAATCAGGAGAATTAAAAAAAAACACAAAAAAAAAACAAAAAATGAAAAGAAAGAAAATGAAGAAAATGAGAGGCCAAAGTGAAAACCCGCAAAGGGCGCTTTGAGACCATAGGGGTTTTGAGTTGAAAACCTGAAAAGGGCAGCTCAAATTTTGATCAAAACGGGGGCATACAGTAGTCTTGCTACGCTTGAATTAACAATGAAGAAGTATGTTATGTCTTAGGGCATCGCCAAAATATTCCGGATCCCCTAAACACATATTGAGCTTAAAATGGTCCTCAAGAAGTTGGAACGAAGAAGCTCAGGCTGCGATATCTGGGGCACCTAGTTTCCATTTTACCCATTTTGAGTCAGCTATCGTTGCTTTTCCAAAAAAAAAAAAAACCTCTAAATAAACTTTCTTTTTCATGGCATTTCCTAGCTTTGATTAACTGGTTTGTTTCGAGCTGTGCTCTCAATAAATTTCTGTTCCGTCCATCATTATGATCTTGTTCGAGCATTTTTGCATTGAAATAACAATTTGTGGGCTAATAATACTTTCATAAAAGGAGTTTCCCATATTACTCTGGAAACCTCTAAACAATACAGGTGTCTGAAACATGATTATTGTTTAAGATTCACCAAGCTTAAGGGTTGGAAACATCTGGGTCCAAATTGAGGCTATCTTTTCAGATTTTTGTCAAAAATGGTGATTGAACAAAACAACAAGGTATTGCGTCAGTGATACAATCCTGACGAAAAATGGGCATTGTTAACCCAAGTGCAAAATTGGAATCATTCTCGAAAGGAAATGATATGCTGCATTCACACGAGCATCATGCATATACATCTGGTCGGGTCACCTAAAGAGCGATCAAAAGATGAAAGCTGATACAGATCCTGCACCTTTGAATAACAAGAGGGTGGGTTAAAGACGGAACAAATCCTATGTTTTGGAGTCCCGGTGGGATGAATGGAAGATATTCAAATCCTATACCCCTAGGTCACAATGAGATGAACCCTAAAGTTACAGTGGGGCAAATTTGTTGAGCAAGATATTTGTTTTCCTGGGTTTTCTATCATGAGTACCAACAGAACAAGATCGCAGCACAAGACGTCAGTGATATAGCCCTGATAAACAATGAGCGATGACCACCTTAAACTGTTAGAAGGGGATCATTATCATGAAATGCTACATTCATGCAAAACACATTCAGTTAGGAGCATTGAATTCATTCCGATCATTGCATCCTAATCATTGTAAAAAAAAAAGAGAAAGATCATTCTCATGACATCCTGCATTCATACAAATGCCATCCATAAGACACGTTTATTTAGGGGCATTCGATTCATTTCGATAATTGCAAAAAAGACCATTCTCATGACATTCCGTATTCATGGAAATGTCAGCCATAATACATTTAAGTAAGGAGAATTAGATTCGTTATGATCATTGCATCCTAACCATTTTGTATAAACATCAACACAAAACTGATTTTACAGGACAGGATCCCTAGAGGACGTTGTCCCAGCATCAGTGAATTCAAATATCTCGTCTTCCTGAGAATAGTAGGGAAGTAAATTGAAAGTTTAGATTTTGTTCCCTAGAGATGATAGTGGAGCAGACTGAAGATTGAAGTCTTCCTAAAGATAGTAAGGAAGCAGACTGAACAATTCAGATTTTGTCCCCGCAAGATAGAAAATCTGGCAATCCTGATGTTTCAGGAGCAGATCGAAGATAGCAAATCTGGCGATCCTAATGTTTCAGGAGCAGATTGAAGACAGCAAATCTGGCGATCCTAGTGTTTCAGGAGCAGGTTGAAGACAGCAAATCTGGCTATCCTGGTGTTTCAGGAGCAGGTTGAAGACAGCAAATCTGGCGATCCTGGGGTTTCAGGAGCAGATTGAAGACAGCAAATTTGGCGATCCTGGGGTTTCAGCAGCAGGTTGAAGACAGCAAATCTGGCGATCCTGGGGTTTCAGGAGCAGATTGAAGACAGCAAATCTGGCGATCCTGGTGTTTCAGGAGCAGATTGAAGACAGCAAATCTGGCGATTCTGGTGTTTCAGGAGCAGATATAAGACATCAAATCTGGCGATCCTGGTGTTTCAGGAGCAGATTGAAGACATCAAATCTAGCAATCCTGGGGTTTCAGGAGCAGGTTGAAGACATCAAATCTGGCAATCCTGGGGTTTCAGGAGTAGGTTGAAGACAGCAAATCTAGCGATCCTGAGGTTTCAGGAGCAGATTGAAGATAGCGAGTCTGGCGGTCCCGATGTTTTAGGATAAATTGAAGAGCGAACTTGGCAGTCTCGAAGTTACAGAGAAGCAGATCGAAGTCAATAATCATATCCCAAGACTGCAGTGAAGTGGACAAAGTGACAAATAAACAGTGGATTGGGATGAGGCTATACGAAGAATAAGAGCACTGAAGGATCAGGGCTTGACTAAGACCGGGCAAAATTGGTTCTTCTATTGTCTTTGCTCTATTCTCGTTTCACGACAATGAGCAAAGAGGGGCAGCTGTAATAACCAATTTTAGCCCGGGCCTGTTACAAAACCAACTAAGGGCCAAAATTAATAAACCCAATTACCAAAACCACCTAACTACCCAAACCATTATACAACCAAATTCCAGCCCAATTATTAAATCCAAAATTTACCTAGCCCAAAACAATAAGCCCAAAACTAAAAAAAAAGAAGAATAAGAAAACCCTAACCTCTAATGTTGCCGCCGCTCTCCACTTGCCTGCCACTACCTGCTCCACCACTTTTCCACATGCTACTACTCCACTTGCCTGCCACTACCTGCTCCACCACTTCCCCACTCGCAACTCCACTTGCGCCGCTCGTCCACCTACGGAGAGAAGAAGGAGACAAAGACAAAGCAAGAAAACAGACAATAATGGAAGAAAACGAAAAGTTATTGTATTTTTTATTTCTACTTTTTCTTCAATTTCGGTTATAAAAATCGATGGAAACGATGTAAGAAGGGATCCTTTTGGAGGAATACAACACAAGAGTTTCAAAACCACAACAAAACAACAGAAATAAGATTTTCTTTTTAGTAAAAAAAAAACAAGCAAAAACATCAACAATATTCGAAGGAAAGGAAGACTAATATTGTGTTAAGGTTTTATTTTTATTATTCCTAATCCTTTTTATTTCATTTATTTATTTATTTATTTTTATTTAAATACATATACATATACACATATATATTTTAAAAGAAAAAAAATAAAAAGTTTTACCTTTTCCGACCACCGTGCGGGGTGGCCGGCGGCAGTGCTGGCGACGGTGGGGCGACGGTGGGCGACGTCGGAACCTCGCCGAATTCCAGCCCTTGCAGAGAAAAAAAATGAGGGTGAGAAGTTTTTTTTAAGCAAGTGATGGAATGAATTTTTTTAGGAATTTTGGGCCTTATATAGCCTCCCAAAACGACGTCGTTTTGGGGCTGGCCTTAAACACCTAAAACGACGTCGTTTTGCTTCCAACCCGTTTTTGACCTGACCCGCTAGGGAGGATCTGCGTGTTTTTTTTATTAATGGGTTTATTGCGCTTTTGGTCCTCCCGTTTTTTCTTGGTTTTGCGATTAAGTTTCTGGTATTTTTTAATTTGGCCCAACAATTTGTTTAGGATTTCAATTGGGTCCACCTGGTGCTATGCATTTTGGAAAAATGGGTTATTGTCCATTTTGGTCCCTCTCCTTTCACGCGCATTTCGAATAGGCCCTTTCCCCTTTTATTTTATTTCGAATTGACCCCAAACTTTCATTTTAAATACAATTTGATCCTTTTTTAGTTATTTTGCAATCTTTTAGTCCTTTTATCATTATATTATTATTTTTATTACCATTATTATATTTTTTTAATGTACACATTTTATTGTTATTTTATTTAACTATTATTATTATTGTTACTATTATTATTATTATTATTATTTTGTTATTATTATTTGTATCACTATTACTATTATTATTACTATTACTATATTTATATTATCATGTTGTACATATTTTGTATCACTATTATTATTATATTTACTATTACTATTATTATTATTACTATATATTATTATATTGTACATATTTTGTATCATTATTATTATTTTATTATTATTACTATACAATTATTAGTATTATTATTAGTATTATTATTATTATTATTATTATTATTATTATTATATTTACTATTATCTCTATCGTTACTAACATCTTTTAGTTTTTATTTATCGTTATTATTTTAATGTTATCTTTTTGTTTTTATTATTGCATCTTTTATTATTATATTTTGTTATTTCTCGTTCTCGTCATTTCATGTAGATCGACAGTTTTGAACCGCAACTTGACATTTTATTTTATTTTTTTGTTTCTTTAAAATTCATAAAAAAAGGGGTTTCACAAAGGTAATATTCATGCGTTTGGAAATTCGAAGAAATTGTGCCCAATCGTGCTGGGTGTGATTTTTTGCTTGACCAAATAAACGGATATCATTCCAAATCTTGTTCATATTTTTAAATAAGGTAATATTTGTGAGTTTCGGAATTCAAAGAGATCGTGCCCAATCGTGCTGGGTGTGTTCTTTTTGTTTGACCAAATGAACGAATATCCTTTCGAAATTTAAATGTATGTGCTTGGAGAATTTTGGGGATGATCTTGAATTCGAGGACTCAGATAATCGTATCCAATCGTGTTGGATGTGAGACTCTATTCTTTCGAAATAAGGGAAACTCAATATTCAATCAAGTTGTTTAAAAATCATAAAAAAACGAAATTTCAAAATCATTTCAAACTTTTCGACATTAGGACATTGATTAATCAATTTGGTACCAATTTTGGGCGTTGCGAGGGTGCTAATCCTTCCTCGCACGTAACCGACTCTCGAACCTATTTTCTCGAGTATTCGTAGACCAAAAGCATCGTTTTAGTAAACCGAAACGTTTTATTAAAACAAAGGTGATCCGATCACACCTAATAAAAGGTCGGTGGCGACTCCCATTTTTATTCATTTTCAAAACCCAAGTCTGATTCCCGCCTTTTCCAAAAAGGATGGTTTCGACAAGGACAATAACACCTTAGTGGGTCAGGCCCATCATGTAAGCCACAATGTTGCTTTTTCTTCAAAAGAACCTATGCATGCAATGACGAGGGTTGGTACGTCTATGTAACACTCGGTTATCTTTACTGACCCAAAAATTCTAGAATGATTAGGATTAAATTGAAAGGATTAGAAAATTTTTGAACTCTACCAGGAAATTTAAAAAAAATTCAAAGGTTGAATTATGAATAGTTGGATTTTAATTTTGGTTTGGTTAAGATGGAGCTAGTTGATTCTATAGCAAGAGATAAAATGATTAAGAATGAATGGTTGTGGAAATCAGTGGAGATCTCCAAAGGAATATATATAAATATATGTGTGTGTGTGTGTGTGTGTGTGTGTGTGTGTGTGTGTGTGTGTGTGCGTGTGGAGATAGAATTTCTCAATTTTGTTTCCACATTTTTCTTCATATAGCATCACCTTCTCCAGTTGCTCTGAAGAATAAGAGAATTCAACTAAAGAAATATTTGCATGCTACATCAATCATGTGATTTGAAGACTGGTAGTAGAGAAATTGAGGAATTGGTAAGTTTCTTTACCACTTTATTCTTATAAATTAAAGAAAAAGATAGAGTAATAACTCTTAAAAGCTTCCTACAATGATGGATTCTGAGTTTTAAAATACGGACATCTTTAGCTTATCCAGTAAATGATTGTCATGTTTAGCTGTCAGGAAAAAAGAGGCTCTGACAATTCAGACAGGATAAACTAATAAGGATAAGGAAGCAAGGTGAGTTCTTACACTTTTCATTTTGCTTGATATATGTTGTTGCGCAAAATTGCCAACTAATTATTGTTTGTTTAATAGTAGATAGTTGTTGAATAGTTGTTTTGTGTGATGCATGCAAAATGATAGTTTGTATGGTATGCATAATTATTGTATACATGGTATAGAGGGGAAATTATCTATGGGCTAGATGAAGCTAGGATTGGGGAAGGGTGATTCTGTTAGATACTGTCATACGATGTTGTTGAGTGAACCCGTGATGTGCGGAGCTTCAGGCCTTACGGAGGGGACACTACGGTGTTTGAGCATCAATGTTAGGAATGACAAAATGGAGGAATGGAAAGAGGAATAGGGAAATTGAAAATCCGTTAAAATTTCATCATTTGGGATTGCTGGGAGCAAACTGCGATGTACGAAGCTCCGGGCCTTGGAGAAGACATTTCGGTGTTTGAGCATCAAGGTAAAACGTGAAAAGAAATTATGTCAATTGGTCTTTCAAGGTGGCACTTGATGATCGTATTTAAGTTCCATAGAACACCACTGCGGCGGCGGTCAACAGGCTTTATGGGGCGGCACCTCAAAAGAGGTCTAACGTGTAATACCATAACTCGTCTGTGGCAACTAAGGTAGCCCACCGGGACAATAAACACAGGGTTAGAATGGGAAAGTCCATAGATCAGTATACTAGTAGAGAATTCACCAAAGGCAATGATAAGAGTGATCAAGGAAACATTTCAAACAAATAAGGGTAAAAAGAGGAAGTGACTCCTTAGATAAGGAGGTATACGTATTATGTTTAATTCGAGTCTACCAAGGAAAGTACGGATCCCACACTGTTTGAGTGGATGTGAAATTGGGCTAAACAGTTCATGGACTTCAAGGGTAGGCCAACCAGGAATTGGCCTTAAGTTTGGGAAAAGCTACCGGAGTTTTCTGGAAAGAAAATGCCAGCCTAAGACTAAATGATTAACGGGGTCTGCCAAGGCTAGTGAAAGGTGAAATTCTATTGATTTGCCTCAGGTAGGTGTCGCAAGTCCAATGAAACCCCTTAAGGAATGGACTAGAAGAGCGAGTGCTGTGGAGGTTACACCATAAGCATCAAATTCCCCAAGAGAAGAGAATGATAAAAATATATCGTGTTCTAATAGGGACCCTTGTTACGATAGTTATATAAAAACATGGAGTATCACCAGTGTAGAGTAATAAATATGAGCATCAAGGATTTTGTTCGCCAATGAATGGCTCAGAGTAATTAAGGCACTAGTCTTACCAATTGAGTGGTAAATCCTTCTAAGAAAACAAGAAGTTTAATTCTAAGCCAGACACTTTAATTTCTCAAATTTTATGCAAATATATATACAAGTTATGTGCATATCTCACTAAGTTCCTTTGAACTTATAAATTTTTTTCTTGAATGCAAGATTAGATAATGATATGGGTATTAAGAGGGCCCAAGTCGATTTCTACCAAATTAAATGGCGTGTTGTAGCTCTTCAAGTATATAGAGGGGCACCCCTAGAGGCCTAGCTATGGGGTTTAATTCAATTATGTTCATATTCTAGTATAACTCCAAAAATTGTAAATAAACATTGAGATTAAGCTCGTAAGAATTATCCACCAGTTTTGTATGATTTTTTGTATTATTTAGATTCTCAAAATTTGAGTTATTAAAGTGTGTAATCAAATCCAAAATAGGAGTATTGTTTAAGTTATTTGGATTAGTGTAACATCTGATACTCAGATTTGGTGATCGAATTGGGTATAGGGTGTTACAAATTGAGGGGTATAAAAGCTTCAATTTAGCTGATCCTCTAAATGTAGGAAGTTAAGGAGTAGCCTCTATATACGTGTTACAGTAAATTTGGCTTAGGCCCTTGAGAGTTGTTATAAGAAAGTAAGTGTGACATGAATGAGTGCAGGTTTGGTGAATTATAGTCAGGTTGGTGATAAGTGTAATGTCAAATAACAAGGAAAATAGGGAAGTTTTCATTACTTTAGAAAGATCAATCCAAGTGCAAGAAAGGATTAAGTAAAATCCCCAAGCAACAGACCAACTGTTTCCACTGTGTTAATTTCCCTTTGGGTTGAAGAGGTGGAGGCATCGTTAGAGGTTTCATCCCCGAAGAATGTGCCACTCAAGGAATCTGAGCTAGATGTGTTAAAATCGTGGTCATAGAAGAGTTCACTAGATTCCATCCATTTCTTCTAAAATTTCCTCCATACAACCCTTTTGAGATTTAGGATGTCAAAGCTAAGGTCGGTCTTGACGACAGGTCACAAGCGTTTGAAGTTCATGTGGTGTAGGTTGAAGGGACCTGTAGCCACTTGTAAAGGTGGTATCAAGTTGGACCTTAAAACTGGAAAATGTGTCTTAATACCTTTATTGGTATTCGCCACAAATTTTTCCAGAGTCACGTAACTCTTTTTTTGTATTTGCTCCTTATCGATGAGGTGTTGTCTCTCGAAGGCCTCTAGATGACAGCCCTTTTCTTCTAACTCTTTTCTCTCGAACTACTGAGGCTTGGTATTTAACTTCCCATGCAGAGATGGATTGAGCAAGTTCACAGTTTTGGAGAACAAAGGCATAATAGGATTAGAGAAGTTGGGCGAGTGATTGTTCTCCCCAAAAGGATGGTCCTCTTAGAATCGGCTCGGTTGGTCTCTACCTCTCTGCAAGCCTGTTGGAGATCCTAACTCATAAGTTCCCACTCCATGACTATTATTGAGAAAGAGCCCGCCAGCTTAGTAATGGTGGGCTTGTAAATGCCCTTAGATGAAGAAGAAGGGTAGGCGAATCCCTTTAACTCTAGAGATAAGACCTTATCTTGTTTTTGATGAAATAGGAGTGGGAAAAAGGGATAATGATTTTTACCAATATGCTTTCTTTAAGGGAAGAAGATTTATACCTCGCCCAAGGAAAGGGTAAAATTGATAGTGTCGATTAGGGAAGTGGGTGAAGTGGAACTAGTAGTAACTCAGGTTGGAGCCCCAAGTTGAGACACCAATGGGTGTAAGGAGGGGACTACATAAGTTCCTGGCTTAGTGGGAGGGATGAAGACAGTTGGGGAGTGACAAGAGATTCCTTCTACAGGATTGAATATTCTTTCCCAGGTCTTTGGCAACCTAGACCAGCTTCTCTCTTTTCCTTGGCGTTGGAGGAATCCCCTTCTAACCTTTTCCTCTTACGATGGCTACTAACTGCCCGAACCCGCATATCAATCGTTGCTGCAACTTTTTGCTCATCTTCTATAAATGACTTCACATCTATGTGAGGGGGATATTGGGAAGAGTTAAGGGGAGAGGGAGAGACTGCAATGACAAACTAAGATCCAGTAGTAGGATTAATATGGGCGTGGTGAGAATGGACACCTTCAAGTTCAAGCATTAAAAGGGATAAGCATGAAAGAGGTATACATTGGGGATGAAAGGTTCTCTTCTTTTCCTCACTAATGATTGGGCCAACTTATTAGAGGCACCATAAGGCCATGCTTCACTAGCAGGCTTAACCCTTTGCGGGTCTGCTCCATAGGCGTGTTCAATCGGTTAACCAACCCGAAATATAATTAACCGGCCCTTAACCGTTAACCGAACTGAAATTCTTCGATTAATTCGGTCAGTTAACCGAATTAATCAAAAATTATAGTTTTATTTTTGGTTAAAACAAGTATAAAAATTAACCAAATTAAAGTATTGAATCACTATATAATTAAAAACACTACATAAGTCTTGAAATTAACACATAATTGAAATGTAAGTCTTTAATATTCTCCGTTTGTATCCATTTTTTCTCTCCAAAAGATCTCCATTTGCATTATACCTACAAAAAAATATGTCCAAAAAATGAGCATATAATAGAAATATATGCATTTAAAAAATAATATAAACAAATGAATAGATTGTAAGTTAACAAGAATAAGATAGTAAGTATACCCTTCAACTCACGAAAGCTCATGAATTTAAAGAAAGCTCTGATGCATTCCAAGAAAAGTCTAAACATTGAATTGATTAAATAAGCAAGAGTGATATGGTAAAAAATTGAAACTATTAAAATAAAACAATAAATATACCATTTTCAATCTTGTCAAGCTCTTGGATTTGTTCTTCAATTTTTTTAATGTCTTCTTGTAATGATGATTTTTGAATCCAATCTTGAGTACACATAAGAGCTTGTACAATTTTAGGAGTTAAAAAACTCCTATATTGATCAAGCATACGCCCCCGGTGCTAAATGCAGACTCTAAAGCAACCGTAGAAACCGATATAGCTAACACATCTCTGGCCATTTTTGAAAGAGTGGGAAACCTAGGGCTATTCACTTTCCACCACAATAAAATATCAAAATCTTCAACAAAATCCTCATTACCCTCAGCTAGATATTTATCCAATTCAAATGTTTTATCCTCACCACCATTTTTCAACTCACACTTTTTATACAAAGCTTGCATTCGCCTTTTCATTTTTTGTCTTGGTTCACCGAGAGAAACATGTGTTGGCACACTCGATTGGCTACAAGTACTATGAAGTGGAGGTTTATACTCATCAAACAATTCATACAAAAATTCCTTCAATTTTTACATCATTTCTTAAGCTTTTTCAAAACTAAACATTTCACTAAGTGCAAATTCAAGTTACTTTAGTTTTTGTCTAGGATCTAAAACATAAGCAACAAATATAAGAAAATTCATCTTGTCAATATCACCCCAATACTTATCATACTTCTCTTTCATCTTAATGGCCATAACATTGAAATCAACATTAATATTTAACTGAGCATCTCGTAAAAGAATATCAATTTCATAAAGTTCGTCAAAAAAATTATTAGACGTGACATATAAAGTGCCAGATATACGCAAAGTGACTTCATAAAAGTGTTCCAAGAAATCCCTCAAGTTTCTAACACTAGCCCAATCATCCACACTAGGCAAATCCTCTCCCCTTTCAAGTTTAGCCCTAAAGTTTGCATCTTGCTCCTCAAATCTCTCAAAAGCTCTCTCAAAGTTTTGAGCAGTGTCTAACATTAAGTAGGTCGAGTTCCACCTAGCACAAACATCAAGACACATCTTCTTGCACTTTATCTTTTCCACCACAACACACTCCTTAAACTTTTATAATCTAGCTGGAGATTGTCTCACATATCTAACAGCCCCCCTAACACCTTCAACAACAATCAAATTCACAATGTGTGCCATGCATCTCATATGAAGATATTTACTATTTTGAATTAAACCTCCTCAAGGGTTAAATTTCTTTTTCAAATAACCAATAGAAACATCATTTGAACTTGCATTATCAACAGTAACAGTAAACAACTTATCAATACCCTAATTCAACAAGCATTTCCTAATCACCATCCCAATAGACTCACCTTTATGACTAGAAATTGGACAAAAGTTTAAAATATTTTTATTCAATTTCCAATCGTTATCAATAAAGTGAGCAATGATACACAAATAATTAAATCTTTTTAAAGAAGTTCATGTGTTAGTAGTTAAGTAAACTCTAGAATAAGAACTTCTCAAAAGTTGTTTTATCTTGCCCTTTCATCTAAATGCAATTTATAAACATCCCTAGTCATAGTAGTTCGTGAAGGAATATGAAACCTAGGACATGCTATGAACATAAATTTCTTAAAGCCTTCGACTTTCAACAAACTTGAAAGGTAATTCATCAATCACAATCATTTATGCTACTCCTTTCCTACATACTTCTTGATCAAATCTCTAAGTTGAAAGATGCCCTTCCCCTCTTCAATTCCCTTTCTAGGTAAAATTAGTTGTCCTTAGTGTAACAACCCATTTTTTCAGTAAAATCTGAATAGTTGTTTCGGAACCACAGATTCAGCCCAAATATAATTTATTTTTATTTTATTATACGGTCCATAATATGATAGACGTGACATGTGAAAATTTTGACATGAAAATTTTATCGATTGAGTGCTTAATTACGACGACTAAATCGCATAAAATGTGAAAGTTGAATTCTAGTAGCTATAAGAATTAAATAGCTATGGAATTCAAAACTTAAGGTCCTTATATGGTAATTAGACCATTAAGAAAAGTTTGTAGATTTTCATGGTGACTCATCCATGAAATTATAGAAAAAGGTCAAGGACTAAATTGGAAATAGCAAAAATTAATTAATTAAAAGATGATAAAAAGAAAATATCATCTTATTTTGTCATCTTCAACCTAAAAAACACATGGAAACCCTAGGAGAGAGAAGAAACTTTCAAGGTCTAATTGGGTAAGTTTCCTTGTCCCGTTTTTAGTAATTTTGATATTTTTAGAATCAGGGTAGCTTAATCTCTCTATTTGGGGGATTAATTTGAAAAGTTATCAAAGTATGAAAATGGGTCATAGATGTATTATGTTGGAAATTAGAAATTTATTGTAGAAAATGAAATATTATTGATAGATAAACAACTTTTACAAAGTGATTTTTGATGAAAACATGATTTAAGGACTAAAATGAAAAGTTGTAAAATTTGATGAAAAATTTTGAAATTTTATGAATACATGTGGTGGAAAATTTGTAATGGGGCTTTGGTTAGGCTTGGAATAAGGAGAAATTTGCACAAGTTTCATTTTCTGAGTTTAGGGACAAAATCGAAATTTATGAAAAGCTAGAGGCAAAATGGTAATTTTGCCTAGGACGTAAATTGAGTCCATTTAAATATGAAAGGTACAAAATTGATGGTTAAATTCATTTATATAGATCCGGACAACACTAATTCAAGGTTAGATCGAGGAAAAGAAAAGGTTTTGGATTAGTACATTTCTAACACGAACAAGTGTCGAGGTAAGTTCGTGTAACTTAATCGAACATGTAATTATGTTAATTAAATGTTGTGTTTGTATTTAATGTGAATTATGTTAATGTGCTTTACTTGTATGCTATGATGGAAAATTGCTACATGCTTGAAATGGTGATAAAGGGTTAGTCCCGATTGAATGTTGAATTCTGATGATTATATGCGCTTTCCTAAAACTAATAAGGTTCTGCATTTGTTGCGGATGGGATTTAGCTCGGACGAGTAAACCCATTGACCTTGTTATATAAAGGATTTAGCTCGGACGGGTAATCCTAATATAATTCCTCTCGAGTATGCATTAAGATTAGGGTTTAGCCTGGACTGGTAATCCTAATCGAGCTCCTCTGAGCTTACGTTATATAAAGGATTTAGCCTGGACTAGTAATCTTGTTATACGATATGTGGCTTGAGAGTGTGTTCCTTGGTTAAGTGCCCTAAAGGGTACCCTTGAATAAGAAATTGGCAGATTATGGAACTGTACACTTCGAGTGTACTACTTGAGCAATCATCGGAATTCAATGATTCAATGGACATGTATCCCTTGACTTGGCATGAAAATCTTGAGATGTAATGATAATGACTTGAAAGAACATTGCATGATGAGCTCATCTATTTTTACTTGACATGTTTGTAAATTTTGTGACTAACATGTCTGATTGAACGCATGTGCTTAGGAAATTTTGCTAATGGATGGAAAACATGATGTTGTGTGCTTAAATTTAATAATAGGATTGGTAAGTTTAGTTTCCGTTATACGATCTTACTAAGCATGTAATGCTTACTCCGTTTATTTTTCCCTTGTTTTATAGTGCTCAAAAGCTCGTGAAGGTTGGAAGATCATTGGAGCATTGTTACACTATCAACTTGCATTTTGGGTATACTTAGTAAGATCATTTTGGGTATAATGGCATGTATAGGACAACTTGGCCAATAGTGGCTTAAAATGTTAATTTGTAACCTAGCCATTGGAATGGCTAATATTGGTTCATTTTGGTATAACTAAGTAGATTATTATGATATACATGTATTCACATGTGTTATGTTAAAAATATGTGATCAATGTTGGGAATGCCTAAGTTAAACTAAGGTAAGGTTGTGATCGTGTATGCTTGTAGTGATATGCCTTGTGAATCATAGAAATTGCCCAATTTGAATGCTTGAATTGGTTGGTGTTGGATGTGTGTTTCAAGTGCAGGTTTTGGGTGAAATTTTGGGTGAGAAATAAAGCTAGAAATGGCTTCATTTTGTCCACATGGGCATGTGTCTAGACCGTGTGTGACACATGGCCTGGTAACACGGGCATGTAGTTAGGCCGTGTGTCCCCTGCACCTAAATTTTGAGAAACAGAATGCTCAGAATTGGGCACACGGGCAGAGACACGGGCGTGTGTGCCATACGACCTAGAACACGGGCGTGTATCTGGGCCGTGTGAAACCTGCACCTAATTCGAATTAAATTAATTAACCACACGGCCTAGCACACTGGCGTGTGGCATGGCCATGTGGCGCAAGTCAGAGAGCACACTAAATCGAACACGACCTGTAGCACGGGCGTGTTCCAGGGTCACACGGGCGTGTCCCTTGGACTGCACGGGCGTGTGAGTCCTGCACCTTAGAAAAATTTTTTAATTTTGTGAAAAATTCTTAGAGGTTCCGATTAAGTCCTGATTTGATTCTAATGCTCGTATTGGGCCTCGAGGGCCCGATCTAGGGACATTATGGATGATTTCGGTAAATGAATAGTAAATTTACGTAGTTTAATAGAAAAATATTCTAAATGTTTTGGTAAAGCTCCGAAACCCTGTTTCGGCGACGGGCACGGGTTAGGGGTGTTACACTTAGCTAGTGTCAACAACATTACTAGGATTTTTCTTACATGAACCAATTTGATATTTCAACGACCCCATAACATTTTTTTCATATCACAACAAAATTCCTTTTCGCAATAATTACATTTACCCTTATTTGCTCCCTCACTATTAATAATCTTAGTGAAGTGAGACCAAACTTCTGACCTTTGAGGAGTGGCTTTTCTTTTCCCAGTAGTCCCCTTTGTTTGGCTTGAAGCTTCAACTCCCGAATTTTCAGAATCTATCAAAGTAGGAGGAGTAACACTACCCTCAATAGATGTTGGTTCGGTGGACATTCTACAAGAAAAAAATTATATAATAAATTAAAATACATTTATAATATTAAACATATTTTGATGTTGAGTTTTAGAGAAATAAAATATTGTTTGTCTTTTGATCTTGAGTTCATCATATACTATTACATATTTTGTTTGGCTTATTTTCCTTCATTTAATTTGGCTTGCTTATGCATAAAATCATACATAAATCAATTTATGTGGGCGAGGAAAAAAATCCCTTGAAATCACATTCAAATTATAGACGAGTGTTAAGAAAGTATGTTCTTTCCTTGCCTACTGGACTAACAAGCATCTATTATATATAAAAAAGAAAATGAATATAACAGTAAAATAAAATAGAAAAAGGACACATTTCAAATTTAATATGATTATGGGATATGAAAGTATAGATTATAATATACTTGTGAGTAAAAATAATTATGTAATAAATTTAATATGATTTTCATTAAAATAGTAAAATTGAGGAGTGAATGTTATGTGTTTTTTTGTTCATATCTCCTCAAGTTTTCATAAATAATAAATTATAAAACCAAAACAAAAGCAATAGCAATGTTAAGCTGTTAACCCACAAAGCAGACAAGAGCACAAAGCCCAATCCAAAATAAAAAAAAAAACTAACCCAAAAAAAAACAAAATTCATAAAGCAAAAACAAATAAACTAAGAACAAAAAACATGAAACACTAAAAGCACTCCTCCAGTCAGCAAATTAACTGGTAGCCACTCATTAGAAAATATCCCACCCTCAAAACTTGTCGATACCAGTTCCCAAAACCAGCAGCCTTCCATAAACAATCCCATTTACTACTTTTTATTCTCCCCAAACCCTATCTCATCTATTACTATCAATTCCCTCCTTCTTCGTCCCTATAATCCATCATCAATAACCATCGGCACACTTCCACTCAAGTAACTCTCCCTTTCATTTTTTAGGCAATAAATGACTAAATTATGTGTTAAGATATTAGCAGATCTAGGTATGTGTTTGAACTAGACATTATAAAAAGATTTTGCATTTTATAATTTGATAATTAAATTGAAATTGTAACACCAATTCAATATAATATAACAAAAAGCATATGTAAAGAAAATAATTTTATTGGGTCAAAATAATAGAGTAACCCAAGAGATTTGTTCTTCTTAAGTAGGCTAGTTAATGATATCCACATTTAGCCTATGTGAGTATGTTCTAATATCACCTCTTATCATTCACAATGCCACTTAAATGGATTTGGAAATCGTGTTTGAATCAATTTTTCTATCGTGTTCTAATTTCAAATATCACCTTTTATCATTCACAATGCCACTTAAATGGATTTGGAAATCGTGCTTGAATCAATTTTTCTATCGTGTTCTAATTTCACCCATTTTCACCGCAAATTACTATCTATTACATCTTTCTCATCCCCTACATTCAAACACCACTTAAGAAGCAAATTCCTTGCCAAACTTCATCCGCCTACAATGGCCGCTAAAGCAGATCTGGATAAGAAAAATGGACACTACTAAGAAGTAAAGACCTACAAACTTGACAATAACTACAAGCATGGGAGGAAAAGCCTACCTCAACTCGCCGGTGATGGTGACCTAGTAGATGCCGGACGGTGTGACTAGTGGACGCCAGACAGTTTACGAAGGTGATTGGCAGTGACAATAGAGAGATTTTAGGAGATTTCAAATTAGGGATTTTGAATTTTGAAGATTTGGGTCTTACTTAGGGATTTCTTATTCCTGTCATGATTTTTAGTTTTAGACTTTTAGTTTTAGGAATTTTATTTTTATTTATTAAAATATTTGTAGTTTTTAGGACTGGGTTGGGTTGGGTACTTGGGTTTATATATATTGGATTGAGTTTATATTGGGTTTATATTGGATTGGGTCTGGGTGGATAGTGGGCTATTTATATATTATAATTTTATTTCTTAATTTTTTCTGTTAAACCAAAAAGTTCAGTTAACCGACCGGTTTCGAATCGAATTAACTGTTAACCGAAAACTCAAAAAATTATTAACTGACCCTGGACCGAATTATTTCAGTTAACCGACCAATTAACCGAATTCAGTCGATTAACCAAATTTTTTTGATTTTACCCGAATTTTGCACACCTCTACTGCTCCTAACGCTAAGTCCGTCAATCTAAAGCTATTAGGGCTTTGCTTTTCTAAACAATAATGGAAAACGTTCTTTACTGTTAGGAGTTTGTCCAATTTCAGAGGATGCCCTAACCTTAAGCGATCATATTATAACCTGGCAAGGTCTGAGACAATTAGTTGTTGTTGAAGACAAACAGACTCGTGAGGGATAGACCACCTTGTAGGGAAGCCGAAGCTACCCTTAAGCTTCCTTCCCACCCGTATGAACTTATGGCGATCTGAGTGGAAAATTAAGTAGTAACGTTGAACGATAGAATTATGGTCTTTACGAGTGCTGAAGTAGACTATCCCAGCTGAGATCTCCTGGATAATGACCTCTAGTTGATAAAAATATTGAAACACGCCTAAGCATGAAAGCTCACAATATTTACTACACTCAATGAAATAAGCTATCAGGGTCCTCCAAGAAGGACCGTTAAGTTGTCTGGGCACAATTCCATAAATATTTAACACCCTACAAAAGAAATGATGTAAATGAAGATGGAAGCCTACCTCCAATAGGTATAACGAGAGGATGAACCCATTGCAGGAGTTAACTGACAATTTCGTTTCAAGATTTCAAAATTGTAGGCGGAATTGGGCAGTCTGATTCCTCTAGATGACAAATGTTTGAACATGTCCTCACGAGTAGTCGTACATTTATAAAACGACGATTTGATGGGCGTGCTGGCTCTGTGGTCAGGTGACGCATAGACTCGTGCGAATGAGGGTCTATTGCCACCCTGACCCTTTTGACTCCAATCATGGTAGTCCATTCTTCTTCCTCCTAATGATTGCTTAAATCGGGACATGATAAGGTTGTTATGATGTATTGTGAGAAACAGATCGTTAGGAAGCACCGCATCATGTTAAAGGTACTCTGATGATACAACAGCCAGATTCATATGTGATCGCTGAAATCAGAGCTTTAAAAATTAATAAAAGAATGATCGAACCTGGAGACTAACTCTGACAACGATTAAAGGCAAGTGTACCTATCGAACAGTAGTATAGCTTAGGCAAGACCGAATTATCGAACCCAAAGGAACTAAAAGTACTAATACTAACTTTCTTTTTATTATTTAGCCTATTCCTCCTCCACCTAAGCACATTAGATTTGGATTAAGCAACATAATTAAGAACAACTAAGTAATTCATCATATAACTTAAAAATCAAATAACAAGATTTGTCTAGGTTTCATCCCCTTCAGGTATCTGAGGGGTTCAATTCATAATGAATAAAGAAAGCATCGCAAGAGAAAAGATAAAACAAAACATAAGAAATTCCTAAAACCCCCTGAAGGAATTGAAGGAGAATTCCGCCGTCTTGAGTATAACTCCGGCTTCTTGGGATGGATCAACTGGCTATCCTCGTGTTATTTCCTAACTCTGACCTTCTCGGCTTGGCTGCTTGGCCTAGCTTTCGATGCCTCTCAAAGGTGGTACTTGGGGGATATGTATAGGCTCTTGTAATGCGATTCTTCCTCCCTAAGTATCATTTTCTGACTGAAATTGCTCTTTCCAGCGACAGAGGCACGGCCATGGCACACGCTCGTGTGTATCGAGACCAGACTGTGTTCAGACTTCTAAAGTAAGGCACGGCCGTGTGAGGCAGAGTTGAGGCCGTGCTCTAGGTGTTCGTCGAGGCACGGCCGTGCGGGCTTTGGGCCAGGTTGTGCTAATTTCATGCTAAGGCCCTTTTACTCTGTTTTAGGCCTGTTTTGTGTTCTTTTCATCCTCGGGTGTTTTCCTGGGTATAAGACATGAAAAGAAAGGATTAAAGGCACCTTTTTATATAAATCAAGGAGTAAATCATCAAAAGGTAAGCTAAATGTGGGATTAAAATATGTTACTTTTACGGTTTATCAAATACCCCCACACTTAAGCTTTTGCTTGTCTTCAAACAAAATTCTCAATTTACAATTAAAACGAACTTTCCATAATTCCCAATTCCTATCAACAATGCCTCATCATAATTCATAGATAATTCATACATGGATAATTAAATTCAAAGAGTCCTAAAGATTTAAACGAGATAAGTCATTATTTTGTATCTTGAAAACATATGTGCCTCCCTTTATTTAAATGACTACCTTTTCAATTCAAAACCGACAATGATTGATGTCCTCACTAAGGATTCACTCAAATCACTTTAAAGTGTTTAAGGTTCAGGAAAAGATCGCTCATAAGTCGAACCTGAAAAGTTAATCCCATAGGCTTACCTGAAAATCAAATCTCCACCACTGTAATATGAGATGATAAACAGATCAAAAGTTCTTTGTTAGGGTTGTAACGGGGCTAGGGTTAAAGGTGTGGTTAAAGGACGAAATTAGAAGGTTAGAATCGAGATCGAATTGACGAGTACCTACCAAAAAAACTGAAATATTATCCATTGAAAAGTAATACTCCTACTAATACGAGCTTTTCTTTTGAAAATAGACTTTGATTTGGTAAGCTCTCTACTAATATTGAATTCTTTGAATTTTTTTTAAGAACAACTAAGTAATACAAAATTTAAATATAAGAATAATAAACTTCGATAACTGATCAAATCAAATCTCGATTAAGGGATAGTCAAAAGAAAGGGTAGTAACAAATACAAAGGGGCTTTTGGGTTAATATTAGTAGGTAAGTCAATAAAAAGGGTTTTGTTAGGCTCAACGGGGTTCACTAGGGGTTAATTGTAAAGGTAGGCTATTTAGTGGTGTAAGTGGACTAAAACCTAGGTGCCTTTATCATCTCTATAATATCAAATCAAAATTGTGGTCTCAACATGCATAAATGAGGCAAGTTCTAGAATAACAGTTCATAGTTGATACACTCCTAAAAAAAATGAGCATGAAAAAGAATATATACTTTATAAGGTTCAAATACTCACAAAAATTATGGGTGTTTTGACATTATCCTTGTGAATTTCAAATTTCAAGGTAATATTCAAATTTAGGTTAGCAACCTAACAAAATTTTAATTCGTGAAAAAGAGACTTATCATGCTTAATTCTCTAGTATTCCTTTAAATTTAATCATCAATGCATAATTAACTATGACTTATTCTAAAACATGTTAATAACAATCACAAATCATTAGAAATTTCATCCTAATTAGTAATATGAAAGCTTTGCATAAAAACAAGACTAAATTAGTGATTTGAGAATAATGAAAAAAGTTTGGCACTTTTATTCCACTTTTACCCTCAGGAAGTTGAGAATAATGAAAAACGTTAGGTATATTTACCCCCTCACACTTAAGATGTACATTGCCCTCAATGTACAAAGATAGATATTTTTATAGAAATCAAAAGTGAGGGTGAGAGGTACTCCCTGTATCTTGGGCGGGTTTAGTGGAGGATGTGGTACCTACGGCGAAGGTGTCGGTATGGTGGTGGTGTTGGTTCTCGAGCTCTGTGCTAGATGAAGAAATTGGGGAACTTTTGAAGGATTAGCCAGGGGTTATTAAGACATAGTTAAGCTGAACTACATATAAAATGAAAAATAAGAAAGAAAAAGGAAAGGAGACTAAGAAGGAAAACGAAAATAAAGGAAAAGAAGAATGGACCGGAGAGTCCTTATTGGAGGATGGTTCACAAGGTGGGTGTGACTTCTAGGGCTATGAAGGTGGTGGCGGTGGTGAGAGTGGTGTAGTCATTTTGGTGGTCGGCGTGATTCCCTAGCAGCCTGGCGAACCTGACACTAAGAAACTAAAAGAAAAGTAAACGAAAGGAGCAGTAGAGAAGCTTAGATAAGGAAAATAAAGAAGAATAGAAACAAAGAGGAACAATAAATTGGTCTCAAAGACCCTTAGCTTGGTGTTGAGACGAAGCTACCAGCATGAACTCATGTTGATCGTTCTTTGAGGAACCTATGCTTAGCTTCTTCTGCTTCTTCGGCATGGTGTTGGCTTGCTCAAGGATCTAGAGCCTTAGTAAGTGGAGAATCTGAGATGGAGGAGAGTGAGAAGCAAAGAAAATAATGAAGAAATCAGATGGGAGGTAGGGGAAGAGGTGAGGGGTTTAAATAGAGGTTCAAATTTGGTGTTGCTCCACGGCCGTGGGCCTAGGGTGTGTCGATTTACACGGCCATCTCACACGGCCGTGTTGGGGAGTGTGTTTGTCATCCCATGCCCATGCTTCGGATCCGCACGCCCGTGTTTGTCAAGTCAGTAGCTTCGTACAGTTTTGGGGCACGGACGTGTTCTGTCCGTGGGTGCTCGTGGGGAGGGTGGTTGGATCCGTGACGTTGGGGGTGGTTGGACTGAATTGCACGGCCTTTGCCCTGTAGTGTGCGGTTCAAGTGGTCCACACAGCCTTGGACACGGCCGTGTGTAAGGCCATGTGGCCTGGAATTCTGCACTTTTGATTAGTTTTAAGAAAAAAGAAAAAGAAAAGAAAAAGAAAAGGAAAATAAAACAATTGCGAAAAGAAATAAGGTTAGTGCTCGGTTGCCTCCTGAGAAGCGCTCGTTTATAGTCTTAAGCTAAACTTTCCTCGTATTTGAAAATTTTAGGAAGGTTTAAAGGTTCGAATATCTTCCCTCATGCCTACAGCTTTATTTTCATGGCAAAGTTGAAGTCGAGAAGCGTTTACCTTGAAATTGCCGAATATTGGATTGCTTACCTTGACTATTGCGTGTGAAAAGATATCACGTACCTTGAGAATTATTTCTCCCTTTGTCCTCGGTTCTGTTGAAGTGTTGTGCTGATCGGCTTTGTCTAACAGTACCTGATCTCCTATTTCGAAGTGATTTGATGTCCCCATGAGCTTTTCTGGCGGTTCCTCGGGTTTTACTTCGTGTGGTTCCTTCTTTTCTTTGACCTGTGTCTTCTGCTCTTCTAAATTGCCGACCCTAAGGCTTTGTTCCTTGTGTAATTCCCCTTTGTCAATTTTGGGTCTATGAATCGGCTCAGGTTTTTGGCCTTGTGATGTTTCCTGCGATGAAGATTGAACAATTTGATTATCAATTGAAGTGTCTTTCTTACCTTCATCAACTGTTGTCCTGGCCAAGTCGAGAGCTTGAAGATTGATCGATTCATCTCCTACACGAAGTATGAGTTCACCTGTGGCAACATGAATTTTTGTCTTTACAGTTGCTAGAAAAGGCCTTCCTAAAATTAATAGGATTGAATTATCTTCATCCATGTCTAAGACAACAAAGTCTACTGGGAAAACAAATTTATCGATTTTTACAAGAACATCTTCGATAATGCCCTTAGGAATTCTAACAGTTTTATCAGCTAATTGAATACTCATCCTAGTTTGTTTGGGCTTCCCTTGACCTAGTCGTTTAAACAGTGAATAAGGCATGACATTTATGCTTGCCCCTAGATCAGCTAATGCGTTATCAATATTTAAACTACCAATTAAACATGGAATTGTAAAACTCCCTGGATCTTTTAGTTTCGGAGGTAGTCTATTCTGTAGCATCACTGAACATGTTGCGTTTAGTTCCACGTGGTGCTCTTCATCTATTTTGCATTTGTTGGTCAAGAGCTGTTTTAAAAATTTCCTCGAGTCTGGCATCTGAAAAAGAGCTTCAAGAAGAGGTAAGTTAATATGTAATTTCTTTAGAAGTTTAAGAAACTTACCGAACTGTTCTTCTGAATCGTCTCTTTTTATTGCTTCGGGATAAGGTATGCGAGGTTGGTACTCTTTAATTACCGGTTTTGGCTTTTCCTGTGTTACCTCTACTTTACCTTTGTCTACCTTATTTTCTGGAGTTGGATTGGGTTCATTTAACTCCTTACTGTCCTGAGCTGTGATGGCTTGAATTTGCTCCTTGGGGTTAATCTCGGTATTACTTGGTAGACGTCCTTGCGGTCGTTCTGACATTAGCTTTTCAAGCTATTCTACTGCATTAGTCACTTCCTGGACCGACTTAGCAATTTCATCAATTCGGCTATCGTTGCTTTTAATTGCTCTATCAGTTTCTTGGATACGTTTCTCTGTGCCTGCCGAGAATTTTGCCATCATCTCCTCGAGAGTTGGTTTCTTCTCTTATGGATATGGCTGATTTTGGAAGTTTTGAGGAGGTTGCTGCCTTTGATTTCCTTGATTGCCTTGACCTACCCACGAAAAGTTTGGGTGGTTCCTCCAACCTGGATTGTAAGTGTTACTATAAGAATTATTATTGGATCGGAAATTATTACCTATATAGTTAATCTGTTCTTCCTCTGCTCCTGGTTGGTAAGGTGGATACTCAGGATTCGCGGCGTTTCCACCTGTGTCGCACTGCATGACTGTATGTGCTTGTGAAGAACATAAGCTGTCAAGCTTTTTGTTCATCATCTCGATCTGCGTTGATAGCATGGTCATGGCGTCGACGTTGAAAAATCCTGCTGATTTCGTCAGGTTAGTCATTGAAGCCTGCCATTGGTAATTATTTAGTGACATCTCCTCAATGAACTCGTAGGCTGCTTCTAGAGTTTTGTTGTTCAAGGTTCCACCGGTGGCTGAATCGATCAGTTGCCTTGTTGAGGGGTTTACACCGTTATAGAAAGTTTGGACTTGTAGCCACAAGGGTAGGCCATGGTGTGGGCACCTCCTCAAGAGATCCTTAAATCTCTCCCATGTATCGTACAATGTCTCTAAATCCATCTGCACAAAAGAAGAGATATCATTCCGTAATTTGGCTGTTTTGGCTGGTGGGAAATATTTCATTAAAAACGTTTCGGTCATTTGATCCCATGTAGTGATTGAACCTCGTTGTAACGAGTTTAACCACTATTTAGCTTTATTTCTTAATGAAAAAGAAAATAATCAAAGACGTATGGCATCATCAGAAATGCCATTTATTTTGAAAGTATCACAGAACTCTAAAAAGTTAGCTATATGCGTGTTTGGATCTTCGTCCTGCAAACCATCAAATTGAACAAACTGTTGAATCATTTGTATTGTGTTAGGTTTTAATTCAAAATTTTTAGCAGATATAGCAGGCCTAACAATACTTGATTCCGCTCCTGTCAAATGCGGTTTCGCATAATCAAACATTGTGCGTGGAGCATTATTTTCCCCCACATCACGTGGTGGTGGGTTGTTTTCGTCCATCCCTTCAGTAGGATTGGATCAGCCTTCTTCTTCCCTTTCTATGTAATTTAGGGCTCGCCTGGTTTCCCGAATATTCCTACGAGCGGTCGCTTCAATATCACTGTCCTATACTAAAGGTACTCTCGGGTTCCTTCTAGTCATAAACTAGAAGTACCTGCTGGAAAAAAAAAAGAAAGAATTTTTTTTAGTAAAATAAAAATAGAAATAAAAAGTAATAAAAATAGAGTTTTCTTAATATTTTAGTTCCCCGGCAACGGCGCCAAAAACTTGATCGCTGAAATTAGAGCTTTAAAAATTTATAAAAGAATGACCGAACCTTGAGACTAACTCTGACAACGATTAAAGGCAAGTTTACCTATCGAACAGTAGTATAGCTTAGGCAAGACCGAATTATCGAACCCAAAGGAACTAAAAGTACTAATACTAACTTTCTTTTTATTATTTAGCCTTAAAACGGAGTGAAGTTGCTTTTAAACTAAATTTATGAGAACTAAACTAAGAACACAAAGAAAAAAAAAGGATGAATTGGAAAATATCTTGAAGAAAAACTCAATTGATCACAACGATCCCCTTAGGAAGAATCCACCTAGACTTCACTTGTTATCTAACCTTTAATTGTATGATTTCTTTACTTAGCTTGATCCGTAGGACTCCCTAACCTATATTAAACCCTCTCTCGAGGCGAATAACGTCTAACTCTAGGTTAATTAGTGGAACTCTCGTTCGCTTATAATAACCCTCTAGGATAATAGTAAATCGATCAATGGACTCCCATATTAGGTTTCACCCTAATCCGATAAAATCTCGTAACCCTATCTCTAGGCGTTCGATCGACTCCGCTTAATTATGTTAGACCTTCTCTTAGGCAGGGCCTATTCCTCCCCCACCTAAGCGCATTAGATTTGGATTAAGCAACATAACTAAGAACAACTAAGTAATTCATCATATAACTTAAAAATCAAATAACAAGATTTGTCTAGGTTTCATCCCCTTCAGGTATCTGAGGGGTTTAGTTCATAATGAATAAAGAAAACATCGCAAGAGAAAAGATAAAACAAAACATAAGAAATTCCTAAAACCCCCTGAAGGAATTGAAGGAGAATCACGCCGTCTTGAGTATAACTCCGGCTTCTTGGGATGGATCAACTGGCTATCCTCGTGTTATTTCCTAACTCAGACCTTCTCGGCTTGGCTACTTGGCCTAGCTTTCGATGCCTCTCAAAGGTGGTACTTGGGGGATATATATAGGCTCTTGGAATGCGATTCTTTCTCCCTAAGTATCATTTTCTGACTGAAATTGCTCTTTCCAGCGACAGAGGCACTGCCATAGCACACGCCCGTGTGTATCGAGACCAGACCGTGTTCGGACTTCTAAAGTGAGGCACGGCCGTGTGAGGCAGAGTTGAGGTCGTGCTCTAGGTGTTCGTCGAGGCACGGCCGTAGCGGGCTTTGGGCCAGGCCGTGCTAATTTCATGCTAAGGCCCTTTTACTCCGTTTTAGGCCTGTTTTGTGTTCTTTTCATCCTCGGGTGTTTTCCTGGGTATAAGACATGAAAAGAAAGGATTAAAAGCACCTTTTTATATAAATCAAGGAGTAAATCATCAAAAGGTAAGCTAAATGTGGGATTAAAATATGTTACTTTTACGGTTTATCAAATACCCCCACACTTAAGCTTTTGCTTGTCCTCAAGCAAAATTCTCAATTTACAATTAAAACGAACTTTCCATAATTCCCAATTCCTATCAACAATGCCTCATCATAATTCATAGATAATTCATACATGGATAATTAAATTCAAAGAGACCTAAAGATTTAAACGAGATAAGTCATTATTTTGTATCTTGAAAACATATGTGCCTCCCTTTATTTAAATGACTACCTTTTCAGTTCAAAACCGACAAGGATTGATGTCCTTACTAAGGATTCACTCAAATCACTCTAAAGTGTTTAAGGTTCAGGAAAAGATTACTCATAAGTCGAACCTGAAAAGTTAATCCCATAGGCTTGCCTGAAAATCAAATCTCCACCACTGTAATATGAGATGATAAACAGATCAAAAGTTCTTTGTTAGGGTTGTAACGGGGCTAGGGTTAAAGGTGTGGTTAAAGGACGAAATTAGAAGGTTAGAATCGAGATCGAATTGACGAGTACCTACCAAAAAAACTGAAATATTATCCATTGATAAATTAATAACCTACTAATACGAGCTTTTCTTTTGAAAATAGACTTTGATTTGGTAAGCTCTCTACTAATATTGAATTCTTTGAATTTTTTTAAGAACAACTAAGTAATTCAAAATTTAAATGTCAGAATAATAAACTTCGATAACTAATCAAATCAAATCTCGATTAAGGGATAGTAAAAGAAAGGGTAGTAACAAATACAAAGGGGCTTTTGGGTTAATATTAGTAGGTAAGTCAATAAAAAGGGTTTTGTTAGGCTCAACGGGGTTCACTAGGGGTTAATTGTAAAGGTAGGCTATTTAGTGGTGTAAGTGGACTAAAACCTAGGTGCCTTTATCATCTCTGTAATATCAAATCAAAATTGTGGTCTCAACATGCATAAATGAGGCAAGTTCTAGAATAATAGTTCATAGTTGATACACTCATAAAAAAAATGAGCATGAAAAAGAATATATACTTTATAAGGTTCAAATACTCACAACAATTATGGGTGTTTTGACATTATCCTTGTGAATTTCAAATTTCAAGGTAATATTCAAATCTAGGTTAGCAACCTAGCAAAATTTTAATTCTTGAAAAAGAGACTTATCATGCTTAATTCTCTAGTATTCCTTTAAATTTAATCATCAATTCATAATTAACTATGACTTATTCTAAAACATGTCAATAACAGTCACAAATCATTAGAAATTTCATCCTAATTAGTAATATGAAAGCTTTGCATAAAAACAAGACTAAATCAGGGATTTGAGAATAATGAAAAAGTTTGGCACTTTTATTCCACTTTTACCCTCAGGGATTTGAGAATAATGAAAAAAGTTAGGTATATTTACCCCCTCACACTTAAGATGTACATTGCCCTCAATGTACAAAGATAGATATTTTTATAGAAATCAAAAGTGAGGGTGAGAGGTACTCCCTGTATTCTTGGGCGGGTTTAGTGGAGGATGTGGTACCTACGGCGAAGGCGTCGGTATGGTGGTGGTGTTGGTTCCCGAGCTTTGTGCTAGATGAAGAAATTGGGGAACTCTTGAAGGATTAGCCAGGGGTTATTAAGACATAGTTAAGCTGAACTAAATATAAAATGAAAAATAAGAAAGAAAAAGAAAATGAGACTAAGAAGGAAAATGGAAATAAAGGAAAAGAAGAATGGACCGGAGAGTCCTTATTGGAGGATGGTTCGCAAGGTGGGTGTGACTTCTAGGGCTATGAAGGTGGTGGCGGTGGTGAGAGTGGTGTAGTCATTTTGGTGGTCGGCGTGATTCCCTAGCAGCTTGGCGAACCTGACACTAAGAAACTAAAGGAAAAGTAAACGAAAGGAGCAATAGAGAAGCTTAGATAAGGAAAATAAAGAAGAATAGAAACAAAGAGGAACAATAAATTGGTCTCAAAGACCCTTGGCTTGGTGTTGAGACGAAGCTGCCGGCATGAACTCATGTTGATCGTTCTTTGAGGAACCTATGCTTAGCTTCTTCTGCTTCTTCGGCATGGTGTTGGCTTGCTCAAGGATCTAGAGCCTTAGTAAATGGAGAATCTGAGATGGAGGAGAGTGAGAAGCAATGAAAATAATGAAGAAATCAGATGGGAGGAAGGGGAAGAGGTGATGGGTTTAAATAGAGGTTCAAATTTGGTGTTGCTCCACGGCCGTGGGCCTAGGGTGTGTCGATTTACACGGCCATCTCGCACGGTCGTGTTGTGGAGTGTGTTTGTCATCCCATGCCCGTGCTTCGAATCCGCACGCCCGTGTTTGTCAAGTCAGTAGCTTCGCACGGTTTGGGGGCACGGGTGTGTTCTGTCCGTGGGTGCCCGTGGCGAGGGTGGTTGGATCCCTGACGTTGGGGGTGGTTGGACTGAATTGCACGGCCTCTGCCCTGTCAATGTGGCGGTTCAGTGGTTCACACGGCCATAGACACGGCCGTGTGTAAGGCCGTGTGGCCTGGAATTCTGCATTTTTGATTAGTTTTAAGAGAAAAGAAAAAGAAAAGAAAAAGAAAGGGAAAATAAAATAATTGCGAAAAGAAATATGGTTAGTGCTCGGGTTGCCTCCTGAAAAGCGCTCATTTATAGTCTTAAGCTAGACTTTCCTCGTATTTGAAAATTTTAGGGAGGTTTAAAGGTTCGAATATCTTCCCTCATGCCTACAGCTTTATTTTCATGACAAAGTTGAAGTCTAGAAGCGTTTACCTTGAAATTGCCAAATATTGGATTGCTTACCTCGACTATTCCGCATGGAAAGATATCGTGTACCTTGAGAATTATTTCTCCATTTGCCCTCGGTTCTGTTGAAGCGTTGTGCTGATCGGCTTTGTCTAACAGTACCTGATCTCCTATTTTGAAGTGATTTGATGTCCCCATGAGCTCTTCTGGTGGTTCATCGGGTTTTACTTCGTGTGGTTCTGTCTTTTCTTTGACTTGTGTCTTCTACTCTTCTAAATTGTCGACCCTAAGGTTTTGTTCCTTGTGTAATTCACCTTTGTCGATTTTGGGTCTATGAATCGGCTCAGGTTTTTGGCCTTGTGATATTTCCTGCGATGAAGATTGATCAATTTGATTATCAATTGAAGTGACTTTCTTACCTTCATCAACTGTTGTCCTGGCCGAGTCGAGAGCTTGAAGATTGATCGATTCATCTCCTACACGAAGTATGAGTTCGCCTGTGGCAATATCAATTTTTGTCTTTACAGTTGCTAGAAAAGGCCTTCCTAAAAATAAGGGGATTGAATTATCTTCATCCATGTCTAAGACAACAAAGTCTACTGGGAAAACAAATTTATCGATTTTTACAAGAACATTCTAACAGTTTTATCAGCTAATTGAATACTTATCCTAGTTTGTTTGGGCTTCCCTTGACCTAGTCGTTTAAACAGTGAATAAGGCATGACATTTATGCTTGCCCCTAGATCAGCTAATGCATTATCAATATTTAGACTACCAATTAAACATGGAATTGTAAAACTCCCTGGATCTTTTAGTTTCTGAGGTAGTCTATTCTGTAGCATTGTTGAACATGTTGCGTTTAGTTCCACGTGGTGCTCTTCATCTATTTTGCGTTTGTTGGTCAAGAGCTGTTTTAAAAATTTCCTCGAGTCTAGCATCTGAAAAAGAGCTTCAAGAAGAGGTAAGTTAATATGTAATTTCTTTAGAAGTTTAAGAAACTTACCGAACTGTTCCTCTAAATCGTCTCTTTTTATTGCTTCGGGATAAGGTATGCGAGGTTGGTACTCTTTAATTACCGGTTTTGGCTTTTCCTGTGTTACCTCTACTTTACCTTTGTCTATCTTATTTTCTGGAGTTGGATTGGGTTCATTTAACCCCTTACTGTCCTGAGCTGTGATGGCTTGAATTTGCTCCTTGGGGTTAATCTCGGTATTACTTGGTAGACGTCCTTGCGGTCGTTCTGACATCAGCTTTGCAAGCTGTTCTACTGCATAAGTCACTTCCTTGACCGACTTAGCAATTTCATCGATTCGGCTCTCGTTGCTTTTAATTGCTCTATCAGTTTCTTGGATCGTTTCTCTGTGCCTGCCGAGAATTTTGCCATCATCTCCTCGAGAGTTGGTTTCTTCTCTTGTGGATATGGCTGATTTTGGAAGTTTTGAGGAGGTTGCTACCTTTGATTTCCTTGATTGCCTTGACCTCCCCACGAAAAGTTTGGGTGGTTCCTCCAACCTGGATTGTAAGTGTTACTATAAGAATTTTTATTGGATCGGAAATTATTACCTATATAGTTCATCTGTTCGTCCTCTGCTCCTGGTTGGTAAGGTGGGTACTTAGGATTCGCCACGTTTCCACCTGTGTCGCACTGCAGGACTAGATGTGCTTATGAAGAAAATAAGCTGTCAAGCTTTTTGTTCATCATCTCGATCTGCGTTGATAGCATGGTCATGGCGTCGACGTTGAAAACTCTTGCTAATTTCGTCGGTTTAGTCCTTGAAGCCTGCCATTGGTAATTATTTAGTGACATCTCCTCAATGAACTCGTAGGCTGCTTCTGGAGTTTTGTTGTTCAAGGTTCCACCGGCGGCTGAATCGATCAATTGCCTTGTTGAGGGGTTTACACCGTTATAGAAAGTTTGGACTTGTAGCCACAAGGGTAGGCTATGGTGTGAGCACCTCCTCAAGAGATCCTTAAATCTCTCCCATGCATCGTACAGCGTCTCTAAATCCATCTGCACAAAAGAAGAGATATCATTCCGTAATTTGGCTGTTTTGGCTGGTGGGAAATATTTATTAAAAACGTTTCGGTCATTTGATCCCATGTAGTGATTGAACCTCGTTGTAACGAGTTTAACCACTATTTAGCTTTATTTCTTAATGAAAAAGGAAATAACCGAAGACGTATGGCATCATCAAAAAGGCCATTTAATTTGAAAGTATCACAGAACTCTAAAAAGTTAGCTATATGCGTGTTTGGATCTTCGTCCTGCAAACCATCAAATTGAACAAACTATTGAATCATTTGTATTGTGTTCGGTTTTAATTCAAAATTGTTAGCAGATATAGCAGGCTTAACAATACTTGATTCCGCTCCTGTCAAATGCGGTTTCGCATAATCAAACATTGTGCGTGGAGCATTATTTTCCCCCACATCACGTGGTGGTGGGTTGTTTTTGTCCATCCCTTCAGTAGGATTGGATCTGCCTTCTTTCTCCCTTTTTATGTAATTTAGGGCTCGCCTGGTTTCCCGACGATTCCTACGAGCGGTCGCTTCAATATCACTGTCGTATACTAAAGGTCCTCTCGGGTTCCTTCTAGTCATAAACTAGAAGTACCTGCTGGAAAAAGAAAGAAAGAAATTTTTTTTTTAGCAAAATAAAAATAGAAATAAAAAGTAATAAAAATAGAGTTTTCTTAATATTTTAGTACCCCGGCAACGGCGCCAAAAACTTGATCGCTGAAATCAGAGCTTTAAAAATTTATAAAAGAATGACCGAACCTGGAGACTAACTCTGACAACGATTAAAGGCAAGTGTACCTATCGAACAGTAGTATAGCTTAGGCAAGACCGGATTATCGAACCCAAAGGAACTAAAAGTACTAATACTAACTTTCTTTTTATTATTTAGCCTTAAAACGGAGTGAAGTTGCTTTTAAACTAAATTGACGAGAACTAAACTAAGGACACAAAGACAAAAAAAAAAAAGGATGAATTGGAAAATATCTTGAAGAAAAACTCAATTGATCACAACGATACCCTCAGGAAGAATCCACCTAGATTTCACTTGTTATCTAACCTTTAATTATATGATCCCTTTACTTAGCTTGATCCGTAGGACTCCCTAACCTATATTAAACCCTCTCTCGAGGCGAATAATGTCTAACCCTAGGTTAATTAGTGGAACTCTCGTTCGCTTATAATAACCCCCTAGGATAACAGTAAATCGATCAATGGACTCCTATATTAGGTTTCACCCTAATCCGGCAAAATCTCGTAACCCTATCTCTAGGCATTCGATCGACTCCGCTTAGTTATGTTAGATCTTCTCTTAGGCAGGGTCTATTCCTCCTTCACCTAAGCACATTAGATTTAGATTAAGCAACATAATTAAGAACAACTAAGTAATTCATCATATAACTTAAAAATCAAATAAAAAGATTTGTCTAGGTTTCATCCCCTTCAGGTATCTGAGGGGTTTAGTTCATAATGAATAAAGAAAACATCGCAAGAGAAAAGATAAAACAAAACATAAGAAATTCCTAAAACCCCCTGAAGGAATTGAAGGAGAATTCCGCCGTCTTGAGTATAACTCCGGCTTCTTGGGATGGATCAACTGGCTATCCTCGTGTTATTTCCTAACTCTGACCTTCTCGCCTTGGCTCATTAGCCTAGCTTTCGATGCCTCTCAAAGGTGGTACTTGGGGGATATATATAGGCTCTTGGAATGCGATTCTTTCTCCGTAAGTATCATTTTCCGACTGAAATTGCTCTTTCCAGCGACAGAGGCACGGCCATAGCACACGCCCGTGTGTATCGAGACCAGACCGTGTTCAGACTTCTAAAGTGAGGCACGACCGTGTGAGGCGGAGTTGAGGCCGTACTCTAGGTGTTCGTCGAGGCACGGCTGTGCGGGCTTTGGGCCAGGCCGTGCTAATTTCATGCTAAGGCCTTTTTACTCTGTTTTAGGCCTGTTTTGTGTTCTTTTCATCCTCGGGTGCTTTCCTGGGTATAAGACATGAAAAGAAAGGATTAAAAGCACCTTTTTATATAAATTAAGGAGTAAATCATTAAAAGGTAAGCTAAATGTGGGATTAAAATATGTTACTTTTACGGTTTATCAATATGTCATTCATGCTATTCGAGACCTGTTGCGTCAAGTTTGGGATATTAGTATTAGACATGTGTATCGAAAATGCAATAGGATGGCTAATTGTTTAGTAAAGACTACAAAAGGATTAATTATTAGCTTTTACTCTTAGTTCCAACCTCCTGATTTGACTTTGAATGTGCTGCACGAAAATGTTATTGATTTATCTTTTCCTAAATTGATTGTTTTATAATAGCTTTTATCTTCCTATATATATATATATATATATATATATATATATATATATAATGCAATTAACTTAAAAGAATGAAACTAAAAAGGTCGACGGTATCGGAAGCCTTTGCATTATTTTAAAAAAAAATTTAAGTCACTCCAAATCTTTTGTATCTAATTGACTCAGTGAACTTACAAAAATCAAATAAGACTTGAATTAATTTTTTTTTAAATAAATCAGGACCTGTAAGATGGTAAAAAGTGAAGCTGATAAAATATAAAATTTCATAAAGTTAATCAGTTGATATGAGTTAGCTGATTCGGAAGCAGAACATTGAATGCGTGAAGGCATCAAGCCCGGGTGGAATAAAATTTCAATTACCCATAGAATCGATTCCAGAAAACAAAAATGCACGTGAGAAGATGCGGCAATCTTAGAAACAAAGTTCACATTCTTTTTCTTTTCCCCACATTACAGTATTATTATAAATGAGAAATATCAAAACAATTCATGAATGAGAAAATGAGATGTTCTGACATAGTTAAAAGGAGACAAATGTTCATGTTAATACATCGGAATTGGATCTACTAAAAACATATTAAACCATGAGGATGACCAACCATCAACCGTTGTCCTCTTCTTTCTCCTTAGAAGCAAGCATCCAGAAGACAACAACAGCAAAGTGCTGCTAAACTGCACAACAAACAACACATAATATAAATTCATATTTATTTTGCCATGCATGGCTGAAAAAAAAAAACAGAATCAACCATCAGAAAAAAGGCCTAGAAATTAAAATCATGACAACACTAGTTGTTATAGGATGCTCGAAAGAGAACAAGGTTTACCAGCCTTCAAGAAAACCGGTTTCCTGCTGCTGCCTTGGCGGCGGCGCCGCTGCATACTGATACTGTGGTGGCGGCGGGTAGGCATAACCTTCAGCTGGGTATCCAGGCGGTGGATATGCATCTTTTGGAGGATACCCTGTAAATCCAACCCCCCATCAAAGAAATTAAAACCTAAAAACTCCATCAAATCTTTAAAAAAAAAAAAAAATCAAAACCAGAGTTAAAACAAATACCTTGAGGAGGAGGAACCCCAACAGGAGGCTGCTGTTGATTGTAGTAACTCATCTTTAAACACAAAAAACTCTGGGTTCTTTCAACTCAGGTATGATTTTATAAGTAATCGATAAGTCGGTTCAAAAAATCTTAAGCCTGAAGAAGAAGTTTCTCTATGTGCTTAGCCCAGCCTTCACTCTTTCTTTTCTGTCTTCCTTTTTTATATGATGGAGACAAGATAAAGATCAACTCCCAATAAGTAAAGGGATTGGAATCTTGAATAGCTGAGGGACTTGAAGTTTGATTCCAGCTACGCCTAGAAACCTCTTTTTATTCCAATATTCTAGAATGTAGAGTGAAACCGCGTAGTTGCTTTCAATGAAGCCGCTTCGATGGAGGCTAGTTTTAGCAGAGGGTACATAGCATGATTTGTTGTGAAATGAACATTTTGGTTTTTGAATATATCTACATGTTTAAAAAAAAAAATGATGAATGATAAAAAGACTTTATTTTTTAATCTTTCATGATCATGATCTACGATTAATGTTCGTAAATAAACTTTTCAAAATACTTTTATTAATTAATTAATTTAAATGGTTAAATTCTATTCTTAGATAATATTTATTCTCTTATAAAAATAACAACTATTATAAATTATGTGATTAGAGTCTCGAGTAGACCTATTAATTGGTCAAGTTATCTACTCAGATTTAAAGGATTGCTGAAATTTAAGATAATTTGGGCAAAAAAAGGCCCATTTAAAATATAGGTCGGGCTTAGACTTGAACATTCAAGTCTTGAGCTCGGCTCAATCTATTTTAATTTTATAATATTTTATATTATGTAATTTAGAACACATTAAAAAAATAAACATATACTAAATATATAATACTATTGTAATGAAAATATTAAAAAAATGTTAAGATGATTGTATAAAAAATTTTAATAAATAAAAAATGTATAAAATTATTAAATATTAAAATAAAACAATATAAATATTTAAAAAAATTAAAAATAATATGGATGGATTAAAATGGGCTTGAATTAGTCTTTTACAAATATGAGCAAGTTTAGGCAAAAATTTAAGCCCAAATTTCGTGCTAGACTTAAACAAGCATAAAATATGTCACTATCATGCTTAAACTCAGCCTGAATCTGGCTCGACCCGACAGGTGAAACACCTCTAATTTACATTTTTTTTTGAGTTTAACCCATTCAACTTGAAATAATATAAAATTAATGTAATTACCAAATATAAGATGTTAAAAAATAAAATGATAAATAATTTGGGTTTAATTACCTAAATTCAACTTTGAAATCATTTCTTTTGTCAATTTCTTAGGCTTTTTTGACTTCGGTTTCATACACTTATTCTTTTTCCTTCAAAAAACTCAAAACACTTTTGAAATTATATTTTTCATATTCAGACACTTTTTCCTCAATATTTTGAAACTTTGCTTAAATTATGTATAATATTATTATTTTGGGATGAATCTGATTTCATGAGTAAATAACATTAACTTGACTAATGAAATAATAAAAACTTAAACTCAAATATACAAAATAAAAGTAAATCTTATTTAATTATTGAATTAGCCTGTGACTTAAGTGTTAACCAAAAAAAATCAAATTAAAGCCTTTTTAAAAGTACTGACACACTAACATTTTTATTTTTATTTTATTCTATTATTTTTTCACCTGTAGGTTGTTTTTTCTTAATATAACCCAACCCAACCCAACCCCACCCTGAATTGTCTAATTTGTGAAGGTAATTTCATGGACGGTAGGATTAAATTAGGTGAGAGTGAAAATAATAGTAGTGGTGGGGTAGTGATATTAAAAATTGTAACAGTAAAATTAAAATGAGTGGTGTATTATGTATTTAGATTGAAACATAATTGTGGTTGTGAGATAAAAATAAAAAATATAATAATCGTGAAAGATATCAAATTAAAATATATGTATAATTAAAATATGAGTGATTTATATTTATATTAAATAATATTTATGTTAATTAAAATTATATTTCATTAAAAATATTTTTATTAATTAATAAAATATATTCTAAGTTATATTATTTTAAATAATAATTCAATTTATATTTTAAAAATATAATAAAAGTTGAAACAAAAGTTGAGGGGGTAAAGGGAATATTACTCCCTTCACTAAAGGCCCGATCTATTAATTTTCACCCCTTGAGCCGCAATGAAAAATTGAACTCCAATGACAATTAGGTTCTTTTAAGGAAAAAAAATAACCTCTTAAAAAATATCCACATCTTACTCCACTAAAAGGCTAGTGGGATCTAAAGGGAGCTAAAAGAGAGGGCCACATCCGTTACCTTAACAATTAATTATCATTGGCTAATATACACGTGGTAATTAAGTTTCTTTTACGTGAAAAGATACAAAATAGTTATTTAATTTTTTAACTTTTTTATTCATCCATTGATATATCGTGAACTAACTTAAAATTTGAGGTAAGTGCACCTATCAATTAATAGTATAGTTATGGTAAACACATATATCGTTCCCACAAAGAGTAAAAATACTAGTAATTATTGTCTTTCTATTATTTAACCGAATAATTTGAGTGATGGATTGAAAACTAAAATTAACTAAATTATTTAACTAACGAACTCGACAAAGAACAATTTAGGAAATAAACAATTAACAACAAAGAAGCAAACAATACCCAAGAAAGAATTCACCTACATTTCATCTGTCATTATCAATCTAAATTACGCACTTTCTTTACTTGGTATAGTGATCCATAGAAATCCCTAAATTATACTAATATCTCTTTTGAGAGTAAAAGCAACTAACTCTAGGTTGATTAATTGAAATTTCTTTTTAATTAAAACCCCTATTATCGCATTAACTTGTGTTATAGATTCCCCTAGTAGATTTGACTTTAATCCGGTAGATTTATGTCGTCCTGTTTCTAGGATTGCACGCAACTTCACTCAATTACACAAGATCTACTCTTAAATAGAGTCTATTCCTACTTTGATTTAAGCACATCAAACATGAGTCAATAATCTAGAAATATCAAACCAAGAATTAAGCACACATAGTTGAGAACAATATCTAAGTATTTATTGCGTAAAATAAAAATTAAACGGCAGAATCTATCATAGGGTTCATCTCCCATAGGTATTTAGAAAATTAGTTCATGCTTGAAAATAAAAACATCCTAAACACAATATAATCGAAAGAAACAAAGAAACTCATGTTAATCTCCTAAGAAGTCAAATGCGAATCTTCAATCTTGACAAAAATTTGCTTGAGAATCGGCTTCAATGGTATTTTTCGAGTTGTTTCTTGAATATTCTATGACGACCCTCTCCTAGCTTCTTATTTTTGTCATATATACATACGTCTTAGAATGCCCGAAAAACCTAAAAATTGTATTTTCCTGTAGTTCAGAGTGCCAATTCGCAAAATCGACACGGCCTGTCACATGGCTGTGTGGCAGCTCGTGTGGCTCACACGGCTATGTGGAAGGGATTAGCCCGTATAGCTTTTGTACCTTACTCCAATTTTCCAGTTTTCACTCGTTTTTCGCTCCTTTTGCTCCCAAATGCTCTCCTAAGTATAAAAACATGAATTTAAAGGATTAGGAACATAAAATTCACCATTAACATCAAATAATCACCCAAAAGTGCATTAAAAATAAGATTAAAACATGTTACTTTTAGCACTTATCAAATATCCCCACACTTAAGCGTTTACTTATCCTCAAGCAAAATCCTCAACCCACATTGAAGTTAACTTCTCTCAATTTTATTGTTTTCACCGATAATGTCTTAGGATAATTTGCAAATAATCATGCATTGGAAATTCACACTAAAATGACACTAAACATCATAAGCAATCAAAACAGAGAATTTTAAGCTTTAAAAATATTAGGGATCTTCCCTATCTCAATAATTATCTGAAATTCAAACTCAGCAAGAACATCCTCACTAAGGATTCACTCAAAGCACTCAAAGTATTTAAGGTTCAAGTAATATGCACTCAATAGTCGAACAAGAAATGTTATTACCATAGGCTTGCTTGAAAATCAAATCTTTACCACTATAAAATGAAATGATACACCAATTAAGAGGTCTTAACAAGGTTGTATGGGGCTTAGGTCAATGGTATGGAACAGGTCAAAAGAGTTTGTTATAATCGAGAGTCGAGTTGATAAGTTACAAAACTAGAAAAAAAAAATCAGATGCTGAATTAAAAGAATTTACATCAACAAGAAATAAAGAATAAAAATGAGCTTTTCAACATAATTTAAAACTAACGATTCAAGCTCAATCAATTTATATATATATTGAGAATAACGTAAAATTCAGCAATGCAAATACTGAAACATAGTCAGACAACTAACCAAATCAAATCTCGGCAAAAAGGTAGTCAATGAGAAGGATAATTTTACAACATAGATATAGGTTATAAGTTAACATTAACAGGTTAGAAAAAAATGTGTTAGGATCAACGGGATTTACAAGGGGTTAATTCAACAGGTAAGCTAGTTAAAGGTTGAGTGGGTTAAATCCTAAGTTCTTTTATCATCTCAGTGTATCAAATCAATAATATGGTCTCGACATGCATAACCGAAGCAAGCTCTAGAATAACAAATCAAGTCGATATACTCACAACCAAAAATAAAATGAGTACGAAAAATATATGCTCAATAGGCTTAAAAGCTCACAAAAAAATTATGGTTTTGATGTCAAACTTGCTAATTTAAAATTTTAAGAAAATGCTTCAATTCAGGGAGATAACCTAAAACAATAATTTCTGAAAAACAACTTATCATGCTTGAGTCTCTTGTGTCTTAAAGTATAAATCACACAATTCACAAACATCCACAAATTATTCTCAAAATAGAATCACTCAAAACTCTAAATTAAAAAAAATTAACTTCAATGATAGGTGTGAGAAAATTACTTAAACACAAACAATAATTCAGAGATTTCATCGCATAATCATATAAACATCCTCTCCACACTTAAGATGTACATTGTCCTCAATGTACAAACGAATATAAACAGAATAAGCAAAATATCATAAGGGAGGGAAAGAACTAAAACTACCCTGAATTTGGATTAATTCGTTGGCATAGTAAAAATTCAGAATCGTAGGAGTTTCTAAATCAAATACATGTTTCTGAGCACACTAGTAAGAATATAGAAAAAAATAAATAAGATAAAAATAACAGTAATGTAACACATCTAACCTGTATCCGTCACCGGAACAGAGTTATGGGGCATTGCTGGAACTTTTAGAACATTTATAGACATTTCATGTTATTCACTATTTATTTACCGAGATCATTAAAAACGTCCCTTAATTGGACCCCCGAGGTCCAATATGAGCATTAGGATCAAGTCGGGACTTAATCGAGAACTTTAAGAATTTTTCGCAACATTTCAAAATCTTTTTCAAGGTGTAGGGCTCACACGCCCGTGTGGTCCAAGGGACACGCCCGTGTGACCCTGGGACACGCCCGTGCTACAGGCCGTGTTCGACCCTGTGTAACTCTCTGACTTGTGCACACGACCATGCCACAAGCCCGTGTGCTAGGCCGTATGGTTAATTCAATTTTTATAAAATTAGGTGTAGGCCTGTGTTCTAGGCCTTGTAACACACACGACTGAGACACATGCTCGTGTGCTCAATTCTAAGCATTCTGTTTCTCAAATTTAAGGTGTAGGGGACACATGGCCTAACCACACGCCCATGTACCAGGCCGTGTGCCATACACGATTTAGACACACGCCCATGTGTCTGCCCGTGTGGACGCAATAAAGCCATCTCTAGCTTCATTTCTCACCCAAAATCACACCAATGACTTGCACTTAAACTCACATCCAAATACCAACCATTTCAAGCATTCAAGTTAAGTAAACTCTATCATTCAACATAGCATACCATTACATGCATACATGTTCATAATCTTGCCTTGGTTTAGTCCATATGTTAGGCATAATTTGATCAACTACTTAACACATATGTAGCTACCATAGCATGACATTACAATTATATCAAAACAAACCATTACTAGCTATTCTAATGGCTAGATTGTAACACCCCTAACCCGTACCATCGCCAAAACAGGGTTTCAGAGTGTTACCAGAACATTTATCGATTAATTCAACAAGTTACTATTCATTCACTGAGATCATTCGTAACGTCCCTTAGATGGATCCTCGAGGCCCAATACGAGCATTAGAATCGATTCGGGACTTAATCAGAAACTCTAAGAATTTTTTGTGACATTTCAAACATTTTCCAAGGTGCAGGTCTCACACGCCCGTGTGGTCTAAGGAACATGCCCGTGTGACCCTTAAACACGCCCGTGCCTCAGACCGTGTCCGATTTAGGTAGCTTACTGACTTATGCCACATGCCCATGTGCTAGGCTGTATGGTTAATTAATTTAATTCAAATTAGGTGCAGGTTTCACACGGCCGAGACAAACGCCCGTGTTCAAGGCCGTGTCTTCCACACGGTTGAGACACACTCCTGTGTCTCTATCCATGTGCTCAATTCTGAGCATTCCGTTTTCTTAAATTTAAGGTACAGAGGACACACAGCCAGGCCACACACCCATGGAGTAGGCCGTGTATCACACACGGTCTAGACACACGCCCGTGTGTCTGCCCGTGTGGACAAAATAAAGCCATTTCCTAGCCTCACTTGTCACCCAAGTTTACCATTTTTATACACCAAAACATACCAAGTATAATCCAACCATTCTAAGCATTCAAATAAGCAAATTTCATCATTCAACATGGCCTATCATTGCATGCATACATGTTTACTATCTTACCTTGGTTCAATTCATGTGTTAAACATGATTTGATAAACTACTTAACATATACATATGGTTACCATAGCATAACATTACAAGTATTTAAAAATAACCATTACTAGTCATTCCATTGGCTAGATTATGAGCATAATTTACATTTACATGCCAATATGGCCAACATATCCGATACATGCCATTACAACCATAATTGATTTACCATATTGTACCATCATGGGCCGATGGATAGTGTGAGTGATCTCTGTCGAGCTTCCAATCCAACGAGCTTCCGATTTACTATAAAACAAGGAAATAAAACTAAGTAAGCATTACATGCTTAGTAAGTTCATATAACGTGGTACTTAATTTACCATTCATTCTATTTTGAGGTAACTATGTAAGGCACATTTATTCAATTCGACCTCAAGCCCTACACATATCCTTATTGCCTTTGTTAGTCATATATTCCATAATAACATCAAAACATGTTTGGGCTCAACAACAATCAAGTTTCCAGGCACATATGTTTTCCACAACATGTATTCATTTAACATATAAAAATCATCTCTTTATATTACAAGTATAATTTCATAATAGTTCATCTTAAGTTCAGATTATTTCATATCAGAACTTTTCTCGTATTACTTGAAATATCAATGTCACACGAGTAATAGTACACTCAAAGTATACAAGTCTATAATCAAGGATGGACATATTCATCAATCAAATTCCGAGTACAAATATCATCGTCTCATATTTTCATGTATCAATTATCACATATCATCATTTTCATGTATTTCAGGTAGATACATGTAATAGCTCATTTCTTATTCATAATCTTCTCATGTCAAGAGTTTTACCCGTTGAATTTATTTGGAATATCGATGGATACACCAGTAGTACACTCCAGGTGTACAAATCAGAATCTGTCAATTCATACTCAGTAGTACCTTGTAGGTACACTCTCGAGCCATATATCATACAACAGAATTACCAGTTCAGGCTAAATTCTAACTATAACATATACCCTAAGGGCTTTGTCAGATTGCCAGTCCAGGCTAAATCCTTTATATGACAAAGAATTCCCTATAGAGTCCGATCTGGATTACTAGTCCAGGCTAAATCCAGTCAATTAAGATTACCAGTCCAGGCGAAATCCTAATTGAAACATATACTCGAGAGGCTCATTTTGGATTACCCGTTCGGGCTAAATCCATTCTGCAACACATGCAGTTTTATCAGGGAAATCACATTTATCCACCGACTTCCATTTATTCAAACAGGATTTAACATTTATCAGGAAATAGTCGAGTACGTTCAATCTCATAAATTTATGCATTTATACAATTCAAGTGTTCACATTCAACTCAAGTAATTTTTTTTTTTTACATTTTTATCATTTATCATTTATCGATCATTATTACTGATCGGGCACATTTCATTTATCGAGCTTTGACGAATATGTGATCATTTCACATAATTAAGGCATTTATACAATTCACAAGCACAACATTTAATTCAAGCATAAAAAAAATATACAATTTAATTACACAAACTTACCTCGACAAATGTTCGTGTACATAAATCTACTAATTCGACATTTTTCTTTTTCCTCGTTCTAGCTCGGAATTTATCTATCCGTATCTATACGAGTAGATTTAACATCAATTTATCATATTTTACATTCATGTAGACTAAATTTTCATCCTAGGAAAAATTACTATTTTGCCCCTAACTTTTCCATAAATTCTATTTTTGTTCCTAGGCTTGGAAAATGAAACTTCTGCAAATTACTCCTTATCCCAAGCCTAAACAAAGCCTCATTACAAAATTTACAGCACATGTATTCATAAAATTTTCATAATTTTTTTCATCAATTTCACAAGTTTACATTTTAGTCCCTAAATCATGTTTTCATCAAAAATCACTTTGTAAAAGTTGTTTATCTATCAATAATATTTCATTTTCTACCATAAATTTCTAATTTCCAGCATATACATCCATGAACCATTTTCATACTTTGATAAAATTTTAAATTAATCCCTCAAATAGAGAGATTAAGCTATCCCATTCCAAAAATATCAAAATTACTAAAAATGGGACAAGGAAACTTACCCAAATTGGCCATGAAAGTCTCTTATCTCTCTCCTAGGGTTTGCATGTTTTATTTTGGGGAAGAAGATGAGAAAATAAGATGATATCTATTTTATCATCTTTAATTAATTAAAATTTTCACTTTCCAATTTAGTCCCTAGCCTTTTTCTCTTTTTCCATGGATGAATCACCAAGAAAAATCTACATACTTTTCTTAATGGTCTAATTACCATATAAGAACCTTAAGTTTTGATTTCCATAGCTATTTAATTCGTATGGCTACTAGAATTCAACTTTCGCATTTTATACGATTTAGTCCTTCTCGTAATTAAGCACTCAATCGATACAATTTTCGTACCAAAATTTTCACATGTCATATCTATCATAATACGGACCATATAATCAAATAAAAATAAATTTTATTTTCGGCTCGAATTTGTGATCCCGAAACCACTGTACCGATTTCACCGAAATTTAGGCAATTACATAGATTACAAGCATCATTTACATTTACATGCCAATATGGCCAATATAACCTATACATGCCATTACAACCATAATTGATTTACCATACTGTACCGACATAGGCTGATGGATAGTGTGAGTGATCTCTGCCGAGCTTCTAATCCAACGAGCTTTCGATTTACTCTAAAACAGGGGAAAATAAAACGGGGTAAGCATTTTATGCTTAGTAAGTTCGTATAACATGGTACTTAGCTTACCATTCATTCTATTCTGAGGTAACTATGTAAGGCATATTCAATCAATTTGACCTCAAGCCCTACACATATCCTCATTGCCCTTGTTAGTCATGTATTCTATAATAACATCAAAACATATATGAGCTCACAACAATCAAGTTTCCATGCACATATGCTTTCTACCACATATATTCATTAAACATGTATAATTCATCTCATTATTACAAGTATAGTTTCATAATAGTTCACTTCGAGTTCATATAATTTCACATCAGAACTTTACTCATTTCACTCGGAATATCAAGGTCATGATTAGTACACTCAAGGTGTACAAGTATATAATCAAGAATGCACATATATTCATCAAATAAAGTCCATGTACAAATAACATCATCTCATGTTTTCATATATCATTTGTCATGTAACATCATTTTCTTGTATTTCAGACGGATACGTATAATAACCCATTTCTTATACATATCTTCTCATATCAAGATTTCTACCCATTGAATTTATTTGAAATATCGACGGTTACTCAGGTAGTACACTCGAGGTGTACAAATCAGGATCCATCAATTCATATTCAATGGTACCCATAAGGTACTATCTCATAGAGTACACTCTCGAGCCACACATGTATACAACAGGATTACCAGTCCAGGCTAAATGCTTTTTATGACATATGCTCTAAGGAGCTTGATCTGGATTACCCGTCTAGGCTAAATCCAATTCATAATATACACTCGAGAGGACTCATATCAGGATTACCAGTCCAGGCATGTGATTATTTCATACATCCACAACACTCATATAATTCAAATAAACACATTCCATATCAATTTCAAGCATATAAGTAACATTTTCATCGTTTGACCTTTATCATCTATCGGGCATTATCATTTAAATTAGACATTTTTAATTATCGAGCTTGATCGAATATGTAATCATTTCACATATTTATGACGTTTATACAATTCACATAAACACAATCAATGCAAGCATGTAACTAAACACAATTTAGTTACACGAACTTACCTCGACAATGTTCGTGTATGAAAAATCTACAAATCCGACATTTTCCTCTTTCCTCGTTCTAGCCCTGAATTTGGTCTATCCGAATCTATACGAGTAAATTTAACATTAATTTACCATATTTCACATTCAAGTGGACTCAATTTTCATCCTAGGCAAAATTACCATTTTTCCCTTAACTTTTCCATAAATTCCATTTTCGTCCCTAGGCTTAGAAAATAAATTTTGTGCAATTTACTCCCTATTTAAAGCCTAACCAAAATTCCATCATAAAATTTACAACAAATGTATTCATAAAAATTCAGAATTTTTCATCAAATTTCACAACTTTACGTTTTAGTCCCTTAATCATGTTTTCATCAAAAATCACTTTGTAAAAGTTGTTTATCTATCAATAATCTTTCATTTTCTATCATAATTTTCTAATTTCCAGCATATACATCCATGACCCATTTTTCATACTTTGATAACTTTTCAAATTAATCCCCCAAATAGATAGTTTAGACTATCCCGATTCCAAAAATATAAAAATCATTAAAAACGGGACTTGATTTCATATCTTATTGAGCTTCAAAAGTTTCCATCCTCTCTCCTAGGTTTCGATGGAAATATTTGGGGAAGATGATATGGAAATGTTTTCTTTTTCATTTAATTAAATTGTCATTTAATAACTTTTCATCTTTTCAAATTTGTCCTTAGCTTTTTTTTAATTTTTCCATGGATGAGTCATACCAAAATATCTACATACTTTCTTTAATGGTCTAATTACCATATAAGGACATTTAGTTTTGAATTCCATAGCTATTTAATCCTTATAGCTACTAAAATTCAACTTTCACATTTTATACGATTTAGTCCTTCTCGTAGTTAAGCTCTAAATCGATAAAATTTTCTTTTCAAAACTTTCACATGACATTTCTATTATATTATGGACCATATAATAAAATAAAAATAAGTTTTATTTTTGGCTCGGATTTGTGGTCCCGAAATCATTGTTCCGATTTCACTGAAAAATGGGCTCTTACAAGTAAAATTCAAAATAAAAATAAAATAAAACATATAATTCTGAAAGAAAATAAAAACAAATAAAAAATAAAACATAAAACTAAATAAAATATAAATAATTCAAAAGTAAAAAAAATTGATACTATTTTAATAACCAACTTAGAAGAATTAAAATGGAAATAATATTACTATTAATAATAAATAAGTAAATAATTGAAAATTTAAAACAATAAAAGAGAAAGGATGGTTGGTTTGGTGGGTACCCCCGGTGGTGTTTGGCTGAATGAAGAAAGAAAAAAAATAAAAAATTCCCCTAGCATTAAAAGAGAGTACATGGCCATGTGCCAAGCCATGGGAGCCACATGGCCGTGTGGCCAAGCCATGTGGCGTGTGGCCAGATCGTGTATGTCTCTAAGGTCGTGTGGCCTATTAAAAAAAATTTAAATTTTTGCTCTAGTATCCATATGGCCTGTGACACGCCCACGTGTCTAGACCGTGTGAGGTGCTCATTCACTTCTCCCACGCCCGTGTGTGAGGCCGTGTGGGTCACACGGTCTAGCACACGCCCGTCTGTCAGGTCATGTGAGTTACATGGCTTGGAGACACACCTGTGTGTTAGGTCGTGTGTCTCACACAGTCATATCTCCAAGCCATGTAACTCAATTCAGACCGTGTGGGTCAAAAATAATTTTAAAAAATTAGCTCCAGTGTTCACACGACCTGTGACACACCATGTGTCCAAACTGTGTGTCCAAGCCGTGTGAATTCCTTTTTGAATTTTTTTTTAAATTTTGTAAGTAATAAAAATAAATGTACTGTTTTTTATTTTTTATTAAAATAACAAGAAAGTAAAATAAATAAATAAAATAAAAACACTCGTGTTGCCTCCTGAGAAGCGCTTCTTTAGAGTCTACGCTCAACTTCCCTTTTTAAGCTAATGGTTAAGCCAGATATTGAAGCCGAAGCTCCTCTCTTTCGTTATTAGTTTTACCACTAAAATAAAGTTTGAGACGATGACTGTTTACCTTGAATGTGCCAAAATCAGGGTGTGTTACCTCAATGGTTCTATATGGAAATACGTTTTATACCACAAATGAGTTCGACCCTCTTGACTTAAGCTCTAAAGGGAACATTCATGGATCTGACTTGTCCGACAGCACTTTGTCCCTAACTTTGAGTTGGTTCGTCCTCTTTACATGCACACTATGACATTGCTTAGTTATTTTTTTGATCGTTCTTGGGTTCTCATCAACCTTTGTTTGACATTCATCTAATTCTCGAGCTGCACCATACGCTCTTCACTTGTCCCTTGATTTCTGTCACCTTGAAACGGATATTGTTTGAACACATACTCATGAGTAATTTCCTGCAAAGAATGTCGAGCTGTATGATTACAAACATTAACAGAATAATGAGTATCATCTTGCTCACTAGGAACTCTAACAAAATCACGTGCTTGAGGAGTAACATTTTCATCACCTACACTCAGCACAAGTTCACCATTACCCACATCAATAACAGTTCTAGTAGTGGCTAAAAAGGGTCGACCTAAGATAATTGGGACTTCAATAGCCTCATCCATGTCTAGTATAACGAAATCAATAGGGAATATAAATTTATCTACTTTCACAAGTACATCCTCAATAATACCCCTAGGATACCTAATTGATCTGTCAGCTAATTGAATATTCATCCTAGTGGGTTTTGGTTCTCTGAGACCAAGTTGTTTGAACATTTTATAAGACATAACATATACACTAGCCTCCAAATCAACCAAAGCTTTTTCAACATTTAAGCTACTAATAAGACAAAGAATAGTAAAACTCCCTGGATCTTTAAGCTTGGTGGGTAGTTTGTTTTGGAGAATGGTCGAGCAATCCTTATTGAGCCCACAGTTGGCAAGTCGTATAACTTCCTTTTATTTGTTAATAGCTCCTTTAAAAATTTTGCATACTTTGACATCTACGAAAGGGGTTCAACAAAACGTAAGTTAATATGCAATTTTTTTTCAAAAGTTCAACAAATTTACCATATTGTTTGTTTATGCGGTCTTACTTCAGTGCTGTCGGATATGGAATTCGTGGTTTGTATTCTTTGACCACGGGCTTATGCTCTTTCTTTCTTTCTTTCCTCAACCCTATAATTTTTCTCAATAACTCTAGATTCAGCTTCTTTTTAGGCTTAACTAACCCTTCTACGCTTCGAATAGTGATTGTGTGAACTTGCTCATTTGGGTTGGTTTCAGTGTTACTAGGTAAGCTACTTTGCTGTCTCTCCAAAACTAGTTTAGCAAGCTGCCCAATCTAATTTCCAAGCCTTTGAATCGATACTTGTTGATTTTTCAAAGCTATCTCAATGTTTCGTAATCGGGTTCCAGACACCGAAATAAATTTATTTAACATCTTCTCAAGGTTGGATTTCTTTTCTTGCTGATAAGGTTGTTGAAAACCCGGAAGGGGTTGTGACCTTTGATTACCTTAACCACCTCAAGAGATATTTGGATGATTCCTCAATCGTGTATTATAGTTATTGCTATAGGGATTATTTTGAAGTCTAGAATTGTTACCCATAAAGTTGACTTGCTCATGCTCCATGTTAGAGCCGAAAGGTAAACATTCTGGATTGATTATCCCCTCTTTAGTTGCATCACATTGCATTACTAGATTCATCGTGTTATTGCAACTCAAACCATGAATCTTTTTACTCAATGCTTCCACTTGACTTACTAACATAGAAACTGCATCTATATTAAAAACATTGGCTGCTTTAATCGGTTTTGTTCTCATGACTTGCCATTGATAATTATTCAGTGTCATCTCCTTAATAAACTCTTGAGTTGCTTTAGGTGTCTTATTATTTAATGTCCCACCAGTTGCTACATCAATTAGTTTCCTAGTCGAGAGATTCAAATCGTTGTAAAATGTTTTAACTTGTAACCATAAAAGTAACCCATGGTGAGGACACATTCTTAAAAGATCCTTAAATCTCTCTCATGCATTATACAATGTCTCCAACTTAATTTGAGCAAAATAAGAAATGGCATTCCTCAACTTAGTTGTTTGAGCCGGTGGGAAGTACTTTAACAAAAACTTCTCAGTCATTTGATCCCAAGTCGTGATAGAACCTCGTGGAAGTGAATTCAATCGCTATTTTACCTTAATCCTCATAGAGAATGGGAACAACTGTAAGCGTATGGCATCATTAGTAACGCCACTAATCTTGAATGTGTCACAAATCTCTAGAAAGTTAGCCAAATGAGCATTTGAATCTTCATATTGTAACCCATCAAACTGGACATATTGTTGTACCATATGGATTGTGTTCGACTTTAGCTCCAATTTGTTTGCAGCAATAGTCAGTCTGACAATACTCGATTCAGCCCCAATCAGAATGGGCTTAGCATAATCATACATAGTCCGAGGAGTAGGCTGTGTAGGAGGCTACTGATTAATTTGATTATTTTTCATCTCCACAGTAATATCCTTTTCCTCTTGGTCGTCTATTAAAATCTGTTGACTTTGCCTTGCTTCTCTCCGATTTTTGTGAGCAGTTTCCTCGATCTCTGTAATATCCCGGGTTAGGGGCTATTTCGATGTTGCATGCTATTGCATGTTGGTAGTGTGCTATGTTGCTATTTCGATGTTTTAGGGGCTTAATTATAGCCTAGGTGTATGCTTGAGTAAATTAGGAAATTTTAGTTTTTGGGTGTTAAGTGAAGGGAGCTAGGGAAACTGGGGTTTAAGAATTTTCTTTGTGGTTTTATTGCACAAATAAGGAGCTGGCAAGAGTGGCAAGGGGGAGCTTGGTATGGCGTCACATGCAGAGGGAGTGGAGGTCCAGTGTTCGAGCTGTAGAGCTCTCCTTTTGGCTCTCATTTTGGGACGGCAAGGAGAGGAGGCAGAAGGCAAGTGGAACTCTAACTTGGACTTGGTCTTCTCATTCAAATGAAGGGTAGAGAGGGATTTTAGGAGGTTGACTTGTTCAACTCATTTGAAATGAGTGAATGGGAGCAATTTGGGGGGTGGTGGAGTGTTTGGCCGGTTTTGGAAAGGGGGAGGTGTTGTGCCGAAATTCCCTTGGAGCTAGGTGCATATTCGGTCCTTTGGGTTTCAAAGAAGAGGTTTTCTTTTTGTCTTTTGTCAACCGAAACACAGGTGAGCTCTTTTTGTTTTCTTCATTGTTTTGTTAAACCGAGAGATCAAAAAAAACCCTTTTAGCATTGCCGAATTTGTTTGCTTCTCTCTCAAACTTCTTGTAGCCGAATGCACTCTTGCATTTTCTTTTCTTCTTCATTTCTCATAAGCCGAAATTGGTGATTGTTCTTCTCTTCTCAACTCTTTTTCTTCTTAAAATCTCCATTAGCCGAAACAAACCTACTCCTCTTCTCAAACTTTTATTTTCTTTATTTCAAACCGTATATACCTTTCTTCCCTTTGCTCTATTCTTGTTGTTTAGCCGAATATCAACCCCATATCACACCATTTTTCCCTTGTGTTGCTAGAATTTTCTCTTTCATCTATTCTCATTTTGGCCGAATATCCACCCTTTTTCTATCCATTTCCTGTTGTGTTCTCTTCTTTTGAGTGAAACCGAATCCTCTTGAAAAAGGTATTAAGCCGAATCTCCCTTCTCCTAGTAGTCTCCCTTGGCCGAATCTTTGGTGGTTCTCTCCTAGTGTGGTTAGCCGAACATTTGTTGGTAAGTAAGGGGTAAGTGATTAGTTATTGTTAATTCAATCTTATGATTCGATCAAGTCAAGGGTGATTTGGGATTAATTATGTTTTTGTTAGGTGTTGGCCGATTATCAGAACAACCACTGTGGGTTCGGGTTTGGTAGGAAACCGAACCAAGTGAAGGTAAAGGAGTGATGCAAACTCTTTTGGTTTAAATGATGGTTGGCCGAATGTCTTTGGTACCTAACCCCTATTGTTGGCCGATTGTAGGAGTTAGCAAACGAGGGATTTAGATCGTTTCGTGGGATTTTAGACTCGGTTGATCAGGTGTGTATACTAACACACACTTATATTTAGTAATATAGTTAATAGCCTGTATGATGACTAATGAAACAGTGGTGACTGTTATCATACCCATTTGGGTATGGGCTTGGATTCGGGTAAGTTACTATCAATATTATTATGAGTTATTGATGACTTATATGATGTAATGGCTATGGATATATGTGATATGGGATATGTGGTTAGACATATTGGCATGATGTGCATAATAGTATGATATGCATAATTACATGAGTTTGACATGTTGATGGGTGATACGAGAGGAGGGAGCAGTGATATATTGTGCTGACGAGCACCAGTGCTTTGGTAGCACACTTTGTGACTTTGGGTCACCAGAGGTTTGGCACCTCCAGAGGTTTGGTACCTCAGCGTCTCGTCCCAGTGGTTAATACCACCGTGGGTTGGCCCCACTTGTGAGATACGGGATTGACGCCAGTGTTTTGGTAACACACGATGGGTTGGCCCCATCACCAGATTTGTGACTACGGTCACCAGTGCTTTGGTAGCACATTGTGTCTTTGGGACACCAGAGGTTTGGCACCTCATTGCGACTTGTCCCTGTGGTTTGACCACCGTGGGTTGGCCCCACTTGAGATATGGGATCGTCTGCTAGTGTTTTGGTAACACACGATGGGTTGGCCCCATCATCATTGGATTTGTGACTTCGGTCACCAGTGCTTTGGTAGCACAAATGTGTCTTTGGGACACCAGTGCTTTGGTAGCACATTGATGGATATCGTGTCTTTGGGACACCAGTGCTTTGGTAGCACATTGTGACTATATGTCACCAGTGGTTTGGCACCACCAGTGGTTTGGTACCACACGGGGTAGAAAAGGCGATATGGATGGTTAGGTTCGGGTTGCATTAATCATGTTGCTATGTATGATGTGTGTTAGCATGTTGTTTCTTCGGGAGCGGGGTTTACACACTGAGTCACTCGACTCACCCTCTCCTTTGACATTTCAGGTGACCCGTAGACGCGGACTTGGAGCCGGGATGGACTCGGGGTGCACATGCCAGGCTGAATAAAGTTTTTACTCAGACTCTATAATTTTTGGTACTTTAGCTTATTACTTTTATTTGGGTTTTAATTTGTTCTGTAAAAGGCCTTTAAATTATGTTTTAAGTTGGTGGATATTTTAATTAGATTTAATATGCCTTAACAAAATTAAGTCGGTATAAATTTTCCTAAAACCTGGAAAGATAACGTTTTCAAAACTATAACGCATTGTGTTTTAAACTATACCATCGGGTACCACACTAAGTCTTTCTTAATCAACAGATTCAACTGGTTTCCAATTCTAACTTGTAATACACTTAAGTTTAAAAGTGTTTTCTGTATCACTAAGAAACTAATAAGGTTTTAAATGGTAATAACTCGTTTTAACTACAACTTCTGGCAAAGTTTTCAAAATCCCTGGATTTCAAACACATCAACTGTTTTTTTTCAACAAGACTGCTCAAATCTGTTTCAAACACACTGTGTTTTCACTCAGCTTTTAAACGAGAAATCTAGTTTTCCAAAATGGTTTTTCCCGTAGCATACCAGATTCGGACGTGGTGTCTTGTCCGGGTTTGGGGTGTTACATTTGTGGTATCAGAGCCAAGTTCAAAGGCTCGGCTGTGGGCCTGAGGCCCAAAATGGTTTTCAAAAATCTGTTTAAGTGTTGTTTTGGAATATATGGTTTCGAAAGGCATGGCACCGAGTCTCCGGCACCAGTTCGCCCAGGTAAGTACCCCGGACTATTCTTTGTGATTTGATTGAATATGATATGATTTGATGATTAGCAGTAGTATGCTACTTTAGAGATTGAAACTGATAGGATTCTGTGAACTCGCGAGAACAAATCCTCTTTAAATATTCATAAGACTTGCTTTTTAAACAAGTGGAATAAATACTGATGCATAAAAATTCTCTAATCAGATACGTAGATAGATTAGACATGAGCACTCGAGGTGGACATGGTCGTAATACTCGTGGTAGAGGTAGGGGTAGAATGACGGTTTCTGAGCCCGTAGGATCTGGGCAGGGTTCAGAAAATGAGGTACCGGTTCCGCCACCAGCTGGAGGTGGTGAGTTCCAAGATCAGACCGGGGATGACGCAGTGTCACAGGCGATGCTGCGAGTGCTGGAAAGGGTAGCTGGGGCTAGTGGTAGTGCAGGAGTTAGGAAATCTGTTCCTGAGCGACTCCGGGCTAATGGGGCTGAATTCTTTCGAGGTGTTTCTGGTGTTGCTCCTAGCACTGCTGAATATTGGCTGGAGGCAACTGAGCGGATCATGGATGATCTGGACTTGACGACGGAAGAGAAGCTGAAGGGTATCGTATCGCTTCTCCGAGACGAGTCATATCAGTGGTGGCTCACGGTACGGGATAGTGTGGCCGCGGAGGATTTGACATGGGATTACTTCAGGGCTGCTTATCAAAAGAAGTACATCGGGGCTAGTTACATCGACTCCCAAAGAAAGGCATTTCTGAGGCTTGTGCAGGGGAGTAAATCTGTTGCTGAGTACGAGGCTGAGTTCCTGAAGCTGAGTAGGTATGCCAGGGGCATTGTAGCCACTGAGCATGAGAGGTGTGTTCGTTTCGAGGATGGTCTGCGAGACGAGTTGAGGCTGCTGATTGCTCCACAGCAGGAGCGCGAGTTTGCTGTCTTGGTTGAGAAAGCTAAGGTGGCTGAGGGTGTTAAGGAGTCAGTGAGGCAGAGTATGGACAGGAGTAGGCTTAAGAGGAGCTTTGGGTCTTCTGGTTTGTCGGGTAATCCGCAGAAGAGGGCTAGACCGAGTGGGCAGAATCAGTCTTCTAGATTTGTTGCTGCGAGGCAGGGACCGCCGCAGTGTAATCAGTGTGGGAAAACTCATTGGGGTGGTTGTTGGACTGGAGGTAAAGGGTGCTTCGAGTGTGGTTCTCTGGAGCATCGCATTAGGGACTGTCCGCGTAGGATGGCCAGGATTCAGTCGGAGAGTCAGGGCCGTAATCAGTTCAGAGGTAATGGACCGCCACCGCAGAGAGGCCGCGGTAATGGCAGAGGTGGTTATGGATCTGGTCGGGGCCGTGGAGCACCGGGCAGAGGTACAGGTAGTTCTGAGGCTAGGCAGCCTGGATTGGTGTATGCGGCGAGGCGCCGAGAGGAGGGCGACGCACCGGACGTCATAACCGGTACGTTTTTGATTTTTGGTACTCCTTATACTGCTTTAATTGATGTGGGTTCTACGCATTCTTATGTTGCCAGTAGTATAGTAGAGACAATGGACTTAGACTCTGAGATATCTTCTAGGCAGATGACTGTGATTAGCCCTCTAGGTCACTCTGTAATGGTAGATAAACTGTTTAGAGAGGTACCCCTAGAACTCCAAGGGGTAGTGTTTGCTGCTGATCTGATGGAACTGCCGTTTGGGGAGTTCGATTTGATTCTCGGGATGGATTGGCTGGTTAAGTACCAGGCGAGGTTGGATTGCGCGGCTAAGCGCATGGTTCTTAAGACGGTTGATGGTGTTGAGGTCGCTATGATAGGTAATAGGAGAGATTACTTGTCAAATGTGGTATCTGCTCTGAAAGCGGAGAAGATGGTCAGGAAAGGCTGTGATGCGTATGTGGTTCATGTGTATGCCTTGGAGGCTAAAGAGTCTGCTGTTGAGGATGTTCGTACTGTTAAGGAATTTGCTGATGTGTTTCCTGAGGAGCTTCCGGGTTTGCCGCCAGATCGAGAGGTAGAGTTCGGGATTGATCTGTTACCCGGGACTGCGCCAGTGTCTATTGCTCCGTATAGGATGGCACCAAAGGAATTGGTGGAGCTTAAGGCTCAGATCCAGGAGTTGTTGGATCGAGGTTTTATTAGGCCAAGTGTTTCGCCGTGGGGTGCGCCGGTACTCTTTGTTAAGAAGAAAGATGGTACGATGCGGATGTGCATAGACTACCGCCAGTTGAACAAGCTGACGATTAAAAACAAGTATCCGTTGCCACGGATAGATGACTTGTTTGATCAGCTGAAGGGTGCTGCGGTATTCTCTAAGATTGATCTGAGGTCTGGGTACCACCAGTTGAAGGTTAAGGAGGCTGATATCCATAAAACTGCGTTTCGGACTCGGTATGGGCACTACGAATTCCTGGTAATGCCATTCGGGTTGACTAACGCACCGGCAGCGTTTATGGATATGATGAACAGGGTGTTTCAGCAGTATCTGGATCAGTTCGTCGTGGTTTTCATAGATGATATTTTAGTGTACTCAAGGACGGAGGAAGAGCATGATAAGCATTTGAGGGTGGTGCTGCAGATTTTGAGGGAAAAGCAACTCTATGCTAAGTTCAGTAAGTGCGAGTTCTGGCTTAGAGAAGTGACGTTCTTGGGTCATGTAGTGTCAGCAGAGGGGATTCGAGTAGATCCTCGCAAGATTGAGGCAGTTCTGGACTGGAAGCCACCTAGGTCAGTGGCTGAGATTCGTAGTTTTCTGGGTTTGGCAGGATACTACAGAAGGTTTGTTGAGGGTTTCTCGTTGATAGCAGCGCCGATGACCAAGCTATTAAGGAAAGAGGTTCCGTTTGTTTGGACTAAGAAACAGCAGGAAAGCTTCGACAAGTTAAAGAAGGTCTTGACTGAGGCTCCGGTTCTAATTCAACCTGAGGCTGGTAAGGAATACACAGTCTACTGCGATGCATCACATACGGGTCTGGGTTGTGTGTTGATGCAGGAAGGTAAGGTTGTGGCTTACGCTTCTAGGCAGCTGAGGCCACATGAGGTCAACTATCCGACGCACGATTTGGAGCTAGCGGCTGTAGTGTTCGCCTTAAAGATTTGGAGGCACTACTTATATGGAGAGAGATCGATAGTCTACACGGATCATAAGAGTCTGAAGTATCTGCTGACTCAGAAGGATTTAAATTTGAGGCAACGCAGATGGGTTGAGCTGCTGAAGGATTACGACTGCTCGATTGAGTATCATCCGGGCAAGGCTAACGTGGTAGCAGACGCGTTGAGCCGTAAGGTTGTTTCGGACTTAAGAGCATTGTTTGCCCATTTGAGCTTGTATGACGACGGGAGTATTTTGGCAGAGTTGCAGGTTAAGCCTACTTGGGTTGAGCAGATCAAAGAAAAACAGTTAGCGGATGAGGTTCTGAGTGCGCGAAGGTTACAAGTGCAGAATGGTGGTTTGGAGGGTTACAGCTTGTCTGGTGATGAGGTTCTGTGTTTTCAGGGTAAGGCTTGTATGCCTAAAGATGTTGAGCTGAGGCAGAAGATTCTTCAGGATGCACATAGCAGTCCTTATGCTATGCATCCTGGAGGTAGCAAAATGTACAAGGATCTTAGAGAGCAGTTCTGGTGGCCTGGCTTGAAGAAAGAGGTGACAGAGTTTGTTGGGAAGTGTCTGACTTGTCAGCAGGTCAAGGCTGAACACCAGTTGCCGTCGGGTTTGCTGCAGCCTGTGAAGATTCCTCAGTGGAAGTGGGAAAGGATAACCATGGATTTTGTCAGTGGGTTACCACTTACGCCAAGCAAGAAGGATTCAGTTTGGGTAGTGGTGGATCGTCTGACTAAATCAGCTCACTTTATTCCGGTGAGGGTTGATTACTCACTTCAGAAGCTAGCGAAGCTGTATGTGTCAGAGATCGTGAGGTTGCACGGTGTGCCAGTTTCGATAATCTCGGATAGGGATCCCAGGTTTACGTCAAGGTTCTGGAAAGCTCTGCATCAGGCTCTAGGTACTCGTTTGGATTTCAGCACGGCTTTTCACCCGCAGTCTGACGGTCAATCAGAAAGGGTTATTCAGATCTTAGAAGACATGCTGAGAGGTTGTGTCTTGGATTTCCGAGGTAGCTGGGAGGAGTTTCTACCGTTAGCCGAGTTTGCCTACAACAACAGTTACCAAGCGAGCATCAAGATGGCACCGTATGAGGCGTTGTATGGCAGGAAGTGTCGCTCACCTACGTGTTGGACAGATTTAGGGGAACGTCAGTTGTTGGGACCTGAGTTGGTAGCTGAGACTGAGGACAAGGTTAAGTTGATTCAGGCTCGATTAAAGGAAGCTTCGGACCGGCAGAAGTCTTATACCGATCTTAAGCGGAGAGATATAGAGTTTGCTGTTGGGGATCGAGTTTTTCTGAAGGTCTCGCCTTGGAAGAAGGTTCTGAGGTTCGGGAAGAAAGGCAAGCTTAGTCCGAGGTTTATTGGGCCGTATAAGGTTTTGAGACGGGTTGGACCAGTAGCGTATCAGCTTGAGTTGCCAGCAGAGCTTAGTCAGATTCACGACGTTTTTCACGTTTCAATGCTTCGGAGGTATCGTTCAGATCCGTCGCATGTGGTAGCAGTGGAAGAGATCGAGGTAAATCCAGACTTGTCTGTGGAAGAGGAACCTGTGCAGATTCTTGATCGAGATGTGAAGGTTCTGCGTAGAAAGTCTGTGCCTTTGGTTAAGGTACTTTGGTGGAATCATGGAGTGGAAGAAGCGACATGGGAACCCGAGGATATGATGAGACAGCAATACCCGCAACTCTTTTGACCAGGTAATTTCGAGGCCGAAATTATTTTTTTTAAGGGGGGTAGAACTGTAATATCCCGGGTTAGGGGCTATTTCGATGTTGCATGCTATTGCATGTTGGTAGTGTGCTATGTTGCTATTTCGATGTTTTAGGGGCTTAATTATAGCCTAGGTGTATGCTTGAGTAAATTAGGAAATTTTAGTTTTTGGGTGTTAAGTGAAGGGAGCTAGGGAAACTGGGGTTTAAGAATTTTCTTTGTGGTTTTATTGCACAAATAAGGAGCTGGCAAGAGTGGCAAGGGGGAGCTTGGTATGGCGTCACATGCAGAGGGAGTGGAGGTCCAGTGTTCGAGCTGTAGAGCTCTCCTTTTGGCTCTCATTTTGGGACGGCAAGGAGAGGAGGCAGAAGGCAAGTGGAACTCTAACTTGGACTTGGTCTTCTCATTCAAATGAAGGGTAGAGAGGGATTTTAGGAGGTTGACTTGTTCAACTCATTTGAAATGAGTGAATGGGAGCAATTTGGGGGGTGGTGGAGTGTTTGGCCGGTTTTGGAAAGGGGGAGGTGTTGTGCCGAAATTCCCTTGGAGCTAGGTGCATATTCGGTCCTTTGGGTTTCAAAGAAGAGGTTTTCTTTTTGTCTTTTGTCAACCGAAACACAGGTGAGCTCTTTTTGTTTTCTTCATTGTTTTGTTAAACCGAGAGATCAAAAAAACCCTTTTAGCATTGCCGAATTTGTTTGCTTCTCTCTCAAACTTCTTGTAGCCGAATGCACTCTTGCATTTTCTTTTCTTCTTCATTTCTCATAAGCCGAAATTGGTGATTGTTCTTCTCTTCTCAACTCTTTTTCTTCTTAAAATCTCCATTAGCCGAAACAAACCTACTCCTCTTCTCAAACTTTTATTTTCTTTATTTCAAACCGTATATACCTTTCTTCCCTTTGCTCTATTCTTGTTGTTTAGCCGAATATCAACCCCATATCACACCATTTTTCCCTTGTGTTGCTAGAATTTTCTCTTTCATCTATTCTCATTTTGGCCGAATATCACCCTTTTTCTATCCATTTCCTGTTGTGTTCTCTTCTTTGAGTGAAACCGAATCCTCTTGAAAAAGGTATTAAGCCGAATCTCCCTTCTCCTAGTAGTCTCCCTTGGCCGAATCTTTGGTGGTTCTCTCCTAGTGTGGTTAGCCGAACATTTGTTGGTAAGTAAGGGGTAAGTGATTAGTTATTGTTAATTCAATCTTATGATTCGATCAAGTCAAGGGTGATTTGGGATTAATTATGTTTTTGTTAGGTGTTGGCCGATTATCAGAACAACCACTGTGGGTTCGGGTTTGGTAGGAAACCGAACCAAGTGAAGGTAAAGGAGTGATGCAAACTCTTTTGGTTTAAATGATGGTTGGCCGAATGTCTTTGGTACCTAACCCCTATTGTTGGCCGATTGTAGGAGTTAGCAAACGAGGGATTTAGATCGTTTCGTGGGATTTTAGACTCGGTTGATCAGGTGTGTATACTAACACACACTTATATTTAGTAATATAGTTAATAGCCTGTATGATGACTAATGAAACAGTGGTGACTGTTATCATACCCATTTGGGTATGGGCTTGGATTCGGGTAAGTTACTATCAATATTATTATGAGTTATTGATGACTTATATGATGTAATGGCTATGGATATATGTGATATGGGATATGTGGTTAGACATATTGGCATGATGTGCATAATAGTATGATATGCATAATTACATGAGTTTGACATGTTGATGGGTGATACGAGAGGAGGGAGCAGTGATATATTGTGCTGACGAGCACCAGTGCTTTGGTAGCACACTTTGTGACTTTGGGTCACCAGAGGTTTGGCACCTCCAGAGGTTTGGTACCTCAGCGTCTCGTCCCAGTGGTTAATACCACCGTGGGTTGGCCCCACTTGTGAGATACGGGATTGACGCCAGTGTTTTGGTAACACACGATGGGTTGGCCCCATCACCAGATTTGTGACTACGGTCACCAGTGCTTTGGTAGCACATTGTGTCTTTGGGACACCAGAGGTTTGGCACCTCATTGCGACTTGTCCCTGTGGTTTGACCACCGTGGGTTGGCCCCACTTGAGATATGGGATCGTCTGCTAGTGTTTTGGTAACACACGATGGGTTGGCCCCATCATCATTGGATTTGTGACTTCGGTCACCAGTGCTTTGGTAGCACAAATGTGTCTTTGGGACACCAGTGCTTTGGTAGCACATTGATGGATATCGTGTCTTTGGGACACCAGTGCTTTGGTAGCACATTGTGACTATATGTCACCAGTGGTTTGGCACCACCAGTGGTTTGGTACCACACGGGGTAGAAAAGGCGATATGGATGGTTAGGTTCGGGTTGCATTAATCATGTTGCTATGTATGATGTGTGTTAGCATGTTGTTTCTTCGGGAGCGGGGTTTACACACTGAGTCACTCGACTCACCCTCTCCTTTGACATTTCAGGTGACCCGTAGACGCGGACTTGGAGCCGGGATGGACTCGGGGTGCACATGCCAGGCTGAATAAAGTTTTTACTCAGACTCTATAATTTTTGGTACTTTAGCTTATTACTTTTATTTGGGTTTTAATTTGTTCTGTAAAAGGCCTTTAAATTATGTTTTAAGTTGGTGGATATTTTAATTAGATTTAATATGCCTTAACAAAATTAAGTCGGTATAAATTTTCCTAAAACCTGGAAAGATAACGTTTTCAAAACTATAACGCATTGTGTTTTAAACTATACCATCGGGTACCACACTAAGTCTTTCTTAATCAACAGATTCAACTGGTTTCCAATTCTAACTTGTAATACACTTAAGTTTAAAAGTGTTTTCTGTATCACTAAGAAACTAATAAGGTTTTAAATGGTAATAACTCGTTTTAACTACAACTTCTGGCAAAGTTTTCAAAATCCCTGGATTTCAAACACATCAACTGTTTTTTTTCAACAAGACTGCTCAAATCTGTTTCAAACACACTGTGTTTTCACTCAGCTTTTAAACGAGAAATCTAGTTTTCCAAAATGGTTTTTCCCGTAGCATACCAGATTCGGACGTGGTGTCTTGTCCGGGTTTGGGGTGTTACAATCTCACTATCATAAACTAACGGTTCCAACAAGTTTCCTCTAGTCATAAACCAAAAGAACCTATTAGAATCAAACAAACAAAAAATTAGAATATAAAAATTAAATTTAAACAAAAATATTAAAATAAAAATAAAAAATGGCTAAATGAATAGAAATAAAGTTTTCCTAATATTTTAATCCCTGGCAATTGTGCCAAAAACTTGATGCGTCGTGAACTAACTAAAAATCTGACTAAGACAAGCGCACCTATCAATTAATAGTATAGCTATGGTGAGCACATATATCGTTCCCACGAAGACTAAAAGTAATAGTAATTATGGTGAGCACATATTGCGTCAAAATTTGATTTAATGATTTTTGTTAATTGAAAGAATAATTAGGTTCAAATGGAATGTCCCTAAAGTCAAGTGGTTTTAGAAAATGAGATTTTGGAACCTTGGTTTTATAAATCAATAAAATATTTGTGGAGTGTTATTAGGGTTATATTAAATTTTGGGTAAGAAATTTTTTTTAGATAGTTAATTAATTAAAAAGGAAAAGCTGCAAAAGTTAGCTTCTAGTAAATATATGCATTAAATGTTTATGGAAAAATAAATACGTGGATTCAAATGGTAAATACACCATTTTGAATCTAAGTGGACGATTTTTTTTATAGGAAGCATGAAATTTAATTAAGTTTCTAAAGGGTAAAAATGTAAATTGATTAATTAATGAGAAATTAAACAAAAGGAAGGTTAGAATAATCATCATACTCATTTGCACAACAAAAAAACTGGAATACCATGGTAGGCATTAGGAAGCTGTCGGCCATTGTAAAATTCACATGCATGGTTTGTTTCTTTCACTGTTTTTCTTGATTTTTATGTTTTTAGGCGTATTAGCTTAATCTAGCTAACCCAGGGGTCAATTTGTTAAATTATTAAATGTTTTGAATTTACCAAGAATGAATTTTTGACGTTCTTGAAATTTTATGATAGATTATTAAGCTTGATTGTTAAATATAAGTATTTTGTTAAGTGAATTTTGATGGTTTTAATGTTTAGGGACTTATTTGTTAAAATAGTAAATTTCATTGTAAATATTGTGAAATGATGATAAAAATAAGCCGACTATGAACCCTATGAAATTGGCTAGCATGAATTTTAATTAAAAGTGGTTAAATTGTAAGTTTCGGGTTTAGGGATTAAATTGCATAAAAGGTAAAACATTAGGGGTAATTTTGTAAATATCCCATTAATAAGAGTTATAAGTTGAATTAGTTATTTTAAGATATTTGAATGGTTTAATTTAATAAAAAATATTATTTAGATCAAGAAACGAACCAAATAGATCTAAACTGATGAAAGTTAAAGTGTCGGATTAGTCAGCGGGTTTATTTTTACAACTGAATTTGTTGAGGTAAGTTCGTATAAGGATTAGATTATTATGAAATATTTTGTATGTAATGCTAATAAATACTTATGTTACAGATAAATTATATTAGTAACAGTATAATAATTTGGTGATATGGGTCAAAATATAATGTTAATCAATTTGGATGATATAATGCTTTAGTTTGGATGGGATATTCAAAATGGTATTACGATGAAGGAAATGCATGTTTGAAAAGGGTATAATGAAATGCAAATTAAGGCTTTGGATATGTTAAAATGCCCTGTTTGAACCTCGAGAATTCTTAGGATATAAATGACATGTCATTACGGATTATATGGTTTCGGGTGCTGGTCCTAGATGGCTTACTGATGGCTGAGGTCCTGAATTTGTTGCTGATTCTCCACAGCTCGTGTGAGCAGTATCATGTAGCTATCATTCTGAACCACAGCTCGTGTGAGCAGGCCCACTTCACTGCTTGTGTGAGATTTATTTAAAAGGTTACAGTTACATGAAAAGACATTTTGTGTGAGCGTTCCCGAGTATTCAATGCTATTCTATTGGTTCAACGAGCAATTAAAGTTTAACATGAAAAGGTATGTATATGAAATATGTCATTGAGCTTATGAAATGGAAATTCTGATATGTATAAATAGATTGAAAAGGTAACTATTTGATTATGTGTTGGGTGATTTACATAATGAAATCCATTTCATGTTATATTTCATTATCATGTATAGATGTGTTCTTAATTGTATCTACTAACCTTGTGAGGTGTTGTGGATAGGAAGGAAAAGTATTTGTAACGCCCTGAATATTTCTAAGTCTGTTTTGTTAAAATGGACACAAATGTGTATCTGCTTCAGTGGTTAAGTGTTCTGGTTTGTGTGAGAGGTCTTGGGTTCAAATTGCCACTTTTGGCAAAATTTTGTTAATTTAGATCCAAGCCTTACCCTTGTTGAGTGGGCTTATATAAAATTGTCTGTTAATCCATATCAAAATGAGCCTGCTGGTTTGAGTGGTAAGGGAGTTAGTGTGTTAGAGGTCCTGTGTTTGAATCCTTGAGTAAGCGTGGATGTTATTTTTGCTCGGTTGTTTGATTGAGTTTCAGTGGAGCTAAAACTCTGAGAGGTAGTTGTCATTTAGTGGATTAGTAAGAGAAAAATAGGGGATTTATGGGATATCTTTTATTTATTATTTATTATTTTCTCTTCTTTTCAAATTTTTAATTATTTTCCTCTCTTCCTAATTTCCAAAATTTGACATTATTTTCTTGTTGACTGGAAAAAATCTTTTGCTTTATTGCATTTGAAATTCTATCGCAACCTTGCCATTCAATTTCAATTTTTCAGTTCTTCGGTGTTTTTATGCTATTTGGAAGTGTAATGGGTGATTTTCGTATGGATTGGGGAAATCGTTTCTTAAGTTGTCCGAATCGATTCTATTATTTCTTTCCGTTAGTTGCCTTTGAGTTTTGGCAGTAGTCAATCGTGAAGAACGGGGTTCTCCTCTTGCGGAATCATAGTTAGAATCTCTCGGAGTTTTGGGTTAAGTGATGAATGCTTGTTTTGAACAATTGTCTGTTTCATGGGTTCGGTTAATTGTGAATTAAGACCGACATTGGAAGATTTGTTGTATCAATTTTAGGTGTTGGTTAGCTCGGGAGTGATTTTGCATCAAAATCGTACCAGGTGTGTACCCAAAAACAAAATCAGTTTTGGTGAAAGCCAAAAAAGCACTCTGTCAATGCCACATGGGTGTGTGCCTGGCCGTGTATGAGACATGGCCATGTGTCTGACGAAGGTACGGCCATGCGCAAGACACGACCATATGGTGGTGTGAGTGTGGTCGTGTGGGCCATATGGGTTAGGTCATATTGGGCGTGTGGGCCCATACGGGCATGTGGGTTTTGGGCCAGGCCGTGTGGGCCGCACGGGCAAGGCCAATCTGGGCGTGTGGGCTACCCGAGCGTGTGGGCCTACACGGGCATGTGAGCCTATAATTCTAAAATTTTCCCTAAGGTCGCATGATTCGTTCCGATCAACTGTGGGCCTACCGTAGGGTCGGTAAGGGCTAACCAAACCCTAAATTATGTGATATGATATTCTGATAGTCTGCCTTGTGTAGGATACTGATATCTGTTCTGTTAAGTATATAAATGTGATCTGTATATGAGCATGTTATGCGTGATGTTACTACCTCTGTTATTTTGTATCTATGACTGGGGTGGGTTTTGTATATATGGAGGAAACGATCTGTACGGTGACTTTTTGCCTATATTCTGGCAGCTTGATTGCAAATTATCTGTTATGTATTGTACCAACACTATATGGTGTGTAGGGATGGGTGAGTGTTTTTAACCCACATGGTGTGATGGGATGGTCGGAGTTAGTGTGTAGAGGATGGGGGTAGGATTCTGTATATATGAGTCTGTTATCTATATCTGTAAAGGACTTGAGTTCGAATCTGATTCTAACTGTATATATGATTTCTGTATGTATGACATGTCTATTTCTGTTAGGTTACACTGAGTTTACGAAAACTCACTTCTGTTTTTCTATTTTGTACAGGTAATCCATAGACTTAGGCGGATTAGTGCAGCAGAATCTCACGATGACCACAAGTTTGTGAACTATTTTTAATTAATGGCTTTCGTTTAATTAAGACTTATTTCTGGGAGTTTTGTAATTAAGGGACTCTCCGAGCTGTTTGGATTTGTTTTGGATTTGGATTTTTTATTTAACTCTTTAATTGCGACAGTTGGCTAAAAACATGGGTTTTACTAAAACAAAGGTTTTCTAAAAATATGAACGAGATTTTCAAATAAAACAATTTCTAAGACTTCCGCTATAAAATATGTTTTGGCAACTGAACTAATTAAGTAACGTTTTCAGTAATGGTTATAAAAGAATATGGGCTATGAAATTAGAATGATTTATCAAACTAACTCTGTTTTCAAAACCCTTTTCTGTAACATCTCCAGATTCAGCCGTAACATCTAGGTCTAGTTTAAGGTGTTACATTTAGTGATATCAGAGCCAGGTTACACAACTCAGTATGTGAATTTTTGGTTCCAAAATTGTGTTTCAAAAAGAACTAGTTTTAAATAACATGGATTGTTCTAAGTAAGTATGTGGTACGCCGAGTCTCCGGCGTCGATCTTATAAGTATTTCTGAACTTAGATAGAATATTCTGAAAACACTGTAGTTGACATTTTCTGAAACTATACCGAGTTAGTTAGAGACTAAAACCTTTGGAATACTTCTGAACTTTTGATAATTTGCACATAACATATCTGCTAATAAATACTGGAATTGATGCATAAAATTCTATAATGTAGATAAATTTGAAATATACGATGAGCGTTCGTGGAACTTGCGGTCATGGTATTCGTAGGCGCGGTAGGGGCCGTAGGGGGCTCGAACTGAGTCTTCCTCTCTGGGCAGTATGCCAAATCTAGACACAACTGAGGCACTGGTTTCGCCTGCTACTGAGACTGAGTCTCAAAGTCACTCGGCTGGGGACGACACATTGTCTCAAGCCATGTTGAGGGTGTTTGAGAGGGTCGTTGGACCCTATTCTGGATCTGAGGGCCGTGGGTCGGTAATTGAACGACTCTGATCTAATGGAGCTGAGCTGTTTAGGGGTGTTACTGGAGTTGCCCCTACTATGGTCGAGTATTGGTTAGAGGCCACCGAGAGGATCATGAATGAAATTGACTGTACCCCTGAGTAGAAACTTAAGGGTGCAGTCTCTTTGCTTCGCAACGAGGCATATCAGTGGTGGTTGTCAGTTGAGGAGGGTACTTAGCCTAATCGTCTAAACTGGGACTATTTTAAGACTACTTTCCAGGGGAAGTATGTGGACGTGATCTATGTTGATTGTAACACCATGACTTTTTATTTTTGTTTCTGTGAAAATGTGACACAAAATGTATATCTGCTTTAGTGACTAAGTGTTCTGTGTGTGTATGAGAGGTCCCAAGTTCAAGCCTTACCTTTAGCAAATTTTGTTATTTTTGGGATCTAAAGTCTTATCCTTGTTCGGTGGGCTTATGTTAAATTGTCTGTAATTCCACATCAGAATGAGCCTGCTAGTTTGAGTGGTAAGTTAGTGTTATAGAGGTCCTGTGTTTGAATCTCTGCGTTAGCGTGGGTATTTATTTTTGCTCGGTCATCAGACAGAGTTTTAGGGGAATTAGAACTCTGAAGTGGTTGAGATTAGGGTGTTAGTGGAAAGTTAGGGGATATCAAAATTAAATTTTATTTTTGTTACTTTTCCCAAAATTCCCCCTGTTTTTTTATGTTAGCTCATGTTTCCCTACTGTCTTCATTTCTTTTTCTTTTCTTCGGGTTTGCCTCCTTTTGATTGCTGTCGTACCTCATATTCTCTTTATTTCAGTATTCGTTGCGCGATTCTAGTAAGTGAATCTATGGCATGTTGTTGCTGGCGTTCTCCAATCACGGATTTGGATTTTAATTTCTTGGTTGTGGCGGAGGGGTGAGTAACTACAGAGCTGATTTTCTGTATTATTATAGATTAGAAGAACGGGGTGAGCAGTAAAGTTACGTTCGGATAGCTTAAATTGCATTAGGGACTGTTCGTTTCATCAGTAAGTCACTTGTGTGATTTTGGGTTTATGTGTTGTCTCGTAAATCAGTTGCTAAGTGGCCATTGGATTGCTGTTTTTAGGTTTTGGAGGGCTCGGGGTTGCTGTAGCATCTTATTCAAACCAGTTGTGTGCCTCAAACACAAAAAAATGAAACTTGGTGAAAGCCGAAAATCTGCACTATCGACGCCACACGGGCGTGTGGTCACCCGTGTGGTAAGCTGTGTGTGAGTACACGGCCGTGTGGTCGACGAGGGCATGGTCGTGCGCAGCACACGATAGTGTGGGCCACACGGGCTAGACCAAGTTGGGCGTGTGGGCCCAGACGGGCATGTCACACGGGCGTGTGAATTTTGGACTAACCCATGTGGGCCACATGGGCAAGGCCAATCTGGGCGTGTGGGCCACATGGGCATGTGGGCCCATTTTATTAAAATTTTTCTTAGGGTCGTACGGGTCATCCTAAATGACTGTGGGCCTACCATAAGGTGGGTAAAGGCAGCTTGGCTGCATTTTCTATCTGATATGTGTCTTAATGACATGCCATGGTGTGTAGGGATGGGTGGGTGTTCTTAACTCCACATGGTGTGATGGGATGGTCGGAGATGGTGTGTAGAGGATGGGGGTAGGATTTTGTATATCTGTATCTGATTCTGTATCTATATCTGAAAAAGACACGAGTCCGTATCTGTATTTGCTTCTGGTTATATGTATGATTTTGTATTTGCTTCTGGTTATATGTATGATTGCATGCTTAATTCTGCTGGGTTACACACTGAGTTTACGTAAACTCACCTCTGTTTGTCTGTTTCTGTTCAGGTAATCCGCAAACTTAGAAGGGTCGATGTGGCAGAGACTCAGCAGTGACCACCTTATCGTAAAACTGATTGAACTTAGTACTTTTGGTTTATTTAAATTTTGGATTTATTCCAGAGATGTAATTTTTGGGGACTCTCTGGACTGTTTGATTTTAACTTGATTCTAGACTTATTTGCTTGATATATTTTGCATGTTCGATAAAATGTTTTAAGGGAATGAATTTTACGCCAAAAAAGGTTTTTCCAAAATATCAATCAGATTTCTAAAATGAACAGGTTCTGTATAACTTCCGCTGCAGTAAGCAATTTGGCAAATAAACTGTTCAAATAATGTTTTCTGTAATAAACATGAAGGAATGTGTGTTCTTAAAGTGATTAGTTATCTAATCAACTTGTTTTCAAAACCATTCCATGTAACATCACCAAATTCGACCATAACTTCTAGGCCGGGTTTGGGGTGTTACATTGATGCTCGTAGGCGTGAGTTCTTGAATCTCACGCAAGGTGAAAGATTTGTGGTCGAGTATGGGACTGAGTTTCTGAGGTTGAGCCGCTATGCTCAAGGCATGGTGGCGTCTGAGTATGAGAAATATGTTTGCTTTGAGGACGACTGAGGGACAGTTTGAGGGTTTTGATAACTCCGCAAAGGGAACATGAGTTTGCTATTCTAGTGGATAAGGTGAATATCGCCTAAGAGGTTAAGTGCGTGGAGCGCCAAAATAGGGATCGTGATAGAGGCAAGAATAAGAGGGATTCAGAGCCCCCAGCTCTGTTTAGAGGCCTAAAAAATAGACCAGACCTGATGGGCTGGTTAGAGTGGGCGTTTCTGTTGCTTCTACTAGGATTCAACCTTGTGGTAACTGTGGTAGGCGCCATCCGGACGAGTGTTGGAAGAGGTTGGGGGCTTATTTGAGGTGTGGGTCTTTAGAGCATCGGATTAAAGAGTGAGCACAGCGTGCTGATCAGATGTAAGCTTCAGGACCGAGTTCTGTATAGCCTAAGAGGGCAGTTCAGCAGACATCTATGGGCCGTGGACTAGCTATGGGTGGTAATGGTATGGGCCGAGGATAGAAAGCACCGGGTAGAAGTGCTAATTAGACTGATGCGAGGCAGCCTGCACTGGTTTATGCTGCTCGACGCTGAAAGGATAGAGATGCTCTCGATGTGATCACGGATACATTCCTTATTTTTGATGTTCCATATACTGCTTTGATAGACATATGTTCTAAACATTCCTATGTAGCTAGTACTGTTTCCGAAAACATAGGAATTTCTATAGAGTGCACTTCTAATGAGATTACCATACTAAGCCCGTTGGGCTAGTCTATTCGAGCAAGTAGACTTTATAGGAATGTATCATTGGAAGTACAAGGGACTGCGTTTCCGGCAAATTTGATGGAGCTACCGTTTGGGGAGTTTGACATAATTCTGGGTATGGATTGGTTGGTTGAGCACCGATTTAGTCTGGACTGTACGACTAAGAGGGTTGTTTTGAGGACCAAGAATGATAAGGAGATAGTAGTGTTTGGTGAGCGTTGAAATTATCTGTCTAATGTGATATCCGCTCTTGTGGCTAAGAAATTGGTTCGGAAAAGTGAAAGGCATATATGGCTTACATTAGTGTTTCAGTTTCTAAGGACTCTCTTGTCGAGGATATCAGAATAGTGAGGGAATTTTTGGATGTTTTTCCTGAGGAGTTACCGGGTTTCCCTCCGAATCAGAAAGTTGAGTTCGGTATTAAGCTCATACCGGGTACAACTTCGGTGTCCATCGCTCCATATCGTATGGCACCGAAAGAGCTTATAGAGCTTAAGGCTCAACTTCAAGAGCTTTTAGATCGTGGTTTCATCCGTCCCAGTGTGTCTCTGTGGGGGGCACTGGTTCTGTTTGTTAAGAAAAAGGATGGTACCATGAGGATGTGCATCGACTATCGGTTGTTAAATAAATTGACTGTGAAGAATAAGTACTCACTTCAGAGAATCGATGATTTGTTTGATCAGTTCTGAGTGGCTTCAGTGTTTTTGAAAATAGATCTCCGATCTGGGTATCATCAGCTTGGAGTTAAGGAAGTTGACATTCATAAGACGGTGTTTAGGACTCATTATGGGCACTACGAGTTCCTAATTATGCATTTTGGTCTGACGAATGCTTCGGCTGCATTTATGGATCTGATGAACTTAGCCTTTTAGTTGTATTTGGATTAGTTCGTTGTGGTCTTCATAGACGATATTTTGCTTTACTCTAAGACCGAGGATGAGTATGATGAGCATATTAGAGTAGTGCTTCAGATATTCCGAGAGAAACAACTCTTCGCTAAGTTAAACGAGTGTGAGCTCTGGTTGCAAGAGGTAACTTTTCTAGGGCACGCGGGTTTTACTGAGGGGATCTGAGTTGATCCTAGAAAGATTGAGGCTGTGCTGGATTGGAAGCAGCCTAAGAATGTATCTGAGATCCGTAGTTTTCTGGGTCTTGTGGGTAATTATAGGCGGTTTGTCGAGGGGTTCTCTCTGATTGCAGCTCCTTTGACTAAGCTTTTGCGCAAGGGTGTTCCTTTTGTCTAGGCTGATGCATAGCAATTGAGCTTCGAGAAGCTCAAGTCTGTTCTGACTCAGGCTCCTATTCTGGTATAGCCTGAATCTAGTAAGGAGTTCGTAGTGCATAGTGATGCGTCGCATGTCGGTTTGGGATGTGTACTGATGCAAGATGGTAAGGTTGTGGCTTATGCATCCCGTCAGCTTAAGGCACACGAGGGGAACTATTTGACGCATGATATCGAGTTAACTACTGTGGTATTTGCGTTAAAGATTTGAAGGCATTATCTGTACGGTGAGAGGTGTATCATCTACACTGATCACAAGAGCCTCAAGTACCTCCTTACTCAAAAGAAGTTGAACCTTAGGCAGAGTCGATGGATTGAGTTGTTTAAAGACATGACTGCACGATAGAATATCATCCTGGTAAGGCCAATGTGGTGGCCGATGCTATCAGTCGTAGAGCGATGACTGAATTGAGAGTGATGTTCGCTTGTCTTAGTCTGTTCGATGATGGAGGCCTGTTAGCCGAGTTGCAAGTTAAGCCAACTTGGATTGTTCAGATTCGCGATAAGCAGTTGGAGGATGAGTCTCTGGCTTTGCGGTCTCGTTAAGTTGGGAGTGGCAGCACTTTCGATTTTGGACTGAATAAAGATGGAGTTCTGTGTTTCTGAGGTCGGGTTTGTGTGCCGAATGATTCTAATCTGAGATATTCGATTCTGAGGGAGGCACATGGTAGTCCTTATGCTATGCATCAGGGTGGTAATAAAATGTATCGTGATCTTCGTGAGTTGTACTGGTGGTCGGGTTTGAAGCGTGAGGTGACAGATTTTGTTGCTCGTTGTCTGACGTGTCAGCAGGTTAAGGCTGAGTATCATTTGCCTTCGGGTTTGCTCCAACCTGTTCAGATTCCTTTATGGAAATGGGAACAAGTGATGATGGACTTCGTTAGTGGGTTGCCCTTGACAGCCACGAAGAAGGATTCTGTTTGGGTCATCGTGGATCGATTGACCAAGTTCACTCATTTTATTCTGGTTCGAACGGACTACTCTCTGTAAAAGTTAGTGAAGCTTTACATTTCTAATATTGTAAGACTGTATGGGGTCCCAGTTTCGATAATTTCTAATAGGGATCATCGCTTCACTTCTAGGTTCTAGAAGAAACTACATGAGGCTCTAGGTTCGAGATTGGACTTTAGTACTGCATTCCATCCTCAGATCAATGGTCAATCTGAGAGGGTGATTCAGATACTAGAGCATATGCTTTAGAGTTGTGTGATTGATTTTTCGAGGTAGTTGGGAGGATTTTCTGCCGTTAGCTGAGTTCGCCTACAATAACAGTTTCCACTTTAGCATCCAGATGGCACCTTATGAGGCTTTGTATGGTCATAAGTGTTGTACTCCCCCATGTTGGATTGAGTTGGGTGAGTGGAAAATTTTGGGTCTTGAGTTGGTTTCCAAGACTTAAGATAAGGTTAGAGATTTAGGATCATCTGAAGGCCACTTCTGATAGACAGAAGTCCTATACAGACCTGAAAAGGAGGGATATCGAGTACTCTGTTTGCGACTTCGTTTTTCTTAAGGTTTCTCTTTGGAAGAAAGTTCCGAGGTTTAGTCGTAAGGGCAAGTTGAGCCCTAGGTTCATTGGGCTGTATCAGATTCTGAAGCGTGTGGGACCGGTCGCTTATCAGTTGGAGCTACCTCTAGATTTGGACCGTATCCATGATGTGTTTCACGTCTCGATGTTGATACAGTATCAGTTTGACCCATCTCATATTGTCTCTGTTGAGGAGATCGATGTTAGACCGAACTTGACTTTTGAGAATGAGCCAGTTCAAATTGTGGATCATGATATTAAGGTTCGGAGGAGGAAGTCCATTCCGTTGGTTAAGGTTTTGAGGCGGAATCATGGCACTAAGGAAGCCACGTGGGAATCTGAGGACTCGATGCGTCACCAGTATCCTCATTTGTTTGGATCAGGTAAATTTAAAAGCTGAAATATCTTTTAAGAGGGTAAAGTTGTAACGCCCTGAATATTTCCAAGTATGTTTTGTTAAAATGGACACAAATGTGTATCTTCTTCAGTGGTTAAGTGTTCTGGTGTATGTGTAAGGTCTTGGGTTCAATTCCCACTTTTGGCAAAATTTTATTATTTAGATCCAAGCCTTACCTTTGTTGAGTGGGCTTATATAAAATTCTCTATTAATCTATATCAGAATGAGCCTAATGGTTCGAGTGATAAGGGAGTTAGTGTGTTAGAGGTCATGTGTTCGAATCCCTGCGCAAGCGTGGATGCTATTTTTGCTAGGTTGTTTGATTGAGTTTTGGTGGAGCTAAAACTCTGAGGTAGTTGTAAGTTAGTTGATTAATGGGAGAAAATTAGGGGATTTATGGGATATTTTTTATTTTTTATTTTCTCTTCTTTTCTAATTTTTAATTATTTTTCTCTCTCTTCCTAATTTCCAAAATTTGACGTTCTTTTCCTGTTGACTGGCAAAAATCTTTTGCTTTCTTGCGTTTGAAATTCTGTCGCAATCCTGCCATTCAATTTCGGTTTTCCAGTTCTTCGGTGTTTTTATGCGATTTGGTAAGTGTAAAAGGTGATTTTCGTATGGATTGGGGAAGTCATTTCTTAAGTTGTTCGAATCGATTCTATTCTTTCTTTCTGTTAGTTGACTTTAAGTTTTGGCAATAGTGAATCGTAAAGAACGAGGCTCTCCTCTTACGGAATCGTAGTCAAAATCGTTCGGAGTTTTGGGGGTAAGTGATGAATACTTGTTTTAAACTATTTTTGATTTGTGGGTTGTGAATTAAGACTAATTTTAGAAGATTTGTTGTATCAATTTTAGGTGTGGTCGGCTCGAGAGTGATTTTGCATCAAAATTGTACCAGGTGTGTACCCAAAAAGCAGAAAATTAGTTTCGGCGAAAGCCAAAAAAGCTCTTTGTCGATGCCACACGGGCGTGTGCCTGGCTGTGTAGTTGGCCGTGTGCGAGACACGGTCGTGTGTCTGACCAAGGTGCGGTCGTGTATAAGACACGGCCGTGTGAGTGTGGTCGTGTGGGCCACACAGACTAGTTCATATTGGGCGTGTGGGTTACACGGGCATATGGGCCCACACGGGCGTGTGGGTCTTGAACCAGACCGTGTGGGCCACACGGGTAAGGCCAATCTGAGCGTGTGGGCCACAAGGGCATGTGGGCCCATAATTCTAAAATTTCCCTAGGGTCACATGGTTCGTTTCAATCGACTGTGGGCCTACTGTAAGGCCGATAAGGGCTAAGCAAACCTTAAATTATGTGATATGATATTCTGATAGTCTGCCTTGTGTAGGATACTGATATGTACATCTATTTTGTTAAGTATATAAATGCGATCTGTATATGAGCATGTTATGCATGATTTACTGTATCTATTATTCTGTATCTATGACTGGGGTGGGTTTTGTATATGTGGATGAAGTGATTTGTACAACGATCATTCGCCTATATTCTGGCAGATTGATTGCATATTATCTATTATGTGTCGTACTGACACTATATGGTGTGTAGGGATGGGTGAGTGTTTTTAACCCCACATGGTGTGATGGGATGGTCGGAGTTGGTGAGTAGAGGATAGGGGTAGGATTCTGTATATCTGATTCTGTTATCTATATCTATAAAAGACTTGAGTCCGAATCTGATTCTGACTGTATTTATGATTTTTATATGTATGGCATGTCTATTTCTGTTAGGTTACACACTGAGTTCACGAAATCTCACTTCTATTTTTCTGTTCTATACAGGTAATCCACAGACTTAGGTGGATCGGTGTAGCGGAGTCTCACGCTGACCACAAGTTTGTGAACTATTTTTAATTAATGGTTTTCGTTTAATTAAGACATATTTTTGGGAGTTTTGTAATTAAAGGACTCTCTGGACTGTTTTGATTTATTTTGGATTTGGATTTTTTATTTAACTCTTTAATTGTGACGGTTGGCTAAACACATGGGTTTTACTAAAACAAAGGTTTTCTGAAAATATGAACTGGATTTTCAAATATAACGATTTCTAAGACTTCCGCTATAAAATATGTTTTGGCAACTGAACTAATTAAGTAACGTTTTCAGTAATGGCTATAAACGAATATGGGCTATGAAACTAGGATGATTTAACGAAACAACTCTGTTTTTAAAACTTTTCTTTGTAACATCTCTAGATTCGGTTGTAATGTCTAGGCAGAGTTTGGGGTGTTATAGTATTCTTATGAGTTCATGAGCTATGAATGAATGAATTATTTGTTTTATGTTCAGTAAATTTAGGTTTCCTTTATAAAAGCTTACTAAGCACTAATTGCTTTCGTAATTTCTTTTTCTGTTTTGAAGATCATCGAAAGCTTGATCAGTTGGAATTGCGTCGAAACACGATCACACTATCAAATCATCTTTTTGGTAGACTTTGGTTATTATGTTGATGGTTATAAATGACATGTAATAGGTGTATTGTGTTATTTGGCCAATGCGATGTGATTTCGGAGTTCTTGTTCATATGTTTTGATTTTGTCTTGTTAATGTATATGCAAATATGTGATTTGGTCATTTTTGAATGTCTTTTGAAGTAGGTGACTTATGGTAGAATTGTGATGTGAAAGAATGGTCAAATAGTATGTGAGATGTATGTTTAAGATTAGTATTATAGCACTAAGTTTGAATTGTTTTGGTTGTTTATTTGTGGTACCAATGAGGGTATATTGGATAGGCATTTAGATTGAATGATATGTGTGTGTTTTGCTATGTATAGGGTTTGTATATAATAGATGTTGTGAATATGTTATTTGGCCAACTTGGTAAGGTTATGTCTTTTGAGTATATGTTAGTTTGAACTTGTCATGCTTAGTAAGAATGTGTCTTTTGGTCACTTTGAGTGAAATGTAACTATATGACTTGAGATATATTTATATGCGGTTGAAATGGTTGAAAGTTTTGTGGTTGTGGTGATTTATGTTTAGGTCATAATGTGTTTTTCAATTGGTACGAATTGAGGTGCCTTTGAAAGGCATATTGGTTAGAACGTATAGGTTGATCGGTTTGGTATGTTTTAGGTGTCTTTAATGAGTGTTTTGATTAATTGAATGCATGTGTAAATGGTGTATCTTGTTGAACAAGGATAGGTAATGTAATGATTTTTTAGGGATTAAATTTGGAGCACGCGGCCTGGGACATGAGCTGTGACACAGCCGTGTGCCACACACGGTCTTGTGTCATTAAAATTTTAGGTGCATGTTTCACACGGTCTATGACATGGCTATGTGTCTTAAAATAGTTTGTTACATGGTCCGGCACACGGCCCGTGACACGGCCGTGTGACCATATTTTGAATACATACACGAACAGACACATTGGTTGGGACACGGCCGTGTGTCCCTACATCGAATGTTCACATAATCTGGGCTATGTCACCCAGCCGTGTGACCCCTGTTTTCCCAATTTTTCATGTTTTCATTCAAATTGATCCCCGATTGTTTTCAAATTATTTTTAGGGCTCTGAAGGCTTGATTTAAGGCCCAAATGAGTATGTTTTCTATGATTGAAATGAGATATTAGAAATTAATATTAAATTGTATTATCGATCTGTTTTGAAGTTAAAGGTTCCATTTTGTACAGTACTGCTCCGTAACCTTAATCCGACAATGATGACAGGTTAGAGGTGTTACATTTATATCTTCCTATTTCTAGAATTGCATGCAACTCCACTCAATTACACAAGATTTACTCTTAAACAGAGTTTATTCCTCCTCTGAAAGCACATCAAACAAGGGTCAATAATCTAGAAATATCAGACCAAAAATTAAGCATACATTATTGAGAACAAGATCTAAGTATTTATTGCGTAAAATAAATATTAAACAGCAAAATCTATCATAACGTTCATCTCCTTTAGGTATTTAGAAAATTAGTTCATGCTTGAAAATAAAACCATCCAAAACATAGTATAACCGAAAGAAACAAAGAAACTCATGTTAATCTCCAAAGAAATCAAATGCGAATCTTCAATCTTGACAGAAATCTGCTTGAGAATCGGATTCAAAGGTTTTTTTGAGTTGTTTTCTTGAATATTTTGTGACAACCCTCTCCTATCTTCTTAATTTTGTCATATATACGTATTAGAATGCCCGGAAAACCTAAAAATCGTGTTTTCCCATGTGACTATCATGACAGGTTAGAGTTCAAAGTGCCAATTTGCGGAATCAACACAGCCTGCTACATGGCTATGTGGCTGCCCATGTGGCTCATACGACCGTGTTGAAGGGGTCAGCCCGTGTGGTTTCTGTACCTGTGTCTGATTTTTCAGTTTTCACTTGTTTTTTGCTCCTTTTGCTCCCTAATGCTCTCCTAAGTATAAAACCATGAATTTAAAGGATTAAGAGGATAAAATTCACCATTAACATCGAATAATCATGTAACGCCCCGATTTTTCTTAAATTTTGGCTTTTGCAATTTTGACATAAATATCTGTCTGCTTCAGTGTTTATGTGTTCTGGGTATGTGTGGGAGGTCCCAAGTTCAAGTCACAACTTAGGTAAATTTTGGGGTTTTATGAATAAAGCCCAAACTCTTGTTAGTAGGCTTATAAGTAAAAGTGTGTAAGTAATTAGCGGAATGGGCCTGCTGGTCTGGTGGTTAAGTGGAGTGTAGAGGTTGTGGAGGTCTGAAGTTTGAACCCTTGCATGCGCAAAAAGGGGTCTAATTTTTCCTATTATGGACAGCTAGTGTTTGTGTTCTACCGGGATTCTGGGTAGTGGGATTGGGGTGAGAGTTTTGAGGAATTTGTGGGAGAGAAGTTAGAAAGCTATCAGATTTCTGAGCAGTTGTGTTTTCCAAAATTTCTCTCAGCCGATAATACAGTGTCCTCCCCTCCCATAGCTGAATTTTCCCTCTTTCTTTTTCCTGCTCCTTTTGTTGTTCTTTCTCTCTTCCTTGCTACCATCTTTTAATTTTGATCCCCTCTTCAATCGTTCCTCTCTTCTGTGCACCATTGGTTTACGCTTTGATTCGGTAAGATGAGTAGCGTAGCTTTAATTTTTGCTGTTAGTGTTTTTATTGATGTGCGTCGTTAATGCTAGTTAGGAGAAAGATTCAGGAATGCGTAATCGGTATTGGATACGTAGGTTCGTGGAATTTCAGATACTCAATCGAAGGCAAGTTTGGTCACTCGTTGGATGAGCATCCCGTTTCGGGTTCAGTTAATTCGATCGTTTAAAGGATTTACTGAGTAAAATGTTGTTCAATTATAGGTGCTGGTGATCTCGAGACTGCATAAAGAGCAAAATCGAACCAGGTGTATACCAAAAAACACAGAAAAAGAGGTTCCAGCGATAGTTGAAAACCTTACTATCGACGCCACACGTGTGGTAGGCCGCATGCAAGACTGTAAGTCACCACATGGCTGTGTGATTGGCTTGCCAGGTCGTGCACAAGTGGCACGACCGTGTGATAGCCGGGCAAGGCCGTGTGCGACACACGGGCTTGACCAATTGGGCCGTGTGGGCCACACGGGCGTGTGGGATTTTGGGCCAGGCCTTGTGATCTACACGGCCAAGGCCAATTTGAGCAGTGTGGGCCAGACAGGCGTGTGGGCCCACATGGGCAGGCCACATGGGCATATGAGCCCATTGTTATGAGAAGTTCTATACAGTTGCACAGGACGCCCTAGTCGACTGTGGACCTATTGTAGAGTCGGTAAGCTTTACCTAGACCCCTAATTCTGTGACTTGACGTTCTGATTTCTGTATTGAGCATGAATTCTAATATCTGAATGTATGAACTATATTTGCATAATAGCATGACATTTTATGTATGTTGCATTGCATCAGGGTGGGTTGATGTTTACTAGAGGAAGTATCTGAAAGGCTCTTAAGCCTGTTATCTGCCAGCTCAGCTGTAAACTTCTGATTATATACCGCATTCGGTAAAGCATGGTGTGTAGGGATGTGTGGGTTGATTTTATCCCCACATGGTGTGTAGAGGCTGGTGGGTAGGATTCTGCTATTCTGTTTTGATCTGTATGTTACGTCTGAAATGGGCTAAGGCCTTGGAATATATCTGATTCTGTATCTGAGTGGGCTAAGGCCCACACCGAACTGTGAATTTATGTCTGTTATCTGATATTACTGTGTGTAGACTTTCTATGGGGATTACACACTGAGTTTGCGAAAACTCACCCTTTTCTGTTTAAACTGTTCAGGTAATCCCCAGCAGTAGATGGATAGGTGCAGCGGAGAACTCGACGGTGACCACGGTTCTAAACCTTTACGGTTATTAATTTTATTCATGGCTTTAATTATATTTAGGAAAAAGTTTATGTAATATGGTCTGTACGGATTTTTGTTTGAAGTTGGGATTTTTATGCTATAACTGCTAGCAGCAGGATAAGACGCGAGTTTTCAAAATAAACAAATGTTTTTTTCAAATACACACGAATTTGGAAAATTGCTTTTAAAAGCTTCTGCAATGTATAATATTTTGAACATGAATAATGAATGAATAAACAACACGTTTTTGATGTTAACCTAATATATCAACAATGGCCTTATTGTAATTATGTTTCCCAAAGCACTATCATGTGACTTCGCCAGATTCAGCCATAACGTCTAGGCCGGATTTAGGGTGCTACATTTAGTGGTATCAGAGCGAGGTTGCAAAACTCGGCTGTGGATTTGAGTTTTTAAAATTGGGTTGTTCGTAATAAATTTATTTTATGATTTAAAATATTTTTGACTGGGTGTGTGGTACAACGAGTCTTCGGCGCCGATCCTATAACTGTTTTGAATTCTGTTTAAATTTGTCTGAAAATACTACTTGTATGCTTGAAAGTACCTTAGGTAGTATACTGAACTGAAAACACTTTAGGTAGTGTAAACTAAAAACTGCAGCAAAATTGAAACTCGTAGTAAAACTGTGATTCGCGATAACGAACTCTGAACTTCTGATACTAGTCTGTATAAACATGTGTTAACAAATATTGAAACTATAACTGATGCATAAAACTGTTAACACAGATAAACTCTGAATTTACGAGGAGCGCACGAGGTATCTGCGTACGAGGTACAAGAGGCCGTGGTAGAGGCCGTAGAAGGGCTCGAGCTGGGTCCTCGTCGTCTGAAAATCTGCCTAATCTGGATACGAGTGAGAAGCTGATCTCACTTGCTACAGATATTGGCTTTCGAGATCACATGGCTGGGGACGACGCACTGTCCCAGGCTATGCTGAGGATATTAAAGAGGGTTGCGGGACCCAACACCAGATCTGTGGGCCGAGGGTCAGTTACGAAACGACTTCGGTCCAATGGGGCTGAATTATTCAGGGGTGTCAGTGGATTCACCCTTACTATCGCTGAATATTGGATGGAGGCCACGGAAAGAATTATGGATGATCTGGTCTTTACCGCAGACCGTTAAGGAGGGCACTCAGCCTGACGAAGGGTACCAGTGGTGGCTGACTGTTAAGGAGGGCACTCAGCCTGACCGTTTGACATGGTACTATTTTAAGACGGCTTTCCAAAGCAAGTGTGTTGGATCCAATTACATTGACGCTAAGAGGCGTGAGTTCCTTAATCTCACCCAGGGAGATCGTTCGGTGGCCGAGTTCCTGAGATTGAGCTGGTATGCCAGGGTATGGTGGCGACTGAGTATGAGCGTTGCGTCCGTTTTGAGGATGGACTCAGGGACAGCTTGCGGGTTCTGGTAGCTCTACAGAGGGAGCGTGATTTTTCTTCTTTAGTGGAGAAGGCGAAGATCACCGAGGAGGTTAAACGCGCTGAGCGCCAAAGCCGTGAGCAGGGAAAGAATAAGAGGGAATCAGAGTCCTCGAATTCTGTGATGAGGCCTAAAAAAATGGCCAGATCTGATGGGTCAGTCAGAGTTGGGCCTCCTGTTGCACCTACAGGGGTGGTGCTTTGTGGGCACTATGGTAGACGCCATCCAGGCGAGTGATGGAGGACGACTGGGGCATGTTTGAGATGTGGGTCGACTGAGCACCGTGTTCGGGATTATTTGTTGAGAACTGATCAGGTGCAAGCTACGTGTACTGATGCTGCGCAGCCGTATAGGGTAGTTCAGCAGCCACCAAGGGGCTGAGGACAGAGAGCACCGTGTAGAGGTGCGGGACCGACTGAGGCGAGGCAGCCTGCACTGGTTTATGTTGCGCGTCACCGAGAGGATGGTGATGCTTCTGATGTCATTACGGGTACGTTCTTAATTTTTAATGTACCCTATACAATATTGATAGACATAGGCTCTACACACTCTTACGTAGCTAGCTCTGTGTCTGAAACTTTGGGGATTCCGGTTGAGAGTACTGCGAACGAGATAACTGTTGTGATTCCGTTGGGGCAGTCTATCCAAGTGAGTAAATTGTTTAGAGATATCTCGTTAGAGGTTGAAGGGACAGTATTTCTGGCTGATCTAATGGAGCTTCCGTTTGGGGAATTCGATTTGATTCTGGGAATGGACTGGCTGGTCAAGCACCGAGTAAGTTTGGACTGTGCGACGAAAAGGGTGGTTTTGAAAATCGAAGAGGACAATGAGGTAGTGGTGATTGGGGAACGTCGAGACTACCTAACTAATGTGATTTCTACGTTGGTGGCAGAAAAGTTGGTATGGAAGGGATGCGAGGCATTCTTGGCCTACATCAGTGTTTCTGATTCTGGGGATTCTTTAGTTAGGGACATTAGAACCGTAAGGGACTTTCTAGATGTTTTTCCTGAGGAACTACCAGGTCTACCTCTGAGCCAAGTGGTAGAGTTTGGGATTGAGCTCTTTCCTAATACAACTCCATTGTCCATCACCCTTTACAGAATGGCACCGAAGGAACTTGTGGAGCTTAAGGCTCAGATTCAAGAGTTATTGGATCATGGGTTCATCCACCCTAGTGTATCTCCGTGGGGAACACCTATTTGGTTTATGAAAAAGAAGGATGGATCCATGCATATGTGTATCAACTACCGTCAATTGAATAAGCTGACCATCAAGAATAAGTACCCCCTACCGAGGATTGATGATCTGTTTGACCAGTTCCGAGGAGTTTCAATTTTCTCCAAGATTGATCTACGATCAAGGTATCACCAGTTGAAAGTTAAAGAGGTTGACATACATAAGACGCCATTTAGGACTCACTACGGCCATTACGAGTTCCTATTGATGCCATTTGGGCTGACGAATGCACCAGCAACTTTTATGGATCTGATGAACCGCGTGTTCCAGCCCTATCTGAATCGATTTGTGATAGTCTTCATTGACGAAATTCTGGTGTATTCGACGACTGAGGACGTGTATGATGAGCATCTCTGAGTGGTATTACAGATGCTTCACGAGAAACAGTTTTATGCGAAGGTTAGTAAGTGTGAATTCTGGCTCCGAGAAGTAACCTTTCTGGGGCATGTGGTTTCTGCGGAAGGGATTCGTGTTGATCCTCGTAAGATTGAGGCTGTGTTGGATTGGAAATAATCGAAGAATGTGTCCGAAATCCGCAGCTTTCTGGGGCTAGCGGGTTATTATTGACGCTTCGCAGAAGGGTTCTCTTTGATTGTAGCACCATTGACCAAGCTTCTGCGTAAGGGAGTTCCCTTTGTTTGGACTGATAAACAACAGGAGAGCTTCGAGAAGCTCAAATCTATTTCGACACAGGCTCCAGTTCTGATATAACCTGAATCTGGGAAGGATTTCGTCGCATACAGTGATGCGTCGCGCGTGGGTCTAGGTTGCATACTGATGCAGGGTGGTAAGATGGTAGCTTATGCGTCACGTCAGCTTAAGACGCATGATGCTAACTACCTGACGCATGATTTGGAGTTGCCACCGGTAATCTTCGCTCTGAAAATCTGGAGGCAGTATCTGTATGGTGAGAAGTGTACTATCTACATTGATCATAAGAGCCTTAAGTATCTCCTCACTCAGAAGGAGTTAAACCTTAGGCAGCGTAGGTGGGTTGAACTGCTTAAGGATTTTGACTGCACCATTAACTACCACCCTAGTAAGGCTAATGTGGTGGCAGATGCTTTGAGCCGTAGGGCTACGACCAATTTGAGAGTGATGTTCGCTCAACTCAGTTTATTCGACGATGGGAGTCTGTTAGCGGAACTTCAGGTTAAGCCTGTATGGATTGATCAGATCAGAGGTAAACAGATGGGGGATAAGTCTTTTGAGTTGCGATTTTGTCAGGTTGAGACTGATGATACTACTGATTTTGGGATTAACAGTGATGGGATACTTTGTTTCCGCTGTTGGATCTGTGTACCGAATGAGGAGGATTTGAGACAGTCGATTTTAAGGGAAGCGCATAGTAGCCCTTACGCTATGTATCCCAGTGGGAATAAAATGTATCGAGATTTACAAGAGTTATACTGGTGGCCAGGGTTGAAGCATGAGGCTACGGATTTCGCTGCTCGCTGTTTGACTTGCCAGTAGGTTAAGGCTGAACATTAGTTGCCTTCTGGGTTGCTGCAACCGGTGAAGATTTCGATGTGGAAATGGGAGCGAGAAACGATAGACTTCGTTAGTGGGTTGCCTTTAACACCCACTAAGAAGGATTTTGTCTGGGTTATCGTGGATCGATTGACCAAGTCTACTCATTTCATTCCGGTCAGGACTAACGTTTCTCTCCAGAAGTTACCTAAGCTGTACATATTTGAAATTGTGAGACTGCATGGGGTTCCTGTCTCGATCATCTCCGATAGGGATCCTCACTTCACGTCTCGATTTTGGAAGAAATTGCACGAAGCTTTGGATTCAAGGTTGGACTTCAGTACTGCTTTCTATCCTCAGACAGATGGTCAGTCGGAGAGGGTGATTCAAGTGCTGGAAGATATGTTGAGAGCTATGTTATAGATTTCTGAGGCAGTTGGGAGGAGTATTTGCCGTTGGCAGAGTTCGCCTATAACAATAACTATCAATCTAGTATTCAGATGGATCCGTACGAGGCCTTGTATGACTGTAAGTATCGCACTCCCTTGTGTTGGACTGAGTTGGGTGAGCGACGTGTTCTGGGTCCGGAGTTGGTTTCTGAAATTGAAGATAAGGTCGGATTGATTTGAGATCGTCTAAACGCAGCATCTGATAGGCAGAAGTCCTACACGGATCTGAAAAGAAAGGATATTGAGTATTCTGTAGGGGACTTAGTCTTTCTCAGGTTCGGTCGCAAGGGTAAGCTGAGCCCTCGGTTTATTAGGCCGTACCGTATTCTGAAACGAGTGGGGCCAGTCGCATATCAGTTGGAGCTTCCTCTAGAGTTGGATCGCTTTCATGATGTGTTCCACGTCTCAATGTTGAGACGTTATCTCTCTGATCCCATGCATGTTGTTCCTATTGAGGACATTGAGGTTAGACCAGATCTAACATTTGAGGAGGAGCTGATTCAGATTCTGGAGCATGACATTAAGGTTCTGCGAAGGAAATCTATCCCCTTAGTGAAGGTGCTGTGGCGGAATCATAGCACCGAGGAGGCCACTTGGGAGCCAGAGGATTCGATGCGGCAACAGTATCCTCACCTTTTCTGATCAGGTAAAATTTCGAGGACGAAATTTTCTTTAGGGGGTAGAGTTGTAACACCCTGATTTTTCTTAAATTTTGGCTTTTGTAATTTTGACATAAATATCTGTCTGCTTCAGTGGTTATGTGTTTTGGGTGTGTGTGGGAGGTCCCAAGTTCAAGTCACAACTTGGGTAAATTTTGGGTTTTTATGAATAAATCCCAAACTCTTGTTAGTAGGCTTATAAGTAAAAGTGTGTAAGTAATTAGCAGAATGGGCCTGCTGGTCTGGTGGTTAAGTGGAGTGTAGAGGTTGTGGAGGTCTGAAGTTCGAACCCTTGCATGCGCAAAAAGGGGTCCAATTTTTCCTATTATGGACAGCTAGTGTTTGTGTTCTACTGGGATTCTGAGTAGTAGGATTGGGGTGAGAGTTTTGAGGAATTTGTGGGAGAGGTTAGGAAGCTATCAGATTTCTGAGCAGTTGTGTTTTCCAAAATTCCTCTCAACCGAAAATAAAGTGTTTTTCCCTCCCATAGCCGAATTTTCCCTCTTCCTTTTTCCTGGCCCTTTTGCCGTTTTTTCTCTCTTCCTCACTACCATCTTTTAATTTTGATCCCCTCTTCAGTCATTCCTCTCTTCTGTGCAATATTGGTTTACGCTTTGATTCGGTAAGATGAGTAGCGTAGCTTTAATTTTTGCTGTTAGTGTTTTTATTGATGTGCGTCGTGAATATTGGTTAGGGGAAAGATTCAGGAACGTGTAATTACTGTTGGAGACGTAGGTTCATGGATTTCAGATACTCAATCAAAGGTAAGTTTGGTCACTCATTGGATGAGCATCTCGTTTAGGGTTCAGTTGATTCGATTGTTTAAAGTATTTACTGAGTAAAACATTGTTGAATTATAGGTGCTGGTGATCTCGAGATTGCATAAAAACGAATCAGGTGTGTACCCGAAAACACAAAAAATGAGGTTCCGGCGATAGTCGAAAACCTTACTCTCGACGCTACACTGGCATGTGGTTGCCCGTGTGGTAGGCCGTGTGCAAGACTGTAAGTCACCATACAGCCGTGTGATCGATGAGCCAGGCTGTGAGCGAGTGACACGACCGTGTGATGGCTGACAAGGCCGTGTGCGACACAGGGCTCGAACAATTGAGCCGTGTGGGCCACACAGGCGGGTGGGATTCTGGGCCAGTCCGTGTGATCGTGTGGGCCTACACGGCAGGTCACATGAGCGTATGAGCCCATTGTTTTGAAAAGTTCGGTACAGTTGCACGGGTCACCCTAGTCGATTGTGGACCTATTGTAGGGTCGGTAAGCTTTACCTAGACCTCTAATTCTGTGACTTGACGTTCTGATTTCTGTACTGAGCATGAATTTTGATATCTTAATGTATGAACTGTATTTGTATAATAGCATGACATTTTATGTATGTTGCATTGCATCGGGGTGGGTTGATGTTTACTGGAGGAAGTATCTGAAAGGCTCTTAAGCCTGTTATCTGGCAGCTCAGCTGCAAACTTCTGATTATGTGCTGCATTCGGTACAACATGGTGTGTAGAGATGGGTGGGTTGATTTTATCCCCACATAGTGTGTAGGGTTGGACGGAGTTGGTGTGTAGAGGCTGGTGGGTAGGATTCTGCTATTCTGTTCTGATCTGCATGTTATGTCTGAAATGGACTAAGGCCCTAGAATATATCTGATTCTGTATCTGAGTGGGCTAAGGCTCACACCGTTTCTGTAATGGGCTTAGACCCGAACTGAGAATTTATGTCTGTTATCTGATATTACTGTGTGTAGGTTTTCTGTTGGGATTACACACTGAGTTTCCGAAAACTCACTTTTTCTGTTTAATCTGTTCAGGTAATCCCCAGCAGTAGACGGATCGGTGCGGCGAAGAACTCGGCGATGACCACGGTTCTAAACCTTTACGGTTATTAATTTTATTCATGGCTTTAATTATATTTAGGAAAAATTTTATGTAATATGGCCTGTACAGATTTTTGTTTAAAGTTGGGATTTTTATGTTATAACTACTAGCAGCAGGATAAGACGCGAGTTTTCAAAATAAACAAATGTTTTTTTTCAAATACAAACGAATTTGGCAAATTGCTTTTAAAAGCTTCCGCAACGTATAATGTTTTGAACATGGATAATGAATGAATAAACAACAAGTTTTTGACGTTAACCTAAGATATCGAAAATGGCCTTATTGTAATTACGTTTTCCAAAGCACTATCATGTGACTTCGCCAGATTCGACCATAATGTCTAGGCCGGGTTTGGGGTGTTACAAATCACACAAAAATGCATTAAGAATGAGATTAAAATATGTTACTTTCGATATTAAAATATGTTACTTTTAGCACTTATCACCCACTGTTAAATGATTGACAAGAAGATAACGTGATAGACGAAAGCTTTAAAATTTGGCATAATAACAAATTTAGCCCTCAACGTTTACACACTATGTTAATTTAATCTTAATTTTTTTTAAAATTTAACCCTTAATGTTTATGCATTACCTAATTTTATCTTATTTTTACATGAAAATATAATTTAATACACAATGTGTAAATTAAAAATAAAAGCAATTTTTTTTAATTTCATTTATTATTAAACTAAACAATCATCAAATACATTGCTTTCATTATATTTCAAATGACTAAGAACTTGATATCTCTAATGATAATTGATTCATTTTTTGTTAGTTTGAGTTGACTACAATTGATGAAACAAGTCAAAGTTAATAATAATAATTTTTTTGAAGTTGTTAGATTTACAATTGGATTCAATTAAGGAAGTGGGGTTTTTATTTTTAAATTTTCAAGCAATTGAATTGGCTATTTTCAAATTTTGGGTCATTTAGTTGTTGTTGTTCATTTTTTTTCATTTAATCAAATGCATGGACAATGTTAGAAAGGGTCACAAAGAAAAGCAAAATTGCAAAAAGATCAAATATAGAATGTGTAAACGTTGTGCGTTAAATTTTTTAGAATGAATACTAAATTGACACTATGTATAAATATTGAGGATTAAAGTTGTTATTATGGCAATTTTAAAAGCTACATCAACTTCCCATTAGTTAGTGGCGGAGCCGAGGGTGGCTAGCAGGGGCCTTGACCCCTCCTAAAATAGAAATTTTTTCATTTAGGCCCCTTAATTTATAAAATTTTAAATTAGTGATTGTAAAATTGCACTCCCCAAAATGATAAAAATTTGATTTAATCCTTTTAAAATTAAAAAGATATAGGCTATTAAAATGATGAAATTTCATTTTTGCTATTGTAAAAATCTACAATTTAATTTCGCCCCCCAAAAAATTTCTGGCTTCGCCCTGCCATTAATAGTTTAATGGTCATTAACCAAAAAAGAAAAAAATTGAATAGTTGGGAGACTATTTTATAATTTTTCAAAATTGAATGACTAAATAAAAATTTACTAATAATTGAATGATTACCAATATAATTTAATGATTATTGTTTTAATGATGGACCAAGAGACACATTTCCCTTTCTAAATCAACCAAAAAAATGTTTCTCCCTTTTTTTTTTCTCTTTTGGAAAGAAAAACGTTGTTTTAGAATTTGTCTAACCACATAGCCCAACCCAATTAATACATATTAATTGTTTCTTTTCAATAAAATCTTATAATGTTTTGTATATAGATTAGGTAAACTATATCATTAGTTATTAAATTATGGATAAGTTTTAATTTTGGTACTTAACTAAAAAAAATTATAATTTGGTCATTGAACTATTCAAGTACTTAATTAAAAAAATTATAATTTGGTCATTGAACTATTCAAAAATTTTCATTGAAGTCATTGGGCAGTTAAAATGGATGTTATATATCTTTCTCTGTTCGTACTGCCTTCACCAATTGAAAGCTCTCTATCCCCTTCTCTTTTACAATTTAGTTTTTTTTTTATGAAATAGCTTTGGACGTCATGATTCTGCGTGTAACATCCCAAATTATTGGGCCTGTGCATTTTATGTGATAATTGCTTAAAATATTAATTTGAGAGTTTGAGGTACAAATGGGGCTCAAGTTGGGCTAAGGCCTTGTTTTAAATATTTTGTTCAGACACTCTAGGGGTTTAAATTAAAGTTCTAGTAGTTTAATGGGCATATTAGGCTTGTGGCCCAGAGGAAATGGTGCCACTAGGAGGAAGAGGAGTTGGCGTCACTTGTGCATGAGGAAGGCCCAAATTATGGTTGCTTGAAGCCCAAGTTTTAGGGCTAAAATTCGGCACTTAAAGGGAGCAATAAGGGGGACGGCACAAGGCTAATTTTTAGGGATTTTTAATATTTATTTTATGTGTGGATAATAAGCAAATAAAGGCTATTTTTGAGGAGATAACAAATTAAGATAAGGGAAAAGGGATAGGAGCTATAATGTGTGGCAGTGTTGGCCGAAAATCAATCCCTGCTAAGGGGAGGAATCGATTTTCTATATATAGAGGGGGTGCCGAAATTTTGAAGCCTCTCTTTTATTTTTCTTTTCTCATCTTCTTCCTCTCAAAAGCCGAAAACCATCATCTTCTTCACCTTTTCTTCCTCTCTGAAATTTCTTGGTTAGTCGAATCTTCTAACCTCTATTGATATTCTTCTTTTAATCTCAAAAAGCCGAAACTACATCTCTATTATTCTAACCTCCTCCTTAATATTCATTGGCCGAATCTCTCTTAGCCATCTCTTCAATTCTTAAATATTCTAAAAGCCGAAATCCTTAGATCTCACCTCCTGAAGTTGCTGAATCTTCTTTAATGGAGCCTGCTTGTGCTGAAATTTGAAGGGAATTTTAGGTAAGTATCGATTTGTGAAATCCAAATCTTTTCCGGCTTTTCAAATTCCCTAGTCGAATGGCTATCTAGTAACTAATCTATTGTTTTCTCTTATTTTCGGCATTCTGGGATCTGAAGTGGGCCAATCGCATAGATCTCTAAGTAATAGTCGGTAACACTCGAATTGTGTTACTTTCGGGATTTCAAGGTAAGAAGAATCTATTAGTTTCAAAGTGTTAATTCGGGTATTTATTAACCCTTGGCCGATTGTAGGAAAGGTCATATTTTCACATTTTTCGGCTTTTTAAGCAAAGTTGTAGATCGATTTGGCAAGGGTATCGACATTAATCAGGTGTGTAACCTTTCACACTATTAGATTGGTTGCTAATATATATATATATATATATATATATATATATATATATGCGTGTGTGTATAAGTCTGCTATACTCTGTTAAATGCCGAAATCCCGGCATAACATTTGAAAATCCGAGAAGGGTAAAGGCTAAATATCAGGTTAGTACTTTCTGCCATTCCTCAGCGAATGTTCTGTTAAAAACGATATGTTTCATATGTCAATTTCTATGTATGCTTGGGGTTGGGCGATTGATGAAAGGGGAAGTGATCAGTTCTGGTGGCTTATGCCATTTCAGCCCGGTGACTCTGTCACATACTCTGTTTCTGGTGGCTCTAGCCATTTCAGCCTGGTGACTCTGTCACAACTTTGACGATGAGCAGCTAATTGCAGCATGACTGCCATCGATGGTGTGTAGCGGTGTGGGTTGATTGTAGAAATCCCCAATGGTGTGATTGGCAGGTAAGGGTGGTGTGTAGCGGATGGAAACCTAGGAATGGGTTGGGTTTTATGTATGTTATTTTCTGTACTATGTTTTATGTTCTGATATGTGGGCTAAGGCCCAATCTAACGGTGCTTGAAGGTTGCACACTAAGTCTCGCGACTCACCCTTTTATTTTAACAATTTCAGGTGACACTTAGCGCACCGGACCGGGCTGGAGATGAGAGCAAGGTGGCCATGCAAAAGAGCATTTGGATTCGGCGAAAAGACTTTAGTTTATTATTTTATATTTTCATTTAAGTGGGTTTTAAATATGGTTGTAATTAGTCCTCGAGCCACTAGACTATTATACTTTGTTTTGGATTTTAATTTGGGCTTCTATTATTTTAGACACTTAAACTTTAATTAAACTAAGGCATGAATTAAGGTTTTTAAATTTAATTCATAAATCAACAAATTAAATTTATATCTTATTTAAACCTATCAAGTTTTTAGGTTTTCCCAAACGGAAGACTAAATACAAGAAAAATATTTCCCGAAATCGCGACATGTTTTACTAGATTTCCTTAGTGACATGCCAGATCCGGTTGTAATGTTTGGGCCGGGTTTTGGGTGTTACACTGCGAACCAAAATTCAAACAACTTTTTTCTTTGATAACACTAACTGTAAAATCGACTTGGATCTAAGGTATATTGTTCTAATCGTCAATTGGTATTTAACCATCGTACTAGTCGTCGAATTATCGCTTGAAGCTTGCTGGCGAAACTTTTTTTTAAATAACTTAACAGTCTAGTGACTTAAATAAAAACTTTTGAAAAGTCCAGTGACTTAAATGAAAACTTTCAAATAGTTCAATGACCAAATTGTAATTTTTTTTAGTTAAGCGACCAAAACAAAAGTTTACTCATAGTTTAGTGGCTAATGGTATAGTTTACCCTCTAACACCTCATACCCCACCCGGTCGTCGGGTCCGAGCTACGAGATGCTACAACTATCGATTTAGAAAATAAAAATCATTATGAAACATTTAATTATTCAAATATGTAAACAAATAGCATTGATGTACATAATGTATTACACAATCATTTTTGGGTCCTACACGAGCTTACGAAAGCTCTTTTGTTAACCCAAGCTTGAATTATGACCAAATTGTAAAGTTTTAAAAATTCAGGACTGATGTCGTGACCTCACAATCTCCACATCCTGACATTGCCAACTCAATAAGTCACATCGTGGTTCTAGACATACCAACATCGCAACGTCACTTACTTTCGACACCACGTTGTGACATTGGACGTTTGTGGTCGTGACAATGTCCCTGTTTTTGTCAAAAACACCATTTTGGTTCTATTTCAAGATGTCAATACTACCTAATTGATTTACACCACCTTATACCATCAAAACCAATTCAAATTCATATCATTTCATGCCAAAAAAATCACCTAACCAATTCCAATCAAAACCAACTTAAACATTAACTCAACCTATTCAAAATCAATTCATTTCAATACATTCATTCAAATGCCAAATCTCCCTATGTCAATACATATTAAAACATGCCATTCAACGTCCACTACTAACTTATCAATTTCATTTTGTACACCATGAACCTATATGACCTTATCTTGAACCAAAACAAACATACTTTAAACATACTTCCAAGCATCACTTTTCAAATATGTAAATTTCAACCATTCATTAACTTAGCTACCTTTTCTACCTCATTTTTATAACATTCCACTTTCCAAAACATATAAGCATATGTCACCACTTATTCTAGAATTAAACATGATTAATACCATACATTTACCAAGTCACAAGGCAACATATTACACAAAATGGGCTATGTCACATTTACCAAGTAGTAAACACTTTCAAATGCTAAAGTACACACTAAGACCCTTATATACATGCCACAACCTTAAGCTCAAAATAATCGTATAACTACCGATCTAGTGAGAGTGTGAGCTTCAAAACAATCTGACTTGGCGAGTTTCGCAAGGTGACGATCTACAGGGGAAAGAAGACAAAGAGGTTAAGCATATAGAATGCTTAGTGAGTTCATATGTAAAATACAAGGTTTGCCTTGTTTTTACCTAAACATTTAAAGCTTCCTTAGATTGGCATAGATTTGGCTAGAACATGACACTCAAAACATCAACAATGTGAGCATTGATCTATAACCAAGATAATTTATTACTACTGTAACACCCTTAAAATCAATATATTATAAAAGTAGTATTAAATTGAATAATGTATAATGGATTTTTTCCGATAAAGTGAGAAAAGGATATAAAGATGATAAAAGAAAGGTTGAGTGATGCCAAGGAAAATTTTGAAATAAGAAGTATGTTATGAAATATTAATTTGAGCCAGGAACAAAGTCATAAAAATATGAAAAATTTTGTGGTTTAAGTGTAAATATTTAAAATATAAGGGTTTAAAGTATGAATATAAAAAAGTTGAAGGCTTAATAGTGCAAATATCTTAAGGGTGGAAGAGTCTAGAAAATAAGGAAAATGGATGAATAAGGACCAAATTGTTCTACCAAATTACGTGATGATTCAAGGATGAAATTTGAAAGATTACAAAGGGAAAATTGATCAAGTAGCATGAAAAAGAATTCTAGAGTGTAATGATGACATGGGAGATATTTTAATGATATTTTAAATTAAATAATTAGATAAATGTTATAATATTAATATTTTAACTAGATTTTTATTAATATTTTATTAAGAAAATTTTAGTATAAAAAAGGAGAAAAGATTAAGAGAATTCATCATCCTTCCATGCTCCAACATGAGAAAGCTAGAAAAGAGAGTTTTATTTTTATTACAATTTGGCCCTTTGCCATGAAAACCCACTTTTTCATCCAAAATTCTTGAAAATTTCCTTCACCAAAGAGAAAATATAAAGTAGATATTCTAGAGAATATGTTCATCAATTTAGAAGCAAGAAAATAGTTGATGAAAGTGAAGGAAATGAGAAGAAAAGAGAAGGAAAGTGGTGCAAATGAGAAAGGAAGAAATTCTTGACAAAGGAGGAAAGTTTCATACTAACCCTACTTGTATTTCAGTAGATGAGTTAAAAATGTTGTGTATGAGATGTATGAAACATGTATTTTAATCTAAATACTAGAAATAGAAAGTATTTGATGAAGTATAGAGATTTAAAATACTAAATTGATAAGTAAGAGAAAATGTAATTTTTATTGTGAAATGTACTAAGATTAAGAAATGAATATGTAATCTACACATAAAAATAAGTGATTAAATTGAATTGTAATCAAAATTATGGTGATTATGTATGATTGAATGAAAGATAGTGTAAAGAATCATGGAAAAGAAAATATTTTCATTAAAATAATTTGACAACAGCAGTGACTTAAATTTGAAAATTCACCAAAGATCATAGAAATTTATTTAAAGATTGAATTAAATATGAAATTAAAGCTTATTGAGTCTAGTTTTGTATGGATGAAACAATGTAAGCAATCGAGTTGTAGATTTTTAGATATATCATTTTTTATGGGACAACGTTAGAATAGATTCGGGGTTCCCCTGTTCTGACTTGAGAAAATCATCAAACACTGTAAAAAAATTATTAGGGGATGAAATTTATATGTTTAAATTCTTAGTGATTATATTTTCAAGAGAAAAAAAATGGAAAAATCATCTAAAACCTGTACTAAGATATAATTAATTTTTAGTAAAGAAAGGTCGAAGCTGTCAAGCAACAGAACAGGGAAAATTTGAAGAATTTAATGTACTTATTCCCTAAAGTAAAAATTTTAAAATTCTTATGGTAAAAAGACATTTTTATGGTAAAAAGACATTTGAGCCTACTTTCAAAAACATTAAGCAGATCTTAATTTCAAATTCTGTAGCTCAAGATATAAATAATTTAGTGACTATGACACAATTGGACAATTTTGATATGAAAACATAAGTAAATAGTGGAATTGTAGTTAATGTTACATATAAGCAGGTCATACTAAAAGCTAAAGATTATATTATATATACATAAAGGATGTGGAATGGAGAGGAGGAGGAGGAGGAAAAAATAGCAGAATTTGAAATGTTACTGTAACAGTTCGATTTTCAGTGGTGTCGAAAATAGTGTTTCGAGCCCACCAAATCGGCAAGTAAGTTCGTAAATATTATATAAAATTTACGAGTCAAATATGGTTTTAAAAAAAGTTTTTGAATTAGTAATTTGTGTATTATAATGATTTATTAGGTCAAGTGGTTTTATAAAGTGAGGCACCGGGACCTCGTTTCTATAAACCAAGCCGTAGATATTTTTATAAATATTTACGGAGTGTCATAAAGATGGTATTAAAGTTTCATTGAAAAATTGTAACGTTTCGATAATAAATTAATTAAAAAGGACTAAATTAAAAAATGTGCAAAATTTGCTAATTAAAATATTTAAGTGATTAAGTGGCTTGATTAATAAATGAGGGGGGACTTAAATAGTAAATATACCTAAATGAATAGGATGAGGCGGCATAACAAGAAAAATAATAAAAAAAGGCTATTTAATGGCAAAATGTTAATTATTATGAAATTAAAAGTACAAATTGAATTTCTAAGAGATATCTAGGAAATTCTTCTCCCATTTTTTGGTTCAAATAGAAATAGGGAGAGCTCCTTGAGCTGCTTTTGTACATTTTCTTCATGTGAGTCCCATTCTTACTCGTTTCTTGTAATTTTTATGTTTTCGAGATTATTACAATTAGGTCCAACTAAATCTTACCTTAGTTTTTGATTTTGTTAAAGATTTTGGATGTTTCCATTGATGAATCTATATGATTTTTTATGCTAAATGATGAATTTGAGATATTAGTTGTTATTTAAAATTATTTTGTTGATGATTTTTCAATTAAGAATTAATTTGTTAAATAATAAAAAAATACAAGGGTTTGTTGTGAAATTATTGCAAAAATGGGCTGTATTGAATGCCATGAATATTCAGCTAGTATGGGTTTGCATCAAAAATGGTTAATTTGCATGTTTTGGGTTCATGGACTAGATTGAATAAAAGTAAAACTTTAGGGGAAATTTTGTAAAAATGTCAAAAATGACCAAATTGCATGAAATGAATTATTTTATTGTCTAAATTAATATATTGAATGAAATTATTAATTTAGAACAAGGTCGAGCGGAAAATCGAGGAATATGGAAAATTTCCAAAATGCCCCTAAATATTGGTATTTATACAATTTAACCAGGTAAGTTCGTATGAACTATATTCTATAGAATTTGATTAAAGTGAATGTTAATTGGTGATTGGTAATATATATATATATATATATATATATATATATGTGTGTGTGTGTGTGTGTGTGTGTTCTATTGTTGGAATTGAATTATTGTTGGAAAAATATTATCGAATTTAATACTCAGCTTGGATTGAACGCGGGGTTTGAGTACATTCGTGATTTGGCAAATTGATGGTATTGGAGGAAGATATTGGCAAATTGCCCAAGTAAATCGAGGTTCAGCATTTGTTGCGAACTCTCGTGTTTTACTTTCTGTTTAGCTCAACTCATACAAGTTTCTGTTCAGCTCTTACGAGCTTCTGTTCAACTCTTATGAGTTTCTGTTCAGCTCATACGAGCTTCTGTTCAACTCTTAAGAGTTTTTGTTCAGCTCTTACGAGTTTCTGTTCAGCTCTTACGAGCTTCTGTTAAGCTTTCGAGCTTCTGTTAATCATGTACTCAAATCCGTAAGTCATTCTTCGAATGGTAAAATATCGGGAGTTGTCTTGGATGATATATTTATATGAAGAAATGGTAAGAGAATGATATGTATCATGATATGTATATTGTAACAGCCCGATTTAGGGGCTAGTCGGAACAGTGATCTCGGGATCACTAAATTTGAGGTTTGAGAAATTATTTTTAATAATATTTTATGAGTTAGAGTATGATTGTATAAGTACATGAAAATTTTGGTATTTTAATTTTAGCGATTTCTTACTTAATCGCGAAAAAGGACTAAATCGCATAAAGTGCGAAAGTTCCATTTTATAAGCTAAAGAACATTAATTAGAGGTCTTTAAAGCGCAATTAGACCCCCAAGAATAGAGTGACCGGCCATAGGAGACAGGGGTTTGAGAGCTCAAATTTTCAGCAAGCTTCTCTCATTGCTAGTAAGTATTCTAGTGACCATTTTTTTTTATAAAAATTGTACTTTTGGGACCCCTAAAGCTTAAGCTTTCTAAAGAGGGGACTATCTTGCAATATGGTGAAAAGTTTAGAATTTTGCCATGAGAGCTTTTATGTTGTTTGCTGCATTTTTATGGAAGAGAATAAGTCATAGTTGTTAGATAAACAACTTTTGTGAGAGGTGTTACCATGAAAACACCAAAAAGGACCCTTTTGTAAAGGTTGCAAAATTTGTTGTAAATGTGTGAAATGTTGGGTTTTGATGATAGCCATAAGAGATATAAATGTTCACCTAGGCTTGTTGAAGGTAGAAATTTGATTAGAATTGATTTCCGAGCCTATGGGTAAAATGGTCATTTTGCCAAAGTCTAAGGGCAAAATAGTAATTTTGCCAAAGCATGATTGTTGAAATGCTTTTATTAATGTGATGATTAAAACGAGCTAATTTGCTATTATAGAGCAAGAAGAACCAAGAGTCCACCTCGATTGGGGAAAGAATAAAGTCTCGGACTAAATCGACGATCTAGCTTATTTTGAAACCGAGGTAAGTTTGTATGTGGTAATTCAATATTTATGCTAGCATGTTTGAGAATGGTTGATATTATATTGACATTCTATGAAATTGAATGTTAGAGTTATATGAGAAAGGTAATAAAAGTTGAGAAGTTGAAGTCCCGGTGGGACTATAATAAGTGTGAAAATGCTATCATCAAGTTGTGAGATGAACAAGGTCCCATGTAAGACCATATCCGAGACATGGCCTCAGTGCCGAATTGAGATTCTGTATAAGACCATATTTAGGATATGGCTTCGGTATTGAGTATGAGAATCGTATAAGACCATCTCCGGGATATGGCATCAATGCTTAATGAGAGATTTCGTATAAGACTGTGTCTGGGATATGGCATCAGCACTCAGAAATGACCCCATGTAAGACCACATCCGAGATGTGGCACTGGTTTCCTGTTATGCTAATGCGTTTAAACATACCTCCTTGAGTATCCCTAGTGAATTATCGGGATGAGTTGATTAGCTTAGAAATAGTGAAGAGGATTTTACTAATAGTTACGTGATTGAGTTAACACAGGTACTCATGAGTAATTCACGGGGAATCAATTACGATATAAGGCATGGTATGTGCTAAATATGGCAAGAAGCCTATGACTTGTGTATGGTTAATTAATGCCATGGATGGATTATATTGTGAGCTTATTGTTGCCATTTATTTCCATGCAAACTTACTAAGCTTTATGCTTACCCCTTTTCATTGCCCTTTTTCCTTGTAGTATTGCAAAATTAGCTCGAGGCTTCGCGGACTACGGAATTGGAAATCACACTATCGACTACAATTTGGTATAGCCAAATTAGATTTATTTTGAATATGGCATGTATAGGACTTGAGTATTTTGTTAGGTCATATTGGTAAGCCAAATGTGTTGGCTACTAAGGTTGTTCCAATTCATTTTGTAAATGGTCATTAAAGTTGGGCCAATACTTGGCTAATTCTTATGTTTAATGAAAATGAATTTCATGAAGTGTATGCTTTTGTGGATGTATTGGTTCTTTTGAGTTCATAGAGGTACTATTTGGCCATCTTATATGTTGAAATGTTTTGGTATGAGTGTGATTACTTGATAAGGTGGCAAATGGCTTGGTAGATAGCCATCTAATTGTCCACACGAGTAGACACAGGGCGTGTGTCTAGGCCGTGTGTGACACAAGGTCAGCCCTATGGGCATGTTGATCAGTCGTGTGTCCCTTTGCATGCTTGAATTGCAAGTCAGTATGCTTAGTAGTAAACACACGAGCAGAGACATGGCAGTGTGTCTCCGCCGTGTGGGAGGCACGGCCTAATCCATGGGCGTGTGCCTAGGTCGTGTGAAGTCTGCACCTAAAATTGGGAATTTAATTCGACACACGGGCTAAGGACACGGGCGTGTGCCTTGGCCGTGTGACCTTAGTGAGATGATGTCATCATAAACAGAATGCCAAGGTTTTGGCACACGGGCTAAGACACTGGTGTGTCGAAGCTGTGTAAGGGACATGAGCATGTGTCCGGCCGTGTGACATAAGTCAGTGACCACGGGTGAGGCACATGGGCGTGTGTGACCACACGACCTACCCCCACGGGCGTGTTCCTTTTCACACGGGCGTGTGGCCCCTATTTAGGCAGAATTTTTCTAAATCCATAAAAGTTCCCGGTTTAATTTCGAAACCTCTCAAAAGCATGTTTAGGGCCTCGTGGGCCGAGAATGAGCAAGATATGAGTTTAAATGGAAACTTTTTATGTTGAAATGAAATTTTATAGCCCGATCTGATATGTTTAATCAAGTTAAGTTAGGTAATGCCTCATATCCGGTTCTGGCTTCGAACACGGGTAAGGGGTGTTACATATATATATATATATATATCAATACCTTGATATGTTGATACATGGAAATTATGTAAGTTTAGACGAGTAATAAACTCAAGTGTGACATGTTGTGATAATAAGATTATCGATGTTGAAATTATATGAAATATGTTCAAGTACGCTAACAAGTGTTGTTGTTTGATGCTTAGGCATCGGTTGAATGGTAATATGTTTAATTATAAGATGCATTGAAATGGTAAGTGCTCAAATGGAAATATACTTGTGCTCATGAAAGAGTAGTAAGTGGTAAGTTATACAATTTCTTATGAAATGGCCTATTATGTGATTAATTTGAAATGGGCTATGTTTGCATGCACTAGCTTGTGGCTATGGTGGTATGATATGCTTATGACTTATGTTATGCATATGGAATGGGTGTGATAAGTAAAGAAATACAAATGAGAATAAAGAAATTTGGAAGAGTATGAAGTTGTTTAAAACTCTACTATACTTGGGATAATATGTATAAGAAATGCTATGGATTTACTCATTTTGTGAATTGTTGATTATGGTTTCTTGAATTGTGTGGCATCAGTAAATGTTTATTGTTGATAAGTATAAATTTCATAATGGAATGGATTTATATGATTAAATTGTATACGAGCTTACTAAGCATTCATTACTTACATATTTATTTTTCTTTACTTTTCATATTACCGAAAGCTCGATTGGGTTGGAAGCTTGTCGGAGTTATATCACACTATCCATCGATTCTATCGGTACTTTTGAATGTTTTGATTTTGGTTATAATGGCATGTATATGTATTTTGTTTATGTTGGCCTATATGTAATTTGTTGAGAATAGCCACTTACTTTGGCTTGTTTTGGATGCCTAATTATGGCTTGTTGATATGTATAATGTTGATTGAAAGTTGACACAAAAATTGAGTGAGAAATATGGCTTCTAAAATGGCCTATTTTCGTCCACACGGGCAGAGACACGTGCGTGTGTCTCAACCATGTGTTACACACGGCCAGATGACAAGGCCGTGTATCCCCTGTATCTTAAATTTGCACAAAACTTAATGCTCAGACGGTCTAGCACACGGGTGTGTGACTTGGCCGTGTGACCCAAGTCAGTATACTTACATAGGCACAGACACAGGCTGGGACACGGCCGTGTTTCCCTATTTCGAATGCCCACACGGCCTGAGACATGAGCGTGCCTCCTGATCGTGTGAGTCATATGGCCTAGCCACACGGCCGTGTGACCCCTGCAGTGTTAAAAAATTTAAATATTTCTGAAAAAAATTTCGAGTTTCCGATTTAGTCCCGATTTATTTTTTATGCGTAATTTGGGCCTCGAGGGCTCGTATAACGAATAATATGTATGATTTTGTTTGGTTTTTGACATGAATGCTATATGATATGAAATGTTTGCATTTTCTGTCTATTTGATTTGTAAACTCTGGTAAATCTCTGTAACCCTGTTCCGGCGATGGATTCGGGTTAGGGGTGTTACAGTTACTAAATGGTTATAAGTAATGGAATGATTAATACATGTGAGAATGCTTAAACGAATTAATAAAATAATAAGTGAATAACTGTTAATTGATGTGATTTTAAAATCTTGGCTAAAAGTTTTTGAAGAATTTGACACAATTTAAAAATAAAAATGAAATATATATAAAGTAAGTAAACTACTTTAGATAGTGCAAGTCCTCCAATGGACTTATTTGTAAAACTTTAATGATTGTGTTAATTTTATAAACTTTGTTATCTTTGATTTAATATTATGTCTTAACCTTTAACTCATAAATAATTATTTCATAAATTCAAGTATGACTAAAATGAGTAAAATGGTCTTCAATAATCAAATAATAAAATACATCAATATGAAATTTCTGTAGTTGCTTCGGTAACGAATGTGTAACACCCTAAACCTGGCCTAGACGTTATGGCCGAATTCGGAGGTGTCACATGTAATGGGTTGTAAAACTGTTGTCGTTAAGTTAAAATCTTTCTAGCTCATTAGCCTTTATCGCTCTTATTAGTTTCAAAGCTCTCTTTCATTTGGTCATTTAGAGATAAAACGTGTCATTTAGCGGAAGCCTAAAAAACCAAAATCGTTGTGTTTAGAAAACTGTCATAGTTATAAGTAAATGAAACCAAAAACCCAAAACCAAGCCAAACAGTTTAAAAGAGTCCAGAGTCCCAGAAAATACAACCTCAATGCCAAAACTTAATAACCAAAAAGCAAAATAAAATCGTAAAAATAGGGTGGTCACTATCGAGTCCTCCGCTGCACCGATCCACCTAAGACTGTGGGTTACCTGTACAGACAAACAGAGAGGGGTGAGTTTACGTAAACTTAGTGTGTAACCCAATAGAATTAAGCATGTACACATATAACATATCACAAATCAGACAAATTCATATTCGAGCTTAGGCTCATATCAGATACAAATACAGAATCGGGCCTGAGCCCATCTCAGATATAGATATGCAAATCAAATAACAGAGTCCTATCCCCATCTTCTACACACCATCTCCGACCATCTCTACACGCCATGTGGGGTTTAAAACACCTACCCAGCCCTACACACCACGCTGTACTGATGCGGCACATATCAGATATAATGCAACTGTGCTGCCAGATATTAGGCATAATCTGCTGTTCAGAACACTTCCTCTAATCTATATATATCATCCCACCCCAATCTCAGTAACAGAACATGCATACAGAGTTAATAGATAAATCATGCTTAACATGCTTTCATTACAGATAACATATACACAAACATAGGCATGCTCATAACAGTACATTAGTCTACAGAAACATAGTTTTAGGGTTTAGTAAGCTTTTACCGACCCTACGGTAGGTCCACAATTGATTAGGACGACCCGTGTGACATTACGGATAATTTCAGTGTAATGGACCCACACACCAGTGTGGACCCTCACGCCCGTATGGCCCACACGCCCGGTTTGGCCTTGCTCGTGTGGATCACACGACCTGGTCCACAGTTCACATGCCCTGTGACTCACCCTTGTGGGCCCAGACGCCGAGTCTGAATTAACCTGTGTGGCCCACAAGGCCACACTCCGGCTATCACACGGCCATGTCTTGTGTACAGCCTGGCCTACCACATGTCCGTGTGGCATTGACAGATTGCAATTTCGGCTTTCGCCGAATCCTATTTTTCTACATTCGGGTACACACCTGGTACTATTTCACAGCGAAAACACTCTCGAGTCACCTGGAACCTAAAATTGATCAATTAAAACCCCAATCAGTCACTTAAGTCGACACTTATTCAGAACTTTAACGAGACAGACAAAACTTTATCCATAAAAAATCCTTACCTTCGACCGAACGATGGCGATTCCACGCACTACAACACTGTTTGGGAAAGACTTCAGCTCCTTAATCCTTTTCTAACACAAAACAACCCCCTTCAATAACGAGGTACTAAAACCAACATAATAGTCACGTTATCTATACTTACCAGAACACACGAAGAACATTGACAGAAACGAAACACTACGAGCAACGCACAGGAAAGTAACAGAGACTAAAAGAGAGAAACAGAGAAGGAGAATTTAGCAAAAAAGAAAACGGCAGAGAGGTGGGAAAAGAATGGAACGTCAGAATTTTGGCGAAGAAAACCGAAAAATTTTGAAAAAGGGAACATAAAAAACATTTGATAACCCCTGAATCTCTTAATTATCTCCACTATCCCACTACTCAGAATTCTAATTCCATCAAAACTCTCTCATAGAATCGAACAAAAATAAAATACCCATGCTCGTGTAGGGATTCGAACACAGGACCTCCACACAACACACAAACTCCTTTACCACTCGAACCAGCAGGCTCATTCCGCTATGGAATTACAAAAATTAAATATAAGCCCACTGAACAGAGATGGGGCTTAATTCTAAAAGTAACCAAAATTTGCTAAAGTTAGGGCTTGAACCCAAGACCTCTCAGACAAACCCAGAACACTGAACCACTGAAGCAGACAGATATTTGTGTCACATTTTCACAAAAGCAAAAATAAGAGTATCAGGGCGTTACAACTCTCCCCCTAAAAGAAATTTCAAAAGAAATTTCGACCGCAAAATTTACCTGATCAGAACATGTGTGGATACTGCTAACGCATCAAGTCCTCAGGGTCCCAAGTAGTCTCCTCAATGCTATGATTCCGCCACAGTACCTTCACTAATGGAATGGACTTCCTCCTCAGGACCTTAACATCACGATCCGGATTCTGAATCGGCTCCTCCTCAAAATTTAAGTCCGGCCTAACCTCGATCTGCTCAACCGAGACAACATGGGATGGATCAGAACGATACTGCCTTAACATTGAGACGTGAAAGACATCATGGATGCGGTCTAACTCTGGAGGTAGCTCTAACTAATAAGTGACCAACCCCACACATTTTAGAATTCGATACAGCCCGATGAACCTAGGGCTCAACTTGCCCTTGTGACCGAATCTCAGAACTTTCTTCCATGGAGAAACCTTGAGAAAAAAGAAGTCCCCTACATAATACTCAATATCACTCCTCTTCAGATCCGCATAAGACTTTTGTCTATCAGAAGCTGCCTTCAGACGATCCCAAATCAGTCGAACCTTATCCTCAGTATCTGAAACTAACTCAGGACCCAAAACTCGACGTCCACCCAATTCAATCCAACACAGAGGAGTACGACACTTAAGACAATACAGAGCCCTGTAAGGTGTCATCTTAATACTAGCTTGGAAACTGTTGTTGTAGGCAAACTCAGCTAGAGATAGATAATCCTCCTAACTACCTCAGAAGTCAATCACGTAACTCCGAAGCATATCCTCTAGTATCTGAATCACCCTCTCGAATTGACCATCGGTCTGAGGATGGAATGCAGTACTGAAGTCCAACTTGAACCCAGAGCCTCGTGCAATTTCTTCTAGAACCGAGATGTGAAACGAGGATCTCTGTCAGAAATAATCGACACTGGAACTCCATGCAGTCTAACTATCTCAGAAATATACAACTTCGCTAGCTTCTGCAGAGAATAATCAGTTGGACCCGGAATGAGGTGAGCAGACTTGGTCAATCGATCCACAATGACCTAAACAGAATCCTTCTTAGTGGGTGTCAAGGGCAACCCAGAAGTCCATAGTCACTCGTACCCATTTTCATAAGGGAATCTTAACTGACTGTAGTAAACCCAAAGGTAACTGATACTCAGCCTTAACCTGCTGACATGTCAAACAACAAGCAACGAAGTCGGTCACCTCACACTTTAACCCCGGCCACCAATATAATTCACGAAGATCGTGGTACATCTTATTACCGCCGAGATGCATAGCATAAGGGCTACTATATGCCTACCTCAGAATAGACTACCTTAGATCAGGATCATTCGGCACACATATCCATCCTCGAAAACGCAAAACACCTCACTGTTCATCCAAAAGTCTGCAGTAGTACCACTCTCAACCTGACAGAACCGAACACCGAGAGTCTCATCCACTAACTGTTTATCTCGAATCTGCTCAATCCAAGTCAGCTTAACATATAGCTCAGCTAACAGACTCCCATCATCAAACAAACTAAGGCGAGCAAACATCACCCTCAAATCAGACATCACTCTTCAACTTAGAGTGTCGGCCACCATATTGGGCTTACTAGGATGATACTTGATGGTGCAATCATAATCCTTGAGCAGCTCAAACCATCGACACTGCCTAAGGTTCAACTCATTCTGAGTGAGGAGATACTTGAAGCTTTTATGATCGGTGTAGATGATACACCTCTCACCATACAAATAGTGCCTCTAAATTTTCAGTGCAAAGACCATAGCAGCCAACTTGAGGTCATGCGTTGGATAATTTCCTTCGTGTATCTTAAGCTGACGGGACGCATAAGCCACAACCTTACCATCCTGCATCAGAACGTAACCCAATCTAATATGCGATGCGTCACTATACACTACAACTTCTTTTCAGACTCAGGCTGTATCAAAACAGGAGCCTGAGTCAAAATAGATTTGAGCATCTCATAGCTCAATTTTTGTGCACCAGTCCAGAAAAACGATACACCCTTATGTAGAACCATAGTTAACGACGCAGCAATCAAAGAGAACCCCTCAATAAAACGATCATAATATCCCGCCAAACCCAGAAAGCTACGAATCTCAAATACGATCTTAGGCTGTTTCCAATCCATTACAGCCTCAATTTTTCTAGGATCAACATGAATCCCCTTAGCAGAAACCACATGCCCCAGAAAAGTTACTTCACGAAGCCAGAACTCACACTTGCTTAGCTTAGCGTAAAGTTGCTTCTCACGCAGAATCTGGAGCACTACTCTAAGATGCTCATCCTCAGTCTTAGAGTATACCAGAATGTCGTCATGAAAGACCCCGACGAAATAACCCAGATAGGGCTGAAACACTCGGTTCATCAAATCCATGAATACGACCGGTGCATTCGTCAACCCAAAAGGCATAACTAAGAACTAGTAATGCCTATAACGAGTCCTAAATGCAGTCTTATGCACATCCACCTCCTTAACCTTCAACTGATGATACCTTGAATGGAGATCGATCTTAGAGAATAAAGAAGCCCCTCAGAACTGATCAAATAAGTCGTCGATCATTGGAAGTGGATACTTATTCTTAATGGTCAGCTTGTTCAACTGCCGATGATCAATACAAATCCTAATGGTCCCATCATTCTTCTTAATGAACAGAACTGGTGCTCCCCACGGAAACACACTGGGACGATGGAAACCACGATCCAACAACTCTTGCAATTGAGCCTTAAGCTCTGTAAGCTCCTTCGGTGCCATAGGATAGGGAGCGATAGACACTGGAGCTGTACCAGGAAGAAGCTCGATCCTAAACTCAACCTCTTAGTTCAGAGGCAATCCCGATAACTCTTTAGGAAAAACCAAAAAAATAGAACGTCAGAATTTTGGCCTTATTAGGATGATACTCAATGGTGCAATCATAATCCTTGAGCAGCTCAATCCATCGACGCTGCCTAAGGTTCAACTCATTCTGAGTGAGGAGATACTTGAAGCTTTTATGATCGGTGTAGATGATACACCTCTCACCATACAAATAGTGCCTCTAAATTTTCAGTGCAAAGACCATAGCAGCCAACTTGAGGTCATACATCAGATAATTTCTGTAACACCCTGGTTCTAGGGGTTATGCATTTAGTGCATAACTCAAGCGATGATAGGCTTATTGTGTGCTTGGACAAGTTTTAGGGGGTTTGGAGAACCTTAGAAGGTAAGGGATGCCTTAGGAAATTTTGGATTTTTAGTGGTAAAAGGGGGAGCTTGGCAAAGAGGGGTCTTAAGAGAAATTTTGGTGAGAATAAGACACAAGAATCTCTTTGGTAGAGTGGCATGGAGGCGCTACTTGGGCTTTGGTGAGGTGACGCCTCAGGATGCTTAGGGGTCTCATGTTCGAGCTGCAAAGGCAGCAACTCTGGCTTTATTTTTGCGTCAAGGGGGAAGGGGTGTTGGACTGCTAGAAGGCTCTTCAAAGGATGAGGAAGACTTGGTCTTCTCTTTTTGAAATTCAGCTAGGTAGGTAGGATATAGGTTGGACTCATTCAAACTTTTTTTGAATGAGTGTTAGGGAGGAAGTTTAGGAGGAAATCTTGGGATTTTGAGAGGGGTTGAGTTAGTAGCCGGTTTTGGGGAGCTGGGGGAGGGCATTTTCGGTTTTCTTGGAGGGTGTTAGGTGGGTGCCGAACCTAGTAGTATAAATAGGGGGTGCTCACCTTTGGCCACCCTTTTTTCCCCATTTGCTTTCTCTCCTTGCCGAAAATTGCTTCACCATTTTCTTTGGCCGAAACTCCTATCTCCTTTTCATTGTGTTTCTTTCTTTGTTCGCAGAATCTACCCCTACCTTTGTGCCGAAATTCTCTTCTCCTATCTTGAAGCACTTTGGCCGAATATTAAGAGTAGCATAGGTCTCTTTGGGTCTTCTCTGTCAATCGATTCGGAGAAGGTACTTTGGAATTTGAAGTATTCAATCAAGCCTCCAGTTGTTAGCAATCGACTTGGTTGTAGTAGCATTCGGGATTCAAGTGGTGTTGGTAAGTAATATTTTAGTAAGGTTCAATATTTAGGTTTATGACTTGGAGGTTTAACCGTTTGATCTAATTAAGTGTGTTGATAGAGGCAAATACCAGTCAAGGTGGGCAAGGGAAAGTCCCTATCCCGAAGTTTAAGAAGAGAGCTGTCTCGGCGGTTCGAGATTGGCCACCAGGGTGTGGGCCAGCAGCAGGGGATAGCTATAGGCAGATAGCTGTAGTCTCGTTTAACGATAGCATTGGGATCGAGAGTTTAGAACTCCAAGTAATTAGGTGCGTAATCATCGCACTATTTCTTCGGATAATTGCTTGCTAACATTTATATAAGTATGTTGTGTGGTAGCCTAGCATAATGGCTTAAATGGTGAATACCTTGTTTTGGGTAATCTGATATCAGGTGAGTAAGTTGTGACATTAAGTATTATGATGTATATATATGTATGATGTGGTAATGATTGATGATAAATACTCACTCTATATGCTGTTTCGACATGATTTATTGACACATGGGCTTGGGGTTGGACTTGATCGAGGAAGGAAGGGAGTACACATTGATGTACGTGGTCTAATGTTAGCCTCGGCTACATTAGCGCTTGATGGGTTGCTGTGTGCATCATCAAGGGAGATGTTGGCTTGGTGCCCATCTCGGCGGTTGATAGCTGAGTGCATCACCGTAGACGGAATATTGTTGGGATCACGATGTGATCGGTGGCTCTGCCACAGCCTTGTGCAGCAGGTCTGCCGAGGTAGGATATGTGGGATCACTCGGTTGTGATCGGTGGATTAGCCACGGCCTTGAGCAGGGAGTCTGCTAAGGTTGGCGTATTGGATAGACCTAGGTTGGGCTGTGATGCATGATTTCATGAATGGTTCGTGGATTGTATGGATATGGGCCAAGCCCATACGTGAAGAAATATGTGTAATGATTATGCACTGAGTCTGTGGACTCACGCAATTATTTTCTTAACCATTTCAGGTGATGCGTAAAGTTTGGACCGGGTTTGGAGGGGATGCAAGGTGGCCCATGCCGAAGAAGATGTTTTGATTATTTTTAAGTGTTTTAATATTAAGTACTTTGTTTAAGTTTTGGGGTTGTAATAAGGGCCTTTTTATTTATTTTTGGAAATCATTTTATTATCATTTTAATTATGGTTTGATTAATTTGAATTACTATGTGAAAATGATTTTATTTTAGCAACCTATTTATTCAATATATATAAGTTAGTAAAGTTTTTAATTTGGACATCTTATAATAACAAAGTTTTACTTACAGTTTTTAAAAGGGCATAGATTTTCAAAGGTTAACGAATGTTCATGTTTTAATTTCTAAGTCAAAAAGAATTTTCAACCGTCTTTCCGCAGTGACATAACCAGATCCGGTCAGGGCTCGTGGGCCGGGTTTGGGATGTTACAAATTGGTATCAGAGCCCGGTTCAAAACTCGGCTTTGAGGGTTTGGGTCCAAAAATGTTTTCAAATGGGCTTTTCGCAACATGGGCTTTTATAAAAAGTTTTCAGGTTTATTCTGGCATGGCACCTGTACCTCCCGCCCGAAGTCCACCAGGTAAGTACTTCGGACTTTTAAAGTGATTGGTTATATGAATTGTTATGGGTTTATCTGGGCTCGTAGATTGGATATTAAGGTTGTTGGACCCTAGGATTAGTATACTCAAACATATGCATAAGACTTAAGGCTACTAATAACAAACCTGTGAAGTAAGTCGCCGAGTTAAGGTGTGGTAACCACTGTACGCATGTCTAGGAGTGGTATTCAGTAAGAGCTTGGTATTTAAGAAGTCCTAGCGACTCACCTCCTCTTTACTTGAATCCTACCTGGTGCGTAGCTACGGTTCACCTTAACCAAGAGGACTTGTTCATAGGCTTAACCCATTATTAAAACCCGAAAGGGATTTGCCTTGCTGTTTTAAACTCCTTAGTTTTAATTTCAAATTTACCCTTTTGGTTTGTAAACCCAAAATCTGATTTTGAAAAACGTCTTCTTGATTTACAAAATTACAAAAATGCCCCTAGTGGCAAAATTACAAAAAATGCCCTGTATTGTAAAATTATCGTACTACCCTCAATTTCAGTTAATATGATTTTACTTTGCAGAATACCAAAACCTCGAAATTTCAAAATATTTAGGATACTCTAATTTATGGAAATTTACGAAAATACCCTGGTTGATAAAAAAATTACCAAAATGCCCTTGGTTTCTAAATTTTCATATTACTCTCGATCTTTTACTGAAATATTCCTATTTTGCCAAATATCAGCAAATCCTATTTTGTGAAATACGGTGATATTCCGATTTGGAGAATTTACGAAAATGCCCATAATTTCCAAAATTACAAAAATAACCCTGCTTTCTGAAATTTTTGTAACACCTCTCTGGTTTCAAAAAAACAAATTTTCGAGATGACCCCCGAGATTTTTAAAAGTCTGAAATACCTGTAATTTGAAAAAAAATTATTTTCAAGTTGACTTTGTTTTATTACCGAAATACCCCGATAGGAAAATGACGAAATTACCCCTAGGTTGGGAATGAAACTTTGCTTGATCGAAAGAACTACTTCTGGGAACTGTTATTCATAAAATTTGCTCGTGGTTAAACAGTGGAGCAACAAAATTGCTAATGCAAAAAACTTTTAATCAGATTAAATCGCGGCGCTAGGTATGAGTTCTAAGGGACGTGGTCGCAATACTCGTGGACGTGGTAGAGGCAGGATGTCAGTATCGGAACCGGTGGGGTCTGGCCATGGGTCAGAGAACGATGTGCCATCAACAGCTGTTGAGGTTGAGCATCAGGATCAGACAGGAGGAGATGACGCAGTATCGCACGCTGTGCTGCGGGTGCTTGAGCTAGTGGCAGGAGCCAATGTGGGCAGTGGGACTCGGAAGTCAGTGGCCGAGAGATTTAGGTCGAATGGAGCTGAGGTTTTGAGAGGAGTGTCTGCGGTAGCTCCGAACGTGGCGGAATACTGGCTAGAGGCAGTGGAAAGGATTATGGACGACTTAGACTTAACTGCTGAGGAGAAGCTTAAGGGTGTTGTTTCGTTGCTACGCGATGAGGCCTACCAATGGTGGCTCACTGTTAGGGAAGGTACTCCTGTCGATCAAGTGGACTGGGGTTATTTTAAGATCAAGTTTGAAGGAAAGTATGTCGGAGCGAGCTATGTAGACGCTCAGAGGAAGGCGTTCCTTAATCTGGTGCAAGGAGGCAAGTCAATAGCGGAGTACGAGGCTGAGTTTCTGCGTTTGAGCCGGTATGCTCGGGGCATCGTGGCTAGTGATTATGAAAGATGCGGCAGATTTGAAGATGGGCTGCGAGATAAGTTGCGGGTTTTGACTGCTCCGGAACGAGAAAGAGACTTCGCCATTTTAGTGGAGAAAGCACGGATAGTTGAGGAGGTCAAAAGGACTGAGAGGCAGAATAGAGATAGAGAAAGGAACCGGGATAAGAGGAGTTCTGGTTCGCCAGAATCGTTTGAGAGATTTCAGAAAAGACCGAGAGTCGAGACTTCTGTTCGTATTTCTAAGCCAGTTGCTGGGAAGCCAGATCGTCCGTGTGCTCGGTGTGGAAGGTATCACGTTGGCGAGTGCTGGAATCGGGTTCGAGAATGCTTCAGATGCAAGTCCAAATATCATCTGGTTAAGGATTGTCCTCTGGATCCGAAAAGGACTCGGACAGTAGGCCAAGGTTATGTGCAGCCGGGTAGAGGTGGTCAGCAGGCGACAAGGGGTCGTGGTCCGAACCATGGAGAGAATGGTTCCGGCCGAGGCCGCGGTAATGGTGGCACTGAGGCAAGACAGCCAGGTTTGGTTTATGCAGTACGTCAGAGGGAGGATGATGGTGTGCCAGATGTGTCAGCGGGTAAGTTTTTATGCTTAGAATATTTCTTCATTGTTTTGTTCGCTATAGTGGCAGGTTGTTTTTGTTGCTAGTGAAGTATCTAGAACCTTGAGTATGGACATAGAAACTGTGCCTAGGAATTTGGTAGTTTCTTATGATCAGAGTGCGCAGCAATAGCGTAGTGTGGTGTTAGTCTAGCCAAGTAATTTCGGGGACGAAATTATTTTTAAGGAGGGTAGAATTGTAACACCCTGGTTCTAGGGGTTATGCATTTAGTGCATAACTCAAGAGATGATAGGCTTATTGTGTGCTTGGACAAGTTTTAGGGGGGTTTGGAGAACCCTAGAAGGTAAGGGATGCCTTAGGAAATTTTGGATTTTTAGTGGTAAAAGGGGGAGCTTGGCAAAGAGGGGTCTTAAGAGAAATTTTGGTGAGAATAAGACACAAGAATCTCTTTAGTAGAGTGGCATGGAGGCGCTACTTGGGCTTTGGTGAGGCTACGCCTCAGGATGCTTAGGGGTCTCATGTTCGAGCTGCAAAGGCAGCAACTCTGGCTTTATTTTTGCGTCAAGGGGGAAGGGGTGTTGGACGGCTAGAAGGCTCTTCAAAGGATGAGGAAGACTTGGTCTTCTCTTTTTGAAATTCGGCTAGGTAGGTAGGATATAGGTTGGACTCATTCAAACTTTTTTTGAATGAGTGTTAGGGAGGAAGTTTAGGAGGAAATCTTGGGATTTTGAGAGGGGTTGAGTTAGTGGCCGGTTTTGGGGAGCTAGGGGAGGGCATTTTCGGTTTTCTTGGAGGGTGTTAGGTCGGTGCCAAACCTAGTAGTATAAATAGGGGGTGCTCACCTTTGGCCACCCTTTTTTCCCCATTTGCTTTCTCTCCTTGCCGAAAATTGCTTCACCATTTTCTTTGGCCGAAACTCCTATCTCCTTGTCATTGTGTTTCTTTCTTTGTTCGCCGAATCTACCCCTACCTTTGTGCCGAAATTCTCTTCTCCTATCTTGAAGCACTTTGGCCGAATATTAAGAGTAGCATAGGTCTCTTTGGGTCTTCTCTGTCAATCGATTTGGAGAAGGTACTTTGGAATTTGAAGTATTCAATCAAGCCTCCAGTTGTTAGCAATCGACTTGGTTGTAGTAGCATTCGGGATTCAAGTGGTGTTGGTAAGTAATATTTTAGTAAGGTTCAATATTTAGATTTATGACTTGGAGGTTTAACCGTTTGATCTAATTAAGTGTGTTGATGGAGGCAAATACCAGTCAAGGTGGGCAAGGGAAAGTCCCTACCCCGAAGTCTAAGAAGAGAGCTGTCTCAGCGGTTCGAGATTGGCCACCAGGGTGTGGGCCAGCAGCAGGGGATAGCTATAGGCAGATAGTTGTAGTCTCATTTAGCGATAGCGTTGGGATCGAGAGTTTAGAACTCCAAGTAATTAGGTGCGTAATTGTAACACCCTGGTTTAGGGGCTGTGCATATTGGGTATAAATCAAGTGTTAGTAGGTTTTTGGGAGTGCTTGGATGAGTTTTAGAGGTTCTAAGAATGCTTGGATGAAAGGGGTAGACTTTGGAAAATTTTGGATTTTTAGTGTAAAGAAAGGGAATCGGGCTAAGGGAGGCCTTAAGTATATTTTTTGGTAATTTTTGGCACAAGGAATAGCTTGGCAAAGTGGCACTCATGCGCCACTTAGGCGCTGGAGGGAAGAGAGAGCACGGGTTCGAGGGCTGGAGTGGCAGTTTTGGCGTTTTATTTTTCATATGCGGTTATGGGCTTGAGTATGAAGGCTTTAAGAATAAATGGGGTGGCTTTATGTCATGAAATACAATGTGGCCGAGTGGCCTGGGGCTTTGGAGGAGAGGTGTGCAGCAGTGGTCCCAAGTTCGAACCAAGGGAGTGGCGTTTGGGGTTTTATTTTTTTTTTGTTCTTTTTGGCAGCAAATTGAAAGGCAGTGGACGGCACATGGAGTTTAAATTAGAAGATAAGAATAAGCTTAGGTAATTGTTTTGAATTAGAATTCGGCTGGGGAGAGGATTAATATTAGCTTACTTTATTTTTTTTTATTGATGAGGAGATAATGGTTAAGGGGGGAATTTTATTTTAATTATTTTAAATATAGGATATGGGATAAATGAAGCTTATTAGATTAGTGTTTAGTTGTTTTAAATTCGGCTGGTGGGTAGTTGTTTTATTTATTTATTTTTGATAAGCATAGGATTATTTTATTTAGTAAATGGAGATAATGGGTGCTGGTGGTTTAATTTTCTTTTGAATATGATATGGATAAATTAGTTGGCTAATTCAAATTAAATTGAATTAGTGGCTAGGAAGGTGGCAGCCGAAATTTGGAGTCTTCAAGGGGGGAGCATGTGCCGAATTTTCCTATTTAAAGGGTGGTCTCCTTCATGAATTTCTTTTGACCCTTTTGCCGAATTCTTCTACTCCCTTTCCCTATTATTTTATTTTCTTTTAGTTTTGCCGAAAATTGTAGTCAACCAATTCAGTGCCGAATTCCTTTCACTCTCTTCCTTTCTATACCTTTTTATTTCCTCCAACTTTGATTCTTTAACCTTTGGTCTAGGCTGAAACTCCTTTAATATTGGGCACCGTTGTTGAAATCGTTGGCATCCTAGTGTGGTTGGCCGAATATCGGCAAGGGTGATCTCCCTGGTTCATCTCCATTCGGTCTTAAGGGTAAGTGTTCTCTTTAAGGTATATTCCGGGATTCTCTTTCATAAAGATGCCGAATCAAGAATCTAGGCCTTGATTCCTTTAGTTGGCCGAATGATCTTTAGGGCCATGATGATGTGTTTTTCTATTGTAGCTAGCGCGAGGGAGCACTTAGGGACTGTATGAATTCGGTTACTCGTCAAGATAAGTAAGTGCTAATATTCGGCCATAGGCCATTTTGGTTATTAAGTATTGACCAGTTATGTACCATAATTCTTAGGGGCAAATCGATAGAGGTACAGAGGAGCCATTGAGATTTTAGATCGTTCCGGTAAGTAAGTTAAATTGTAGTTATTCGCCTGAGATCTTGTATTATGACGTTTAACCAAAGGATTCTGATTAAGTGATTACGATGGACGTGGATACCAGTCAAGGAGGACAAGAGAAAGCCCCCATCCCAAAGTTTAAGAAAAGAGCCGTCTCGACAGTTCGGGATTGGCCACCGGGGTGTGGACGTGCAGCAGAAAACGTTAGGCAAATAGCTGTAGTCTCGCTAAACGATAGCGTCGGGATCGAGGGTTTAAAGCTTCAGGTTATAAGGTGTGTAGTTAGCCATTGTTTCCGGGATTTGCGTGATATTTGCCTGTTTTATATGTTTGCTAACAAGTGCAGTAAATGTGAAATTGATATCCTTAAAGGGGGTATGGTGATGACCAGGTAAGTAGTAAATTTGTTAATATGTGACAATTGGTTTTAAATATGTGAGTATGCGTACATTTGTGAATATCATGCACATGCATCATCTCAGCATTATACTACAATACATGTGCATGGGTGGGTTTTTGAAAGAAGGTACGGGTGTACTTCGAGTACATGGTTGATGTCAGCTTTGTGCTACATCGTGGATTGGCGCTGACTGAGGTCGCGTTGTGGATCTTTGCGATTTAGTTCGCGTGGTTACCTTGATTGATATCGGCTTTATGCCATATCGTGGCTGGATGGATTGCTGTGTGCTCCATCGTGGTTTGATGTTAGCTATACGCTACATCGTGGATGGCATTGGTTGCCTTTATGGAGGGAAAAGGAGAGGTGACTCGATAGTCCCCTGGTGTGTGGTAGGCTGGATAAGGGGGTGTGTAGCGGATGGACCTTAGGTTTGGGTTGGGTATCATGATTGCATTGTTCCGTTATGAAATGCTTTGGAAATGGGCCAAGCCCAATATGACATGTGGAAAGGTATGTTTTGAGAACATACGTAGAAATGGGCCAAGCCCAGTAATCAGTGGATTAATGAGAAAAGGGCCTAGCCCAGTACTTGAATGTGGATTGAATATGGGCCAAGCCCAGATTGTGGTAATGTCTAAATGATTATACTTACATGCTGCATTTGATAATTGGGATGTTATGTGGCTTGCATGTGGGTGGATTTCGATGGTTTAATTATACACTGAGTCTGTATGACTCACCCAATTTTTTTAAACATCGCAGGTGACATGTTGATCGGACCGGGTTGGGGAGGATACAAGGTGGCCCATGCAGAGGACGTTTTTAATCTTTTCTTTATGCATTTTATTATCGAGTACTTGGATTAATTATTTTTGTAATAAGGGCCTTATTATTATCATTATTTTTGATATTACTTGATATTATGGTTCACTTAAAAGAAATTATTATGTGAAGATAATTTTAATTTTAGCAACCTATCTAATCAAAGTATTTATATATTTTTATACTAAAGTTTTAATATGGATTATTTTTAATAACAACACTTTATTTATAATTTAAAAAAAAAAAACATGGTTTCCAAAAGTTAATAAAGTTTTCAAGTTTTATTCTAAAGTCAAAGTTTTTTTGCAAACGGTTTCTGCAGTGACATAACCAGATCCGGTCAGGACTTGTGGGTCGGGTTTGGGGATGTTACAGTTTGGTATCAGAGCCCGGTTCAAAACTCGGCTTTGAGGGTTTTGGGCCCAAAAACATTTTCAAAATGGGCTTTTCAAAAATATGGGCTTTTAAGAAACATTTTTCAGGTTTTTCTGGCATGGCACCTGTACCTCCGGCCCGAGTCCACCAGGTAAGTACTTCAGACTTGTGAAGTAGCTTGTTATATGAACTGTTATGGGCTTAGTTGGGCTCGTAGATTAGTGGACTAGGATCTATTGAACCCTAGGACTAGTCTACTCAAACATATACATAAGACTTAAAAATTACTAAACAAACCTACGATTAAGTCGCCGAGTTAGGGTGTGGTAACCCCTGTGCGCATGTCAAGGATTGGACCCGGAAGAGCTTGGTACTTAAGCAGTCCTCGTGACTCACCTCCTCTTCGCGGAATTCCTACCTGGTGCGTAGCTTCGGTTCGCCCTAACCAAGAGGACTCAGTCATAGGCTAAACCAACTATTAAAACCCGAATGGGATTAGCCTTACTGTTTTAAAACCTTTTTAAAAAAAAAAATTTCAAACTTACTCTTTTGGTTGTAAACCCTAAATCTGATTTTGAAAAACGTTTTCTCAATTTACCAAATTACCAAAATGCCCCTAGCGGCAAAATTACAAAAATACCCCTGTGTTGTAAAATTACCGCACTACCCTCAACTTTTGTTAAAATAATTTTTACTTTGTAAAATACCAAAATCTTTAGTTTTCAAAATATCGAGATACTCCGATTTGCAAAAATTTACAAAAATACCCCTATATTGAAAATTACTAAAATGCCCCTGACTTTTAAAATTTCTGGTTTAACCCCAAACTTATTAAAATTTTCTTACATTGCAAAAGTATCCAATTTTCTGTATTTCAAAATAATAACCCTGACTTTGGAAATTTACAAAATTACCCTGATTGACAAAAAATTACCAAAATACCCCTAGTTTCCAAACTTCTACCGTACTTCAAATTGAAGAATTTTCGAAAATACCCTTAAAGGTTTGGAATATCCAAATATCCTGATTTATTAAGGCTTCCAAAATTTTTTTCTGATTATTCACGAAAATACCCGGTAGGAAAATGACGAAAATACCCCTGGGGTAGAAACGGGCAGAAAGGTCCGAATAGTGGATGTGTGTGGTGGATACCACTGAATGTGCCTCTACTGAGGGAGACAGGTGTTCTTGTGGATGAATGAATGTGTGTGTAAATGTGATTCTTTGAATTAGGGTAGCAAACTTGAACTGAAACTTTGTGTGATCGAAAGAATTACTTTTAAATACCCTTCTTTCATAAAATTTGCTCGCGATTAAATAGTGGAACAAAATTTCTAATGTATAAAACTTCTTAATCAGATTAAATCGCGACGATAGAGATGAGTTCTAAGGGACGCGGTAGAGGTAGAATGGCAGCATCAGAACCGATAGGGTCTGGCCATGGGTCAGGAAGTGAAGTGCCGCCAGCAGTGGACGTAGAGGGGCAAGATCAGACAGGAAAAGATGTAGCGGTGTCGCAAGCTATGTTGCGCGTGCTACAGCAAGTGGCAAGAGCTGGTATGGGAAACGGAGCTCGAAAGTCAGTGTCCGAGAGACTCAGGTCGAACGGGGCTGAAGTGTTTAGAGGAGTGTCGGGAGTGGCTTCGAATGTAGCAGAGTATTGGCTAGAAGCAGTCGAGAGAATCATGGATGATTTGGACTGCACCAATGAAGAAAAGCTGAAGGGCGCTGTTTCGTTGCTTCGCGACGAAGCTTATCGTTGGTGGCTCACTGTCAAACAAGGTGTACCGGCAGATCGGTTGGATTGGGGATACTTTAAGGCTAAGTTTGAAGGAAAGTACGTAGGAGCCAGTTATTTGGACTCGCAAAGGAAAGCGTTTCTAAATCTAGTGCAAGGAAGTAAGTCGATAGCTGAGTAAGAAGCGGAATTTGTGCGATTAAGCCAGTATGCTAAGGGAATTGTGGCCACTGATTATGAGAGGTGCGTCCGGTTTGAGGACGGATTGCGAGATGAACTTCGAATGCTGATTGCTCCGCAGAGGGAGAGAGACTTCGCGGTGCTAGTGGAGAAAGCTCAGATCGTTGAAGAGGTTAGGAAGACTATCAGGGAGAGCCGAGAAAAGAATAGGAACGAGAATAAGAGAAGGGTTAGACCGTCAGCATCGTTTGGAGATGCTCAGAAAAGACCGAGAGTTGAGAATACGGTACGTCCACCTGTGCCAGTTGCTGAGAATCGGAATCGTTCCTGTGCTCGATGTGGGAGACCTCACATAGGAGAGTGTTGGGGAAATAGTAAAGAATGTTTTCGGTGTGGATCTAAGGCACATCTGGTTAAGAATTGTCCTCGAGCAACGAGGGGTCGTGGTGCTAGTCAAAGTCAACCAATGATGTGATATTGGGTAAGCTCCTTTGTTTTGGAATATCCTTTAATTGTTCTCCTTGTTTGTAAGTTAGCTCTTTCTTGTGTGATTTGGATCTTGAGTGAGAACTTAGGGACTGAGTCGGGAAGTATAATAGATTAAGGTCAGAGTGCACAGCAGAGGCGTAGAATAGCGAGTTATGATTGTTCGGTAATAAGTAATTTCGAGGACGAAATTATTTTAAGGAGGGTAGAATTGTAACACCCTGGTTTAGGGGCTGTGCATATTGGGTATAAATCAAGTGTTAGTAGGTTTTTGGGAGTGCTTGGATGAGTTTTAGAGGTTCTAAGAATGCTTGGATGAAAGGGGTAGACTTTGGAAAATTTTGGATTTTTAGTGTAAAGAAAGGGAATCGGGCTAAGGGAGGCCTTAAGTATATTTTTCGGTAATTTTTGGCACAAGGAATAGCTTGGCAAAGTGGCACTCATGCGCCACTTAGGCGCTGGAGGGAAGAGAGATCGCGGGTTCGAGGGCTAGAGTGGCAGTTTTGGCGTTTTATTTTTCATATGCGGTTATGGGCTTGAGTATGAAGGCTTTAAGAATAAATGGGGTGGCTTTATGTTATGAAATACAATGTGGCCGAGTGGCCTGGGGCTTTGGAGGAGAGGTGTGCAGCAGTGGTCCCAAGTTCGACCCAAGGGAGTGGCGTTTGGGGTTTTATTTTTTTTTTTTGTTCTTTTTGGCAGCAAATTGAAAGGCAGTGGACGACACATGGAGTTTAAATTAGAAGATAAGAATAAGCTTAGGTAATTGTTTTGAATTAGAATTCGGCTGGGGAGAGGATTAATATTAGCTTACTTTGTTTTTTTTTTTTATTGATGAGGAGATAATGGATAAGGGGGGAGTTTTATTTTAATTATTTTAAATATAGGATATGGGATAAATGAAGCTTATTAGATTAGTGTTTAGTTGTTTTAAATTCGGCTGGTGGGTAGTTGTTTTATTTATTTATTTTTGATAAGCATAGGATTATTTTATTTAGTAAATGGAGGTAATGGGTGCTGGTGGTTTAATTTTCTTTTGAATATGATATGGATAAATTAGTTGGCTAATTCAAATTAAATTGAATTAGTGGCTAGGAAGGTGGCAGCCGAAATTTGGAGTCTTCAAGGGGGGAGCATGTGCCGAATTTTCCTATTTAAAGGGTGGTCTCCTTCATGAATTTCTTTTGACCCTTTTGCCGAATTCTTCTACTCCCTCTCCCTATTATTTTATTTTCTTTTAGTTTTGCCGAAAATTGTAGTCAACCAATTCAGTACCGAATTCCTTTCACTCTCTTCCTTTCTATACCTTTTTATTTCCTCCAACTTTGATTCTTTAACCTTTGGTCTAGGCTGAAACTCCTTTAATATTGGGCATCGTTGTTGAAATCGTTGGCATCCTAGTGTGGTTGGCCGAATATCGGCAAGGGTGATCTCCCTGGTTCATCTCTATTCGGTTTTAAGGGTAAGTGTTCTCTTTAAGGTATATTCCGGGATTCTCTTTCATAAAGATGCCGAATCAAGAATCTAGGCCTTGATTCCTTTAGTTGGCTGAATGATCTTTAGGGCCATGATGATGTGTTTTTCTATTGTAGCTAGCGCGAGGGAGCACTTAGGGACTGTGTGAATTCGGTTACTCGTCAAGATAAGTAAGTGCTAATATTCAGCCATAGGCCATTTTGGTTATTAAGTATTGACCAGTTATGTACCATAATTCTTAGGGGCAAATCGACAGAGGTACAGAGGAGCCATTGAGATTTTAGATCATTTCGGTAAGTAAGTTAAATTGTAGTTATTCGCCTGAGATCTTGTATTATGACGTTTAACCAAAGGATTCTGATTAAGTGATTACGATGGACGTGGATACCAGTCAAGGAGGACAAGAGAAAGCCCCCATCCCAAAGTTTAAGAAAAGAGCCGTCTCGACAGTTCGGGATTGGCCACCGGGGTGTGGACGTGCAGCAGAAAACGTTAGGCAAATAGCTGTAGTCTCGCTAAACGATAGCGTCGGGATCGAGGGTTTAAAGCTTCAGGTTATAAGGTGTGTAGTTAGCCATTGTTTCCGGGATTTGCGTGATATTTGCCTGTTTTATATGTTTGCTAACAAGTGCAGTAAATGTGAAATTGATATCCTTAAAGGGGGTATGGTGATGACCAGGTAAGTAGTAAATTTGTTAATATGTGACAATTGGTTTTAAATATGTGAGTATGCGTACATTTGTGAATATCATGCACATGCATCATCTCAGCATTATACTACAATACATGTGCATGGGTGGGTTTTTGAAAGAAGGTACAGGTGTACTTCGAGTACGTGGTTGATGTCAGCTTTGTGCTACATCGTGGATTGGCGCTGACTGAGGTCGCGTTGTGGATCTTTGCGATTTAGTTCGCGTGGTTACCTTGATTGATATCGGCTTTATGCCATATCGTGGCTGGATGGATTGTTGTGTGCTCCATCGTGGTTTGATGTTAGCTATACGCTACATCGTGGATGGCATTGGTTGCCTTTATGGAGGGAAAAGTAGAGGGTGACTCGATAGTCCCCTGGTGTGTGGTAGGCTGGATAAGGGGGTGTGTAGCGGATGGACCTTAGGTTTGGGTTGGGTATCATGATTGCATTGTTCCGTTATGAAATGCTATGGAAATGGGCCAAGCCCAATATGACATGTGGAAAGGTATGTTTTGAGAACATACGTAGAAATGGGCCAAGCCCAGTAATCAGTGGATTAATGAGAAAAGGGCCTAGCCCAGTACTTGAATGTGGATTGAATATGGGCCAAGCCCAGATTGTGGTAATGTCTAAATGATTATACTTACATGTTGCATTTGATAATTGGGATGTTATGTGGCTTGCATGTGGGTGGATTTCGATGGTTTAATTACACACTGAGTCTGTATGACTCACCCAATTTTTTTAAACATCGTAGGTGACATGTTGATCGGACCGGGTTGGGGAGGATACAAGGTGGCCCATGCAGAGGACGTTTTTAATCTTTTCTTTATGCATTTTATTATCGAGTACTTGGATTAATTATTTTTGTAATAAGGGCCTTATTATTATCATTATTTTTGATATTACTTGATATTATGGTTCACTTAAAAGAAATTATTATGTGAAGATAATTTTAATTTTAGCAACCTATCTAATCAAAGTATTTATATATTTTATACTAAAGTTTTAATATGGATTATTTTTAATAACAACACTTTATTTATAATTTTAAAAAAAAACATGGTTTCCAAAAGTTAATAAAATTTTCAAGTTTTATTCTAAAGTCAAAGTTTTTTTGCAAACGGTTTCCGCAGTGACATAACCAGATCCGGTCAGGACTTGTGGGCCGGGTTTGGGGATGTTACAGTAATCATCGCACTATTTCTTCGGATAATTGCTTGCTAACGTTTATATATGTATGTTGTGTGGTAGCCTAGCATAATTGCTTAAATGGTGAATACCTTGTTTTGGGTAATCTGATATCAGGTGAGTAAGTTGTGACATTAAGTATTATGATGTATATATATGTATGATGTGGTAATGATTGATGATAAATACTCACTCTATATGCTGTTTCGACATGATTTATTGACACATGGGCTTGGGGTTGGACTTGATCGAGGAAGGAAGGGAGTACACATTGATGTACGTAGTCTAATGTTAGCCTCAGCTACATTAGCGCTTGATGGGTTGCTGTGTGCATCATCAAGGGAGATGTTGGCTTGGTGCCCATCTCGGCGGTTGATAGCTGAGTGCATCACCGTAGACGGAATATTGTTGGGATCACGATGTGATCGGTGGCTCTGCCACGGCCTTGTGCAGCAGGTCTGCGGAGGTAGGATATGTGGGATCACTCGGTTGTGATCGGTGGATTAGCCACGGCCTTGAGCAGGGAGTCTGCTAAGGTTGGCGTATTGGATGGACCTAGGTTGGGCTGTGATGCATGATTTCATGAATGGTTTGTGGATTGTATGGATATGGGCCAAGCCCATACGTGAAGAAATATGTGTAATGATTATGCACTGAGTCTGTGGACTCACGCAATTATTTTCTTAACCATTTCAGGTGATGCATAAAGTTTGGACCGGGTTTGGAGGGGATGCAAGGTGGCCCATGCCGAAGAAGATGTTTTGATTATTTTTAAGTGTTTTAATATTAAGTACTTTGTTTAAGTTTTGGGGTTGTAATAAGGGCCTTTTTATTTATTTTTAGAAATCATTTTATTATCATTTTAATTATGGTTTGATTAATTTGAATTACTATGTGAAAATGATTTTATTTTAGCAACCTATTTATTCAATATATATAAGTTAGTAAAGTTTTTAATTTGGACATCTTATAATAACAAAGTTTTACTTACAGTTTTTAAAAGGGCATAGATTTTCAAAGGTTAACGAATGTTCATGTTTTAATTTCTAAGTCAAAAAGAATTTTCAACCGTCTTTCAGCAGTGACATAACCAGATCCGGTCAGGGCTCGTGGGCCGGGTTTGGGGATGTTACAATTTCCTTCGTGTATCTTAAGCTGACGGGACGCATAAGCCACAACCTTACCATCCTGCAATCGAACGTAACCCAATCTAATATGCGATGCGTCACTGTACACTACAAACTTCTTTCCAGACTCAGGCTGTATCAGAACAGGAGCCTGAGTCAAAATAGATTTGAGCTTCTCAAAGCTCGATTTCTGTGCACCAGTCCAGACAAACGATACACCCTTATGTAGAACCTTAGTTAACGACGCAGCAATCAAAGAGAACTCCTCGATAAAACGATCATAATATCTCGCTAAACCCAGAAAACTACGAATCTTAGATACGTTCTTAGGTTGTTTCCAATCCATTACAACCTCAATTTTTCTAGGATCAACATGAATCCTCTTAGCAGAAACCACATGCCCCAGAAAAGTTACTTCAAGAAGCCAGAACTCACACTTGCTTAGCTTAGCGTAAAGTTGCTTCTCACGCAGAATCTGGAGCACTACTCTAAGATGCTCATCCTCAGTCTTAGAGTATACCAGAATGTCGTCATTAAAGACCCCGACGAAATGACCCAGATAGGGCTGAAACACTCGGTTCATCAAATCCATGAATACGACCGGTGCATTCGTCAACCCAAAAGGCATAACTAAGAACTAGTAATGCCTATAACGAGTCCTAAATGCAGTCTTATGCACATCCACCTCCTTAACCTTCAACTGATGATACCTTGAATGGAGATCGATCTTAGAGAATAAAGAAGCCCCTCAGAACTGATCAAATAAGTCGTCGATCATTGGAAGTGGATACTTATTCTTAATGGTCAGCTTGTTCAACTGCCGATGATCTATACAAATCCTAATGGTCCCATCATTCTTCTTAATGAACAGAACTGGTGCTCCCCACGGAAACACATTGGGACGATGGAAACCACGGTCCAACAACTCTTGCAATTGAGCCTTAAGCTCTGTAAGCTCTTTCGGTGCCATAGGATAGGGAGCGATAGACACTGGAGCTGTACCAGGAAGAAGCTCGATCCTAAACTCAACCTCTTGGTTCAGAGGCAATCCTGATAACTCTTTGGGAAAAGAATGGAACGTCAGAATTTTGGCGAAGAAAACCGAAAAATTTTGAAAAAGGGAACATAAAAAAAGATTTGATGACCCCTAAATCCCTTAATTATCTCCATTATCCCACTAATCAGAATTCTCATTCCATCAAAACTCTTTCACAGAATTGAACAAAAATAAATACCCAGGCTCGCGCAGGGATTCGAACACAGGACCCCCACACAACACACAGACTCCTTTACCACTCGAACCAGCAGGTTTATTCTACTATGCAATTACAACAATTAAATATAAGCACATTGAACAGAGATAGGGCTTAATTCCAAAAGTAACCAAAACTTTCTAAAGCTAGGGCTTGAACCCAAGACCTCTCAAACACACCCAGAACACTTAACCACCTAAGTAGACAGATATTCGTGTCACATTTTCAAAAAAGCAAAAATAAGAGTTTTGAGGTGTTACAGAATGTGACATCCTGGTACGTTGACCTGACAATCGAGTCAGGTATGGGGGTGTTACAACTACAAGTAACTTAACATACCAATTCATGTTACTTTCATGTAACAATCGTAAAGATATATCATATTCAATTCAACCCATTTAATGACTTTTCAATTGGATATCAAGCTTATTTTATCACATTTCAAATTTTCAATTTAATTTAAATTGTTTCGCTCGATGAACCCTACTAAGTGGACTCGAATACACATGTAACTACACTACACCATTTGCTTATCTGAGATGAGTACATCTATATATATGGTTACCCGTCTGGGCTAAACCAATATCATGACACATCAGGTTATTTGTTCGAGCTAAACCTTTGTCATATAAAACCTAAGAATCTGCAACGAGTGTTGGATCTTGTTAACATTTGTAATAAATCTCGTACAAGCACACACAAGAGCCTATTGGATTGTCAATCGTATCCTAACCCTTTACTAAGTTCACACGACCATTTTTAAACATATAAACACCACATTTCAATTTAGTCCAGTTCTAGCCTTTCATAATCAATCCATAACAGCAAAATGTCACATTCACAATTAACCAATCCATAATCAAACATATATATATATATATATATATATATATATGAAATAAAACGTAAAATCACACATAACAACATAAAATAATAAATTCCATATGAACTTACCTGTTCAAAATGCAAAACAAGTGAATTCTTTAGGGATTAGTTCCAAATCTTGATCTATACGATTATTTATACAATAAATCAATACTAAACATTTTCATATTATGCCATGATATAAATGAACCTATATGAACTTATTTTTTATATCTAAAAAATTTCACATTTTATTCAATTTAGTCCCTGAATCTGAAATAGAACTTAAAATTTTGAGCCTCGTTTTAAAATCTAATTTCACATGTATTCATTACAGACACTCTACTTCCTATTCCTATTGAAATTTCATAGCAATTTTTCATTTTATTCAACTTGGTCCCTAATGTACGAAACTAAAAATAAAGCTTTACAATTTAGTCCTTTTCTTAAACTTAACTTAATATCTATCAATTTCAAGCCTAATTCTTTAAGAAATCAACAACGATAACTTTTAATTAGTAAAGTAAAATCGCTATAGATTTTTAACTAGTAAATGGCATCGGCACTTAAATTACAATTAACTAAAGGTTCAAAACAACAATTATACCACACTAAAGTGTGTGTTAATGGAAAATATCATTAAATGGCCATTAACTTAAGTAATTAAGATTTTTTAATTAAAATATGATTAATTAAGTTACTTAACAACTTAATCCTACTATATAAGTAGAATTTTGGTGGAAAGATAGATAAACTCATCTTCTCCAACTAATTCTAAGAAAGGAAGAATTGCTTGAAGCCATTGTTAAGGGTTTCAAGATGTTTTGTCTTAATTTCAAGTAAGTCCCTAGCCATTTTTCTTTGATTTTTATGGAAATTATATCATGTGAGCTTGATTTAGTTAACCTATGTACTAATTTATGAAACTGTTAAAGTTTTAGAAAGTTTCCATGGTTGAGAATTGAATGATTTTGGTGTTAAATTTTTAAAAATTAAGCTTAGTATATGAAAATGACTAAATTGTCAAACTTAATTGTTAGTTTCGTACACTAGGGACCAAATTGAATAAAATGCAAAATTATCACTAATTATTCGTAAGGATAGAAAATAGAGGGTCCCTAATGGGTTTTTGGTGAAATCAAATTCTAATTCGAAGCCCTAAATTGAAATTTATGCTTGTCTTAGTTTTAAGGATGTAATACCCTTAAAATTTTATAATTTAAAAGTAGTTATAAATCGAGATAGTGTACAATTGAATTCTCAATAAAATAAAGTAAAATAATGAAAGTGATAAAAAAAAGAAGATTGAGAATAGAGGAGTTGTAACGCCACAAAGATTTATTCTTGTTATGATAATATTCATCATAGATACATATTTACTTCAGTTGTTAAAGGCCTTGGTGTGTGAAGGATGGGTTGTGGGTTTGAGTCTTAGGGGGAGTTTCTGTTTGTAAGTAATTTTTGGTTGTGTTGTTTAGTAGAATTTGAGTTAAATTTTAACTCTGGAAGTGGGGGGGATATCTGTTGCTTGATTATAGGGATAGGAGGCGGGTAGTTGTGTAGGTTTAAAATTTTAAGTTTTTAATTTTTTTTCAAAAAAAGAAGAAAGAAACACAACTCTTTTCCTCTACCCACGTTTACATTTTCTTTCTACCTTGATGTCGTTATTATTATTTTTTCTTTCTCACTTCTTGCACCACTGCCAATTTGGGGATTGGGTAAATTTTTTTTTAATTATTCTTTTGTTCATTTATTTTTATTTGACTTCTAGCAGTTGTGTGGTTAATTTTGGCTTCTTCAATTTCGTGCATAATAGGTAAGGGCAATGGTTCTTTATTCGCTTAATTTTAGAATTATGGGATGCTAGTGGTATTCATTAATTTGTAGCCATTATTAATTGGCTCTGTGTTTAGGTGAAGATTGTGAGACATTGGGCGTTTCTTCAACGTCGTAGTTTTGTGTGATTGCGATTTCTTTATCCGTAAGAATACGAAGGAGAGTTGGTGTTTTAATGAATTTGATTTTTAGCTATCTCGTGTCTGAATACAGTATTAATCGTTTTATTTGACATATTTAGGTCTCGAGAGTCCTGTGATTTCTTCCTCATCGAAAATGAATTAGGTGTGTAACGAAAACATAGAAAAACGAGGTTCAACGAAATCCAAAAAAGTGGCCTGTTGACACCACACGAGCGTATGCTCGGCCGTGTGATGAGCGAGTGTGTGGCTGTGTGAGTCATACGGGCTAGGCCGATTTGGGCGTGTGGGCCACACGGGCATGCCACACGAGTGTGTAAGCCACACGGGCATAGCCAATTTGGGCATGTGGGCCCGCACAAAATTTTGAAATTTTCCCTAGGATTACATGTGTCGTTTAGATCGACTGTGGGCCTTCCATATGGTCGGTAAGGGCAAAACAAACCCTATTGTATGAGATCTATTATCCTAATAGACTGATTTGAGTTTAGGAAAACTGATATGTATGTCTGATTGTGTTGTATAAGCATGTATGATATCTGTATACGAGCATACGGGTCATGTTAAATCTGTTAATTTTGTATCTGTATATGGGGTGGGTTCTGTTTGTTGGAGGAAGTGATCTGTGAGGCGATAATTCGCTATTATCCCGGAAGCACAGTTGCAAATTATTTTGATAAGTGTCTTACAGACACTATGTGGTGTGCAGGGCTGGGAGGGTGTTTTATACCCCACAGGTGTGATAGGATGGTCGGAGATGGTGTGTAAAGGTTAGGGCTAGGATTTTGCATATCTGCATGCTTCTGATAATCTACTTCTGATAAGAACTTACGTCTGCTTCTGCTATGACATACTAAAATTCTGATTTTGATGCATGTATGTATCCGTTGAGTAACACATTGAGTTTATGAAAACTGACATCTATTTGTCTGTTCTATTCAGGTAATCCTCAGACATAGGTGGGTCGGTGCGACGGAGTCTCAGCAGTGACCACGAGTTTACGAACTGGTTTAATTAATAGTTTTATTTAAATTCAGGTATGGAAGTTTGTAATTTTTGGGACTCTCCGAATTGTTTGATTTTAATTTTGGTTTTGGATTTTTTTTTTTACTTTTCTACAACTTTTAACAAAATGATTTCGAAAACCACGATTTTACGCAAACGAAAGTTTTTCTGAAAACACAAACTCAGTTTTCAACTTTAACAATATCAATGTAACAGTCCGATTTCGACCCTAATCGGAACAGTGGTTTCGAGACCACAAATTCCAGTCAAAAAAAAATTAAATATTATTATCTATGTTTATATTATGTGAATTTATGTTTATAAATTTTTCGTGATTTAATTTTATCGTTTGAGTGTTCGATTTAATAAAAAGGGCTTAATAGCGTAAGATGAAAAAGTTGATAGTTAAATATGTAACGGCTAAATTGTTGTTTTCTTTAAAGCATGAGGTATTTATAATGCAATTAGACCATGGATTTATATGATGGACGGTTATGTGTATATATATAATATGTTTATATTATATTAATAAGGTTATTTTAGTAATTATATTAATATATGTTAATTAAATAAAACATAAAACGTAAGCCATGCATGTTCATCTTTCTTTAAGCCAAAAATAGCTTAGGAAAAAGAAAAAGAAAGAGCAAGCAACATTCGACCATATAAAAGCTTGATTAAGGTATGTAACTAGCTCGGTTTTTTATAGTTTTTACGTTTTTGAGATCGTTGCTATGAAATGTACAAAACCCATGCTTTGATTTTTGATTTTGATGAATATTTTGAGTTAAGCCAGTGATGAATTCATGTGATTTTTGTTGTTAGATGATAGATTATGAAAGATATGTTTTGAATTAATATGATTTGTATTGGAAATTTTGATGATTTTGAGTAATTAGGGCTAAATTGTAAAAATAATAAACTGAGGGACTAAAATGTGAAGTAAATGAAATTGATGGACTTGTATGAGCATGGATAAAATTCAGTCTAAGCATGAGAATATGAAATTTTGCATATTTTGTGTTTTATGCAATAGGGACTAAATTGCAAAAAGTGTAAAATGTCGGGGGAAAAATGGTAATTTGCCCATTTATGTGTTTTTAGACTAAATAGAATAAAATTTTGTTTGAATAAGTTTAATTTGAATATGTTTAGATCAAGAACTAAAGAAATCAGATTTGGATCGAGGGAAAACAAAAACAATCGAATAGTCATTTATTCCGTCCGTCGATATCCGAGGTAAGTCTATAAGCATATAAATGTTGTTAAATTTAAAAATATATAAATATTATATGTTGAATTGAATTTTATGAATATATATATATGTGTATTGGCTGAATATAATTGAGTTTGGGAGCTAAGTTACTAGTTTGATTCAATCGAGATACATTGTCCGAAAGTCCCGTACGAACCTTAGGAATAGCTAGGATATTTATGTCATGACATAGGATTCCGATATGTGTTTTCGTGTAAGACCACGTCTGGGACGTTGGCATCGACTTGTGTTTACGTGTAAGACCATGTCTAGGACAGTGGCATTGATATGTGATTACATGTAAGACCACGTCTGGGACGTTGACATTGTACGAGCCTTCCGACTATCCTAGTATCCTTTTTAATTCCGAATGGTTCAACGGGCAATGATAAGTTAAGATCGAGTGTAAAATCAAGTTAGAAATGCTTAGATATGTATTCATACTAAGTTATGAAATTAAGGTAAGTTGAATACTTGAATTGATAATATAAAGTTATGTGTAATATGATTTATGTGATGGCATATTTGATCATATATGTATTCGGCCTATTGACGTATATGTATTGTGGAAAGTAATGGTTAATTATACTAATGCTTAAATGAGTATTCGACCAAAGTAGAATTTATGCATAACTTATATGTTTTGATATATGAAATTAAATTGGAAGTGTACATGTAACACCCCTTACCCGTGTTCAAGCCAGAACAGGGTTTGAGCCATTACCTAATTAGCCTTGCTTAAACATCCCGAATAGGGTTGTAAAAATGTCATTTAAACCCATCACTTGCACATGCTCGGCCTAGGAGGCCCTAAACATACTTCCGAGAGGTATCAGAACTATTCCAGAAACTTTTACAAGTTCGAGAAACTTTCCAACAAAATAGGGGCCACATGCCCGTGTTGGTCTAGGGACACGCCCGTATTCCCCTAAGACATGCCCGTGTCTTTCACCCGTGGTCGACACAGACTAATTTCACACGGCTTGGACACACCCGTGGCCCTGGCCCGTGTGCCAAACTTTGGCATTCTGACTCATCCACACGGGCTATACACACATCCGTGTGCTCCAGCCGTGTGGCGGTTTAAATTCCAAGTGCAAGGTGCAGATTTCACACGGCCTGGATATACGCCCATGTGCTAGCTGTGCCTCCCACACGGTCTAGACACACGTCCGTGTGTCTACCCATGTGGACAATTAGCAGGCTATCTACCAAGCCCTTTGCCACTCTACGTTGCACACACACAAATACAAACTCAATTCAACATAATTAGTAACCCAAATGCACATCTAAATACTCAATTCCATATCAAGAAAATCACTTTTATTTAACATAAGAGTTTGCCAAGTATCGGCCTAACTTAATAGACCATTACAAAAGACTTCAATACTTTACAAAGCCAACACTTTGGCCAACAATTACGACCTAACAAAATACTCGAGTCCTATACATGCCATACTCAAAATAAGTCTAAATTGTTATACCAAAGTGATGTCGATAGTGTGATTTCTGAACCCCGACGTCTGCAACCTCTCAAGTTATCTTGGCAATACTACAAGGGAAAAGGGCAATGAAAGGGGTAAGCATAAAGCTTAGTAAGTTTTCATGGAAATAAACAGCAACAATAGACTCGTAATATAATCCATCCATGGTATTAACTAACCATACACAAGTCAAAGGCTTCTTTCCATACTTACTTACAACTGCCCTTATTTAGCACATACTGTGCTACATATCGTAATCGTTTCTTCGTGACTCATTCTCGAGTACCTGTATTCACTCATTCACACGACTATAATACAATACTCATTTTTACTTCTAAACTCATTTACTTATCCCATTATTCACTAAGGATAGTTAAAGACGTATTTTAATCGTCATTCATGTGAGTACGTAGCCAATGCCACATCCCCGAGGTGGTTTTATATGGAGTCACTTCGGAATGCCAATGCCATATCCCGGATATGGTCTTATATGGAGTCACTTTGGAATGCCAATTCCATATCTCGGATATGGTCTTATATGGAGTTTCACATCAAGTATCGATGCCATATCTCGGATACGGTCTTATACGATTCTTATAATTCATTACCAAAGCCATATCTCGGATATGGTCTTATACGGGATCTCAACTACGTGCCGAGGCCATATCCCGGACATGGTCTTATACGGGACCTTATCTATTTCATGTCTCGACAATAGTAATTTCACATTCAATATAGTCCACTAGGACCTCAACATCTCATACAACATTAACTACTCAATTTAGTAGAGCATCATTCATCAATATGATACAAAGCATTCTCAATTATGCTAACATAAATGTTGCATTAATCACATACAAACTTACCTCAATTTCAAAATGAGCTAACTCATCAGTTTAGTCCAGGACTTTGTTCTTTCCCCGATCGAGGTGGACTTTCGGTTCTTCTTGCTCTATAATAGCAATTTAGCTCATTTTAATCACCACATTAATAAAAGCATTTCAATAATCATGCTTAGGCAAAATTACTATTTTGCCCCTAGACTTTGGCAAAATGACCATTTCGCCCCTAGGCTCGGAAATAAATTCTAATCACATTTCTACCTTCAACAAGCCTAGGTGAACATTTAATACTCTTATAGCTATCATCAAAACTTAACATTTCGCATAATTACTACAAATTTGTAACCTTTTCATCAAGGTCCAATTAGTTGTTTTCAAGATAACACCTTTCATAAAAGTTGTTCATCTAACAACTAAGACAATTTCTTCCATAAAAATGCAGCAAATAACTATGATAGCTCTCATAGAAAAACTCTAAAATTTTCACCATATTGCACAATATTCCCCTCCTTTGAAAGCTTAAGCTTTAGGGGTCTCAAAAGTACAATCATTTTCAAGAAAAGATAACTAGAACACTTACTTGTGAAGAGATGAGTGTGCTGAAATTTTTGAGTTCTAAAACCCCTTGTTTGCTGAAAATTTTGGTGGAGGAAGATGAGTAAAAGATTGATATCATCTTTTCTTTATTCTAATATTAAATTAGTCAAATTGGTCACCAACCTTCACCAACTTTGACCAACATTGTCCATCATTGTCTCCTATGTTAGCCTATGGCTGGCCAAGCAACTATTGGGGGTCTAATTTCCTTTTAAAGACCTCCAATTAACAATCTAAGACTATTTGGTACCTTAGCTTAAAGAATGGAACTTTCGCACTTTATGCGATTTAGTCCTTTTTTGCGATTAAACATGAAATCATTAATATTAAAGCACCAAAATTTTAATGCACATATACTATCATGCTCTGACTCATAATATAACATGAAAATAAATTTCTCTAATCTCAGATTAGTGATCCTGAGATCACTGTTCCGACTAGCCCCTAAATCGGGCTGTTACAATTCTCCCCCTAAGGATTTTCGTCCCCAAAAATCTTACCGGTGAAAAGGTTGGGATATTGGTTTCTCATCGTTTCCTCAGGCTCCCATGCCGCTTCTTCTATTACGTGCCTTTGCCATAGAACTTTTACTAGGGCTATGCTTTTGTTCCTTAACTGCTTGACCTCTCGTGCCAAGATTCTAACCGGTTCTTCATCATAAGTCAAATTCGATTGTATCTCTACCTCTGTCTGCACTATGACATGTGAAGGGCCGGAACGGTACCGGCGTAGCATGGATACGTGAAAGACGTCATGAATCTTTTCCAGCTAAGGTGGCAAGGCCAACCGATAAGCTACTGGTCCTATTCCAGCCAAATATGAGGACTTTCCTCCAAGGTGATACTTTCAAGAACACTTTATCACCGAATTTAAATTCAATCTCTTTCCTTTTTAAATCCGAATAGGACTTTTACCTATCCAAGGCGACTTTCAGGCAGTCACGTATCTCTTTTACCTTCTCTTCAGTTTCCTTAACTAAGTCAACCCCATGAATCTGTTTCTCTTTGAGTTCTGACCAATACAAGGGCGTTCGGCACTTACGCCCATGCAATGCCTCATAAGGCACCATCTTCAAACTTGACTGAGAACTGTTGTTGTAGGCGAATTCCACCAACGGTAAGTATTTCTCCCAACTACCTTGGAATTCTAAAACATAACACTGAAGCATGTCTTGAAGTATTTGAATTATGCTCTCCGGCTGCCCGTCGGTTTGTGGATGAAAGGCTGTACCGAAACTCAATTTCGTGCCCATGGCCTCTTGCAACTTTTTCCAAAACCGTGACGTGAATCTCAGATCTCTATCTGAAATAATTGACAATGGTACACCATGGAGTCTTACTATTTCTAACATGTATAAGTCTGCTAATTTATCAAGTGAATAGTCGACTCGCACTGGTATAAAATGGGATGACTTGGTGAGTCTGTCAACCACTACCCATACTGCATCTTTCTTCTTTGGAGTCAACGGTAAGCCCGTCACGAAGTCCATGGTAATACGGTACCATTTCCACTCAGGAACCATAATGGGCCAAAGTAAACCCGAAGGTAGTAGGTGTTCAGCCTTCACTTGCTGAAAAATCAGGCATCTCGATACAAACTCGGAAATGTCTATCTTCATACCAAGCCACCAATACCATTTCCTCAAATCATTGTACATCTTCGTGCTGCCTGGGTGTACATTTAAACATCTACTATGCGCTTCATTCAAGATGTTACGAATAAGCTCGTCATTTCTGGGTACACAGACCCTATCTCAAAATGTTAGACATCCATCAGGATTCACTCAAAAGTCTGACTCAACGTTCAACTCACATATAACTCTCTTGGCTTGCAAACTGTTATCAACTTTCTGTGCTTCACAAATTTCTTGGAGAAACAATGGTTTGGCTCTCAATTCGGCTAAAATGGAACCATCATCCAACAAAGTCATCTGAGTACTCATGACTCTTTGTACAAACAATGATTTTCTGCTCAAAGTATCGGCGACTACTTTCGCCTTTCCCGGATGGTAGTCAATTTCCAACTCATAATCCTTAATCAGCTCTAATCACCTTCATTGCCTCAAATTCAATTCCTTTTGAGTCATCAAATATTTTAGGCTTTTATGGTCGGTGAAAATCCGACACCTTTCACCATACAAATGATGCCTCCAAATTTTTAACTCAAACACGATTGTGGCCAACTCTAAATCATGAGTCGGGTAATTCTTTTCGTGCGGCTTCAGTTGCCTAGAGGTGTATGCAATTACTTTACCCTCTTGCATAAGTACACAACCCAATCCACTCAAGGACGCATCACTGTAAACCACAAATTCTCTTCCCGACTCAGGTTGCTCCAAAACAGGAGCCTCATTCAACAGTGTCTTCAGTTTCTCAAAACTCTGTTGACACTTTCTTGTCCAACCGAACTTCACATCTTTTTGCAGAAGTCTCATCATCAAGGTAGCTATCATGGAAAACCCCTTGACAAAACGCCTATAATAGCCGGCTAGGCCTAGAAAACTCCTTACTTCAATTACGCTCCTCGGCGGTTTCCATTCAACAATTGCTGCAATCTTACTCGGGTCTACTCTAATACCATCTCCCAAGGCAACGTGACCCAAAAATCCCACTTCCTTGAGCCAAAATTCACTCTTACTAAATTTGGCGTACAATTGTTTTTCTCTCAGAACTTGTAGAACCATACTCAAATTCTCAGCATGTTCGTTCTCATCTCGAGAGTAGATCAGTATGTCGTCGATGAAGACCATGACAAATTTATCCAAGTATGGCCGAAAAATGCGATTCATCAAATCCATGAAGATCGTAGGGGCATTCGTTAGACCAAAAGGCATGACCAAAAATTCATACTGGCCATACCCTAAATGCAGTTTTCGACACATCCGAGTCCTTAACTCTCAGCTGATAGTACCCTGACCTCAAATCTATCTTGGAAAATACCGTGGCTCACTTTAATTGATCGAATAGATCGTCGATCCTCGGCAAAGGGTACTTGTTCTTCACAGTTACCTTACTGAGTTGTCGGTAATCTATACATAGCCTCAAGGAACCATCTTTCTTCTTCACGAATAAAACAGGAGCACCCCACGAAGAAAAACTCGATCTCGCGAAACCCTTATCTGTTAGTTCTTGCAACTATTCTTTCAGCTCTTTCAACTTAGTTGGGGGCATTTTATATGGAGCGATAGAAACAGGTGCAGTACCCGGAGTTAACTTAATCCCAAATTCAATTTCTCTAACTGGAGGTAGCCCTGGCAACTCTTCTGCGAAGACATCCAGGTAATTGCACACTATGGGTACCGACTCAATTCTCGAATCAGTCTCTTTAGAGTTCAACACAAAGGAAAGATAGGCCTCGCATCCTTTCTTTAAATACTTCTGAGTCGATAAGATTGACATCACTACTGGTGACCTATCTGGCTTATCTGATTCATCTCTCAACTCAATATGCTTCTCCCCACAATTCACAATTACTCCGTGAGTAACTAACCAATCCATCCCAAGGATGACATCAAACTGATCAAATGGCAAAAGCATAAGGTCAACCGGGAAACAATGACCCTTAATCATCAAAGGGCAACCTTTGCAAACTCTATCAACCAATACACACTTGCCTAGGGGATTAGACACTCTTACGATGAATTCAGTAGACTCTATAGGCATGCTCATGCTAGAGACTAATTTCATGCATATGTATAAGTGGGTAGATCCCAGATTAATTAAAGCTATAATACGAGTATTATGGAGAGAAAAGGTACACGTGATTACATCGGGAGAAGTTGCCTCTTCTCGAGCACGAATGGCATATGTCCCCGTCGATGCTCTACCCTGGACTCTAGCAGCCTCCTCTCTAGATGGGTTCTTGCTACCCATCTCATGTCTCGAGTTTCTCAGTAGTCTTCCCCTAGCAGTACTTCCCGATTTTGCATTCTTGGGCTTTTCTTTCTAGCCCACCTCGGGGCAGTCTCTGATAAATTGGTCTAAGGACCCACATCTGAAACACGCTTTCTCATTAGCTCGACACTCACCAGAATGGCACCTGCCACACTGAGGGCATTCTGGTCTACTTGGTCGGACATTGCCCACACTAGCAACTGATGTGGTCTGCCCTTTCGACCCCGAAAATTGCTTGCCTTTACTTTGAGTTGAAAACTCCAATGAAGTGGTTGATCGAGTAGAGAAATCCCTCGATTTCTTAGATGAGGATTGGTGAGACTTACTCAATTGTCTCTTCCTCGAGTCACGATACTCATTCTCCGCTCTTCTATTCTTGATGTGTCTTAAACTAACTATGATCACAATAAAGGCAAGCGCACCTCTCGTTTATAGTATAGTTATGGTAAGACCGGTAATATCGTATCCACAAGGACCAAGAGTACTAGTAATTACTATCTTTTTATTATTTAGCCTAGGTATTGGAGCGATTTCTTTTAAACTAAAACTAATTAAACATGACAAAGAAAGAATTAGGAAAATACTTTTAGACAACTTATATGAGATAGGCAATACCTAAGGAAGAATCCACCTAGACTTCACTTATTACTTTTCATTCATACGATTTATTCACTTGACTTAATCCGTAGAAATCCCTAATTTATGTTAATATCTCTTTCAAGACTAAAAACAACTGACTCTAGGTTGATTAATTGAAATCTCTTTCTAATTAAAACCCCTATTGTCGTATTAACTCGATCTATAGATTCCCTTATTAGATTTGACTCTAATCCGGTAGATTTTCGTCGCCCTATTTCTAGGGTTGCAATCCACTCCGCTTAATTGTGTTGATCTACTCTTGAACAGGGACTTTTGCTCCACTGAATAAACACATTCGACTCGAATCAATAACCTGAATTATCAAAACAAGAATAAGAACTCACAATTAAGAATAAGAATAATTATTTATCTTATAAATTAAATAATAATAAGATCTGTCTTAGGTTTCATCCCCTTAGGTATTTAAGGGATTTAGTTCATTCTAATAGAGGGAAACATCTTAAAGTAGGAAAAATAATAAAACATATGAAAACCCAAAAACATCTAAAGAACTTGATGAGAGATCTTCAGTCTTGATGGAGATTCTTCTCCTAAGTTGTTCCCGACGACTGTCTTGGAGTATTTTTCACCTTCTACTCGCTGAAAATGCTTGTCTCTTCGTTGTCCCAAAACCGCACCTACTGCAAAATCACTCGCATCACACATTAGTTCAAAGGGTAAATTCCAATCAGGTGCAATTATAATTGGAGAATTTATTAATTTATTTTTGAGGGTGTTTAATGCATCTAAACATTCCTGATCAAAATCGAAAGGCACATCTTTCTCTAGTAGTTTTGTTAAAGGCTTAGCTATTGTAGAAAAATCCTTAATAAATCTTCTTAAAATCCAGCATGTCCTAAAAAGCTTCTAATAGCCTTAACTGAACTAGGAGGAGGTAATTTTTCTATGGTTTCAATTTTTGCTTTATCAACCTCAATCCCTTTACTAGAAATTTTCTGACCTAACACAATCCCTTCTCGAACCATAAAGTGACACTTCTCCCAATTAAGCACAAGGTTCGTTTCCTCACATCTCATTAAAACTTGTTTTAAATTTTTAAGGCAAAGATGGAAAGAATTACCAAATCCCAAAAATTTGTCCATAAATACCTCCATAATATCTTCCACGAGTTCATCAAAGATGGCTAACATGCAGCGCTGAAAAGTAGCAGGAGCATCACATAATCCAAAAGGCATTCTGCGATAAGCAAACGTACCATATAGATAAGTAAATGTTGTCTTTTCTTGATCCTCAAGAGCTATTGGGATTTGGAAGTAGCCAGAGAGCCCGTCTAGGAAGCAATAGTACATATGCCCAGATAATCTTTCTAACATCTGATCAATGAAGGGTAAAGGAAAGCGATCTTTTCTCGTGGCATTGTTCAACTTCCTATAGTCAATGCAGACTCTCCAACCTGCGACTGTTCTTGTTGGAATCAATTCATTCTTTTCGTTAGCTACAACAGTAATGCCTCCCATCTTTGGAACAACCTGCACAGGACTTACCCAAGTACTGTCAGAAATAAGATAAATAACTCCAGCATCTAGAAGTTTAATTACCTCAGCCTTAACTTCCTTCACGTTGGGATTCAATCATCTTTGAGGTTGCACACATGGTTTATATTCATCTTCCATTAAAATTTTGTGGGTGCAAAATGATGGACTTATCCCTTTAATGTTAAAAATCTTCCAAGCTATAGCTTTTTTATGCTCCTTTAGTACCTATAGCAACTCGTCTTTCTCTTTGGGTTCCAGTTCTGAAGACATGATTATTGGTAGTGTAGAATTATCTCCGAGGAATGCATACTCTAAGTGATTTTGTAACTGTTTCAATTCCAATTTGGGCGGTTCTTCAATAGAGGGTTTTTGTTTTAGTTCGTCATTTATTTCAATGCCCTCATCTTTCTCTTGTCTTGGGGAAGAAGTATTAGAATTTAACTCACTTTTTATCTTCCCCAACTCATTGGTATCGTCATCTTCCCCTCACCTTGGGTAAGACACAGTTCCAACGTGTCGTCATGTATGATTTCCTGAAAAGAATCTTGAATAAAATGATCAATGGTATCAATAAAATAACAGGAATCATCTTGCTCTTTAGAATATCGCATAGCATCATAAATTTTAAGAATAATTTCCTCGTCGCCTACCCTTAACAAAAGTTTACCATCACCTACATCAACAATAGCCCTAGCAGTAGCTAAAAACGGGTGTCCTAAAATTAAAGGCTCCTCAACATCCTCATCCATGTCAAGCACAACAAAATCAACAGGAAATATGAATTTATCAACTTTTACCAAAATATCTTCAATAATTCCCCTAGGATATTTAATAGATCTGTCAGCTTATTGAATACTCATCCTAGTGGGTTTTGGTTCCCCAAGACCAAGCTGCTTGAACATTTTATAAGGCATTAAATTAATACTGGCACCTAAATCAGCTAGTGCTTTCTAAATATTTAAACTACCAATTAAAAGGGAATAGTGAAACTTCCTGGATCTTTCAATTTGGTTGGTAGCTTATTTTGGAGAATAACTGAACATTCCTCATTAAGTTGCACGGTCGATAGCTCTTCAAACTCCTTTTATTTGTTAGAAGCTCTTTTAGGAATTTTGCGTATGTGGGCATCTGCGAAATAGCTTCAACAAAAGGTAAGTTAATATGTAATTGTTTAAAAAGTTCAAGAAATTTACCATATTGTGCGTCTATGTGGTCTTTCTTCAACTTTGCCGGATATGGGATCGGTGGTTTATATTCTTTAATTACCGGTGTTACATTCTCCTTTAATTCCTCACCCTTTTCCTTATCAGTTTCTTGTGGCATCTTTTTTTTAGCTTCAACCAATACCTTCCCATTCCTTAGTGTAATTGCCTTTACATGCTCTTTTGGTTGAGGTTCGATATTACTAGGTAAACTACCTAGTTGCCTTTCAGAAACTAACTTGGTCAGCTGTCCTATTTGATTTTTAAGTCCTTGAATTAATGTTTGCTAATTTTTCAATGTTGTTTCGGTATTCTAAAAATGAATTTATGACTCTGAAATAAACTTTGCTAGCATATCTTCGAGGTTCGGTTTTTTTTCTTGTGGGTAGGGTTGCTATTGAAAGCCTGGAGTGGGTTGTTGTCTCTGATTTCCTTGGCCACCCCATGAGAAATTTGGGTGGTTCCTCCAACCTAGATTGTAAGTGTTACTATAAGGGTTATTTTGAGGTCTAGAATTGTTACCCATATAGTTTATCTGTTCGTTTTCTATGCCAGCGTTGTAGGGTGGGTATTCTGTATTGTTCGTCTCTCCTCCATTTGTATTGCACTGCATCACTGGGTGTACCTGCGAAGAACCACACAAACTATAAATCTTTTTACTTAAAAGTTCTACCTAGTTTGGTAGCATGGTCACTGCGTCGAGGTTGAAAATACTGGCTGCCTTTGTCTGCTTTGTTCTCATGACTTGCCACTGATAGTTATTCAGTGCCATCTTCTCTATAAACTCATAAGCCGCTTCAGCGGTATTGTTATTTAGGGTTCCACCAGTAGCTGAATCAATCAACTGCCTAGTTGAGGGGTTCACACCATTGTAAAAGGTTTGAACCTGTAGCCACAAAGGTAACCCATGGTGAGGGCACCTTCTTAGTAAATCCTTGTATCTCTCTTATGCATCGTAAAGTGCCTCTAAATCCATCTGCACAAAAGAAGAGATATCATTCCTCAACTTAGCCGTTTTAGCCGGCGAAAAATATTTAAGTACAAATTTTTCGGTCATTTGTTCCGATGTAGTGAGTGATCCTCATAGTAACGAGTTCAACCATTGTTTAGTTTTTTTCCTCAATGAAAAGGGAAACAACCGAAGGTGAATGGCATCATGAAAAACGCCATTAATCTTGAAAGTGTCACAAAACTCCAGAAAATTTGCCAAGTAATTGTTTGGATCCTCATTCTACAAACCATCAAACTGAACAAATTGCTGAATCATCTGAATAGTGTTAGGTTTCAGTTCAAAATTATTTGCAGCAACAACAGGTCTAACAATACTTGATTCAGTTCCTGTAAAGTTAGGTTTAGCATAATCATACATAGTACGAGGAGCAGGATTTTGATTTACCGGATTTGCGGCAACCATAGGAGGTAGCAGTTTATTATCAACCATCTCTTCGGTATTAGTGATTTCGTCCTCTTGTTCTTCTTCTATGTAATGTAGACTTCGCCTTATTTCTCTTCGATTTCTGCGAGTTGTACTTTGAATCTCACTGTCAAAAAATAATGGTCCTGACAGGTTCCTTCTAGTCATAAACTAAATTACCTGCCAGAAGCAAATAAAAGAAAAATTAGCAAGTTAAAATAAAAATAAATTGCAAATAAAAATAAGAATGGCTAAAGTAATAAAAATTTAGTGTTCCTAATATCTTAGTCCCCGGCAATGGCGCCAAAAACTTGATGTGTCTTAAATTAACTATGATCACAATAAAGGCAAGTGCACCTATCGTTTATAGTATAGTTATGGTAAGACCGGTAATATCGTATCCACAAGGACCAAAAGTACTAGTAATTACTATCTTTTTATTATTTAGCCTATGTATTGGAGTGATTTCTTTTAAACTAAAACTAAAATTAATTAAACACGACAAAGAAAGAATTAGAAAAATACTTTTAGACAACTTATATGAGATATGCAATACCTACGGAAGAATCCACCTAGACTTTACTTACTACTTTTCATTCATACGATTTATTCACTTGACTTAATCCGTAGAAATCCCTGATTTAAGTTAATATCTCTTTCAAGACTAAAAACGACTGACTCTAGGTTGATTAATCGAAATCTCTTTCTAATTAAAACCTTTATTGTCGCATTAAACCCCTATTGTCGCATTAACTCGATCTATGGATTCTCTTATTAGATTTGACTCTAATCCAGAAGATTTTCGTCGCCCTGTTTCTAGGGTTGCAATCAACTCCACTTAATTGTGTTGATCTACTCTTAAACAGGGACTTTTGCTCCACTGAATAAGCACATTCGACTCGAATCAATAACCTGAATTATCAAAACAAGAATAAGAACTCACAATTAAAAATAAGAACAAGTATTTATCTTAAAAATCAAATAATAATAGGATCTGTCTTAGGTTTCATCCCCTTAGGTATTTAAGGGATTTAGTTCATACTAATAGAGGGAAATATCTTAAAGTTGGAAAAACAACAAAACATATGAAAACCCAAAAACTTCTAAAGAACTTGATGGGAGATCTTCAGTTTTGATGGAGATCCTTCTCCTAAGTTGTTCCCGACGACTGTCTCGGAGTATTTTCTCCTTCTACTCAGCATCTATTCGATGTCTTATCGAACTCCCCCTTTAGGTTGCCCCCTAGGGTGTTTATATAGGCTTCGAGATGCCTTTCTTAGCCCACAAGCATCCTAATCTGAATGAAATTCACCCTAGTTAGAGCAGGGACACGCCCGTGTGACATGCCCGTGGTCGATAATCCAGGCCGTGTTAAATCCGGCTTGCCACACACGGCCCTGCGGTCCGCCAGTGTGCAGTGGTCCAGGCCGTGTAGGCCCATTTTGTCCCTTTTTAGCCCGTTTCTCGTTTTTTTCGACTCCCTAAGCTCTCCTGAGCATAAAACATGAAATTAAGAGATTAGGAGCATCAAATTCAACAAATTCAATCTAAATTCATCCAAAAGTAAGCTAAACATGGGGTTAAAATATGTGTAAATTATGGTTTATCAAATATCCCCATACTTAAACATTTGCTTGTCCTCAAGCAAACTCTTCAACTCACAATTAAAATTAACTCCCTCAATTCATAATCCTCATCAATAATGTTTCATCATAATTCATAGATAATTCATATATTGATAATTTAGCTAAAAGAGTCCTAAAGATTCAAACAATCTAAGTCATAAACTTTTATAGCACGAAAATATAGGTGTTTCCCCTTACCTAAATAATTACTTCTGATTCGAAACCGACAAAAATTGACATCCTCACTAAAGATTCACTCAAATCACTCAAGGTGTTTAAGGTTCAAATTAAGCACTCAAAAGGTCAAACATGAAAAGTTAATCCCATAGGCTTACATGAAAATCAAATCTCCACCACTATAAAATGAAATGATTCACAAATCAAAAGGTCTTTAAAGGGTTGTAATGGGGCTTTAGTTAAAGGTGTGGATAAAGGCCGAATTAGAGGGTTAGTATCGAGATTTAATTGATAATTTACCTAACTAGAAACAAAGAACTAAAAAATGAAAAATTACATCCGTAACACGAGCTTCTTCTAAATATGTGAATTTAACTGTTTAAGCTCATAAAACATGGAACTAATAATGAATAAACTTTCAACAACTTTTTTTTAAGAATAAGCACATACAATAATGAGATAGAATTTAACAACTGAAATATCGAAAACAGTTAGGCAACTGCTCAAATCAAATTTCGACAAAAGGGACATCAAAAAATTAGAGGGAGTCAAAATTTGGTTTTGGGTTAATATTAATGGGTGAGTCAAGAAATGGTTTATTAGGCTAAAAAGGGGTTCACTAGGGGTTAATTATGAGGTTAGGCTTTTTGTGGAGTAAGTGGGTTAAATCCTAGATGTCTTTATTGTCTTTAGTATATCAAATCAAAAATGTGGTCTCGACATGTATAATCGAAGCAAGTTCTAGAATAACAGATCAATGTTGACACGCTCATAATCAAAAAAGTGAGCAAGAAAAATATATGCTCTAAAAGGCTCAAAATCTCACAAAAATTATGGTTTTTGATGTCAACATTTGTAAATTTCAAACTTCAAAGTAATATTTAGGATTAGGGAAACAACCTAATAAATTTTTAATTAATAAATTTTTAATTCTAAAAATAGACTTATCATGCTTGATTCTCTAATGTCTTAAAGTTTAAACCATCAATGCACAATTAACTATAACTTAATCCGAAACATATCAACAAAAATCATAAATCAATGGAAGTTTCATTCTAATAGTAAATATGAGAAAATTACTTAGGATAAAGCATAATTCAGGGTTTTTCTGAAAATGAAATCAGTAACTTCCCCACACTTAAGATGTACATTGTCCTCAATGTACAAAGATGGGTAATAACAATAAAGTTAGAAATCATAAGAGAGGGAGAAAAGTGAAACTTCCTGAATTATGGATGGAATCCTTAGAAAATCACGAATGACGAAAATGATAACTAGGCAGAGGTGAAGCTGGGGGAGAATACTCCGGTGATGTGTTCTTTCCTTTAGCGGCACCTTAAACCTTTGTAAACTGCGAAGTCATCAGTAAATTTTTAGGGAGTTCTATTAGAGGATGTTGTTATATATACTCGAGAATTAGACAGTCAGAGATAAAAGAAATTAAATTATACTAATAAAAGTTTCAAACAAGAAAGGTAAAGATTAAATAAACAAATAAAAATAAAAATAAAAATAAAGGGACTCAAAGGTCCTCATCATCAGCCGGATCACGAGGTAGTGGAGGTGGCGATATGATGACAAATCTGCTGAAGAGTCGCCTCGATGCTATCAAATCATCGATCGGTGTCATTAAATTGTTGAGTACAGTAATGCTCGAACCGAGTGAGGCATTCAGAGATGTCTAACATTGAAGCAGCCGCATGAACTGGTCAGCGAAGGGGGTGTGGTGCCGAAGATGGCTCCTCGTACTGTGGAGGGACATCATCAGTAATGTCCTTTGGGTCGTTAGTGGCTTGTGATAGCCTATACTGGGGAGGACCGAACCCACGGCAGTGCTCAATCATCCTCATGTGGAGCATCGTCTGGATGCCCTATGGGAACATCTGTCCTATCAGGGTGAGTGAGGAGAACTGAGCGGCGGTGTTGAGGAGCCCAAAATATCGAGCCAGACGTGTGATGTAGGGACCCATGGAGATGACCCCTCACCTATGCTGCTCCGTCTGATGTTGAACGGCGGGAGCTATGAAGTAGGCTAAGTCGAAGACGTGCCCGTTCGTCATGCACCATAGGAAGTAGGCGTCGTGAGTGTTGACGACGACGGTGCTCTCTCGCCTACCTATCAGTGTATGAGCTAAGATGACGTGTAAGTACCTCAGGGATGGGGCGAGAGCTGTCGCCTTGGAGCGACTGGGGTCGTAGGTGGCCGAGCCGGGGGCTATGTTGTTCCAACAGGCATAGAGGGATTTATGGATGTGGCGATGGAGGTCTTTGAGATTATTATCCTCCATGAATTCGTCGGTGTAAAGTTCCAATGCGGTCTCAAACTGTGGGACACTCAGTTCACGTACAATGCCTCCTAGACGGAATTGGATTGTGGTACGTCATCACCGTCTGAAGGTGAAATGTGGAACAGAGCTCCAAATTGAGCTCTAGGTATGTGGGCTCGATGATCTCGAAGAATTGCCCCCATGGGTCAGTGGTCAGGAGAGCCCGTACGTCGTCTGCTAGTTGGACCTGCTCCAATGCGGCCCAATCAATGCTCCTTCCTACGCTGAAGGGTCGCACACAAAGTATCTGAGAAAGGTCCTCTTGGGATCCTGGAGGAAATCGTAAGAATGGATGGTGCACTTCGGCGGAGGCGCTCGAGGAGGTCGCAACGAGTCTCTTCCGCTTTTTAGAGGCGGAGACAGCGGCCTTCTTCCCACGTGGGGGAGTGATTATGTACCTGCAAAAGACGTATAATAACTAAGTATTATTGAATCAACCAAATATGTAAGATCCTACTAATCATTATATTTTTGCTATAATCCTACTACTGAAAACTAAGAGCACATAAGTCTAGTGAGAAAGCAATATTGATAACTGAAAGAGAAATTAGCTAATCAATAATAAAACGACTTGTCTAACAATTATAAATATCAGTATAGTTAGTATTAAGAATTCAAGAGTAAAACTATATATAAAATAATTAGAATATAAATTAACAGAGTTCATGAAAGAAAATCTAATAAATGCGGAAAACACTAGATAAATAAAAATGAAGAGTAAAAAAATGGTGACCTACGGTAAGGTGGTGGGAGGAGGCGCACGGTCGTGGTGGAGTCGCGCGGCTGTGTCGACTTCACACGGGCGTGGGCTGCGTACTGTGAAGAAGGAAAGGAAGAAAAGGGAGGAGAAAGGAGGGGGTGTCGACGGTGGTGGCTGGACTGAGTAAGGAAAGTGGGGAACGACTAGGGTTTTTGAGGACAGAAAAAAATTTTGGGAAGAAACTGAATAGTGGGGGGTTTAAATAGAAAGTGGGGCACACGGCTAGTGGCCACGCTCGTGGGGTCTTTATTTAGCCCGTACGATTCGTGATTTTAAATTTTGGGCGCGTCTGAGCCTTGTCCCACACTTGTGTCCCATGGGCGTGTTTTGTGTGACACGGCCAAATCGTACGGCCGTGTATTTTTTCGTTCTCTTCTCCCACGCCCGTGTTCGTTAATTAGTGTCGACCACGGCCTTAAGGCACGGGCATGTCGCATGCCTGTGTCATTTACTCAGTGTCGACCACGACTTTGAGGCACGGTCGTGTCGCACACCCATGTCATGTACTCAGTATCGACCACGACTACATCGCACGGCCGTGGCCCTTTTATCGCAGCCCGTGTTGGGAAAAGTTTTTTTTGTTTTTCTCCCTTGGCTTGCATGGCCTCCGCCACGCCCATGTTTCATCCCATGGTTTCCACACGGCCACGGCCGCGCCCGTGTGTAAGGCCGTGCGGATGAGAAATCCTGTGTCTGTTAAATTGGTTAGTTCTTAGCTAGATGCTAAAACCAAAAATATAGATGTTAGTGAGATTAATGCTCGGGTTACCTCTCGAGAAGCGCTCGTTTAAAGTCTTAAGCTAAACTTACCCGATTTTCATTCCTGAATGAAGGTTCACGGAGCTGAAGCTCCTCCCTCATATCCCTAAAATCCTCACCATTATAAATTTTCAGTCGCTGACCGTTTACCTTGAATGTGCCATAACTCGGACGAGTTACCTCGATTGTGCCATAGGGAAAAATAGTTTGATTATGAATGGACTTGACCATCTTGATTTCAGCTTTCCAGGAAATAATTTAAGCCTTGAATTGTATAGTAGAACTAGATCTCATACTTCGAATTGCTTTGGTTGCTTTAAACAAGCATCATGGCTTCGCTTTGTTGCCTCCTTATACAGGCGTGAGTTCTTGTAGGCATTAGCTCGCCACTCATCTAGCTCGTTCAACTGCATCATTCTTTTCTCACCTGCAAGTTTAAGATCATAGTTTAAGAATTTTATAGCCCAAAAAGCTTTGTGCTCTAATTCAAATGGTAGATGATAACTTTTTCTGTAGACAAGTCTGTATGGGGATGTTCCCATGGGAGTTTTAAAAGCGGTTCTATAGGCCCATAAAGCACCCTCTACTTTTAATGCCCAATCCTTCCTGTTTGATTCTACGGTTTTCTCTAGAATACACTTAAGCTCTCGATTTGCTACCTCCACTTGTCCACTGATTTGAGGGTGATAAGGGGTAGTTGTTCTGTGGTGTACTCCATATTTCTTTAAGATTTTGTCAAATTGAGTATTACAAAAATGAGTACCCCTATCACTAATAATTGCTCTGGGGTGTTCCAAATCGAGAGAAAAGTTTCTTAAGAAATCTTACTACCACTCTAGCATCATTAGTAGGTAAAGCTTGAGTTTCCACCCATTTTGACATGAAATCCACTACTACTAAGATGTATTTATTCCCAAATGAGCTAGGGAATGGTCCCATAAAATCAATACCCCATACATCAAATATTTCACATGATAGCATATATGTTTGAGGCATTTCATGGCGTTTAGAGATATTACCAGTTCTCTAACATCTATCACACGAAGCAACATACATGTTGGCGTCTTTGAACAGAGTGGGCCAATAAAAACCTAATTCGATCGTTTTATGTGTTGTCCTGATCCTGCTGTAATGTCCTCCTGAAGGTCCTGAATGGCAATGTTCTAAGATTTTGGTTACTTCTACCTTTGTAACACATCTCCAAATTACTTGATCTGCACATATACGAAAAAGAAAAGGGTCCTCCTAAAAATAGTTTTTCGCATCAGCAAAGAATCGTTTCTTTTGATAATGTGTTAACCTTTTTGGTAGGATGTTAGCAGCTATTTGCAATGTCTGCAAACCAAGGTACCTTGGAGTCAGATATAGCAAATAGTTGTTCTTCAGGAAATGAGTCATTTATCTCACTCTCATCGAGTTCTTTGATATGTGGATTTTCAAGCCTAGAAAGATGATCTTCCGTAAGATTTTTAGCTCTTTTCCTATCTTGAATTTCCAAATCAAATTCTTGTAAGAGTAAAATCCATCTTATGAGTCGAGGTTTTGCATCAGATTTAGTTCAAAGATAACGAAGAGGTGAATGGTCAGTGTTAACGACAACTTTAGATAATATCAAATACTGTCTAAATTTATCAAATGCAAAAAACACGACTAGCAATTCTTTTTCTGTGGTGGTGTAATTTTCTTGTGTGGCCGTCAATGTTTTGCTAGCATAATAGATCTGCTGAAAATGCTTGTCTCTTCGCTGTCCCAAAACTGCACTTACTGCAAAGTCACTCGCATCACACATTAGTTTAATGGGTAAATTCCAATCAGGTGCAATTATAATTGGAGCATTTATCAATTTATTCTTTAGGGTATTAAATGCATCTAAACATTCCTGGTCAAAATCGAAAGGCACATCTTTTTATAGTAGTTTTGTTAAAGGCTTAGCTATTTTAGAAAAATCCTTAATAAATCTTCTATAAAATCCAGCATGTCCTAAAAAGCTTCGAATAGGCTTAACTGAACTAGGAGGAGGTAATTTTTCTATGGTTTCAATTTTTGCTTTATCAACCTCAATCCCTTTACTAGAAATTTTGTGGCCTAACACAATCCCTTCTCGAACCATAAAGTGTCACTTTTCCCAATTATGCACGAGGTTCGTTTCCTCACATCTCATTAGAACTCGTTTTAAATTTTTAAGGCAAAGATGAAAAGAATTACCAAATACCGAAAAGTCGTCCATAAATACCTCCATAATATCTTCCACGAGTTCATCAAAGATGGCTAGCATGCAGCGCTGAAAAGTAGCAGGAGCAATACATAATCCAAAAGGCATTCTACGATAAGCAAACATACCGTATGGACATGTAAATGTTGTCTTTTCTTAATCCTCAGGAGCTATTGGGATTTGGAAGTAGCCAGAGAGCCCGTCTAGGAAGCAGTAGTACATATGCCCAGATAGTTTTTCCAACATCTGATCAATAAAGGGCAAGGGGAAGTGATCTTTTCTCGTGGCGTCATTCAACTTCCTATAGTCAATACGGACTCTCCAACCTATGACTGTTCTTGTAGGAATCAATTCATTCTTTTCGTTAGCTACAACAGTCATGCCTTCTTTCTTTGGAACAACCTGCACAGGGCTCACCCAAGTATTGTCAGAAATAGGATAAATAACTCCAGCATCTAGAAGTTTAACTACCTCGGCTTTAACAACTTCTTTCATGTTGGGATTCAATCGTCTTTAAGGTTGTACACATGGTTTATATTCATCTTCCAAGCTATGGCTCTTTTATGCTCCTTAGTACCTGCAGCAACTCGTCTTTCTCTTTAGGTTCCAGTTCTAAAGAGATGATTACTGGTAGTGTAGAATTATCTCTGAGGAATGCATATTCTAAGTGATTTGGTAACTGTTTCAATTCCGATTTAGGTGGTTCTTCAATAAAGGGTTTTTGTTTTAGTTCATCGTTTATTTCAATGCCCTCGTCTTTCTTTTGTCTAGGGGAAAATGTATTAGAATTTAACTCATCGGTATCACCGTCTACCTCCTCACCTTGAGTAAGACACAGATCCAACGTGTAGTCGTGTATGATTTCCTGCAAAGAATCTTGAATAAAATGATCGATGGCATTAATAAAATAACAGGAATCATCTTGCTCTTTAGAATATCGCATAGCATCGTAAATTTGAAAAATAATTTCCTCGTCGCCTACCCTTAGCGCAAGTTTACCATCACCTACATCAATAACAGCCCTAGCAGTAGCTAAAAAGGGGCGTCCCAAAATTAAAGGCACCTCAACGTCCCCATCCATGTCAAGCACAACAAAATCAACAGGGAATATAAATTTATCAACTTTTACCAGAATATCTTCAATGATTCCCCTAGGATATTTAATAGATCTGTCAGCTGATTGAATACTCATCCTAGTGGGTTTTGGTTCCCCAAGACCAAGTTGCTTGAACATTTTATAAGGCTTTAAGTTAATAATGGCACCTAAATCAGTTAGTGCTTTCTCAATGTTTAAACTACCTATTAAACAGGGAATAGTGAAACTTCATGGATCTTTCAATTTGATTGGTAGTTTATTTTGGAGAATAGCTAAACATTCCCCCATTAAGTTCCACGAGTGATATCTCTTCAAACTTCCTTTTATTTGTTAGAAGCTCTTTTAGAAATTTTACGTATGTCGGCATCTGCGAAATAGCTTCAACAAAAGGTAAGTTAATATGTAACTGTTCAAAAAGTTCAAGAAATTTACCGTATTATGCGTCTAAGCGATCTTTCTTCAACTTTGTCGGATATAGGATTGGTGGTTTATACTCTTCACGTACCGGTGTTACATTCCCGACTTCCTCACCTTTTTCCTTATTAGTTTCTTGTGGCATCTTCTTTTCTGCTTCAACCAATACCTTCCCACTCCTTAATGTTACTGCCTTCACTTGCTCTTGTGGGTTAGGTTCAGTATTATTAGATAAATGACCTGGTTGCCTTTTGAAAACTAACTTGGTTAGTTGTCCTAGTTGATTCTTAAGCCCTTGAATTAATGTTTGCTGACTATTCAACGTCATTTTGGTATTCTAAAAATGAGTTTCTGAAGCTAAAATAAATTTTGCTAGCATATCCTCAAGGTTCGGCTTCTTCTCTTGTGGGTAGGGTTGCTGTTGAAAGCCTGGGAGGGATTGTTGTCTCTGATTTCCTTGGCCACCCCATGAGAAGTTGGGGTGGTTCCTCCAACCTAGATTATAAGTGTTACTATAAGGGTTATTCTGAGGTCTAGAATTATTACCCATATAGTTCACCTGTTCGCTTTCTATGCTAGGGTTGTAGGACGGATATTCTGCATTGCTCATCCTTCCTCCATTTGTATCGCATTGCATAACCGGATGTACCTGCGAAGAACCACACAAACCATCAATCTTTTTATTTAACATTTTTACCTGGTTTAATAGCATGGTCACTGCGTCGAGGTTGAAAGCACTGGCAGCTTTTGTTGGTTTTGTCCTCATAACTTGCCACTGATAGTTATTCAATGGCATCTCTTCAATGAACTCATAAGCCACCTCAGGTGTTTTGTTCTTCAGGGTTCCACCAACGGCTGAATCAATCAACTGCCTAGTTGAGGGGTTCACACCATTGTAAAAGGTTTGAACCTGTAGCCACAAGGGTAACCCATGGTGAGGGCACCTTCTTAGTCGATCCTTGTATCTCTCCTATACATCGTAAAGTGTCTTTAAATCCATCTGCACAAAAGAAGAGATATCATTCCTCAACTTGGTCGTTTTAGCCTGCGAAAAATATTTTAACAAAAAAATTTCGGTCATTTGTTCCGATGTAGTGATTGATCCTTGTGGTAACAAGTTCAACCACTGTTTGGCTTTGTTCCTCAATGAAAAGGGAAACAACTGAAGGTGAATGGCATCATCAGAAACGCCATTGATTTTGAAAGTATCGCAGAATTCTAGAAAATTCGCCAAGTGATTGTTTGGATCCTCATCCTGCAAACCATCGAACTGAACAAATTGTTGAATCATCTTAATAGTGTTAGGTTTCAATTCAAAATTATTTGCGGCAATAGCAGGTTTAACAATACTTGACTCAGTTCCTGTAAAATTAGGTTTAGCATAATCATACATAGTACGAGGAGCAGGATTTTGATTCACCGGATTTGCGGCAACCATAGGAGGTAGTGGATTATTATCAGCCATCTCTTAGGTAGTATTGGTTTCATCCTCTTGCTCTTCTTCTATGTATTATAGGCTTTACCTTATTTCTTTTCGATTTCTGTGAATGGTACCTTCTATAACACTGTCAAAAATCAAGGGTCCTGACGGGTTTCTTCTAGTCGTAAACTAGAATTACCTACCAGAATAACAGAAAAGAAAAAGTTAGTGACCTAAAATAAGAATGGCTAAAGTAATAAAAATTTAGCGTTTCTAATATCTTAGTCCCTAGCAACGGCGCCAAAAACTTGATGGAGCTCGAAACTAACTATTATTTCGACAAAGGCAATTCACCTATCAAACAGTAGTATAGTTGTGGTGAGTCCAAAATATCGTATCCTCAAGGACCAAGAGTACTAGTAATTACTATCTTTTTATTATCTAGCCTAATAATTAAAGGGAATTTGTTTTTAATCTAAAATTAACTAACTAATTTAACTAATGATAAACCATAAAAGTAACATATTTTAAGCCCACATTTAGCATGCTTTGGGATGATTTAAGCCCTGAATTGTGTAATTTTGTGCTCTTAATCCTTTTTTTTCATGTTTTATACTCAAGAGAGCACCCAATGACGAAAAGAACGGAAAACGGGCCCAAAACGGAGTAAATGGGTCATATCACGAAATCCACACGGCCTGGGCCCTAGCCACACGACCGTTCCTCATTCAACAGGCTTGAACACAGCCTGGCCACGACTTACACGGGCGTGTGCCATGGGCGTGTCCCTGCCGTAGGAAAGAAGAGTTTCACTCAGATTTGGATACCTAGGGGCAAAGAAACACATTCCAAAGCCTATTCAAACACCCTAGTAGGAATTCTACTTGAATTAGGATACTTAGGGGCCAAGTAAGGCATCTCAAAGTCTATATAAACACCCAAGGGGGAACTTGAAGAGGAGTTCGGCAGAAGCCGGAACCCAAGGCTTTAGTCAGGGGGTGGTTAGCGAGGCTAGGGAGCCGAGCCAGAAAGGCCAGATTTGTGGAAATCACTCGAAGATAGCCAGTTGATCCATCTCAAGAAGCCGGAGTTATACTCAAGACGGAGGATCTCTCCTTCAATTCCTTCAGGGGGTTTTAGGGATTCCTTATGTTTTGTTTTATCTTTTCTTTTGAGATGTTTTCTTTTATTGTTATAAACTAAACCCTCAAATACCTGAAGGGATGAAACCTAAGATGAATCTTGTTATCGTTTGCTGAACTATATGATAAATATTTGACTTGTTCTTGATTATGTGTTCTTAATTCTTGTGTAGATATTTCCAGGATATTAATTCAAGTATGATGTGCTTAGGTGGAGGAGAAAATTCCCTGCCTAAGAGTAGATCTAGCATAATTAAGCGGAGTTGATCACGCGCCTAGAGATAGGGTGACGAGATTTTCCCGGATTTGGGTGAAACCTAATATGGGAGACCATAGATTGAGTTAATGCGATTCTAGGGGTTTTAATTAGAAAGAGATTTCAATTAATCAACCTAGGGTTAGACGTTATTCGCTTCGAGAGAAGGTTTAATATACATTAGGGAATCTTACGGATCAAGTCAAATGAATAAATCTTCTGGTTCAGAGTTAGATAACAAGTGAAGTCTAGGTGGATTCTTCCTTGGGTGTCGTCATAATCAATTGATTTTTCTTCCAAGTTATTTTCCCAGATTCATTCTTCTTTGTCTTAGAGTCTTTAGTTTAGTAGTTAATTAATTTAGATTAGATAAACAAATCCCTTTATTCTTAGGCTAAATAATAAAAAGAAAGTTAGTATTAGTACTTTTGGTTCCTTTGGGTTCGACATTTCGGTCTTGCCTTAATTATATTACTGTTCGATAGGTGCGCTTGCCTCAAATCATTGTCAGAGTTAGTTTCCATGTTCAATCATTCTTTTTATAAATTTTAAGACTCGACAGACACGATCAACTAACTATGAATGCGACAGAGAGTGAATTGGGAAAATGCTTTTAGACAACTTATATGAGATAGGCAATACCTAAGAAAGAATCCACCTAGACTTCACTTATTACTTTTGATTCATGCGATTTATTCACTTGGCTTAATCCGTAGAAATCCCTAAATTATATTAATACCTTTTTCGAGGCTACTAACAACTGACTCTAGGTTGATTAATTGAAATCTCTTTCTAATTAAAACCCCTATTGTCGCATTAACTCGATCTATGGATTCCCTTATTAGGTTTGACCCTAATCCGACAGATTTTCGTCACCCTATTTCTAGGGTTTTAATCAACTCCGCTTAATTGTGTTGATCTACTCTTAAACTGGGACTTTTGCTCCACTGAAAAAGCACATTCGACTTGAATTAATAATCTAAATTATCAAAATAAGAATAAGAACTCACAATTAAGAATAAGCACAAATATTTATCTCATAAATCAAATAATAATAAGATCTGTCTTAGGTTTCATCCCCTCAGTTATTTGAGGGATCTAGTTCATACTAAAAGAGGGAAACATCATAAAAGAGGAAAAACAACAAAACATAAGAAAACCCAAAAAACTTTTAAAGAACTTGATGGGAGATCCTCAGCCTTGATGGAGATCCTTCTCCTAAGTTGTTCCCGACGGCTGTCTTGGAGTATTTTTTCCTTCTACTCGGCGCCTATTCGACGTCCTGTCGAACTCCCCCTTTAGGTTGCCCCCTAGGGTGTTTATATAGGCTTCGAGATGCCTTTCTTAGCCCACAAGTATCCTAATCCGAATGAAATTCATCCTAGTTAGTGCAGGGACACGCCCGTGTGACATGCCCGTGGTCGATAATCCAGGCCGTGTTCAATCCAGCTTGCCACACACGACCATGCGGTCCGCCCGTGTGCGGTGGTCTAGGCCATGTAGGCCCATTTTGTCCCTTTTTGGCCCGTTTCTCGTTCTTTTCGACTCCCTAAGCTCTCCTGAGTATAAAACATGAAATTAAGAGCTTAGGAGCATTGAATTCAAAAAATTCAATCTAAATTGATCCAACAGTAAGCTAAGCATGGGGTTAAAATATGTGTAAATTATGGTTTATCAAATTACTGCAAATTTGTAACCTTTTCATCAAGGTCCAATTAGGTGTTTTCAAGATAACACCTTTCATAAAAGTTGTTCATCTAACAACTAAGACTCAATTTCTTCCATAAAAATGCAGTAAATAACTATGATAGCTCTCATGGAAAAACTCTAAACTTTTCACCATATTGCACAATAGTCCCCTCATTTGAAAGCTTAAGCTTTAGGGGTCTCAAAAGTACAATCATTTTCAAGAAAAGATCACTAGAACACTTACTTGTGAAGAGATGGGTGTGCTGAAATTTTTTAGTTCTAAAACCCCTTTTTTGCTGAAAATTTCGGTGGAGGAAGATGAGTAAAATATGGATATCATCTTTTCTTTATTCTAATATTAAATTAGTCAAATTGGTCACCAACCTTCACCAACTTTGACCAACATTGTCCATCCTTGCCTCCTATGTTAGCCTATGGCCGACCAAGCAACTATTGGGGGTCTAATTTCCTTTTAAAGACCTCCAATTAACAGTCTCAGACTATTTGGTACCTTAGCTTATAGAATGGAACTTTCGCACTTTACTCGATTTAGTCCTTTTTCGCGATTAAACATGAAATCGTTAAAATTAAAGCACCAAACTTTTCATGCACATATACTATCATGTTTTGACTCATAATATAACATGAAAATAAATTTCTCTAATCTCGGATTAGTGATTCTGAGATCACTGTTCTGACTAGCCCCTAAATCGGGCTGTTACAGTACATGAGTTGATAATAGCTTATTTCGGTTTGAATAGATCAATTTTTGTATATGATTAAATGTTTATTTGCTTATGACTTACTAAGCTTTGATAGTTTACTGTGTGTATTTGCTTTTCGTTTTATAGATTTTGGAAGTTGGTTACGAGCTCGGGGATCGTCAGAGAAGTCTATCACACTATCGACTCTTTTCAGTATTTTGTTAAGTTTGGAATTGAACTTATGGCATATATAGTCTAGTTTATAACGTTTGATTTGGGATATGTAATTATAAGCCATGCGAAAATGGCTTATTTCCTTTGGTTAAGTTTATTACATATGCTTTTGATATAATGGCTTGATTATAATGCTAATGGTTGTGAAAATTCGGTCATGGTTTAATCATATATGGATAGTAATCACATGGTATATATGTTGTGGTGTTTTGGTCATGTGTTTAGGCAATGAGGTAAATGATGGATGCTTGATGAATATTACTATGTAATGTATTAGTTAAGTATTAAGCATGTCATATATGTGTGGTGTGCTTAGTATATGTCTATAGTTTAGAGTAATAATATGTATGGCTTAAGATTGTTCATTATGGTAAGCTTGACATATTGATATTATTTGTATTATTAAATAGTTTAAGTTAGCAAACTTAACACCGAATATATATTTGTTTGTGATGTTTGTTATATGATTCGATAAAGGGGTAATGATAAGCATATTGTATATTCGACCATGATGCTAAGTTATTTAAGTTCGGATTAGTAAGATATATAATGAATATAGTTGAGGTGGTTTGAAGGGAAGTTAATATGGTTGACCGAATATGTATATGTGATTAATTGAGTGGTTATGTATATGTACATTTTGGGCAATTAATTAGCATGTGATTTGGTGGAAGTCTTGGTTATTAATTGTACTTACAATGATTTAATTGATATGATTATATGCACATGTACTTGTGATATGAGAATAGGTATATTTGGTTCTTGAAATGATGCTTGTTTATGCATAATGTTTGCCTATTTATATGCTTTGTAGGCTGCATGAATAATTTAAAGTGAAGAATGTATTAGTCGAATAGATCATGAGATGAATGACTAAAAGTATGTGGGTTGGTTTGGTTAATGACTGTACAAGTTGAGTATGATATGTTTTGAGCAATGCAAATTTTCTTTAAATGATACAAAATGGTTAGATATAATGTGCGTATGACGTTGATATCTAAAATTATATGCTAGACCATTAAGTAAAGTTGCTATTGCCGAATGTACTTTTATTTTTTTTAAGCTATGTGATATTGATTATGAATTTATCAAGTGAATAATATAATGTTTTATAAATAAATGATATAATGTGTGCTTATGGTTTAAAAATGTAATATGTTTGTTTATACACTAGTATTCGACTATCATGCATGTAATAATTGAAAGTTTCGAATTTCATACTTATTAAGTATAAGTATTTTAATGTTAAAGCATGATTGGGTTTAAGTTGAATAAGTGATTTATATGTATAATGATTTATATAAATGTATTTTGATTTATAAGCCGTGTGATATTTTTATTTAAATATAAAATACAAGTGTATTGTTGTGATTGAATTACATAGCATGAAATATAATGAATGTCTGTTTTAAGTTATATTTTGTTCGGTAATACCTCGTAACCCTAATTCGACGACGGATACGGGTTAGGGTGTTACAATCAAACTTCCGTCGCAAATTAACGACGTTATCTTAATGAGAATAATAATATGTTTGATAAAATGCGGATTCTTCTTAGTAATAATTAAACGCGAGAAACTTGACATAATAAGACTGATTTCAAAACCTCTTCTTCGTAACACTCCCAGATTCAGCCATAATGTCTAGGTCGGGTTTGGGGTGTTATAGGTCTCTATGTGCCGAGTCGGACCCAACCAAAAGCTTTGGCCCATTCGCCAGGCTCAAGCCTGGCTCGACCCGATAAATACGCCTAAAATTTTGTCCAAGCCCAACCCGAATAATAATGCTAAAACCTGGGCTCGACCCTCCCGTATTAATTTTTTATATAATTTTTAAATAAAATATAATACATTAAAATACTAAAAACATTAAAATAAATGTTTCCCAACAAATTGAAAATAAATTAAAAAATATGTATAATTAAATAACACTAAGATTAGTGCAACTTAACAAGCAAATGCCTCTAAAATAGTAAAAAAATTAAAAATAAAACAAAAGTTATAAAATATCCAAATAATAATATAGTAGCAACATAATAGTAAAATGGTAGCAAAATAGTGAGAAAACAATAATAAAATAGAAGCAAAATAATAAAAAAATATTATTTTTTTTTTGCAAATTCGGTCTGGGCTCGAGCCTAAAAAGCCTTACCTGAGACCTATCCTTTTTTTAAATGGGTCTTATTTTTTGCCCAAGCCCATTTTTCGGGCCTATATTTTTACGCAAACAAAAGTTTTTCTGAAAACACAAACTCGATTTTCAACTTTAACAATATCAAACTTCCGTCACAAAATAAGTTTTCTGAAATAGCAAATTAACAATGTTTTCTTAACGAGAATAATAACATGTTTGATAAAATGTGGATTCTTCTTAGTAACAATTAAACGCGAGAAATTTGACATAATAATATTGATTTCAAAACCTCTTCTTTGTAACACTCCCAGATTCAGTCATAACATCTAGCTCGAGTTTGGGGTGTTAAATTTAGTGGTAACAGAGCTAGGTTGCAAAACTCAATCTGTGAATTTTGGGTTCAAAATTCTATTTATAAAAGAACTGATTTTTAAACAAATTTTTTTTCTTTTTGAGTTAGTATGTGGTACACCAAGTCTCCGGTGCCAATCTTGTAAGTACTTTTGGACTTAAAAATACTATAGTTAGAACTATCTGAAATTATACTGACTTAGTTAGAAACTGAGATTTCTAAAAGATTTCTGAAATTCTGATAAATATTTGAAGCATAAATTTTTGAATAAACACTGAAACTGATGCATAAAATTTCTAAATGTAGATAGAATTTTGAAACAATGAGCGCTAGTGGAACTTGTGGTAGTGGTATTCGTGGGCGCGGCGGACGCCGTAGGGTGACTCGAGCTGAGTCTTCCTCTTTGGGCAGTATGCGAAATATGGATACGAGCAAGACACCGATTTCACTTACTACCGAGATTGGGTCTCAAAGTCGCTCGGCTGGCGACGATGCATTGTCCCAAGCCATGCTGAGAGTTTTGGTCTGGGGGCCGTGAATCGGTAACTTAACGACTCTGGTCTAATGAAGCTGAACTGTTTAGGAGTATCACTCAGGTCGCCCCTACTGTGGTCGAATACTGGTTGGAAGCCACTTAGAGGATAATGAACGACATCGACTGCACGCCTGAGCAGAAATTGAAGGGTGCAATTTCTTTGTTTCGCGATGAGGCATATCAGTGGTGGTTATCGGTTGAGATGGGTACTCAACTATATCGAATTAGTTGGGAGTATTTTAAGACTGTTTTTCTGAGAAATATGAGGGGGCGAGATATGTGGATGCTCGCAGACGTGAGTTCATGAACCTCACGCAAGGTGATAAGACTGTGGCCGAGTAAGAGGCCGAATTTTTTAGACTGCGCCGCTACGCTCGAGACATGTGGCATCTAAATACAAGAAGTGTGTGCGTTTCAAGGATGGTTTGAGGGACAGTCTAAGGGTTTTGATAGCTCTGTAGAGGGAGAGAGAGTTCGTTGTTCTGGTGGATAAGGCGAAGATGTCGAAGAGGTTAAGCGTATTGAGCGCCAAAACAGGGATCGTCAGAGAGGCAAGAATAAGAGGGAACCGAAGCCCTCTAATTTTGCTCAAAGGCCTAAGAAATGGGCTAAACTTGATGGGCCTTCTAGAGTGGGAGTTCCAATTGCTCCTAATAAGGTTCAACCATGTAGTGACTGTGGTAGGCGCCATCCGGGCGAGTGTTGGAGGAGGTTAGGGGCATGTTTGCATTGTGGGTTGATGGATATTGAATTAAAGAGTGTCCATAACATTTTGATTAGATGCAAGTTCCGAGTTCGGATTTTGTTCAGCCTCAGAGGGCAGTATAGCAGCCATTTAGGGGCCGTGGTCCGGCCAAGGGTGGCAATGGTTTAGGCAGAGGACAGAGAGCACCGGGCAGAGGTGCTAATTAGACTAAGGCGAGGCAGCCTGCACTGGTTTATGCTGCTCGACGCCGAGAGGACAGAGACGCCCCTGACATGGTTTCAATTACGTTCTTTACTTTTTATGCCCCTTATACTACTTTGATAGACATAGGGTCAACACACTCGTATGTAGCTAGTACTGTCTTTGGTAACTTGGGGATTACTGTTGAGAGTACTTTTGGTGAGATTTTTGTACTGATTTCATTGGGTCAGTTGATTTGAGTAAACAAATTGTATAGGAATGTACTGTTAGAAGTACAATGGGTTGTGTTTCTGGCAAATCTGATGGAGCTACCGTTTGGAGAGTTTGACTTGATTCTGGGTATAGACTGGTTAGTAGAGCACTGAGTCAGTTTGGATTTTGCAACTAATAGGGTCGTTTTGAGAACCGAGGATGATGTGGAAGCGTTGTGATAGGAGAGCGTCAAGATTATTTGTCCAATGTGATATCCGCTCTAGTGGCTGAAAAACTGATTTGGAAAGGGTGTGAAGCATATTTGGCTTTTGTAAGTGTTTCAGTTTCTGAGGACTTTTCTATTGGGAATATTAGAACAGTGAGAGAATTTTCAAATGTATTTCTTCATGAGCTACCAGGTTTGCCTCCGAATCGGGAAGTTGAGTTTACTATTCAGCTTCTACCAGGTACAACTCCGATGTCCATTGCTCTACATAGGATGGCACCGAAAGCGCTTACGGAGCTAAAAGCTCAACTTCAGGAGCTTCTGAATCGTAGATTTATTCATCCTAGTGTGTCTCTATGGATGTCACCGATTTTGTTCATAAAGAAAAAGGACAGTACCATGAAGGTGTGTATCGATTACCGACAGTTGAATAAGTTGATTGTGAAGAATACGTACCCACTTCCGAGGATCGACGATTTGTTTGATCAGTTTCGTGGGGCTTCAATATTCTCGAAGATAGATCTCCATTCCGGCTATCATCAGCTTAGGGTTAAGGAAGTTGATATTTTTTAGACAGCTTTTAGGACTCGTTACGGTCACTACGAGTTCCTAGTCATGCCCTTTGGTTTGACGAATGCTCCAGCTGCATTCATGGATTTGATGATCCAGGTTTTCTAGTCGTATTTGGATCAATTCGTCGTAGTCTTTATCGATAATATTCTGGTGTACTCTAAGACCGAGGATGAGCATGATAAGCATTTTAGAGTAGTGTTTCAGATACTTCGAGAGAAACAACTTTACGTTAAGTTGAGTAAGTGTGAATTCTAGTTACTAAAAGTAACATTTCTGGGGCATGTGGTTTCTGCTGAAGGGATCCGAGTAGATCCTCGAAAGATTGAGGCTGTACTTGATTGGAAATAGCCTAAGAATGGTTCTAAGATCCATAATTTTCTGGGTCTTGCAAGTTATTATCGATGATTTGTTGAGGGGTTCTCGTTGATTGCAGCTTCTCTGACTAAGCTTCTGCGTAAGAATGTTCCTTTGGTCTGGACTGATGCGCAATAATCAAGCTTTGAGAAGCTCAAGTCTTTTCTGACTCAGGCTCCTATTCTGATATAGCCTAAATCTAGTAAAGAGTTTGTGGTTTACAGTGATGCATCGTACGTCAGTTTGGGATGTGTATTGATGTAAGATGGTAAGGTTGTGGCTTATGCGTCCCGACAACTTAAGTCACACGAGGAAATTATCTGACGCATGATCTCGAGTTAGCTGCTGTGGTGTTTGCTTTAAAGATCTAGAGGCATTATTTATATGGTAGAGGTGTATCATCTATACTGATCACAAGAACCTCAAATACCTCCTCACTCAAAAAGAGTTGAATATTAGGCAGCGTAGATGGCTTGAGCTACTTAAGGATTATAACTGTACGATAGAGTATCATCTCGGTAAGGCCAAAATGGTGGCCGATGCTCTCAGTCGTAGAGCGATGTCTGATCTGATAGCGATGTTTGCTCGTCTCAGTTTGTTTGATAATGGGGGTCTACTAGCTGAGTTGCAAGTTATACCAACTTGGATTGATTAGATTCAGGAAAAAAAATTGGGGGATGATTCTCTGGTTATGCGTTTCCATCAGGTTGAGAGTGGCAGTACATCTGATTTTGAGTTGAATAATGATGGGGTTCTTTTTTTCCGAGGACGGGTTTGTATACCGAATAACTCTGATTTAAGGTAGTCGATTCTAAAGGAAACGTACAGTAGTTCTTATGTTATGTACCCCAGTGGAAATAAGATGTATCGAGATCTCCGTGAACTGTATGGGTGGTCGGGTTTCAAACGAGAGGTAACAGATTTCGTTGCTCGTTGTTTGTCATGCCAGCAAGTTAAGGCTGAGCACCAATTGCCTTCAGGTTTGCTCTAACCCGCTAAGATCCCCTTATGGAAATGGGAACGTGTTACGATGGACTTCGTTAGTGGGTTACCTTTAATACCTACTAAGAACGATTCTATTTGGGTCATCGTGGATCGATTAACAAATTTTCCCATTTATTTCAGTTCAGATAGCTTATTCACTGCAGAAGTTGGCAAAGCTCTACATTTCTGAGATTGTAAGACTTTACGGGGTTCCGGTTTTGATAATTTCCAATAGGGACCCTCGCTTTACTTTTTAGTTCTAGAAGAAACTTCATGAAGCTCTAGGTTTAAGATTGGACTTTAGTACTACGTTCCATCCTCAAACCGATGGTCAATCTGGGAGGGTGATTCAGATACTGGAGGATATGCTTCGGAGTTGTGTGATTGATTTTTGAGGGAGTTGGGAGGATTTTCTACCTTTAGCTGAGTTCGCCTACAATAACAGTTTGCAGTTTAGCATCCAGATGGCACCTTACGAGGCTCTGTATGGTCGTAAGTGTCATACTCCTCTGTGTTGGACTGAGTTGGGTGAACGACAGTTTTGGGTCTTAAGTTGGTTTCCGAGACTGATGATAAAGTGGGTGATTTCGAGTATTATGAAAATCTAAAAAGGAGGGATATCGAGTACCTAGTGGATGATTTCGTATTTCTTAAGGTATCACTGTGGAAGAAAGTTTTGCGGTTCTGATGTAAGGGCAAGTTGAGCCCTAGGTTCATTGGACCGTATCGAGTTCTGAAGCGTGTAGGACCGGTCACTTATCAGTTAGAGCTACCTCCAGAGTTAGACCGTATCCATGACGTATTTCACGACTCTATGTTGAGGCAGTATTTGTCTGACCCATCTCACGTTGTTTCTGTTGAGGAGATTGAGGTTAGACCAGATTTGATTTGAAGAGGAGCCAGTTTAGATTCTGGATCGAGATGTAAAAAGTATGAAGAGGAAGTCTATTCCGTTGGTTAAGGTTCTGTGGCAGAATCATGGCACTGAAGAAGCCACATGGGAACCTGAGGTCTTGATCCATCAACAGTTTCAGCATCTGTTTGAATCAGATAAATTTCAAGGTCAAAATTTCTTTTAAGGGGGTAGAGTTGTAACACCCCAAAGATTTAATTCTTGTTCTGATAATATTCGTCATAGATACATACTTGCTTTAGTGGTTAAAGGCCTTGGTGTGTGAAAGGTGGGTCGTGGGTTCAAGTCTTAAGGGGAGTTTTTGTTTCTAACTAATATTTGGTTGTGTTGTTTAGTAGAATTTGAGTTAAAGTTTAGCTCTGGGAGTGGGGGGATATATGTTGCTTGATTATAGGGATAGGAGATGGGTAGTTGTGTAGGTTTAAAATTTTAAGTTTTAATTTTTTTCAAAAAAGAAGAAGATAGAAACAAAACTCTTTCCCTTAACCCACGTTTACATTTTCTTTCTACCTTGATTTCATTATTATTATTTTTCTTTCTTTCTCACTTCTTGCACCACTACCAATTTGAGGATTGGGTAAATTGTTTTTTTAATTATTCTTTTGCTACTCTATTGCTATTCGACTTCTAGCAATTGTGTGGTTACTTTTGGCTTCCTCAATTTCGCGCGTCATAGGTAAGGGTAATGGTTCTTTATTCGTTTAATTTTGGAATTATGGGATACTAGTGGTGTTGATTAATTTGTAGTCGTTATTAATTGGCTCTACGTTTAGGTGAAGGTTGTGAGACATTGGACGCTCGTTCAACGTTGTAGTTTCGTGTGATTGCGATTTCAATAATAAGAAGTAGAGTTGGTGTTTTAGTGAATTTGATTTTTAGTTATCTCGTGTCTGAATGTGGTATGAGTCATTTTATTTGACATATTTAGGTCTCAGGAGTCCTGTGATTTCTTCCTTGTAGAAAATGAATCAGGTGTGTAACGAAAACACGGAAAAATGAGATTCGATGAAAGCCAAAAAAGTGGCCTGTTGACGACACACGGGCGTGTGCCCGGCCGTGTGCGACACACGACCGTGTGACGGGCAAGCGTGTAGGCATGTGAGTCACACGAACTAGGCTTATTTGGGCATGTGGGGTCATACGGGCATGCCACACGAGTGTGTGGGCCATGGGCCAGGCCGTGTGGGCCATACGGGAATGGCCAATTTGGGCATGTAGGCCCAAAATTCTGAAATTTTCGTTAGGGCAGCATGTGTCGTTCTGATCGACTGTGGGCCTTCCATAGGTTCGGTAAGGGCAAAACAAACCCTAATTTATGAGATTTATTATCCTGATAGACTGATTTGAGTTTAGGAAAACTGATATGTATGTATGATCTTGTTGTATAAGCATGTACGATATCTATATACGAGCATGCGGGTCATGTTAAATCTATTAATTTTGTATATCTGTATTCTGTATATGTATATGGGGTGGGTTCTGTTTGTTGGAGGAAGTGATTGTGAGTAGGGGTGTGCAAATTTTGGGTAAAAACATATTAATTCGGTTAACCGACCGAATTCAGTCAATCGATTGGTTAACCGAATTAATTCGTTCAGGGGTCGGTTAATAATTTTTTGGAAGTTCGGTTAACAGTTAATTTAGTTCGAAATCGGTCGGTTAACTGAATTAACCGAATTTAATAAATAATATTATAATATATAAGTATTAGGTTGATTCGGTTAATTTTTTGGAAATATAAATTAATCAGTCAATTAAGTCAGTTAATTTTTTATATGTTTTTTACTTGTTATAACCAAAAATAAAAAATATATAAATTTCGGTTAATTTGGTTAACTGACCGAATTAACCAAAAAAGTTCAGTTCGGTTAATTTTTTTTGAAAAAATTTCGATTCGGTTAACGGTTAAGGGTTTAAAAAGGTCGGTTAATTCGGTTAGTGGTAGCTCAGGTCGGTTAACCGATTGAGCACCCATATCTGTGAGGCGATAATTCGCCATTATTTTGGCGGCACAACTGTAAATTATTCTGATAAGTGTCTTACAGGCACTATGTGGTGTGTAGGTTTGGAGGGTGTTTTATACTCCACGTGTTGTGATGGGATGGTCGGAGATGGTGTGTAGAAGTTGGGCGTAGGACTTTGCATATCTGCATGTTTCTGATAATCTGATTTTGATAAGGACTTACGTCCGCTTCTGTTATGACCTACTAAAATTCTTATTTTGATGCATGCATGTATCAGTTGAGTAACACACTGAGTTTATGAAAATTGACATCTGTTTGTCTGTTCTGTTCAGGTAATCCTCAAACATAGGCAGGTCGGTGCGACAGAGTCTCAGCGGTGACCACTAGTTCACGAACTGTTTTAATTGATAGTTTTATTTAAATTCTGAATTATTTTGAAAGTTTGTAATTTTTGGGACTCTTCGGATTGTTTGATTTTAATTTTGGTTTTGGATGGGTTTTTTTTACTTTTCTACAATTTTTAACAAAACGATTTACGACAACCACTGTTTTACGCAAATGAAAGTTTTTCTGAAAACACAAACTTGGTTTTCAACTTTAACAATATCAAACTTCCGTCTCAAATTAACAATGTTTTCATAACAAGAATAATAATATGTTTGATAAAATGTGGATTCTTCTTAGTAATAATTAAACGCGAGAAATTTGACATAATAAGATTGATTTCAAAACCTCTTCTTCGAAACACTCCCAGATTTGGCCATAACGTCTAGGCCGAGTTTGGGGTGTTACAGGTGTCCATGTGCCGAGTCAGGCCCAACCAAAAGCTTTGGCCCATTCTTTAGGTTCAAGCCTCGCCTGACCTGATAAATGCGCCTAAAATTTTGTCCAAGCCCAATCCGAATAATAATGCTAAAACCTGGGCTCGGCCCTCCCGTATTAATTTTTTATATAAATTTTAAAGAAAATATAACACATCAAAATACTAAAAACATTAAAATAATTGTTTCCCAACAAATTGAAAATAAATTAAAAAAATATGTATACTTAAATAACACTAAGATAGATGCAACTTAATAAGCAATTGCCTCTAAAATAGTAGCAAAATTAAAAACAAAACAAGATTTATACAATATCCAAACAATAATAATAAAATAATAGCAACATAATAGTAAAATGGTAGCAAAATAGTGAGAAAACAACAATAAAATAGCAGCAAAACAATAAAAAAAAAATTTCAAATTTGGTCCGGGCTCGAGCCTAAAAAGCCTTACCTGAGACCCGTCCTGTTTTTTAAATAGGTCTTATTTTTTGCCCAAGCCCATTTTTCGGGCCTATATTTTTACCTAAACTATCCCACTTTTCGGGCAGGCCCTTAGGCCAGGCCTGGCCATAGTTCTAGATGAGAAAAGTATAATTGAAGTAAGGATTAAAGTATAATTGAAAAGTATGTTGTACTATACTAAATTAAAGTAAGGATTAAATTGTAAAGATGTAAAAAAATTTGACGTTGAAGTATAATTATTTGAAATTTAGGGGAATGAAGTATAAACATGAGAAAAGTTGAAAGACCAAAGATAAAATTACCCAATTTTATTATGACATGAAATTGGTGTGCTGTCACATCTCAAAAATCGTGTTAGAAGTAATTGGTCTAGTGAACCCACGAGTGGTCGCATCCCGTTTTAAATTAAAATTGTGAAAATTATGTCAAGTAATTTAATCTAGTTCAGTGGTTAAGTGTTGTATTTGTGTGTGTAAGGTCCTCTATTCAAATCTTTTTCCTTAAAATTTTGTTAATTTTTGTTTCAATCTCTGACTTCGAAGACCCAACTTATATGTTATTTTCGCTCAATTGATGTCAATGATGAGCCTACTAGTTCAGTGGTAAGGCTTCAGCTTAAGCTTTGGTCTTGTGCTTGAAACATTGCGTATGCAAAGTGGAAAAGAAAAAATTTTAACTCCGAGAAAAAGATGTGATGTGGATAAAGATAGGAGTTAGTGGAGTAGTTGTAAAAAGATAGTGGTGAGGGATTTTGTCCCCAATCTATGCATCCACTCAACCATCCATTAACACATATTTCCCCAAGCTGTTTTTAGGTTTTGGAATTGCAAGTGTTGAATCGGCATAGAAAACTAACCAGGTGTGTGACTCGAACTCGTAAAAATAGCGAACAACAGAAAGTCGAAAACTCACTGTCAACATCACACAGTCGTGTGGTAGACCATGTGAGCCACACAACCGTGTGCCAGATTGTGTGTCACACGGTCTGTGCTAATTGGGCGGTGTGGGCCACACAGGCTGGTCGATTGGGTCGTATGGGCCCTTTTTTGAAAATTTTCACCTAAGCCCATTTGACTCTAAAATTCATTATTAGACTTTTCATATGACCCATACTGCTTAATTAAAGCTTGGAAATGAGGTATTCATTAATATGCTTCTATGTATGATGTGTTTAAGGTATGTGAAATATATTTGCATGATCTGATACTGATAGTTCTTATGGCATGTCCTGATTTGATATTTCTGTATATGTGTGTATGATGTGCGATTATGTTAATTTGTATTTTTAAATCGGCTATATGACCATGCATGTGACATTGTGACTTTTCTAGTTAATGTGATTTGTAATTCTGATATATCTATCTGCAAAGCATGAAATCAAATGCTTATTGGTTTCTGTTAAGAATATGAATGCATGTTCAACATACTTATCATTTTGTTTCAGTTTATGCATCTCATGTCACATTGCATGGGGTTGGGATATTATGGTATGGAGGAAGTTCTGACAGTTTAATGATCTACATTATCTAGTGGTTTATCCACATTTCTGTCTGGCAACTTGTTTGCATTTATGGTGGCTCAACCACACACATATGTTGTTCTGGAAGTTTGGCTGCAATATAGTCGCTTGTCCACATATATCCAATCTGGCAGTTTTAATTGCAATCTCTGGTGGCATTGACCACAATTATTCTGTTAATGTGATTGGATAGACGAGTTCTAGGGAACTTTATTTGGTGTGTAGCGGGGTTGGGTAGGATGTTTTCTAGAAAAAAAACACATGCATTACATTTTCTAAAAAATATTGTATTGTTTGGCATAAGCACACATTCTCAATTTTGCTCAAATGATCATTATGAAATTCTCTGCTATTGTTGGTTGTGTTACTTGAGTTCTCGGTTTAAGTTGTTACACACTAAGCTTTATAGCTCACCCCTTTGTTTAATCTCTTACTTTTAGGTAATCTTTGAGTTTGGGGTCAGACAACATGTAGGAGCTCAGATTATTTTCTCGGTTAAATAAATAAGATGATTTAAGTTTATTACTTTTTTAGACTTTTTGGATTGTAAAGTTGTTTTTGGACTAGGTTTTTGGTTATCATTCTTTTTGTTGTATTTGATATTTTTAACATTAAACTGCATAATCGTTGGAATTATCAAACTAAAATCTGGTTTTCAAAACTAAGAAATCTGAAATTTCCGTTACAACGATTAAGTAATCACTTAAGTGTTCTTTTATAAATAAATATATGATTTTTAACGAATGTTAGCCTTAGTATTGGAAATGATTTGCCAACGTTAAGATTTTCAAAACATGCAATTTTGAATTCAAATTTTGGGTTTTAAATAAGTGATTTCAGACTTTGATTTTTCTAAACATCTATGAGAGTTTTGTCAATTTTTATGCTTTCGAAACATGCACTGAGATTGATTAAAATAAAAGCTTTTGAACAAGTTGATGTAATTCCTCAATATCTGATCATCACTTCTAGGACGGGTTTGGGGTGTTACATGTGCAGGGACCAAATTGAATAACCAAAGAAATATGAAAGACTAAATTGTAATTTTACCAAAAGTGAATAGTGACTCTAGGATGGAATTTTGAAAAAACATGAAGGATAAAATGATTATTACTCAAATTCGATAATTATATGGTGTAATAATTAAGAAAGAAAAGTGTTAAATTGTGATTGGTTAAATATTTTATTAGTTTATAAGATATTATATTATTTAATTAATAAACTAAACAAGGTGTTTTTATGGAAACATGAAGAAAATTCTTCATTCTTCCAACGCCACTTATATATACATGAAAGGGGACTTTCATTTCTTTACAATTTGGTCCCTCACTATGAAATCCCACTTTTTCACCCAAATTCCTTGAAAAAATCCATTGCCACCCAAAAGGAGAAGTGAAGTGGAGATACTAGAGAGTTAGAATATCATCTTGAAAGAAAGATATTTGAAGTGGAAATGGAGAAAGTTGCGGAAAAAGAGAAGAGATTAAAGAGACAAGGTAAGTACTTCAAGAATTTTACTTTATTTAATTATAATCAAGTATAGATTAGGTTAATAGTTGAATTAATTATGCATAAGCTAATATTATGTAATGAATTGATTTGATATATTAAAATAATAGTAAAAGAACTAAATCGTAAAGTGTATAAAAGTTTATGATTTCAATAAAAGTATTAAGATAAAGAGTTTAAATAATGTGTTAAGTGTTAGTGAATTAATTACAAAATGATATTAAAGTGGAATTATGGTAAATAATAAATTTCCAGGATGCTAAGGACTAAATTGTAAACTTTGAGAAACTTAAAATTAAAATAGTTGAAGTGAAATGCATAAAATAAGATGTGTGAAGTAAGAAATTATAATGAATTATTTGATTAAAGTGTTATGTGATAGTGAAATTGAATGAAAAGTGAAGTTAGAAGGACAATTATAATAATTACTGAGTTTTTGTAATGTTAAGGACTAAATTGCAAAATAATTAGAAATGAGTACAAGCATTGAAAACATAATAAAGTGATTTCTATTATAGGTATTTATTATATTTTAATGTGTTCATTAAGTGAAAGTGAAGAAGTAATGGAAATATTGTAAACTATTAAAAAAAGGGAAATATGAATTATAGTATGTAAAGTGAAAATGTAATTTGGTTTACATGAAATCTTTAAGGGACTACATATTATAATAATCAAAATTATAATGTTATGTACAATCAAATGATCTTGTATAAGAATATAGTAGTTCGATAAGTGAAATAAGTGTTGAATGTTGATATGAGTGAGAATAAGTAAAATTTTCACCAAAACAATTTTAGACAGAAACAGTAGTTCAACTTTAAAAATTCATCAAAAATTTAGAGGTTTAATTAAATTTTTAATTAAAGCTTATTGAGTCTAGTTTCGCATAAAAGAAACAGTGTAAATAAAGGAATAGTACATTATGAGATATATGATTTTTTGTGAGACAATGTCAGAATGTTTTTAGGTTCCCCTATTTTGACTTTGAAAAAATTATTTAAAATTGTAAAAAAAATGTTTAGGATATGAAATTTGTATGATTAAAATATTGACAAGTACTTTTAAGGGAAACAAATGAAAATACTATACAAGTCTGAAAGATAATTAATTCTTTAGTGAAGAAGGGTCAAAGTTGCCTAGTAGCAGAACAAAGGAAAACTAAAACATTTTACTATGTTATTGGCATAAGAAGAAATTCTAAAATTTTTATGGTAAAAAGGTCACTAAGTCTAGATCCATAAACAAGTGGATCTTAATTTGGAACACTTTAGACCAAGATATAAATAATTTAGTGATTGCTACTCAAGTGGACAATTTTGTTAAAATTATGTAAATAGTAAAATTGAAATTAATCTTGCATGTAGGCATACAATAAAAAAAACCATCAATTTTTGTACAATTACATGTACATAAAGGAGAAGGAATGGAGAGGAGGAAGAGGAAAAATAATAGAAGAGTTATAATGTTAAGAAATTGTTGCAAATGATGGATTTGTTAATACATGAGAGTAGTATAAATGATTTGTTGAAACATTAAAAGAATTATTATTATCTGGTGTATTAATTAACTTATTTGTAATACTTTAATAATTACGTAATTTTATAATTTGTTTGAGAAATCATATGATGTAAAAATTAGAAATAGATGCATATGAATAATAGTGAATAATATGACATAGTAATTAAATTGCAAATAGGTCCTAAATAGCTTATAAACTGTTGAAAGAGCTAATGAAAGCTCTGTAACAGCCCGATTTAGGGGCTAGTCGGAATAGTGGTTTCGGAACCGCTAATCTGAGGTTGAAGAAAATTATTTTTATATTATTTTATGAGTTATGGCATGATTATATAGGTGCATGAAAATTTTGGTGCTTTAATTTTAGCGATTTCATGCTTAATTACGAAAAAGGACTAAATCGCATAAAGTGCGAAAGTTCTATTTTACAAGCTAAAGGTGTCTAAAAGCCATATAATATTAATTGGAAGTCTTTAAAGTGAAATTAGCCCCTCAAATAATGGTTGGCCGGCCATAGGGGACAAAGAATTGAAAAATGAGTCAAAGTTGGTAGAAATTTGGTGATTAAATTGATGTTTTATAATAAAATAAAGAAAAGAAAAATATCACCTTTTCTCTCCATCTTCTCCATCGAAAATTAGCAGCAAAATAGGGGTTGAGAGCTCAAAAATTTCAGCCAAGATTTTCTCCTTGTAAGTAAGTGTTTTAATGGTCATTCTTTGATAATTTTTGTACTTTTGAGACCCTTGTAGCTTGAGTTAGCTAATGAGGGGACTATTTTGCAAAATGGTTGAAAACTTAGGGTTTTTCCATGAGAGAATTAGTGCTGATTTTTGAAATTTTATGGAAGAAAATGAGTCTTATTTGTTAAATAAACAACTTTTGTGAAGGGTGTTACCATGAAAACACCTAAAAGGACCTTTTTGTAAGGGTTGTAAAATAGGTGGTAATTGTGTGAAATAATGAGTATTGGAAATTGCTATAAGAGTAATAAATGTTTAGTTATGCTTGTTAAAGGAGGAAATTTGATTAGAATCAAATTACGAGCCTAGGGGTAAAATCGTCATTTTGTGAAAGTCTAAGGGTAAAATGGTAATTTTGCCAAAGTATGATTATTGAAATGTGTTGATTAATGTGGTAATTAAATGAGCTAATTTGATATTATAGATCAAGAAGAATGAGGAATTAACCTTGACCGAGGAAAAGGCAAGGTTTCGGACTAGATCAGCAAGTTGGCCTATTTTGGTATCGAGGTAAGTTTGTGTGTAATAAATTCAATATCATGTTACTATATTTTAAAATGTTGATCGTGAAGATGTATATTATTTCCATGAAATTGATTAATGATATTAAGCGAGAAAATGATGAAAATTTATGATGTTGAAGTCCCGGTTGGACTTTAAGAAGTGAAAGGATATCATCATCAAGACATGAGGTTGGTAAGGTCCCGTATAAGACCATGTCTGGGACATAGCCTCGGCACCGAATTGAGATCCCGTATAAGACCATATCTGGGATATGGCATCGGCATCGAATATAAAAATCGTAAAAGACCATATCTGGGATATGACATCGACATCGATATGAGATCCCATATAAAACCATATCTAGGATATGGCATCGGCATCGTGATGAGACCCCATGTAAGACCATACCTAGGATATGGCATTGGTGTTGTGTTTATGTGTATGATGATGATTGCGTATCCTCTGGTATTCCAAGTGGTTCATAGAGATAAATAGTTAAGCTTATAATAGAGATGGAATTAGTGCTAAAGCTATGTGATGAAGTGATACAGATACATGTGAGTAATTCACAAGAAATGGTTACGATATGTGACATGACATGTAATTGGTAAGAGTAAGCATGAGTATGTTATGGAAATGTGCTTGAGACTTTGTGGTTTATTTCAATGCAATGGATGGATGACATTATGAGTCTTTATGTTGCTATTTATTTCATGCAAACTTACTAAGCTTCACGCTTACCTCTCTCATTTCCCTTTTCCTTGTAGTACCCCCAAGCTAACTCGGGGATCGTGGGACATCGGAGTTCAGAATCACACTATCAACTTCTCTTTGTATAGCATGGTTTGATTAATTTTGAGTATGGCATGTATAAGAATTTGGTTATTTTGTGTTATGTCATATTTGTTAGCCAATGTGTGGCTATTAATGTTATTTCAATTCATTTTGTAAATGGCCATTGGAAATTGGCCAATATTTGACAAGTTTATATATTCAATGATATATTCAATGATGATGAAGTTCATGAAGTGCATGCTTATGTGGATGTCTTGATTTTGGGTTCTTAAAAGTGCCTTATGGTTATTATGTATGTTGAATTAAATTGGTATAAGTGTGGTTGCTTTGTAGGGTGGCAATTGGCTTGGTAGATAACCTTACAATTGTCCATACGGGCGAGTGTCTAAGCCGTGTGTGACACACAATTAGCCCCATAGGTGTGTTGATAGGCTGTGTGTCCCCATGCATGCTAGGTTGGCAAGTCAGATTACTCAGTATTAAATACACGGGCTGAGACACGGTCGTGTGTCTCAACCGTGTGGGAGACACGGCCTAAGACACAGGCATGTGCCCGGGCCATGTGAAGTCTACACTTGAAATTAGGAATTTAATTCAACACACAGTGTAAGGACATGGACGTGTGTCTTGGCCGCGTGACCTTATTGAGATGATGACGTCATAAACAGAATGTCAAGGTTTTCACACACGGGTGAGGACACGGGCGTGTCATGGCCGTGTGAGGGACACGGGCTATGGACATGGGCGTGTGTCAGGCCGTGTGAAAACCCCTGTAGGTTTAAAATGAAAAATAAAATCCACCCGGATTAGGGACATGGGCGTGTGTGATTACACGGCCTGCCCGCACGGGCGTGTCCCTCTTCACACGGGCGTGTGGCCCTGTTTTGTGCCAAAATTTTTTAAGTGTTCAAAAGTTTTTGGTTTGGTCCTGAATCATTCCGCCTGCAAGTTTGGGGTCTCGTAGACATATAATAAAGACATTAAAGTCTTGAATGAAAAGTTTTATTTTGAAATGAAATTTTGTGGATCAATGTTGTTTGATTGAGCAAGTTAAGTACGGTAATGCCTCGTACCCGGTTCAGGTGTTGAATACGGGTAAGGGGTGTTACAAGCTCGATTAAAGCTTGGAATGAAATTAGAAATTTAATGTTAACTGCAAATTATTTTATTAATTTGATTAGGAAAAGTAGTTGACCTGAATTTCTCTGAAGTTGCTTCAATAACAAATGTAACATTCTGGTGCTTGAACCGACGAGCGGGTCGGGTATAGGGGTGTTATATTTAGTGGTATCAGAGCTTAGGTTTTAGTTGATCTTCAGACAAAGATTGAGTCTAGAAATATAAGTCACATAAGAAAATTTAATATAAAATAATAAAATGTAAATTTGAAATTGGAGAAGATAGTAAAAATAGCCTTAAATCATTCTTGACTAGATAATAATCTTAGCATGATTCGTGACAATAGGTATGAAATATAAAAATGTAAGAAAGAATTATTCAAGATAAGTGTTATATGGAAGATAATTGATTTAAAATGATTAAGTAGTAAAATAAATAATTAAATAAATTTCATATTGAAAAAGACCAAATTGTAAAATATACAAAAGTGACTAAGTGTATTAAGATTTTGAAATAACATATTCAAGCGTAATGATATATAAAAGTGAAGTGAACATTAAGTGAGTGGATGATTATAAATGAAGATATATGCTAGTAGGGACTAAATTGAAAATATTGTAAAGTAATTGAAGTGAAGTTTATGCAAAGAAGACTAGATGGCAAAGTGACCAAAATTCGATATGTGTAATAAGGTATTCATGGAGAATTTTAGTAAAATGTTTATGTTATTAATTCTAAGTGATATTAAAGTGTTAATTTAATGAATATTGATTTTCTTGAAAATAAGGACTAAATTGTAATGAGTGTAAAGTTTTATATGTCATAAGTTTCCTAGGTAACAAATTGATTTTGGAAGAAATAAATTGTCACGTTGCAATGACAAACCTCTAACGTCGCGACGAGAAACAGAATAAGGTCCATGCAGCGATGTCGTTGCTTCGAGGTCATGACGAGCCCTAAACAGACAGTCACGTTACGACGAAGAAACCCCGAAGCCGCAAATTCGACTCGAAACTTTATATTCTTTAAATTTTGGTCCATATTAACCTCGGATTAGAAAACGAGCTTTCGTAAGCTTATAAAAGACTCAGAATTGATTATATAACGTTTAATACACATGAATTATTTGTAACTAAATGTATATTGATTATTGAATTGAATGTTATAAATTGTAGTTACTCCAACGAAGAATGTGACATCTCGTAGCTCAAACCCGACAATCGGGTTAGGTATAGGGGTAGTACAGATTTAATCTTTCTATTTTAATTTGACATAATTTGGTCTCTTTACTATTATAATATCATTGGTTAGTACAAATAATTAACACCCTTAACTATTCAAGTTAAAATAATTGCGTATTTTTTTCTTAAAATAATAAATTCTAACTTATCATGTTGAAATATTATTTTTTTATTGGAATAATGTTTTAAGAGAAATTCAAGTTAGCATTCTAACCAAAGCAGTTATTGGTATTAACTATTTAAACTAACAAATGACATTATAAAAGTAAGGGAATCAAATTAAAGTGTAGAGACTAAATCTCAACTTTGAACATAGTAAAGGCACAAAACTGAAAATCAACCATTACCTTATAATGAGTAGAATTATTCGAGCTAATAATAATATAATAGAAGTGAATGAATCAAACTAAATCAAATTAAAATGTAAGGACTAAATCTTAAATTTGAAGATAATAAAAGCACCAAAACTTAAAATAAACCATTCCTTAATTTTATTTTATTTTTTAAAAAGACAGTTGTCACAGCCTCCTCTTATGGGGATTGTGTTTATGTATAGGTATAGATGTAAAAGTAGAAAGATTCTCCACTTTCATATTTGAAGAAAATGTTAAATTTCAATTTTAGGTTTTTATTATTCAGATTTCATCTCTATATTTTTATTTCTAATATTATTTAATTTATATATATTTTAATATTATTAGTTAATTCAAATAATTAATATTATTAACTTTTTGATTAAAAGTTCATATAATTATATATAATTTGAATGCTTTAAAAATCTTAGAGATTAATACATTTTTTGGGTTTGTCTTACCTTTTTTTAACATTATAAAGTAATAGTTAAATTTTAATTTTGGCCCCTATAGATTAAAAACATATATTTTAATTATTGATATAATTTAGTCACTCTACTTTTATAATATCATTAGCCAGTATAAATAGTTAATATTATTAACTATTTCAATTTTAATGTTAAGCCCATTTTTTTAAGAACACTATCCCAAAAATAATATTTATTTCATCATAATGATTTTGAAAATTCACATTAGCATTTTCAACTTTATTTTTTTATTGTTTCACTATCAAGTGATTTTCTGTAACAATTGAATCTAGATTTTAAATTTTAAAAAGAAATAGTAAAACTCAAATTTTGAAAATAAAAATTAAAAAAACGAAATTTTAGGAAAATTAAATTAAATTTTACTCTGGAAAGCAATTTACCATTAGTGGATTAGATGTATACAGATATGAGGGCACGTGTACAATAGTAGTCAAACAAATATAAAATTGTATACGTGTCCTTACTTAATAGGCTATTGTCAAATCAGCTAGGTCCATTTAAATATTTTTGTAAAATATTGTTATAGGTAATATATTTTTTAAAATACAAATATCATATTCCACATTCTATTTAATTTTAACACCAAATGTTGCATTAATTCCTTTTATCGTATGCTGGACTCAGGAAAAAAAGCAGAACCTTTTGGAATGCATGTGAAAATCAATGGTTTAATTAAACCTCATGTATCAAATTTCAAATTGTGGTTTGTGATCTATATGTTTACAATCATCATTGTACCAATATATATTACAGTTAACACCAAACCTTAATTACTCTTAACAATTTTAATACAAATAGGATTTGCAACTAGAAAAATTGCAAGAGCTTATAAACCACAATTGAAGCCCACAACCGATCAAATCATTGTCTTTTGACAGCAATAAAAACTTAAAGTTGCCCAAAATGCAGCTCTCTATGAACTTTGGTGTACAGAAAACGTGTCCCAAAAGATGAATCCATTAAAGGAGAAAATGTACCCAAAACAAGGGGGAAAAGTAAATGTGATGTTTGATCAACGATTCAAAGTTTCAAACCATAATAACAAAACAAAACCACATTGTACCATATTTCTAAACTTGAAACAGATAAAAGCTTTCTAAGTGGAGAAGGATGTTCCCATCCCACTACCATTTGTTAGGTGTTTCTGCAGTCCCTCATTGAAATAAAGCTCGGGACCATCACATTTGCATTTTGTCTTCACATCCTTTTTGGGGACCTTCCACTAAATCCCAATGTATCTTTCCTTCTTTTTGTACACTGTCTAATTACGTAGTAATATTAAACTCTTACACCTGAGTTTTCTTGTATCTAGAAAAAGTCCCTAGTCCCCCGGGACTAGGAGTGATAAAGTTCGCCCACAACTCAACTCACTTCCGTTGAGCGAACGCTCAGGCCTCATGGATAACTCTTAGACTTAAATTGAGAGCAAAGAAATATGTATGAAATGGGTTGAAGGTAATGTAAAAAATGATTTGGGTTGTTCAAGTTCTTTCAGATTCGAAGTCTGACCTACATAATTGTTTTCCCAATTTTCTAAATTCTACTAACATAACTAATATGATCCCCCAAAAAACAAGTGGGAAATATTGAGTTTCGATGTTGAGATAGAAAGTGGTTCATTACATTCATTGATGTTCTAAGTAATTAATATGGTTTTACATCAAAACATAAATACTAGGAAGGCATTGGGAAGAGTGAAAGGATGGATTGTTATGTCTATGGCTTTACATAGTTGTTTGCTTGCTTTTTATTGGTTGTAGGGGAGTTGGGACTGAGGAGAGAAATGACAAAGGGGAAAGCCTGCAATGGTCCTGGAATAGAGATATGAAAGCTATTTGAGTTCAAGTCCCAATCTCTGCAATGCTCTGCAAAGCTGGCCTCCATTGCCCCCCACCCCCACCACCACCTCCACCATGATGCCTTCCCATATACCTACTTCTGCTGCCACCACTGCTTCCTTGTCTGTTAACTTCCTGCTTCACCTGCACACATGGTAGAAAAAGAATGGGAAATTTTATCTAAAAGGACAAATTGGACAAGGAACCCCATGAGACAATGACAATTCCATAAGCTTTTCTTTGGGGGTTCAATTATTGATTTGTACTAAACCCAAGCTTTCCACGAAATTTAGATCCTTTTCTGTTCACACTACCTTACTACATGAGGAAGACAAGTCATTAGACTAAATTCTCATAAACATGCATGGTGAAATGTGGTTGATTAATGATCATAATTAAAGTACATATATCAATAATGACCAGTTGTTGTGAGTTCAACTTAACAGTAACATATTATTAAAGAAGATTTTTCAACAGTATTGAAGTACGTTAAGTGTTGGAAAATAATTTTTCAAATAGATACCTCGAGATCTGTTGTTAAACAAAGTTCAGACTTCAGATTCTTCCTAGTTCTCAGTTTTTGAGACGATAACATTTTTTTTTTTTAAACTTACCGACCGAGAAAGAAACCCCATAAAACTCATTTCTTAGGCACTAATGAATTGGCAGTAAAGATTAATTACATTTCTTGAAATTCGAGACCCAAAATTAAAACTCATTTCAGAAGCTTATGTCACCTATTCTGACAGTTTTTGTTAACTTAGACGAAACTTGAAACAGTAGTGTTCAAAGTCGCTTTGAGCTTTGTTTTTCTTTTTTTTTTTTTGTTTTTTTTATTACCTTAATAACCGAACTGCAGTTCCCAGATTTGGGGTTCAGTTTGGGTTTCAGATCGGAAGCATTTGGCAAATCCTTTCTCTTCAACTCCATCCCAACCCCAATCCCTCCTCTTTCTTTCAACAGTTTCCCAAGCTTCGCGCACTTCTTTGCCGCAAACTCTTTCATAACATCTACTAAAAGAAAACAAATTAAACGAAAGGCAAAAACTATAGCCGTAAAAAGATTTAAGTGAATAAATTACCTTCAAAGCTAATGAGTCGATAGACATGGCCGATTAATAGTGTGTCATCTGGTTTTAAAAGCTTGAGTTGCTTCAAAGGCATCCCATGTTGGTTTTTCAACGTGGGCGAGGTTAGCACAAGTGCAATGTAATGCCCTGGATTTGAGGTCATGATTTCATTGACACTAACAGGGTGGTAAATCCTCTGGATCTTGTTCCCTGGGTGGTGAATAACCACGGTTGCTGCTTCAGCTGCTTGGCAGTTTCCCATATCTTTACAGCACAACGTAGTTACACTCGGAAACAATGAGCGTACTACTGTTGAATGGAACAGACTTTGAGGTTATATATACACGTTAAAGTGAAATAAAGCAGAGAAGTTTTAGGCCATGGGAAAAGCAAAGGAAAATGGCTGATCTTCGGTGCCTATATGATATCAGCAAGTACTTGATGATGAAAAAGGGAGCGTAAATGTGGAAGAGAGAGGACAGTTTTTATCGGGGGTGTTAGGTCAGAAAAGTGAAAGCCCAAATAATAATCCACACACTTAACCCAAGCTTCTAAAATATGTATGTGAAAGATATTTAATATGGGACGATTTATATAGTTTAAATATGTTTAATTGTTTATTTTTTATTAAATAATTTCAATAGTTAAATATATTAATAATGAAACCTCACGTGATGGCTTGATGGTTAAGGGTGTTTACCGCCTCAGACGTGATCTGTATTTGAGTTGCGCTAGTCGCATTTGTTGTTTGGGTTTACCTTGTTATTGTAATTCACCCAAAAAAATTAATAATGATACTTTAAAAATCCAATTATCATATTTAATATTTTATTCACGTAAATTATGTATGTTTAATTTTAAGTAAATTAAATTTGTCTTATTGTTTGTAATTGAAATAATTTTACACGCTCTCATATCTTTTTGTATGATTAATACTTTAACATTGCGATCCTTATATTTCATTCATCTAGATCTTATATGATCAAGTTTGAGTAAATTAAACATTTCTAAATGTGTATTTTATCATTTTCAACCATTACATAGATATAAATTAATAATGATATAGTATTCTAAATCAATACAATAGAAATATTAGATTTATTCGAAATTTTACATACATGATAATTATAATTATATTGATAAATTTAACTGTCTAATCATAAAAAAACTTATGAAAGCGTGTAAATTTGATTAATTAAAGATATTTGATATTAACTTTGCTTAAACGGTTTCCTAAATTTAGAAAATAGAAAAAAAAAAAAGAAAAAACCTTTGGTTAGTTAAATTTATTGGCATGATGTATATGAATATGGTCCAAAACTAGGAATCTTAGTACATTGGGAGTACTAAAATTTGTCCAAACCTTAGGACAAATAGCTAATTTACAGGCTATTTATTTGAGTGTGCAGGATTTTTGGGCTCAATGCTTAACTTTGACCTACTTATATGTTTAACTCCACAGGTTCACCTCAAGCTTAGGACAAATAGCCAATTTACTTGAAGAGGGTTTGTTTTTCCGTTTACATATATTTTAAAAGGTATGGGTGGGTCACTTAAACCTTTTTCCATTGAAAAGTTAAATATTAAGCTAAAGTTTGGGCAAATATCCCAAAAATACCAAAAAAAATCAAAATTTACCAGAAAGGACAGGTTTCAAAAACATTAACCGGAAAGGACAACTTTCCCCAAAAACGCGTCCACGTCAGCACGATTTTGGGGGAAAACGGCCTAAAGCGCTCCCTCAGGGACGCGCTTTAGGCCGTGCAACGGTCAAATTTTTTTTGACCGTTGGCCCCCCAACGGTCAGAAAAAAAAACTATAAATACCCCCAACCCTTCATTTTTTTCACAATTCAATCATTTCTCATTTTTCTCTCAATTTTCTCTCAATTTTCTCTCAATTTGCTCTCAATTTGCTCTCAATTTGCTCTCAAGTTTCTCTCAAAGTCCTTGAAATTTACGCTCAAATTTCAAAATAGTCCTTTACTATTTACGAAAAAGCCCTTTATAATTTTTTTTAATATATCTATTTTTTGGAAAATTTGAATATTCTTTATCGGAGTACAATGGCCGGGGAATTGCGTCGCCTAGACAACAAGCACATTGCCGTCGAGCAAATGAAAATGGTAAGTTTGAATGTTAATTTTTCAATATTATTAAATTTTTTTAATTATGCAATTTTAATTAATGTTGAATTTTATAATTTTTTAAACAGTCTGTAGATCGGGTGTTGCAATGTTATATTCGCAACATGCCTGGTCCCCCATCGCCATTGATCGAGAATTACCTACGGGAAGCGGGTTTTTGGCACGTGGCCACGATAGGCCGGGGGTTCAAGTTGGACCCGCCTTTGATCAGCACGTTGATAGAGAGGTGGAGACCCGAGACGCACACTTTCCATCTGCCATGCGGAGAGTGTACCATTACCTTAGAAGATGTGTAGTTACAGTTGGGATTACCGGTGGACGGGTCGGTAGTCACCGGGTCCGTAACATCTCTCGATTGGATGGCCGTATGCTACGAGCTTCTGGGTGCCATTCCGGATAGAATTCAAGGAGCTCGGATCGATATGGCTTGGTTACGAGACGCATTCCCGCAGCCGAATGAAGGTTCGACCGAAGAAGAAAGAATACAGTATGCGCGGGCATACATGCTTCAGATAATTGGAGGCTATCTGATGCCGGACCTCTCTAGAAACCTCGTCCACCTGAGATGGCTCCTGAAACTTGTTGATTTCAGAGCAGCCGGTGAATTGAGTTGGGGGTCTGTCGTGCTATCGAGGTTGTACCGGGAGATGTGCGGGCAACGCTGCCGAGTAAAGCAAAAATCGGAGGTTGCCTATCACTACTGCAGTCATGGGCATGGTTTCGATTTCCATTTTTACGTCCTCGACTCGACCAGCCATATTCATTCCCACTGATAACGAGGTAAATTTAATATTATATTTTACAATTATGTCGTAGATTTATAGTATAATTGCATGCTAAAAGTTTATTTAATTAGGTGGAACCATCCGACGAGTCATGTTGGAATACCTAACTCGCTTGAGGATATACGGCTCCTATTGAAACAACGGTCGGAATCACAAGTAAGTGTCGAATTTCGTTATTACAATTTAGTATTTCGTATATAGTGTCTAGTATTATGTATATAACTAATATTTTGGTAATGTTAATATAGTTTCAATGGACACCGTACTAGGATCCCGAAATTCGGGCAGTAATTCCGGAGGAGTTCCTCCAAAATCTGAACAGTTGGCACGTTAAGGTCCCGCTAATCACCTACGCGACCGTGGAGATGCACCAGTCAGATCGGGTGCTGCGGCAATTTGGATGCCGGCAACCGATTCCCGTGCCTCCTGAGGTGCTCGATGATGAGCACAAAGTGGACTTACGGCAGCAGCACACGGATTGGCCAAGATTTTGGTCAGAACATATCGAGACGTGGGAGAACCGGTATGACTTTTTACCTAACCGGGAACCATCATAGTTCCTGAGTTAGCGTGCGTGCCGGAGTACATGCCATGGTTTAGAATCCATGGCAAGCCGTATCTGTTGTCGGATGAAGAGAGGCGACGACAAATTCGCGAGCGAAGGGAACGTCGGGCCCCTTTACATTCAAGGAGAAGGGGTGATGAGACGGGCCCAGCAACAGCACCTACACAGTCACCGGGCCCATTAACAGCGCCTACACAATCACCGGGCCCATCAGTTCAGCTGACAACACCGACATCACAACGTCTACAGTTTATCCCAAGTGCGTACCCTGCCCTTTATATGTATCCTCCTAACCCATATATGTTTCCTTTTCCTAGTCCCACCCCAGGTTGGAATGCATGGCCGGGTTCGAGTCCGTTCCCGACAACTCCCGTTAGCCAGCCGATCGTGAGGCAAACGTCGGGTGTGGGATTAGAGGAGGCGCCGTCAGGGAGCAGTTCTTTCTACCAGGCTCCTTCACCGTACGGGATGCAGTCACCCCCGCCGTGGTTTATGCAAACACCTCTGGGCTCATTATTTTATCAAGGTGGGTTATCATCGCAACACCCAGAACCAGACCCACTGCCGGAGGAACCCAATTCCCCGCCTGAGGTTCCACGACCCCCGCCGGAAGCTAGAAGAAGGGGGAATCCAGCGCGTAACCGCTGACCGCCCTCCTGTGGCACTGGTTCCCACCGACATCAACATTGATTAGGATGGGCTTTTCTATTTTTTAAATTGTAATAAATTTTTTTATTTTTTGAATAAAAAAAGTTGTTTTTTATTTGTGTTTGTAATTTAATTTTAATATCTTCACACGTTGTCTTTGATAATTTAGTTTTTTGCAATATAATTTTTTTTTTATATTTAATAAAATTGAGTTTAATGTTATTTCTTTTGTAATTTAATTTTTTTTAATTTAGTTTTAATATCTTTGATAAAATAGAAATGGTTTATTTTTTATTTTATATTTTTTTAATTTAGTTTTAATATTTAATAAAATAATAGTTGTTTAATTTTTTATTGTAATTTAATTTTAATATCTTTAATAAATAGAAATTGTTTAAGTTTTTTATTGTAATTTAATTTTAATATATGTAATAAAATAAGAAGTTGTTTTTTATTTTTTATTTTATTGTAATTTAGTTGTAATATATTAATAAATAAGAAGTTTTCTTATTTTTTATTTGTTTGTAATTTAGTTGTAATATATTTAATAAATAAGAAGTTTTCTTTGATAATTTAGTTTTTTGCAATATAAATTTTTTTTATATTGCATAAAATTGAGTTTAATGTAATTTCTTTTGTAATTTAATTTTTTTTAATTTAGTTTTAATATCTTTGATAAAATAGAAAAGGTTTATTTTATTTTATATTTTTTTTAATTTAGTTTTAATATATTTAATAAATAATAGTTGTTTAATTTTTTTATTGTAATTTAATTTTAATATCTTTAATAAAATAGAAATTGTTTAAGTTTTTTATTGTAATTTAATTTTAATATATGTAATAAAATAAGAAGTTGTTTTTTATTTTTTATTTTATTATAATTTAGTTTTAATATATTTAATAAAATATATTTTTTAATTTTTATTTTTTGCAATTTAATTATCTGATATTTAATAAATTTGAGTTATTGTACAAAAGTTCACCGTTTTCCTCCAAAAAAACAGAAATTACATAGCCAGCAAGAGACAAACAAGCTAAGAACACGGTCAACTAGTCCGATTTGGACACGAGCGAGATGTATGGCCCGGGTTCCTACACCACTCGCACCGTCGACTTTTGTTGGTCGGTTCTCGGATATCCATATTGTTGCGTATTCTAGTCGAGGAAGGTCGACCTTTTGGTTTGCGCCTCAATTCTCTATCCGGCAACAGCTTATACGGTGCAAGCGATACCGATGGCCATTTACGTTCATCTGGGACTGGTGGGAATACGTGTCTCCACACGTTGTACATGTTTTCTAATTTGTAGACTTCGTCGACATAGCTCATGGGGTCAAGACGAAGATTATGACAAGCCGCAAGTACATGAGCACATGGGTAACGAAGTGCATCAAATATCCCACAGTCGCATGTCCTATTTGTCAAGTGTACACGATAATGCCCGCCAACAATACCTTGGTTCGGTCTGTCAAACTCCGTGACACGAAACCATAGGCTGTCGCGATCGTGACACACTGTGTGCATGGTGTTCGCCCGTGCCTTCCCACGGTTAATTTCTTGCAAGACCTTCGGGCTCCATACATAGCCTCCTTGCATCTGCCCTCGATACTCGCTGCTCTCTTCGGAAATAGTGCCGCTAAACAAAAATATGTCTCCCGCAAAACCGCTGTAATCGGCAGATGACGGGTTCCTTTTAGCACAGAATTTGTGCATTCGGCCAGGTTTGTGGTCATATGACCATATCGTAGGCCGCCGTCATATGCTTGTGCCCATTGTTCAAAAGGAATATTGCACAGATACTCTGCGCCTTCGGCATTATCTGCGCGCAAACTGGCCAACATCTCGTGAAAACGGTCTTTATTGATCTCGTACCCTGCCAATATACGTTGATAGCGAATATTACATACCACTATTCAATTGCGAATAAATTGCAAATTTCAAAAGAAATTATATTAATAGATATTTCATACCCATATCGGTCACTTGCCGTTTCTGTCTTTTAGATCGGTGTTGCCCATAGTAGTTGGACGAAACATGCCTCAGGCAATATCGATGGTGTGTGCGATGCCACATGCTTCCCTGTCGTTCTATTGCTGTAAGTATTCCAGGGCCCCGATCTGATATAACACATATGTCAGGTTGAGGGCAGACATGCCTCCTTAACCTAGATAGGAAGAAGTCCCAGTCATCAGCTGACTCCCTTGGTGTTATTGCGAATGCAATCGGAAGGATTCTCCCACAGCCGTCTTGTGCCACAGCTAGCAATAGCCGATGCGTATATCTACCATACATGAAGGTACCGTCAACTTGTACCAATGGCTTGCAGTATGTAAAAGCATCTCGGCATTGCTTAAATGTCCAGAATAAACGCTTGAACGCTGCGCATCCACGGAGCAGACGATTGTTGTAGTACGCCGGTTCCGTTTCAAGGTCTGTTGTGCTGCCTGGGACATACGTCTCCAACACCTGACACCACTGCCACACTTCATTATATGAAGCGTCCCACCGACCGTGCAACTTTTCCAATGCCTTCTGCTTGGCTATCCAAGCCTTTCTGTAAGAGGGCGTGTACCCTATTTGGCTACGAATATTGCCAATTAAGGCCGGCACTGTAATTTTGGGATCGGCCTTCACCGTCGGGATTATTAAATCAGCCAACATGTCTGAATCCATCCTCGGATGATCTTGTGTTACACCTGTCAACGAAGTACGTTAAATAATGCAACATTACATAATATTAGTGTTATTCGAAATCATTGAACACATAGTGGTACTGTACCGGTAAGACATGTATGTGGACCTTTGTACTTTTTCACCTCCCACATCCCTGTCCTTTTCCTCAACGACGCCATGATTTTCCATGAACATGTGCCGTCTTGCACTGCACACTTCGCCTCGTACCTATCGAGCTTTGATTTAACCATAGAGTAGTTAACCCCGTTCCTGATGCTGTATTGTTTCAATGCACCAAGAAAAGTATTCTTGTTGGAAAACTGGTTACCAACTTCTAATTGGTCCGAATCCAACGAAGAATTTGTACGGTCACGCATCCGGTGTGGTAGTTCAAGAAACTCCAATGCATCATCTTGAGATAGATCGACATTATGCATGTGCGCTGGAGGTGAGTATGCCCTGAATAGCGGATCTTCTCCTTCGTCTGAACCGCCCTCAACGTCTTCAGGTACAATTGGAACGGGCTCCGGTTCAGAAAATAATCCAACTTCTGCACCGTCAGGCCTTGGCTCCCGAGGTGGATCCATATCGGATTCATCGTTCGATCCTCCATAACCTGCAACAAACGAGGGCCCCTCGCTGGTGGATGTCGTCGGTAATACATCATCCCTCCTTAAACATCTTTCGTAAAGATCCCAATCGTATGTGGATTGCCATCCACTAGAAGTTGATGACGCCCCCCAATACGTATTTCTGTCATCCGTCGTCGAATGACGAATATGCATGTCCCATCCACCAACCGAGTGTCGTGCAGGGGTTATGTTTTCCATACTACCACCGCACACGGGCACTTCTGTGTTTTGCCTCCCACTTACAGAGTGTCGACTTGGGGTCGTGTATTCCCCTCGAACGATACTAGATGTTGAGGTCGCAGCCAGATCACTTGGAGATGAAAATTCTACATATACCTCGATATAGGGTGAACCACAGGCAAGATGAGTCTCCACCATTGCCTCAAGGCTCCGAGGACCTTTGATGTCGAATGAGTCATATCTCACCGGATCAACCGAAGCGCAAAATCTATACTTAATAGACTGAACTTTCATTAGCGTTGTTCCGAATATTTTACGCCTAATTCTTTTGCGAAGTTCTACCAAATCGACGTTCCGATTAAAACTCAATCGCGCTGTGTTCTCCGATAAGAAAACAACACCATTTTCGGTGTCACGCACTTCACCATCATAGTAAATAACAGCATTAGTACGTTCACTCATTTTCAATTTTTTTTCCTTTTGCTTGAATTTGCTTTCTGCCAACTGAGAATGAAATTTGGCTGATTTATAGCCTAATTTTGCCGCAGACCACTGTAGCAAAAGCGCGTCCACGTGGGAGCGCTTTTCAGTACTCCTGGTAATAGTGCACCCTGCTGGAAGCGTTTTTGGCCACTGTTTGTTCAGAAACGTCTCCTCAAAATAATTTTGCCGGAGACCACTGTAGCAAAAGAGAGTCTACGTGGGAGCATTTTCGGCCACGGTTTGTTCTGCAACGTCTCCTCAAAATAATTGTGCTCGAGACCACTGTAGCAAAAGCGCGTCCACGTGGAAGCGTTTTCGGCCACGGTTTGTTCTGAAACGTCTCCTCAAAATTATTTTGCCGGAGACTACTGCCCAAAAACTTATTTCATTTTTCACATTGCAAGTGGACGGGAAAGGATCCCCAAAAACGCGTCCACGTAAGCGCGTTTTTGGGGGAAAAGGGCCTAAAGCGCGTCCCTGAGGGAGCGCTTTTGGCCACCTCAGCAAAAGCGCGCCCTCGTGGGAGCGTTTTTGCTGAGGTGGCCAAAAGCGCTCCCTCAGGGATGCGCTTTAGGCCATTTTCCCCCAAAATCGCTCTGACGTGGACGCGTTTTTGGGGGAAATTATCCTTTCCGGTCAATATTTTTGAAACCTGTCCTTTCCGGTAAATTTTGATTTTTTTTGGTATTTTTGGGATATTTGCCCCTAAAGTTTTTTATTTTTTATTTTTATTATATATTTTTATCTTTTCAATAATCTAATTAATCATTAATATGTAACTATATGAGCAATAAAAAAATAGATATACATATAATTAGTAGATATTTTATAAATTTTAATTATTCATTAATAAAATTTATTTATATAGGAATTTAATTTAATGTAATTAATGTTCATTTTTAATTATAATTTCATCATTATTGTTACGATTCTAAATATATATCATCATTGGTTTTAATCTCACCGTTATAGTACTTAACTTTACTTTACAATAACTAAACTCACCGCCACTGCTATTTTTATTTTCATCAAAGTCAATCTCATCGTCCATTCAAAAGTAACCTACTATTTTTTAGATTTCAAAATTTAAGATCAATTATTAACACAGTTAATTTTTTCATTAAAATTGTTGGTGTGACATTTTGAATAAAAAATATTCACTTGGTAAGAATATAACTAAAAAAAAAAACATTGTAATGACCATGAATTCAAATTTTTTTGGGTTGATAAGTATGTTGGAACCTTTAGTCGATAATTGCTTAAGAAAAATAAAGCACATAAGTGACGGTTGCTGTAATGCCCAGAAAATTTTTTATAATTTATTTTTGTATGTTTGTGACACATAAATATTTGTTTGCTTTAGTGGTTATGTGTGCTGAGTGTGTGTGTGAGGTCTCAAGTTCAAGCCTTAGCTTGGGTGAATTTTTGTTTTTAAATGAACAAACCCCTATCTCTAATTAGTAGGCTTATAATTATATGTGGGTAAAATACGTTAGAAAGGGCTTGTTGGTCTAGTGGATAAGTAGAGTGTTGGCGTGTTGGAGGTCTTGTGTTCGAGTATTGGTGTGGGCATTATTTTTGCTATTATGGACGGCTAGAGTTTGTATTTCATTAAAAGTTTGAGTAGTGGGAAGGTTGGAGAGTTTTCAGGAGAAGATTTGGGGATATTTGAAGTTATCCCATATTTGGTTGGCTGAAAATTTCGGCACTCTTCCTCTTACTCTCACAATACTTTCGGTTTTGGCAATTTTCTCTCTTTTCATCTTGTTTGCTTTTCTGCCGATTTTCATCCTTTTTTTTTTGCTGCCGACTTTGTCGTTTGGTTTTTTTTTCTCTCATCCTTCCTTGTAGCAGAAACCTGCCTATTCTCGCCGTTCTCTTTTTGTTCTTTGTCCAATCGGTTTTTGGTGCGCAACGGTTGTTTCCTTACTCTCTCTGCCGAAATGGTTGTTTCACCAAACACCTCCCTTTTTGCTACCGATTTCGCCACCTACAATCCCTATTTTCAGTTTCTTTCTTCTTATTTATTTATTTTGGTTAAGTTGTCAATTATTGCTAGGGGTGCGGTTATTTTATCTTTTGTCTCTGTCGAATCGTTGTGCTTTTGGCCTTCTTTTTGGTTGTAAATCGATAATTTCTTTCCCCTATACATGGATTTGCATTTTCGGTAAGTTGATTTTTGTTTTGTTTCAAGCTAATCATGCGAATACTTCTTAATAGGGGTTTGAATGGAATGCAGGTATTAACCGTGGAACTAGTGATCACTCTTTATCAACGGTTTAAGTGTGTAAGGCCTTAGTTGTTCAAACAAGGCAAGTGGCAGCCGATCTTTTGGACAAGTGTTTTGAAAAGGGGTCATTTTAAATTGTTATGTGATTAATTGTGTGTATGGTCAAACATAGGTTTGGAGTGCTCAAGAACGTTGTGCGCATATTTTGTAACCAGATTTGTAAACACAACTCCAAAATTAGAATTCAGAAAAAAGTCGGAAGAGGTGAATGTCGACGCCACACGGGCATGCGACCACCCGTGTGGTAGGCCGTGTGACCGAACACGGGCATGTGATCGACGAGGCTGGCCATGTGCTATTCATGGGTCGGGCCGAATTGGGCTATGTGGGCCCGACGGGCGTGTGGGCCTCACATGGGTACGTGGGATTATTAGGCCAGGCCGTGTGATTCACACGGCTAAGGCCTTGTGGGCCACACGAGCGTGTGGACCCACATGAGCTTGCAACATAGGCCTGTGGGCCCATTTGCACTGTTTGATTGCCAAGGTTGCATGGGTCGCCCAAGTCGACTGTGGACCTACTATAGGGTCGGTAAGCTTACCTAGACGCCTAATTGATTGTAATGACTGTATGATTGATATGAATAAGCATGATAATATTCCACTGATTTGATACTGTATGCCTAATTACATACATGATATTATGTTATAGCATGTCATATTTGTATACTGCATTGCATTGGGTTGGGGGTTTATTTGATCGGAGGAAGTGTACTAAAAAGCCTTGAGCCTAATTTACTGCTAGCTCAGCTCAAACTACTGTCTAGTGCCGCATTTGGTACTTTTTTGGAGTATAAGGATGGGTGGGTTGATTATATCCCCACATGGAGTGTAGGGTTAGACAGAGATGGAGTGTAGAAGCTGGTTGGGTAGGACTTGTATACGGTTTAATCTGTTACTGTACTGATTATTATTACTGTAATAGGCCAAGGCCCAAACACACGATTGCTTCTATACTGAGTTGGGCCAAAGCCCAAATTGATATTGTCACTAATACTAAAAAGGGCCTAGGCCTTGGCTGTGATTGCTTTCTGTTTGTATACTTTATATGGGATTACACACTGAGTTTTCGTAAACTCACCCTTCTAATTTGACTGTACAGGTAATCCCCAAACTTAGGCGGATCAGTGTGACGGAGGACTCAGTAGTGGCCAGACGAACTGTTTAAATTGACTTAGTACTTAATTATAATTTTAATTTTATTTTGAGGGCATTTTACTGTAATAATGGCCTCTTTGGTTATATTTTTAATTTGGGGACTTTTACTGTTTTGATTTATAACCGCTAGTAGTGGGGATAATCGCGTTTTCAAAAAGATCAAACGTTTTGACAAAATTCACACAAATATGCAAACTGTTTTAAAAAGCTTCTGCAATAAGTGACATTTTGAAAAATTAACAACATTTTGAAAGAGAATAATTTGTAATAATGTACTACGTTTTGAAACTGAACGACGCATCCTAGAATTTACATAAGATTTTGTAAAGAGGTTAAATAGAAAAGAGGTTTTTACAACAACACATTTGTTTTGAAAAACAAGACCATGTGACATCGCCGGATTCAGCCATGACGTCTAGGCCGGGTTTGGGGTGTTACATTTAGTGGTATCAAAGCCAGGTTGCAAAAACTCGACTGTGGATTTAGGTTTTGAAATTTGGTTCTTTTAAAGCACTGATTTTCAGATGATTGAAATATTTTTCACAGTATGTGTAGTACACCTAGTCTCCAACACTGATCTCGTAAGTTCACTGAAACTGTTATATGTTCTAAACTGAAACTGATATAGATAGTATATACTACGACTACTATAGATAGACTGCACTGAAAACATTCAAGATTAGTGTATACCGATACTGTAGTAAAACCGATAGACACTGTGTTGTGCGAAAACAAACTTTACACTTTTGATACCGCCTCTCATAAGATATATGTTAATCAATACTAAAACTGTAAACTGATGCATAAAACTGTTAATATAGAAAAACCGCAATTAGATAATGAATGCAAGAGGTACTCGTGGATGGGGTACAAGAGGCCGTAGTAAGGGCCGTAGAGGTGCTCGAGCTAGGTCCTCGTCATTTGGCCACATACCTAATTTGGAAACTAGTGAGACACCGGCTTCACCTATGGCTAAGACTGGGTCTCATGATCGAGCAGCTGGGGACGACGCATTGTCCCAAGCCATGTTAAGGATTCTAAAGAGGGTCGTTACGGCCAATACTAGAACTGGAGGCCGAAGGTCAATTAGGAAACGACTCCAGTCCAATGGAGCTGAGATTTTTAAGGGTATTGCTGAAGTTGCCCTTAATGTGGCTGAGTACTGGATAGAGGCGACAGACAGAATTATGGACAACTTGGACTGCACCCCTGAGAAAAAACTAAAGGGTGTTGTATCGCTGCTACGAGATGAGGCATATTAGTGGTGGCTCACCATTAAGGAGGCTCAGCCCGATCAATTGACCTGGGAGTTCTTCAAAACTGCCTTTCAGGGAAAGTATGTGGGTGCTAGTTATGTGGATGCCCGTAGGAGGGAGTTTCTAAATATTACTCAGGGGTATAGATCAGTGGTCGAGTATGAGGCCGAATTTCTGCGACTAAGCTGATACGCACGTGGTATGGTGACAACTGAGTATGAGAGGTGCGTTCGCTTTGAGGATGGCCTTAGGGATAATCTGAGGGTTCTGATAGCTCCACAGAGGGAGCGAGATTTTGCTGCATTGGTTGATAAGACGAAGATCACCGAGGAAGCAGGAGCAAGAGGGATTCTAAGCCCTCAAGTTTCGTTCAGAGACCTAAGGAAAAGGCCAAACTTGATGGTTCGATCAAAGTTGGGGCACCTATTGCTGCTACTGGACAGCCGTCGTGTACTAACTATTGTAAACGCCACTAGGGCAAGTGTTGGAAAAGAACTGGGGCTTGTTTGAGGTGCGATTCATTAGAGTATCGTATTAGAGATTGCCCGCGGAGGTCCGATCAGGTGCAAGCTTCGGGCCTGGGTATTGCACCACCAAAAGTAGTTCAGCAGCCACTGAGAGGTCATGGTCAGGTCAGGGGTGGTAACGGTCTGGGACGTGGTCAAAGAGCACTGGGCAGAGGTGCTGGTCATACTGAGGCGAGGCAGCCGGCTCTAGTCTATGCTGCCCGTCGCCAAGAGGATGGAGATACTCCGGACGTTATTACAGGTACGTTCTTTATTTATAATGTACCCTATACTACACTAATAGATATAGGATCCACTCACTCTGATATAGCTTGTACCGTATCTAAAAACTTAGGTATACTGGTTGAGGGCACTACAAGTGAGGTCACTGTACTAAGTCCGTTGGGGCAATCAATAAGGGTTAACAAACTGTTTAGAGATGTTCCTTTAGAGGTTCAAGGGGCTATCTTTCGGGCTAATCTGATGGAACTGCCTTTTGGAGAATTTAATCTGATACTCGGAATGGACTGGTTATTCAAAGATGGAGTGAGCTTAGATAGGGTTGTACTGAGAACTGAGGAGGACAGCAAGGTAGTCGTAATTGAAGGAGCGTCGGAATTATTTATCGAATGTGATTTCTGCATTGAGGGTCGAGAAGTTGGTCCGTAAGGGATGTAAGACGTATCTGGCCTACATCAGTGTTTCAGATTCTGGGGATTCTTTGGTTAAGGAGATCAGGGCGGTTAAGGACTTTTCAGACGTTATTCTTGAAGAGCTACTTGGGTTACCTCCGGATCGTGAAGTAGAGTTTGGGATTGAGCTTCTTCCTGGTACAGCTCCGATGTCCATCGCCCCTTATAGAATGGCACCAAAGGAGCTTGTGGAGCTTAAGGCCCAGATTCAAGAGTTACTGGATCGTTGGTTCATCCGCCCTAGCGTGTCTCCATGGGGAGCACCAGTACTATTTGTGAAGAAGAATGATGGATCCATGAGTATGTGTATTGACTACCATTAACTGAATAAGCTAACTATAAAGAATAAGTACCCCCTACGAGGATAGACGATCTGTTTGACCAGTTCCGAGGGGCTTCGATTTTCTCCAAGATTGATCTACGATCAAGATATCATCAGTTGAGGGTTAAGGAGACTGATGTGCACAAGACAACATTTAGGACTCGATACGATCATTACGAGTTTGTAGTAATGCCATTTGGACTTACGAATGCACCAATAGCTTTTATTGATTTGATGAACCGAGTGTTCCAACCTAATCTGGATCGATTTAGAGTGGTATTTATTGATGACATACTGGTGTATTCAAAGACTGAGGATGAGCACGATGAACATCTCAGAGAGATTCTATAGATTCTGCGAGATAAGCAACTGTACGCCAAGTTCAGTAAGTGTAAGTTCTGGTTACGTGAAGTAACGTTTCTGGGACATGTGGTTTCTGCTGAGGGAATTAGAGCTGATCCTCGAAAGATTGATGCTGTTTTGGATTGAAAGCAGCTTAAGATTGTATCGGAGGTCTACAGTTTTCTGAGACTGGTAGGATATTATCGACATTTTGTAGAGGGGTTTTTACTGATCACCGCATCCTTAACTAAGCTACTACGTAAGGGTGTGTTGTTTAACTGGACTGATTCGCAGCAAAAGAGCTTTGAGAAGCTCAAGACTGTACTGACTGAGGCCCCTATTCTAATATAGCTAGAGTTTGGAAAAGAGTTTACTGTTTACAGTGATGCATTACATGTCGTTTAAGATGCGTATTGATGCAAGAGGGTAAGGTGGTAGCGTACGTGTCTCGTCAGCTTAAGACTCATAAGGTGAATTATCCGACACATGACTTGGAGTTGGCCGCTGTGGTATTTGCACTGAAAATCTGGAGGCATTATCTGTATGGTGAGAAGTGTATCATTTACACTGATCACAAGAGCCTCAAGTACCTCCTCACTTAGAAGGAGCTGAACCTTAGGCAGCGTAGATGGATTGAGCTGCTTAAGGACTATGACTGTACTATTGAATACCACCTTGGTAAGGCCAATGTGGTGGCCGACGCACTGAGCCGTAGGGCTATGAATGATCTGAGGGCGATGTTTGCTCGTTTCAGTTTATTCAATAATGGTAGTCTGTTGGCTGAACTTCAGGTAAAACTGATGTGGATAGAGCAAATTAAAGGTAAATAGTTGGAGGACGAGTCTTTGGGTCTTTGCTTCCGACAGATTGAGAGTGGCAATGCTGTGGATTTTGGATTGAATAGCGAAAGAATACTCTACTTCCGTGGGAGAATCTGTGTACTGAAGGATACTGAGTTGAGGCAGTCTATAGTGCGAGTGGCGCATAGTAGCCCTTATGCTATGCATCCTGGCGGAAACAAGATGTATCGAGACCTTCGTAAGTTATACTGGTGGCCAAGTCTTAAACGAGAGATTACTGAATTTGTGGCCAAGTGTTTGATATGTCAGTAGGTTAACGCTAAGCATCAGTTACCTTCGGGATTGTTGCAGCCAGTCAATATTCCACTTTGGAAATGGGAGCGTGTAACTATGGACTTCGTTAATGGGTTACCCCTTACACCCACTAAGAAGGATTCTGTATGGGTCATCATGGATCGATTGACCAAGTCCGCCCACTTCATATTGGTTCGTAGAGATTACTCTCTGCAGAAGCTAGCTAAACTGTATGTGTCTGAGATAGTGAAACTGCATGGGGTTCCAGTTTCGATAATATCTGCTAGGGATCCTCGCTTCACGTCTCGGTTCTGGAAGAAGTTACATGAAGCTCTGGGTAAAAGGTTGGACTTTAGTACTGCGTTCCATCCTCAAACAGATGGACAATCTGAGAGGGTGATTCATATACTAGAGGACATGTTGAAGAGTTATGTGATTGACTTCCGAGGCAGTTGAGAGGATTACCTGTCACTAGCGGAGTTTGCTTATAACAACAGCTATCAGTTTAGCATTCAGATGGCACCTTACAAGGCACTAAATGGTCGTAGGTGTCGCACACCTTTATGTTGGACTGAGTTGGGCGAGCGACGGGTTCTGAGCCCTGAACTAGTTTCTGATACCGAGGACAAAGTTAGATTGATTCGAGACCGACTGAAAGCAGCATTAGACAAACAGAAGTCCTATGCGGATCTGAAGCATCAAGAGATTGAGTATTCTATGGGGGACTTCGTTTTTCTCAAGGTCTGGCCATAGAAGAAGGTACTGAGGTTTGGACGTAAGGGCAAGTTGAGCCCTAGGTTTATTGGGCCTTATCGCATACTGAAATGTGTGGGACCGGTTGCTTACCAGTTGGAGTTACCTTTAGAGTTAGATCAGATTCACGAAGTGTTCCATGTCTCTATATTGAGACGCTACCACTCTGATCCTACGCATATTGTTCCTGTTGAGGAAATCGAGGTTAGGCCAGATTTGACCTTTGAGAATGAGCCAGTCCAAATATTGGATCATGATGTAAAGGTTCTAAGAAGAAAGTCTATTCTACTGGTTAAGGTTCTTTGGAGCAATCATTGTTCTGAGGAGGCCATGTGGGAGTCTGAGGATGTGATGCGACAGTAGTATCCCCATCTGTTCTGAATAGGTAAAATTTCGAGGCCAAAATTTTTTTTAAGGGCGAAGAGTTGTAACGCCCAGAAAATTCTTTATAATTTATTTTCGTATGTTTGTGACAGACAAATATTTTTCTGCTTCAGTAGTTATGTGTGGTGGCTGTGTGTGAGAGGTCCCAAGTTCAAGCCTTATCTTGGGCGAATTTTTGTTTTTAAATGAATAAACCCTTATCTCTAATTAGTAGACTTATAATTATATATGGGTAAAATATGTCAAAAAGGGCCTATTGGTCTAGTGGATAAGTAGAGTGTTGAAGTGTTGGAGGCCTTGTGTTCGAGCATTGGCGTGGGCATTATTTTTGCTATTATGGACGGCTAGAGATTGTATTTCATTAAAAGTTTGAGTAGTGGGAAGGTTGGAGAGTTTTCAGGAGAAGATTTGGGGATTTTGAAGTTATCCCATATTTGGTTGGCTGAAAATTTCGGCACTCTTCCTCTTACTCTCACAATTCTTTAGGTTTTGGCAATATTCTTTCTTTTCATCTTGTTTGCTTTTCTTCTGACTTTCATCCCTTTTTTTGGCTGCCAACTTTGTCTTTTGGTTTTTTTCCTCTCATCCTTCCTTGTAGCCAAAACCTACCTCTTCTCGCCGTTCTCTTTTTGTTCTTTGTCCAATCGATTTTTGGTGCACAATGGTTGTTTCCTTACTCTCTCTGCCGAAGTGGTTGCTTCACCAAACACCTCCCTTTTTGCTACCTATTTTGCTACCTACAATCCCTATTTTCAGTTTCTTTCTTCTTATTTATTTATTTTGGTTAAGTTGCCGATTATTGCTAGGGGTGCGGTTGTTCTATATTTTGTCTCTGTCGAATCGTTGTGCTTTTGGCCTTTTTTTTGTTGTAAACTGATAATTTCTTTCCCCTATACATGGATTTGCATTTTCGGTAAGTTGATTTTCATTCTGTTTCAAGCTAATCATGCGAATACTTCTTAATAAGGGTTCAACTTGAATACAGGTATTAACTGTGGAACTAATGATCACTCTTTATCAACAGTTTAAGTGTGTAAGGCCTTAGTTGTTCAAACAAGGCAAGTGGCAGTTGACCTTTTGGACAAGTGTTTTGAAAAGGGGTCGTTTTAAATTGTTATGTGATTAATTATGTGTTATGGTCGAACATAGGTTTGCAGTGCTCAAGAACGGTGTGCGCATATTTCGTAACCAGGTGTGTAAACAAAACTCCGAAATTGTCCGAAATTGGAATTCGGCAAAAAGCCAGAAGAGGTGAAAGTCGACGCCACACGGGCGTGCAGTCGCCCTTGTGGTAGGCCGTGTGACCGAACACGGGCATGTGATCGACGAGGCTGGCCATGTGCGATTCATGAGCTGGGCCGAATTGGGGCGTGTGGGCCCCACACGTGTACGTGTGATTATTGGGTCAGGCCGTGTGATTCACACGGGCGTATGGGCCCACATAGGCTTGTGGGTCCATTTTCACTATTTGACTGCCAAGGTTGCACGGGTCACCCGAGTCGACTGTGAACCTACTATAGGGTCGGTAAGCTTACCTAGACCCCTAATTAACTGTAATGACTGTATGATTGATATGAATAAGAATGATAATATTCCACTGAATTGATACTGTATGCCTGATTACATGTATGATATCATGTTATAGCATGTCATATTTGTATTCTGTATTGCATTGGGTTGGGGGGTTTATTTGATCAGAGGAAGTGTACTGAAAGGCCTCGTGCCTAATTTACTGGCAGCTCAGCTGCAAACTACTATCTAGTGCCGCATTCGGTACTTTTTGAAGTGTAGGGATGGGTGTGTTGATTATATCCCCACATGGAGTGTAGGGTTAGATGGAGATGGAGTGTAGAGGCTGGCTAGGTAGGACTTGTATACGGTTTAATCTATTACTGTAGTAATTATTGTTACTGTAATAGGCCAAGGCCTAAACACACGATTGCTTCTGTACTGAGTTGGGCCAAAGCCCAAACTGATATTGTCACTGATACTGAAAAGGGCCTAGGCCCAGATTGTGATTACTTTCTGTATGTGTGCTTTATATGGGATTACACACTGAGTTTTCGTAAACTCACCCTTCTGATTTGACTGTATAGGTAATCCCCAGACTTAGGCGGATCGGTGTGACGGAGGACTCAGCAGTGGCCACACGACCTGTTTAAATTGACTTAGTACTTAATTATAATTTTGATTTTATTTTGGGGGTATTTTACTGTAATAATGGCCTCTTTGGTTATATTTTTAATTTAGGGACTTTTACTGTTTTGATTTAGAACTGCTAGTAGTGGGGATAATTGCGTTTTCAAAAAGTTCAAACATTTTAACAAAATTCACACAAATACGCAAATTGTTTTAAAAAGCTTCCGCAATAAGTGACGTTTTGAAAAATTAACAACGTTTTGAGAGAGAATAATTTTGTAATAATGTACTACATTTTGAAAATGAACGACGCATCCTAGAATTTACATAACATTTTGTAATGATGTTAAATAGAAAAGAGGTTTTTACGTTAACACTTGTTTCGAAAACACGACCATGTGACATCGCCAGATTCGGCCATGATGTCTTGGCCGGGTTTGGGTTGTTACAATTGCATTCAAGCCATTAAAGATGGCACTACGAGAAACACAACAAAAACAGGGCATACAAAATTGTTTCTGCAGTTCAGTTTCCCTACGGCTGCGGAGCCTAACTCGGTGAGAAAATCTGCTATCTTTAATCCTAATACAACAAGTGGTTTAAGTCCTATCACACCCCAATATAGCAACCCCACTTTTGTACCTAAAGATCTAGATCATTCACCTCTTTGTAAAACCAAGCAACAAACTTGTTCTACACTCTTAATGCACTTTTAAATACAAGTTCCTCAGTGAACAAATAAATGTTATAAAAACCAAACATATCTAACTTACACAAGCTTATAATATATAAGAATTTGAAACTTGTTAAGATATTAGATCAATTACAATCATTTCCCCTAAACAAACAACAACTAAAATAGCATACACAATATATTAATAAAGTCAAAAACAAAGTATAATAGTTAGAGATAAGTCATCAAGAAGCCCAAACCTAATTTTACTTATTTAAAGGGATTTAATTACTTGATCTGATTCAATCCAATCTTCAAGATATGTTGCTCCAAATGGATTGGTCTTAAAAGATAGACTATCAGATGACCAAGAAATCAACTAAGTCATTGTCCAACTAATTTTGTTGAAAAGATTGCTAACTCTAAATAATGCCAGTTATGTTGCTTATCGCAGTGTTAATATAACATCCCGAAATCTAGGGTTAGAAGTTTTGAGGTTTGTGGTTAGGGTCAGTGAGTGGGTTGAACGTTTGGGTTCAATTTTGCGTTTTAATGTCAGAATGAGCCTACTGGTTCAGCGGTTGTGTGTGTGTTAACTTATCTCTAGGTCTTGTGTTCGAATCCCTGTGAGTGTTTTTTATATTTATTTGTTTTTTTATGTTTTTTATTTTTTTAAAAGAAGAAGTTATTTTTAAAATCGAAAAATAAAGTTCACGTTCTTCATTCTTTTTTTTTTCCATTGCTCATTTTTTCTGTTCTTTCCAATTTCAATTTTGTTTGTTCTTGCTTCTTCTGTTTTACGCAATTTTTATTTATCATTCCGTCAAAGGAGATTGCTCTTGTGTGTTTCGTGTAATCGGATGTGAGTCAGAATAGTCTTGTGGAGGCGATGCGGTTAATCTTTGTTGTTTGTAATTTTGATTTAAGGTGTGTTTCCGAAACTGTTGGTTTTAAGTGTTAAGTTATTGATGGATTGCATCATATTCTTCATATTTCAGTATATTTCTGAATTTCTAGGGGATGAGGATCGTTTCGATGTCAAAAACACGAATTTCAGGCTATTTCGGTGTGGTTTCGTGATCACACGGGTGGCCACATTGGCGTGTGCCGCACACGGGAGGTCCACACGGCTGTGTGCAATGGGAATTTAGGGTTTTCAATAGTTTTTGGTTCTACATGGGCGTGTGAGATCTCCACACGGCAGTGCCTCCTCTACTTTTTATTTTTGGCATTTTTGGACAGTAAGTTACATGGGCTACTCACACGGCCGTGTAACTTGGTCACATGGGCATGTGTCTCCTCCACATAGGCATGTAGGCCTCCACAGGACCTAGACACTTCTACACGGCCGGAAGGCCATGTGGCCCTCTTTTGCAGAATTTTTGTTTTGAGTCATAAACTGTTTGTTTTATATTTCTATGTAATCCGACCCTCGGTCAAGCATCGGTTCATGTATATATGTGCGTTTATGGGCTTTAATTTTATTGCTCGTTTATGTGATGAATAAGTATGAGTTTATTATTGTTGTTATAACTGAATATTAGAATACAAGTATAATCAAATCTGAATCTGTTCAATTGGAAATGTTAATGTCCATTTCTGTATGTTGTCTGCGTAATGTGTGCATTGTTGCATAACATGAAAATTTTGGGATCTGGTTATGAAGAGAAAGAAGACAGACTTAGCAGTTGTAGGGCCTAAAATTTGCCCGGGGCCCACTAACTAGTCCATTAACCCATGCCCAATTAACCAACTAGATTCAAAAAAACAAAAACAAAACAAATAACAAAAATTAAACAGTCCATTAAAAGTCCATTACAACCCAATCAGTCCATAGCCCAATACATAATCCAAAACAGACCCAAAAATTAAATAGCCTAAAACTAAAATACAATTGGCCCAAATTTAAACTGTGGCCAGACTAGCCCAAAAATTAAAACAAAGCAAAAAAGAAAACCCTAGGCAGAAACCCTTTGCGCCGCAACAGCCATTCGGGCCTCCATGTCCACACGCGCGCCACGTCCGCCACCGTACGCCCCCTCGTGCCTCCACGTCGACTCGTACCTGCGCAAGAGAACAAGCCACCAGCGCAGCAAGGAAAAAACAATTGTATTTTTTTTTATTTTTAGATTCGATTATAAAGAAACGAGGCAAACAATTGTAAAGGGACACATTTTTACGAACAGACGAATATACAAGGAAATACAGAAAGAGATTTGAAAAAAAGGTTACTTTCTATTTGATTATTTTTCTTTGTTTCGTTTTTGTTTTTAATCGAGTAAAATAAACGAATAAAAAGGAGAATGAATTCTTACCTAACAAATATGCCATGGATTTCCTTTTGCTTCGTTGAAATCGAGGCCGAGAGGGGATCTGAAGGCTGAAAAGGAAGCTTTTCTCAAGTCTCGAATACGCTGATCACCGTCTGTGGTGACGGATCAACGTCTGAGAGGGGAGATCTAGGTTGGCCGATTAGAGAGGAATAGGAGATTAGGGTTCTTTTTTAGCTTTTTGTTTTGTTTCAAAATTGGCTGAAGGTTTTCATTTTAGGTTTGGTTTTAGTTTTTATATGATGTACGAAACGGCACCGTTCAGGGCCTGTTTCAGTGGCTTTAAAACGGTGCCGTATTGGCCAATACCCGCGCGAGTGACCCGAACCGGGGAAGGATCCGCGCGTTTTATGGAATTGGGTTATTTACCCTCTTAGTCCTTCCGCACTTTCTTTCTTTTCTAATTAAGTTCTATTTTATTTTAATTTCACTTTTAATTTTTGTTCTGTTTTAATTTAGTCCCCATGTACACGCTGTGTTTTGGGATTTGGGAATATTTTCTGATTTAGTCCCCGATCATTTGCGCGCATTTGGTTTTAGTCCTTTTTCGATTTTTTTAGTTATTGCTTTTGGCTCTCTAATTTTGTTCTGATTTCGATATAGTCCTTTAATTATTTGGTTATTGTTTTTAAATTATTCTTTTTTAAAATTAATATTACATATTATATTTTTTAATATATATTCATTTTATATACATATATATAATTTATATTAAATTATTCTTATGTATATATATTATTATTCGTATCATTTTATGTAAATATTTCCTTTTAAATTTATTCATGTATATATATATATATATATATATATTCTTTTAAACTAGTTTACGTATATAATCTATCTCTTTAAAAAACCTTATTTTAAATTATGTATTTATTCAGAACGCTTTCATATGTCATCATTATTTTTATTTTATACCAAGTTATTGTTACATGTGTATTATTTAAATTGACGCATGCTATTTTCTATGTATTAGGTGTTTATTTGTTTGTTATTGTATGGGTTATATTTCTTAATTTGTAACCATTAATTATTTGTGATTCTTTATTGTAATATTTTATGTATGTATTGCTACTTTGCTTTGTATATTATTATTCCATTATGATATATTTGTTAAAGAAGAAATCGAGTTTAATGTCATTCAAATTTTAAAATCATTCCATTAAAGGTTTTCAAAATAAGGCAATGCTCGTGTTTGGAGGTTTCGAGAAAATCGTGCTCTAACTTACTGGGTTCCGATTTTCTTCGTTAAAACCTAGCATCCGAATACCCTTTTTCCTCTTAAATCCAAATGCACAATATTTCAAAATAAAAAAAAAAACTTATTCTCGGGAATTTGAGACATTGCGCCCTAACTTACTGGGTGTGATATTTTATCATATCGAGATAAGAATTTCAAAAGAATGAGGCGATGCTCGTGTTTAGGGGTTTTGAGACAATCGTGCCCTAACTTACTGGGTTTCGATTTTTCCTCGTAAAAACCTAGCAACCGAGTACCCTTTTTTTCTTTTAAAACCAAATGCAGAATATTTCAAATAAAAAACTTATTCTCGGGAATTTGAGGCATCACGCCCTAACTTACTGGGTGTGATATTTTATTACCTCGAGATAAGAATTTCAAAACAACAAAGGGAATATTCTATATTCGGGAATTATGAAAAATAGTGCCCTAACTTACTGGGCTACGATTTTTCATTTGACCCAAATAATGGAGTATCCTTCTTAATTTTAAATGTACGAGTATTGAATATCGAAAGATAAGCATATTTTCGAGGACACGAAATGTTGTATCCTAACTCACTGGGTATGATATTTTGTTCCTTCGAAATAAATAGGTCTCGGCATCAGGCTTAATTTCCTCAAGTTTTCCCTAACAAAAAGGATCGTATTTTAAAATCATTTCAAATTTTCGACGTCAGGACATTAACTAATCAATTTGGTACCAATTTTGGGCGCCGCGAGGGTGCTAATCCTTCCTCGTGCGTAACCGACTCCCGAACCTATTTTCATAGAATTTGTAGACCAAAATTATTGTTTTAATAAAAATGTTTTATTAAAATAATTCATCTCAAGGTGATCTGATCACATCTTAAATAAAATATCGGTGGCGACTCAATTTCCATATTTTTTAAAGTCGACGATTGTTTTTTCAAACCCGTTTAAAAATGGTTTTGACAGCAGTTTTAACTGCGATATTTTTGTACAGCGGTTTACTGCACTATCCTATACGTATTTCAGCTCAGCTGTATATAGTTACTTAAGTGGCATAGTTCCACGTTGTGGTGTGTAGGGTGGATGAACCTATTATGGTTCTATGTGGTGTGCATGGTGGACGGGCCTACCATAGCCCTTATGTGGTGTGCTGGATGGACGAAGTGATGTTTGGTTGGTGGGGTGGGATTTTGACTTGTGCATCCGTTTGCATCTGAATATACATCTGTTTGTCAGAACATTGTCTGTTTATGAGAACTTTTGGTTATTGAGAATATAGTTAATGACATGTAATATGTTATGATTATTGTGTATGATTAGATCATCATTTTTGTGGTTTGATATTATATTTGACATATCGATTGAGACTTTCGTAAGTGATATTTTTATGCTGAGAGAGCTGAGTTTTGGCTCGATAACACTGTTCGTGTTTTCGACGAACTGTCCTGCACACCTGATGAGTGTTTAAAGTGTTCCATATCATTGTTACAGGATTCTGCCTATTACTGGTGGAATACGCTTGTGTCAGTTGTCTCGAAAGAAAGGGTTACTTGGGACTTCTTCCAAATAGAATTCCGTAAGAAGTATATAAGCCAGCGCTTTATTGACTCTAAGTGTAAAGAATTTCTCGAGCTCAAATAGGGTCGTATGATTGTATCCGAATACGAGCGCAAATTTGTGCGATTCAGTCGCTACACTCGCGAGTGTGTTTCATCAGAGACTTTATGTGCCGAAGATTTGAAGATGGTTTAAATGAAGATATAAAGCTTTTGGTTGGTATTCTTGAAATTAACGAATTCGTCGTGCTAGTTGAAAGAGCTTGTAAAGCAGAAGAATTGTGGAAAGAAAAACGAAAGGTTGAGCTTGAATCTAGAGATTTCCGGAAGAGATTGACGGGTAAACATTCACAAACGGTAACAAAGAAGTTTAAAAATGATGGTAGTCGATCCAAACCCAACACTGGAATTTCTATACGAGAGCAACCCCCAGCGAGCTCTCAGGCTACATCCGTTGCTAGTGTTAAAAATGAGAGATCAAGTAAACCCGAGTGTCAGCAGTGTGGCAGACGGCATTTCGGAGAGTGTTGGGGTAAATCCATTTCTCGTACTTGTTACAAGTGTGGCTCGCAGGACCATTTCATTCGGGATTGCCCGGAAACTGCTGGAAATGGTGCTACTCAAAGTGCGAGACCGAACGGCACTATAGCTCGAGGTAGACCATCTCATTTTGAGGGTAGGAGTGGTGCACAGAGAGGGACTACAGATGCAGTTGTTCGATCAGATACTCGTGTACCGGCTAGGGCTTACGCCATCTGTACCAGAGAGGAGGCCTCATCTCTAGATGTCATTACAGGTATTTTCACTCTCTTTGATACTAGTGTAATTCCTTTGATTGACCCTGGTTCAACTCATTCATATGTGTGCGAGACATTAGTATTCAGTAAGACTCTACCTGTTGAGTCTACTGAATTCGTGATTCGGGTTTTGAACCCTCTGGCTCGGTGTGTGCTCGTTGATAGGATATGCAATAATTGTTCTTTAATGATTCGAGACTCGTGTTTTCTGGCTGATTTGATGCTGTTACCATTTGATGAGTTTGATATCATCCTCGGTATGGATTGGTTAACTATATACAATGCAGTAGTAAATTACAGACGAAAGACTATTGATTTGAGATCGGGATATTATCAGCTACGAGTTAGAGAATCGGATATACCAAAGACTACTTTTCGGACGAGATAGTGTCACTACAAGTTATTGGTGATGTCGTTTGGGCTCACTAATGCCCCTGCTATTTTCATGGACTTGATGAATCGGGTATTCAGACCGTATTTAGATCGGTTCATAGTTGTGTTCATTGATGATATACTGATTTATTGGCGAGACGAAACTGAGCATGCTGAGCATTTGAGGTTAGTGTTGCAGATTTTGCGTGAAACACAATTATACGAGAAATTCAGCGAATGTGAGTTTTGGCTAAATAAAGTTAGTTTTCTGGGGCATGTTATTTCGGCATCAGGCATTCGGGTTGACCCGAGTAAAATTTCAGCCATAATTGATTGGAAGCCCCCGCAGAATATTTCTGAGATTCGTAGCTTTCTGGGACTTGCCGGATATTATAGACGCTTCGTAAAAAGGGTTTTCTTTGATAGCAGCTTCGATGACAAGATTGTTGCAGAAAGATGTTAAATTTGAGTGGCCAGAAAGGTGTCAAAAGAGTTTCGATCAGCTAAAAACTTTGTTAAAGGAAGCTCCGATACTTGTTCAGCCAGAATCGGGTAAAGAGTTCGTTGTTTATAGCGATGCATCTTTAAATGGCCTGGGTTGGGTATTGATGCAGGAAGGTAAAGTTATAGCTTACGCATCGAGACAGTTGAAATCGCACGAGAAGAATTATCCAACACATGATCTTGAATTTGTCGCTATAGTTATGCTTTGAAAATATGGCGACACTATCTTTTTGGTGAGAAATGCCATGTCTATTCGGACCATAAGAGTCTAAAGTATTTAATGACTCAGAAGGACCTGAATTTGAGACAACGACGATGGTTAGAACTATTGAAGGATTACGAGCTTGTGATTGATTATCAACAGGGAAAGGCTAATGTAGCTGATGCACTTAGTCGAAAATTGTTATTTGCTTTGCGTACAATGAATGCAAATCTAGCTATGATCGATGATGGTGTACTCATTGCTGAATTAAAGGCGAAACCATTGTTTATGCAACAAATTCGAGAAGATCATAAGATCGATGATGATTTAAGAGCAAAAAGAAGTCAGTGTGATTCAAATGTGAAATCAAAATTTTTAATAGATGATGAAGGGTGTCTACGATTTAAGAATCGGAAATGTGTTTCTAAGAAATCTGAGTTGATTCGAATGATTTGTGAAGAAGCTCATAATAGTAAATTGTCGATTCATCTGGGCAGCACAAAAATGTATAACGACTTGAAACAGCATTATTGGTGGCATGGTATGAAATGAGACATCTTAGATTATGTGACAAGGTGTTTAGTATGTCAACAAGTGAAAGTCGAGCATCAGGTGCCGTCGGGACTACTTCAATCAATTTTGATACCTGGGTGGAAGTGGGATCGAATCACGATGGATCTTGTATTGGGGTTTGCCGACGCCGAGTAAGAAAGATTCAATCTGGGTTATTGTTGATAGATTGACAAAATCGACTCATTTCATTCTGATTGTGCAGTTGCACGGAGTACCTGTTTCTATTGTTTCGGATAGGGATCCAAGGTTCACGTCGCGGTTTTGGAAGAAATTACAGGATGCTTTAGGTACTAAACTACATTTTAGCACAACTTTTCATCCGCAGACCGATGGTCAATCTGAACGAATCATTCAAATACTTGAGGATATGTTGAGATGTTGTATCCTCGAGTTTGAAGGTACGTAGGAGCGATACTTACCTTTGGTTAAATTTGCTTCCAATAATAGCTTTCAATCTAGTATCAAAATGGCACCCTACGAAGCTTTGTACGGTCGTAAGTGTTGTACACCATTGTACTGGACCGAGCTCAGTGAAAACAAGATACACGGGGTTGATTTGATTAAAGAGACTGAACAGAAGGTGGTGGTGATCCGTGATAGTTTAAAAGCTGCTTCAGACTGTCAAAAGTCATATGCCGATTTGAAACGTAAAGACATTGAGTTTCAGATTCGAGATCGGGTATTTTTGAAAGTTTCACCGTGGAAGAAAGTCGTAAAGGCAAGTTGAGTCCAAGATTCATTGGACCGTATGAAATTACTGAACGTATCGGGCTGATTGCTTATAGATGAGAGTTACCACCTAAGTTAGAAAAGATTCATAACGTCTTCCATGTTTCGATGCTTCATAAATATCGATCTGATCCATCGCATGTGATTTACCTGACTGAAGTTGAGATTCAATCTGATATGACCTACGAAGAAGAATCGATTCGTATTCTGAACCGTGAGATAAAAGAATTGAGAAATAAGAAAATTCCCTTAGTTAAAGTACTATGGCAAAAGCACAGAGTTGAAGAAGCAACATTGGAATTAGAGGATACGATGAAAGAACGCTATCCGAACCTATTTACCGGTAAGATTTTCGGGGACGAAAATTCCTAAGCGGGGAGAGTTGTAACAGTCCGTTTATGACCCTAATGGGAACGGTGGTTTCAGAACCACAAATCCAAATTAGAAAGGAATAATTTTATTAATTTTTATTTTTATTTATTACTATTTTCGTGTTTAATAAATATGTTTAAACATGTGCTAAAATTTTGTTGAGTTAATTCATTACTAATGTGAATAATTTAGTAAAGGATTTGATTGAATAGGTATAAAAATATTAGCTATTTTGAAAGTTAGGATTAAATTGAATAGGCTTTCTCTTGATTGGTCTTTAAGTGGCAATTTGGCCATCAAGAAGAATGATGGTGGACGGCAACAATGAGATAGAATTATTATGGAGTATTTTATTATTTTATAAAGTGTTAGTGGGGTAATAAAATATATGTGAATGCTAATAAAATAAGAAAAACATATTCTTGTTTCATCTCTTTCTTCCCCATCTTCTTGACCGAATTATCAAGGAAAGAGGAAGCTTAAACTTTCATTTCTTTTTGGTTTTGCATGTCTTATAAAGGTAAACATTTAAGCTTAATTTCTATGAATTTTTACATTTTTAAGCAAGTTAGCTTAAATACTATCAAGCCTATGTGAAAATTTTAAAGTTTAAAGCATGATAAAGATTCGGCCATGGATGAATGATTTTGCTTTGTTGAGTTTGATGGTGAAATGTTATGCATATGTATGAAATTAATATGTTTTAAATAGGAAATGTTAGATGAATGGAGTATGATAACTTAAATCATGAAAACTTATAATTGAGGGTGTAAAATTCTAAATAAGTGAATGGTATATACTTGTAGGAGGATAAGGAAAATTCTGTCCTAAAGGGATTAATTCAAATTCCATATATTTTGAATTTTATGCTTTGGGGACTAATTAGTAAAATATGTAAATTCTTAGGATAAAAAAGGAAATTATATAATTTCGGGTGAGGGTCAAATTGAATAGCATTTTAGAACTTGAATGAGCTTAAGGATTGTTCGACATTGCTTAAAAAATATATATATATGTATTTCGTCACATTTGAATGAGTGTAAAATTTTATTTATTTGTAAAAATGAAAACTATGATTAGTAGATTGAAAGGATTATCCAATTATGTGTTTAGAGTTAAAAATGGATGTAATGTTAATTGAATGGACTCTTTTCGAATTTTATTTTAGAACAAGGACGGAAAGAACCGGAATCGGATCGTGGGAATGCTAAATTAATCGAGTAGCCGGAAAATTTTAGCTTCTCAACTACCAAGTAAGTTTATAAGCAATTGGTTTTAAATGAATAAGTATCAAATTGAAAGGTACATTTTTAACGAAATTATGTCTTAAATATTGATTACCGAATGAATATGGTGATTTTTATTTGATGGCCGAATGTAATAGTACTAAGGACATGTGATTATTTGTACAAATTTCTTAATTGAGTGAATTATATATATAGCTATTTAAATGTTACCAATGTGATGGAGTATAGAATGAATATTCATGTTGGCCGAATATATTTGTGCCTTAGGTATGAAATTTTGGGATGTTTGGATTGAATACATAATTACAAATTGATTAGTAGTTAATTGTGGAGCATGAAATGAGTAATGGTGGGGATTGAATGAATTACTATATGTATAATTGAGTAAGGCCGATTATGATAGTAAATTATAAGAAGAGTGATTCGGGTTGAATGTGTGTAATCATGTATGTTCATATTTATCATATGTGAATTTGTATGATGTGAATAAATGGAGGTTTGATAATAAGCACTGTGCGTGCGGAAATGCTAAGTAACGGCTCTATGTGAGCGATACATTACGGGATGTGAGCGATACGTTACGGGAAGCTGGCACTGTGTGTGCGGAGATGTTAAGTAACGGCTCTATGTGAGCGATACGTTACGGGAAACTGGCACTATGTGTGCGGAGATGTTAAGTAACGGCTCTATGTGAGCGATACATTACGGGAAACTGGCACTATGTGTGCGGAGAAGTTAAGTAAAGGCTCTATGTGAGCGATACGTTACGGGAAGCTGGCACTGTGTGTGCGGAGATGTTAAGTAATGGCTCTATGTGAGCGATACGTTACAGACTTGTGTTACGTGTGCAGGTTTTCAGATTTTCCTAAAAGACGAAAAATGCTTAATAGAGGTAAACGAGAGTGACAGGTTTGTATATGTTATACGATAGTTCATTTTGATGTAAATTGGGTAAGCTATTTTGGTATGGAAACTTAATATGTGAAACCTTGGATTTATTTTGGAGACCAAATAGAAATGATATTGATTAATGATGATATATTATGTGTATGGATGTTGCGATCTAATCCATATTTAAATTAAGTTAATTAGAAACTATTAAATTGCTTGGGTATATTTATACACTATCTTTTTGCTTATAACTTACTAAGCTTTAATAGCTTACCGTGGTGTATTTGGTTGCTTATGATTTAGATCCTTGGAGTGGTAGCTCGCATTTGGGAAAGCATTGTCGAAGTCAAGTGCACTATCATCTACTTTTGGTATCAAATTTCATCGTAAAACCTTGAAATTATGGCATGTATAAGCTTGAATATTTTTGGTCTCTCGTTTGGTTGATATGTATATAAGAGCCATATGAAATTGGCTAAATTTTTGGTTGTATTGAACTTACATGATAGTCATGGATAAAGCTTATTATAGAATGGTATGTTGTGAAGAGTGGTATTCAATGTTTGTTACTATGAGATAATCTAAGAGTCTAGATGTTTTTGAATGGTGATTGATAAATTCGGCATATGATTATAGGTAAAGCTAAGTGACTATGAACTGTTGGTAAGAGTTATATAGTGTATATGTGCATGCTACCATTGATACATGTTCGGCCTTGAATACAATAAAGAATAAATAAAATGGTTAAAGCGAATGCATGAAATGGTTGAATGATTAGGTGTATAAGGTACCATGCCGAATATGGCAAAATAATGATGTTAATGAATTAGTTTCTTTGGTTATTATAATTATGGTGTGTGAAATGAGGCATGCTGTATACAAAAGTAAAGCATATATGTATTGATGATATATGTTTAATTGTATCGACGATTTTGTAAATGGAATAAACGGATAAGCACTATATGCATGTTCGGTAGTTGTATAGAAATGGTCCAGTAAATAATACTTTACTATATGATTGTAATGAGTTCTTATTTGACTAAATAATATTATTTGTATTGCACAAATAACTGATCTGATAATTGATGAAATATATATGTACATTAACAAGTGATTTTATATGGTGTAATATTTTGTATGAAGTTTAGTAATGCCCGTAACCCTAATCCGGCAACGGAGACGGGTTAGGGGTGTTACAAGATAAGGAACCGAAAGCTGGTGCGTTGATTATATAACTTCTGTAGTATGTAGCATCATTCACAATAGTGGAATTCATAACTCTAGATATGGGTAAATGATATCCTCTCATTGGCATTACATGATAAATGAAAAGTAAATGTGGCCACAGGTCGTTCATCTTTGTGATGAGTGACTTGATTACTATTTGATAGTAATTGACTTTTCATGAATGAAGATGTAATAGTTACCATGAGATAAAATAGGATCATATTGGGAGAGCGGATTTATCCAAAAGAGATTAAGGATATCTTTTGAGGGTTACACACTTATAACAATTTCATTAGACGAGCACTGATCGAGTTGCTTTTATAATGGTATGTCATTAGGGAGAGCTCAATCACGATACTATAGTGAAATGACTTTGTGGTTAAATGAGTTTATAATTAATAGGCGAAAAGCTAGAAATTAATTATGAATCATTTGAACACTAATCAGATATGTCCAACCGGTCCCTCCACTAGCTCGTTCGAATTGGAAATGAATTGCATGTTGAATCAAATGAACAATAATGGATAGACATGATAAAGTTAGAGAAATGGGAAACATTCAGAAATGAATGTGGTTTTCTCTAAATGAAAATTACCTAAAAATTAATGTATGGTTTTTGAAATATTAATTAATTAATTAAAATTCAAAAATGAAATGAAACTAATTGGTCATAGTGAATCCGTTGAATGTAGAAATATTAAATATATTTTCTCATAGGTTTTGTTACGGTAAAATTATCACGATTTTAAGAGAATTAGAATCAAGTTGAGAAAATTATTTAATTGAGAAATTAATTAATTAAAATTAATTTATGATGTTTATTCTGGAAAATAGAAAAACATATATTGGGTTGGATTGAATTATAAAGTACTGGGTTAAAAGCTTAGAAAGTATTTATAATTGGACTTGATTCGGAAGAGGCCCAAAAGCCTTTTAAGCTAAATACATGGGACGACAAACCCTAATATATTTAACAAGGGTTGTCACCCCCTAATCTTAGTTAGACTAGGATTTTGTTTTTTTCTATTGGAATAGACTTCTACTAATTCAATAAAGGTTTCACTTTTTATCCTTATAAATAGATGGCACGGGTAGGGCTAAAAAAAGGTCTTTGAGATATTATTATTCTGCCCGAAAATAGTAAGAATTTATTTTATAAGTATAAGTTCTATTTTTTGAATAACAATCGATTTCTATTAAAGAGATAATTTTACTTTCCCACCAAAAGTAAAGTAAATAATTTTTTGTTATGTATTTGATTTGAATTCGTTCGAGCTTACACTCGAAGCAATTTGTGGTACAAGAATAGAAAAGAAGGCTATTCGATTGAAAGCCAGGAACAAAAAGGACCTGTCTAGTAAAAAATATGCGATTTTGGTAAAGGGTTTATTGTTATAAATATCACAATTCGGCTCAGTTTTCAAAATTTTAATTTTCTACCATGCAAGAAAAATGTTTTCAAATTGAATTTTTTTCTAACAATTGGTATCAGAGTCAGGTTGTGATATGTTTATAGTATAATCTGATACCAAAAATTTCTCTCTTCTTTATGTGTTAATAGTTTTGATAAGATGTGACATTCTTGTAATTATCTGCATGTTAGGGGAATGTATGCGAATGAATGTATGTCATTCTTTTATTATTATATATGATAAAGTAATTAAAATCTTATAAGTTGATGTTGAATGGTGGTCAATCGGTTCGTAAAGCAAAAATAAACTTAGTTGTTGCTTCTTCCTCCAAAGGGAAGGGAAATCGTGGTAAGAAAAATAAGGCTAAGTTCTTTATGTAACACCCAGTTTTGGTGGGTTCTAAGTTCTGGCGAGTAGGTTAAAAGTAATTTGTGAGGCGTAGTCTATTCACCCACTTGTTGGTTTGGGGTATAGATCGGGCGGATAGCAGATATTAGAATATTATGCAAGGTTGTTCTCAGAATATATTAAGTCGTAAAGAAGAAAATATTGGTAAGAGTGTTGAGAACCTTGTAAGTTGGGGTTATCGCCGAAGGTATTGTACACCTAGTTCTTTGAGTTACTGTGCTAGTTACGTTAGTCCCGAACCAAGAAATAAAGACCATTTTGGAGAAAATGGTTCGGCCTAACCGAAATGATTGGAGTCTTCGGCTAAATGACGCACTTTGGGCCTATCGGACGGCATATAAGGGACCAATTGGTATGATCCCATATTGGCTTGTTTTTTGCAAGGCTTGCCACCTTCAGTAGAATTGGCACATAAGGCCTACTCTATTGTACAACAATGTAATATGGAATTAGAACCTGCGGGAAGAGCAAGGAAATTAGACATCCAAGAATTGGTGGAAATTCGTAATGATGCCTACAAGAATGCTCGTATCTATAAGGATAAAACAAAATTGTTCCATGACAAGAAAATACCCCGTAAGTATTTCTCAATAGGACAAAAAGTGTTACTTTATAACTCCGTGTTAAAATTGTTCCTCGATAAGCTTCAATCTCGATGGCAAGGACCATTTATTGTAACCAAATTATTCACACATTGCACGGTTGAAATAGAAAGTGAAGAGTCGGGAAAATGGTTCACAGTCAATGGTCAAAGGTTGAAACCATTTTATGAGAATTTTCAAGCCCATACAATTGAAAAAATTCAGCTAGAACAACCATAATACTAGTCAGGACGTCAAGCTAACTACGTTAAACAAGTGCTTGATGGGAGGCAACCCAATTTTTTTTATTTTCTTTATTTTATTTTTATGTTAATAAATTTTATTTCTCTTCTTATGTCCAGGAGAATCGAAAAAAAATTAAAATTGGAAATGGCATGAAAATCTATATAGAATGGTCATGCCTTAGCAAAACCCCAAATTTTACCCTAATCCCTGTAGGAATAGCTCATCCTTGCTTAAACCTCACCCAAACTTGTGCCCAAACACCCACCCAACAACCAAACGCCCTTCCACCTACATTTTCACCCCACCAAACCCTAATTTTAACTTTTCACCACCCTTATTCATCCAAAACTCCCCCAGCCGTCAAAACCTATAACACCCCTGTAACAGCCCAGCTTAGACCCTAGTCGGAATAGTGGTTTCGAGACCACAAATCCAAGGTCAGAAAAATATTTTAATATTATTTTTGGTGTCTATAATATGTGATTGAGTATGTGTGAAAGTTCTGTGCGAAAATTTTATCGATTGAGTGCCGAATTAAGAAAAATGACTTAACCGCATAAAATGTGATTGAGTAAGTATCTACTTGACACGGCTTTATAAATATGAGGTCCTTATAATAAAATTGGACCATGTGAATTATGGATGGACATTAATGCCATATGTTAGTGGAAATTTAATGTTTATAATAAGGGATAATTTAGTAAATAAGTAAATATATGTTAATTAATAAAAACAAAAGCATGAAATTAGCCATTGTCATCATCTTTGTGCCAAAAATAGAAAAGAAAAAGGAGGAAGAAAAGCTTTGAACATTCGGCTAGGGTTAAGCTTGATTAAAGACCAAGAAAGGAGAGATTTGGATCGAGATCGAGGCAAAGGCAAAGTGCTCGATCGATCGACTAGTTTCGGTATTTCTACATCTGAGGTAAGTTCGGATATAATACATGTTGCTAAAATATGTTCTAGTATTATGGAATGATTATATGTATGATTATGAGATTAGAAATGCTATGTGCGGAATTGAATTAGATGGCACTAAGTGTGCGTAATTGAAATTGAAACAGAGATGAATAGCACTGTGTGTGCGAAGTTATGAAAGCTTCAGCTTATGGATTTGGCACTGTGTGTGCGATACCGAGATAAGTCAGTTAAAAGAATAGGCACTAAGTGTGCGATGATGAATATACTTCAGCTACGAATTTGGCACTAAGTGTGCGATTAAATTAAACGGATAACAAAGATTAATCGAAATGTAATATCGAGCATTGAGTAGCTTGGAAGTTGAATAACTATGTGTTGGCTAAGGTATGAATTGAACCTTTGTGGTTGATGAGATTATATATGAATTTATGAATGATTGAATGAGTATTTTAGCTATGGATGATATGGTATGAATATTTGAGAATGGATCTAGGTGATGGATTTACTTGTTAAATGAGTTTGGTTTGATAATTTGAATGTATTATGTTACGAACTTACTAAGCTTTTGAGCTTACTGTGTGATTTGTTTCTCTGTTTTACAATCTCAGTAAAGTTAGCTCAAATCCAGGGATCGTCAGCATCTCTATCACACTATCGGCTATCTATTTCAGTACTTTTGAAAGATGTATATAGATGGTATATGGCATGTATAGGCTAGAAGTTATGATATATTTTGTAATGTTTGGCCTTTGCCATGTGACATGGCTTGAAAATTGAATGATGTTGGTGCATACATGTAGGTTATGAAAATGATGAATGAGATATGAATGAGTGAGGTTGGAAATGGTATTTTTCATGCTTGAAGTAATTGAAGGAAATGGTATTTTATGTGTGAATTTGTGGTTTGATTAAATGATGTTATACTAACATGATTTAGGATGTGATATTTGCATTTTAGTTGGACTTATTTGAGATGAGTTTGAGCATGGTCATAGATGGTATGGAAAATGATGGATTGATGCTTGTATTGGCATGTTTGGTTGCATTTTAAAACATGAATTGGTGTTGAATTGAGACTTGTAGGTGATTCAATTTGTGGGAGGCAAGTTTGGCCTTGAAAATTGCCCACACGGTTGAGCACACGGGCGTGTGGCTCGACCGTGTTGTTTAAGTTGGAAAAATTGATGCAAGTCAGACTCGACCACGAACAAGACACACGGGCGTATGACTGGGCATGTGGATAAAGTCAGTAGCGACCACGAGCTGGACACACGAGCGTGTGACTGGCCGTGTGGTGCAAGTCAGTTTTGACCACGGGTGAGGCACATGGGCGTGTCTCAGGCTGTGTGGACAAGTCAATACGTATGCCCTGTTTTGACACGGCTTGGACGCACGGGCGTGTCTAAGGCCGTGTGAGGCACACGGCCTACCCACACGGGCGTGTGATCTCTGTAACTTAGAAAAATGTTAAAATTTCAAAAATTTTCGTATGAGTTCGGTTTAATCCTGACCCCTTTCTAACACGTGTTTAAGGTCTCATAGACCTCATTAAGGGACTATTTGTTTGTAAACCATGTTGTTTGAATGACTTTGTGTTGAAAATGATATGAAATGTTCGAAATAGTTTAGTAATGCCTCTTAATCCTAGTCCGGCGACGGATACGGGTTAGGGGTGTTACAACCCCCAACCCTTATCCGTCGCCAGAATAGGGTTATGGAGCATTGCCAGACATTATAGATCAAATACGAATAATTCATAAATTATTCACACATAAACATCATAATTCAATCATATAGTCCCTTTATGAACCTTCGAGGCCCAAAATACATGTTAGAAACACATTGGGACTTAATCGTGTGCTTCGAAAATTTTTCGTGTAAAATTTTTCCTAGGTACAGGGGTCACATGCCCGTGTGATCAAAGAACACGTCTGTGTGGTCATGAGACATGCCTATATCTCAGGCTGTGTCCTACCTCGTGTAACTCTCTGACTTACCTCACACGGCCAAGTTACACTCCCGTGTGCTAGGCCGTGTTCCTCACACGGCTGAGACACCCGCCCATGTCTCTGCATATGTGGTAATACCTGAGCATTCTATTTTGAAAATTAAAAATTGTAAGGGACACACAGCCTAACCACATGCCCGTGTATAAGCCGTATGTCTCACACAGTCTAATTACACGCCTATGTGCCAGGCCGTGTGGACTCAAAATGAGCCTCATACATCAAGGTTACCAACCCTACAAATCTTAAACAACAAGCAACTCAAAATCCAATTGTTCAACCAATCCAAAACACATTTAAATACCTCTAAAACATGTCAAAACATTGAACTTAATGACATTATCAATATACCTTCATAGTTACTTCATACATATTTCAAAATCAATCTAATAGTGCACCATTTAAACCCTTTCTATATTCACATTAATTTAAGCCAAAATATACCATTTGATAGATTTAAACATAACACATCTATTCATATATATATATATATATATATATTCAACCAATTTCATATTGTAATATCATTTACAATCACTTCCCAAAATGACCTACACAAAACAGCCTAGGTACATGCCATTACCAAAAAGAAATGTACTTCACCACTTTGAGTTCGGGATTGGCCTTGGATGTTGATTCAACAGTCTGACTTTAACCTAACCTGCGCACGGAAACAAGCCGTACGCTGAGTATAAACTCAGTGGTATTTCTATAATCTGAATACTTATCAAACAAGAATTTACAATATTTATATATATAAATATACATAACAAAATTCATTCAAATAATAATTAATTTCATAACACATCATTCATAACACTTTCAATTCTCATCTCTTACTATTTCAATCTCATAATTGATATTCAAATAACTAAATTCACAATATCAATAATCATTTCATGAACCTATTGGTTCATACATTTCAAATTCATAACTAAATTCAATATCCCATTCCAATTCATGTTCAAAATAATCCAATATCATTCATATTGCCAAATTATTTATTTACCCCTATTAACAGGACTCAGACTTTGGCGGATACACGGATCCAACCAAAACACACCAGTATGGCACCCAGTGCCTTATCGGATAATTCGAAGTAATAGATTGACACCTAGTGTCTCATCAGCCATGCCGAAGTAGGTTGGTACCCAGTACCTCATCAGATTTATTCGAAGCAACAATTTGACACCCAGTGTCTCATCGACTCGTGGCCGAAGTATCCATGAACACTTCCAATCCTATGGCATGCCAACTATATCCGACTCAGTCCGATACAGTTAATAGGGTTTCAAATCACTTTTCAATTACCAAAATCATCCAATATTCAAATATCACATTAATCATAAATTCACATATTTTCAATTCAATATCATAAAACTATTTACTCACCTTATTCACTTACCATAATTATTAAATCAAAATACAACAACTAATATTTACTAGATTCGGATTATAGAAATACAAACCATAGTTTCTGAGCTAATCCTTGTTGATCTTGTCTTTTCCTTTCTTAACTAAGGTCACTAGCTCAACGTTAACAATTAAAAATCACCAATACACACAATTTCACATTGAATATTTCAAATTATACATAGTCTTTTACCTAAATTCCAATTTAATCCTTAATCAAACCTAACCTTATTTTCTTCACAATTTTATTCTTTATTTTCATTCAATTACCACTTAAAATTAAATTTAACTCTCTAATTTCACTGTAAATCCCTAAATTTCAAAATTTAACAATTTAGTCTCTAATACTCTAAACTTATAATTTGTTTTACAATTCAATCCTTTTCTCAATTCTAACTTGAAATTCTACCAATTTAACCCCTAATACTTCAATTTATTCAACATGAACAACTTTTAAAAATCAATTAACTTTCAAATTTTCAACATAAACCAAGTAGTATTTTGTTCTAGGATTCTAAAAACATAAAAATTTCAAGAAAAGGGACGAAATTGACTTACCAATCAAGCTTTGAACCTCAAAAACCCTAATTTTCCTTCTTCTTTTTTTCTTTCCCTTTTTCCCCTGTTTCATTTGCTATTCTGTTTCTTTTTCATTCTTTTTGTTTTGTTTCATTATTTATTTATTTCATGTTTTATTTCTTTTATTTTATGTTATTATATTATTATATTACTATATTATATTATAATAATTATTACTTAAATAATAAGTAAATACATATATGTATTACAAATGTATGTATTTATTTATTACACATGTATTTTTACAATTACCATACACTTGTATTTACTTTTACTATACAAGTGTTACATATGGTTTATTTACTAATTTAGTCCCTTCACTTTTCCTTTAATCTATAATTAAACTTTCACCCTTTATTCAACTTAATCCTTACACCTAATTAACCTTAATTCAAGCTAATTCACCTAGCCAAAACCTAATTAACCAAACAACTAAATTCGTAAATTAATAAATATTTACGAATCCATTTTACAAAAATGAAGACCTAAAAATACACTTTCTGATAACCGTAAATTTTGGGTCGTTACAAAACCCCTTCCATCTTACCCCATTGCATATCTACAAAACACTATAGCTAGGACTAGGAGCTGCGCCATCGCCTAACCCTCCTTCACTGTTAACAACCATTGACGTCGGTTCTTGTCATTGCAACACATCAATCTTGACGACGCCGACCCTTCCCTTCTGCCTTCTCCTCCTCTCCCATCTTCTCCCCCACCCTCTTCTTCACCTTCGGCATCGCCCTTACCGATTACCTTATTTCCACTCTCGCCCTCGCTGATTCCCTTATCTCTTGCCTCTATCCCCACTCGTTGTCGGACCCATCGACGGACACAAGGTGTTTCAGCCCAACCAACAACTGCATTTGACAATGTATCTTCCACTGAATCTGCTCAATCCGTGCCAGAGTCTAGCTTTGACAACGACGCAGAGGCCCGTCTGACACACTCTAATGCAACTGGGAGTCATGGTGACCACCGACCATTGCCGACCCAAGGTAAGACCTACTGGTCTCGAGTGAATATACTGCCACCGAAATGTCGTTTAAACAATAACTTAACATTTGATAATGTCGTCGATCAGGACATGTATAATCATTTACGACACAAGTAGTGTCTTGCAAATGTTTATCACAATCTGTTTTGCATACTTTGCATATTGACACTATTGTTAATGATTATTTTTGCAATATTGGTTGGGTTGGTAATTTTGATATCATTCACTGTGCTTATTATGAACTGATTTTGGAATTTTATGCCACTTTTCATTTTCAGCGGCATGGCCAATTTTCGTTGGACACACCTGAGATTATATCATTTCGGTTACTTGGGATCACACACAGTTTGTCCCTTAGTAATTTTAATATTGCACTCAATTTTGTGAAAGCAAACTATGCTTTGTCCACTGAATATAAGAACAATTTGTGTATTTTTCCAGTAAATTTCAATGCCATTGAAGCCTTTACGCTATTAACAGATAATGTCGAAACCACGTATAGCCCTAAAACATTAAAAAATTTGTGGTTTCGTGACCCTACCTTATGTTATATACACCGCTATTTCACATACAATTTTTCAGGCCAGAAATATGCTTCAGCTATCATATCGAAGACAAAATTAATTTTATTATGGTGTATGTACACCTATCGTCTGGTAAATTTGGGCTATTGGTATGCGCTTCAATTTGAGCATATCATAAATGTCAAACGACATCTAATTTTAGCCTCTTTTGTTACACAACTGCTATTCTCTTTACATGGCTCTAATGTTCCTATTTCTGAGTTACATATTGCTTTCCAAGCCAATCCATTGGATGCTCGATGTCTCGACTCTATGGGACATCTTCTTAGCACATCTTTTTCTTTCCATTTTGTCCCTCCATGTATCTGAGCTTCACCGGCTGAACGGATTTTTAGGCAGCAAAATCAACAAGAGGTACCCAACCAACATCAACCTTCCATGACCATCGAGCAATGTTTGGAGCGCATTGAAGCTCGACTGGACACATTCGACCAGCAGATGGTTGATCTTATTACAGCTATACACAAACAATGGTAACAACAACAACATATTGGCTGCTCTAAACCCATTTCTTTTTCCTCATATTTGTTTTTCACATCGAGGGCAATGTGTTTTAATTAGAGGAGGCATTCCTCATTCTTTTTGCTTTTTTTTTTGGTGTGTTTACTATTTCTATTACCTTGTGCTTGTTTTTGCCAACATTTATTTTATTTAGTATATCCTTGTAACAACCCGTTTTTAATGAAATCAGAACAGTGGTTTTGGGACTACAAATATGACGGGGAAATATTTATTTTTTTTACTATTTTAATTTCTATGATGTGTTAGTAGTGTCGTATAAAAATTTCGTTAAGAAATTTTGATGTTTGCATGTTTAATTAAATAAAAAGGACTAAATCGAAAAAGGTGCAAAAGTGGAGTTCTTGTAGCTAAAGGTATCAAATAGCTATGAAAATTTAAAATAAGAGGATTTAGATGGTAAATAGACCATTTATATAGTTAATGGATAGTCATGGGTTGGTTTTGTTGAAAATATGTATATTTTTAAAGGACAATATGGTAAATTATTAATTAAAGGCTAAATTAATTAAAACAAATGAATCATCTTCTTCTTCATTTCATCAAAGCCAATCAAAAATCACTATTAGAGGAATTTTTGATATTCGACCAAGCTATCCTATTGCATGTAAGTGGTTTTTGTTCCGTTTTTAATGATTTTTATGTTTTCGGGATCGTTGTAGCTTATTCTAGCAAGCCTAGGGACTAATTTGAAAAATTTTAAAGGATTAGGGTTTTTCCATGAACATGTTTGCTTGATATTTGAATTTTAATGAAAGATTATGAGTCCTTGTTGTTAAATAAACAACTTTTGTAAAATGGTTTTTGATGAAATTATCATTTAGGGACTTATTTGTAAAACTAGAAAAATATCATGGTAAAATTATAAATTGATGATTTTTGTGGGTTGATATGAGTCCTTAGGTAAATCGGCTAGCATGGTATGTGGATGAAATTGCATAAATTTCAATTTACATGTTTAAGGATTAAATCATAAAAAGGTTGAGATATTAGGGGCAAAACTATAATTATGCATAAATATGAATTATAGATTGAATTGAATGTTGAGATTGATTGAAATACTTAATTGAATATAATTATTTATTTAGATCAAGATAAATCTCAACCGAAATTAAATCGAGGAAAGGCGAAAATCAAGGACTAGCTCGATCGCATTTCAACGCTTTAGTTGTTAATGTAAGTTCATAGCATTTCAATACGTAATTGAATTTCTATTTGTATATTTTACATTATAGTTATGAAACTAAACACTTATAATTATTTACACCCTGAATTGCACATACGAGCCCCTATTTGTATTTCGGTACCCTTGAATTGCACTTACGTGCCCTTATTTGTAGTTTGGTACCCCTAAATTGCATATACATGCTCCTGTTTGTACTTAGGTACCCCTAAATTGCACATACATGTCCCTATTTGTACTTCGGTACCCTGGAATAACAAATACGTGCCCCTGTTTACACTTCGATAACTTCAAATTGAGTAAAATATGAGTTGTGTTGAATTATTGTTAAGTTAAAAAATATGCCATGTTCTTACTAAGCTCTATAAGCTTATATGTTTTTGTGTATTGTTTTGTAGATCGTTATTGCTGACTTTTGGACGGATCGAATCTTCAACTCACACTATCCATCGATGTTGGTAGTTTTTGTTATCCTTAGAGTTGTGGCATGTATATGTGGCTATAAAGGTTGTTATGGTACATTAGGACAAAAATACTAAACTAAGATGTTTGGTACTTCATTAAGATTGTAAATAGGTATCTTCTTAGTAAAATTAGAATGGTATGAAATTGATCACTTGTGATTTGTTTTGGCTTGTGAATGAATGAAGTGCTATGTTAGAAATGGATGAAAGTTTACATGTTTTAGTTGTTGATGTAAGATATAATTGTGATGTCTATGAACAACACATTGGTTGGTTGTCTTTAAGGCATTAGTATGGTATGCAATGTTGTGTTTTGTGGTCTCAATTGTGATATGCTTTAAGATGATATTGAATCAATGTGGTAATGCATATGTTTAGGTGAGGTAGTTTGATTGTGATTGAGGTGCCTATATGGCATGTTGGTTGAATGGATTTTGGTATTTTGAATTGTTATTTTAATGCATGTTTTGGTATGTTTTGATTGCCTTGGTTAAGGCTGCAAATGGCTTGTAGATACATGCTTGAAATGGGTGAAGGAAATGGCTTGATTTTGGTCAATTTATTGTCCACACAGCCTAAGACACGGGCGTGTGTCTCAGCTGTGTGTAACACATGGCCATGCGACATGGCTGTGTGTCCCTTGTAAGATTTAAAGGCATTCAAGTCAGGTAGTTACACAGCCAAACACATGGCCGTGTGAAGCCATTTCGAGTGTTACACGGCCTAGCACAGGGCGTGTGGCTTGGCCGTGTGACCCAACGCAGAGAGTTACACGGACATGGACACGGGCTAGGACACGGTTGTGTGTCCCTATTTCAATTGTTACACGACCTAAGACACGGGCGTGTGTCTCAGCCGTGTGAGTCACATGGCCATGTGACCCCTGCAGTTTAAAATTTCTAACTTTTTTCTCAATGTTCCAATTGTTTCTGATTTAGTCCCGAATCATTTCTAAGGTGTTTCTAAGGCTTCAATGGCTCAATTAAGGGACGAATTGCATGTATATGAATAGATTATGCTATGTGTATTTCAAGGTTTGGAAATGTATGTTTTATGTTGCGTTTTTACGATAATGCTCCATAATCTTATTCCGGCTATGGGTACGGGTTAGGGGTGTTACAATCCTGCCCTTTTCCATGCCCAAGATTTTGACCAGGAATTACCCATTGTTGAACCCGCGAGCATGATTCTTATCTACTGAGTTAGTTGTGATTTTTGCTATGTTGATTTCATCTCCACTGTTTTATTTCTATTAGGCTAAAATAATTAGGATTGAAGTTAACCCTATCTTTCTTATAGTAAAATCGATTAAGGACACTTAATATGAATGTATGCTAAATTTATTTTCATGTCTGTTAGGTAGTTGCCAAAACTTATTTTTGACACTTGATTATTTTTTCTAGTCCTCCAAAACTAAAATTCCATTTCATTAAAAAGAAATAAAAAAGGGATTCCATGGTTATGAGTATAACTTACAATGTGACTGATTGAGTAATCGGAGTAGGGTGCTTGGGTTGTCATCCTACTTCGCGTAAAAAGGTTGTGTGACACATTAGGTAAAACTCCACTAACCGAAATTAAACAAAAAAATTAAGAGTGTGTTAGGCTGAGTAACCGGGGTGGGTGCTTGGATTGTCATCCTAGTTCACGTCAAAAGGGTCAAAACATTCTTAAACCAAAAATAATAATAATAATAAATTAGGAGTGTGTTGGGCTGAGTGACCAGGGTGGGGTCCTTAGGTTGTCATTCCATTTCGCGTCAAAAGGGTCAATACATAAATAAAATAAAAAATCATTCCATTAAAAAAATCAACGAAGGAAAAAGAGAATTAAATTTGGGGACTATAGGTGGAACAAATAGGGTGTCTTAGTAAGTTTAGTAAATTACCTAACTTTCATGAAATATCCGAGTCGATTTAATTTTTGTGTGTTTAAGTTAGATTACTTTTCGGTTTTACTTAAAGCAAGCTAAATGTGCTCTTTATTTTCATATTCATTATGTTTATTTTTATAAAACTTTGGAGTGATACTTCTTTCATGGTAAAATCTAAATTACATAGTGGAATAGGAACCATACTTGACTGCAAGCATGGGCTAAGTAGGGGGAATATGATAATACTCTAAAATGACATACTTTTATGTGTTAATTAAATATATATTTTGAGTACGATCCTACTAATTTGGGTTCTTTATGGTTTTTTACCTTGCAGGGACTAAATTGAAGGCAAAAGGAAATTTATGGACAAAAAGCATGAATTTAAAGACAAAATAGGTCAGCATGCGAAATAGGGAAGAAGTGGTGCCGAAAATGCAAAGTGTAGAAGACTTGGGCCAAAATTTCAAAGAAGAGATTTATAAACATAAGACTTTGTTTAAATTTGAATTTTTTTAAGATTATTGTTAGAATTATTATATTGCTTAGATTTAATTCAAATTATATCTTTTAAACATTATAATCTAGAGTTTAAATAGGAACAAATTAGGTTTTTTATGTACTATAAATAGAGGATGGAGTGACATGATTACTCACTCATCACTTCTGTAAAAAACTCCTTCCCCCTAAGGCTCTTAGCTTTTTTGTTTCTTTTCTTCTCCAATAAAATTTCATTCCATTAAAACTTGAGTTTTTTTTTCCAAAAAGCATGAGCAACTAAACTCATCTAGCCAAACGTTATCAAGACACCTCCAAAAGAGTTCATGAGACTTAGAACCCGCACTTAGCCCTTCTCAAAGAGTATTCGTCATTTCTCCGCATTATAGAATTGACACTTCCCTCCATGTCCTTCCAAAATTGATCTTTTCATCTTGTGCAAAGAGATTTGTATGTTTTGGGAAGGTTGCACAGTCGGTTCGCTAACTTACTACGTCAAAGGTTGTCGAGCCCAAGAGACGAAATGGCGTGGCATTTTCCATTGAGAAACGATGATCTAGTATAAGACGGTCCCATAAAAGTGACAGTTGGCTAGAGTCAGGTTCCTCTAGATCGTAAGGCTATAACCTAGGTGGAATTGGTGGTCGTAGGCATCCTCTTCCACAATAGCTATCATATTCAGTCATGAGAAGAATCACCTAAAAGCTTATGATTGAACCAAAAGAGGATCGAGATAACCGGAGGTTGGAATCCCCCAATCAGAAAACCCCTTTTTCCCAATTCTACTTCTTATCACAATTACGATTTCAATATATTTAATCTCAACTCAATCATATTTTTAATTCTATTTTATTTTATTTTTTCCAGGTCAGCTATTTTTCTTGGGCATGAATGTGCCCGGGATTTCGAGAAACAATGAGATGTGGCGATCCAGTCCGTGAGGATTTGACTCTACTCTCTTATTACTATTTATTTTTGATACTTAGGGATATGATATGTTTTGTGCTCTCAAATAACGAAAAGAAATAGTAATAAGGGAGTAGGGTCAAATCTTCAGGGACTAGATCGCCATAGCTGTAACAACACGATTTTGAGTCTAGTCGGAACAGCAGTTTCGAGACCACACATCCGACACAGTAAAATTTATTCTTATTATATTTTTATGGTCTACAATTTTATAGAATTGTTTCGTGAAAATTTCGTTCAAAAATTTTGACGATTGGGCATTCAATTTAGTCAAAAGGACTGAATTGTAAAAAGTACAAAAGTTAAGTTCTACATGCTAGAGGTGTCTAATCGCTATGAAATTTAAAAATTGAAGGTCCTTATATGGTAAATAGACCATTGGTTAAGTTAGCAAACAAAAATAGACATGAAATAAGAGAATTGTTATGTTTTAAGTTAGGGGCATTTTGGTCATTTGGTTAATAAATGAATTAAAAAGCCAAATTAAAAGCCAATTTTTGTCCATCTTCTACGCCATGGCCAAAAATTGCATGGAGAAGACATAGCTAGGGTTTTCCAAGCTTCCAAGCTCGATTGTAAGTCCATTATAGCCTCGTTTTTAATAATTTTTACGTTTTTGAAATCCTCGTAACAAGATCTTCCTGTTTCTACCACTAATTTGAGAAAAGATCAAGGTCTAGGGTTTGACCCATGTTGGCTATTTGTGTATTTTTATGTTTAATGGTAGATTATGCAAATTTGATGTTGAATAAATGACTTTTGCTAAGTGATTTTTGGTAAAAACGTCAAAAAGGACTTGTTTGCAAAAGTTGTAAAATGAGTAGTAAAAGTGTGAATAAATAAAAAATGTGGGCTTTTATGAGCATGAAATAGGTTCGGCTAAGCTTGGGCTTTGAAGAAATTGAATGAAATTCATTGTACGAGCCTATGGACTAAATTGTAAAAATGTTAATCTTTAGGGGAAAAAATGTAATTTTTTCCATAATGTGATTTTGGGCTAATTTGAATTTTATAATGATTTAATAAGTTAAATGTGATATTATAGATCAAGAAAAATGAGGTTTGGACCTAGAACAGGGGAAAAACGAGTATTTGACGATTTTGTCCTTTTCGCTAATTTTTATGTCGAGGTAAGTTTGTATGTAAATAATGCAACGTGATAATTGTATTTATAATGCTTTGTTATTTCATGAATTGTATGATTAACTCTATGGATGAAAATGACGAAGTTTCGACAAGCGAGTAAATCCCGGTTGAACCTTAGGAATAGTTAGGATACAAATGTCATGACATTAGGGTCACTAAGAATACGTGTAAGACCATATCTGGGATATGGCATCGATATGAGGCTTCGTGTAAGACCATATCTAGGATATGGAATCAATGTGAGATTTCGTGTAAGACCATAACTGGGCTATTGGCATCGATACGAGATTACATGTAAGACCATATCTGGGATATGGGATTGGTACGGTACTGTGTGTACAAGATCCCCGAGTATGTCAAAGATGAGAAAGTATGTGATTATGTTACGAGTTGTACATGTATGTACGAAAAACTCAAAGAAAATGAACTCAGTATATGATGAACAATTGGTAAGATTGTGATTGAGCAAGTTGTGCTTATGAAGCTTTGTAACACCCCTTACCCGTATTCGACGCCGGAACAGGGTACGAGGCGTTACCAGACTTATACACAAGCAATCATGCAAAATAGAGACATGAATTTCAACTCAAATTTAAAACTTTTCATATCACCCCTTAAACAAGCCTACGAGGCCTAAAACACACTTTAGGGAATGGTTCATCCTGAAACCGAATTCTTTAAAAGATCTCTAGAAAAATTTAGAAAATTTTCATCAAACAGTCTACACGCCCGTGTGGAAGAAGGGACATGCCCGTGTGGCATATCGCATGCCCGCGTTCCACACCCGTGTAGATTTATTTCTCAATTCGAACCTACAGGGGTTTTCACTCGGCCTGGCACATGCCCGTGTCCATGGTCCGTGTCCCTCACACGGCCATGACACGCCCGTGTGCAAAAACCTTGACATTCTGTTTTTGACATCATCATCCTAATAAGGTCACACGGCCAAGGCACACGCCCGTGTCCTTAGACCGTGTGGCAAATTAAATTCCTAAATCCAGGTGTAGACTTCACACGGCCTGGGCACATGCCCATGTCCTAAGGCCGTGTCTCTCACACGATTGAGACACACGGCCGTGTCTCAGCCCGTGTGGCTACTATTGGTCATTTTGTTTTGCCAACTTAAGATGCAGGGGGACACACGGCCAAACCACACGCCCATGGGCAGACCGTGTGTCACACACGGTCTAGACACACGTCTGTGTGTCTACCCGTGTGGATGAGGACAAGGTTATTTACCAAGCCCTTTCTATCACTCCTAATTACACCAACATAAACCACATCTAGCAACCAACTCATTCATGCATAAATATACAATTACTCAACCATGCAACTTGTACATTCATGAATAACATCATCATTTCATAGATTAATAAGAAAGAGCCATCAACTATGGCCTTATACAAAAGAATTCATCTTCAAATAAGCCAACACATTTCGCCAAAACAATATGACATTTAATCAAAGACTAGGTCCTTATACATGCCATACTCAAAATGCTAAATCTAACTATACCAAAATGTGTGGATAGTGTGGGTGATCCTCCGACTGTCTCCGTATCCCGAGTTGGCTCTTCGACACTATAAAACAAGGGAAAAGAGAAGGGACTAAGCTTTAAGCTTAGTAAGTCTATATGTAAACAATGAACATCATACCACATACTTAATTAATCAAGAACAATTTAGATCCTCATAATTATACTTACTCATTTCAAATCTTACCACATCCCAAACACATATCATAAAACATTGCTCACATTTACATGCACTTATACCCTACACTTATCACCACAAACCACATGTAATTTCACTTAGAAAAAGTTTCTCGAGGAACACTTCGGAATAATACTAGGTACACAGTGGTTTCGCACACAGCCCACCATTAATAAATAGCGAGGTAGTATCACACACAGCCCACCAATAATTACCTGTTCACGGTGGTATCACACACTGTCTACCAATAATAATGAATACGGTGGTATCGCACACAGCCCACCAATAATAATATAACCATGAAGGTTTTTCCGTATCATTTTCCTATTCCGAAAGTTCATCCAAGAATTTCCTCACTTTCTATCATTCTAATAGATATCAATGATATTCGTTCACATTTCACACCATACATTAATATGTGAGAACATAAATAAAAAGGATGTACCATTTACATATAAACTTACCTCGATACAAAATATGTCAATTTGAGGTTTAGTCCGAAACCTTGCCTTTTCCTAGATCAAGGTCGATTCCACATTCTTCTCGATCTATAATGATAAATTTAATCACTACATTAATCAAGACGTTTTAAAATTTCTACTTTGACAAAATTACCATTTTGCCCTTAGACTTTCACAAATTTAAAATTTTTCCCCTAGGCTCGTTAATTGATTTTCATCAAATTTCCTTATTAACCAAGCCTAGCCGAATATATTTTAAGCTTATAGAAACTCTCAATTCCAGTTATTACACACATTTACCACCTATTTTATAACCTTTACAAAAAGGTCGTTTTAGGTGTTTTCATGGAAACACCTTTCACAAAAGTTGTATATTTAACAACCAAGATTCATTTTCTTCCATAAAATTTTAGAAATCAACATGAATGCTCTCATGTTAAAACCTTAAAATTTCAACCATTTGCAAAATAGTCCCCTTATTATCTAGATTATGCTACAAGGGTCTCAAAATTACAAAAATTAGCAAGAAAAATCACCAAAATCACTTACTTGCAAGGAGGATAAGTTGCTAAAATTTTCAAGCTTCCAAACCCCTGTTCTTGTTGGTATTTTTGGTGGAGGAAGAAGGTGATAGGAGAAAGATGATAGCTTTTTATGTTTTATTTTATTTTATTCCATTAAGTCACCTAATCCACCAAATCTTGACCAAATTAAAATTTCTTGTCCCTATGGCCAACTATCTACCTTAGAAAGGTCTAATTGCACCTTAAGGACCTTCAATTTAAATTTCTATAGCTATTTGGCACCTCTAGCTAGTAAAATAAAACTTTCACACTTTATGCGATTTAGTCTTTTTTCGCAATTAAGCATACAATCACCAAAATTAATTCACCAAAATTTTTATGCACTCATATAATCATGCTATAACACATAAAATAATATTAAAAATAATTTGTCCGACCTCGGATTAGTGGTTCTGAAACCACTATTCCGACTAGCCCCAAAATCGGGCTGTTACAAGCTTAAATGACAATTATGTTGATATGTGTGATGTTATTCATATGATAAGCTATTGGTATATGAAAATTATGTCGACATGTGTTATGAGATTCATGTGATGAGCCATTAGTATATGACAATTATGTTGACATGTGTTATGTTGATATTAAATGACATTTATGTTCATATGACATTTATGAAGTTTAATGACATTTATATTGATGCATGTTATGTTATTCATATGATGAGCTATAGGAAAGAATGTGATTGAGTAAATTATAATCATGAAGTTTAATGATATTCATGTGGAAATATGTTATGTTACTTATATGATGAGTTGTTGGTAATATTGGGATTGAGTAAGTGGTGTTTATGAATTTTTAATGACATTTATGTTAATATTTGTTAAGTTATTTGTATGCCAAGTGTATGAATAATGTTTTGTATTATTTGCATATGAACTTACTAAGCTATATAGTTTACCCCCTTCCTTTCGCATGTCTTTTAGGGTTATTAAGCTAGCTCGGGTTGGAGATCGCCGGAGATCCTATCACACTATCAAGCTACCATTTTGACTATATATAAATTCAAGTATTTTAAGTTATGGCATGTATAGGGACTAAGTCAATTGGTTATATGTGTCTTTATGATTGTAGCCAAAATGTTGGCTTCTAACCGTCAAAAGCTTGTTTGATATTATGTTGGCTTCTAATCATCAAAAGCTTGTTTGATATTTGGCCATGTAGATTGGCTTATTTGGGCTATCATGGTTGTAAGCTTAAGTATGGATATATATGTGCTACTGTCTTTGGTGATATGATTATCATATGCTTGGTGAATGATAGAAATGTTAATTATGACATGAATGTGAGATGTTTGGAAATGTGGTCTATTGATGAAATGATAAAGTGGTGTACAATTAGGCATCTTAAAAGTAGTCAATTGTGACTTAGTAAATGTTGTGAGTATGATAGATGTTGATATTGTATTGGCATGTGTTGGTCATAATTGTGGATGTTTGGTTGCCTAAGTATGATATGTTTTGTTCCTTTCAATTGGTGTAAGTGTATGTGTGAACAAGGGTGGCAAATAGCTTGGTAAATAGCCTTTATTTGGTCTACACAAGTAGACACAGGGGCATGTGTCTAGGCCGTGTGTGACACACAGTCTGCCCCATGGGCATGTGTTTCGGTCGTGTGCCCCCTGCACCTTAAATAATTGCAAAACAGAATGTCCAGTATCCAACACACGAGCATGTGTCTCAGCCGTGTGGAGGACACGGCCCTGGACACGGGCGTGTGCCCTGGCTGTGTAAAGTCTGCACCTATTTTATGAAAAATTATGAAAATTTAATCGACCACACGACCTAAACACACGGGTGTGTGCCGGCCGTGTGACCTTAATTTGTTCATGACGTCATAAATAGAGAGTTACACGGGCTAGGAACACGGGCGTGTCCCTCACTACACGGGCGTATGGCCCTGTTTCCATGAAAAATTTTCTAAGTTCTCCAAAATTTTTCAAAGTTCTTAGTTTAGTCCCGAACCATTTTCGATGTATGTTTTGGGCCTCGTAGGCTCGTCTTAGGGACGATATGAATTGTATGAAAGGTTTTAATTTGGACGCAAAATTTATGACTCGAAAATGTACGTTTACTTGTGTTTACGTCCGGTAATGCCTCGTACCTTATTCTGGCATCGAATACGGGTAAGAGGCGTTACAACATCTCATTGTTTCTCGAAATCACGAGCATAGTTGTGCCTAAGAAAAACTGTAACACCCCTTACCCGTATTCAACGCTGGAACAGGGCACAAGGCATTACTAGACTCATACGCAAGCAATTATGTAAAGCCGAGACATGACCTTCTACTCAAAATTAAAACTTTTCGTAACACCTCTTAAACAAGCCTACGAGTCCTAAATTACACATTAGGAACGGTTCGAGATCAAATCGAACTCTTTTAAAGATACCTAGAAAGACTTAGAAAATTTTCATCAAACAGTACACACGCCCGTGTGGAGAAAAGGACACACCCGTGTGGAACTTCACATGCCCGTGTTCCACACCCGTGTAGATTTATTTCTCATTTCGAACCTACAGGGGTTTTCACACGGCCGAACACACGCCCGTGTCTATGGCCCGTGTCCCTCACATGGCCACGACACGCCCGTGTGCAAAAACCTTGACATTCTGTTTCTGACGTCATCACCCCATAAATGTCATACGGCCAAGGCACACGCCCGTGTCCTTCGACTTTGTGGCAAATTAAATTCCTAATTCAGGTGCAGACTTCATACAGCCTGGGCACATGCCCATGTCCTAAGGTCGTGTCTTCCACACGGTTGAGACACACGGCCGTGTCTTTGCCTGTGTGGTTACTACTGAGCATACTGACTTGCCAACCTAGCATGCAGAGGGACATACGGCCAAACCACACGCCCATGGGGCAGACCATGTGTCACACATGGCCTAGACACACGCCCGTGTGTCTACTCGTGTGGACAAGAACAAGGCTATTTGCCAAGCTATTTTTACCACCCCAACTCATACAAACATAAATCATATCAACCCATCAACTCATTCATGCATAATTAAACCAAGTAAATCAACCATGCAACTTTCACATTCATTAATAACTTCATCATTTCATAGATTAATAAGAAAGAGCCATCAACTATGGCCTTCTACAAAAGAATTCATCTTTGAATGAGCCAACACATTTGGCTAAAACAATATGACATTCAACTAAGTCTAGTCCCTATACATGCCATACTCAAAATGCTAAATCTATTTATACCAAGATGTGTGGATAGTGTGGGTGATCCTCCGACTATCTCTGAATCCCGAGCTGGCTCTTCGACACTATAAAACAAGGGAAAAGAAAAGGGAGTAAGCTTTAAGCTTAGTAAGTCTATATGTAAACAATAAGCATCATACCACATACTTATCAATCAAAAAAACATTACATACTATGTAAAAACAATTCATATCCTTATAATCATGCTTACACATTTCAAACCTTACCACATCCCAAACACATATCATAAACATTGCTCACATTTACTTGCACTTATACCCTGCACTTATCACCACCAAGCCACGTGTAATTTCACTTAGGCAAGTCTCTCGGTGAACACTTCGGAATATTGTTGGATACTTAGTGGTTTCACACACAGCCCACCATTTAATAATTAACAAGGTGGTATCGCACACAGCCCACCAATAATTACATGTTTACGGTGGTATCGCACACAGCCCACCAATAATTACATGTTTACGGTGGTATCGCACACAGCCCACCAATGATAATAAATACGATGGTATCGCACACAGCCCATCGTTAATAAATAACAAGGTGGTATCACACACAGCCCACCAACAATAATAATTACGATGGTATCGCACACAGCCCACCAATAATTACATGTTTACGAATATTTATCTGTACCCATATTCCTATCCTGAAGGTTCATCCAAGAATTTCCTCATTTTCTACCATTTTTAATAAATATCACCAATAACACAATGCATTAATAGGTAAAAACATACGTAATAAGGATGTATCGTTTATACATAAACTTATCTCGATACAAAATATGTCAATTTGCAATTTAGTCCATAACCTTGCATTTTCCCCGATCAAGGTTGATTCCACGTTCTTCTTGATCTATAATGACATATTTAACTTATTAGCTAATCACACTATTCAAATCACTCCAAAATTCCTATTTTGGAAAAATTACCATTTTGCCCCTAGTCTTTCACAAAATTACAATTTTACCCCTAGGCTCGTAAAATTAAATGTGTTCATATTTCACACACCCAAGCCTAGCCGATTCATATTCCCTCTTATAGCAACTCAAGATTTCAATTATTTCACACATTTATTATCTACTTTATAACCTTTACAAAAAGGCCCTTTTATAAGTTTTCATGCAAAATCCTTTCACAAAAGTTGTTTTTTAACCCACTAAGATTCATTTTCTTCCATAAAATTTCAGTAATCAACACAAATGTTCACATGGAAAATCCATAGACTCTCAACCATTTTGCAAAATATTCCGCTCATTAGCTAGATTAAGTTTTAGGGGTTCCAAAAACACAAAAATCATCAAAAATAACCATCATAATCACTTACTTGCAAGAGAATAACTTGGCTGAAAGTTTGAGCTTAAAAAAACCCTATTTCTTGCTGAAAATTTCAGTGGAGGATGAAGGAGAATGAAAAAAAAGATGATAGTTTTCTTTTTTTTCTCTTATTTTATTCATCAATCACCTAACACCACCAAACATTGACTAAATTAAGCCTCTTGTCCCTCCTATGGCCGACTATTGCCTTTAAAAATGCCTAATTGTATATTTAGAACCTCTAATTAAAATTCTATAGCTATTTGACACCTCTAGCTTGTAAAATGAAACTTTTGCACTTTTTGCGATTTAGTCCTTTTTCGCAATTAAGCATGCAATCATCAAAATTAATACACCAAAATTTTTATGCACTCATATAATCATGATATAACACATATAATAATATTAAAAATAATTTTTCTAGTCTCGGATTAGTGGTTCTGAAACCACTGTTCCGACTAGCCCCAAAATCGTGCTGTTACAAAAACAGTTGACCTGGAAAAAATAAAGTAAAACAGAATTAAAAATATGATTGAGTTGAGATTAAATAGATTGAAATCGTAATTGTGATAAGAAGTAGAATTGAGAAAAAGAGGTTTTCCAATTGAGGGATTCTAGCCTCCGGTTATCTCGATCCTCCTTTAGTTCAATCATAGGCTTTTAGGTGATCCTTCTCATGATCGAATAAGCTAGTTATAGTGGAAGAAGATGCCTACGACCACCAGCTTCGCTTAGGTTATAACCTTACGATCTAGAGGAACCTAACTCTAGCCAATCATCACTTTTGTGGGACTATCTTATAATAAATCATCGTTTCTCAATAGCGAATGCCACACCATTTCGTCTCTTGGGCTCGACCACCTCTAACGCAGTAAGTTAGCAAACCAACTGTGCAACCTTCCCAAAACATACAAAGTGACTGTCTTTGCAGAAGATGAAAAGATCAATTTTGGAAAGACATGGACAGAAGCTTTAGTTCTGTAATGCGGAGAAATGCTGAATACTCGTTGAGAAAAGCTAAGTGCGAGTTCTAAGCCTCATGAACTCTTTTGGAGGAGTCTTGATAACTTTTGGCTAGATGAGTTTAGTTACTCATGCTTTTTGGAAAAAAAAAACACAAGTTTTAATGAAATAGGATTTTATTGAAAAAGAAACAAAAAGGCTAAGAGCCTTAGGGGGAAGAAGTTTTTTAATGAAGTGATGAGTCAATATTCATGTCACTCCATCCCTTATTTATAGTACATGAAAAACCCTAGTTTGTTCCTATTTAAACTCTAGATGATAATGTTAGATATAATTTGAAATTAAATCTAAACAATATAATAATAATCCTAAAAATAGAATTCAAATTTAAACAAGGTTTTATGTTCATAAATCTCTTTTTTAAAATTTTGCCCCAAGTCTTCCACACTTTATATTTTCGGTACCACTTCTTCCTTATTTCGCGTGCTGGCCTGTTTTGTCTTGAAATTCACGCTTTTTACCCCCAAATTTCCTTTTGCCTTCAATTTAATCCCTATAATATAAAAAAACACAAGCAACCCAAATTAGTAGGATTGTACTCAAAATATATATGTAATTATATATATGTAACTTACACATAAAAGTGTGTCATTTTAGAGTATTATCAGCATATGAAATACAGAATTCGTTAAATCCATATCTAGAAACACAACAAAAAAAAAAAAAAAAGAAAGAAAACCAAGTAATAATTGGTCTTCGGCAGATTGCAGGACAAGGCATTGGCCCTACTCGATTTGGATCAACCCAAACGAAGTTTCATGCACATTTCTTTCAATCATGATCCTCCTAAAGCAGCTAGATAATGGACCCACTTGACCTTGCCATATCATTTTTCACTCTGCTTAAATTTGCTAAAACTAGTACTTGGCAATAGAGTGAGAAAAACAAACAAAATTCCGATGGATGTGTCCCTAAACCTTCCAACTCTTCCCAATTTGTTCTGCAATGAACCAGCAAGTGAGGTAGTCTCTTGGGAAGCTGATGAAGATGAATGTGAATTTACTTCTTCATCTTCGGATTTCTTCAATGATTATGACGTCGATTCGTTAACCAATATGTTTGATTCCGAGGTTGATCAAATGCTGGAATCTAACCTTCTTTCAAGATTTTATCATCTTCCTGATATTGTTCATGCTCGTCAAGAGGCAGTCCAATGGATTTTAAAGGTACAATACAACCACCAAAAGTTTTCTTGGTAAACTACTCTGTTTTTTGTATTCTTGTCGTAATGCAATTGTTTAAAACAATTTCAGGTGCATTCTTTCTACAGGCTTAGGTCTGAAACTGCTTATCTTTCTATAAACTACTTGGATCGTTTCCTATCGGCTCGAGCTTTGCCGGTATGCTGTTTTCTTCTTTTTGGGCTATTTAAGAAGAGTTTGAAGATTGTTTACATCTTTTTCTATGGTTGGTTTTTGATGTTCATGTATGTAGCAAGGGAAAGGGTGGCCTATGCAGCTTTTATCAGTATCATGCCTTTCACTAGCGGCAAAAATGGAGGAAACAACAGTTCCCATTCTCCTAGACTTGCAAATAATCAAACCCAGATTCTTGTTTAAGCCCAGAACAGTCGAAAGAATGGAGGTTTTAGTGATGAAGACCCTCAAATGGCGGTTGCGCACCATTACCCCTTTCGATTTCCTACATTATTTCATTTCATGTATCAATAATTCCCAACACAACAGCCTGTGTCACCTTTTCTCTTGTGCCACTAATCTCATTATTAATACATGTAAAGGTAAACTCCTTGCCAGGCAAAAAAACAGAAGTTGGAACTCTCTTCTATTTTTTCTTTCTCTGATCCTAGTTTGTGTTCATCATTTTAGCAGCAACTGATTCCTTGGATTACCCTCCATCAGCAATTGCTGCAGCAGTGACACTACGGCTGACTAATCACAGTGTTAACGACCAGGATTTGGCACAGTTGGGTTGCATGCATAATAGAATAAACAAGGTTTGCATCTACCTACACAATGCCTTGTTGAAAAACTGAATGGTATAAGTGGTTTTTGTTTACAACAAATGCAGGAGATAGTGAAGAAGATTTATGAGAACATTAAGGGAAGATCGTTTGGATTGGAGCCATTGATGATGTCACCAAGTCCCACCGGTGTGCTTGATGCTGCTATACATGGAACCTGCAAATTACTCAAGATTGGCAACAATAATATGAATTCAATTAATAAAGGATTTAATGTTTGATTTTATTGATAAAGGACTGAAACCCAAAAAAGAAAAGATTTGGTTTGTACTTGAAATGTAATTCTTTTTACAGATTGTCTCAATGATTTTTTTTTTATTTTTTATTTTTGGGTGTGTGGTTTGATTAGGGTGAGTTGTGTGGATTTTTTATTTAATCATTGGATTCTCATTTATCCATCATATCCTCTTTTATAATTTCATTGTCATCATCATCATAATCAAAACAATGCCAGGTTTATTTTAATCCAAATAATTTAATCTTTGAAACACGTCTTTCTTGAGAAACAAAAAAAAAAAAAGACAAATTTATTTCTTTAAAATATTTTATTTGTAAAATTAACTTAATTTATTTCAACGTATGATATTATTTACTAAATAATCTTTTATTGAATTTAATATCATGAATTACATCATTGACAAAAAAAAAAAAAAAAGATTTAAGTGTATCACTTCATTTGATAGACATTTTCGTTGTGGGTGTAAAATAATGGTAGGACTAATTATAAAATTTTTAAATCTAACAAATATAATTTTAAAAATTATTACTATATTTAAAAATTAAAAATTAAATGAATCAGACATGTAAGGGTAAACCCCAGTTGTAAGAAAAAGAAAAAAAAAACTCTTGTTTTGCAAAATTAGAATGTTTGATTTTTAGAGTGAAGTAAAAATTATAAGGGCAAAGAAAATTAGAATTTGTTAGAAAGAATTGACTCGGACTCAGTGGAAATATAAACATATTTTGCTCCACAGTTTTATAATCATGAAAAATTGAAACATCAAACTTAAATCTTACCAATTAATAGTCAAATTCTTCATACAGTCCCTGTACTATACCCACGGATTTAATCTATCTATCAAAAAAATTAAGTCGTTAGTTCCTTTTATTTATTTAAACAAAAAAAAATTATAATACATGTCTAATACAAAAAGTTAATGTACATATACCACGTAACCCATATTTAAAAAATAAACATTTAATGAATCTCATGTGATGGCATGATAATTAAGGGTGTTCATTACTCCAGACGTGGCCTAGATTTGAGTCGTGCTAATCGCATTTATTATTTGAGTTTTATTTTAGGGTAATCTACAAAAATAGTCACTTTTATTTGCCCCAGGTTACATTTTAGTCACTTACGTTTTAAATGTTACGTTTTAGTCACTTATGTTATTATTTTGTTACGAAGTGATCACTCTACCGTTAAGTTCCGTTATCTCTCTAATAGTAATCCTATGTGGCAGTCCAACTAGATTTTAGGTGCCAACTTGAATTTCTAAATGGGATGAAAACAAATTTTTAATTAAAAAATTTAATTAATTAAAATTTTTAAACCTAAACCTTAACTAAAAGAATTGTTCATCTCCTCTTTTTTTTTTCTTCTGTCTCTTCTTTTTCTCAATGGTTTTTTTTCTTTTCATTTGACTGGAAAAACTATTATTAAGATCAAAATAGTTGAAATCAAATTGATTGCTTCATAAAGATGGATTCAATGGAGGATTCAGTTATGTCTTCTTTGCATTCCTCTATCTCTTTTATTCAATACTAAGGATTTTTTATTATTTAATGAAAACCCTAAATTAAAATTCTTGATATTTTCTTCTACTTTTTGAAATTGTTAGTGCATCGGTAGACATCCCATAATTGAAATTGATTCAGCTGATGGACAAAGCATCATGAGGGTGTAAAAGGGGTTAGTTAATTTTCTAGATTGTGATTTTCTTTGTGAGCCCTAGCAAATTGTTTGTTATTTTCTCCTTGTTTGTTTACTGTTTTTGTTCTCCCTTTCCTATATAAATTTCAATTTTCAAAGTTTAGCAAGTTGTACAATAAGCTAAATAGAATACAAACTGTTGAGAGTTTTCTCCTTACTAGATCATGTGCAGTGTTTGCTTGTATCATAATATCATGGTAGAGGTGGCTTAGCGGCATTTAAATTATACTCCGTTGAAATTGGTGGAAAATATCAATGTACACCCTCTTATACTTGCTCATGTTTATACCAACTAACCATAGCTTAACTACATTCAGTGTGTCTTTGGTCTCAGGATATAACATTTGCTTCAGTTTTATTACTTTAACCTTCTGTCCTATTAGTTCAAATCAGGGGCCTGATGAAAATCTAAGATCGGTGACCGTGCAAATAGAGGTACAGGTCGATAGATATTAGTTGTTTGTATGCTCATGAGTTTACATAAGCATCTATGAATGAAAGTGTTTTCACTTTGTTGATTTTACAGATTATCCTTTCTTACTGCTGATTCTGTGATGAATTACCTTACAATTTTTTTTTTTTGCTGGTCTTGGGTAAGTTTTGGTTCAGAGCTAATTGGTTAGTAGCTTTTGTTTTCTTTAAATTATATTTCTATGTTATTAGTTTTATCTGCTTAGTACTTGGATTATCTTCTTTCATTCGACTTGAAGTTGGTGATATATGAAAATACCTGGGTTGCATGTTGTTTTGGTGTTTAACTTATCTTTTTCATTTATTTACCCGCATATTTTTGCTTAATTAGTTAAATTGCAGTCCGTGGCATTGATGGTCTTGTAACTGGAATCACTTTTTCTGTCGATTTTGTGAAGAAAAAGATCCTTCTAAAACCAAAAGACCGAAGTGCTCCTCATGTAAGATGTTTGCCTTTTGTTTGTCTCCTTTCCACTCACTCATCCATTGTTAACTATATTCAAGTTTTATTCTACTTCAGTGTTATGTGTTTTATATGTGCTAGTGCTGCTGGTTTTTGAATTGCCCCCCTTTTTCAAATTATTGAATGCAAATTATGATTTTTTTCAAATTTCCTAGGTCTCAGAGGGTGAATCGGAATAGCAAGGTGAATCATCTTCTGTAGCAAATTCACCTGGATCAACTGCTGCGAGACAACGTCAACAACAGGAAGCTAATTTATATCACTTCTGTATATGATCTTTTAGTTAACCCAACGAGAAATTAAAAGTAGCATACCTAGTGGAAGCTGTGGACATAATATTCCATTAGAAAACGGTTAGTGTATCTGTAACGGATAGATTCAATCAATGCATTGCCTGAAGAAAATGTAAATTACAAGGATGCAAGTGTATAACAACTTTTCTCTTTACTGCAAGAAAAAAAAATTACAGAAAGGTAGTTGTACATACAAGAACGACATATGACAATTTAGGAGCCGTACAATGAACAAATAGTTGTGTTCTGTGAGACAAATAGAAATAAAAGTTAAAGAATATGTTCCTTTTCTTTTCTCTTATTTATTGAAATTAAGCTAAGGAATCTGAATATTTTCTATTAAAATTTTGTGAAGTGACTGAGGCTTTGAGAAGAATGGGCAATGATCACTTCCTTTAATATATTAAAATAATATGATTCTATAAATGCACACAACATTTATACTCGAGTGTGGTATTAACATGTTAAAATGCAACGTAATATTCACCAATAAAACCAACACGAATCATCAGAAACTACGGTATCTTGAGTCTTGACATACATCATATTCGTAGCCTCTTGTGCAAAAAGTCTAATGATATAACTCCTTTCCTGTTACGTTATCCTTGGAACTCTATTATGGTAGTAACATATATATATATATATATATATATATGTAAATTGTTTACTTATCTCATGGATATGCAATCATTTCTCAAGTAATTGTTCAATAGTTTAACATTTCAAAAAAAAAAATTGTTTGCAAACACTAAATTAAGACAAAATGTATAACCTATCTATTGCTAACGTAATTAAACAACCTTTCCAAAAAGATATAATATTTGTCCACAAAATAGATTTCCCCAAACAAAATATATTCCTAACTGTGCGAAAAAATGAAATCCAATTCAGTTAAAGTAATTGATCCATCATTGGGTGTTTTTCAGATTGTGATAGCTGTGTTGGAGTGGAGTCATTGATTTGTTGAGTTGGCATCCATCTAACTATTGTTCGTTGACCAAGTGGATTATTCCTTTTGAAAGGTAATTTGGCCCTAAAATTTGCTGGAAGGTTTGAGCTTTGTTGGCTTAAGGGTGGTTGGCTTGATGTGTTATCCATTGAAGTGGCTTGGTTCAAAATTTGTAGGCTCAATGATTGGTTTGCCATTTGGTTTCCCCCAACAATACATTTGCAATACCTTGTATTATGGCCTGGTTTGCCACATTTGGTGCAGTTAGCTTGCTGTCCTGTCTTGTTTAATTTTGGTCTACTTTTTCTTGGCTCATCAACTTCATTCATCCTTGTTTGTTTGGGTCTTCCTGGGGGCCTTCTAATCATAGGAGGAAGAATGGGTTCCATGTCCCTCATATGTTCCCATTGCATAAGACCTATACGTAAAAATTTAAAGATGTCAAACATATTTTACAAATAAGTAATATTTCATAAAGGTTTAGGGTTTTAGGGCTATTACCTTTTACAAGGTTAATCAAGTGGCTGTAAATATTCAACTAGGTAGTGACAGTATAAATATATATTGACATAAGTTTCAAGGCTCACAGCCAATAGTTGCATGCAAGAAATAGCATGCTTACATGGGATTCCTGACAAGTCTTATTTTCTGCATGAACAAGAGGAGTTAAGGAGGTCAACCACATGCTTGTTGCCTAATCCACAATCTACCTCATACTTCTCGTTTCCAGCATATACTGGCCATACACTACAAACAAAGTAACATTTTAAAGTTAAAATTTTTGCATCCAAGTAACAGAATTCAAGTTAAGTAAAAAAGAGTTAGCAAAACTTACTTATTGGATTGACTAATAATTTCAGACAACTTCTTCTGTATCCTTGGACATAAAGGTCCATGGTACTTCTCAGCAGCCTCCCTCATGGAAACCAACCTAGTCATGACTTTTCTTCTAATTATTTCCAACATCGTTAAGATTGGTTTATCTCTAGCTTCTAAAATGATCTACAAGGAGAGAAAGTCCTCAAATAACTCCACCAACAATTATACAACATGAAGTGATAAATAGTTAGATTAAAAAACTAATTTTAACCTTGTTGAAACATTCACTATTGTTGTTCAGTAGCGATCAGATTTGCATTTGGTTGAGAAGTGGGCTCTTGACCAAGCAACCAAGCCTCAGCCGATTCTGATAGTGACCTCATTTTAGACATTGCTTCTTCAAATTGTCTTGGAAAAGTTGCTTTATCAGCTTTCCAGTAAATGAGATGCATAGCTTGGCCTCTAAATCCTTCCATGTTTTTGAAATTATTGTAAAGATGTCTGGCACAGTTTCTTTCTTCAACATTAGGGAACAACACAAAAATCGTTTCTATTAGACCCTACAAAACAATTAAAACAACATGATAAGCAATCGTATTTATATAAACAATTTAGCGTATAATATGACTTTATAGTACCTTTTGTTTGTCAGACATGAAGCATATATTATAGGAGTTGTCAATCTCCAAATCCCTCTGTAATAGTTCAAGGAACCAAAACATGAATGTTTGTTTTCACTCTTAACTACGGCAAAGGCCACTGGATATATACAATCATTGGCATCAACCCCAACAGCAGCAAGCAAATGTCCACCATAATATCCCTTCAGCCAACACCCATCTAACCTTATAATTCTCCTACAACCAGTTAACCAACCTGATTTGCATGCTTCAAGACATATATAAAGCCTCTGAATTTGGCCTACAGTTTAATTTACATGTGGTTGTTGTACCAGGGTTGTTTCTCTTTAACTCAAGTAAATAATCGTATATATTGGCATATTGGGCTTTGTGATTCCCTTGAACTAGTTCCAGAGCCCTAATCTTAGCCCTCATACATCTAGTCCGAGACACAATTGTTCCAAAATCCACCCTAATATCATTTTGTAAATATGTTAATGAATAATTGGAATCAACTTGAAATTTGTGTAAATAATGCCTAGCCATCCACTTTGAAGTAATATTCTTATTATTCATTACCTTGCAACACTTATGGTGGTTGATTAAGGTCTTAATCTACCAACTCCCATCCATTGGATCCTTGGGATTTAATTTGGATGCCCACAATGTCCATGGACAACTAGGTACACAGACTGTTTTCACCCTACGCTTATCATTCCTAGTTAGTTTGGTTACTACCCTATTTATCCTCCCATATTGTTTAACTACATCTTTTAAAATATCTCTACTAGGGAAAACTAAACCCTTTATCAATATAGGGTTCCTTATATCAGTTTGAGGATTGAATAGAGGGTACTTTTTATTCCCATCTTCATCATAACCCACGTTATTATTCAAATTCTCATTACTGTTACTATCAAAATCATCTCTTAAACCCCAAAAATCTATGCCCGATAAGTGGTCTAACTCCTTCTGTATCATTTCACCTATCAGTTCAACATTTGGTTCATCTATCCTATCACCATCAGACTCAAAAGAATCATAATAAGAATTATCTAACTCATAAGCTTTATATGAACTATCATCTAAGTCAGACATTTCTCCTCTAAAATCTCCCCCTAGAGTATTTTGTTCAACATCAAACCCTAAACCAAAAAAGGAAAATAAAACAATATATTAGTACCAACAAATTGCACAAAACTTCAAACCTAAAAACAAGATTATATAAACTCCAGTTTAATTTCAAACAACATAACTAATGAATTCATAGACATTTTAGAACATTCGGACAGCAGTCGATATTCATATTTGGACAGCATTAAAATACATAATCTAGAACATAAAAATAATAGCCATTATTCAAATTTTGACAACATAAATATGTGCATTAAGAGACATTATGACAGTAGCTGTAAATTGCATTTGGACAGCATAAAAATACACATTAAAAGATATTTTGGCAGCAGCTGTAAATTGCATTTGAAAAGCATAAATATACACATTAAAAGATATTTTAGCAACAGCTGTAAATTGCATTTGGACATATAAATATACACATTAAAAGATATTTTGGCAGCAGTTGTAAATTACAAGTGCAAATTGTTAACACATTGTGGCAAAATTGGGGAACTTCAATCCTTACTTAGACAATTAGAGTGAAGTTAACATTATATACATCTTTAAATCAGTTATTTGTTATACATTTGCATCAAAATACACCCAAGTTAAAATGAAAAGCTGAACATAGACATAAGCATAAAGGATTGACAAAGAATAATGTTTGTTTTGCTTGGACAATTCCAATCGCAAGGGTCTAAGGTTTCTTAGTACATGCATATTAGGATGGGGAATCTTTTTTTCTTTTTGGTCAGTCGAGTTTTGATTTGATTTTATAGGACTTTTTAAAAAAATGAGTTTAAGTGAGGAATGCAGGTTTCTATTGAAAATTTTGAGGCAGAGTTGGGGTGGTTTTAGATCCCAAGCCATTGCATCCCTATGATATTTGAACTAATAGGCCAGAAAGTTAAAGTAATAAAACTGAAGCAAATGTTATATCGTGAGACCAAAGACATAGTGAATGTAGTTAAGCTATGGTTAGTTGGTATAAACATGAGCAAGTATAAGAGGGTGTAAATTGATATTTTCCATCAATTTCAACGGAGTATAATTCAAATGCCGCTAAGCCACCTCTACCATGATACTATGATACAAACAAACACTGCACATGATCCAGTAAGGAGAAAGCTCTCAACAGTTTGTATTCTACTTAGCTTATTGTACAACTTGCTAAACTTTGAAAATTGAAATTTATGTAGGAAAGGGAGAACAAAAACAGTAAACAAACAGGGAGAAAATAACAAACAATTTGTCAGGGCTCACAAAGAAAATCACAATATTCAATCTAGAAAATTAATTAACCCCTTTTACACCCTCATGATGCTTTGTCCATCAGCTGAATCAATTTCAATTATGGGATGTCTACTGACGTACAAACAATTTCAAAAAGTAGAAGAAAACATCAAGAATTTTAATTTAGGGTTTTCATTAAACAATAAAAAAATCCAATCTTTTGTTTTTCAGTATGGAATAAAAGAGATAGAGGAATGCAAAGAAGACATACCTGAACCCTCCATTGAATCAATCTTTATGAAGCAGTCAATTTGATTTCAACTATTTTGGCCTTAATAATAGTTTTTCCAGTCAAATGAAAAAAAAAACCTTTGAAAAAAAGAAGGGACGGAAGAAAATTTAAAAAAAAAAGAGATGAACATTTTTTTTAGTTAAGGTTTAGGTTTAAAAATTTAAATTAATTAAAAATCTATTTTCATCCCATTTAGAAATTCAAGTTGGCACCTAAAATCTAGTTGGACTGCCACGTAGGATTACCATTAGAGAAATAACAGAACTTAACGGTAAAGTGATCACTTCGTAACAAAATAATAACATAAGTGACTAAAACGTAACATTTCAAACATAAGTGACGAAAATATAACCTAGAATAAATAAAAGTGACTATTTTTATAGATTACCCTTTATTTTATTATAACAAATAATTAAGTAAAGAAAAGGCTCAATTTTCATGGCTTTATTATTCTTCACGGGCCAAGGTTGATAGACAGCTCATGTTACAAAGGAAGCTTCTCTTCTTATTCACGCATAAGGCCATAATCATCTCAAAATATCTATTCCTGTTTAGTGTACGGAATGAGATCTTAGTTTAATGATACGCATGAATCTTTTTTATATTTATTTTAATTATATGGGATGTACTGCATTCTAATATTTTATTTTATTTGCAGTTATTTGTAATTATAATTTCTTTTATACGTATGCATCGTAAGTTTAATATAAAACTTAATTTTATTTTAATGATTTTTTAGAGTTTACAAATATAAATATAATTAATTATAACAATAAAATAGATTTAAACTAATATAAAAATAAAACTGAATAAATTCACACGTAACAACTATACATGATGAAATTGGAAATGCATGTATAATAATTACATATTGTAAAACTCAAACCTAACATCTAAGGAGAATCTTAAAATTTCATTGGCTGATGGCTAGTTCAATTGATTTCGTATAAATATTGTTATAAGAAAAATATGCATGAATCTTTATAAATCTCTCTCTTTATATTTTGATCTCAACCTTTAATACCATTAAAGAGGCGTTCGGTTCGTTAAATTTTAAATTATGTTTGGTTCATTTAGTTGGAATCTAATATTAAGGTGGAAAGTAAAGATAAATATCTTTACAAATAATAATAATAAAACATAATTCTAAAATCTAAAAAGTCTTGTACGTCAAATTATTACTTTCATGCCCAAATTTTCCATGTGACTCTATATTTTTCACTTGTTCTCCACACTTTGGATTCGCATTGCACCTATATAGAAATTAGGCAATAAACACCAAAATTAGTAGCATCGTGCCTAAAAGTATGTCAAAATAAAGCACATAAATATGTTAATTTGACACAATATCACTCTCCTTAATTAATTAAATAATGATTCATAACACTCAATAGAACCTTTCAAAAAAAATGAAAGAACTCATAACAATCAACAACACAAACTTAACAAACATGAAGCCTACAACATAAATTGAAAAAAAAAATCTACAACAATCAACAAACACAAAACTTACAACATATATTGAAGAAAAATAAAAAAAAAAAATCTCCCAATGCAATAAACCATAAAACAATATGAAGACATAACAAGAAATTGAAAATATTAAACTTATCTAACTGGAGACGAGGATGAATGTTGTTGAACTAGCTTTATTTGACAAATTATTTTGATGTAACAAACAAAAACATCTTTAAATAAATAATTATTTTTGAACAAAGAATTCAAAGCATAAATAATATTTCAAAACCTCAAAACATCTTAGAAAATGCTTTAAACACTTAGAATGTTTTTGACAAAGTTCTGAAAATGAATTTAACCTCTTCGACTTAATTAAAACGATTTCAAATTAGTTGTAAAACTGCTCCCTATAAGAAGTATTGATTTTTTACAAAATGTATCGATATTTGTACAATTTTATCGATACCTTAATTTTTTATTGATACCAAATCTGTTACACCCCTATCCCGTGTCCGTCGTCGGATTAGGGTTAGGAGCGTTGCCGGACAGATCGGAAAACATTCATACATTTCATTCATCAATCATACACACAATGTCTCTTAAACAAGTCAACGAGACCTTAAACATGCTTATAACCCGGGTCGAGACTAAAACAAAACATATACAGAAGATCTTAGAAAATTAAAAACTTTTCTAAAATACAGGGATTACACGCCCGTGGGAGGAAACCATGTGCCCTCCACGGCTGCTGGACACCCCCGTGTGTCCTCTCCGTGGTCGAAACTGACTTACCTTCCACGGCTACTAAACACGCCCGTGTACCTAGACCGTGGTCGATCCTGTCAAAAATCACACAGCTACTAGGCAGTAGGCACGCCCGTATGCCAAGGTCGTATACTCTTGTGCTAGCTATTACCTAGCCCACGGTCACTAGGCACGCCCCTGTGCCATGGCCGTGTGACATTATAGGCCATTTTCAAGGCCAAAATGCCAACCATTTGGGGTCTCACCTACAAGCAACATATACCATCCCATTTTATGCACATATAACCAACAAAACATACCAATTAACCATTCAAACCAAGCATATTTGATAACTAAAATAACCATACAAACAATTCATCCAAAATCCATTTCAACCATGCTATCTTCCAAAACCAAAACATATAACAAAAACATAGTACATTCATTTACTTAACTCAAAAGCATGATCATTTTCATGAATCAACTAATCACACCAAAACATGCTTCACATATCACGATCATAATGTATAATCTCAACTCGTAATTAGCCAAATCACATAGCTAAGTTCATATATCAACTTATACCAAAAATACTAGCCTATGCATGCCATATCTAACTTTATACATTTCCAAAGTGTACCAAAATGATTTTAGTAGTGTGATGACGATCCTTGAGGGTCCCGAGCCTTTAGTAGCTTTGATGACCTATAAAACAGAGAAAACACACACAGAGAGTAAGCTTTCCAAAAGCTTAGTAAGTCAATAAACAAACAAACTTGGCTTGAATTGCACATAATCAAATCAATAAAAGGACCAATTTGGTTCTCATGATACAAATCATCTCATTCTTTCTTAAGCTTGTTTGCTTAACCATCACTTACCATATTTCAATTCACATACCATATATGTACATAGTTCATCTAGTCAAACTTTACATATTGTATCATCAATTCCATATACATAACATTCTAGTAAGATCACATAGATACTTACCTTGTATACACAATTAGTGTATAATCAACGTACCTGAATCGGACATTCATTTACTTAATCTATCAAAGCTCGGATTTGCCATTCGAATCTCAGACTTGTCCGTTGAACCGTAAGGAATCTAATAGGACACTCAGAAGTTCAGAATAATCATACAATGCCAATGTCCCAGACGAAGTCTTACATGCATTCAGATATCGATGCCACTGTCCCAGACAGGGTCTTACATGTATCAATACGATGCCGATGTCCCTGACATGGTCTTACACGTAAGGATCATAACAATGCCAACGTCCCAGACATGGTCTTACTTGTAAAGCTCATATCGATGCCAACGTCCCAGACGTGGTCTTACATGTAAAGCTCATATCGATGCCAACGTCCCAGACGTAGTCTTACACGAGTCTCAAATCAACGCCAACGTCCCAGACGTGGTCTTACATGATAAAAACAGTACAGATATATATGTCGTGACTTAGCCAATCCTATCTATTCCTAGGTTCGTACGAGGCTTCTCGGACTTAGTCACTATATCGAACTTATCTCGAAATTCATATGCATAACCACTCATAAGCATTCATTATCATCATTAGTCATATGAACAATTACAATTGCATACATATACATTTATTTGCATAGTGACTTACGTCGGATTCGATATATCGGAAATGAAAACGGCTACTCATTTACTTTCGCTTTCCCGCGATCTAAGTCCATTTTCCTCGGTTCTTGATCTAAACATATTCAGAATTAACCCTTTTATTCATTAATTCATTCAATTCAATCCATACACATATATTTAGGGCTATTTACAAATTAACCCTCACATTTGCACAGTTTATCAATTTAATCCATTTTTCTCAAAACATCAAATTCACAAAATCTACCCATGCTCATGCTTAGCCGAATGCATATACATATCATACAAGCCCATATTTTCCATCAAATAGCAATTTAGTCCCTCAATTTGCTATTTTCACAATTTAGCCCTATTTAGCTAAATTCATCAAAACTTCAAGAACAAAACATGTTCATCTAGCTCAAATCTTTCATTTAACAACTAAACTCATCTCAAAACTCAACATATCATCAATGGCATTTTTCACAAACATTATCAATACACAAAATTAAGACATGGGTTTTGTAGCTCTCAAAGCAACGATTGCAAAAACGTAAAAGTTATCGAAAACCAACTCAAAACATACCTTGATTTAAGCTTACAAGTGTCGAATATACAATGCTTCAAACTTTCTTTTTCTTTCTTTGATTTTCGGCAAGAAAGTGATGAAATAAGGCCACTTACTCATGTTTCTTTTATTATATTATAAATATAACTTATAAAATAAAAATAATATAACTTTTAACTTATAAAATAACATATAAAAACATGTTATAAAACCATGTTGTCGTCCCCTATAAATAAATAAGGGCTATTTGCCCTTTACGGACTTCACTATAATAAAGTCATCTCAATTTGATCATTAATCAAATGAAAAGTCACTTTTAAACTTTATGCAATTTTGTCCTTTTACCAAATTAAACACACAGACAGACGAATTAGCTTACGAAAATTTAGCACATGCTACTTCACATATCAACGGCATAGAAAAATAATATTAAAATATTATTCGGACTCGGATTCGTGGTCCTGAAACCACTGTTCTGACTAGGGTATAAACCGGACTGTTACAAAATCTACTCTCTGTTTTGAATAAAAAAATTGAACACAAACAACAGGTATCGATACCTTTAAAATCATATCGATACCTATTGATTTTTATCGATACCAATTTTGCATTCTGTTTTTCATTATCTATTCAAAAACGTCAAAAAGTATCATACCCATAAAATTATATCGATACCTTTTGCCAAGTATCGATAAATCATTGTTTGGTATCGTTAAAAACTAATTTTAACGGTCATTGAATCAGACATTAAATGCTTATAGTATCAATACTCGTTCAAAAAGTATCGATACTTTTTGTTGCAGGTGAATTTAATGGTATGATATTTCCATCCCAACGGCTTTATTTATTCTCCCAACAACCACAACGGTTGGAAATGAATTAGTAGGTATAAATACTAGCTTTTGATGGTCCTACAACAACAAGAGATATAATCAAGCCTAAAAATCAATCAATTCAACCTTAGTGCTTAGTTCTTTTATACTTTTCTTGTACACACTTGTGAGCTTTTATTGTTATTTTTTAGCTCAAGTGTATTCTTGTTTGTTTGTGTTTTATTGCCAAACATTTTGATCTTGTGAGTATTATTTCTTAGTTTGCTTCTTTGTTTTTCTTTGAGAGGGTTTCTCTTAAGATTTAGGTAGAAATCTTAAGAGAGTTGTAAGGTTAAACCTTGTCTTCAAAAGTTGAACAAATTAGTGAATTCAGGAAAACCCTTAGTTGTGGAAAGCTAAGGTATTAGAGTAGGCAATTCGGGTCGAACCTGTAACACCCCTAACTCATATCCATCGTCAGAACAGGGTTACGGAGCATTACCAAAATATACAAAGTAAATACAGGCAATCCATATCACTTAACATTCAAATCAGGAATTATTCATAAAGTCCCTTATATGAACCGTCAAGGTCCAAAATACACATTAGAAACAAGTCGGGACTAAATTGGGTACTCAGAAAACTTTTCGTAAAATTTCAAAATTTTTCCAATGTGCAGGGGACACACGCCCGTGTGGTCAGGCCGTGTGGCTCACATGGCCAAGTGACACGCACGTGTCTCAAGTCGTGTGAAAAATCAAAATAGAGCACACGGTCGTGTCCCAGCTCGTGTTCGTACCCGTGTAACTCTTTGACTTGGGTCACACGGCTAAGTTACAAGCCCGTGTGCTAGGCTGTGTATAGGTGCAGGGGTTACACGGCCAAGCCAATATAAAACATTCAAATCAAGCCAAAACTAAGTCTAATACATGACATATCAACTCATATGTTCAATTATCCAAACTTACCAAAACAACAATACAAACATATGGGCATATTTTACCAGATTTATACTTTCACAAACCAATCATCAACATGCCTATACAATTTCCATCATTTATCCATTTCAAACACACATCAACATATTAATGCTAATTTTTACATATCAAAACATACCAATTACAAGCCATACCAAATGACTAATTTCAACCAAACACATACATACCATCCATGACCACTTTTAGCCTATACATGCCATTATAACCAAAATGTAATTACTATATATACCAAAATAAGCTGATGGATAGTGTGATGATATCTCTGCCAAGCCTCCAACCCAGCGAGCTTCCGAATTACTATAAAATAGAGGAAATAAAACAGAGTAAGCATTTAATACTTAGTAAGTTCATATAACATGAAATTTAACTTACCATTATTTCACACATAAGGTAAGCATACAAATATTTATCCAAAGAAATTTGGCAATTTTCCTAAACACATATAATTTCAAGAAACATGTTAGTTATGTATTTCATGTGAATATCAAGAAACAAGGATGAGCTCATCATGTAATAGTTTACATATATATATATATATATATATATATATATATATGCTTTCCACATCAAATATTCATATAAACATCTACATTTCCATAATAATTCATCTCAAGTTCAGATTATCCCATGTCGAAACTTTGCCCATTGAATTTACTTGAAATATCGATGGATACACAGGTAGTACACTCGAAGTGTACAAAACTATAATCTGTCAATTCATATTCAGGAATGCTCATACGAGTACATAAACGGGAAGCCCTCTCTCGAGCCATATAACAGGATGCTCATGTGAGCCATGTAACGAGAAGCTTATCCGGGCTGTATAACGGGAAGCTCATAAGAGCCATATTCAGAAAACTCATATGAACCAATAACGGGTAGCTCTGAAGAGCCATTAATCAGGAAGCTTCGGATAGCCATATATCGGGAAGTTCAAACGAGCCATATCGAGAAGCTCTGGAGAGCCATTAATTAGAAAGCCCACAAAGAGCCTTTAATCGGGAAACTCATGAATAGCCATAAAACGGGACGCTCATAAGAGCTGCGATGTGTCCACAACACATGTAGGATCACAACCAAATGGGGATACTCTAAAGAGCTATTAACGGGAAGCTCGCAAAAACCATATAACGGGAAGCTCGAAAGGATCATATATCGGGATGCTCATGAGAGCTAATAACAGGACGCTCTTTCGAGCTGTGGTGTGTCCGCAACATATGCAGGACCATAACCAATACTGGAACCCTGTATCCATCGAAATTTCATCTATTCAAACAGAACTTAACATTTATCGGGCTTTATCGGATATGTAATCAATTTCATATAAATATCAATTTCACAATTCACATATACAAGATTCAATTAAAACATATAGATATACACAATTTAGTTACACGAACTTACCTCAACAAGTGTTCGTGTATTTGAAGTCTACTAATCCGATACCTTCTCTTTTCCTCGTTCTAACTCCGTATTTGGTCTATCGGATCTAATTAAGCCAAAATAGTTTGCTTGAGTTCAACACTCATTACTAGGGTTTCCATGTCTTTAATTGGGAAAGATGATATAAAATGATGATATTTATTATTTAATTAAAATATCATCTTTTATTATTTCATCTTTCCAATTTAGTCCTTTCCTTTATTTAATTTTCCATGGATGAATCATCATACTTATCTACTAACTCTTCTTAATGGTCTATTTGCCATATAAGGACCTCAAATTTTGAATTCCATAGCTAATTGATACTTATAGCTACTAGAACTCAACTTTTGCATTTCATGCAATTTAGTCCTTTATCAATTAAACATGTAATCGATAAAAAAATTTTAACAAAATTTTTATACGATATTCCTATCGTAATTCAGACCATAAAATAATATTAAAAAAATTCTTACGGACTCGGATTTGTGGTCCCAAAACCACTGTTCTAATTTCATTGAAAATGGGTTGTTACAGAACCACTCTAAATCTTTGCATTTATTGTTTCATAGTCTTTCTTTGCTTCAACCAAATTTTTTACAGGCCAATTCACTCTCCCTTTTGGCAATTTTGGTTTGATCGATTGAGCTAATAAATGTCGAGGAGAGTGTGGAGTTAAAATTGGGAGGAAAAGATTAGGGATTTTGATTTTCAAATTTACGAGAGAAAAAGATAAGAAAAAAAATATTTTAGTTTTATCTTAAAAAGCAATAAAAAGGATTATATTGATAGATATAATAAAAATAGAGGGTAATTTTTTCTTGGAATTTAGATTCCGCTTGTATTCTTAGATTACCTAAAAAATATGCCATAATGAGATTTCACCTTTTATTACAGGATACCATAATGTGAGATTACAGGATTATCTGAATATTGAAATCTAAACACCGTAATCTCATTCTGAAAAGTAATATTACAGGTCATAATGTTATATTCAGTGAACCAAACACCCAATAACATTATCCTTACACAAAATCTATAATATTTCGAACTACCCTATTAGAATAGTTACTCAACATGTCAAACGCTGAAAGTCAAATCTGAATTGATTTATTTTAGATTAAAATTTTATTGAGTTCAAGTTTAAAATTTTAAATCAATTTTAAATCATTTATTTGAATTATTTTGTTTTTATTATTTCAAATAATAATTATTAAATTTTAAATTTAAATAAATTAAAATATTTTTTTAATATTATTTCAATGAAATCATTTTAAAATCAAATTTATTTAAAATTTGCGTATCAATTAGATTAGTAACCTAATTTGGTGAGCTTTGGTTTCCCGATCAATTTTGCTCTCTCTCGCACTTATATGATCCATATTATGTCATAAATATATCTAATGAAAAGAAAAAAAAAGGTAAAAAGTCTAAAATTGTTTTGAGTATTGAAGGCCTAATAAAGAATATTCATTCTTTTGAATTATAATTAATAAGATTATGATGACACTTTAATCTTTTCATACATTTATAACATCTATAAATTGATTTGATCATGGGTTGAGCCATCTGGCTCGGCCCGAAGGCCTGCTCAAAAAGTGGGAAAGTTTAGACAAAAAAATCAGGCTTGTTTAGAAAATAGGTCGGGTCTTGGGTAAGCTTTTCTTTTGCTTGGGCTTGACCCGATTTTGCAAAAAAAAAGCTGTTGTTGTTTTTCACTGTTTTGCTACCATTTCAATATTATATTGCTACTATTTTGTTGTTATTGTTTGGATATTGTAAAACTCTTGTTTTATTGTTAATTTTACTACTTTAGAGGTATTTACTTGTTAAGTTGCACCTGTCTTGGTGTTATTTAAGTATAAAGACTTTTTTTAATATATTTTCAATTTGTTGGAAAATATTTATTTTAATTTTTTTTGTGTATTTGATATATTATATTTTTTAAATTTATTTTTATGTAAAAATAATATAATTTTTTTAATATGGACGGGTCGGGCTTAGGTTTTAGCTTTTTGATTTAGCCGAGCTTAAGCAAAATTTTAAGCCCATTTTTCAAGTCGAGCTCGAACCTATAAAACAAGCTTGAAATTTTATTACAACTCGACCCTACCCATAATCACCTCTATCTATAAATAAAGAAATTATAAATTATAAATCTACAGATGGAATTACAAATTTATTACCAGTTCACTTATATTTATTATTAACTATTTTTTTAAAATATATATTTTTAACTTATAATATATATTTTACTCATTCATCCATAAGATTAACATTTAAGTAAAAGACAGTATTGCAGGTTGGTGAAAATAACATGATTAAAAAAAATTTTGGTGAAATGAAAATTAAGACACATCAATTACATAAAGCAACCATTCATTTTATCAGCTTGAAGTAAATCTAAAATATCCTTAGGAGCCTCCTAAATAACTTGTAAGCTTGATTTCCAGCTCAAACTGAGTTTAGCAAGATGATCCGCTACCAAGTTCTGATTCTTGAGATATGCTTAATCCTCCACTCCCCTTCTGACTGCAAGATGCGTTTGGTTCTGCGAAGCACAGAAATCCCTGAGTCTTCCAAATCCATATCAGTCACAATCTGAGCGACTTCAAGATTATTTGTCATGATAATGATCTGTCTATACCCCTTACTAAGAAGAATAAGGATCCCATCTAGAATGCCCCAAACTTCAGCTTCAAAAGGAGAGCACACTCCTAAAAATCGATTGAATCCCACAATCCAGTTGCCATCTCGATCACAAGCCAGAATCTTTGGCCACAGCCCCATCAGTGGATAAATGCACCCAAGTGTCTTACGAGTTGGTCGTAGAATTAGATCTCTGATTATTATTGTGTTTTCCAATACGAGCGTCATAGTGACGGGCCCAACAACTACAGACTTTCACCACTTCAGAAGCCATCCAAAAAATATGTTGGAAAATAAATAAGTTTCTATTCTTCCATATACGCCAAGCGATTAACTCAAACAAACAAGACCAAATAAGACCGTTATCCTGCAATCTTTCATGAAAATAAAGGTTAAGAGTAAGCCAATCCTGAAAGGGAACAGAGAAAAACCTTTGTTTTAGCTGATCAGGAACCACAAGCCTCTACACGTCTTCCGCAGAAGGACAGTCCCGAAGAACGTGCGCCAAGTCCTCAAAGTCATGCCCATATAGAGTATAGGAGTTGCTGTGACTAATTCCCCGTCTAACTCGTTCCGAATTAGTAAGAAGTCTTTGCTTGAAAGCTAGCCAAAGAAAGACTTTTACTCTCTGAAGACCCAGATATTTCTAAATGATCTTCCAATATTTCTCTTGAGAGTTCCAAGAATCCTCTTTCAAAGACCAATAGGCACTACGAGCCGAGAAGACTCCTGACGTTGACCGGGTTCATATCACTTTATCTGAGCCCGAATCTGGATGAGAAGGAGGAATACTAATATTTCTATTGATTGCATCTTTAGTCACCCAGACACGGAACAACTCCAAGTTCTAGCTACCATCAATATTAACCATCTCCCTAACACAACAATCCAAAATAAAGTTAGCATAAGAAGGAATTTTTGAAATTAAAGGCCCCATACTTGGAATCCAAGGATCTTTCCATCATCGAGATCTAGCACCATCTCCAATAGACCAAGCTAGATTGTCTCGAAGAATTGGCCAAACCTTGGAAAGTGTCCTCCATAAATGAGAACACTAATTCCTACTAATAGAGTCTGAAAAATGATCTTTCCAACCATATTTGGCACGTAGAATGCGAACCCAAAGAGTATTGTTTCTAGACACAAGACTAAATCCAATCTTCATAAGGAAAAATGAATTTTGGTCTTCCAAATATCTGAAACCAAGACCTCCCCGAGCCCTCGGTTGACAAATATCATTCCAACCTACTAGAGACATTCGAGAGTGACCATCAGTACAACCTCAAATAAGTTGTCTAACCAATCTCTCGATATCAGCACTAACACCTTTAGAAATCATCAAGGACTGCATGAAGTAATTAGGTATGAAAAGGAGTACTGATTGCGCCAAAGTTATTCTTCCTGCAATAGATAGTTTCTTGGCATCCCAACTCTGCAATTTCTTTCTCACCTTATCCATAATAAAGCTCAAAGTATTCTTAGTAACCCTATCATGCAAAAGAAGAACACCTAAGTAAGTGCCAAGATTTCGGACTTCCTGAAATCTAAAAAGCTGACTGATTTGATTACGGACATCAGTTTCAGTATTCCAAAAGAATATATTGCTTTTCCTAACACTTATTCTGTGGCCTGAAACCTCACAAAACTGAGTTAAAATGATGTCCAATAAACGAGCTTGATCTAGCTGAGCTTTGTAGAAGATCACCAAATCATCAGCAAAGAACAAATGAGAAACTGGAGGATCGGTGCGAGAAAGACAAATTGGAACCCAATTTCCAGTTTCTATTTTTGTCCGAATAAAATGACCCAACCATTCCATGCAAAGCACAAATAAGTAAGGCGATAAAGGACATCCCTGACGAATTCTTCTATTAGGTATGAACTTCTGAGTAGGCACTCCATTCCAGAGAATTTGCATAGAAGAGGAAGAAATAGCTGACATAATCGCATTTCGTAAGAAGACAGGGGTCTTAGCCGCAACCAGAGAAGCACTTATAAACTCCCAACTAACTTTGCCATAGGCTTTCTCCAAGTCTAGCTTAATAGCCATCCATTTCCTCCCTTTCTGATTGCATCTCATAGAATGGATAACTTCTTGAGCTAGAATAATGTTATTAGAAATGTTTCGCCCAGCTATGAATCCAGCTTGTTCTTGGGAGATCAACTTAGGAAAAATTACCTTAAACCGATTTGCAATCACTTTCATCACCAACTTGTAAAGAACAGAGCATAAGCTGATGGGTCTAAAATGACTAGTCCTCAGGATTCTCTTTTTTGGGAATAAGCACAATCAACGTGTTATTCAAATTCGGCTCAATCTGTCTACCAGCAAAGACATCTTTAACCCACTGACACACATTATTCCCAAGAATATCCCACTGACTTTGAAAGAAGTGAGCATGGAAACCATCACTTCCAAGAACTCTTTTAATCTCCTCATTAGTAATAGCAGCCTCCAAAAAAGTAATATTAGAATAATTAAAGCTAGGAAAACCAACATTTGGTATATCCCTTAAGGCAGAGTGAGCCTCTCCATAAAGTCTTTCAAAAAATTCCACCGCATTAGATTGCAAGATGTCATGATCTGAACACCACTCCCCATTCTCAATTCATAAGGTAGTGATACGGTTGAATTTCCTTCTCCTCAACGTACGACTATGAAAAAATTTTGTATTTCGGTCCCCCAATTGAAGCCAATCACACCAAGCCTTTTGTCTCCAAAGTAAATCTTCGTGATCAAGAACATTTTCCAACTCATCCCGAATATCCAATTCTTTTTTAGCTAGATGAGTAGAGTAGGAGTGATCTAAGGCTCTTTGAATATTGTTGAGCGATCTCATTAGACTTCTCTTACGAGTACCCAAAAAGCCATAAATATTCTTGTTCCAATCTTTAGCAAAAAAAGTAAAATTATTTAAAGTATCAACCATGTTACCTGCATGATTCCACCTTTCTCTGACAAAGAAGGAGAAATCATTATGCTTCGTCCATCCTGCTAAAAATCTAAATAGTCTGTCTTGTGGTATGCTAAGGTCTGGCCTAATAGATAGCAAGAGGGGCCTATGATCAGACTTAATACAAGTGAAATGACGGACTAAGTATTGCGGAAAAGCAGAGACCCAAGCATCATTAGCTAAAGCCCGATCAAGTCTGACAAAAATACCACCTCTTTGCCAAGTGAAGGAGGGTCCACTATACCCTAAATCCTGTAACTTACAAGAATCAACAAAATTACCAAAAAAATCGCAACGCTTACCTACGGATACAGGGCTTTTTTTATCTGAAGGAGATAAAATAACATTAAAATCCCCCATAATTAACCAAGGAGTAGAATGGTTAAGGATAACAGATCGAAGTCCTTCCTAAAGAAGCTTTCATTTAGACCTATCTGGACTGCCATAAACAAAAGAAATATAGAAAGAATTATTTGAACTAAAGTTATCGACATGTAAAAAAAATGAATTGCGGATGATTACGAATAATATGGATTTGAATAAATTCCTTCCATCCAACCCATATGCCTCTTGAAAAACCAACTGCTTCAACCCAATGTAAGTGGTTAAAACCCAAATTATCAATAATAAAATTAGCCTTTTTACCACTCACTCTCGGTTCCACCAAGCAGACAATATCAGGCCTGTGCTCCCCATTGTATTCCCGAAAAGCCAGTAAAAAATTCCTGTTACTGTACCCTTGATAGTTCCATGAAAAAATTTTTAAATTTAAAGGTATAATAAAAATTGATATAATAAAATATAAATAACAAAAGTAAAGTAAACAAAAAACCCCCAAATTTAAGATAAAAAGACATAAAAAAATAACAGAACAAAAAACTATAAGAAAATTTTTATTGCCTAGGGATATTTACTCCCTCTTTTTGCACACCAGGCTCAAAGTTTATTGTAGCATCAGCCATCAAGATTAGAATTTGAGAGAGCCGAAATGCTCTCGGCAAGGTGCTCTATCGAATCCTTCAGGGATACTTGTTGGACTCCCGAAGTTTTGAATCGAGTATTGTTACCAATAACCAATTTGGCATTTTTTTAACAGTTCCTCTACCTCTATTTCTAGGAGCCTTGCTGGATCCAGAGGAAATCGCAGGAGAGAAACCACGATTATTTGAGGATGAACCACTGTTATTCTCCTTGGAATGCATGTTTTCATAGAAGAGACCGCCGAGTGTTTTCCGGCATCAAGATTGCCAACATCTATAGGTACTGCACTTCATCCTTCAAATCCGTTGGAATAATTGAGCCCTCACCTTCGAATCCGATACCCAAACCAGCGCTGGATTCTGCTTGCATATCTGCCACCACGACTGACCGACTATCCTTTCCAGCAGCACAAGAAAATTGTTGGGCTGTTAAGTCTGAATCAGAATGCTCCAGTGAGCTTTGGGCCTGACCAGCTTGGTTGTCTCCAAAGCCGATTCCATTAACCGGCTCCTTAAATATTTGTAAGTTTTCCTTCAAACTATTAATAGACAGTCTGGGCTACGAATTAAGCCCAATTTTTCCTCTAATATTCGGGCCACCAGCCACCAATAAGCCTACCTCCTTTAAATTGTTTTTATTATTGATTTTCTTCCTTTCTACTAGACCGTTATATTGAGGAGCAGTATCCTTCCCAAAAAAATTACCATGCATAACTTCTTTCCCTTTATAAAGCCTCGAATCAGACAAATCTCCCTCATAATCCTCTTTGTGCATATCCCTATTATTGAGAATTCTGAAACGAGATCCTTCTTTTTCTCCTTTTTTATTATCTATGGGAACTTATAGATTTTCTCTAATTTTCCGCCTTGTCTTCCTCTCAACAATCATCCATGGTCCGAAATTTCTGTGCTTCTTCTCCGAACCATCCACGGCCGTATTCTGAATCTCCGATGACATTTTAGACAGGACGTTCTCCTTTTCACTAGAGATTTCAAAATTTCTAAAGGAGCAAGAATTTTCCACATGTCCATACCTCCCACAGTGGAAGCAAATTATTGATAAAGATTCATATTCTACATTCTGTTAACGCCCATTAATCAAAATATGGGACACCAAAGGCTTTTCCAAGTCAACATAAACAGCCATTCTAAACATAAACAGCCATTCTAGCAAAACCTCCTAGCCCTACTATCTGTGTTCATATCCAATTTAACTACTTTTCTAACCATTTCTCCTATCTCAGTAATAATTCTATGATTGTATAAGTATCCAGGTAAATCAGGAAACGTGATCCATGCCATCACAACACTTGGGTAAGCTTGTATGGGATCAAAGGCTAACGTCTAAGATTGGACAGTCAAATATTGACCAAAAATAATCTAAGGACCTTCAGAAAGTGCTTTTTTGCAATCCAGCTAATTTTGAAATTTTACTAGCAAGTATCCATTTTCAATATCTATCATATGTAAAGGTGCTGATGGTCTCCACAGGTTGTATAATTTATTCTGCAAAACCAAAAAACCTATGTTACGACCAAGAAATTTTAAAATCAATGTGTTCTCCATACCTTGAATGAGGATTTTGTGAATCCTGTCAGAAAAAAAAATAGAAGGCACGTCATTCACAACTGATTTTTGAATATCCCCATCCAAAATATCAATATCATCTTCTCCTTCCGATCTATTGAGAGTATCCTTTAACGATTGGCCAACGAGCATATCCCTCCACGAGATAGGCTTTTTCGGGAACAAATCAATCATGTCGTTGTTAGTATCATCGTCTTTTCCTCTGAATTGAACCTTCTTAGAAATCAACTCTTCCATAATGAATTTTTCAGAGTTAGTGTTTTCACAGAGAGAACTCATTTTTTTAATACTAAAACCCAATATTAAATTTCCAATGTCCCTTTTTGATGGCTAACATGATTCAAATTTAATCCAACACAAAGTCTAAGTTATCTAATCTGATCTTAATTATACAGTTTTAAAAGCCTTGGAATACCCTGAAATAATGGTTTTTACCACGCATTAAGTTAATTAATTTATTGGATTAAATTATAGATTAAAAATTTGAAGACTAAAATATATTTTGGATTTCTATACTCTTCGTACATTTTGAACTTAATCTCTCTCCTTATTTTTTAAAGAATTTAGTTTGTTTACTTTTTGAATTTAAAAATTTAAGTCCGGTTGTTAATAACATTAAATTTTTTTGTTAAATTTGCTAACGTGACATGTTAAAATTTAAAAAAAAAAACTTAAAGGTGTAAAAAGCGCCCGAACTTTTTCATAAAAGCAATTAAGCATTTTTTTTTTTTTGCACTCAATTGAATACTTCAACTATCAGAATGTATCAAAAAGGCCTTTTGACCGTTAACTTTAACAGTTTCAATCATTACAGTTAACAGCCCCGATAATTTTTTTCTTTTTTCAAGTATCTCCACCACATGTCACACTATGGTTGTGACACATAGTAGAAAATGATAAAAATTTAAATCAATAAAAATATTAAAAATATTAAAAAATATATAAATATTAAAATTATAGAAATTATTTTAAATTTAAAATAAATAGAGAAAAATGTTGAAATTTTGTTAAAAATTTAGAAAAAATTATTAAAAATATAAAAATATATAGAATTTTTTTATAAAATTTATAAGATTTAAAGTTATTGTCTCCACTATATGCCATGTTGTGGTTGTAACTCATCGAAGAAAATTGATAAAAACTTGAAATCAATAAAAGGAGATAAAAATTATAAAAAATATAGGAAATATATAAATTATTAAATATTTAAAATATTTAAAATTTTAGAAAAAAATAAAAGTTATTAAAATATAATAAATTAAAAGTATAAAAAATAAAAAATTAAAAACACCGAAAGTCTTTAGACTTTTTTATATGTTTTTTTTTAATTTTCATTAGGTTTTATATTTTAATAACTTTTTAAAATTTTTGTAATTTTTTAATATTTTCCATAATTTAAAAAAAAGGCTTAAATACCTTTCTATATTTTTATATAAATTTTTAATAACTTTTATATTTCCCTATATTTTTATAATTTTTATTAATTATAATATTTATCTTTTTTTGTCACATGCCACAACCACAACGTGACCTGTGTCTGAGATGAAATCATATAAATTTATATTTTTAATTTTTTTTCTATATTGTTAATAAACTTTCTACATTTTTATATATTTTATTTTTATATTTTTCTAAAATTTTAATATTTTAATATTTTTCTGTATTTTTTAATAATTTTTATTAATTTAAATATTTTTATTTTTTTCCGCCACATGTCACAATCATAACATGACATGAGGCGGAGAATCTAAAGAAAGAAAAAAAACAGGACCATTAACTTAAACAGTCAATCGTTAAAGTTAACGGTCAAAAGGTTTTTTTAATGCATTTTATTGATTCAAGTACCTAATTGAATGCAAAAAAAAAAAAAAAAAAAAGTCAGGGGCTTACTTGCTTCTTCTTCTTTTTTTGAAAAAATTTGAGGGCTTTTTACGCCCTTAAAAAAAATACTCACTTGGTATCCATGTAACAAAAAGTTGACAATCTAATAGACTTGAATTTAAATGAGAATTTTAACAGTATTGACAATTTTTAAAAATTCAAGTCAACATTTTAATCAAAATAAGGTATTGAGATAACAACATTGAAAATTTTGGAGTACCAAATTATGTCAAAGTTTAAAGTATAAAGATTAAATTTCAAATTTTACCATAGTACAAGAACTAAATTTGGAAATTGACCATTGTTATATAATCTAAAAAAAAAAAAAGTAAAATTGCTATGTATTTAGACATGTGTTCATCAACATATTAGTCAAAATGAAGTATTTAGGCTAACAATGTCATTATAAAATTAAGTACTAAATTATGTCAAAAATTAAAATATAGAGATTAAATTTTTAATTTAAGTATAATATACGAACCAAAACTAAAATTTGATCGTTATTATATAAGTTTGAAAAATAAGTAAATTTTTGTGTATTTAGATATTTGTATGTCAAAATTTTAGTCCGCATGAAATTTCTAAACTAACTATATTACTATAAAAGTTAAAGTACCAAATTATGTCAAAAATAAAGAATAATTTTAAATTTAAATTTAAATTTTGAGCATATTAAAGGAACCAAAACTGAAATTGGACCATTCTTCTAAAATCTTAAAAAAAAATTGTTTGTTTTATTTAGTCAGGTGTCAATGAAAGGAATTACTTCTACATTACTTATATATACCAAATAATATTTGGTAGACTGCTAGTTGAGGTTTTAAATTCTACAAATAAAATTAGGAGGTTGATAAGTGTTTTATAGTATATAATAAAATATTAAAAAAATACATTTTGAAAAAGGAGACGCATGTAAATTTTTTAAAGTTATTTGTAGAATAAAAAAAGTAAATTGTCACCATATAAAATAATAACCACGTATATATTATAAGAAAACATCTCCCTTATGCATATTAACAATGATTTCTCCCTAAGTTATATATATATATATATATATATATATATATATATTACTAACTAATAAGTATTAAGTCTAATGGCAAGGCACATTATATTTTCAAAGAAAGAATGACGTTTGAACTTTGCAAACAACATTATTAAGAAAGGTAGTCACAAATCTCAAACATGAATTATATAATAAACATAAAAAATACTAACAAAATATTTTTTATTTGTAGGCTAGTTGATTAGAAATATAAATCTATAATATTATTTAAAGTAGGATTTAAACTTACGACAACATATTTTTCAATGTCCTTAACTTTATCGCTTCACCAAAGTTTTATGTGAATTTTAACTATTTTTTTATAAATATATTTGTTACATAAAACTTTTACCCCCTATAATTGCATTCCTATTTGTATTTATATGATTAGAAAATTAACCCTATTTTTAAAGATAAAATATAACTTTACTTTTTTAAATATATTTTTGATATTTTATTATAATTATTTAAAAATTTTAGTCAATTTACTTTTTATATAAAAAGTTGCCGCATTATTAAAATTTTAACGACATTGGCATGGCTGCTTATATGGCAATCTACATGTACTTCAATGTTGAAATGATTAATTTTTTAAAAACTTTTATGATTTTTTTTGAATATTTTTAAAAAAAATTTGAATTTTTTTGAAATATGCATGGACTATTTACAAGAAGATAAAAATCAAAGAAATAGAAAAGAAATGATTGATTCTTTCATAAAAAAAATAAATTTGATTAGAATTTAATAGTTGAGGGATAAAGTGATAAAAAATTTAAGACCAAAGTGACAAAAAAGTAAGTATTATGGGTAGGGATGAAGCCAAAATTTTTTTAGGAAAGTTAAATTATAAATTTTATTAGAGGTATAATGTAATTTTATCATTGCATTAGCTTATAATTTTACTGTTTTTATAAGGACTAAATCATAATTTTATTATTCATAAGGGGGCAAAGTATAAATTCACCATATATAACTTAAATTTTACATATTTTAAAGGGCTTAAAAGAAAATTTTCAATTTTAAGGGGACTAGTCCCATGCTTGCGCCTAGTGTCATGTAATTAGGAGCTAAATTTAGAAGGCATAGTAATTTTTTTGGCCCTCTAATGTTACAAAAAGCCATTTTAGCCCCCTATTTAATTTTCACCTCTTTTAGCCCTTAAACTTGTATTATTTTTCAAATCACCCCAAAATGGATAGAAAAGTTAGCGCTAACTTTTTTATCCATTTTGGGGTGATTTAACAAACAAGTTAAGTTTAAGGGCTAAAAGAGGTGAAAAATTAAATGAGGGCTAAAATTGTAACACCCCCTACCCGTATCCATTGCTGGAAAAAAGTATGAGGCATTACCGAGGAGTACGGAATACTCACAGACAATTTAAGTCATTTATCGCTCAAATACCGAAATTGACTATAAAAGTTTCTTTACACATATAGTGCACTTGAGGTGCACCATTCCATAATTATGAATGAACACATTTATCAAACATATGTCATGTTTTTATATATATCATAGTCTCATATTTCCATGTATCAATTACCATCATTTCCTAGTATTTCGACAAATACGTGTAACAATTCATAAACATGCAATTCATTAACCCTTCCTGCCAATCACAATTTAAAGTGATAAATCACTTATTGAGCCCAATTTCAATGTTCACTACAATCTATCATATAAATTTGGATGTACGTATCCACCAATAAATTCCATGTACAGGTATCATCATCTCATATTTCCACATACATTACTTTGCACATTATGAACTCAAATAACATATACAAGACATACCAATGTATTTCAAATACGTTTTCATAATATTTCATTTAGACTTAAGGTTATTTCATATTAGAACTCTTCTCATTAACTCATTTGGAATACCAATTCATACAGATAATAGACTCAAGGATGTACAAATATATAATCACAAATGAACTCATTCGTCAACCAAGTTCTACGTTCATGTCTCATCAACTCGTATTTCCTTATATCACATAATATATACCATGATTTCCATTCCCTTGATATTTTTCCATATTTATCCCGTTGAATTTCTTGGAATTTTCGATGGATTTTCAGAGGTACACTTTAGTGTACAAATCCAGGTCCGTCAATTCATGTTCATGTGCGCACATTTCCATTTCAGAGAGCACACTCCCGCGAACCTCATCCTTACAACGGGATTACCAGTCCAGGCTAAATCCCCTGTAATATAAACTCATAGAGTATTGTCGGGATTACCAGTCTAGGCTAAATTCCCTGCAACGACAATTACTCTAATGAGCTTGGATCTGAATTACCAGTCCAGGCTAAATTCAGACCCTAATTCAGATTACCCGTCCGGGCTAAATCCATTTTCCACATATTCTTCGGGAGGGCTATATCAGGATCACCCGTTCGGGCTAGATCCTTTTCACACATATTCTTCGGGAGGGCTATATCGGGATAGGATCACTCGTCCGGGCTAGACCTTTTTTACTGTCAATTTCTTTTCAGAGATCCATCGAATTTTCCTTTCATTCAACCGGGATTTCTTCCCCTTTTTATAAAATATATCAATGTTTCGTCAACTTTCATACAATGAACATTCAAATTATATTCATATCAATAACATACATTTCAAGCATTTAAGAATATAATTCAAGTTACATGAACTTACAATTCGATTTTTATACCATAACGATAATCTTAGTTTCATAATAAATATTTGAAATAAAGCATTATATCATTTCTACCTCAACGTTTATCAATTATAATCGAGCATGTGATCAATTTATACACAAGTCATTCATTTATTATTTTTCCTCCTCCTCCTCTCCATCCACATCCTTAGTATAAACAACACACTTGTAAGTAACATTATCTATAATTTTCACTATTTACTTATGTGAATATTCAAGCTGTCCATCCGTGTCATAATCACTAAATTATTTTTATCTTGAGCTACAGAACTCCAAATTAAGATCGTAAATTTTATTTGAAACTAGACTCACATATCTTCTTACCATAATATTTCCAAAATTTTTGGTGTGGCCAATTAGTATAGTTTATTAGTTAAGTTCTCCCCTATTACGCAGTCCTACTGCTCTGACCTCTCTTCACTAAAAATCAATTATCTCATAGTACAATTTTCATATAGTGTTTCCAATTATTTCTAATGAAAATAGGCTCAATAGGGAATACATACATATAAATTATAACTCATAATTCTTTTTGTACAATTTTTAGTGAATTTCTAAAGTAAGAACAGGGGCTCACGAAGTTATTCTAAACTAGTCTTACCAAAATTTAAATATCTCAAAATGTAGACTTCCTTTGCTTGCTCTGTTTCTTTTATATGAAAATAGACTCAACAAGCTTTAATTTTATATCTCACTAAACTTCTAATTCCATTTATACCATTTTTGATGATTTTTCAAAGTTAGACAGCTGCTGCTGTCCAAAACTGCTTTAGTATAACATGTTGATTTCTATTTTGTCTCAAATTCCACATTTCATACAATCCAATCCTTGCTCAATTAACCCCTCAATTGAGCTAATTTTCTCATTTAATACTTTTCTCCATCATTTTAAACTACTTCATAACCTTTGAAAATCAGAATTTTAACACTAGGCCTTAATTTCAACTCTTTCACAATTAGGTCCTAAAGCTAATTTTCATCAATTTTACTTGATAAAATCATCATATAACAAAATTAAAGCTTCAATTCAATATTTATCCATCATATTCTTCCAGCACTAATCCACATCAACTTTAAAAATTAGCCATAGAATCAAAAACTAATGACATAGTAAGTTGGACCCAATTGTAAAAGTCTAACAGCATAGAAATTTCAAGGAGAAAGCAAGAATTAAACTTACATGAAGCTTGAGTATGAAAACCAGCTTGAAAATCTCTCCCATGACTGTTTTTCAGCTGAAGAAAATGAAGAGAAATGAAGAGAATTCTAGATATTCCAATTTGGTCCCATTTTTATTTAACTAATTTTGGCAATTTTCCAATTTTGCCCTTATTTCACCCATTTCCTGATTTTTCTCAGCTATTGCCGCCCAAAATATCTCCTTTGGCTTATTTTCGCTTTAGGTCCTTCCTCATTTGACAATTAATCTATTTAATCCTTCTAGCAACTTTTACACCTTTTTCAATTTAGTCCTTTTTATTTAATTAACCACCCAAACGTTAAAATTTTCTAACGAAATTTTAATACTAACTTATTGACATTCCGTAAATATTCATAAAAATACTTATGACTCGGTTTATAACACCTAGATCTCGATTCCTCTTTTTCTCGATTTCTTGACCAAATAAATCTTTATAAAACATAATTTACTATTTTAAAAATATTTTAAAAGCTACATTTGACTTGTAAATATTAAATAATATGGTCTACGAGTTCATTTCTCAGATTTGGTGGTCTCGAATCACTATTTCTGACACCACTGAAATTTGGGCTATTACAAAAATGACTTTTTTTATAAAGTTAAAGGGCTAAATAAGTCATTATACCAATTTATAGTTATCCTTCTTATTAAATTGGGCTACAAGTAAAGTTGTAAATTCTATATTGCTTTGTTTGAGAACTTGGATTTAAAATTTTGGATTTGGATTTCAATTATTATGTATGGTAAGAATGAAGTAGACAAGCTAGTTGAGATTTAATCTAACATACAATAGAAAAGTATAAAAACATGAATTTGTTAAATCAAAAAATACTTTAAGGATTTCAAATTCATTACTAAATAGGCTTCTAATGTAACACCCAGTTTTGGCGGGTCCTAAGTTATGGCGAGTAGATTGGGAGTAATTTGTGAGACACGGCTCTATCCGCTCGATTGTTGTTCTTGGCATATAGATCCGACGCATAGCAAACGTTAGAATATTATGTAAGGATTGAACTCAGAATGTGTTGAGTTATAAAGCATAAGAGATTGGTAAGAGTATTGAGAATTTTTGGTAAATTGGGTTATTGTCGAACGTATTGTATGCCAAGTTCATTAAGTTAATGTGCTAGTTACGTTATTAACGATTTGGTTAGAAATTAATAGAATAAATGAACCAAGTGTATAAATTTATTGAATTTTCATTTAGGTTCTCTCTATAGCTATAAATCATTTATAAAGGCAGTTTTGAAAGTTTGTGACACATGCCAAGTTCCAGTGGAGACTTAAGTTATATTTATAGATATTTAGGCTAAAGAAAGGGGGAGTTTTTCTTCTTTCTTCTTCAGAAGTGCTGCTATTTGAATATTAAGAAACCAAAAATATTTCTTTCTCCTTAAGTCGGAGTTGTAGATCTGGATCTTTGTAATTGATTACTCCATGTTAAGGTAAGTATTGCGACTATGCATATTAAAGTTATGAAAAAGTAAGTCTGTTAAAGCTGCATGAACAGTAAGATGAAGAAATAAGGTTTTGTATGGGGGTTACCTGTGTTTGAGATGATGATAAGTAGTATATAAATGAGTTTTAATGGTGTTCTTATGCTTTGTAAGTAGCGGTTACTACCGTTTTCATGTTGGATGTCTGGATTTGGAGCTTTGGGTTGCAATAGGTGAGAATCATGTGAGTTCTATATTGACTCCTACATATATATTGTTCATATTGTGAGTCATCTATAGAAAATTGATTGAATTATAGATCTAAAGTCATGAAGAGTATAGTATGTGAAGATGGTGTACGAGCATTGAAATATTGAAGTATGGTTGAGTATGTATATGTCTGAAATGTATGCTATGAGTTGTGTATAACGGCCCGATTTTGGGGCTAGTCGGAACAGTGGTTTCGGAACCATTAATCCGAGGCCGGAGAAATTATTTTTAATATTATTTTATGTGTTATAGCATGATTATATGAGTTCATGAAAATTTTAGTGAATTAATTTTAGTGATTATTTGCTTAATTTCGAAAAAGGACTAAATCGCATAAATTGAGAAAGTTTTGTTTTCCAAGCTAAAGGTGTTAAATAGCTAGAGAACCTTAAATTAGAGGTCCTTAATGTGCAAATAGGCCATTATGAGAAGGATGGTCGGCCATAGGGGACAAAAAAATGAAAATTGGTCAAAGTTGGTGGTATTAGGTGACCTAATTGATGAAATAAAATAAAATAAAGAGAAGAAAAGATATCATCTTTCATCTTTCATCTTTCTTCTCTCCACCGATTTTTCCCCAAGAAAACAACCATGGAAGCTTGAAAATTTTCAGCAACTTATAACCCTTGCAAGTAAGTGATTTTGGTGGTTGTTTTTTATAATTTTTTGTACTTTTGGAACCCATATAGCTTAATCTAGCTAATGAGGGGACTATTTTGCAAAATGGTTGAGAGTATAGGGTTTTACCATGTGAGTGTTCATGTTTTTTGCTGAAATTTTATGGATGAAAATGAATCTTGGTTATTAAATAAACAACTTTTGTGAAACGGGTTTCCATGAAAACACCTAAAATAGACCTTTTTGTAAAGGTTGTAAAATAGGTATGTAAAGGTGTAAAATAATTGGATTTGTGAGTTACTATAAGCTTAAAATAGATTCGGCTAGGTTTGGTTAATGAGGAAATTTGATGAAAATCATTTTATGAGCCTAGGGGCAAACTTGTAATTTTGTGAAAGTTTAGGGGTAAAACGATAATTTTGCCAAAGTAGGAATTTTGGAATGTCTTGATTAATGTGGTGATTAAATGAGTGAATTTTATCATTATAGATCAAGAAAAATAGAGTCCGGACTTAGACCGGGGGAAAACCAAGCTAGTAGATTAACTCAATCTAGAAGCTAACTTTTTGTTTACCGTACAACTCCATTGTTATTATGCATTAAACAATTGCATAAAATGTTTGATTATTGTTATGAATACGCATGACGAAATTTGATGTGGTATACTTCCGGTTGAACCTTAGGAATAGATTGGATATCCAAGCCATGACATTTGGTTGATATTTGTGCTAATGTAAAACCATGTCTGGGACATGACATCGGCCACATTATGAGAGCCAGTATAAGACCATGTTTGGGACATGACATCAGCGTTGATATGTGTGCTAGTGTAAGACCATGTTCGAGACATGGCATCGGCATTGAGATGAAAGCTAGTGTAAGACCATGTATGGGACATGGCATCGGCCTCGATATGTGAGCCAATGCAAGACCATGTTTGGGACGTGGCATCGGCATCGGCATCGTACCCTCTCATGTGAGGCTTGTTGGGTATTCTTTGGTATTCCAACTGGTTCAACGGGTAATTTAGAGCTTGTGTCAAAAGTGAGAAAAATTACGACTATATTGTAAGTGATACAGATACCTACATGAAATTCATGATAAATGAGCTCGAATTATGTTGTATGATTAGTAAGGGTGAAAATGAGTAAGTTATGCCTTTAATCATTTGAGAATTATGTGCAAGTTTATAATATGTTATGAGTATGATAATGCATGGTAATTTGTTGTTAATTATTTACATGGGACTTACTAAGCTTTATGCTTACTCCCTTTCTTTTCCATTTTCTTATAGTATCGCCAAGCTAGCTCGGGGATCAAAGGACGTCGGAGGCTCGATCACACTATCAATCTGAACATTTGGTATAGTTAGATTTATCATTTTGAGTATGGCATGTATAGGGACTTGGTCTTTTGTCTAGTGTCATATTGTTTTGGCCAAATGTGTTGGCTTGTTTTGAAGATTGATTCATTCTGTATAAGGCCATGGATGATGGCTAATATTTATTATTGATATAAGAGAATGATGATGCTTTTCATGATTGAGCAAATTGCATGGTTGAGTATTTAGTATGTTAATGCATGAATAAGAAGGTTGCATGATTGAATTGATAAAGTATGTGAATTGGTCTTATTGGATGTGGCTTATATTGGTGCAAGTAAGGGTGGCAAAAAGGGCTTAGTAAATAGCCTTGTTTTTGTCCACGCGGGTAGACACACCGGCGTGTGTTTAGGTCGTGTGCGACACACGGTCTGCCCCATTGGCATGTAGTTCGGCCGTGTGTCCCCCTGTACCCTAAGTTGGCAAAACAGAATGCCCAGTAGTAACCACACGGGCTGAGACACGGTCGTGTGTCTCAACCGTGTAGAAGATGACCATAGGCATGGGCATGTGCCCAAGCCGTGTGAAGTTTGCACCTTAATTGCAAAATTAAATTCGCCACATGGCCTAGCACACGTGCGTGTGTCTTGGCCGCATGACCATATGATGTTGCTGACGTCAAAAATAGAATGTCAAGGTTTTTGTACACCGGCCGAAACACGGGCATGTCATGGCCATGTGAGGGACACGGACGTGTGCTAGGCCGTGTGAAAACCGCTATAGGTTCGAATTGTGAAATAAATCTACACGGGCACGGGACACGGGTGTGTCCCTATATGCTTAGGCCGTGTGAGTTACACGGTCCTTCAACATGGCCATGTTATCAGGTCACACGGGCATGTTGCCCTTCCACACGGGCATATGCCCCTGTTTTTAATGACATTTTTCTAAGTTTTCTAAAGGACTCGATTTGGTTCCGAACCGTTTCTAATGTGTGTTTTGGGCCTCGAAGGCTCATATTAGGGATTTTAAGATAAAGTTTGAAAGGTTTTAAATTTGAATGAAATCTTATAACCCGGAATTGTTTGTATGCATGTTTTTAGTACGGTAACGCCTTGTATCCTGTACTGGCGTCGGATACGGGTAAGGGGTGTTACATTGTGTGTCTTGTTTGGGTGTATGTTAGTGAAGTAAAAAGGTTGAATTTAGATTGTGTCAATGCATGAAGAGTCTATCAAGTAAGTTTGTGTCTGTTCTCTGCAGAGTTGTCTAAAAGGGGTCCGTCAGGACTTTAAACACGAACTCTAAAGGAAAAGCCCATAGCCATAACACACTCTAAAAAGAATTAATGGATGATGATTACCCAATGGGGTTCTCTGCGTGTCCTAGGACGATGATGGGCAAACCTCACGTATTGTGAGTTTAGGCAAATCCATGTCGTAAACACGTCAAGAAAGAATAGCCTTTGTGGCAAACTCTGATAGGAATGCTCTTGTGGCAAATTCTGAATGGGTCACCTTAGTGGCATATTCTATCTGAATGTCTGTATGGTGTCCTACTAAACCTATATGGTGTGAGCTAACAAGAATATTTGGTAAGCTGTGAATTTGAATGTTTGTCTCTATAATAAGGTATTGAGATGCTTTGAAATAAGAGTTGAATAAAGTCGTAAGGGTTCTGTAAAAAAGGAATGTATATCTGTTTGTCGAGAAGGGTATCTGCCATAGTGAAATGTAAATATAGAAAGATAGAAGTATGTCATCTTCTTGTAACACCCCAAACCCGATCCAGAAGTTAGGCCTAAATCTGGCGTGTCACATTGAAGTGTTTTTCGAAAACCATGTTTTCATTGAAAACCCCCCTTAATATTTAAAAACTAAAGTCTCAGTTTGTATTCGTTCAATTTCAAAACGTGGTTTATCAAAAAGTTGTTCCCTTTTTAAAAGTTATTGCCTTTAAAAACCTTATTTGTTGCGGAAGCTAATTTAAGGTAAGGAATCTTAAAACGTATGTTTTTAAAACAGTAATTGGGTTGAAAACTCGTCTACGTCTAACAGATATAAAACGTAACAAAATCCCAAATTCAGAATTAAATCTAGAGAGGCATTATTACAGAAATTAAAACCCAAAACGAAATTTAAAACATATATAAAGTCCAAAGCATAACAGCCGCAGTCGTGTGGTCACCTTCGAGTCCCTCGCAGCACCGATCCTCCTAACGCTGGGGATTACCTGCACAGTTAAAAACGGGGTGAGTTTATGAAAACTCAGTGTGTAATCCCCTTACTAGAGTAACAGTCAGTATACAAAAACAGAAACCAAAACAGTCTGGGCCAAAGCCCTTTAACAGTAACAGTACAGTCCAGTTCAGAGCATACGTGCGCCAAAACCCACTACAATATCATTTGGGTCACAGCCCATAACAAAATCAATTGGGCCCAGCCCAAACCAATATAGAACAAATAGGCCTAAACCCAGTATAGTGACAAATCTCATAAACAGATATGCAACAGTATGAGGATGCATCCTACCCCGATCCAGCCAACACACCACCCGTACCAACCCTACACTCCTGTGGGGATAAAATCGACCCACCCAGCCAACACACCAAGCTTAGCACCAGTTGCGGCACTAAGTCAATAGAACGGCTCGGCGCCGTGGACAGAACGGCTAAAAGCCAAAAACAGATTGGTTATAAACCATAATCAGGATGGCACAGAGCCATACTTAGGATGGCACAAAGCTATCGATAACTGTAATAAGTTTGACACATAGCCATTAGTGACAGTAATATATAATTATGATCGTCACAGAGTCATCAATATATATGTTAGGCACATAGCCACGGGTAAATACGATTGGCACAAAGCCATAATCAAGATAGCACAGAGTCATATTTAGGTTGACAGAGAGCCAAAACCAGATTACGCGGCTTCAAGCCATCTGTCAGTCTACAGTCGTCTCGTGCGATCTTAACAGATCAATACTGGATCCACAGTCATCTTATGCAACCCGTGCGACCCTATCAGAACTTCCTCCATATCAATGTCCCAACCCCATGCAATATGTCGTGTATGTCATGCTCAATCATTACACGTGTATGCAAAATGACCATGCTCAGTAACAGTCATTTAAACATATATTAAAAGCATATCAGTCACACGACCACAGCCAAGTCAGTTAAAACACAGTCATACGATCACAGTCAAATTAGTCAAATTCATAGTCTAAGTCAGTCATTTACCCACAAGGGCAAAGCAGTCATTTTACCCTACAAGGGTATTTCGGTAATCCTACCCTATAAGGGTATTTAGGTAATTTTGCAAATCGGAGGTATTTCGATAATTTCATAAATCGAGAGTATTTCGGTAATTTTGCAAATTGAGGGTATTTCGATAATTTTACAAATCGAGGATATTTCGATAATTTTAAAAATCGAGGGTATTTCGGTAATTTTACAACCCGAGGTTATTTCAGTAATTTTGAAAATTAGGAGTATTTCAGTAATTTTGCAAATTGAGGGTATTTAAGTAATTTTACAAATCGGGGGTATTTTAGTAATTTTGTAAATCGAGGATATTTCAGTAATTTTACAATCCAAGGCTTAACGACCCAACAGAAGGTCCACTATCGCCTCGAGTAACTTAAGTAACCCAAACAGACACAATGATGTAAATGGGCCTAAGGCCCATTACTCGGCCCAAGTGGGCCCACACGCTCGTGTGGCCCAATTAGCCTAGAAATAGCCTCGGCTATACGAACAACACAGTTCAAACCAATAAAAACCATATAACATGCATTTTATCCGTGTAGGGCCCACTAGCCCATTGGGCCCACACGGTCCATTTCAGCCAAACGAAGCCCAAAACGGCTCAAGAGCACGATAACATTTGTGGTGAGCTCTACAGTCTAACGCCCATGTTCGTGGCCTCGGTTTACCACACGCACGATCGCACGCTCGTGTGGCATCATACGCCATATTTCTGGCTTTTCGGTATTTTACCGATCTACAGTTGGAGTGGTGTGTGTACACACTTAATCGCGAAGCGCACCACGAATCCCTAGCACTGAACCTACCATATTCAAACTAACGGTTAATAACTCAATCAATATAGTTATTCTTTCTTTTTTCCAAACACATGCCGAAATCACATTGATACTTGCCTTAGTCAATCAAGGTTTGATAAGTCCCTACTAACTATTAGCAAGAATTGATCCCCTTGCTGCAATTATAGTCAAAACTGAGAGTAGGCCCTCGATTGCTTTTGGAACACGCGTCCCTCTTTACTCCTCGAGAACGCCTAGGTATCAACCAACGTTAGTCTAAGGGGGGAGAGAGAGAGAGGATTCGGCAGAAGGGAAAAAGAATCATACTAGCAACAAAAATCCATTTAAGGAATCACCATAACTTACACTTAACCTCGGCAAACAGAGGAGAAGAACCCGCCGCCTTATGATAGGAGAAAAGAAATGAGAGTAAATTCGCAATAGATGAAAGATAGATAGCAGGGTATTCGGCTTTTACACACTTATGAACAAATGATAACAGTGTTACACAAAAGGAAAATTCGGCTCAAGAGAAATAAATGGAGAAAAATAAAAAAAAAAGATGTAGAAGAAGAGAAGAGATGCAATCGACCAATGGAAAAATAGGCAGAAAAAGTACAAGAAGATGACTAAATGGTAACACAGAAACGGCTAAGAAGAAGGTAGAGTGAAACAGAGGAAAAAGAATGCACGAGAGGTCACTTTTAGTACAGTTTCGGCAGCATCCAGAAAAAGAGAAATACAGCTTCGGTTTGGTAACTAAACTGATCAAAAGAAAAGAAAAAACAAAACTCAATAAAGTCGGAATATGCACCAAAATCCCCTTTTTGCCGAAAATGCACAAAAGAACTCCCTAGCCGAATATGCACATACCAGCTACACAATTCGGCTACAACTTCTCCCATTTTCAAATTCCTTAAAATTCTCCACCAATCCCTCCACCTAATTTTCTCCTTGATTTACTCCAACTCCTCATTCAAATTCAATTCAAATTCTTATGACCAATTCAACCACAGAGTTCCAGTCCAGTTCCAACACCTCCGCAGCAAAATAAACATACAATTGCACACGCCATGCCTCGAACCTCAGACTCCTTGCCACACATGTAGCGCCACATTGCCACTAGATCACCCACTCTCTTTGTGTCACCTTTTACCTTCAATAAATTTAAAGGTCTAAAGGCCAAAGTCTAGGTTCCTTTAAAAGAAAAACCAAAACAAATTGCAAGAGCCAAGACTTGAACCCAGGCTCCCTTGCAACCTTAATGACGCCACAACCACTAAACCACATGCTTCCTTGTGTCATTTTTTTTACACAATAATTTAAAAGGCCTACATCCAAACATCCAGGGTTTTATCCACTTAAAACCAAAATTTTTGCTAAAGCCCAAGTTTGAATCCAGGGCTTTTCCAACTCCTCTCAGGTCCCTTAACCACTGAAGCAGACATTTAATTATGTCATTTCCTTGCACAATTAAATACTTATGTACAGCCTCCTTACTGATCCATACACAAGGCCCAATACTTCTAGGCCCAAATTTTGGGGCGTTACAGTCATCTTCTTCTAAAATTATTCTGAACCGGAGAAAATTCTATTTTGAAATACAAGATTTTGCCATAGCATGATATGGAGTTCATCTAAACGTTATACACCGTGAATTATCAAGATGGATATGCCTACAGAACTAGATCAGGGTATGTCTGTGTGTGAACCAATAGTATAAGATTTTTTGTATGTATCCGCCAAGATAAGGTCAATAAGCAATTGTTTGAGAGAATAGTATGAGATAAAATATGGATTGTTGCAAGTGGTTTCTAAGGGTACATTTTGTTATGAAAGTATTATAGGATAAGAGAATTATAAAACAATGGAAAAAATTATCTAGTTAATTAAATACGAAAGATTAAGTATAACAGGGGTATGATAATTGGTGTATACAGGAGTGATAAGATTGTATGGTATCAGCCGTAGTAAATGATGCAGAGTAGAAGTAAACTCATAACGATTCCTACAAGATTACAAAACATCCATCAAGGTATGGTTCATGAGCTCACTAAGTACTCTTGTACTTACAAGGTTTGTTATTCCTTTTTAGGTATGCTAAGAAGAGGTTTCGCCTGGAGTGACAAAGCTAGGAGTACACCAATATGGTGGCGAAGTGGGTTGTTATGCATACAGTGGATTATGGCGCAGTCTTGAATATGCCCTTCAGGTCTGTCTTGAAAATATTTTTTCTATCTTGCAAAGATGTGTAACTAATCCGATTTAATAAGTTATTTATCATATATTTTATTCTAAATCCCCAAACGTTAAGTTTTCTTTCATAAATTTCCAATAACAAGTTGAAATAAATGAGAAAATGTAAACTGTTTTTGATAAATGTTTTGTATCGTTTTGTAACACTCGAGATCTGGACCTAGTGAATTGGGTCGGGTTAAGGGCGTTATATCTAACAAATCCATGTGTTTGAGAAATGATCATGAATGTTATATTTCTAAATAGTTTATTACTCAATTTACATGATTCTTAAAATCCAAATTCTGAAATACTAATTCCCAAACACTACCTAAGCAAAATCAAGAAATTAAGATGTATTCATTTATTAACAAATTTTATAAAATATGGCAATTGGCTAATAGCTGATTGCAGTGGCTGGTGTGACCAACTGATTCTATTAATTAATTTGACCAATTGATTCTATTAATTGTTTATTTAAAAGTGTTTGATAAAACTTAGCTGATAGATAAAAGCTGATATGTGTAAAATGACAAATACGGGTATGCCACATTTTATTGTTAAGTATTTATTTATTTATAATACTTTAGTCTTTATTGGGTGAAATCATTGAATTAAAACATTATTACCGAGAAATTAAAACATCCATTATGGAAATTAATTAGTGAATATTTTTGAAATTTTAAATAAACAATTTTCTTAGGTTCTTTATTTGCAAATATTAACCTTGTGGAAATTGATAAATATTAATAGTGTATCAATATAATTGTAAACTATATTCTTAGTGATAATAATGTTATGTTTTTAGTATGTAAATTAGTGATAATTATGTCACACTCTGAATAAATTTGTCAAGTACCATATTTCAATTAATATAAAGTTGCATAATAAATCATTTTACACAAGTAAAATGAAAATAAATTAAGAGTATATAAATATTCAAGAAATAATACATATTCAAACAAGTAAAAACAAATATTTAAGAAACACGATGTTGTCGTCTAGCTACCATCAAACTAGTAGTGATGTCATTACGAACTTTTATCATTTCATTAGTACTCATACACTCAACTTCTTGAGTGGAAATACATTCGGCATCTGAAAATGCTTTGGGAGGAATAAAGTTCAGATCTGCATTTATGACCCCAAATGTTGGGTCAAGAACTTTACTTAATTTCAATGCAAATGCAACATAGATTATTCTATTTTGATTTTGAGACAAATATATTAGCATTTTTGCTAAAATATTTTACCGTGCCTTTAAAATGTTAAAGGCCCTCTAAATACAATTTCTTAAGTATGAATAGGTTCAATTGAAAATTTCTCGCAGTAATGTTGATTTTTGTAAATTCACAATGGAGGGTTTGTTTTTTTTTTTTAGATTTACTTTGGACTTTGGAGGTGATAGTGGAAATGAGAGAATTGAGGTTACTAATTTTTTGGCACCGCTATTAGGCTTGAGAGCATGTGGTAAAGAGAACAATTTTTGAGTAAACATGGTTAGATATGTCATTTCACATATCTCATTCCTAATCAGCTATTAGAAAAAATTGTCCATTTTAGCATTTTTTGTTTTGGAGGTTATAGCTAATAAATTCTTGCAAACTTCCATTCATCAAACACTAAAATTAGATGATTTGACTACTTAATCTTCCATTTATGTCCAAATCAATTAAAAAAAGACACAAAACTCTACTTACCAAATACTCCTAAACATACCCTAACAAGGATGAAGCTCTGTTGATTGTGGGAGGGCCGCCATAATTTTTTCTCTAAACTCCTAGTATATATTAGAAATTTGTAAATTTAAATATGGGTTGTCCCTAAAATTCATCATTTAGTTAGAGTCGAGTTATAAGATTTAGGGCTAGTTTGGCAATACTTTTGAAAAGTGTTTTTGAAAAGTGTTGTGGAAAAGTGCTTTTGAGAAGTGCTTTTGAAAAGTTTGCTTAAAATTTGAGTGTTTAGTATTGCTGTCAAAAAGTGCTTTTAAGAAATAAAATATCCATTTTAGACATGTTATTATTAAGTAATAAATATGTATTTAAATAAAATTTAAATTAGTTAATATTATTATATTTTAGTAAAAATATAAAAAAATTACTATAACTTGTTAATATTTTAATATATGAAATATAAATTTTAAATATTTTTAAGTAATAAATATTAATTACTTATAAAATTTAATTAGAATATATAAACTACATTTTAAATATTTAAATATAACCATTAAATATTTGTCATTAGTATTTTAAAAAATATTTTTTTTATTTTTAATTAATGATTTTAACATATTTGTAATTAAGCACCAAGAAAAAAAGAGAGAAAGTACTATGTTATTAGAGGGGTGAAAAAGTAATTAAGCACTAAAAGTGCTTTTGGGAGAGGAAAAGCTAAAAATTTTAGCTTGTTCTTTTCAGAAGTGCTTTTCAGAAGCACTTCTGAAAAGCTAAAATTCCCGTCAAAAACAGCTTGTCCTGCACAGTTTTTCTTCCAAAAGTGTTTTTAGAACCAGAAGTGCTTTTGAAAAGCAATGAAGAACTGGCCCTTAATGTCGTTGTGTTTCAATTTTTAAACCCTTATATTTATTTACTTTATTCTAAAGCGAACCCTAGTTGCCACACCTATATTTATTCACTTTATTTTACTAACTTCATAAAACATAGAATTTTAATCTCATCTTTATGAAAAATATATATTTATACATTTTAATAAAATTTATGTATTTTTATAAAAAAGAAATTTTAAATATATATTTTTAATTTTTATATATTTTTAGTTTTTTTAGAATTATGATTAAATTGATAGAATGTGTGAAGTTAAGAGTTAATTTGTTGATTTCTTTAGAATTAGAACCAAATTGATAGAATCTATAAACATTGGAGAGCTAAATTTATTATTAAGTCAATAAAAAAAATCATATTATAAAAAAAGTTAGCAGAGACATGATCAAAATAGCAAATATCGATAACATTAACGACTAGATAAAAATTTTTTGGAGTTAAATAACCAAAACATAAATGCTAATAATTGGAAGACTACTAGTTATAATTTACCCAAAATAGAAAAATTTTGGCTCGTTTCACCCACAGTGAGCAAAATTTGATTTGATTTGAAAAAATTGAATTTTGAGTTAATCGAGTCAACTTGAATAAGTAATTTGAGTTTTAAGTTCAAATTGAGTTGAATTTTACAATTGAAATAACTCGAATAATTTCAATAACATATTGATGTAAATACTTCTTGATACCTGTCAACTTTGAAAATGAGTAAATTGGTCTCTCTCACAACAAAAATTATAAAAAAATTAAAATAAATTTAAAATATTTAAAATATTATAAAAATTCTAAAATTTATATTTTTTAAAAAAATTATAAAAAATTTTAAAGAATATATAAAGAAAGTTAAAAATTTAAAATTTTTCTAAAATAATAATTTTGGTACCTAAATAAATAAATTAATGATTCAAATTTATCATACTAAAATATCTTATTTTTTATTAATTATTTTAATTTAACTCGATCCAATTCAGCTCGACTCGAATTTCATTTTACTCGATTTAACTTAAAAATTCCAAATTAAATTAAAATAATAAGATAAAAATTATCAATTCAATTAACTTAAACAAATTTTCACTCCATTCGATTTATTTAAAACGCTAAAAGCTATTTATTTGTCTAAATAGAAATTAAAAATCCAGTCGAGTTGGCCCGATGTTTTCTTTTTGTTACACCGAACTATTTGTTTAAAAAAGGAAAATCCAAAACCGTCACGCCACCAGACCACTATCAAACAATCTTTCGGTATCTCCGCATCTATTCTGCGAATCTGATACTATTTCTTGAGTTTCATTTTGTTTTTCGTTCTTAGCTGTTAAGATGAGGCTTCCTTCTTCACTTTTTTAAAGGGAAGCCTTGTTCTTTTGTTTCCTTGGAACGTGACTTTGTGTTGTGCTGATTTTAGAGTTAGGTTTTCTCGTACTTTCTTTCCCGTTTCTTTGTCTTGTTCTTGTTTACTATCATCACAAACTAACATTCGGGTGTTTTGTCTTCAACTTTTTATGTCTTGCTTTTATCAAGTCCTCCGCCCGAGAATTCTGTTTTTATAGAAGTATTACCGTCTGGGTTTTCATTCTCAGTCCGTGATTCTTCAATTTCCTTCATTTTCAGGTACCCTTTTTCTTTCCTCTTTGTTGAACCTTTTTTTATGGTTGGATTGGATGAAGATTTTATTTTATTATAAAAGATATTTTTTGGGTTACCTCTTTAAAATGAAAATTGTGTTTTTTAGTTGATCAATTGTTTTTTGTTGAAGTTAGAAAGATGGGCAGCGTGGAACAAGTTTGTGAAGATTCAAACATGCCAACCGAAACAATGGAGCAGTGTAAACTGAACTGTTCAAAGGAAGGGAAAGGGAAGAGGTTGTGGAAAAAGGTTAAGTATCAGCTGGTTGAGTACCACTCATTGCCTGGATATTTGAGGGACAATGAGTATATTTTGGGCCACTATAGATCAGAATGGCCAATGAAACAGGTTTTGCTTAGCATCTTCACAATTCACAACGAAACCTTGAACGTTTGGACGTAAGTTCCTTTGCTTGCTCACACTACTCTCTCTTTTAATTTCTGCCAGATGTGAGCAAGTGACCTTAGAGTTACCTGTAAGGCTATCTTGAAAATTTTTAATGTTTAAATGTTCAATACTGTAGTTGTCTATGAATAGGCTAGTTTTATAATTTTATTTCTTCATGCCCTGAATGAAAAATAGTTCTGCAATTATATACCTTACAAAATTCTCTTTGTGCAGATCCTAAGTTCTCTACAGGTTTGAATAATTCTTGCTTTTCTTGTTTATGTGGGAATATTTAGTAGGTTTTACTTGTATCTTTTTTTCTTTTTTTTTTTTTTTTTCCCTTTTGGTTTCAAGAAGATTTACATTTATGTTGAGTAAAAGAAAGGCTATACTTAACTTCTTCATGATTAGTTAGTTTTAGCCTTTCTGTTTAGCGCTGGTAAGAGAAAATCTAGAAATTTTGTATAGAAATTAATGTAAGCATGTGTCAATTTGAGAACTATTTTCTTGGCCTAACCAATTGAAGTGCAGTAGTCCTTGACTTCGTGTTTCTGAGAGGACTGCTGCTTTATCAGATCACTGATTATATATTGTTTCTGGTTCCATGATAAGTGAATATGGCTGTTACTTTTTACAGGCATTTGATTGGGTTCTTCATTTTCCTTGCCCTTACTATATACACTGCAATGAAGGTTCCGAAGGTTGTTGATTTTCACTCTCTGCAGCACATTCCTGATGTATTGAGAAAGGCTGATTTACACAAACTGCATTCAGAATTAATGACATGCTTGCCTTCCTTACCAAATATGCCCGGTTTGCACAAACTTCGGGAGGAGTTACTGTTGCTCTCAGGCTGGCATGTCAGGGAACTTCTGTATAACTGTTTACCTGAGCGTTTCTTTTCTGGAAATCACACCGAAGTTTGTGTTTTGGTAATGCTCCTTATCCTTCATAAGCTATTTCATAAATCTTGAAATTTTTCCTATTTGAGAACTTATATCCTTCAGCTTTCTTTGTGTTTTTTTTTTTTTTTTTTTAACTTGGCTGATATTACTTTTTATTATTCTGATGTATTATTAAATGTTAAATTGTGTGGCATTTAAAATGTTTCTTATGGGGACGCATTTGTTATCTCCATCTGGTTTATAGAAATATGCTTTTCAGCTATTGACTACTCTGTTGGATTTACTTGCAAAGATAAGAAGGGGAAGTAAAAGGAGTGGATTTGTGAGGATACAGCCTATATATTACACAAGTCTGAATTTATTTTACATAGTTTGAAGCTAATTGGGAGATGTTCAGTAGACAATTCATAAGTTTATTAGTTAGTATTGAATCTTACTAGCATTCTATAATTGGTATGAGACAATAGACAACAGAGGATAGATACATTATATCTATAGAGACTAAGAATCCGAGTTTGTTTTAAGGTTTAAAGGGTCCAGCAAATTGTTTTTAAGTTAATTAGTTTGCAAATCTTTCAAAGACTTTACTGTTGAGGAAATGAATCAAGAAAATGAGTACCCTTTTTAGCTGATGAGTGGTTCAGTCGATTTTTCCAGAATTTATCTGACATCCCATTAATTGGATTTCTGGTGGTGAATTATAGAAATGAAGAAAGCCTTAAATTTTTCTGTAAATATCATAAATTTTAGAATAAGAAAAGCCTCCAGGTAAGAAAGGAATAGTTGGGTTGCTGCCTTGATGGGAAAGGGGCTACTCTTGTCCCTTACAGCCTCAGGTGCAAGGTGTAAAAAAACGCAGTAGCTTGAGTGAAGTGAAGTGCAATATGTATATCTGTGCGTTTTTCTGTGTCTGTATATATAGCATAAGATATATAATAAACTCTGAAGTGTGATCTTTATCTACAGAACATGCAATTCTTTTATTGGTCAATATACATGATTTACTTATGGTTCATGTCTGTTGTTTAATGCACGAATTTTGATAAGGATAGAGTTTAATACTAACCCTTTCTTATTGGTAAAGGTATATCTAATTAAAAAGGTGAAAATTAAATTAAATTAAAGAGAACTTATATGAGGAGGATGCTTTTTATTCCTATTGCCTTGCAAAAAAGGTGTGTGCCTGGTTAAATGGGCATTGCCTGGAAGGGTTTGAGGCACTTCTGTTGTCTAGTGCTAAGGCGCACAGCTCAGGTGTGCCTAGGCGCATGCCCTGACAACACTGAATCTTGTTTCTGAGGCAGAGAATTCATAAAGATTGCTTTTCCTCTGTCCTATTGTTGTTAGTGTAGTTTTGCGTCAAGGAATTATAATCCCAAGGCCTATCCATAAAGTTTTAGTATTATGGGTCAATAAATGTGAAGAACCCAAAGACCTGTGGGCATCAAATAGATCTTTCTGTTAGTATACTTTCCGCTGAAAATTTTTACTCCAGAATCTTTATAAACAATTGAAGGCATATGGTTATAGCCATAGGTGCGAAGTTATAAAGTTGATATCTACTGTGTTGACATGATTCAGTGAAGGCTTCTCTTATAAGCAAAAACCATGGAAAGCTTAGTATTGTTATCCAGGGAAATCTTCTTTAAGCATATAACAACCTATATGGTACATGTCTCTCTTGCAGATTTTTTTCCCTTACAATGTTTTAAACACAATATGTGGAACTTTAAATACAAAGTATGTAGTTTATTTTGCTAGGTCCTTGCAATGGGAAATCAACTGCCACGATTGTGATAGTTCAAAAGTTTATTTTTGTATATTCATGTTAATAGGATCTTACTGGGACTGCACTTCAGAGTCTGAAAAATGAGAGGGTAGCGGTGCTTGAATCCTGTCACATTTTTTGCAGCTGCCAGTTTTAACCTAATGGATCCATAGTGGATATAGTTTTAAGATAAGTGTGCATGCATGAACATTTCATGTCTTATCTTGGCTCCCTGGAAATTGTTATCCTTGATAATTTTGGAAAGTTAAGCGGTGATAGCAGTAATGTTGTTAGTTACTGTTAGTTGCAGGGTTAAAGAGATTGTAAAGCTGGTATGAGCAGTTGAGAAGGCTTAAGCTTCACTATATAAGCAGCCCTTGGCTCTATCAGAAAAGTAGTTTTTTGTGAATGAAAAGAATCAATCAGATATTTTTTCTAATTCTTTGATTTCTTTCTTGTATTTTGTTTCTTAGTCTTATTACGGTGGTTATCTATGACGTAGTGACATCTGTTCTTTTAATACCAATGGTTGCACTATGCATGTGGGAGCTTCATGCAGCTAATACATTTTATTCTTTCTAATTGCAGCAAAGTGTGAAGGAGGATGTGGCAAACATAATAGCACCCCTGATGGTGAGACCGATAACACGGTGGCCTTTCTTTGCCTTCTTGGGTGGTGCAATGTTCTGCTTGCTGGCTAGCAGCACATGCCACCTTCTCTCTTGCCACTCTGAGCGCCTATCATATATCATGCTCAGGCTAGACTATGCTGGGATCGCGGCTCTCATATCTACTTCCTTCTATCCTCCGGTGTATTACTCCTTCATGTGCGATCCATTCTTTTGCAACCTCTATTTGGGATTCATAACCATCTTGGGAGTCGCAACGATCTTAGTTTCCTTATTGCCAGTGTTTCAGAATCCCGAGTTTCGCAGCATTCGTGCATCCCTCTTCTTTGGCATGGGCATGTCAGGAATAGCACCCATTCTTCACAAGCTCATCTTGTTCTGGCACCAGCCTGAGGCACTTCACACAACCGGGTATGAGGTTTTGATGGGGCTTTTTTATGGCATTGGAGCTTTGGTCTATGCGACAAGGATACCGGAACGGTGGATGCCTGGGAAGTTCGACATTGCTGGGCACAGCCACCAGCTTTTTCACATCTTGGTTGTTGCAGGGGCATACACTCATTACCGTGCAGGACTGGTTTACCTCAAATGGCGGGATCTAAATGGATGTTAAAGTGAAACTAGAGAGGAGTCGATTACTGAAAGAAGTAGCTAAAATTTATCTGCGGTTGAATTTATGATCAACCCATTGTCAGTCAAGTGTATATTCTTCATTAAATCAGTCTTACAGCTCCAAGAACCATTAACTTTCAGCCTTAGCTTATGTTCTAAACATGCAAATACTTGTAATAATGTGGCATAGACAAGAACTTAATGTTTTGGAGGTTTTAACTTCTATGCATTAATATACGCAGCTTGTATACTTATAATGGGGGGTGGATGATAAATGGCAGAGAATAGCCTGTAAAATTTGACTTACAGCACTATGCGTAACTTATTTTTGCTCTGGTTTCTTTTCTTTTTTCTTCTTTAGGAAAGAACAGCCAAGATTGGGGGTAAAAATTAGAGCATTTTAAAGTTAAAAATGTTACTTTAATCGAATATTAATTTAATTAAAAGTTTAACTTTTTCAAAAATTAAAATAAGAAATATTGCTGCAAGTGTATTTATATCTTTGGGTAAACTATAGTAGAGGTTACTTAACTATGGCTCTTTTCTTTTAGTCACTTAACTATGCAAAGTTAAAAAAATATCACTCAATTATTAGTAAATTATCTTTTTGGTCACCTAATTATTGAAATTTACAAAATAGTCATTCAACTATTAAATTTTATCTTTTTTTTTATCACCAACTAGCAAAGATATAAATAGAAACACCAAAAAATTCAAGATAGTTGGATGACACCATCCATACACAATAACAACCATACATAATAAGACTATAAGAGAGCTTCTTCATACCATACATAGAACATATTCATCAATCATAAAAACAATATTAGCTCCAAAAACACTTACAAATTTACTCTCAGTATCTGATAAATACAATAATAACATAATAATATTGACAACAAATCTAATAACAACTTTCATACGACTAATTCATTAATTACAAAAAACCAAGACTTAATTGATTAACTTAATTGTACAGACTTCGCAAGTCGTTGGGATGATTTCGAGGGAATTAGGAATGAGCAGATTTTGACGATGTTGTTTTTGAATGATTTTTTACAAAGAAACTATAGAACTTATATAAGTGAGAAAGGGGATCGACCAACTTAAGTTTGTCTAAACTTGACATCCATATTCTTCAACTTCCATGACTTACAAAATGCTTAAACTCAACATCTATAGGAGTTGAGTTTCTTCTTCATCACGTCAAACCTTATCCATAACAGCCAAGTCTAAAATTCTTAATCTTGAAACCAATAAGTGTTGTGTTCATGGTAATATTTATTCATCATCAACCAAAAATTAGATCATAAATATTTATTCATAGATGTTGAGGAGTTTAGTACCAATAAAGGCTCATTTTCGAAATTATTTACGAAAATGGGCCGTTTCAAAAAATAATAACGGGTATGGATCGAAAACTCAAAAAATGCGCTGACGTAGACGTGTTTTTGGGGGAAAACCCAAAAAAGCGCTTCCATGTCAGCGCTTTTTTCCTTGTGTCAGACAAAAGCTTGCTGACGTGGACGTGCTTTAGTAAAAAGCGCTGACGAGGACGCGCTTTTGGCCGTGTAATCTCCCAACGATCACCTTTAACGGCCGTTTAAAAATCTGACCGTTGGGCCCAACGGTCAAGAAAAAGAAAGTATAAAATCCCCTCAACCCATTTTTTCACACCAATTTTATTCTTCTTCTAAATTTCTCTCTAAATTTCTCAAAAAAGTTCTCAAAGCTCCCTAAATTTTTTATTTGTCTAAATTAATATTATTTTTTTTTATAATTTCTAAGGTATATGATCATATTAGCAATGACCCGACAATTAATTCGTCTCGATGATAAACATATATCCGTCGACCAAATGCAAATGGTAAGGGTTAATTTTATTTTTTAATATTTTTTAATTTTTTATTTCATTTTTATAATTTAATTAATATTTTTTTATAATTTTTTTATAATAGCCAGTAGATCTAGTGTTACGATGTTTTACTCGTAATCTACTTGGTCCTCTAGAGTGTTACAATGTTTTATTCGTAATCTACCTGGTCCTCCATCACTGTTGATTGAAAATTACTTGAAGTGAGCGGGTTTTTGGCACTTGGCCAATATAGGCCGGGGGTGCAAGTTGGACCCAAAACTTATCAGCGCGTTTGTGGAGAGGTGGAGACCCGAGATGCACACATTCCATCTTCCATGTGGGGAGTGTACCATCACTTTGGAGGACGTGCAGTTACAGTTGGGGTTACCGGTAGATGGGTCCGTACTCACTGGGTCCGCTCAATCTGCTGATTGGGGAGTCATATGTTACGATCTTTTGGGTGCGATTCCGGATATTATTTACGGAGGTCGGTTCGATATAGGCTGGTTACGAGAGACATTCCCGGTGCTAGGGGATGATTCAACTGAAGTACAAAGAGTATGATACGCTCGGGCGTACATCCTTTAGATATTCGGAATGATACGCTCGGGCGTACATCCTTTAGATTCTCGGAGGTTATCTGATGCTGGACAAGTCATGAAACCTCGTACATTTGAGGTGACTACTGAAACTCATTGATTTTAGAGTAGTTAGTGAACTTAGTTAGGGGTCTACCGTGTTAGCGACATTGTACTGGGAGATGTGTAACACCCCAGACCCAACCTAGAAGTTAGGCCCGAATCCGCGTGTCACATTGAAGTGTTTTAGCGAAAACCTTGTTTTCATTGAAAACCCTTCTAGAGAAAAGTTAAGTAAAATCCATTTTGCTTTCAAAACGAGGTGTAGCCAAGAACCATTTCCTTGTTACTATGTAAAAACAAATTTCCTTTGACAGCGGAAGCTCGTTCTTAAAACACAATTATTTTCAAAAAAACTTGAAATTCGCTTAAAAGAAATAAATCCAGGTTCCGTTTCAAAATTACAATGCATAGTGGAAGTAATGGAATAATTACAATCCGAAATAAAATAATTTAAAATCTAGAATTTAGATATTAAGAAAAGCAAGTCTAATCGTCTTGCTAGTTGGTCACCTCTGAGTCCCTCCATCCGTCGAACCGCCTACTGAGGATCACTTGAGAAAAATAAAAGAGGGAGTGAGTTTTCGAAAACTCAGTGTGTACGACCCTCGTCAAACAAATAGCATACATATCATATTATTAACATAACAATATCATACATGCAATGCTGTGCAAACCCTCCCCAAATAATCCATCCGGTACACATCATCTCCGTCCCGCTGAAACACATATGTGGGGATTTCTAAATCGACCCACCCATCCTGTACACATCAAGGGTAGCCTGTTTGCGGTACTACCAAACGTTGCAGCAAAGCTGCTAATCATATAATGGGCTTAAAAAGCCATCGGTGGATCCACAGTTGTCAAGCAACCATGCGATCCTCATATACTTCCTCCGTTCCATAATTTCCACCCATATGCAACCTAAACAGAACATCATATGAATGCAGCAAATGTACATGTAACATCCATAAATCTTACCTTCAATACATAGGGGTATTTTAGTCATTTCACACATCAAAAGTATTTCGGTAATTCTACCCTACATGGGTATTTCAGTAACTCTTAACAGTATGGGTCTTAATTACAAACCTTGGCCCATTAACAAGTCCTCGCGGCTAAAGTGAACAGACACTACGGACCAGGTAGGATTCCAAAGAAGAGGAGGTGGGTCGTTAAGACCGCTTAAGTACCAAGCTCTCCCTAGATCCAATCGTAGACATGCATATGCCCGTTGCCACACTTAAACCTTATGACTTGTTCACAGTCGCACTTAATAAATTATTAAAGTTAAGCAATTTACCAAATACTAAGCCTAATACCCCTTACAAAGCCCAAACAAATTCACATACGTTCATATGGCCCATCTGGTCCAATCTCATTCGTATGGCCCACTAGGCCCAAATCACATTCATATGGCCCATCAGGCCCAAATCACATTTATACAACCCATTTGGCCCAAATCAATTCCAAGCCATGCAACCAGCATGACTAGTTCATCATTTATCACCAAATCATCAAATTTGCCTATTTTGAGCCTACGGCCCATCGGGCCCATTTTGCCCATTCTGGCCCGATTGGCCAAAACACGGTCCAAGTCCATGATATTGCTCATGGGCCCTCTGATAACGTATCAATTTTCCCTTACGAGTGTTCGCGCACTCGCAAGACTACTGTAGCCAAAATTTCGGGGTTTTGTCATTTCAGCTTTTCGGGATTTCTCAATCCATTGTGTGTGTATAATGTATGTACACACCTGATAACAAAACGCGCTGCGATCCCCTTAGCCACAATCCTACAAATGATGTCACTCAATGATTAATCACATATACTTATTGAATACTTTACCCAAAAGCTGAAGTCTTACCTTAACCTTACCTGAAACATCAAGCCTTAATAGCTTTCCTTGATCACTAATCACGAGTACTTCCTACATCTGCATCAATCTTAATTATTAAAAACTGAACCATAAGTGACTTGTATCCATCTTAAGTCACCCTTACATTACTTACGACCATTCGGCCAACCTTCAAAACCAAAAGTGAAGAATACTTACCCAAATCTCGAAATGCATAAAGAGTAATTCGGCAGAGATCTGAAGAACAGAGATTCGATATCAATCCCCTACCAAAATCGATTTAGAAAGAGTGAGGGAGATGGGAAGTCGGTGTTAGCAAGATCAATTGAAAGAGTAAAGTATTTACATAAGAATCGGCTAGGTTGAAGAAATAGTGACGGCACAAAAAGAATTTCGGCAAAGGGAGGGTGGAATTATTCGGTTTTAGAGGGTTTGGAAAAGGTAACAAGAAGAAAAGAAAAAGATCAAATGTGCTTGTGTGAGGGTAACTATAGGATATTCGGTAAAGAAAGAAAGATTGACCTATTTGCAAAACTCTCCAAATGTCGAAAGCCACAATGAAAATTCGTAATACCCCCTAAAAGACAAAAAAACGACACTCATTTACCCTCCTAAGCCGAATTTATACCTTCCACTTCCCAAAACGGCACCAACTCTTCACACTTCTCAGCTCCTAACTTTTCTCCCTGATAACTCCTCAATCTCATCCTAAATTTTCTCTAATATAAGCTCCTTTATCCCCTCCTCAATTTTCTCTTATGAACACTTCCTTCAGAATTCACATCCAACGCCACTACTAACCATCTAGAAGGAAAAAATAAATCCCCAATGTTGAAACCATTTTTTGACAAAAACGGGAATCGAACTTGGGTTTTGAAAATGAATAAAAAACGGGAGTCGCCACCGACCTTTTACTAGGTGTGATCAGATCACCTTTGTTTTAATAAAACATTTCGGTTTACTAAAACGGGGTTTATGGTCTACGAATATTTGAGAAAATAGGTTCGGGAGTCGGTTACGTGCGAGGAAGGATTAGCACTCTCGCAACGCCCGAAAATCGGTACCAAATTGATTAATTGATGTCCCAATGTCGAAAGTTTTAACAAAATTAGAAATGAATTTAGAAATTTGGGTCTTTTGGAAATGTTTGAGTCTTCCTAGAATATTAAGATTTCCTTGTTTCGAAGGGACCAAATATCACATCCAATACGTAGGACACGATAATTTCAATCCTCAACTCCAAGGTCGTCTCTTAATCCCTAATACTCATTTTATTAAAATATCAAAAGGTTATTCGATCATTTGGTCAAGCAAGAGAACCGAGACCCAACACATAGGGCACGGTCCCTCGAATTTCCAAACACGGAATATTGCCTCGTTTTTGAAAATTTTTGTTTTTAGAGTAAAATTGATAAAAAAATGTTTTAAAGAAACGTGATTTGAAAATGGGAATAGGGTCATGCAGTGAATAGTGATGATGCAACATAAATTATGTACAAAATACTATTATAGATATAGTAACGATAATAATGATAAAGCTAGTATATACAAATAACAATACAACAATGATAATAGTAATAATAATAGTAGCAATGGAAAATATATAATAAAATAATAAAATAATAATAATAATAAAAATATTAAAAATAGTAATTAGCGTAGTAATAATAATACCAAATATATATAACGTAATATTATAATAATAATAATAATAATAATATGGATATTAATAATAATAACAATATAATAATAATAATATGCGATGGTATAAAATATGTACAAAAAAATAACGTAAGTATAACAAAGTAATAATATGATATATGTACAAAGAATAATAGTAATAGTAGATGTAATAATAATAAGAATAAGAATAATAATAATAATGATAATAATGATAATAATAATAATGATAGTAAGTATATATATACAAGTAATAGTACAATAATAATAATAGAAATAATAACATAAGAGAGGAATAAAGCAAATAATAATAATAGTAATAGTAATAAAGTTAGTATTAAATAATTAATAGCAATTAAAATAAACATATTGAAATGGTAGAAATAAATGGTATAAATTAAAAATGGACTAAATCGCGTGAAAAATAGAAGTTTCGGGTCAAATTATACAAATAGATAATGGGAGGACTGAATTGTAATATGCGCTAAAGGAGGAGGGACTAAAATGGTTAATAACCCCTTTCTCCAAAACGCATAGCACGAAAGGGACCAAATTATGAAGGAATGAAGTTCATGGGACAAATTTGGAAATAAAAAAAACTTGATTGTAAAACACAAAAGAAACGGAAGGACCGCGCGCGTAAATATCCCCGAAAGCAAAAACACGCGGATCTTGTCGGGTCGGGTCGGGTCCGTCCGATCCATGACAAAACGGCGCCGTTTTGAGGTCTGCAGACCCAAGCTAAAACGACGCCGTTTTGGCTTCTTTATAAAATCAGTTTTCTCCTTTTTTTTTCATTTGTGCAGTTCATTTTTAAAAAAAAGAGCTTCCCCTCTCCTTTTCTCTCTGTTTCTTTGCAGGGGAGAGCCTTCGGTGGGGAGTGTCGCGTGGCGCCGCCGTCTTCGTTTCCTTTTTATTTGTTGTTTTTCTTTTTTTTTATACTTCAAATATATATATTTGTGAATGAAAGGATCGAAGAAAAAAGATTCAAAATATAAAAAGAAAAAAGGAAAATAATACCTTCGAATATTTAAGATCAGACTCGCGTTTTGGAATTTTTTGTTTTGGAATCTGTTTTTTGTTTTTGCTTTTTGATTGATTGCCGAAAAAAAAGAAAGAGCCCCTGTACATGTTTCTTAGATTGGCTTTTATAGCCGACTAGAAAAAACATTGAAAATACAAGGTTCGTTTGCTGTTTATGCCACATTTGCTGTCGTTTTTTTGTCTTCTTTCGCAGGTATGGGCGCGGTAGTGGACGGAGCATGCGCGAGGGTGGGGGCTGACAGTGGGGCGCTTGCGATGGAGCACACATGGGTTGCGGCAGTGGAGGAGCGCGTGTCTACACGCGCGCGGCGCTGCTAGGGTTCCAAAACCCTAGCTTCTTCCTGGCACCTTTAGTTTCGGCTATTTTTATTTTGTAATTGGGCCTGTTTGTTTGTAAATTGGGTTAAATCTGGGGTTTAATAGTCGGGCTTTGTGGGTTTGGTTTTTTTGTAAGCTTGGCTTAGTTTAGTGGGCCCGGGCAATCTGGGTATTGTTCTTGGTTTAACGGGCCCGAATAATTTTGGGCTCGTACAGCTGCCCCTCTTTGCACGTTGTCGTGTAAAGAAAACAGAGCAAAGATAAAGAAGGCCAAAATTTGTCGGGATCCACTGAGTCTTGTCTTCTTTGTTGTTTTTCTCTGGTGCTTTTCTTTGTTAAGTAGCTTCAAATTTCACTGTCTTGTTGCTTTGATCACTCCAGCGCTTCTTTTGAGAGATAAGACTTGTGGCTTCGATCCGTTTTATTGTTTTGCTGAGTCTTCAAGGGGATAATATTTGCAATCTTCAACCTATTCCACCACTGATCAGTGGTAATAGGATAATCTTCAATCTATTCCATCGCTGGTCGATGGTAATAGGATAATCTTCGATCTATTCCATCGCTGGTCGATGGTAATAGGACAATCTTCGATCTATTCCACTACTGGTCAGTGGTAGTAGGATAATCTTCGATCTATTCCACTACTGGTCAGTGGTAATAGAACGATCCTCAATCTATTCTGTCTTCAATCTATTCCACTACTGGTCAGTGGTAATAGAACATTCTTCAATCTATTCCATCACTGGTTGATGGTAATAGGATAACCTTCAACCTATTCCACTAATGGTCAGTGGTAATAGAACACTCTTCAATCTATTCCATCACTGGTTGATGGTAATAGGATAACCTTCAACCTATTCCACTACTGGTCAGTGGTAATAGAAAATCTTCAACCTATTCCACTACTGGTCAGTGGTAATAGAAAATCTTCAACCTATTCCACTACTGGTCAGTGGTAATAGAATAATCTTCAACCTGGTCTTCAATCTATTCCACTACTGGTCAGTGGTAATAGAGTAATATTCAACCTTCAATCTTCAATCTATTCCACTACTGGTCAGTGGTAATAGAAGAATCTTCAACCTTCAATCTTCAATCTATTCCACTACTGGTCAGTGGTAATAGAATAATTTTCATCCTTCGATCTTCAAGCTATTCCACTACTGGTCAGTGGTAATAGAATAATCTTCAACCTGGTCTACTACTGGTCAGTGGTAGTAGAATGATCTTTGACCTTCAGTCTTCAATCTATTCCACTACTGGTCAGTGGTAATAGAATAATCTTCAACCTATTCATCAATCTATTCCACTACTGGTCAGTGGTAATAGAATAATCTTCAACCTAGTCCACCGCTGGTCGATGGCCATAGGATAATTTTTATATTGCCTCCTTCAGGAGGTTATCAATCTTCAATTTGCTCCACCTGAACTTGTTACATCGTTCTTTGAGGAACCTGTCCTGTTAGAAAATGATGCTGATGTAATGCTCGAAATGACTCGAATGCCCCTATCTACATGTGCTACTATGATTAGGATGCAATGATCGGAATGAATTGAATGCCCCTAATTGGATGTGAATGAATGCATGAGAATGATCTCTTTGTGACGGATCATCTTGCCTCCTGGTTTGATCGATATCTTTGGGGGGGTCACCATTTTAGGTTTCGATTCCCCCATGAACCTGGTTAGTTTTGAACATTGCTCCCCCTTTGGGTTCTTGTAACAATTAGGAGTTTTCAGAGTATTATGCGAAACTCTCTTAGTTTGAATACTAGTGGTCCATTAATCATTATTTCAATGAAAAGTGCTTTAAAAGTATAATCATAAGAGATATCGAGAGTAAGGCTCAAAATGAATAGATTGACCAAAAGATCAGATTTTGACAAGGTAAATTTAGCTAAACATGAAGAAGACAAGAACAAGTGTCCAGATATCATAGCATGAGTTTCTCTGCACAAAACTTCTTGAGGACTCCTTTTGTACTCGATAGGTGCATGGCAGGATAAAAAGGTTTCATTGATGCCCCCCAAGTCGTGACGTTTCTTCTTCTTGTTAATTCCAGTTATAGTGAAGCTACCACATACTCCCTCCAATCGATGATTTGGATCGCCCATTTTTGGGTTTTCAATCCAAAACCCCTTGAGTCACAAAGCGCCCTTTACGGGTTTTCACTTTGACCTCTCCAATTTTTTTTTTTAGGCGAAGTATTTCTTGACTGAATCTGAGTTTACAGGATTCGGCAAACTTTTGCCATCCATTTCTGTCAGGATTAGAGCTCCGCAGGAGAAGGCTTTCTTTACTACATAAGGTCCCTCCCAATTTGGCATCCATTTTCCTCTAAAGTCTTTTTGTATAGGAAGAATCTTTTTCAGGACGAGGTCTCCTTCATAGAATTCCCTAGGGTGAATCTTTTTGTTGTAAGCCCGTATCATCCGCCTTTGATACATTTGTCCATGACGAAGGGCTTTTAGCCTCTTTTCCTCAATTAGGTTCAGCTGATCATACCGAGATTGAGTCCATTCCGCTTCGTCCAACTTTATCTCAGATAAGACCCGAAGGGAGGGGATCTCAACTTCGATCGGCAGTACCGCCTCCATTCCATAAACTAAAGAGAATGGAGTTGCCCCGGTAGACATTTTAACCGATGTCCGATAAGCATAAAGGGCGAACGGTAGCTTCTCGTGCCAATCTTTGTAAGTCTCAGTCATCTTTCCTACGATCTTCTTGATATTCTTGTTGGCTGCTTCGACTGCACCATTCATCTTCGGATGATACGGTGATGAGTTGTGATGTTTGATCTTGAATTGGCTACAGACTTCCGCTATCGTGCTATTATTCAAGTTTAGTGCATTGTCAGATATGATCCTTTCAGGCATCCCATACCGACATATGATCTCCTTCTTTAAGAACTTGCTGACCGCTGATTTCGTGACATTTGCGTACGAAGTGGCCTCTACCCATTTGGTGAAATAGTCGATTACCACAAAGATAAATCGGTGCCCGTTTGAAGCTTTTGGTGAGATCGGTCCAATGACGTCCATCCCCCATATAGAGAAAGGCCACGGGGATGTCATGACGTGGAGGGGTGAAGGAGGCACGTGAATTTTATCTCCATAGATTTGACATTTGTGGCATCTCTTGGCATAGCTGATACAATCTCCCTCCATAGTTGACCAATAATACCCGAACCTCATGATTTATCTTGCCATCGTAAATCCATTAGCATGAGTCCCACAGACACCTTCATGGACTTCTTCGAGAATCTTCTTGGCCTCAACTGCATCCACGCATCTCAGCAGTACTTGATCATTCCTTCTCTTGTATAGGATTTCTCCATCCAGGACGTAATTATTGGCCAATCTTCTCAACGTTCTCTTATCATTCTCGGTCGCTTGATCGGGGTATTCACGGTCCTTTACGTATCGTAATACATCGTGATACCACGGGCGACTATCTCTTTCTTCTTCTTCGTCGATGTTGCAGCAATGTGCCGGGGCCTCATAAATGCTCATTTGGATAGGCTTCACTTCTTCTGCTTTGTTTATTTTGATCATAGAAGCCAAGGTAGCTAAAACGTCGGCCATTTGGTTCTCTTCTCGTGGGAGGTAGCAGAAAGTGACGTTGTCAAACTCTTTAATTAATTCCAAAACCAGCCTTCGATAACTGATTAACTTGGGATCTCTTGTTTCCCATTCACCTTTCAGTTGATAGATTACTAGTGCGGAATCCCCGTACACCTCCAATGTTCTAATTTTCCGTTCAATGGCTGCACGAATTCCCAGGATGCACGCTTCGTATTCGGCCATGTTGTTTGTACAATCAAAATCCAACTTGCTAGTAAGAGGATAGTGATCTCCGTTGGGGGACACTAGGATTGCCCCAATTCCATTCCCCACAGCATTTGAAGCTCCATCAAAGTTTAGTTTCCATGGGTGCCCTTTCTTTTGGACCTCTTCTTCAGTGGCTACCACATACATTAATTCTTCATTTGGGAAATCAAAGTCCAATGGCTCATAATCTTCTAACGCTCTGCTGGCTAAAAAATCCGCTATTGCACTTCCTTTTATGGCCTTCTGATTTACGTAGACTATGTCAAACTCCGAAAGCAGAATCTGCCATCGGGCCATTCTTCCATTCAATGCAGTTGACTCCATCATGAACTTGAGGGGATCCAGTTTGGAGATAAGCCAAGTGGTGTGATATAGCATGTATTGTCTCAATCTCCGTGTCGTCCAAACCAGAGCGCAACATAACTTCTCGATCGGCGAATATCTCGTCTCGTATTCTGTAAACTTCTTACTGAGATAGTATATCGCTCTTTCCTTTCTTCCTGACTCATCATGCTGGCCTAACACACATCCCATAGAGTTCTCGAATACTGACAAATACAATATTAGTGGCTTATTTGGGCATGGCGATACCAGTACTGGGGCTTTAGACAAGTAATGCTTGACCTTATCAAATGCTTTCTGGCACTCCTCATTCCATACATCTGAGTTGTGTTTCCTAAGGAGGCGAAATATGGGGTCACACTTCTCCGTTAGTTGTGCGATAAACCGAGCAATGTAGTTTAATCTTCCTAAGAAACTTCGAACCTCCTTTTGGGTACGTGGTGGGGGCAACTCTTGGATAGATTTCACCTTATCGGGATCAACCTCAATTCCCTTTTTACTGACTACAAATCCCAACAATTTTCCGGATCTAGCCCCAAAGGTACATTTGGTCGGATTGAGTTTCAGCTGGAATTTTCTCAATCTTAGGAACAGTTTCCTCAAGACTTGCACATGTTCTCTCTCAGTTCTGGACTTCGCAATCATGTCGTCTACATAAACTTCGATCTCCTTGTGCATCATGTCGTGGAAGAGAGTCACCATGGCCCTTTGATATGTTGCCCCTGCATTCTTTAGTCCGAAAGGCATCACTTTATAACAGAATGTCCCCCACATGGTAATGAACGTGGTTTTCTCCATATCTTCGGGGTGCATTTTAATCTGATTATACCCAGAGAAGCCGTCCATGAAAGAGAAAAGAGAATATCCAGCTGTGTTATCCACTAAGGTATCAATGTGGGGTAACGGAAAGTTATCTTTTGGACTGGCCTTGTTCAAATCCCTGTAGTCCACGCACATTCGCACTTTCCCATCTTTCTTCGGGACAGGCACTATGTTTGCTACCCATTCTGAGTATTTAACCATTTGCAAGAAACCGGCATCAAACTGTTTTCTGACCTCTTCTTTTATTTTTAACAAAACATCTGGTCTCATTCTTCGAAGTTTTTGCTGGACAGGTTTACATTCTTCCTTGATGGGGAGTCGATGCACCACTATGTCTGTGTTTAACCCAGGCATATCTTGATACGGCCAAGCAAAGACGTCTCTGAATTCTTGGAGTAATTCGATGAGGTCTTGCTTCGTTTTTGCGGCAATGCTAGCCCCAATTTTCAACTCTTTTCCTTCTCCTAAGTTCACCATTTCTATTGTCTCTTCGTGGGGTAGGATTTGTTCTTCGCCTTGCTCTACCATCCTTAACAAATCAGGAGACATGTTAAGGTCTTGGTCATCTTCGAAGTCTTGAGAATCCTCCATGTCCGTATCTTGTTCAAAAGGGGATCCTGAGTTGATAGCAGTGTCGCTCACGTCATTGATATCTGGAGACCTGTTAAGAAGGCAAAGAAAGACGTAGAAGTAACAATCTAAGAATGGATATTTATGTGAGTGACTATGAATGGAGAGTAAAAGAAAAATTTTCTCGAAATATGCGTTTTATTGAAATAAAGACGTTTGAGCATGTGCCTATTCAACAAAGAGTCTCTCATTACCCCTAGGCTTAGAGCAACAAGCGTGTTTCGAACATTACTCTGAGTTACTCCTAAAAGCTACAGGAATTTCTTCTATTGTCCAATTGTCCAAAACACTTCCAGGAACATAAGGACGAATCCCAGATAAAGCTCTTTCCTCGGCCCCTTCCTCCGATATGGCGTTGATGCTTAAGTCCCCCAACATTTCTTCCATTGCTTCTCTTGTTGCCATGCCTCGGTCAGGGTACAAGATTCCCCCCGAGACAAATGTTTTGGACAGAGGAGGGAAAGTCATTGGCTCCCATTCGATCTCCTCCTCACTTAGGCGTGCCCTTTTTCTCTCTCTTCTTTTCTCTTCTTCTCTCTTCTTTTGTTTCGCATCTGGCTTGAACCCTAAGCCGAAGCGGTCTCGTTTTTCTCTTTGCGTCGGCACCTCAGTCTTTCCTTGCAGGTTTCTTCCGAGTCCTCTCCTGGGCAAAGCTCCCTTCCCAATTGTCATTTGGAGGCTCATCATCGTAGACTTGGATATTTTAGGCATAGGGATCTTGCTGCCCTCGGCCACGAAGGTTGTGTTAATAAATTCCAATGATCGGAAGGAACACTCCATTGCCTTTTCATCTACCTCAATGTACGGAGCGTCGCTAGTAACGGAGGCTATGATCTCTTCTTCAGCGTTGATCGTGACCAATCTACCTTCCGTTACCAATTTCAACTTCTGGTGCAGTGACGACGGTACCGCCCCTGCCGAATGGATCCAAGGTCTCCCCAGCAGGCAATTGTAGGAAGGTTTGATATCCATCACCAAGAAGTCTACCTCATATGTATTTGGGCCAATTTGAAGAGGTATATCGATTCTCCCCATGACCTTTCTCTCCGTTCCATCAAATGCTCTCACAACATTATGGCATGCCTTCATGTGGGAGCTATCCACAGGTAACCTATTCAGTGTGGATAGAGGTAATACGTTTAGGGCTGATCCGTTGTCAACTAGCACCCCCGGCAACGTATACCCTTTGCAGCGCGTGGTTATGTGTAAGGCTTTTGTAGATCCCATGCCTCCTGAAGGTATCTCATCATCATTGAAGAAAATGAAGTTGTCCGCGCTCATATTACCGACGAGACGGTCCAACTTATTAACAGATATATCCCCCGCGACATATGTTTCATTCAGTATTTTCATCAACGCATTTCGATGAGCTTCTGAGCTCATGAGCAAGGCCAGCACCGATATGCAAGTGGGCTGTTTGTGCAGCTGCTCCACAACACTATATTCGCTGTGCTTAAGGAATTTTAAAAACTCCCTGGCGTCGCTCTCTGTCACGGGCAATTTGACGAATGCTTAGGACTCGATGTTTCCCTCTTCCCTTCGCTCAGTTGCCACCGCTTTCCCTTTGGTTGCTACGTCACTCGTGTTTGGGGTGTAACGTCTCCCACTACGTGTAAAGAAGCCTTCATCTCGATCTTCTTCTGTAGCATTGACCGGATTCTCTCTTCCAGGGATTCCTACCCTACAATCGTAGCTCCAAGGTACCTTTTTATTGTCTTTGTAGGGGGTAGTCGTGGGTTTTTGAATTATGACCTTCGGTGTGATCGATATTTCAGTCTCCCCCGTCCTTGGTCGTGATATAACTACTGCAGGGTAGTTGCCCCCATAGACTCTCCTAGACGTCCCTTCTTTCGATATGTCGGCCTCTCTCTTTGGCGTGATTTCGACCGCTCTAGGTCGTGATATAACTACTGTAGGGTAGTTGCCTCCATAGACTCTCCTAGACGTCCCTTCTTTCGATATGTCGTCCTCTCTTTTTGGTGTGATTTCGACCACTCTAGGTCGTGATATAATCACTGCGGGATGATTGCCCCTGTAGATCTTCCTAGCCGATCCTTCTTCTGACGCGTGAACTTCTCCTTCTTCTAGATCTCCGATCTCTTCGTAGAATTCTATCTCCTTGTTATCCATGAGACCTTGAATGAGAGTCTTGAACATGGGGCATTCTTGAATATTATGGCCCGTTTTGGCGTGAAACTCGCAATAATCCCCCGCTCTTTCAATCTCTCCCCCCGGACGTTGGGCAATTAAGCCTCGGCTTATCATTTGCCTCCAAACCCATCTCAGCGGGGTTTTTACTTCATCGATGTTCATCTTCACTTTCTTCCCTACCTTCTCCCCCAACATGTTCACCCCGTTATTAGCATGGTTGGGTAATGAGTGCTCTGTGTCATTGACTTTTACCACACCCATTTGGATAAGTTTTTCAACCAGCTTCTTGAAGGCGAGACAGTTCTCTATTGAATGTCCGACAACCCCAGCGTGGTATTCACATTGCGCATTCGCATCATACCATTTAGGGTATGGGGGTTGTATGGGCGGTAGGTAATGGGGGGCAACAACATGCGTGTCATATAGTTTTTGGTACAGCTGCCCATACGTCATGTAGATCGGAGTGAATTGGAGCTTCTCTACATTTGGCTTTGCACTAGGTTCTTGTCTATGCAGTCTTGGACGATCAGTGATTACAGTTTTAGGTTGATTCAGGGTGACGGCTTTGTCACGGGCATTCACGTTATTTATGTCACCCTCTCTTTTCTTTAGAGTCATTTTTCTGGAGCCTTCCCCTGTTTCTATCTTGCCGCATCTGACTGCGTACTCTATCCTTTCCCCGCATCTCACAATTTCTGAAAAATCGGTCATAGGACTTCCCAACATGTGGTTGATGAAAGGGGCCTTCAAGGTATGAATGAAGAGTGTGGCCGCTTCTTCTTCTAAAAGAGGTGGTTGGACCTGTGTGGCTACCTCTCTCCACCGTTGCGCGTACTGCCTGAAGTTTTCGCTTGGTCTCTTCTCCATAGTTTGGAGAGTGACTCTGTCAGGAGCTATGTCTGCTATGTGGCCATAATGTTTCATGAAAGCCTGAACTAAGTCCCTCCATGTTTTAATTTGGGTACTACTGAGTTGATCGTACCATTTGGCCGCAGACCCAACCAGGCTATCCTGAAAGCAGTGTATTAATAATTTCTCATTATCAGCATATCCCGCCATTCGTCGACCGAATGTGTGCTCCCGGGTAGCTGGTCCCGTTGTACTTTTCAAAATCTGGAGTTTTAAACTTTGGTGGAAGCACTAAGTTTGGGACCAGGCTTAGCTCTTTGATATCGACCCCGTAACGAGTTTTAGACTTCTCAATTGCTTCGACTCTCTCCTCTAACCACTTGTAGCGGTCTTCCATTAGCATTGAGGGTTCGACTTTCATTCTCTCTTTCTCCATTTCATCAAAATCTGGTACCATAGGGTTGATAAGGTCATCTCCTGGGTTGGATCCTGAGCCCATTTGGAGATTCATGGGAGATCTAATGTTAGCTTGGCATTGCTGAGGCCTAATTGTGACAGGCGGCCTTCGGGGATGTTCCTCGTGCTGCAAAGGCATTTGCGGCAGGGTAGATTCTGAAGGAATATCTTCGTTCTCCCCTCCAGTGATGGCCATGGGGCTTTTCCCTTTCCCCAAGAACCTGTTCAATAGTTGGGACATTTGAGCTATCTGAGCCTTCATGTCCCTCTGGGATTCCTCCATTTCTTGCTGGATCTTGGTTAAGTGCTCTTGCATCTGTGTTTCCATTTGGTCACTCATCTCCTTTTGAAATTGTTCTAGTTTCTGATCCATTTTCTTTATCTTAGTGTGGGTGCCGTATGGATGTTCAGCTTCCAGGTTTCCCCCTTTTTCTCTCTCTTTCTTCTGTATAATTCCGACTAGTCAGATTCTCTCAATGCTTGTGATGTGATGAGATGCATTGTGATGCGAGTGTATGAAATGCAAGATTTATGAAATGCAAAATTTGCAAAATTTATGAAATGCAAAAAGACAGAAAGGTGTTGATTTGATTCAATCCCATTAGATAAACTTTACTAGAAAACGAATTTCCTTTCATAGAACGGACGATTACATATACGACTTTGCCTTAATGCCTAAATCCTTAACTTTCCTAAGAAGCCAAGCTAAACTTTGGCCTCGCTCCGATCCTGACTCGTATATCAGACTTAACGTGTCAGCCCGAACAGCCAAGGTTTGCAAATGATCGGCCGCCTCTGGGATTTGAGCCACGGCCTCGCCCATTACGTAGTCTCTGTTTCTGATCTGTTCCTGGGAACGGTGGAGCTGCTCCTTCCAGTGTTCATTGTTCACTTCAAGGAGTTCAAACCGAATTTTGCTATCTTGTAGTGCAGTTTCGAGCTCCTCTATCTTTCCTCTCATTTCCTCGATTTTGCTTTGACTAGCTCTTAATTCGACTACCGAGTTGCGGCTACGGTGCAAAAGTAGTGACCTTTCTAATTCTGCTACTCGGGCGCGTAATTTCTCCTTTTCACCTTGGTTTTCTAATAGGCTCTTTTTCAAAGCATCCTCTCGTACTCGAGCATTTTGAAATTTTTTTCCCTACTGATCGGCTTTAGACTTTTCTTCTTTAATTTCCTGTTGCCATTGTTCCGATGTCTTCCCCAAACCGGCAGTTCTAATGGACAAGCGTAGTTTCTTATAGTCCGTCTTTAAGCTGTCCAAATCCTCTTCGGCCTTATTCTTGCCTTTCTTCAATTTTTCGGCCTCGAACTTGTGGAGGTCAACATCTAACCCCAACTGCATCTTTTCCTCTTCTAGCTGCTCTATTCTTTTACCTAGTTCCCGGCTTCTTCTCTAGAAATCTTGTTTGATAATCTCCAATTCAGACGGGATTACTTGCAGCTGCTCTTCTATTGGTCGAGCATTCCCTTGGGTTGGCCTTGGGACGTTGTCATTGACTCTTTTGACCCACCATTGATCGTATTCAGGCGTAGTCATCGGCCTTATGGCGAGTCTCTTCATTTTTCGAGTTTGAGTCCATGCATCTGATATCTCACGGACTTTCTTCTTATAATTATCGTCCTTGTATGAAAACTCACACTGGGCTAATCCGTGTGTCGCCGGTATAAATTGCCTCGATTGATACTGCCTCATTACTAGCAATGGGGCGTACCCAACAGCTCCCCATATCCCGAGTAAAGGGACCCAGTCGAACTCTCCGCATCGATACAAGATTTCGTCAGGGATCATCCACGGAGTCTTCCATTCTACGTCTTCCACTTGCAAATTTTGGAGGATCTCTATCCATTTCTCTCCTGATAAGTCGTCTCGCCTTGGCGTATCTGCTAATTCCTTTAGAGGGGAGTAGTTTTCAAAAAAGATTTTGCATGAGACCTTTTCCATCTTCCAGAAACGACAATGGAACCATGAAAGCAACAGTTGTGCACATCCCATGAATCTTCCTTTGCCCACTCTTCGGCAAGCGTTCAACGATCTGAAGGTCTCAGCCAAGATTGCGGGGACAGGTGTGACTCCCTTGTCAAGTTTATCAAATAGGTCCGAAACCGCATCCTCTATGTGCCCTAATGCTTTGGGGAAGATGACCAAACCGTAGATGCTTAGAGCGAAAACGTCGACCTTCTTTCTCTTATCAGGATGTGCCCAGATCAAGTCCCTCAAGTGTTTCCATGGAATGCACTTACAATCCCCTTTTTGTTTGATCCGGGCCGTAATCCATTGCTCGCTCATTCCTGTGATGTTCATTAGCCTTTTTGAGAATGCCGACACATTAGCGAACCTTGAATATGCCTTGTCAGTTTGAATTCTCGGGCATCGAAACAAGGCTGTGTACTCTTCTATAGTTGGAACCAAATCTACCTTTCCAAAAGTGAAGCAACTATAGGCGGGGTTCCAAACTGAGTAATGGCTCGAAGTAGGTACTCGTCTACCTTGATATACAGCAGATAGTGCAGATCACCGTAATTATGGTAGAACAGTTGTTTGTCCTCATTGCACCAGGAATCCCATATTTCCTTTAACTCCCGCAAGTCATTTTGAGCTACGCTGACGCGGGTGAAATCCCATGACTCCGATTCATGCCCCACTGTCAGGCTATCTCCTTTTTCTTGCTGTGCTCTTTCGGACCACACTTGGACAACCGCATTATCCTCCACTCTATCGAGAAACCCCCTTTCCATGTCAAGATTTTCTATCTAGTAATTGAACGCGGATCAACACCCTTTCTATAATGAAATGCCATGCAATGAAAATGAAACACCACAAGTTAATCCAGGTACAAAAGGAACTTAAAATAAACAGGAGATAATCAAACTCGTATTTAAGGTAACAACTAGGGTTTGCACGGTTCTATCTACAACGGGCTCTTAGGTTCTTCTACATGTAGTTTGGTTCTAAAGTATGGGTACCTGAACCAGCAGATTCCTCGATCTTCACCCATTATAGGCTCATATGGACCGAGTTCAGTTCAGGGGAATACATTTCCCTATGGCTGCACGGAGATAAAAAACTCACGAAGACATAGGTACGGATGTATCCCGGAAGCGATCCACTATCTTGCACGGAGGTAAAAACCTCACGAAAGAGTAGCTTCTCACTCCCACTTAAGGGTGTGACCGCGATGGTCATGTAATGCAATGCCAAAGTATTTCACGAGACTCCACACTATAGCACAAACAAATGTGTCAAAGAGAAACACGATTTTTCAAAACAATTTTCTAAACTTTCAATCAAAGGGACAAAAATCAATCAATTTACGGCCTGACTCTCTTAGATCCCCAGTGGAGTCGCCAAGCTGTCGAAACCATTTTTTGACAAAAACGGGAATCGAACTTGGGTTTTGAAAATGAATAAAAAACGGGAGTCGCCACCGACCTTTTACTAGGTGTGATCGGATCACCTTTGTTTTAATAAAACATTTCGGTTTACTAAAACGGGGTTTATGGTCTACGAATATTTGAGAAAATAGGTTCGGGAGTCGGTTACGTGCGAGGAAGGATTAGCACCCTCGCAACGCCCGAAAATCGGTACCAAATTGATTAATTGATGTCCCAATGTCGAAAGTTTTAACAAAATTAGAAATGAATTTAGAAATTTGGGTCTTTTGGAAATGTTTGAGTCTTCCTAGAATATTAAGATTTCCTTGTTTCGAAGGGACCAAATATCACATCCAATACGTAGGACACGATAATTTCAATCCTCAACTCCAAGGTCGTCTCTTAATCCCTAATACTCATTTTATTAAAATATCAAAAGGTTATTCGATCATTTGGTCAAGCAAGAGAACCGAGACCCAACACATAGGGCACGGTCCCTCGAATTTCCAAACACGGAATATTGCCTCGTTTTTGAAAATTTTTGTTTTTAGAGTAAAATTGATAAAAAAATGTTTTAAAGAAACGTGATTTGAAAATGGGAATAGGGTCATGCAGTGAATAGTGATGATGCAACATAAATTATGTACAAAATACTATTATAGATATAGTAACGATAATAATGATAAAGCTAGTATATACAAATAACAATACAACAATGATAATAGTAATAATAATAGTAGCAATGGAAAATATATAATAAAATAATAAAATAATAATAATAATAAAAATATTAAAATAGTAATTAGCGTAGTAATAATAATACCAAAATATATATAACGTAATATAATAATAATAATAATAATATGGATATTAATAATAATAACAAATAATAATAATAATATGCGATGGTATAAAATATGTACAAAAAAATAACGTAAGTATAACAATAATATATGATATATGTACAAAGTAATAATAAAAATAATGAATATAAGAATAATAGTAATAGTAGATGTAATAATAATAAGAATAAGAATAATAATAATAATGATAATAATGATAATAATAATAATGATAGTAAGTATATATACAAGTAATAGTACAATAATAATAATAGAAATAATAACATAAGAGAGGAATAAAGCAAATAATAATAATAGTAATAGTAATAAAGTTAGTATTAAATAATTAATAGCAATTAAAATAAACATATTGAAATGGTAGAAATAAATGGTATAAATTAAAAATGGACTAAATCGCGTGAAAAATAGAAGTTTCGGGTCAAATTATACAAAATAGATAATGGGAGGACTGAATTGTAATATGCGCTAAAGGAGGAGGGACTAAAATGGTTAATAACCCCTTTCTCCAAAACGCATAGCACGAAAGGGACCAAATTATGAAGGAATGAAGTTCATGGGACAAATTTGGAAATAAAAAAAACTTGATTGTAAAACACAAAAGAAACGGAAGGACCGCGCGCGTAAATATCCCCGAAAGCAAAAACACGCGGATCTTGTCGGGTCGGGTCGGGTCCGTCCGATCCATGACGAAACGGCGCCGTTTTGAGGTCTGCAGACCCAAGCTAAAACGACGCCGTTTTGGCTTCTTTATAAAATCAGTTTTCTCCTTTTTTTTTCATTTGTGCAGTTCATTTTTAAAAAAAAGAGCTTCCCCTCTCCTTTTCTCTCTGTTTCTTTGCAGGGGAGAGCCTTCGGTGGGGAGTGTCGCGTGGCGCCGCCGTCTTCGTTTCCTTTTTATTTGTTGTTTTTCTTTTTTTTTTATACTTCAAATATATATATTTTGTGAATGAAAGGATCGAAGAAAAAAGATTCAAAATATAAAAAGAAAAAAGGAAAATAATACCTTCGAATATTTAAGATCAGACTCGCGTTTTGGAATTTTTTGTTTTGGAATCTGTTTTTTGTTTTTGCTTTTTGATTGATTGCCGAAAAAAAAGAAAGAGCCCCTGTACATGTTTTTTAGATTGGCTTTTATAGCCGACTAGAAAAAACATTGAAAATACAAGGTTCGTTTGCTGTTTATGCCACATTTGCTGTCGTTTTTTGTCTTCTTTCGCAGGTATGGGCGCGGTAGTGGACGGAGCATGCGCGAGGGTGGGGGCTGACAGTGGGGCGCTTGCGATGGAGCGCACATGGGTTGCGGCAGTAGAGGAGCGCGTGTCTACACGCGCGCGGCGCTGCTAGGGTTCCAAAACCCTAGCTTCTTCCTGGCACCTTTAGTTTCGGGCTATTTTTATTTTGTAATTGGGCCTGTTTGTTTGTAAATTGGGTTAAATCTGGGGTTTAATAGTCGGGCTTTGTGGGTTTGGTTTTTTTGTAAGCTTGGCTTAGTTTAGTGGGCCCGGGCAATCTGGGTATTGTTCTTGGTTTAACGGGCCCGGATAATTTTGGGCTCGTACACCCAACAAAATACCATGCCACTACTCGAACCTTGGATTCCCTTGCCTGCTAATGACGCCACCTCCCTGCTCCCTAAGTGACGCCACTTTGCCATTACACTACAAGCTCTTTTGTATCATTTTTCTTCTTCATTTTTTTAAAAGGCCTACTAACTGAAGTCACAGTTCCCTTGGGGTTAAAACCAAAATTTTCCTATACCCTTACTTGATCCCAGGACATCTCCAACACCCCTAGAGACTCCAAATTCATTAACCCTCAAAGCCCATATGCCAATTGTCATTTTCTCGCTCACTTAAAAATTTTCTAAGACCCAAAGCCCAAAGCCCAATTCATCTAGGCCTAAAAATTTAGGGCGTTACAAGATGTGTCGGGCAACGCAACCAAATAAAATCAAAATCGGAAGTTGCCTCTCACTGCTACAATTATGGGCTCGGTTTTGCTTTCCATTTTTACGTCCTCGAGTGGATGTATACATTCCTTCTCGTAACAAGGTAAAATTTATATTATATTTTAAATTATTAAATAGATTTAAAATAAAATTTTATGCTAAAATTTTATTTAAATAGGTGGAACCATTCACCGAGTTACGGGGGAATACCTATCGTTCTTGAAGATATACGGCTTCTATTAGACCAACGGTCGGAAACGCATGTAAGTATTTATTTCATTTTGAACTATATATACATAACATAGTCGATTTTGTATTTAGTATTATGTATATAACTAATATTTTAATCACGTTCATATAGTTTCAATGGACACCATACGAGGATTCGACAATTCAAGAAGTAATTTCGGATAAGTTCCTATAGAATCCGAACATCTGGCACGTTAGAGTCCCACTGGTCAGCTACGCTACCGTCGAGATGCACCAGACGGATATAGTGTTGTGGCAATTCGGATTCCGACAACCAATTCCTGTGGCACCTGAGGTCCTCGATGATGAGCATAAAATTGACTTACGACGACCGGATATGTATTGGCCGCTCTTCCACTCGGAATATATTGAAATGTGGGAAAACCGGTATGATAATATATCTACTCGCGAACCGATTATCATTCTGGAGTTAGCGTGCTATCTAGATTACATGTCATGGTTTAGGATCCATGGCAAGCCATAATTGCTCTTAGAAAAGGAGAGGCATTAGTAAATTCGTGTCGAAAAGGAACGACGGGGCCCTTTAAGTCCAAGGACAAGGGATGGCGAGGTGGGCCCATCAACAACGCCCACGCAATCACCGACCCCAACAGAGCAAGCGACGATGCCCACACCACAGCCCCTTCAAATTATGCAAGGTGCGTATCCTAACCCTTATATGTATCCTTTTTTCACTCCTATGTCAGGTTGGAATGTATAGCCCGGTGTATCTCATTTCCCGATGACTCCGAGTCAACCGACAATATTAGGCCATCATCATAGGAGGGATCGCACGAGGCACCATTAGGGAGCTTAACTCATTTCCAATCCCCATCATCTTATGGGATTCAAGCCGATTATGCTCATTCACCGTGGGTGATGCAAGCACCTTCGCGATCTTTGTTCCATCAATGTGGGTTATCTTCCCAACACCCACAGCCAGAAGCTGATCTCGAACAACCACAACCTCGGCCGGAAGCTAAACCAAGAAGGAATCCAGAGCGTAATCGTCGACCACCTCCATATGGCACTGATTCTGACTGGCACATGCATTGTTTTATTTTTGAATATTTTTCTACAAATTATTTTTATATTGTTTCATTTAATAAAATAGAAGTTCTTTTGAATATTTTTGTACAAATTATTTTAATATGGTTTCATTTAATAAAATAAAAGTTCTTTTGAATATTTTGTACAAATATATTATTGACTGTGCATCCTACTTAGAGTATTTTTTCAAAAACAACAAAACAAAATCCATCTCGTCAAAATAACTTTTTCAGAACACATCACGTCAATTTCATTTTTTCAGAACCCGTCTTGTCAAAATTATTTTTTCCAGAACAATACTTAGCAATTAAAAAAAGTTAAACCCTAAAATCCTAAACAATTAAAAACATAATACCCTAATTTAAATTTTCCTAAACCCTAATCAAACCCCAAAACCTTAAACCTAGGCCCTAATTTGCAAACAACCCACTGGGATTACACGGCCAAAAGCGCATTCTCATCAACACTTTTTACTAAAACGCATCTACGTCAGCGCGCTTTTGCCTGACACAAGGAAAAAAAAGTGCTTACGTGGAAGCTTTTTTTTTTTTTTGTTTTCCCCTAAAAACACGTCTACGTCAGAACATTTTTGGGTTTTCGGTCCATACCCGTTACTATTTTTTTAAACAGCCCATTTCTATAAATAATTTCGAAAATGAATCTTTATTGGTACTAACCCAATGTTGAGTTAATGAATATTATTCTATACTCGCAAAAGAACTCAAAACATTGAGTATTGAGTTAACCTTAAAAAAAATTGTAATAAGTAATTAAAATAATACTATTTTCAAGTAAAAAAACCCAAAATTAAAAATTTCAGTATCTTGATTCTTTCTCGTTTTATTTGAATTACATTGCACCACTTGAGTGTGGTGCAAGAAGCATTTTAATTCTTTTTGGTTCTTCCTGCAATAAAGTGCAGGATAGAAGAAAGGGTTCGTTGAAGCAGCATTGGATCTTCTACTTTTTAAATATTTTCTAATTTTTGAATCACCAATGTCATATCACTTCACTAACGCAAATGCAAAAGCAAAATTACCCTTTATAAATACGTACCTGGCATATCTCCTTCATTACCAAACATCAAAACTTCAAAAATGAATCCTGACTTATCTCATTTCCAATCATCTGCCATGGCAAAACTTCGAAGCCGGTCCTTTTGGTCTCATCTCTCCGATGCCTTTCTTTTCTTTGCTGCTGCCTTTTTAGCTCTTGTGTTAGTATGGTCCGTTTGGTCGTATTTTACTCCAACCCCTAACTTCCTACCCACCTTTACCCATACATCCTCCAACTCCAAAAACAATCCGATTGAAAGTGGGTTCGGAGTTAACTCAAAGTCCGACCCGAAAGACCCCACTTTTTATGACGATCCGGAGATGAGTTACTCCATAGAAAAGCCGGTGAAGGATTGGGATGGAAAACGCAAAGAGTGGTTAAAGCATCACCCTTCGTTCGCCGCCGGAGCACGTGAAAGAATCGTTCTTGTAACCGGGTCCCAACCTAAGCCATGTAAGAATCCCGTTGGTGATCATTTGCTCTTACGTCTTTTCAAGAACAAGGTTGATTACTGCAGAATCCATGGCTGCGATGTTTTCTACAACAATTTGTTGTTGCACCCGAAGATGAAATCCTTCTGGGCAAAGTTCCCCATCGTTAAAGCCGCCATGTTGGCTCACCCTGAAGCTGAGTGGATCTGGTGGGTTGACTCGGATGCGTTGTTTACAGACACGGAGTTCAAGTTACCCTTAGAAAGGTATAAAAACCATAACCTGGTCGTTAATGGTTGGCCTGAGTTGATTTATAACAAGACGAGTTGGACCAGTTTAAACGCTGGGGTATTCCTTGTAAGGAACTGCCAATGGTCTATGGATTTGATCAGTACATGGTCTAACATGGGTCCAATAAGTGAAGATTATGAAAAGTGGGGTCAGATTCAACGATCAATGTTCAAAGATAAGCTGTTCCCGGAATCAGACGATCAATCGGCTCTGATTTATCTTCTTTACAAAGAAAAAGAGAAATACTATGATCATATTTATTTAGAAAAGGAGTTTTATTTTCAAGGGTATTGGGTCGACCTTATCGGAGTGTACGATAACACAACGGAGAGGTATTTGCAAATGGAGAGAAAGGTGGCCAGGTTAAGAAGAAGACATGCAGAGAAAGTGAGTGAGCAATACGCTGCGTTTAGGGAAGAGTTTTTGATGGAAACTGGGAAATGGAAGAGGCCATTTATCACGCATTTCACTGGATGTGAGCCTTGTAGTGGGAACCATAATCAGAAATATGATGGGGAAACTTGTTGGAAAGGTATGGTGAAAGCCTTGAATTTTGCTGATAATCAGATTTTGCGTAACTATGGATTCCTACACTCGGATCTACTGGATTCCTCCACTGTTACTGAAGTTCCCTTTGATTACCCTAACCCTACTGATGGTGAGGGTTTCTCATAAAAAAAAAAAGAGAGTAATATATGTGGGGAAGTTTTTGTTTTGGCGAAGGTAATATTTGAAAATTTTTATTTAAATTATTGAATTATTAAAAAGGTTTCATTTAAGTTTTTGAGTTGTTAAGTTAAGAAATTTTTGCTAACAAGCTTTAAGCAGCGATTCACAAATCGATATGGTAGATTAGTACCTATCGATCAGTAGAAAAACATACATTAGATTCAAGTCGATCTCACAATCAGTGTAAAAAATTTAAAAAAAAAACTATTTGAATTTTGGTTCGTAAAATTCGTTACGTTCAAAGTTATTTAATGAAAAGAATTTAAATTGTAAAAGGAAGGAGAAAGAGAACTTTCAATTGGCTAAACAATGCAAAAAGAGAAAGCTATATATAATATTGCTTTTAGTAGTCTAGTGACTTAAATAAAATTTTTTGAATAGTTCAATAACCAAATTGAAAAAACATCCATAATTTAATAACTAAGTATGTAATTTGCCGAAGAAACACTATATCAAAACAAAGGAAAAGCCCAAAAGGTACGAGTTTGTCATTATTTTATTTAATGAGAATGAGATTTGATTCTTATTTAGTCTCTTCTTTTTTTCACCTTTACAGATAAAAAGTGTTATGCTTTTACTTTATTTTTTTTTTCTTTTTAAGGGTTTTGATTAATGCATGATCCAAGAATAGTATTGTTTACTTTGTTTTTGACTAAAAATGAATAGCTTTTTGCATGCAAAAAGGGACTTAAGATACTCCTTTCCTTTCCTTTTGGCAGAACAATTTTTTAGTTCAAATCTCAACTCATTCCTATAGATCTTATACTTTGATTTGTAGGGAACCTTTGAAAACTAATAACTAAATAATATTTTTAGCTTTAAAACATTAAATATTAATAGTATGTGATAATAATCCATACATAAAAAGTAACAATCTTTAGAAAAGAATAATTGTTTTTTCTTTTCAACATAATTTATTTCTTTTAGGTTAATATGGTACATGATTTTAAAAGATTAAAGTAAATCATTTGGTAAATATATTTTATTTATATTTTTAATTTAAAAACATTTGATTAAATTAATTATAATGATTCATTTTAAACTAATTATGCATTTCTTTAAAAAAGTTATTATTCCAGTTGTAAGAAAGTTATTATTCCAGTTGTAAGAAACAGTTATTATTCCGGTTGTCTTAGATACGAAAAATGGGGGTATGAAACAATGATCATCTTTATCCTTTTTTAATAATTTAATGTAAAATCAAAAATTTCATCATGAATTTCAAAATTTTTAGTTGAATTTAATTTTTTTAAAGATGAAAATCATAAAGTTCAAGATGAAATTATTGAGGTGGCATTAAACTATTGAAAAATAGATAAAGATGATATGTGTAATAGGCCAATTTCGGCCTGGCCCAATATTATCCAAACAAAATAATTAAAAGTCCATTACATAAACAGAGTCCATTACATTAAACAAACCCAAAATTTTAACCTAATAGCCTAAATTAAATAAACTTAACCAAAGACCAATTTACATTAAACCCAATCTGAAGAGCCCGAATGGCCCAAACAATTTCGGCAAACAGAAAACCCTAGGGGAGTTTCTGTTTTCTCCAGCGCCGCAAGCCAAAACAGCGCCGCAAGTAGCCTTCTCCCCAACGCGCTCGCCACGTCCGCGCGTACGGCCTCCGTACGGCCACGCACGCCTTGTACCTGCGAGAACAACAGCAATAACAGATAGCAGCAGAGAAAACAAAAAAAAAGTTGTAATTTTGATTTTTTTTTTTTTAGTTTTTATTTTCGATTTTCGGCTTTAAAGGGCCGAAACACACCATTTTTTTTTTTTACTTACGAACGCATATTGAATACAAAGAAATACAGAAAAAAAATTGAAAGGTGATTCTTAAATCTTCTAAATATTTTTTAGTTGTATCTTCTCTTCTTTCGCATGCATAGAAAGAAAAAAAAAGGCTTACCTGGTGGCATCGCTATCGGATCTCTGTTCGCTTCTTTATATTCGAAGCTCGGGCGGAGATTAGGAGGCTAAAAGCCTTCAGATATGCATTCAAACGAGGCCTTATCGACTTTCGCCTGACCATTCGTCGTTCATGGTGGCGGAATGGCAGTCGATCTAGTTCGTTCGGCCGAACAAAGAGGGAGGCGTTTAGGTTTTCTGTGGTTTTGTGTCTATTCTGTTTAGAAGGATTAAGTGTGCGTGCGTTTTAGGTTTTTTTTTTTTGTCTTTTGAAATGTATTAAACGACGTCGTTAAAGCCAAATTCATTGGTTTTGAAACGGCGGCGTGTAGGGCAATCCGTTTGACCACCCGACGACCCGATCCAAACTCTACTAAACCCGCGTGTTTAAGGATCTGAGGGAATAATTCGCTGTTGATCCCTTTGTTTAGCGCTGTCATTCAATCGAGTCTTATTTTTATTCCATTTTTTTCTTAGATTTTACCACAAAAGTTTGTGTTGATTCCATTTTAGTCCACGTTTCAACTCTGTGTTTTAATAATTTAAAATATTTGTATTTTAATCCCTGATTACTTGCATGCATTTTACTTTTGTCCTTAATTCTACTTTAATAATTTCATTTGTTTATAAATTATCCTTTTGATGTGGTTTTTATTTCAATTAAGTTTTTTCTTATTATTGTTTTAGTTTTTTTATATATTTTATTCATTTTAAATGATTCTTTATAAAATTCATTATTTGTTTTAATAAATATATTGTTTGAATTATATTGTATATATTATTTTCGCATCATTTTAGTTGTTATTCTTTTAATTCTCCTTTATACGTATATATATTTTCTTCTAAATCTATTTATATGTAAAATTTACTTCTTTTAAAGATCCTATTTTATTATATATTAATTCACATTTTCATATATATATATATATATATATATATATATATATATATGTGTTATTACTATTAATTTTTCATCTTATGCATGTTATCAATTTTTAAATTAATATATTTTGTTTTTAAATTATTTTATATATCATTTACTTTAAATTTCTTCTTATGTAATATTTGTTTTAAAACTCATCTATATATTATTGTGTTTATCTTTATTATAGAATTTATTTCAATTCTTTTCATGCATTGCCTATTTCCTTTTTTTTTTTAAATTTTTTTATACACATAATTTAGTTTAAAAATAGCATGTATATATTAGTTTCAAATTTCTTTTTCTCTGTTTATTTCAAATTCGTTTATTACCATGCAAAGGTTTGATATTTTATTAATTTGCCATGTGGCTCCGATTGATGATATCGTTCCAAATATGATGTAAAATTGTCACTATTGTACGTTTCAAATTATATGTATGTATTGTTATCTTTGTTATTCATCTGTGTAATGCATATTATTATTTCACATATTATTATTTCATGCTCAATATTATATTTTTATCGCTCGTTATCGAATAGTGGTTCAATAAAAGCATTTTGAGTTAATTTTAAAATCTTATTCAAAAGTTTTCCCAAATAAGGCAATATTTCGTGTTTGAAAATTCGAGAAATCGTGCCCTATCGTGCTGGGTTTCGGTTTTCTGTTTGACCAAATAACCAAATATCCTTTTAATCGCATATTTTGAAAATCAAAGATGATCTCGGTATCGGGGTATAAACGTGTCATACCCTAACGTGCTGGATGTGATGTTTTTATTCATTTGGAACGAGTGAATCTTGAGATTCAATTCAAAATTAATTAATATCCTTTAAAAAATATCACACCTTAAACATTTTCAAGTTTTCAACACAAGGACACTAGCTAATCAATTTGGTACCAATTTTGGGTGTTGCGAGGGTGCTAATCCTTCCTCGCATGTAATCGACTTTCGAACCTGTTTTTTTATATTTCGTAGACTAAAAATTATTGTTTTAATAAATCTAAATGTTTTATTAAAATAATTCATCTTAAGGTTATCCGATCACACACTGAATAAAAGATCGGTGGCGACTCCATTTCATATTTTTAAAGTCGATCCCGTTGTTTTTCCAAACTCTTTAAAAATGATTTCGACAATATGATATTATTGTTTTATATAATCCTTTTCCGAGATATTCACTTTAATTTAATTTTAGTTTTAATCTTATTATTAGGCCAATATTAGATTTTTGTTTTCTTCTCCTTCCTCTTTCTAGGTTGAGAGTTTTTGTTTTTGTCCTCTATATATATTCAATTCGTGTTATTAAGTCTTAACTTAGTTAATATCGTTAAATTCAAGCATGGTTAAACATGTATTTTCTTTTATTTAAGAGTTGAGAATTGTTATTATTTTCTTTTATTAGTTGATATCGTTAGATTAAATGAAATTTTACTAAGATTAAGTTTAGGAATGTAATCTCCACAACCCAAATTCCCTTATCAAAATATAAATTCTTTTAAATGAGCCATTAAATCAATTCAAATATTTCTTTTTCCTTTTTTTAAACCCATTTCTGCTAGTATGAGTTTAGTTTAATTTTAAAAAAAATCAAATAATAAATACAATACAATACATTATAAGTTTATTTTTTGAATAAATATAGTTACATTCCTTATAAACCTACTTCTCCTATTTTTACTCTCTTAAAAAAGGTCAGTATAATTCCTTTTATTTTCTACTATTTCCTTTTATTTGAATATCCTATTTTTTAAAATATATAAATAATTTATCATTAATTAATTCAACTCACAAAGCAGTAGCTATTGGACTATATTTATTAAAGAAAAAACACGAATACGTTAAAAAGTCTATGGAATATTCGATATTTCCATAACCAATTCTTGTTGATTTTCAAAAGTAATTTGGTATTAATATCTATTACTAATCAGTAATATTATAAAAGAAAAAGTTGAGTAGTCTAAGTTTCGTTTACGAGTTCTTAAGTTTAAATTAATAAAAGACCAAATAATAAATTAAATATAATATAATTATGTTATTGAGTTTTAGCTCGATTGACATAAACATTATTGTCAATAAAGGAGGACGTGAACTTGAGTGCGCTGAAGCGCATTTATCTCCTATTCATGGGTTGGTGAGTCGCTATGGGTAATTTTAGGCATTGTGTAAAAAAAAAAAACCAGATATAACTAGAACCTATAATGAGATTGTTAAAAAAATACAATATATTTATAACTTGTTTTAGTAGTTTGACTTAAAAGGAAAAAACAAATACATTTGTAATCTCCCCAACCCAATTTAGCCGTTTGACCCGACATTTCAGAAAAAATTGATAAGGGAATTTAATTTGAAATTTTAATTTGAAACAATTAGTTCGAAATTGCAATTTAACTAATATTACATTGGAATGTTTAATTTTGATTTGATTTGAACTACTTGTTTTAAACGGTCCCCATTACTGGAATGTTTTAAAACTACTTGTTTTAATAGTTTAACTTGTGTATGGTATGACTTTACTAGCAACAGTGGAAGTCATAGTTCAATTAAAGAGTTAACGATATCCTCTCATTGATATTGTGTGGATTTATAAATATCAAACGTGGCCATAGGTTGCTTGTTCTCGAATGAGAAATTTATCACAGTCATTTGTTGACAGTGATCATATTAATCATTAAGAAGACACAATGGTGACAATAAGATAAAATAGGATTGTATTGAGTGAACAGATTTAACTAAAAGGAATCAAGGATATCATATGATGGTAACACACACATGACGAGGTCATTGGACAAAGCAGTTGGATAAATTGCTTTCGTAAATAGTATACTATAAGGTTTTCCAATCATAAAACTTTTTTTGAACTGACTCCATGATTAAGTTATTGCGAATTATCGAAATGATTCTTCTGGATATAATTGCAATTACTAGAGTTTAATTGTATATGTCTGATTGGTCTCTCCGCTAACTCAACAAAACCTTGATCGGATTGCTTTTGAATTAGAAGAAAATTCTACGACTTTGAAAATAATTTAATTGAGTTGATTTATTTGATTTGGAATTAAATTGGACGGTCGTAAGAATTGTTCAACTAGAGAATTTGATTAAAGAATTTTCTTGAAAAATTAATTTGGAAAATATAAGAGATTTTTGGGAAAATTAATTTTGATGAAGTAAAATTAAATTAATCAAATTAATTAAAATTAATATGATATTTTTGAAAATTATATTTCAAGTCAGACAACTGGCCCAATGGGTAATTGAACTTGAAAATTGGACTTGAGATCATAAATTGGGCATAAGAGCCCAAAACCGAAACTTAGATCCAAAAACTGGTCGAACTGGGCTTGGTATATGAAACCGAGCCAACAGTCCAACCAGTGGCTGGCCGAACCAATTGGGTCATCACTGACCCGGATCGAACCGGTAGAAACCAAACCAGCTTGGGGTGTCGACAGTTGCAACAACGGTATTCTGGTGGCTGGAAAATGGTCGGCGATGGTGGGTCTTTTGTGGTTGAGTAATGAAAGAATTACACTCCCACTAGGACTCTATTAGAGAATTTTATTTCATATTAAGTATTTCAAAAATAATATTATTTTAATAAATTTAATATTAAATTAAATTTAATACTTATCTAAATAGTATTTATTAATTTACTATTAAAGTGATTATCTTAATATTAAATTTATTATCTTATTAATTTAATAAGATTTAGTATTAAATTGAATATTATAAAGTAATTAAGTTTAATCATAGTTGAACTCTCTAAACTCTCGCTGTATAAAGAGAGTCGTGGGTCATTATTCTTCACACTCTTGAATTCAAGAGAAAGTTGTAGAGAGAAAATTCTCTGAAAAAATATTTCAAAAAATTTCTAGAGATATTTTTCTTATTTACAACTTAATCCAAAAGTTTAAAAAAATTACGAAACTACCCTACTGGTAATTTTGTGAATTTTTTATTCAAAGCGAGCCCACACTTGACAGACGTGAACTTGGAGATAGCGGAGAAAACTACTCGGTCAAAGAGTTCATCCTAGACGAATCGAAAAAGTATAATATTGATTAAGTGTTTATTACTTTAGATATCACAACTAAATTCTTGTTTTAGATTTTTTTTTAAAATTCTGGTTTTCCCTAAATTTATTTTCCGTTTGATTTTCCAACAATTGGTATCAAAGCTAGGTTGTGCTCTATCTATAAGTATAAACAGGTAATCAAAATAAATTTATTTTCTTCTTGAATTGATTACATAGAAAGTGACATTCTTTAGATCTTATGCATGTTTTGAGTTATATATGGAAATGGTTGCGATATTATCTATTTGTTATATAATTGTTTTTTTACAAGGTTGTGGTTCTTAGGAAATAGACCGTTGACTATCATCTCCACATAAGAATTTTTTTTAATTCATAAAATTCTTATGAGCCGAAAACGGACATAAGACTTAAATGTATTTTTTTCCAAAAGAAGTCCATGACGAGGAGAAGATGGAGCGATGGTGGTTGAAGACCAAATGAATGCCTTGTGGTGAAAAACTATGTAACTTTATTTTTTTCATTTATTTTCAAGAAATAGAACCACGGAAACCTTGACAAACAATTTTATTTTAATTGTTTATAGTATTTATATTATGTGATGATATAATTCTGATATATATGAGATGATCCACAATTGATCGATTAAAAAAAATAAGAAGTGTGGTAAGAGAAAATACATGTGTTGTATTGTTCTATTCATTTCTTTTAGTTATTCAATTACTGTGAGAAGTGTGGTAATGAGAAGGTGCATGTTTATATTGACTCTGGCTAGAAAATGCTTGGTTTTTAAGTGGTTAAATTTGACTCACCTCCCTTTCCTTGGACCCTACCTGGTGCACAATTTACATTCACTTATTCGGGTCTTCCCTTAAAAGAAAAATTGTGGATAATTAAAATTATTTGTTTTATGATTGATTGATTTTTGTGAATATTATAAAATTTTCATAGCATGCCATGCATATATTGGAAGCATGTCATATAGATTAGTTAAGAATGTCACTAGGACTGTTGTTTGATCATTCTTGAAAAATGGGATAAAAAAACATTGCATGTTATTTTAAAACATTGAGTGAGAGAAGGTCATTAAACAAGACTTACGACCTCCATTGATAATCCCTAAGTGATAGCATGATAAAGTTTCGAGCCGGTCCCCACCCCGGCCGCACCCCAAGGTAAACTTTATCATGTGAGTTCACTGGATGAAATTTCCTTTTAAGGACAACTAGTCATGCATGACTCTTAGTGAGATTGTCCCAAGATGACTCACAAATGAAAGTGTGTTCATGATGGGTGTTGAGTCAATGATTACACACTCAAGATCTTTTCTTATTAAATAGTTTCCCAAGAAACGATATTTAAGCTAGAGATGATGACCAAACGTTAAATGATCGTTGGTTTTTGTGGAGTCTTGAGAATTAAGATTCATGAATTGATTGGATGTAATCCATGTACTTGCTAATTAATCATGGGACCCCAAAATGACATGGTTGATGGATGTGAGAATGATCGTAGCAACGGAAAAATGTTTTTTCAAGGTTTTAATACAAGACGCATGTATTATACTGCATTCTTGATATGTTGCTGAAATGAAAATATTTTTTTTTAATATAAGGATAGTAATTAGTGAATCTTTATTTTTCATTTTAAATATGTCTCATACTCCTCTTATTAGCATTCTTACTGAGAATAAATTGAATTGGGATAACTTTCGAGAATGGAAACAAAACTTGCTAATAGTTTTCAGCTATGAGCAAGACAAATTTGTTCTTGACGAAATGTACCTTTTTGAAGCTCAGCCCAAAGCGAGAAATCGTTGGAGAGATTCTGACTCGATTGCTCGATGTTATAAGTTAGATAGCATGAGTAGTGTGTTGTAAAAGCAACAAGAGAATTTTCGTACTGCCAAAGAGATCATGACAAAGTTGGAAGATTTGCTCGGAGGCTAAGTCGCATTTACTCGACAATCCATTATTACAAATTTGATGAACTCTTAGCAAAAACCCGACACTCTGGTCAAAGAACATATACTTAAGCTTATGGGATTCTTTGTGAAAGCGAGGGGCAATGGGGTTGAACTAGATGTGAACACTTAGATTGAAATAGTGTTCAAATCCTTAACTAAGGAGTTTGTTGGTTTTCAGGCTGCTTATAACTTACGGAATAAGATGCTTACCTTGACTCAACTTATGAAGCAATTTCAATCCAATGAGTTGGTGCTGAATGGGTGTAAGACAATTCAAGAGAAATCTAAGACAAACTTAGCTACGGGCCCCTCATCCTTTAAGGGGAAGCAGAAATGTAAGGGAAAGAAGAAATCGACCAAGTCTTCGATTCCACCTCGTATAGATAGGAAGAAGGCTAAAAAGTCAAAAGATCTTAAAAAGATCAAATGTTTCTTTTGCAAGAGGAAAAGGCATTTTAGATCAAACTGCAAGGAGTATTTGGATTACCTAGCCGAAAAAGGCAAATGTATGAAACTCTTTGTGGTTGAAGCTTACTTAGTGGAAGAATCAATTGACAACTGAGTTATTAATTCTGAAGCCGCTAACTATGTGTGTGTTTCTTTACAAGGCTTAGAGAAACAAGAAGTCTGCATGATAAGAGCTTCTCGTTGTAGATCGAAAATGGGAGCTATGTTTCAACCGAAGCAGAGGGAAATGTTATTTTGCATTTTGATAATTTTAAGAAGATTGTGCCTTATTTTAAAAGGAATTTAATTTCTGTAGCATGTTTATTTTATGACGGTTATACCGTGACATTCAGTAAAGGGATTGTTATTCACAGAAATTGTTCTTTAATCTATAATGGATGCATGGAAAACCATCTCTACTTTATCAAACCAAATAACTACTCGATGCTTCAAACTGAAATAATGAATAAAAAGCATAAAACTTCTCACTCTAATTAGGGGTACCTTAGGCACTTAAAACTTGGTCATATTAACCAAGAAAGAATTATTGGACTCGTGAAAGATGGTCCCTTAAGTATGCTTAAGGAAGTTAGTCTTCCACAATGTGAATCTTACTTGGAAGGTAAAATGACTAATAGGTCTTTTAATGCAAAAGGTACAAGGGTCAACTAACCTTTAGAACTTGTGCACACTGATGTATGTGATCCCATGAGCATCAGTGCCCAATGAAGTTATGATTACTACGTGACTTTCATCGATGACTATTCTCGATATGGATATGTGTATCTAATGCACCGCAAAAGTGAAACCTTTGATAAATTTTGAGAGTTTCCTATAGAAATGGAAAATCAATTAGGTTTTCCATAAAGAATCTTCAGTTTGACCGAGGTGGGGAATAATCATCCAACGAGTTCTTAAGATACCTCATAGAGAATGAGATTTTATCCCAGTGGACTACGCCAGGATTTCCGTAGCAAAATGCTATAGCTGAGAGAATGAATAGAACCTTGCTTGACATGGTTTTTTTCAATTTAAAGCTATTCACAACTCCCTACATCTTTCTGGGGATATGCGATACAAACAACTTGCTATATTCTGAATGATATGCCAACTACTATATTCTGAATGATGTGCCAACTAATTTGCTTGTAAGACACCTTATGAATAGTGGCATGGAAAGAAACTAGCTCTAAATCACTTTAGAATATGGGGTTGTCCAGCACATATTCTGCATGTTTGTAGGATATTCGAAAGGAACAAAAGGTGGATTATTCTACAATCCGAAAGATAATACAATCAAAGTTTCTACTCATGCTACTTTCCTTGAGGAAAACTACATGAATAACTTTAAGCCTAAAAGTAAAGTTGTACTTAAGGAACTTTCAGGAGTTGTAAAATAATCACCAAGTTTAATTTTTGAGAAAGTTGTAGAAAGACCTGCAAACAATCAACAACATAAGAGAATTCGTCATAGTGGGAGAGTTTCTAAGAAACCAGACTTCTTCATCTATTATGGTAGTATTTATAATATGAAAGCCAATAATGAGGACGATGATCCACTCTCTACGAGGAGGCTATGTAGGGTGTTGATTCCAAGCTCTGGAAATAGCCATGGATGCTGAAATGGATTCTATAAAATCCAATACAGTGTGAGAACTTGTAAAATTATCGGTTGGGATTAAACCCATAAGGTGTAAGTGAATCTACAAGAAGAACAGAAATGTGAAAGGGAAAGTGGTAACAAATAAAGCTAGACTTGTAGTGAAAGACTACAAATAGAAAGAAGGCATCAATTACGATGAGACCTTCTCTCTGGTAGCCATGCTCAAGTCTATCTGCATACTCTTATCCATTGTTGCTACTCTCAATTACGAGATCTAGTAAATGGATGTCAAGACAACATTCTTGAATGATTATCTTGATGAGACCATTTATATGGTACAACCCACTGACTATGTTGTCAAATGAGGAGAAAGATTACAAACTACTAAGATCCATTTATAGACTTAAGGAGGTGTCTCGTTCATGGAACGATAATGACTTTTGGGTTTGAGCAAAAAGCTAATGAACTTTGTGTTTATAAACATATAAAGGACAAAAAGGTGACCTTCCTTATTTTGTATATTGATGATATTCTACTTATCAAAAATGATGTAGGAGAATTGTCATATGTTAAACTATGGTTAGCTCAACAATTTAGCATGAAGGATTTGTGTAAAACTAGTTATATTCTTGGAATTCGAATCCTAAAGGATCGAAAGAATAAAACGATAGCTTTATCACAAGCTTCATACATTGATAAGGTATTAGAACGTTTTGCAATGACTGATGCGAAGTGAAACGCTCAGCCGACCGCATTAGGTTGTCATATTTCTCTAGATTATTGTTCTAAGACAACAGAAGAAAGAGAGTATATGAGTAAGGTTCCATATGCTTCGACAGTTGGAAGCCTTATGTATGCGATGCTTTGTACACATCCATATATCTGTTTTGTAGTGGGAATGGTTAGTCGATATTAGGCGAATCCTAGTCTTAGGCATTGACAAACTGTAAAGCATATATTAAGGTATCTTAAAAGAATTAGGGATTATATGCTTGTGTATTTTGGGGAGAACCATACTCCTATTGAATACACAGACTCAGACTTCCAAACATATAAAGATTCGAGGAAATCACCATCTGGAAATTTATTCACCTTAGGTCGTGGAGCCATAGTATGGAGAAGTGTAAAAGAAAATTGCACTACTGACTCTACTATGGAGGCCGAGTATGTGGCTGCTTCTAAGAAAATGAAAGAAGTAATATGGTTTCGAAAGTTCTTAACCGATCTTGAAGTCATTCTTAGTATAGAAAATACTATAACACTGTATTATGATAACAATGCTGCAATAGCTAATACCAAGGAAATGAGAAGTCACAAGAGGACGGAACACATTAATCGGAAGTATCACTTGATACGAGAGCAGTAGCCGAAGGAATTATAGATGTGGTGAAAGTAGCTTATGAAGATAAACTTGCGGATCCATTTATTAAGACTCTTATAACTAGAAGTTTTAACAAACACGTTGAGGATATGAGAATGAGAAACATGATACATTTACTTCACTAGGTCAAGTGGGAGATTGTTGGGAAATGTGCCCATATTGTGTAAAAATGTAATTGTTTTCTATGTATTTGAATAACGAATAAAAAATTTCACATTTCATTGTTATGTCTTTTGTATTTCTGTCTTTCATATTTTGCATGCATTGTAACACCCTAAATTTGGGCCTAGTAGAATTGGGCTTATTGGGCCTTGGGCATGGGAGCGTTTAAAACTTTTGAGAATAAGAGAACGGTACTAATGCAAGTTGGATTTATTAGGTGAGTGATTTTGGAAGGTTAGGGGGCTTCTATGAAGTCCTGGGTTCAAGCCATGTCATATGGAAAAGTTTTATTTTTAGCATTAAGGAAACCCTGACTCCTGGTAGTTAGCCTTATAAGTAATTGTGATTAAAAAGAGACAAAAAGAGAGCCTGTGGTGGAGTGGTGGTGGCGTCACAGGTGTGGCAAGGAGAACAGAGGTTCAAGTCTCACTGCATGCAAAAGGGGATTATTTATTTTACTCTTGTATGGGCAAGAGTTTGTGTTGGATTTTAACTCTGTGTTGGAGAGTTTGAATTGGTCAAGTGAGTGTTTTAGGGGAGTGTTTCAAGGGATGAAGATTGGATGAAGGAGTTTGATGTAATTCAAACTCGGTTGGTGGCTGAATTCAAGGAGAAAATCAAGGAATTTGAAATGGGTAGGTGTTGGCCAAATATTGGGTTCTTTGAGGTGTGCATTCGGCACTTTGAGGATTCTCTTGTAGTTGTGCCGAATTAGTATAGGAGCATTAGGGGTTTATTTTTTTCTCATTTTGTTTCGAAAGCTTTCCTCTTGAGCTATTGTTTTCTCATTCTTTTGGTGCATTTTTGACCTTTCGGGACCTTTTCTTTTCAACTTTATTTCTAAAGTGTTTATTCACTTTTTCCGAAACACAGAAACCAAGTGCTGAATTCTCTCTTGAAACCTTTCTCCCTTTCTTCTCCTCTCCTTGATCTTGTTCTTCTTTTCTTGTTTCTATGCTCAAACTCTAACCGAATTAATCTTCTTCCCGTTCTTTTCTCAGATTGACCGAACAAATCTTTCTCTCCCCAACTGTTAAAATTCATTTTTGATCTTGGCACTTTTTACCTTGGCAGATTATAGCATCTCCTTGTTATTTTACTTTCATTCCCTCATTCCGTTCTGTTGGTTTTCTATGTTTGTGTTGGCCGTATAGTCTTTCTCCCTCTCTCTCAATTCTTTTGGGATAGCAACTCTTTCTCTTCACCTTATTGCTTGGTCCGACTGTTCCTTTCTTCTTAAGTAACTTTGCGATTCGGGAATTCCATAAACATAGTGGTTAATCTTTGGTAGCGGTGTGGCCTTCTGTCGATTGATCAAGGTAAGGATTTAGAGTTCTTTAATAAGTATGGTAGCATAGGGATTTATTGGATATTGATGGTTAATAATGGTTGTGGTACAGATAAACCACAAGGAAGTGAGATCGATTCATAAGCAAACGGCTTAGGAAGTATAAGCCGATTCAGTTAAGGTAGGTATTAATCTTGGGTTTGGCTCCTATATTAGAAAGGCTTGTTAAATATTACTAATGTAATGGCTAACCGAATACCTTGATCAAATATAAGTTCTACAGTTGTGGGCTACTGCGTTTTTCTCAAACAAGGTGTGTACACACACCACTCAAATAGTATATCGGCAAATGCCGAAAAGCCGAAGTACAGGCGAATGATGCCACACGAGGTGCAATCGCACGTGTGGTGGACCGAGCCCACGAATACGGCCGTAAGATGGTTGAGGCCACCATGAGTGTTCTCATGGGCTTAGGCCGTTTTTGGGACCAAATGGACGGAAATGAGCCAAGTGGGCCCTACGCGAATAATTTTGTGGATGGATAGGAAATAATGAGCCAACCACGACGATCACATGGCCAAAGGGCAGTTTTGGGCTAAATGGGCCACACGAGCGTGTGGGCCCACTTGGGTCGAATAGCGGGCTTTGGGCCCAAATACTCCGTTTTGATCACATATGTTATCTGTGTCGCTTGAGGTGACTGTAGACCTTCGAGAAGGTCGCAAAATTACTAAAATACCTTTGAAGGGTAAAATTACCGAAATACCCTGTAATGGTAAAATCACTGAAATACCCTCGAAGCGTAAAATTATTGAAATACCTTCGAAGGGTAAAATAATCGAAATACCCCAGGAGGGTAAAATGACCGAAATACCCTCGAAGGGTAAAATTACTGAAAATCGTCGAAGGGTAAAATTATCGAAATACTCTTGTAAGGTAAAATAACCGAAATACCCCTAGAGGGTAAAATGACCGTTATGCCCCTGAAGGGCAAAATGACCAACATGCCCCTACATGTTATATGATTGTTATTGTATGCTATTTATGGTATGTCTGCATTCATGTGATATTATACTGAATGGAGGATGGGATTATTGATATGGAAGAAGTTCTGATAGGATCGCATGGTCGCTTGACGACTGTGGATCCACCGATGGCTTTAAGCCGGTTATGTGACTGGCAGCTTTGCTGCAACAGTGGTTAGTGTCACAACCGGTGCTACATAATGAGTGTAGGGATAGGTGGGTCGATTAAATCCCCACAGGAGTGCAGGGTTGGATAGGAGACGGAGTGCAGGGTTGGTATGGGCATTAATGCATTGCATATATGGATTTTAATATTTAGATGGGCTTAGGCCCAGATAAATATGATATGTGACATTTGACATGGGTTAAGGCCCAACTGAAGTTACTATGGGCTAAGGCCCAAATGCCACCGCTACTGTGTTAGGCTTGGGCCCACATTGATGACTGTAATGGGCTTGGGCCCAGATTGTTGTGATGCATGTTTTTATCGATGAGGGTTGTACACACTGAGTTTTCGTAAACTCACCCACTCTTTTTAATTTTTCAGGTAATCCTCAGTAGGCGGTTCGAATACTAGAGGAGTCGGAGGCGGCCACACTACGAACAGCTTTAGACTTAGTGTTTTATTTTACCTTAATTAAACTGAATTTTTTTATTGGGTTGTAATAAGGCCGCTTTTAATTTCTGGTTTTTATTTGGGATATTTATCTATGATGTTTTATAACTGTTAAAAGTAGATCACGATTTTCCTAAACCAAACTGTTTTCAAAACGTTACGCTTTCGCAACTCAATTTTTAAATATCACGTTTTCGAAAATCATCTGTTTTAAATTAAGCTTCCATAACAAACAAGGTTTTGAAGGTAATAAATGTAACTGGGATTTTACTCAAGCTTTTAATTAAGAAGGGTTTTCAATGAAAACATGGTTTTCAAGAAACACTTCAATGTGGTACACCGGATTCGGGCCTAACTTCTAGGCCGGGTTTGGGTGTTACATTTAGTTGTGTTAGAGCCTGTTGCAAAACTTGGGCTGTGAAATGGGCTTTAGTTTTTATTTTAAAGATGTTTACAAATGATTCTGAAGTAGTTTTGAAAGATTTTTGTGTGCCACACCGAGTCTCTGACGTTGAACCAAGTAAGTTCTTCTGATACTGAAATCTGTTTTAAACTATTATACTATAAGTAGTTACTAGCTTACTTTAGATGATAGACTATATTGAGACTCTTAGTTAGAGTCAAACTGAAGCCCGTAGGAGATTAAAACTGTAGTGAGCCTACGACTGCGTAAACAACTTTTAAATACTACTTCCATAATAAATCTATTTAATTATTGAAACTATGAGCTAAATTCATAAAATTTCTAATTCAGATAATACGCGAAGCGATAATGAGCACTAAAAGAGGTGCAAGACGCCGCAGTAGAGGCCGTGGTAGTGCTAGGGCTGGATCTTCGGCATCAGGCCATATGCCCAACGTTGAAACGAGAGAGGCTCTGGCTTCACCGGTAACAGAGATAGGGTCATTCGACCGAGCTGCTGAGGATGACGCACTGTGGGTCATTCGACCGAGCTGCTGGGGATGACGCACTGTCTTAGGCAATGCTTCGTATTTTGGAAAGAGTTGCTGGGTCTGTTGGGCCTAATATCGTTATTGGGGGTCGTGGGTCGGTTATAGAATGACTTCGGTGAAATGGAGCAGAGATCTTCAGGGGAGTTTCTAGGGTGGCCCCAAGTGTGGCGGAGTACTGGTTGGAGGCCACCGAAAGAATTATGGACGACATCGACTGCACGCTTGAACAGAAGTTGAAGGGTGCTGTGTCCTTGCTGAGGGATGAAGCCTACCACAGAGGGAGCGGGATGATTGCTAAAATTAGAGCTTTAAAATTTATAAAAGAATGATCGAACCTGGAGACTAACTTTGACAACGATTAAAGGCAAGTGTACCTATCGAACAGTAGTATAGCTTAGGCAAGACCGGATTATAGAACCCAAAGGAACTAAAAGTACTAATACTAACTTTCTTTTTATTATTTAGCCTTAAAAATAGAATGAAGTTGCTTTTAAACTAAATTGACGACGACTAAGCTAAGGACACAAAGACAAAAAAGAACGATTTGGAAAATAACTTGAAGAAAAACATAATTGATCACGATGATACCCTCAGGAAGAATCCACCTAGACTTCACTTGTTACCTAACCCTGAATTATACGATTTCTTTACTTAGCTTGATCCGTAAGACTCCCTAACCTATATTAAACCCTCTCTCGAGGCGAATAACGTCTAACCCTAGGTTAATTAGTGGAACTCTCGTTCGCTTATAATAACCCCCTAGGATAGCAGTAAATTGATCAATGGATTCCCATATTAGGTTTCACCCTAATCTGGTAAAATCTCGTCGCCCTATCTCTAGGCGTGTGATCAACTCCGCTTAATTATGTTAGATCTGCTCTTAGGCAGGGTCTATTCCTCCTCCACCTAAGCACATCAGATTTGGATTAAGCAACATAATTAAGAACAAACTAAGTATTTATCATATAACTCAGAAATCAAATAACAAAATTCATCTAGGTTTCATCCCCTTCAGGTATCTGAGGGGTTTAGTTCATGATGAATAAAAAGAACATCTCAAGAGAAAAGAGAAAACAAAACATAAGAAAACCCTAAAACCCCTTGAAGGAATTGAAGGAGAATTCCGTCATCTTGAGTATAGCTCCGGCTTCTTGGGATGGATCAACTGGCTATCCTTGTGTTATTCCCTAAATCTGACCTTCTCGGCTTGGCTCCTTGGCCTAGCTTTGACGCCCCGGACAAAAGCCCTAGCAGAAGGCTTCTGCCGAACTCCCCTCTCAAGTTGCCCCCCTTGGGTGTTTATATAGACTTTGAGCCTTACTTGGCCCCTAAATATCCTAATTTAAGTAGAATTCATAATAGGGTGTTTGAATAGGCTTTGGAATGTGTTTCTTTGCCTCCAAGTATCCTTTCCCAAATGAAATTGCTTTTTCCAGCGACAGGGACACGGCCATGGCACACGCCTGTGTGGATCGTGGCTAGGTCGTGCTCAGACTTTTAATGAGGCACGGCCATGTTAGCTTTGGGCCAGGCCGTGTCGAATTCATGATATGGCCCATTTACTCTGCTTTGGGCTCGTTTTCCATTCTTTTCGTCCTTGGGTGTTCTCCTGGGTATAAAACATGAAAACAGGGGATTAAGAGCACCAAATCATATAATTCGAGGCTTAAATCATCCAAAAGCATGATAAATGTGGGCTTAAAATATGTTACTTTTACGGTTTATTAAATACCCCCACACTTAAGCTTTTGCTTGTTCTCAAGCAAAATTCTCAACTCACAATTAAAACGAACGTCCTTGATTCATAAAATTCAACAATCATGCTTTATCATAATTCAAAGATAATTCATACATGGATAATTCAACTCAAAGAGTCCTAAAGATTCAAACAATCAAAGTCATACATTTTTAGCATGAAAACATAGGCGTTTCCCTTTACCTAAATAGTTACCTCTAATTCAAAATTGATTTACTGAAAAGTGTTTAAGGTTCAAAATTAAGCACTCAATAAGTCGAACCTGAAAAGTTAATCCCATAGGCTTGCATGAAAATCAAATCTCCACCACTGTAAAATGAGATGATACACAAATCAAAAGGTCTTTGGTAGGGTTGTAACGGGGCTTAGGTTAAGGGTATGGATAAAGGCTGAATTAGAAGGTTAGAATCGAGATTGACCTGGCAATTTACCTAACTAGAAACACGAACTAATGATAAGTAATTGCATCAAATGAAAATTTGTACTACTAATACTCTAATACGAGCTTTTTCTTCAAGACTTGAAATTTACATGCATAAGCTCACCTAACATAGAACTAATTAATGAATATACTTCGTCGTTTTTTTAAGAACAAACTAAGTAATAAAGGATAAATTCAACTTACTGAAATAATATAATTAGGTAACTAATCAAGTCAAATTTCGATATAAGGGTAGTCAAGGAATGGTGATAACAAATACAAAGGGTTTTGGGTTAAAATTAGTGGGTAAGTCAATAAAAAGGGTTGTTAGGATTAAACGGGGTTCACTAGGGGTTAATTGTGGAGGTAGGCTTTTTGTGGAGTAAGTGGGTTAAAACCTAGGTGCCTTTATCATCTCTGTATATCAAATCATAGGTGTGGTCTCGACAAGTATAATCAATGCAAGTTCTAGAATAACAAATCAATGTTGACACACTCATAATCAATAAAGTGAGCAAGAAAAAGAATATATGCTCTATAAGGCTCAAAATCTCAAAAAAAATTATGGGTTTCTGATGTCAACCTCGTAAATTTCAAACTTCAAAGTAATATTCAAATTCAGGTAGACAACCTAGAATTTTTTTTTTTATTTTTGAAAAATAGACTTATCATGCTTGATTCTCTAGTATTCTTTAAATTTAATCATCAATGCACAATTATCAATGACTTACTCCAAAACATATCAACAAAGATCATAAATCATAGGAAATTTCATTCTAATAATAATATGAGAGACTTTACTTTTGAACAAGGCATAACTCAGGGATTTTCAAATAATACTATAGTTAACCCCCCCACACTTAAGATGTACATTGCCCTCAATGTACAAAGATAGATAAAAGTAAAATAATCATAAAAATCATAAGATGGGGAGAGAAGTGAAACTTCCTGAATTTTGGATGAAGTCAATGTATAGAAATCGGATAGGATTGGAGGTGAACGTGGAGAAGCTTCTCGAACCGTTTGAAATTGAATCCTTGAAGCAGTCGGTCTGATTTTATTGTATCCTAAGCTAAATCTAAATATTATAAAGTATAAGAAGAAGAAAATAAAATAAAGTAAAAAAATAATGAAATGAAAATAAAATAAAAATAAAAATAAATAATGGAAAATGAAAGACAACTAGAAAAAGGGAGAATAAGGTTTAAATAGAGATGTAGCCCGTGTTTTGGGATTTTGAATTTTGGGCGCGTTCAGGGTGTTCGGGCATTGCCGTGGGTTTAGTGGCACGCCCGTGTCTTTTTTTACACGGTCATTTAATACGGGTGTGCTCCTCCCATGTTTGATAATTCAGAATGTTGGCATGGTTGGAAGGCACGGCTGTGTTTAGCCTGTGCTTAACAAGTCAGTAACCTCGCACGGGGCGTCGGCACGGGCATGGACTATTATCGCCACCCGTGTTGGGAAAAGAAAATTTTCTATGTCGTGCACGGCTACTGGCATGCCCATGGTTCATCCCCTGGCTTCCACACGGCCACGGGCACGCTCGTGTGTAGGGCCGTGTGGCCTAGAAATCTGCTCTTCTGTTAGTTTATGGTTAGGTGCTAAAAGAAAAAATAAAAAATAAAAAAATGTAAAAATGGGGTTAGTGCTCGGGTTGCCTCCCGAGAAGCGCTCGTTTATAGTCTTAAGCTAGACTTTACCTCTCATTTATATGGTCATGGTGGTTTGAGGAGGTGAAAATCCTTTCTCATGCGATCACTTCGGTTATGGATATATAGTTTAAGTCGAGTAATGTTTACCTCAAAAGTGTCGAATTAAGGATTGCTTACCTCGACTGTACCGTATAGGAAGATATTAAGTACCTCAAAAGTGATTTCTTCGTTTGTCTTGATGTCTAAATTGGTGATTCGAGGGTTTTCCTTATTCAACAATACTTGATCTCCTACTTTGAAGTGATTCGTTGTTCCTATCAGCTCGTCTGGATGCTCCTTTGGGTTCACTTCGTGTGGTTCCGGTTCTTCTTTAAGTTTTGTTTTCCACTCTTCTAATTTGTTGACCCTAAGGCTTCATTCCTCATACAATTCTTCTTTGTTGGCACGAGGTCTAATATCTAGCTCAGCTAGGTGATTTCGTGATGCTTCCTGTAAAGAAGGTTGAACCAAATGATTATCAATAGAATTAATGTTCATACCTTTATTACTCGATGTCCTAGCTGATTCAAGAGCTTGAAGAGTGATTGTTTCATCGTCTACATGAAGTGTGAGTTCACCGAATGCTTCCTCTGTGTGGTCTTTCTTTATTGCATCGGGATATGGCACACGAGGTCGGTACTCTGTAATTGCTGGTTTTGGTATATCATGGCACACCTCAACTTTACCTTAACTTACCACAGGTTCTCCCCTTGGGTTTGGTTCGTCTAACCCTTCACTATCGTAAATTGCTTGATTTTGCTCTCTCGGGTTAGTTTCAGTATTGCTTGGCAAGCTTCCTTGTGGTAGTTCTGATATTAGCTTTGCGAGTTGTTTGACTGCATTAGTGACTTTCTTGACTGACTTAGTAAGTTCCTCGACTCGGTTCTCGTTGCTTTTGAGTGCTTTCTCAGACTCTCGGAAGCGGTTTTCTGTAGCTTCCGCGAGTTTTGTCAGCATCTCCTCAAGGTGCGACTCCTCTTCCTATTGGTAAGGTGGTTGTTGAAAGTTTGGAGGAAGTTCCGGTCTTTGGTTATTTTGATCATCCCACGAGAAATTGGGATGGTAACTCCAACCTGCGTTATAAGTGTCATTATAAAAATTATTTTGTGGTCTAGAATAGTTACCCGTATAGTGAGCTTGTTCGTTCTCCATGCCATATCCGTAGGGTGGGTACTCAGGATTCGCCACGCCTCCTAGATTCGAGTCATATTGCATTACTGGGTGTACCTGCGAGAGACTATTCAAACCATCAAACTTTTTATTCATCATTTCTAGCTGGTTAGATAACCTGGTGACCACGTCGAGGTTGAAAACACTGGCGGCTTTTGTCGGTGCTGTCCTCATAACTTGCCACTGATAGTTATTTAGTGACATCTCCTCTATAGACTAAAATTACCTGTCAAAGCAAATAGAGGAAGAATTAGCAAAGTAAAAAATATAATAATAATAATTTTCTTTTTGGAAAATAAAATTTAACTAAAGAAAATTAAAAGTAAATTGCGGAAAATAAAAAATAATGGATGAAGTAATAAAAATAAAGCTTTCTTAGTATTTTAGTTCCCCGGCAACGACGCCAAAAACTTGATCGCTGAAATCAGAGCTTTAAAATTTATAAAAGAATGATCGAACCTAGAGACTAACTCTGACAACGATTAAAGGCAAGTGTACCTATCGAACAGTAGTATAGCTTAGGCAAGACCGGATTATCGAACCTAAAGGAACTAAAAGTACTAATACTAACTTTCTTTTTATTATTTAGCCTTAAAAATAGAATGAAGTTGCTTTTAAACTAAATTGACGACGACTAAGCTAAGGACACAAAGACAAAAAAGAACGATTTGGAAAATAACTTGAAGAAAAACTCAATTGATCACGACGATACCCTCAGGAAGAATCCACCTAGACTTCACTTGTTACCTAACCCTGAATTATACGATTTCTTTACTTAGCTTGATCCATAAGACTCCCTAACCTATATTAAACCCTCTCTCGAGGCGAATAACGTCTAACCCTAGATTAATTAGTGGAACTCTCGTTCACTTATAATAACCCCCTAGGATAGCAGTAAATCGGTCAATGGATTCCCATATTAGGTTTCACCCTAATCCGGCAAAATCTCGTTACCTTATCTCTAGGCGTGCGATCAACTCCGCTTAATTATGTTAGATCTACTCTTAGGCAGGGTCTATTCCTCCTCCACCTAAGCATATCAGATTTGGATTAAGTAACATAATTAAGAACAAACTAAGTATTTATCATATAACTCAGAAATCAAATAACAAAATTCATCTAGGTTTTATCCCCTTCAGGTATCTAAGGGGTTTAGTTCATGATGAATAAAAAGAACATCTTAAGAGAAAAGATAAAACAAAACATAAGAAAACCCTAAAACCCCCTGAAGGAATTGAAGAAGAATTCCACCGTCTTGAGTATAGCTCCGGCTTCTTGGGATGGATCAACTGGCTATCCTCGCGTTATTCCCTAAATCTAACCTTCTAGGCTTGGCTCTTTGGCCTAGCTTTGACGCCCTGGACAAAAGCCCTGGTAGAAGGCTTCTGCCGAACTGCCCTCTCAAGTTGCCCCCCTTGGGTGTTTATATAGACTTTGAGATGCCTTACTTGGCCCCTAAATATCCTAATTTAAGTAGAATTCCTAATAGGGTGTTTGAATAGGCTTTGGAATGTGTTTCTTTGCCTCCAAGTATCCTTTCCCGAATGAAATTGCTCTTTCCAGCGACAGGGACACGGCCATGGCATATGCCCATGTGGATCGTGGCTAGGCCGTGCTCGGACTTTTAATGAGGCACGACCGTGTTAGCTTTGGGCCAGGCCGTGTCGAATTCGTGATATGGCCCATTTACTCCGCTTTGGGCCTGTTTTCCATTCTTTTCGTCCTTGGGTGCTCTCCTGGGTATAAAATATGAAAACAAAGGATTAAGAGCACCAAATCATATAATTCGAGGCTTAAATCATCCAAAAGCATGATAAATGTGGGCTTAAAATATGTTACTTTTACGGTTTATCACGGGACTTTACTGCGTTAGTAGAGAAAGCTAAGATCACTGAAGATGTGAAGCGCTTTGAGCGCCTAAATCGGGAAAGAGAATGGGGCAGAAACAAGAGGGATTCTGAGCATTTCAATTCTGATCAGAGATTTAAGAGAAGGGCTAGAATGGATGGGCCAGTCAGAGCTGGGCCCCTTGTTGTTACTACTAGGTTACCACCTTGTGCTACTTGTGGGAAAGGTCATGTGGGTGAGTGCTGGAGAAGGACGGGGGCTTGTCTGAGTTGTGGTTCCATGGAACATCGTCTCAGAGAGTGTCCCAGAAGACCGAATCAGAGGCAGGCCTTCGGTAGGGGTAATGTACAGCCACCGAGGGGTGGTCAGCAGCCGCCTAGAGGCCGTGGGCAGGCCAGGGGTGGAAATAGTTTAGGTCGTGGAGCTCCAGGTGGAGGTACTGGTCTTGCGAAGGCGAGGCAGCCAGCTTTGGTTTATGCAGCACGTCGCCGAGAGGATGAAGACGCTCCAGATGCGAATACTAGTACGTACTTTACCCATAGTGTATTATTTACCTAATGTGCAATTAGGATTGGAGTGCACAACAAAAGCGTAATGGTGTAACCTGTTTTGTGCGGCTATTAGATAGTTGGAAATTTCAAGGACGAAATTTCTTTAACGGGGTAGAATTGTAACACCTTGAATTTGGGCCTAATAGAATTGGGCCTATTGGGCCTTGGGCATGGAATCATTTAAAACTTTTGAGAACAAGAGAACGATACTAATGCAAGTTGGGTTTATTAGGTGAGTGATTTTGGAAGGTTAGGGGGCTTCTATGAAGTCTTGGGTTCAAGCCATGTCATATAGAAAAGTTTTATTTTTAGCATTAGGGAACCCTGACTCCTGGTATTTAGCCTTATAAGTAATTGTGATAAAAAAGAGACAAAAAGAGAGCCAGTGGCGGCAAGGAGAATAGAGGTTCAAGTCTCACTGCATGCAAAAGGGGATTATTTATTTTACTCTTGTGTGGGTAAGAGTTTGTGTTGGATTCTAAGTCTGTGTTGGAGAGTTTGAATTGGTCAAGTGAGTGTTTTAGGGGAGTGTTTCAAGGGATGAAGATTGGATGAAAGAGTTTGATTGTAATTCAAACTCGGTTGGTGGCTGAATTCAAGGAGAAATCAGGTAATTTGAAATGGGTAGGTATTGGCTGAATATTGGGTTCTTTGGGGTGTGCATTCGGCACTTTGGGGATTCTCTTGTGGTTGTGCCGAATTAGTATAGGAGCATTAGGGGTTTATTTTTCTCTCATTTTGTTTTGAAAGCTTTCCTCTTGAGTTTTTCTCATTCTTTTGGTGCGTTTTTGACCTTTCGGGACCTTTTCTTTTCAACTCTATTTCTAAAGTGTTTATTCACTTTTGCCGAAACACAGAAACCAAGTGTTGAATTCTCTCTTGAAACCTTTCTCCGTTTCTTCTCCTCTTCTTGATCTTGTTCTTTTTTTCTTGTTTCTATGCTCAAACTCTAACCGAATTCATCTTCTTCCCCTTCTTTTCTCAGATTGACTGAACCAATCTTTCTCTCCCCAACTGTTAAAATTCAATCTTGATCTTGGCACTTTTTACCTTGGCCGATTATAGCATCTCCTTGTTATTTGACTTTAATTCCCTCATTCCGTTCTATCTGTTCTCTACATTTGTGTTGGCCGTATAGTCTTTCTCCTTCTTTCTCAATTCTTTTGGGATAGCAACTCTTTCTCTTCACCTTATTGCTTGGGCAGACTATTCCTTTTTTCTTAAGTAACTTTGCTATTCGGGAATTCCATAGGCCTAGTGGTTAACCTTTGGTAGTGGTGTGGCCTTCTGTCGATCGATCAAGGTAAGGATTTAGAGTTCTTTAATAAGTATGGTAGCGCAGGGATTTATTGGATATTGATGCTTAATAATGGTTGTGGTACAGATAAACCACAAGAAAGTGAGATCGATTCATAAGCAAACGGCTTAGGAAGTATAAGCCGATTCAGTTAAGGTAGGTATTAATCTTGGGTTTGGCTCCTGTATTAGAAAGGCTTGTTGAATATTACTAATGTAATCCCTAACTGAATCCCTTGATCGAATATAAGTTCTACGCTCATGGGCTACTGCGTTTTTCTCAAACAATGTGTGTATACACACCACTCAAACAATACATCGGCAAATGCCGAAAAGTCGAAGTACCAGCGAATGATGCCACACGAGCGTGCGATCACACGTGTGATGGACCGAGCCCACGAATATGGCCATAAGATGGGTGAGGCCACCATGAGCGTTCTCATGGGCTTAGGCCGTTTTTGGGACCAAATGGACTGGAATGGGCCTAGTGGGCCCTACGCGGGTAATTTTGTGGATGGATAGGAAATAATGAGCCGGCCATGACGATCACATGGCCAAAGGGCAGTTTTGGGCTAAATGGGCCACACGAGCGTGTGGTCCCACTTGGGTCAAATAGCGGGCTTTGGGCCCAAATACTCCGTTTTGATCACATATGTTATCTGTGTCACTCGAGGTGACTGTAGACCTTCGGAAAGGTTGCAAAATTACTAAAATACCCTTAGAGGGTGAAATTACTGAAATACCTTCGAATGGTAAAATTATCAAAATACCCTCGAAGGGTAAAATTATCGAAATACCCTCAAAGGGTAAAATGATCGAAATACCCCTAGAGGGTAAAATGACCGAAATACCCTCGAAGGGTAAAATTACCGAAATACCGTCAAAGGGTAAAATTATCAAAATACCCTTATAGGGTAAAATGACTGAAATACCCTTGGAGGGTAAAATGACTGTTATGCCCCTGAAGGGTAAAATGACCAACATGCCCTTACATGTTATATGATTATTATTGTATTCTATTTATGGTATGTCTGCATTCATGTGATATTATGTTGCATGGGGGATCGGATTATTGATACGGAGGAAGTTCTGATAGGATCGCATGGTCGCTTGACGATTGTGGATCCACCGGTGGCTTTAAGCTGATTATGTGATTGGTTGCTCTGCTGCAACAGTGGTTAGTGCTGCAACCGGTGCTACATAATCAGTGTAGGGATGGGTGGGTCAATTAAATCCCCACAGGAGTGCAGGGTTGGTATGGGGATTAATGCATTGCATATATGGATTTTAATATTGAGATGGGCTTAGGCCCAGATAAATATGATATGTGACATTTGACATGGATTAAAGCCCAACTGAGGCTACTATGGGCTAAGGCCCAAATGCCACCGCTACTATGTTGGGCTTGGGCCCATATTGATGACTGTAATGGGCTTAGGCCCGAATTGTTTTGATGCATGTTTTTACCAGTGAGGGTTGTACACACTGAGTTTTCGTAAACTCACCCCCTCTTTTTAATTTTTCAGGTAATCCTCAGTAGGCTGTTCGACGTACTGGAGGACTCGGAGGCGGCCACATTACGAACGACTTTAAACTTAGTATTCTATTTTACCTTAATTAAACCGATTGTTTTTACTGGGTTGTAATAAGCCCGCTTTTAATTTCTGGTTTTTATATGGGACATTTATCTATGATGTTTTATAACTGTTAAAAGTAGATCGCGATTTTCCTAAACCAAACTGTTTTCAAAACATTACGCTTTCGCAACTCAATTTTTAAATATCACGTTTTCTGAAATAATTTGTTTTAAATTAAGCTTCCGCAACAAACAGGGTTTTGAAGGTAATAAATGTAACTAAGATTTTACTCAAGCTTTTAATTAAGAAGGGTTTTCAATGAAAACATGGTTTTCGAAAAACACTTCAATGTGGCACGCCGGATTTGGGCCTAACTTCTAGGCCGGGTTTGGGGTGTTACTTGCATAGTGAAATTGTGACAAGAAAATATTAGCTCATTGATTATCTAAGTTCAAACTGATGATAAGTGGCATTGTAAGAACGTTTACATTGCAAGAAATACAATTTAATTCAATAGATAATTTAAACAAATCCGTAATCTCGTAAAAGAATCAAAATGAGCATTTAATTCAAATATTGAGAAGAATTATCATGTTGTCCACAATTCCAATTGAGGAGATGGCTAGTCTTGACTATCAGAGTAATTGACTCCACGGGTAGAGACCTAGATGTATTCATTGGCAGAATGATACATTGGACTGGACCCAAGATGAATTAATTCTGAATCCGTTTGTGAATTAATTCATTTGTGACGTTTATGGTGTGATTTACCTAAATTCTGAGTTAGTCACTGATCATGCGTATGTAACTCATGTGCTTTGATATAAGTGGAGGCTTATGCTTTAAAGATGATCGAGCTGATAGCTAGTATGTTGGGTACATGACTTGTGTATGGCATGACTTTACTAGTAGTAGCTGAATTCATAGCTCAATTAAAGAGTTAATGATATCCTCTCATTGGTATTGTGTGGATTGATAAATAACAAAAGTGGCCACGGGTTGCTTGTTATTGAACGAGCAATTTATCATAGTCATTTGCTGACAGTGATCATATTAATCATTAAGAAACAACAATGGTTACAATGAGATAAAATAAGATTTTATTGAGTGAATGTGTAACCACCCCAACCTGGCCTAAATGGTAGACCTGAGTCGAAGAGATCACATTAATCACCAAAGTGATCCTGTCTTTTTTTCAAATCCATTCACAACTCTAAACTTGTTTTATAATAGTGAATATCTCATATTAATCAATTAAAAACTAACATTAATTTAGCAGCGGAAAATAAATCAATAATCCTTGTATAATAAATTAACCAGGTTAAAACACTTAATAAATAAACAACATTCTAAAGTCATTATCAATGAGAAATAATAAGTATAAACCTTTCCATCTATATAAATACCTATTAATAACATGTATCCTAATTGATGTAATTAAAAATAATTGTCCCATACCATGATTTTTTAATAAAATAAAACAATAATCGTAATAATAAATAATAAATCATTGGTGAGAACAAGCCAAGACCCTTTGCATGTCAAGTCCGCGTCCTAGTCCGTTGGGTTATATGAAAGGATGGAAAATAAGGGGAGTGAGGTATGGAAGCTCAGTGGGAGTCCCTTTACAATAAATCAAATCAATATTTTGAATATGCATGTTAATCATAATAATCAAATTCACATAATAATGAAATCAATACGACAATTCAGTTTTGTCACTTTAGACAAGCTGAACATTAATAGTCAGCTAAAGTTAATTGAGCAAATCAACTATAGAGTCATAATATCATTCACATTAGATACATGCACCTTATCAGTTTAGTCATTTCATCACGTACTTTTCAATGAGTATGCATAATATTTCATACGACATTCGTTTTGACATTTCGTTTAGTATTTGTTAGTCCTACCCCCGACCACTAGTGCTTAAAATAGGGAGCTCTGGGTCCATCTCGTGGACTTAAAACCACTACATTTATTGGGTGCAGAGAAAAGCTATCTTTTGGCTGAGGATCCACAATTGCTTCCAGATAAAAGCTGTCTGAGGGGTTGTGGATGCCCAGTAAAATAAAATTGTAGTTTGAATTTGTCGTTCTGTGGGTACATAATAAGATCGTCGTAGTTGGAATCTGCTATAGTTGTAAATACACAACAAACATTCGTGTCGAAACCAGTGTTTTTGAAAAAAACAGGGTCGACTTAAAAAAATGAAAATGGAGTCGCCACAAATCTTTTTTTCGAGGTGTGATCGGATCACCTTGAGATTGATCATTAAAACATTTTGATTTATTAAAACAATGATTTTGGCCTACAAAATTCGAGAAAATGGGTTCGGGAGTCGGTTACTCACGAGGAAGGATTAGCACTCTCGTAACACCCAAAATTGGTGCCTAATTGATTAATTTATGTCTTAATGTCAAAAACTTGAAAAGGTTTTAAAATACGATCCTCTTTATTTAAAAGAAAACTTGAATAAATTAAATTGGATGCTAAGACCCGCTTATTTCGAAGAAGTAAAATGTCACGCCTAGTGAGTTAGGATACGACATTTCAAATCCTCGAAATTAAGCTTGTCTTTTGACTTTTAAAACTCATGTGTTTAAATTTAAGAAGGATATTTGGTTATTTGGGTCAAATGAAAAATCGGAACCCAGTAAGTTAGGGCACAATTTCTCAAAATTCCAAATATAGAATATTGCTTTTATTTTTTAGAAATCCTTACCTCGAGATAACAAAATGTCATATCTAGTGAGTTAGGACACAACATTTTTGAATTCCCGAGAATAAGCTTTTATTTAAAAAAGATAATTGGTTCTTTAGGCTCGACCAGAAAAATCGATACCCAGTAAGTTAGGATACGATTTCTCGAATCTCGAATTACAAGAAATTGCTTAATACTTTTTTTTGTATCGAACAAAGATTAATGTAACACGATTTTATAGTAAAATGTAAAAAATGAATTACGGTACTAATATGCATAATAGACTAATAATAAATGAATTAATGCATAAAATATAAAGGTCGAAGATAAAATAACAAGCCAAAATAAACGAAAAATAATAATTAAAAAGAACTAAAAATTTAGAACTAAAGAACTACTATTAAATAAATAAATAAACAAGTATAGTGTAACACAAATTAAAAAAAAAACATAATATTAATAATAATGATGATGGCATTAATAATAACAAATTTTTTTTTTGAAGTTTTAAAACTATATTGAAAGATATAAATAAATAAGTAATAAAATGATAAAATGAATAAATGTATTTAAAAATATTAAGCAAATAAATATTAAGGAAATAATAGTAATAAAAACAAAATTAATTAATAATAATATACTAATAATAATAATAATAATATGTTAATAATAACATTAATAATAATAGTAATAATAATAATATGTTAATAGTAAGGAAAGTAATAATAATAATAAATATAATAGTAGTAATAATAATATTAAAAATAATAGCAAGAATAATAGTAGTAAAAATAAAAATAATAATACTAGTAATAATAAAAGTAATAGTAATAGTAGTAATAATAATAATATTATTAAAATTAATAATAATAATAGTATTGCAAAAATAACCAAAGAAGGGCTAAATTGAACTTAAAACGGAATTTTGGGGCAAATCTAAAAATAAATAAAAAAGAAAAGGACCGAATTGCAACAAGCCTTAAAAGCGGAGGGACCCCGCGTGCAAATAGCCCATTCATCGCAAAAACATGTGGATCCTGAGGGCAAGTGGGTCGGGTCACGGGTTAGAGACCAAAATGATGTCGTTTTGGTCTCTGAACCTAAACTCCAAAACGGCGCCGTTTCCTGCTTCTTATTTAAGCCCAATTTTTTTAAATACTTCATTTCAGCCCTTCCCTTTTAAAAAAAATCTAAAAATGTAACACCCCAAACCCGGCCTGGACGTTATGGCCGAATCTGACGGCGTCACATGATAGTGCTTTAGAAAACGTAACTACGTTAAAACCAGTTTTAGGTATCTTAGGCTATCGTCAAAACGTGTCGCTTATTTATATCCAGTTTCAAAACCTTATATATTCGTGAAAGCTTTTAAAAATAATTTGCGAATTCGTATATATTTTAATAAAACCTTTGTTTACTTTGGAAACTTGAGTTTTCCTATTTCTAACCGCAGTACCACTACGTCATAAACTCCAAATTTAAAACAAAATACGTAAAGGCCTTATTACATAAAAATTACCTAGATTTAATCAACCCATAATGTAAAATAAAACCATAATTAAGATGTCCAAAACCGTGGTCATCGCTGAGTCCTCCGCCGCACTGATCCATCTACTGCTGGGGATTACCTGAACAGATTAAACAGAGAAGGGGTGAGTTTTCGCAAACTCAGTGTGTAATCCCCACAGAAAACATACACACACTGAAATATCAGATAACAGACATCAATTCACAGTTCGGGTCTGAGCCCATTACAGAAACGACGTGGACCTTAGCCAACTCAGATACAGATTCAAATATATTTCAAGGCCTTAGCCTATTTCAGACAGACTATGCAGAAAACAGAGTCCTACCCACCAGCCTCTACACACCAACTCCGTCCAACCCAACACACCATGTGAGGATAAAATCAACCCACCCAACCCTACATACCATGTTGTACCGAATGCGGCACATAATCAGAATATTTGCAGCTGAGCTGCGAGATAACAGGCTTAAAAGCCTTTCAGATACTTCCTTCGAATATCATCAATCCCACCCCAATGCAATGCAACATACATAAATGTCATGCCAATATGCAGATAATAGTTCATACATTCAGATCAGCATACATGCTTAGTACAGAAATCAAACAGTCAGATCATTAATTTAGGGGTCTAAGCATTGCTTACCGACCCTACGGTAGGTCCACAGTCGGCTTGGGCGACCCGTGTAACCTTACAAAGTTTTTCTAAAAAATGGGCTCACACGCTTACGTGGGCCTGGCCTAGAATCCTACACACCCGTGTGGTTCACCAGTGTGGGCCCACACGCCTGTGTAGCCCACATGGCCCAATTGGTCGAGCCCGTGTGTCACACAAGGCTTTGCCCAGGCATCACACGACCGTACCGCTAGAGCACGGCCTGGCTCGCCGATCATACGGCCGTGTGGTGACTAACAGTATTGCACACGGCCTACCACATAGGCGACCACACGCCCATGTGGCGTCGACAGAATGGTTTTTGGCTTTTGCTGAAACCTCGTTTTTTGCATTTTCGGGTACACACCTAGTTCCGATTAAAGCTAAAACGACTCCCAAGCACTCCAACACTTATATTCGATCATTAGAACACTATTTTAGTGACTTAAAGCTATACTCAATCGAAAACGCACGAGATGATTGAACGCTAACTCACAAAAACGTTACCTTTAATCGAACAATTGGGGTTTCGTGCACTTAGCTCGTCAATTAACGATCTCCAGGCCTCTGGTTATCTCCTAATCATCAATCAAAAACCCCCATAAGCAGAGATCCATCAATCCAATCAAAACTAAAATACTGTACTTACCAAGAAACAAAGAACCGAAGCTGAGGATCGTGGATACTAAATGATAAAAAGAAAACAATTGGGATCAAGTGCAAAGGGGAAAAATTCGGCAGCAAATGAGGAGATGGAACGGCGGAGAGAGGGAATTTTTTTGATGGAAAATTGTTTTCAAAACAATAACAAATCCTATCAAAATTTCCCCCAACTCCCACTATCAGCATTTAACTAAAACTCAAACTCCTACGCGTCACTAGCAGCAAAAATAATTCCTCCTGCTCACACAAGAATTCGAACCCCAGACCTCTAACAACTTAACACTCCGCTTAACCACCAGACTAGCAGGCCCATTCTGATATAATTTTCCTCACAATTAATTAAAAGCTTACTGAACAGAGCTAGGGCTTAGTTCATAAAAATACCAAATTTTACCCAAGTTGAGACTTGAACTTGGGACCTCTCAGACACACCCAAATCACTCAACCACTAAAGAAGATAGGTATTTATGTCTTGAAATTACAAAAGCCGAAATTAACAGAAAATCGGGGTGTTACAACTCTACCCCCTAAAAGAAAATTTTGTCTTCGAAATTTTACCTGATTAGAAAAGGTGAGAATACTACTGACGCATCGCATCCTCCAGCTCCCAAGTGGCCTCCTCAGTGCTATGATTCCGCTACAACACCTTCACTAAGGGGATAAACTTCCTTTGAAGCACTTTAATGTCGTGATCCAAGATCTGAACCGGCTCCTCCTTAAATTTCAAATCTGGTCTAACCTCAATGTCCTCAATAGGAACAACATGCGTGGGATCAGAGCGGCAGCATATCAACATTAAGACGTGGAACACATCATGTATGCGATTAAACTCTGAAGGAAGCTCCAACTGATATACGACAGGCCCTACTCGTTTCAGAATACGGTACGGCCCAATAAACTGAGGGCTCAGCTTACCCTTGCGACCGAACCTCAAGACCTTCTTCCATGGCGTGATATTGAGAAAAATTAAGTCCCTCATAGAATACTCGATATCCTTTCTTTTCAGATCCACGTAGGACTTCTGCCTATCAGATGCCGCTTTCAGACGATCCCGTATCAACCGAACCTTATCATCCGTTTCAGAAACCAATTCCGGACCTAGAACACGTCGCTCCTCCAACTCAGTCCAACATAAGGGAGTGCGACACTTACGACCATATATGGCCTCATACGGTGCCATCTGGATGCTAGACTGGTAGCTATTGTTATAGGCGAACTTTGCCAACGACAAATACTCCTCCCAACTGCCTCGGAAATCTATAATACAGCTCTTCAACATGTCCCCCAGTACTTGAATCACCCTCTCTGACTGACCATCTGTCTGAGGATGGAAAGCAGTATTGAAGTCCAACCTCGAACCCAGAGCTTCATGTAATTTATTCTAGAACCGAGGCATGAAGCGAGGATCTCTATCGGAGATGATCGAGACAGAAACCCCATGCAGTTTCACTATTTCAGACACATACAGCTTAGCCAATTTCTGGAGCAAAAAGTCCATCCTGACCAGAATGAAGTGAGCAGACTTGGTCAATCGATCCACGATGACCTAGACAGAATCCTTCTTAGTGGGTGTTAAAGGTAACCCACTAACGAAGTCCATAGTTACTCGCTCACATTTCCACATCGGTATCTTTACCGGCTGTAGCAACCCCGAAGGCAACTAATTCTCAGCCTTAACCTGCTGACAAGTCAAACAGCGAGCAACGAAATCCGTGACCTCATGCTTTAACCCGGGCCACCAATATAACTCTCATAAATCTCGATACATTTTATTCTCGTCGGGATGCATAGTATAAGGGCTACTATGCGCCTCCCTCAGAATCGGCTGTCTCAAACCCTCATCATTCAGCACACAGATCTGACCACAGAAACAAAGTATCACATCACTGTTAATTTCAAAATCAGTAGTATCCTCATTCTCACCTTGACGAAACCGCAACTCATGCAGCTTATCCCCCATCTGTTTACCTCTGATCTGATCAATCCATGTGGGCTTAACCTGAAGTTCCGCTGACAGACTTCCATCGTCGAATAAACTGAGTCGAGCAAACATCGCTCTCAAATCAGACATAGCCCTACGGCTCAAAGCATCTGCCACCACATTAGCCTTACCAGGGTAGTACTCGATGGTGCAGTCATAGTCCTTAAGCAGTTCAACCCATCTACGCTGCCTAAGGTGTAACTCCTTCTAGGAGAGGAGATACTTGAGGCTTTTGTGATCGGTGTAGATAGTAAACTTCTAACTTTACAGATAGTGCCTCCAGATTTTCAAAGTGAAGACAACGACAGCTAGTTCCAAATCATATATCGGATAGTTAGCCTCATGCGTCTTGAGCTGACGAAACGCATAAGCTACCACTTTACCATCCTGTATCAAAATGCAACCCAGACCCACATGTGACGCATCACTATATACCACGAAATCCTTCCCAGATTCAAGCTGTACCAGAATCAGAGTGTACATCAGAACAAATTTAAGTTTCTCGAAGCTCTTTTGCTGCTTATCGGTCCAGACAAAAGGAACTCCCTTACGCAGAAGCTTGGTCAGTGGTGCCACGATCAAAGAGAACTCTTCTACGAAGCATCAATAATAACCCACCAGCCCTAGAAAGCTACGGATTTTAGACACATTCTTCGGCTGTTTCCACTCTAACATAGCCTCAATCTTATGCGGATCAACAGGATCCCCTCCGCAGAAACTACATGCCTCAGAAAGGTTACTTCTCGGAGCCAGAATTCACACTTACTGAGCTCGCATACAACTGTTTTTCGCGAAACATCTGTAATACCACTCGGAGATGCTCATCGTGCTCGTCCTCAGTCTTCGAATACACCAAAATTTCGTCAATGAAGACTACCACGAACCAATCCAGATAGGACTGTAACACTCGATTCATCATATCTATAAAAGCTACTGGTGCATTCGTCAGTCCAAATGGCATTACTAGGAACTCGTAATGGCCGTACCGAGTCCTAAATGTCATCTTATGCACATTGGTCTCTTTAACCTTCAGTTGATGGTATCTGGATCGTAAATCAATCTTGGAGAAAACAGAAGCCCCTCTGAACTGGTCAAACAGATCATCTATTCTCGGTAGTGGGTACTTGTTCTTGATGGTCAGCTTATTCAATTGACGGTAGTCGATACACATACGCATGGATCCATCCTTCTTTTTTACAAACAGCACAGATGTTCCCCATGGAGACACACTAGGGCGGATAAACCCACGATCCAGTAACTCTTGAATCTGAGCCTTAAGCTCCACAAAGCTCCTTCGGTGCCATTCTATAAGGGGCAATAGACACCGGAGCTATACCAGGAAAGAGCTCAATTCCAAATTCTACCTCTCGGCTCAGAGGCAGACTCGGTAGTTCCTCAGGAAAAATATCCAAAAAGTCCCTTACGGTTCTGATGACCCTAACCGAAGAGTCCCTAGAATCTGAAACACTGATGTAGGCCAAGAATGCCTCACATCCTTTCTGTACCAACTTTTTCGCCACCAACGCAGAAATCACATTTGCCAGATAATCCCGATGTTCCCCAATCACCACTACCTCGTTGTCCTCCTTCATTCTTAGAATAACCCTATTTGTAGTACAGTTCAGACTCACCCGATGCTTGACCAACCAGTCCATTCCCAGAATCAAATCGAACTCCACAAATGGAAGCTCCATCAGATCAGGCAGAAATATTATCCCTTGAACCTCTAGCGAAACGTTTCTAAACAATTTACTAACCCGGATAGATTGCCTCAACGGACTCACAACCGTTATCTCGCTCGAAGTACTCTCAATCGGAATCCCTAAAGTTTTAGACATAGAGCTAGCTACATAAGAGTGTGTAGATCCTATGTCTATCAATGTAGTATATGGTACATAAAAAATTAAGAACGTACTCGTAATGACGTCCGAAGCATTACCATCTTCTCGGCAACGTGTAGCATAATCTAGTGCATGCTGCCTCGTCTCAGTCGGTCCCGCACCTTGGCCTGGTGCTCTCTGTCCTCGGCCTATGCCATTACCACCCCTGGCCTGACCTCGGCCCCTAAGTGGCTGCTGAGATACTCTCGGTGGCTACGCCGTACCAGTACCCGCAGCTTACGTCTGATCAGTACTCAATGGACAATCCTGGATACGATACTCAGTCGACCCACATCTCAAACATTCCCTAGTCGTCCTCCAACACTCGCCCGGATGGCGTCTACCACAATGCCCACAAAGCACCACCCAAGAAGGTGTAACAGTAGGCCCAACTCTCACTGGCCCATCAGATCTAGCCTTTTTCTTAGGCCTTATCACAGAATTCGAGGGCTCTGATTCCCTCCTATTCTTTCCTTTCTCATGGTTTTAGCGCTCAGCGCACTTAACCTCCTCGACGATCTTCGCCTTATCCACCAGAACAGAAAAATCATGCTCCCTCTGTAGAGCTATCAGAACCCGTAAACTATCCCTGAGTCCATCCTCAAAACAGATGCATCACTCATATTCAGTCGCCACCATGCCTCGGGCATAACGGCTCAGTCTCAGAAATTCAACCTCATACTCGGCCACTAAACGGTCTCCCTAGGTGTGATTAAGAAACTCACGCCTCCTCGCATTGATGTAGCTAGCTCCCACATATGTACTCTGAAAAGTCGTCTTAAAATAATCCCAAATCAGACGGTCGGGCTGAGTGCCTTCCTTAATAGTTAGCCACCACTGGTAAGCCTCGTCATGAAGTAGGGAAATAGCCCCTTTAAGCTTCTGCTCAGCAGAAAAATCCAGATCAACCATGATTCTTTCCGTGGCCTCCATCCAATATTCAGCAACGTCAGGGGAGGCTCCAGTGACACCCCTAAATAATTCAGCCCCATTGGACCAGAGTCATTCCGTTATCGACCCATGGCCCTCAGATCCAATGTTGGGTCCAGCAACCCTCTCTAAAATCTGTAACATGGCTCGGGATAGTGTGTCATCCCCAGCCTCACGATCATGAAACCCAGTCTCTGTAGCAGGTGAGGTTGGCATCTTGCTCGTATCCAGATTGGGTAGATTCTCAGATGTGGAGGACCCAGCTCGAGCTCCCTTACGGCCTCTGCCACGGCCTCTAGTACCCCGTCCACGGATACCTCGTGCGCTCATCGTAAATTTGGAGTTTATCTGTATTAGTAGTTTTATGCATTAGTTTACAGTTCCAATATTTATTAGCAAATGTTTTATACAGAATAGTATCAGAAGTTTAGAGTTCGTTATCGCGAATCGCTATGATTTTCAGTTTCACTAAAGTTTTCAGTTTACACTACCTAAGGTGTTTCAGTACAGTATACTACCTAAAGCTGTTTCAAGCATGCAAGTAGTATTTCAGAAAAATTTAAGCAGAATTCAGAATACTTTCAAGATCGACGCCGGAGACTCGGTGTACCATATACTCAATTCAAAAATATTTCGAATTATTTAAAAATCATTTCAGAAAAACAGATTTAAAAACCCAAATCCAAAGCCGAGTTTTGCAACCTGACTCTGATACCATTAAATGTAACACCCCAAACCCAGCCTGGACGTTATGGTCGAATCTGGCGGCGCCACATGATAGTGCTTTAGAAAACTTAACTACGTTAAAACTAGTTTTAGGTATCTTAGGCTATCGTTAAAACGTGTCGCTTATTTATTTATTATCAAGTTTCAAAACCTTATACATTCGCAGAAGGTTTTAAAAATAATTTGCGAATTCGTATGTATTTTAATAAAACCTTTATTTACTTTGGAAACTTGAGTTTTCCTATTTCTAACCACAGTACCACTACGTCATAAATTCCAATTTAAAACAAAATACATAAAGGCCTTATTACATAAAAATTACCCAGATTTAATCAACCGATAATGTAAAATAAAACCATAATTAAGATGTCCAGAATCGTGGTCACCGCCGAGTCCTCTGCCGCACCAATCCATCTACTGCTGGGGATTACCTAAACAGATTAAATAGAGAAGGGGTGAGTTTTTGCAAACTCAGTGTGTAATCCCCACAGAAAACATACACACACCAAAATATCAGATAACAGACATCAATTCACAGTTTGGGTCTGAGTCCATTACAGAAACGGCGTGACCTTAGCCCACTCAGATATAGATTCAGACATATTTCAGGGCCTTAGCCCATTTCAGACAGACTATGCAGAAAACAGAGTCCTACCCACTAGCCTCTACACACCAACTCCGTCCAACCCAACACACCATGCGGGGATAAAATCAACCCACCCAACCCTACACACCATGTTGTACTGAATGCGGCACATAATCAGAATATTTGCAGCTGAGCTGTGAGATAACAGGCTTAAAATCCTTTCAGATACTTCCTCCGAATATCATCAATCCTACCCCGATGCAATGCAACATACATAAATGTCTTGCCAATATGTAGATAATAATTCATACATTCAGATCAGCATACAAGCTTAGTACAAAAATCAAACAGTCAGATCATTAATTTAGGGGTCTAAGCATTGCTTACCGACCCTACGGTAGGTCCACAGTCGGCTTGGGCGACCCGTGTAACCTTACAGAGTTTTCTAGAAAAATGGGCTCACACGCCCATATGGCCTACCCGTGTGGGCCCATATGCCCGTGTGGCCTACACGGCCCAAATTGGCCTTGGCCGTGTGGATTAGACTGCCTGGCCCAGAATCCTACACGTCCGTGTGGCCCACATGGCCCAATTGGTCGAGCCCGTGTTCCGCACACTGCCTTGCTCAGCCATCACACGGCCGTGCCACTCGCGCACTATCTGGCTCGCCGATCACACGGCCGTGTGGTGACTAACAGTATTGCATACGGCCTACCACATGGGCGACCATACGCCCGTGTGGCGTCGATAGAATGGTTTTCAGCTTTCTCCAAAACCTCATTTTCTGCATTTTTGGGTACACACCTGGTTCTGATTAAAGCTAAAACAACTCCCAAGCACTCCAACACCTCGATCATTAGAACACCATTTTAGTCACTTAAAGCTATACTCAATCGAAAACGCACGAGACGATTGAACGCTAACTCACAAAAATGTTACCTTCAATCGAACAATTGGGGTTTCGTGCACTTAGCTCGTCAATTAACGATCTCCAGCCCTCTGGTTATCTCCTAATCATCAATCAAAAACCCCCATAAGTAGAGATCCATCAATCCAATCAAAACTAAAATACTGTACTTACCAAGACACAAAGAATCGAAGCGGAGGATCGCGGATACTAAACGATAAAAATAAAATGGTTGGGATCAAGTGCAAAGGGGAAAAATTCGGTAGCAAAGGAGGAGATGGAACGGCAGAAAGAGGGAATTTTTTTGATGGAAAATTGTTTTCAAAACAATAACAAATCCTATCAGATTTTCCCCCAACTCCCACTATCAGCATTTAACTAAAACTCAAACTCCTACACGCCACTAGCAGCAAAAATAATTCCTCCTGCTCACACAGGAATCCGAACCCCAGACCTCCAACAACTTAACACTCCGCTTAACCACCAGACCAGCAGGCCCATTCTGGTATAATTTCCCTCACAATTAATTAAAAGCCTACTGAACAGAGCTAGGGATTAGTTTATAAAAATACCAAATTTTACCCGAGTTGAGACTTGAACTTGGGACCTCTTAGACACACCCAAATCACTCAACCACTAAAGCAGATAGGTATTTATGTCTTGAAATTACAAAAGCCGAAATTAACGAAAAACCGGGGCGTTACAAAAAAACTTTCAACCTCTCAACCACTCCCCTTGGCCAGCCTTAGGGCACCGTCGCATGTCTGCCGCACCACCACCGTGGTCGGTGGCTGGCGATGCGCAAAGTGGGCTTTTTAGCCCCGTTTTCAACGATTTGAAGGCCAAGCCTTCTTAACCCCGGGAGGGCGAAAGAAAAAGTCCCCCTCTCCCCTTTTGGTCTGATTTCGACGATGGAGAAGAGATCTCAGGCGACGAGACCACGGGACGATTCCGGTAAGGTTTTCTCTTCTTCTTTCTTTTTATTGTTTTTGTATAAAAATAAAAAAAAACCAAAATAAAATAAGACGAAAATTTTAAAAAAGAAAATCACCTTCTAAGAAACATTTTTTCCGTTTTTCATTCAAAAAAAAATCCCTCAATATATTGTTCTTTCACGGCTTTTATAGCCGAAATTGAGAAAAAATAATAAAAAGAAATACAATATTTGTTCTTGTTTTTTTCTTCTGCTATTTTTTTTGTCCCTCTTTTGTAGGTACAGAAGCCGTACAGTGGTGACGTGGAGGCTGGCGTGCGTGGCGGTAGCGACTAGGGTGAGGCTAGGTTTTTGGTTTTTTTTTCTAATTTTCAGGTTTAGGCTAGTTTTGGGCCGCTTGGGCTGCCAGGGTTTTTTGGTTATTAGGTTTGGGTTTTGTTTTTGGTTTGGGCTGTTAAAGCTTGTAAATTGGGTTTGGGTACTTTTAATTTGGGCTAATCAAGCCCTGATATTTGTAATGGACTGTAAAATTTTTTGGACTTTTATTGATTTGGTTTTATTTGCTAACGGGCCCCGGGCAAATTTGGGCATGTACAGCATTTATGTAGTTAATATGAACTATTGTTCTTCCACCTTTCATAAGCTTCCCCCTCCATGCATATGCAATATAATTAGATCTTTTTAATTTGTTCATTAATAATTCGTTGAACATTTTATCTCATTGCAAAAATAGGGGCAATTAATAAATCAATCATTAAAGCATGTGAAACATTTATTCGACATGAATAGCATTAGTAAATATATATAATCATTCACAGATTTAAGTAATCATTCTTAAGCAATTATATTCCATTGGTAACCATAAATTCATTCACGGGTTTATGGTATTAATCATAAACAATTAAATCATAAATTCATTCATTAATGTGTTTATTCATTCTATTCCTAGTCCGAGACCTAATTGAAAAATCTAGTTCTCTAGATGCCACTAAAAACCTAATTAGGGACTGAATTACATAAAATAAATAAAGATAAGGAAAAGATATAATTTTATAGTTTCAGGGGCCACATGACCGTGCGACCAGCCTGTGTGTAAAGCCCCAGGCCGTGTACGATACATAGAGGTAAAAGTGTAAGAGCCACACAACCGTGTGTCCAGGACGTGTGAAAAACGCAGATGCAAGGGAAACAGGGGAACATGGCCGCGTGAGGGATCGTGTGACCCACATAGGAGGGCCACACGCTCGTGTGGTAGACCGTGTGTACCTGGACAGTTTCGAATTTTGACTCGATTTTCATAAAATGTCACCCACCTTACTTTCTCGGGATCTTACGCGACTACCCCACATTCAAGCTCGATCCAAACACCTTCAATGGCGTTTCAATTGACAAAACGGGATGGTCAATGAGGAGTTTTCAAGATTTGAGGGTTTGTTTTACTAAAACATTAAAGATTGATAACAAATTGAAAGATTTAATGAAACAACGGAATTTCAGAATTGGTGAGTTCTAATAAATCAAAACGAGAATTCTTACCAAATTTTTGATGAAAATATGAGATGTAATTGACGGAAAATCAATCGATAGAAAAACGAGTTGAAATCAGGAATAGATTTTGATTCGGGAACAAAAATAATTATCAAGAATGGAGAAAAAAATATTTTCAAAGGAAAATATGAAGAAGAAAAGGGGAATAAATAGAAATAAGGAGGATAAATTCTATTAGGATTTGAAAAGGATTAATTTGAATTCTAGTTAGGATAAGAAGATAAAAGATATGTGATTCTATTTCTATTTGAATTTTTAAAGAATGATAAGATATGATTTCAAATTGGTATAAGAAGATAAAAAGATATGAAATTCTATTTCTATTTGAATTTTGAAGAAGGATAAGAGATGAATTCTTGTTGGGATTGAATTGGGGTGAATTTCTAAACTTCACAAATCTTTGGGGTGTCATTATAAATTTTCCAAAGTTGAGGGCTAATTTGTCAATTAAACCATTCGGCTACTACCCATTTCTTGGTCATTTCCTACCACATTTATTTCTTATACTAGATTAGCTTTCATCCTTAGTTGCTGAAAAAATGAAGAGGAAAAATGTAAAATGTAGGGCTTGAACCTTGATTCCCTAAAGGTTTTACTAAAAGTTCTTAACCACCAATACTAGAACTCAATTCATGTTAATTTTAGTCACTTAATTGTATATATCTATTTCGGCTCAACTTACCTATTCTTTATTAGCTTATATTTTTAATCAATTTTTTCTTTATTAACTTATTTAACTTTATAGTTTTTAATACACTCACATTTTAGTTTATATACAATAATTAATACTCATAGTCAATACGCATTATTAATATTTTAATTTATTTTTCCCCTTTTCCAATTAGGTCCTAACTCAATTAAAACACACTAGTTTCTAATTAAACCACGTAATTAAGTTTCGTTTTAGATTAATTAATAAAACAAAATCTGATTATATTATTTTAATACTTTAATTAATTATTTAAAGCAAAGTTTTAGGACTAAATCGTAATTTTAGTAAAATATTTTAGTAAAACCTTTTCAGTAAAATCGAGAGTAAAATTGTGGAATTATCCAAATAAGACTTAACCATGTAAATTTTTAAGTCATTTCATAGCATTTATAACAATAATTCACTAAGCACATGCACATAACCCATTATGCTACCAAAACTTAGTAATCAAGCATATTTAATTATTTGGTTATTCATTTAATCTATCCCCCTATATTTTGGGGTGTTACAGAATGATTTAACTCAAAAGAATCAAGGATATCATATGAGGGTAACACACACGTGATGAGGTTATATGACAAAGTAGTTGAATGAATTGTTTTCATAAAGACAATAAGGGTTTTTCAATCATGGTACTTCTTGTGAACTGACTCCATGATTAAGAAATTGTGAATTATCGAAATAATACTTCTGGACATAATTGCAATTACTAGAGCCTAATTGTATGTCCGATTGGTCTCTCTACTAGCTCAACAAAAGCTTGATTGGACTGCATTTAAATTAGAAGTAAATTCTACTACTTTGGAAATAATTTAATTGAGTTGATTTATTCGATGTGGAATTAAATTGGGCGATCGTAAGAATTTTTCAACTAGAGAATTTGATTAAAGAATTTTCTTGAAAATTTAATTTGGAAAATATAAGTGATTTTTGGAAAAATTAATTTTGATCAAGTAAAATTAAATTAATCAAATTAATTAAAATTAATATGATATTTTTGTAAATTAATTTTCAAGTCAGACAATTGACCCAATAGGTAATTGAACTTGAAAATTGGACTTGAGATCGTAAATTGTGCTCGAGAGCCTAAAACCGAGGCCAATACCCAAAAACTGGTCGAATCAGGCCTGGTATGTGAAATCGGGCCAACGGTCCAACCAAAAGTTGGATCGGACCGATCGGGCAGTCACTGGTCTGGACTGAACTGATAGAAAGAAAACCTACTCGGGGTGCCGACGGCTGCAACATCGGTATTCTGGTGGTTGGAAAATGGTCAGAGTCGGTGGGTATTTAGTGGTTGAGCAATGAAAGAATTACACTCCCACTAGGACTCAACCAAAAAATTTTATTTCAGATTAATTATTCAAAAAATGATATTATTTAAATATATTTAATATTAAATGTAATTTGATACTTATCTTAATAGTAATTTGTTAATTTAATATGAAAGTGGTTATCTTAATAGTATTTTGTTAATTTTTAAAGGATTAAATCAAATTTTTATCATTTTTTGGGACTAAAATATAATTTTATTATTACTAATTTAAAATTTTATAAATTATAAAGGATTTAAATGAAAAAAATTTCTATTTTAAGAGAGTTGAGCCTCATGCTAACCCTTAGCTCCGCCAATGCTCACTAATGTATTTTGAAATTTTATTATGAAATCTTAATTCCCAAATAAATATATTTTTATTCATATTTCTAAAAATAATGTTATTCATTTATGTAAACATAAAAAAGAAAGTTGATTTAACCCTTATCTTCATCTCTCTTATAATTTTTTGTTTGATTCTTTTTTTTCAAATATCTTTTACGTATTTTTATTCAAACAACATCGACAAAAAAATAAATATAAGCTTTTATTCAAATATCTTTTTTTTTTTGCTAAAATCAATCTTTTTAATTTTAAATATAGAATATTCACTATTTTTCAAACTTTGTATCATCATCTTATGTAACACCCCAAAATATAAAGGGTTAGAAGTAATAATTAATTAAAAAATAACTTGGTCTTAATGGTTAAGTGCTTATTATACCCCCTAAAGGTCTTAGGGTTAATTCACACCCTTCCTATTTTTTTTCAGCAACTAAGTAACAAATTCAATTTAGGATATATATTAGTTTTGGTAGAAAAAGAATAAGGTGGGTAGTAACCTAAATGGTTAAACATCTATTCTCTCTTAATACCTAAGTTTGAAACATGAGATTCTCCCTCTTATTTCTTTTATTTTCGGCAAAAACTATTAATTACCCAAACAATCCCTCAAGTTCAAGAAACCCTAAATATTTAATCTTTTCTCCTAATCACAAAAGAACTATAATTTTCTTTCCAAATTAAAACATATTTTCTTTCCTCATTTCCCCTATTTCTTCCATAAATCTTTTCATCTTATTCTTTACATAATTTTTGCTTTCCATTGTTTTGAATATCTTATTGTTTTCCCGAATCTAAAATCAATCCTGAGCGTCAATCCTTTTCCCCTGATTATCGAAATTAACGTCACTAACCCTTAAATTCTCATCAAAAGTTCGGTAAGTACTCTAATTTTAATTAGTAGAACTTGTAAATTTTGAAATAACAATGTTCCTCGCTAATTCCCCAATTCAATTACGAACCTTTACAAAATCTTCCGAAACCTTGATTTTTCTTGAAATTCGTAATTAATTCTTGTGTAATTATTGATTGAAAGACTTTTTGTAGGTATCCCAGATCAGATTTGGACGTGAGGATCATAGTTTGAGACCTTAGTGTCAGGTGTGTGTTTTTTATGAGAAAATTGAGGCAAAACCAAGTCTAGCATAAACCACACAGCCAACCACACAGGCGTGTGGGCCACTCATGTGGACCACACGACCCTTGCACACAACCATGTCCATCCTGAAACCTTAGAGAATTCGCTTCTCATCTAACCTAGGATCCTCCACACGGCCTGCCACATAGTTGTGTCTCCCCTGTAGGAAGAATAGTTCTTGAACTATTTTTAGTGATCATTTAATTCAATTGAGTTACTGATTTTAGGATAAATGTGACACCCCAAACCCGACCTTAAATTCGAAGCATTACATTAGCATCCTAGGTGACTCTTTGGCTAACGACCACCCAAGACACACCCCGACCTTATAACACCTCAATATTATCTAATTGTTAGTTATTTAATAATGCGGAAGCAAATTATGAGCCAATTTTAAACTTTTCCTAGGTAATTTAACTTAAGGGCATTTTTTTCATTTTACCACTTATGGAAAAACTAACCCGATTTTAGATCTAAGTATTTACCAACCTTCTTTTAGTCAAATTAAGCAAATCTAAAAATTTTAGCTTAATTTGAGTTAGTTTACTATGTCTAATTCAAGTTTTATTATTAGGGACTAAATTGTAACAAATACAAACTATCAGGACCTATTTTGAATTATAAATTAAGTGTGTTTCGATTGAATTTTACCCATTATGAGACTAATCCTAAAATTTTACCAAGTTTCCTTATCATTTAAGGCTCTAATTAGACTAATCAATTTTTAGGACTAACTTGGAACTTAAAAAATTAGAATACCAATTTAAAAAGACAAAAATTCAAACTCCAAAACCCACACGGCCGTGTCACTTACTCACACGCCTGTGTGCAACCCCTCACACGCCCGTGTGGATAGGCACACGCCCATGTGAAAACCACTGCATCTATTTTTGCGGAAAACTCATTTTAAAACCCGATCTTGCATATTTTAATGGTCAATTAAACCCGATTTAACTACAATTAATTAACATGCATATGCATACACATTCAATTGAATTTATTGACATTAATTAAGCCTCAATTATATAGAATTAGACAACCAATTTCATGCATAACAAACACCGAATAAATCAATCAAGTGGCGTACCTTAGTCGTTAGTAACCCACTATATGGAAGCTTCATTTAAACAATCGTTAGTATAAATTTCATGCTTCACACACCATGTTGTCAATCACTGTGTTATCAAGCAACAATACACCATAAATCATTCAATAATTAAACTCAAACATACCTTAAAATTATTATAAAAGCATCCAAAATAAAATGTCCAAAGTCCAATTACAACCAAAATAACTAATTCCCGGGAGTTCCACAATGCCCGATTACAGTTTCTAAAACGTGTAATAAATCTCTACCAAGCCTAAATCTCTTGAAACTCTTTCGCTCAACTCCTCAAGCCCAATGATTATCTGCACGAATTGTGAGGGTGTGAGCTTTAAAAAGCTCAGTGAATGTTAATAAAAATGACTAGTAAATTAACATCCAAATCATGCTTAAATTACACCCAATCAATCACCAATTATCAGTGATAATAATGAAACATGTCAATTTAATTTCAATATACTTTATCAATATCAAAAACCAATTATCCATGGCTTACAAACATCGAACGATACAACAATAATTGCACATAAACATATTGGCATACACTTCTCATGGCTTAATCGGGTGATCATACATCGGATAAACGGATCTCTGAATTCCCACAAATATCAAATATAGTCCACCGAGTTGAGTGGACCAAAGCACACGCTCCCTTATAGCGCCTCAAATAACCCAATGAGTGGAGAGTCATGCTCAACACTCCCTTATCTACTCCAAACAAATCAGTCCACCTAGAGCCATATGCTCACAATGTCACAAATAAAGGTGAGTACTCACAAATTCTATGGCATGCCAACTATATCCAATGGATCCAGCATGCATGTTGCCAATATATTCAGTCAAACATAGCATATAAATCAGTCATTATTGTGCTCAATTTAATGTGACAAAATGCTTATGTGTAACATGTAACATAGCCATTTAACATCCAATTAAACCAAGCATTTCATTTGCCATTTTCCAATGTTCAATTACCAATTGTAACACCAATATATCAAGATCAAAAACTCCAGTAAACATGTTTAATCATCAATATAAATAGCCTAATTAAATTGCACAAAACCACCTAAATGATTACTTACCATTATTTAATAAAAATTCAATTCTTGTGCATATAATATCAATCTTGCAAAAATCAGCCATTCAACCATAATTAATCAATTGAAATCATCAATTAAGCTACTAATTAAACATAAATGAGGGTCAATTTACCAAATCGCCCTTAGAAACACTCACCACACAATTTATTCTACCACAAACAAGTAATCAACCAAGCAAACCCAAGCTTCAATTTTGGTTAGCTCGATCTTCTTCAATTTATTACCTTTCCAATGCTATAATAAACACAATTTATTACCTTTCCAATGCTATAATAAACACAAATTTTAATTAATTATACTAATCGAAATCCTCTCACAAAGATACATTATCAAATTTGTAACATCAAGTCGAAAACTCGATTCCTCACAAAATCGATCTCTCCAACCCTCCTTAACACTTTCAGTCATCAATACTAGACCAAATACACTTATACTAAGCATCAATTTCATCTTTAAATCAATTTCACAAAATTCCAGAAAATCGATTCATGAAGATGATGAAATTCAGATTTCTTTAAATTACCTTACAAATCATGTTTAATCTTGATAAATAAGATCAAAAACCTTTTAATAGATCCATTTTGAGTTGGAACATCCCTTGATTTGTGGATTTCCTCTCAAAATTCAAGATCCACCATTAAAGAACCATGTGTTCTTGGAAGAAGATGACATTGATAAAAATCATTTAATTGACTCCCAAATCATGTAAAAATGTTTCTAAACATCATAAAAACAAGTTTAGGATTGAAGGTTACCTTTGATTCGCTCTAAATTCGTTGATTGAAAATCTTGATTCAAGAAACTTGAGAAATTTCAGAATATTTTTGGCTACTTTTGAGAATGATTTCGGGTAAATTAAGAGAGTATTTTGGGAAAGAAATTGGTTGGATCTATTATCTGATGATAGATCTTTAAAATTATGCAAAGAAAATGAATTTTAAAACTATCTAATCTGATGTAAAATGTGTGAAAAGTGGGCTAGATACATTAGTTTTAAAACTGAAACCACCCACTAGAAATTTAAAAATTGGGAAATTTGCCTATTCGCTACTCCCATATTTCCCTTACTTTACTATTTAATCATTTTCCTCCAAAATTCCGAATTTTAAGGTTATTTTCCATATAAATACTCTAAATTTTCCCTTGTTTTACAATTAAATCCTATTTAATTAATATTTAAAATTTACTCAAATTACCCCCAATAAACATTATTTTAAAATTATTTTCAACCCAAATTGATTATTTTCACTAATAATTATTTAAAATCTTTAAAATTAATTTTTTGAAAATATTTTTGAAAATTTTCCAGATTATTATTTAATCGATTTTAGATGAAATTAACCTCCTAAATTAAATTAAAAATTACTAGAAACCCTATAAATTCCTAGTTTCACACTCAGAACCTGAAAAATATACCCGAAACTACTAGACTCGGTTTAAGGATATTACAATAAATGCTAGAATCCATGATTGATTGATTAGTCTATTACTCTATAAGCATGTTACATGATTTTTACATGCCTTTTATGACTGAAATACCGATAGATTATTACTATTTTTAGTATAACCGAATTACTGATTGCATGAATCACATACTTACTGTATTGATAAATCGAATTCATGACAACCATGTCTATTGTTACTGTTGATATAAACACATGTTAAACATGTTTATTGTTTCTGTACTGTATTGATGCTCGCATGACATACTGCATTGCATGGGATGGGATGCCTTGAAAGGAGGAAGTTCTAGCAATTTTAAACTGCAAACACTGGTGGTTTATCCACAAATTACTGACAGCTTTTGTCTGCAAAACCATTGTGTATTCACGACCACTGATAGCGTATTAACCTACAAGAACTCGTGGTTTATCCAGCTATTATCTGCAAACCCGTTATGTACTCACAACTACTGGTAGCGTATTAACCTGTAACACTAGTGGTTTACCCATAAACTAGAGTGTCCAGGATAAAAGAATTCTGGGTTATTCTTACTGTGGAGTGTAGCGGTGGGGTAGGACCTATTTATACTATTAAACTGAAATTGCTAAATATATTGCATCGTCACGCATTAACATGCTTGAATGAACTGTCAATTTTTGCTATGCTATATGATTACTGATGTATTGAAAGTTGTTATTATATATGCTTGGAATACTGGTTGGCATTAATTTACTTATGATGGAACTCACACTAAGCGTTATAGCTTACTCCCTCTTTAATTTTCATCCTTATAGATAACCCGCTAGGTTAGGACTCGGATGCGATATCCTGAGGGTCTCAGCTTGATTTTTAATTAAAAATATATTATAGGTTCATTGTGTGATTTATTATATTATTCGAGGACTGTAATATTTTATTTTGAAGCTATGGCATGAGACTTAGGATTTTGAATTTTATTTTATATGACACTTAATTTTATTTTATGGTAATAAGAGATGATTATTAATAAGCTATGCATGAAACCCGATTTTTATTTAAAAACAACCACTTATCACTTTTCTGCTGCTATATCTTAATTAATGTTTTGAAGATTAATAAATTGGTATTTAACTAAGTTTTCTACTAAATTAAACAAATGTTTTAAAGTGATTGTTTTCAAAACTGCAATAGCTCACTGAGTCACTTTGGTGACTAATGTAATCTTCTGAATTCAGATCTGACGTCTCAGCCAGGTTGGGGAGGTTACACCTTCATTCTCACTTGTTGCAAGTAAACATGTAAGTCTTATTTTCTTGTTGTAAATCATCCTAATATTATCTTACAAAAATCCAAAAATAATTTTTTTTCACATTATAAAAAACATTATTATACATAAATATGTATTATTATCGAATATCTCTTACGCAAAAAATTGAAGCCACCTAAATATAATAATATTTTATGAGTTTACATGACTATTTATCATATATATTTCATTTGCCCAAAAGATATTCTGAAATTTAAATATAACAATTTTTATCATCAAATTTTAATATTTATGGTTTTGGGTTTTTGTAAAAAAATATTTTTTTTTACACGTGTTCTCGCAATCTTTAAGGAATTTTTTTTCTAATTAAGAAATTCAATCCTACTACAGGTGATTAACAAGAACAAAAATCAGAATTTATATGTTCAATTGCAATGAGTGTGGACGAAAGAGAAGATAAGAAATTTAGAAAATAGTGATATTGTAAAATCTTGAAAAAACTTATATTTAATTTTTTCATTGTTGTTTGAATAAAAAATATAAAAGATATATATATATATATTTCGTAGGGATTCTCTTACATAATATAAAAATTAAAGTAATTTTAGATATTTTCATAAGTATTTATATGATTAATATTTTAATGATTCGACCGTTGAATTTATCAATATAATTGTACTTAAAATACACTATAAATATATGATATATAAAGTATGAAAGAGAAAACTAGGACATATATGAGAAGTTAAGGGTTGAGTTGATATTTCTTATGGATAACTTTTTCTCGTATTCTATTAATTATTTGACATCTTTTATAGCTTAAGATTTTAACAATTTCCATTGTACTTTCTTTTAAATATTTAACATCTTCTTATTCTAAAATTATTTTTCTCCATTTTTCTTTTAATTATTTACTTATTTAAAATTCCTTTTATACATTATTTGGGGATTGAATTTCTTAAAAATCCCGATTTTTTAAAAAAGTTACTAGATTAGATCATTTTTTCGAAAAATTACGGGACTAGGTTGTGTTTCATTTTTTTAGAGTTAGGGTTTTGGTTTTTTAAAGTAGGGTTAGGGTTTGTTAGTTTTTTTTATATTTTTTAAGTTTTTTGTATATTATTTTTTATAATTTTTTGAGATGTAAAGTTAATAATTATTTAATTCGATATTTAGAAGCATTGTATTTACACCAATCGTATATTCGAATTATTCGAATTGCAAAATTCAATTCGCTTTATAATCAAAACTCGAACTACCTAATTTGATTAAATCTTAGTTCTTTTAAATTTTTTAATTTTTTAATGCAACTGAGTTTTAATCATTATTTACAGTTTAGATAGGTTCAGTGTATTATTTTTCCAGTGCATTATTTTCGAACATTGGATAGGTTTCAGTGCATTATTTTTAGTGCCCTGTAAAAAAAAGGCATTGAAACCGCGTCCATACTCATATTTATTAATTTTTTTTAACTGCAATTTATTTGTTGTTGTTTTTTTTCATTCATACTCAAATTTTGTTGTAATTTGTAAACACGTGTTTTTGTTATACTATACAAATCAATAAAATATACAACATTGTTCCATTTTCCCGTGGAGACTTGATTTAATAGTATGAAATGAAAACGACAACCAATTTTGATGCAAAAACAGTATTTATTTAAAAACATAAGGATGTACAACATTGATATAATAAAAACATTTCATATTTATTTAAAAATTTACATGAAAAGTACAAAAATAAAATAAATCAATCCAATCCCTGGTCAAAATGTAACACCCTAAATCCGTATCCGTCACCGGATTAGGGTTACGGGCATTTCCTTACCTCACACAAGCTTTGAGTACTCTTTAAGAACCAATTTCATGATAAAGGCATAACCAATTTTTAACTATCATTAAAATCATAACCATCAACCAAGGATTAATTACAAGCAATTAACAATTTACTAATTTCTAGGCCCTTCAAACCCGTATATCAAATATGCTTATAATGCTTACCCATTTATTTTAATAACTAACTCAAGCAATCCATTTAGCATCAATTACTTGCCATATTTCGCCATGACCTTATAAACAAGGGTATTCGATCATTTCACGATAACATTTTTGTTAATTCATTTTGTTTCTATGTCCTTAACCATTAATGCATACAAGCCAAATTTAGCTTTCACCATTCATCATGCCAAACAAATCTATAATAATTTAACCAAGACCGAATTCATGTAAGCTCAAATGACTTAACCTTTAGCCATCTTCGCATGGCCTTTATATACATTCCAACCAAAAGGAATCAAGAGAAATCAAGCTTATACATGCCATAGTTTCTAAGATTTAACTCTAATGAAACATACCAAAAATAGGTGATAATGTGTTTGACTTCGACAGGATCCCGAGTGCGAGCTTCGACTTTAAAGATCTATACCATGAACAAACAATTACACAACGGTTTTATAATATATATACAATCAATTGAATAGCTTGTAATTTATTCAAACATAACATGGAATAGAATGCAACATTCGTACACATAATGTATACATATCATCGTTAATTTATAATATATCTAATTGGTCACCAATTAAATCCAAACACTTCCATGTTAAATGTCCATAACAAAATAGCTTACTCGATTTACCTCGATAATGAACCATAGTATAACATATAAATACCTGACACTCCTGCTTATTATACCTCCACTGAGTCCTTTCTTCCTTTAGGAAAATCTGAAAATCCGTACACGTAGTACAAGCCCGTAACGTATCGCTCACATAGAGACGTTACTTAACATATCCGCACACATAGTGCCACTTCCCGTAACGTATCGCTCACATAGAGCCGTTACTCAGCATGTCCACACACACAGTGCCACTTCCCGTAACGTATCGCTCACATAGAGCCGTTACTCAGCATGTCCGCACACACAGTGCCACTTCCCGTAACGTATCGCTCACATAGAGCAGTTACTCAATTAAACACATATTTGTTTATTCAATTATCACCTTTGCTCATTTCATGTTTCACCAGTAATTACTACTCAACTATAATTATTTATGCAGTCCAAACATATCAAATTTCTTTCTCATGTTTGTATATATATATATATATATATATATATATATATCAAATATACCTTTACTCAATAGCAACAATCCAATTTCCGTATGTCATATTTTCACATCCGGCACAAACCAACTACACATACAAAGATATGTATTATTAACCATATTTTCGGTTCAATATCCATCTCATCTCATATTCGTATATATAGCTCTTTTCTGAATCATAAATATGTATACATATATGTTCAAAGCACTCAATGCATCCACCCTTATACATGTATATAAATATATGTATTTCAACTTAGCATTAGGCCATACTATAATTATGTTTGTTCTCATACCTTATTGAATTCGACAACATTGAATTTTACAACTAATCCCAATTTATCCAAGAAATATATCCATATACAAGTGCTTAATAATTCCCATTACATTATCATACTCAAAATCCATATCCCATTCGGCATCATTATAATTGAAACTTTAAATTCATTTGCACATATACATTTGTTTATAAACATCACTCAATTAAACCAATTTATTCAAGCTTATATATATATATATATATATATATATATATATATATAACACATGTATTTCTATTTTATTCATATCACGTTCAGCAATTCATGAATTAAAATACCTACCTTTACTTAACTATTTCACCTCTATATTATCAAATTTCAATTTAACCCAATTGCTTAGAAACTTACCTCGAAAGTTGACAATTTAAGCTTCCTGGCTACTCGTTCAATTTAGCTTTTCCCCGATCCACTCTGGTTTCTTTTTGTTCTCGGTCTAAAACAATTTCAACTAAGCTCATTTAATTTCATTTCCATTCAATTAATCCATAATTACTTGATTGCGTAATTTACCATTTTATCCCTCACATTACTCATTCTTACAATTTAATCAAATTTTCACAAAATACAAAATATGCCAAATTTACCTATTTCAAGCTAAGGCCGAATGTTCCTTAGGCTAATTTAAGTCCACATTTTTCCTAATTTCTAAAATCTAACTCCTCAATTTACTACGTTTGAAATTAAATCCTAAATGCTCCACCTAATCAAAATTTCCAACTCAAATTGTAGTAATCTAGCACATACATTTTAGTTAAAACCATCAACCATCATAAAGCATGAATTTTCATCAATGGCCGAACCAACATTCATGTTCAATACACAAAATTTTCACATGGGCTTGATAGGAAAATGATCAACAATCACAAAAATGCAAAAATTACCAAAAATCCAAGACTTGAACTTACCCAATTTTAGTTGATAGTGCCGAATCCCTAAGGAGTTTTTGCTCTTCTTTTTCCTTTGTTATAATAGGCCAAAAACTCAAAAAGATGACATGCAAAGGCTTCCTTAATTCTTTTATGTTTTTAATCCATTATCCATAATATATAATATTATTATATTAACATATACCACTAACCATATTATAATATAATATATTTGCATCTTTCTTATCACCTTGCCGTCCACTATATAAAATACTATGAATAATTTCACTACTAATCCCTTAGTTAAAAGACACCTTATTTAATCCCCCCAATCAATCAAATGATAAATTTTACCACTTATACGCTTTAGTCCTTTTTCCTTAAATTAATCACCCAAACACAAATATTAATCTATAATATTTTAACACATGTACAACCACATAACATACATATCAAATTATTAATTAAATTTTTTTTTCCGGATTCGTGGTCCTAAAACCACTGTTCCGATTAGGGTTGTAATTGGGCTGTTACACAAAAAGTGTACCACATCGGGGTGGTTGACGATTACGAGCAGGATTCCTTCTTGGTTCAACCTCTGGTATAGGTTGTGGTCTTGGCGTCTCATCTTCTTTGCCTTCGTCCTTAGTTGATTGTGATCGGTTGCTCCTTGGTTACCATCGTGTATCCTTCGGTCTAGGAATAGGTGGTTGCAAAGATGGTCCATCTTGGTAGAACAATAATCCCCAAGGTGTTTGGGACACCATCGTCGTAAGGGTATAACTATATTGTGTCCCATTCACTGATGACATAACGGTCGGACTTCTGGTCAGTGGCCCAAACATTGGCGACCTATATGTCATCGTTGGCATCATCGTCATATGAAACGTCGATGGCATCGACATGTAATATGTCAGTGACAGAGACCTAAAACAAAACCTGACATCTAAGTAGAAGCAGAAAAACGTGGTGCAATATGTGGTGCTTGTGTAAAAATAATGGGGTTAGTATAAGCACCAGAATAAGTCGAGTCATACTGACCGGGGGGTGGTGCGGCTAGAGATGCTCATGGGCCGGGCTAGCCCAAAAAATGAGCCTAAATTTTTTCCCAATCTAGGCCTAGATAAAAATGCTAAAACTTGAGCCCAGCCCAACCCGCCCGTATTAATTTTTTATATTATTTTTAAATATATATAATACATTAAAAATACTAAATACAATAAAATAAATATTTCCCAACAAACTGAAAATAAATTTTAAAAAAATATGTGTACTTAAATAACACTAAGATAGATGCAACTTAACAAGTAAATACCTCTAAAATAATAATAAAATTAACAATAAAATAAGTGTTATACAATATCCAAACAATAACAACAAAATAGTAGTAACATAATAGTGAAATGGTAGAAAAATAAGGAGAAAGCAAGAAGAAAATAACATTAAAACAACAAAAAATAACATATTTTTTTGTCCTTTTATGAAATCGGGTTGAGCCCGTGCCAAAAATACCTTACCCGAAGCTCGACCCATTTTTTAAATGGGCATTATTTTTTTGCCCAAGCCTATTTTTTAGGCCTATATTTTTTCCCATGAGCAGGTCTAGGTGTAGCCATCGATGTCAGTTCTTGTGTAAGTGTAGACAATAGAACCGCCTCGGTAGCTCCGTCATGGCCTCCTCACCTTGGATGTCTAGGCGCCCGTCGTGACCTCCTCGTATGCAGTTGCCTACCCCTTGCCTCTTCACCCAGTAAATATGGCTTGCCATGGACCCTAAACTGTGGCATGTACTCTGAATAGCAGGCTAACTCCGGAGCGACAATGGCCTCGCGAGTAGGTAAAAAATCATACCTACTATCCCAAATGTTGATATATTGCGCGTGGAATGCAAACCAATGCTCATTCGTTCTCCCCTACAAGTTGATATGATGAAAATCTTCGATGTCTTGGGGTGCCGATAGAATCGCTTGCCTGAACCTAAATTTTCGTAACACTCTATCCGGCTCGTGCATCTCCACAGTAACGTACACTACCAATGGCACGCACCTTCATGTGCCAGATGTTGGGATTCACCAAGAATTCGAACGAGATGCATTCTTGAATTGCCGGATTGGAGTATGGGCTCCATTCGAACTATATTAAAATAATAAAAATTTTGGTTATCTATGTACTACTAATTTTTAAATGAACTACATTAATATTATATAATTCAAATTTTAAAAATACATACATCCGCTTCTGATCGTAAGTCTAACAGAAGTCGTATATCTTGAAGCTCATTCGGTAGTTCAACGTAACTCGACCCATGGTTCCACAGATTGAAATAATATGTTAACACGATAATTTAAAATCCAATAATTATTTACCATCTAATGAATTTTACCTTGCTACGAGTGAGAAAGTATAAGGGAGGTCCACTCGAGGACGTAAAAATGGCAGCCGGTATCGTGCCCATGATTGTAGTACTAGCATGCAACCACCGATTTTCATTTTTTATGGTTTCATTGCTCGACACATTTCTCGATACAACATTGCCAACACGGCTGACCCCCAACTGATTTCACCTGCTTCTCTAAAGTTGACGAGTGTAACACCCCACACCCAGCCTAAACGTTGTGGCCGAAGCTTGAGGAATTACAATAACTTGTTTAAACTCAGAAATTGAATTGTAATCATGTAGAAAACAATGTTAACTTTTGATAAATCATTTTCCAATTTTAGGGAAAATACCCATTAAGACTATTTCTTTTATTACAAAAAACATTTATGTGAAATCTTCGTCTTGCAGTGAAATTTTCTATGTTTCGAGATTTTGAAAACCTTGGCTTGATTTGTAAACAAATAATTTGGCGGATTAGAAAGATAATAGTACTTAATCTAGAAAAACATATATTCTGAAAGTCCCAAAAGTCTAGTATTAACATAAAGTTCATATTAAACCATTTTATCAAAAGAGACCAATCTCGAGTTCGTGTACACCGTCCGCTCCTAGGTTTGTTGATTACTTGAGAGGATGAAAAAAAAGGGTGAGCTTATGAGCTTAGTGTGTAACTCATTTCAAACAAACAGAACAAATACATATACATTAATAGATACGGAAACAGATGCAATCCAGAAACAAATGCAGTTGCAATTTCAGAATCAGATACATATGAAGTAAAGATACAAAACCAAATCCTACCTCCATCTGCTACACATCATTTTCGTCCATCCCTACACACCAATTAAGGTAATAAATACCCATCCAACCCCACTCACCTATAAGTGAGCGTATGTCACTTTTTAGAATAATGTAGTCAAGCTACCACCAATAATGCAATAAATCGCCAGAATCACATAACTGTGGTTAAGCCATCAAAATAGAAATGTGGTTAAAACCACCAAGATAAGGCAGATCATTAAATTGCCAACATTTCTTCTGTCACGTCATTAACCCACCCCAATGCACATGTAATACTATACAGATAATAGACACACATATGTCATACATGCTATACATATCAGAATATAATACCATGCTTTCATAAATCACATTAACAGAGGTAGAATATTAGATTTCATATCTACTACACATACATAACACATATCGAATCCTAAAAGGTGACTGATTTAGAATCACACTTCAAATACGACCTTAATTAAATTTTACAGAAGTGGGCCCTAACTAGCCCAGTCTGTGTCTGTAACACCCAAAACCCGGCCCAAACACCACGACCGGATCTGGCATGTCACTAAGAAGATTTAGTAAAACATGTCACATTTTTGGAAAACATTTGTTGAGTTTAAGCATTTTTACTGGAAAGCTTAGTAATTTGATAATGGATATAAGATATAAATTGTATACGATGCCTTTATGAATTAAAAACTGAAATTAGAACATGCCTTAGTTAAAATTTTTATCAAATAATTCAAGGGTTTGAAAGTAAAGCCCAAAAACCAAAAATATAAAGCTAATGGCCCATGGCCTTATTACAATGAAATAAAAACCCAACTAATCCAAAATTTTAAATATCAATAAAAGAAATAATGTCTTTTGCAGTATCCAAAATAATCGCATACATGGCCACCTTGCGTCTCACTCCGGCCCGGTCCAATGCTCTATGTGTCTCTTGAAAAATGTTAAACAACGGGGTGAGTCACGAGACTCAGTGTGCAACCCTCGTGCACCATCAGATTGGGCCTTAGCCCCACAGATCAGAATAGCAGAATATCATATAACAGAAATTATGCAAAACTCAACCCAATCCTAGGTTTCCATCCGCTACACACCACCCTTACCTGCCAATCACACTGTTGGGGATTTCTACAATCAACCCACACCGCTACACACCATCGATGGGAGTCATGCTGCAGTTAGCTGCTCATCGTCAGAGTTGTGACTTAGTCACCAGAACAGATCGTGGCAGAGCCACTACAACAGATCGTGGCAAAGCCACTACAACAGAACACTTCCTCTTTTATTAATCACCCAACCCCGTGCATACATAGAAATCGGCATACATGGAAAAACATATCATCTCAACAGAAACATTCACTTATGAATGACAGAAATCACTAACCTGGTGATTCGCTTTTACCCTCCTCGGGTTTTCAACCGTTATGCCGGGATTTCGGCATTTAACAGAATATAACCAGGTTTATATGTATACTAACAGACAATCTAAATGGTGTGAAAAGTTACACACCTGCTAACCCGTAGTACTACACTCTATGTCGATACCCTCGCTAATCAGATCCACTGCCCTTTGCCTACAACTTTGCTTCAAAAGCCGGTAGAATGTGAAGATAAAGTTTCTCCTATATTCGGCCAAGGGTTAGTGTTTTACCCGAATTATACGTTAAATTAACAGATCTCCTTACCTTGAAATCTCGAAAGTAATACGATCCGAGTGCTACTAAACTCTGGCTTAGAAATCTAAGTGATTGAATCCCCTTCAAAACTCGGAATGCCGCAAATGAAAGAAAACACTCGATTAGTTAACCATATGACTATTCGGCTAAGATCTCTAAAAGCCGGAAAAAGATTGAAATCTCGCAAATCGACACTTACCTTTAGTTTTTTTCAATATTCTGCACAAGCAGACACCACAGAAGGAATTCAGCAATCACAGGAGATGAGATCTAGGGATTTCGGCTTTTAAGAAAATCCCAGAAAAGATGACCAAGAGAAATACCGATACGTTTTTGGCTTTTAGAAGAACAAAGAATTGAAAAGATGGGCAAGGAAGTAGATAGAGAGATTCAGCCAAAGATTTTGAAAGAGAAGAGAAAGTAAATGGCAGGGGTTTCGGTTTCTGATAGAAAAAGAAAAAGAAGAAGAAAAGATGATTCTAGTTTGCCGAAAGAAAGAAAACTTGAGGCTATTTTCAGATAACACAATGAAAAATTCGGCACACCCCCTTGCCTATACTGAACCGATTTTTCCCCCTCTCCTGTGTTTGATTTTCGGCCAACTCTGCAACCTAGAGATCACTCTTATCATTCTATCCCTTATCCTTATCAAAACACCCATCTAAAAGAGGCTTAATAAACTCCAACTCTTCCCTCCTTTATCAGCTTTAATTATCCATATTTTAAAACAATAAAACTTCTATAATTTAGCCTTGTTGCCGCCCCCTAGCTCTCCTTAGGCTGCCGAAATTGGCCCAATTCCTTGGGCTCCAAGCGGCCACACTGAGGCCCCCTTCCTTTGCCTATTGGCGCCACTTATAGCTCCCTCCTACTGCGCCTCTTGTTCCTGGGCCACAAGCCCATTATGCCTATTACACTCTCAATACTTTATTTAAACCCAATAGTCTCTAACAAAATATTTAGCCAAGACCTCGGCCCATTCCTGAGCCCAATTTGCCCCTCTAAACCTCAAATTAACATTTTAAGCACACATCACATAAAATGTACAGGCCCAATAATTTGGGATGTTACAGTTCTACCTCCTTAAAATAAATTTCGGCCTCGAAATTTACCTGATTCGAAGAGATGGGGATACTGCTGTCGCATAACATCCTCTGATTCCCATGTCACTTCCTCCGTGCCGTGGTTCCGCCACAAAACCTTGACCAAAGGGACGGACTTCCTCCTCAACACCTTTACGTCTCGGTCCAAGATTTGCACTAGCTCCTCCTCAAAAGACAAGTCTGGCCTTACTTCAATCTCTTCCACTGGCACAATGTGCGATGGATCAGAACGATAACGTCTTAGCATCGAGACATAGAACACGTCATGTATCTGTTCCAACTCTGGAGGCAACTCCAATCGATACGCCACTGGGCCTACACGTTCTAGTACCCGATAAGGTCCAATAAACCAGGGACTTAGCTTACCCTTCTAACCAAACCTCATTACCTTCTTCCATAGTGATACTTTCAAAAAGACTTGGTCTCCCACTGCAAATTCCATCTCCTTTCGTTTAAGATCCGCATAAGATTTCTGTTGATCAGACACTTCCTTCAACCGAGCCCGAATCAACTTAACTTTCTCTTCCGTCTTCGACATTAGTTCTGGACCCAACACCTGACGCTCACCCAATTCTATCCAACAAGTAGGAGTACGACACCTCCGTCCGTATAACGCTTCATAAGGCGCCATCTGAATACTAGATTGATAGCTGTTATTGTACGCGAATTCTGCCAAGGGTAAATACTTCTCCCAACTACCCCTAAAATTGATGATGCAACCCCTTAGCATATCCTCCAAAATCTGTATTACCCTATCAGACTGACCATTAATCTGCGGATGAAAAGCGGTACTAAAGTCTAACCCTGTTCCCATTGCCTGATGCAGAGCCTTCCAGAATCGTGACGTGAACCTAGGATCTCTGTCAGAAATGATCGACACAGGTACACCATGCAATCTCACTACCTCAGCCACGTATAGCTTAGCCAACCTTTGCAGAGAGTAATCAACGCGAACCGGTATGAAGTGAGCAGACTTTGTCAACCGATCAACAATCACCCAAATCGAATCCTTCTTAGTGGGCGTAAGAGGTAACCCCCTAACAAAATCCATCGTGATTCTTTCCCATTTTCTCTGCGGAATATTTACCGGCTGCAACAACCCCGAAGGCAGCTGGTGTTCTGCCTTCACCTGCTGACACGTCAAACATTTACCCACGAATTCCGTTACTTCTCGCTTCAAACTTGGCCACCAGAATTGCTCTCGCAAATCCCAATACATCTTAACTCCTCCAAGATGCATAGCGTAAGGGCTACTATGCACCTCCTGAAGAATCATCTGCCTTAACTCCACATCCTTTGGCATACAAACTCTCTTACGAAAACACAGGACTCCATCACCATTCAAACTATAGTCCTCTCATTCACCACTTCGCACTTGCCGGAGTTGAGTATTCAAACTTGTCCACACTGTTCTCACTTGGAGTTCAGCTACCAAACTGCCATCCTCATATAGACTGAGATGAGCGAGCATCGCCCTTAAATCTGCTATCGCCTTCCGACTCAACGCATCTGCCACCACGTTAGGCTTGCCCGGATGATACTCGATCGAGCAGTCATAGTCCTTCAAGAGCTCAATCCACCTACGTTGTCTTAGGTTCAACTCCTTTTGGGTAAGGAGATACTTCAGACTTTTATGATCGGTGTAAATAACAGACTTCTCCCCATACAAATAGTGTCTCCATATCTTTAGAGCGAACACTACTGCAGCCAATTCTAGATCATGCGTAGGGTAGTTCAATTCATGCGGTCTTAACTGCCGAGACGCATATGCAACAACCTTTCCATCTTGCATCAACACACATCCTAAAATCGTGTCTGACGCATCACCGTAGACGGTAAACTCTTTTCTCGCCTCTGGCTGAATTAACACTGGCGCTGCCGTTAAGATTCTCTTCAGCTTCTCAAAGCTCTCCTGTTGTTTGTCGGTCCATACAAATGATACTCCATTCCTCAACAACTTAGTTAAAGGTGCCGCTATCAATGAGAACCCTTCAACAAACCTTCTGTAGTACCCTGCCAATCCCAAGAAACTTCAAACTTCTGCCACAGACTTCGGCGGTTTCCAATCCAATACGGCTTCTATCTGTAAGAGTATGCCCAAAGATCAATCATGAGATGGTTGTAATAACATACTTAATTTACCATGTTTATTAATATAAAGCGTTGTCATTATTATTTCAATTTTTCTTTCTGTGTGTATATATAAACTGTTTTATAATAATGTCCTGAGAATAATATGATTATTCTTAAAAGATCCTTAGTCGAGTATTATTGTTGACTAGGACAACAATAATGCATTAAGACTAACATGTAGTTGATTGATGATAAAGAGTTGTTATTGATATGGAGTGTCAAAATCAATGCATGAATATGTGTGTTAGAGAATAACATATTGGATTAACCTGCTATGAGTATGTTTCTTGGATTATTATGTAACTGTCACAACATTACTCAAAGTGATTAATATGTGTGTGATCCTCAGACTTGAGATCATTATTATCCCAGCATCGTGAGTTGTATATTTTGATACAGTCAAACGTACAACGTAACAGGTTGTTCTATAAAGGCTGATGTTGGATATACCACAATCTATGTAGAGGGATATGGTTGATCAATAAAGGATAAGTCCCTCCTACATAATAAGAGTAATATCTTAGGCCACTTGATTGAGTGAGACTAGAAATGCATGGCCATGCTCAAATAAGTTGATATGAGATGTCATACTAATTTGTATATCATAGTCTACTCAAGATATCAAGAAACATGGGATGGACTATGCAAGTGTGACTATCCCATGACTTGTATCCGTTCCAGAGATAAATGACTTAAGGATTAATGCATGAAAGGTTAATCACAAAAGGTTATGTCGAATCATGACTTCTTGTAACTTAGGTAGCAATGATGCATTGCTAGATGCCACTCATTATTTGTGACAATAGAATTGTTCTAGTATTACTGCTAACGTTGCAAGGACCTACAGAGTCACACCCTATGGTTGAAATGAACGGAATAAAATATAGTTGGTATTGTGTTTGGTTGTCACATGAATTAAATTAATTAAAGAATTAATTTCATTTGGGCAATCAAATATTGAACATATTATATGTACAAGGATGTTGTACACATAATGATAACATAATTTTATTAATATATGAATTTGATTCATATATAAATTTAAATAAATATAGTTTACCGGCGTTCCAACAGTGGTATCAGAGCCATTTGTGTGATACGAACTCGGGTTTAAATACTTGGGTGATGCAATTGTATGAGATGCATGTTTTGATCTTATTGTATTTTCGATTGTTTAAATCGTTTAAGCTTAACCTAATAACTGTTCCTTTCGGTAATTGATTAAATGTTAATCATGGTGTTGTGGCCTATTTGATTTTATGTTATTACTGTTAACTATTAACAAATCTATAATAATACGATGGTGGTATTTATAGTTTCCAGTAAGAGTTAACTGGCTAGTGGAACAAGGGTTGTTCCGATATGAAACCTCAAGGATTAAAATCCTGAAAACACGATACTGTTGATAAAAGTTATCAAATCGTGAGGTTTCATTTTATTGGGGTATTCGATTCGTATCGTGGGGGCTCCGCCCCCGCACCCCTGGTCTATGACGTCTGGGGATGGCTCCGACCGCGGGCCTGCGGCCCGCTTCCTCCGACCACCTCAAACCCCATCTTCTTATTATGGTAAGTTTTGTCAATAAAAGAAATTTATAAACTTGATGGGCCACAAAAGGTTGAAAGGATATTTTATAATTCACCTTAGCAAAAAAAAAAAAAAAACATTGAATTATGTATGCTATTTTTAACATGCACGGTGTTTGAAATGCATAGTTATAGCCCAATGACCCATTCGATAAAAGGTTGTATTTTTTTTTATAAATACGGCCTGCGTGTCGTGCCTTACTACTATTCTCTTGTATTTCTTTTCTCATCTTATTCCCTCGTATGTAAAACGAGTTTCTGCATATTGTAATTTGCAAGAGTTGCTGTGGGCCAAACGAGAAACAATGTGGGACAATTATTGTGGATTGATAGCTTGTGAAATGGCTTACACCTTTAGGTTTCTTTTTGGTTTTCCCATTGGCTTGGGTTGAACCACCTTAGTTTATGGGCTATAACTATTGCATTTATTTATTGCTTTATTTATTCATGTATGAGATGCTATGGATGTCTAAAGCATGCCAATTATATATATATATATATATAATTGAAACTTGATGATAATAAACCCTATTAATTGATGAGATCGATTAGAAGACTAAATGGGCTAAAGTAGACCATAATTGGTGAGATGCAACAACCTTAATAAAATCCCTCTATTAAAATATTAAGTCAACATGGCCTTCCAATTTTGCCCTCGTTAAGGCCTCGATCAATACTATGTAGGTTCTGCCAAAGCGAAGTACTAGTATTTATCTTGGTTAAACGAGAAGAATAAACAAGTGATATTCGCTGGTCAAAAAATTGGTTAATGACTTAACTAGGTTACTCTAATAGGATTAGAAACCTAGAGGCAAGTAAATTGGATAAATCATAAGATGATAAGAACAAGAGTTGTTCACCAAATATTAGGAGTTATATATGATGTAATTAGCAAATGTTGCTTACCTAAATAACCATAATCTTAAGAGTAAAGCCAAAGCTGACTTAAGAGGTGGTGAAATATGGATCCTTAACCTACTAGAAATACTTTTGAGAAAGTTTTTTCGAAATTAATATACGAGGGTTATTAATTTTGAAATAAAATAGTGGGAATATAATTTAATAAAGTCTTTTTAATGATTGATATAAAATTGGTAAATTTACTCACGTGCATATTTAATTGTTGTAGATATATTATGGCTACAAACACTAGCACACTCTCATTGCGATCGGTCCTTGAGAAGGACAAATTGAATGGTTTAAATTTGCTTGATTGGTTCTGTAACTTGAGGATTGTCCTTAAACAAGAACGGAAATTATATGTCATTGAACAACCACTTCCTAATGAACCACCCGCTAATGCCTAGAGGACTGATAGAGATGCTTACAAGAAGTATCTCGATGACATGATAGATGTTGGATGTCTTATGCTTGCCACTATGAATCCTGAACTTCAGAAGCAACATGAGGACATGGTTGCTTATGATATGATCGAGCACCTGAAAGAACTTTATCAGGGGCAAGCATAGCAAGAGAGGTTTGATATCTCTAAGGCCCTATTCCAATATAAGTTGGCTGAAGGAAGCCCAGTAGGACCTCATGTCCTTAAGATGATTGGCTATATTGAAAGCCTGTCTAAGCTTGGGTTTCCATTGAGCCAAGAGTTGGCCACTGATGTTATTTTACAATCGTTGCCGGATAGCTACAGCCAGTTTGTCCTCAATTTCAATATGAATGAAATTGACAAGACTCTACCACAATTGCTCAGTATGTTACGAACTGCTGAAGGCAACTTGAAAAAGGTTGGACCCAAGCCCATACTGATGGTCCGTAATAACAAGGGCAAGGGAAAGGCCAAAGTTCAAACAAAGCCCAAGGGCAAAGGTAAGCCCAAATTTGGAAAGGGAAAGGCTGCACTAAAACCTAAAGGTGGGGTGTCTAAGAAAGGAAACTGTTTTCATTGTGGTGTGACTGGACATTGGAAACGGAACTGCCCTGTCTATCTTGAAGAAGTCAAGAAGGCTAAAGCAAGCGGAATGTCTGCTTCAGGTATTTATGTTATTGATATTAATTTATCAACTACTACTTCTTGGGTATTAGATACTGGTTGTGGTTCTCATATTTGTACTTCTGTACAGGGACTACAAAGGAGTAGGACTTTGGCTAGAGGAGATGTGGACCTACGAGTTGGAAATGGAGCAAAAGTTGCTGCATTAGCTGTGGGAACATATACTTTATCTTTGCCTAGTGGACTTGCTTTATGTTTAGAGGATTGTTATTTTGTGCCCAGTTTGACTAAAAACATTATTTCAATTTCTTGTTTAGACAAAATTGGTTTTGAGATAATTATTAAGAATAATTGTTGTTTATTTTATCTCAATAATGTTTTCTATGGTTCGGCACAATTGATTAATGGCCTCTATATTTTAGATCAAACGAATCCCATTTACAACATAAATACTAAAAGATCTAAAATAAATGACTCAAATCAAACTTATCTTTGGCATTGTCGTTTGGGCCACATAAGTGAGAAGCGCATATCCAAACTCCATAAAGATGGTCTCTTGAATTCATTTGTTTTTGAACAATTTGAAGTATGTGAATCTTACTTATTGGGAAAAATGACTAAATCTCCTTTTACTAGTAAAAGTGAACGAGCTAGTGATTTATTGGACCTAATACATTCTGATGTATGTGGACCAATAAACACACAGGCCAGAGGTGGATTTCACTACTTCATTACTTTCACTGATGATTTCAGTAGATATGGGTATGTTTATCTCATGCGCCATAAGTCTGAGTCCCTTGAAAAGTTCAAGGAATTCAAAAATGAAGTACAAAATCAACTAGGCAAAACTATCAAGTCACTTCGATCTGATCGAGGTGGAGAATATTTGAGCCTAGAGTTTGATGATCTTTTGAAAGAATGTGGGATTGTCTCACAACTTACTCCTCCTGGTACTCCTCAATGGAATGGAGTATCTGAGAGAAGAAATCAAACTTTGTTAGACATGGTTCGATCCATGATGAGTCATGTTGATCTACCGGCTTCTTTTTGGGGACATGCACTTGAGACAGCTGCTTTCACACTAAATCGTGTTCCATCTAAATCGGTTCAAAAGACGCCATATGAGAAGTGGATTGGGAAACATCCTAGTATGTCTTTTATGAAAATTTGGGGCTGTGAAGCTTATGTTAAACGTCAGACGTCTACTAAGCTTGAACCCAGATCTGAAAGGTGTATTTTTGTGGGGTATCCAAAAGAAACCAAATGATATTATTTCTTTAATCCCACTGAGAACAAAACGTTTGTTACTCGGACTGGTGTCTTCCTAGAGAGAGAATTTACTTCTAGAAAAGGAAGTGGGAGAAAGATTGAACTTGAAGAAATTCGAGAATCACAAGATACCACTGAACCAAAGATTGAACAACAACAAATTCCACAAGAAATTAAGGAACAAACAACTGCTGTAGAAACACAACCACCGCGCAGATCTTTAAGAGAACGCCGTGCACCTGAGAGATATGGATTTCTCATTACAACGCATGGTGACGTTCTTCTTATAGATCAAGATGAGCCTAGGACTTATCAAGAAGCGGTGACAAGCCCAGACTCTGAGAAATGGCTTGAGGCCATGAGATCTGAGATGGATTCCATGTATGAAAACCAAGTAGGACTTTGATTGACCCATCCGAAGGGGTTAAACCTATAGGGTGCAAATGGGTTTTCAAAAAAAAAATAGACATGGATGGTAATGTACAAACATACAAAGGGAGATTAGTCGCTAAAGGTTTTCACCAAATTCATGGTGTTGACTATGATGAAACCTTTTCTCCTGTAGCTATGTTTAAATCCATCAGGATCTTGCTCGCCATAGCTGCATTTCATGATTATGAAATCTGGCAGATGGACGTCAAAATAGCTTTCCTTAACGGGAAACTTGAAGAGGATGTGTATATGACACAACCTGAAGGTTTTGTAAATCCAAAGGATGCTAGAAAGATATGTAAGCTACAAAGATCTATTAATGGATTAAAGCAAGCTTCTCGAAGTTGGAATCTTCGTTTTAACGATGCAATCAAAGAGTTTGGTTTTATCAAAAAAATGAAGATGAACCATGTGTTTACAAGAAAGTTAGTGGGAGCACTATCACATTCTTGGTACTATATGTGGATGACATACTTATCATGGGAAATGACATACCTACCTTGCAGTCTATTAAGACTTGGTTAAGAAGTTGTTTTTCTATGAAGGACTTGGGCGAAGCCACTTATATCTTAGGAGTCAAGATCTATAGAGATAGATCAAGACGACTACTAGGTCTAAGCCAAAGTACATACATAGATAAAGTACTGAAAAGGTTCAGTATGGAAGAATCTAAAAGAGGATTCCTACCTATGAGACATGGTATTTCACTCTCGAAGGAAATGTGTCCTTCAACTCCACAAGAGAGAGAACGTATGAGTAAAATTCCATATGCTTCTGCTATTGGATCTATCATGTATGCAAAGTTATATACCCGTCCAGATGTCTCGTATGCCTTAAGTATGACGAGCAGGTATCAAGTAGATCCCGGTGAAGGTCACTAGACCACAGTCAAGAGTATCCTTAAGTACTTAAGAAGAACTAAGGATACATTCCTATTATATGGAGGTGAGGAAGAGTTAAGTGTAAAAGGTTACACTGATGCCAGCTTCCAAACCGACAAGGACGATTCTCGATCGCAATCAGGTTTTGTGTTTTGCCTTAATGGTGGTGCTGTGAGCTGGAAGAGTTCAAAGCAAAGCACAGTAGCTGATTCTACAACAGAGGCTGAGTATATTGCAGCCAGTGAGGCAGCAAAGGAAGCAGTTTGGATCAAGAAGTTCATTACTGGACTAGGGGTTGTGCCTAGCATATTAGATGCTATAGAACTCCGATGTGATAACAATGGAGCTATTGCACAAGCTAAAGAACCCAGATCTCACCAGTGATCCAAACATATACTTAGACGCTACCATCTTATTCGAGAGATTATCGATCGAGGGGATATAGAGATATGCAGAGTACCTTCAGATGATAACATTGCTGATCCCCTGACCAAGCCTCTGACACAGCAGAAGCATGATCATCACACTAAGTCACTTGGTATTAGATATATGAGTGATTGGTCTTAGTGCTAGTGGGAGATTGTAAGAGTATGCCCAAAGATCAATCATGAGATGGTTGTAATAACATACTTAATTTACCATGTTTATTAATATAAAGCGTTGTCATTGTTATTTCAATTTTTCTTTCTGTGTGTATAGATAAACTGTTTTATAATAATGTCCTAAGAATAATATGATTATTCTTAAAAGATCCTTAGTCGAGTATTATTGTTGACTAGGACAACAATAATGCATTAAGACTAACATGTAGTTGATTGATGATAAAGAGTTGTCATTGATATGGAGTGTCAAAATCAATGCATGAATATGTGTGTCAGAAAACAACATATTGGATTGACCGCTATGAGTATGTTTCTTAGATTATTATGTAATTGTCATAACATTACTCATAGTGATTAATATGTATATAATCCTCAGACTTGAGATCATTATTATCCCAGCATCGTGAGTTGTATATTTTGATACAGTCAAATGTACACCGTAACAGGTTGTTCTATAAAGGCTGATGTTGGATATACCACAATCTATGTAGAGGGATATGGTTGATCAATAAAGGATAAGTCCCTCCTACATAATAAGAGTAATATCTTAGGCCACTTGATTGAGTGAGACTAGAAATGCATGGCCATGCTCAAATAAGTTGATATGAGATGTCATACTAATTTGTATATCATAGTCTACTCAAGATATCAAGAAACATGGGATGGACTATGCAAGTGTGACTATTCCATGACTTGTATCCGTTCCAGAGATAAAGGACTTAAGGATTAATGCATGAAAGGTTAATCACAAAAGGTTATGTCGAATCATGACTTCTTGTAACTTAGGTAGCAATGATGCATTTCTAGATGCCACTCATTGTTTGTGACAATAGAATCGTTCTAGTATTACTGCTAACGTTGCAAGAACCTACAGGGTCACACCCTATGGTTGAAATGAACGGAATAAAATATAGTTGGTATTGTGTTTGGTTGTCACATGAATTAAATTAATTAAAGAATTAATTTAATTGGGCAATCAAATATTGAACATATTATATGTAAAAGGATGTTGTACACATAATGATAACATAATTTTATTAATATATGAATTTGATTCATATATAAATTTAAATAAATATAGTTTACCGAAATCCTTATTATAATTAATGTAATTATAATTTTCAGATATAATTAATGTAATTATAATTTTCGGTTAAAAACTTTATTGTATTTATTTAATCTTATAATACATTCAAGAGATACCAATTATAAAAGGCCCAATTAAAAGGATAGCAATTATAAAAGGCCCAATGAAAAAGACACCCATTATAAAAGGTATTAAAAGGAGACAAAGCTAAAGATGATAAACCCTAAGTGATTGCTTGTTAGGTCTAGCAGCCGTCAAGCAAATAAACCTCCAAAACAATTTTGGAGATTTCTTCCATTCATAGTCAAACCGGGTGGATTACGTAGAGGCAGACATCGGAAAAGGTTGTGGCTTGATTCGAGAATAGATCAAAACTCTTGTTGCCAAGGCGTCGTTGTCTACTCAGATTGAAGTTTTGGTAATTTCGAAACCTTTATTTCACCCCGATTCGTTCCTCACACATGGATTCATGGTTTGGATCGTCGGATCTAATTTTATTTTGCTGCACCATGGGGTACCGGTGTTCCAACACTATCTTCCGAAGGTCCACCCTAATTCCCTTTGCGGAAACTACATGCCCTAAGAAAGTCACTTTCTTCAGCCAGAACTCACACTTACTAAACTTTGCGTACAACTGCTTCTCCCTCAGAATTTGCAGCACCACACAAAGATGTGCATCATGCTCCTCCTCAAACTTGGAATAAACCAGGATATCGTCAATGAACACCACGACAAATTAATCAAGGTATGCTTGAAACACTCGATTCATCATATCCATAAATGCCACTAGCACGTTCGTTAATTCGAATGGCATCACCAAAAATTCATAATGATCGTAGCGAGTTCAAAACGCCATCTTATGAATGTCTGTTTCCTTTACCCTTAACTGATGATATCCCGACCTTAAGTCAATCTTAGAGAAAACCGAAGCTCCTTTGAGCTAATCGAATAGATCGTCGATTCTTGGCAGTGGGTACTTGTTCTTAATCGTTAACTTATTCAGTTGACGGTAGTCCACACACATACGCATGGATCCGTCCTTCTTCTTCACGAATAGGACCAGCGCTCCCCACAGAGACACACTCGGTCGAATAAAACCTCGATCCAACAGTTCCTGAATCTGAGCTTTGAGCTCCACCAGCTCCTTCGGCGCCATTCGGTAAGGAGCAATGGACATCGGAGCCGTACCTGGAAGTAGCTCTATTCCAAACTCCACTTCGCGATCTGGAGGTAATCCTGGCAGCTCCTCAGGGAAAACATCCGCAAAATCCTTTACTGTTCTTACCCCATCGACAGTCACCTCCTTAGCGTCCAAAGCACTGATAAAAGCTAGAAATGTATTGCATCCTTTCCGAATCATCTTAACAGCCTTCAATGCAGATACCACGTTGGACAAATAATTCCTTCCTTCTCCTAACACAACCACCTCCCCGCCTTCCGGGGTACCCAACACCATACGCTTTGTCTCTTAATCCAACTTAGCACGATGCTTAGTCAACCAATCCATTCCCAAAATGAGGCCAAACTCCCCAAATGGTAATTCCATCAAGTCAGCCGCGAACACTACGCCTTGAGTCTTTAAAGGTACATTCCTAAACAGTTTGTCCACTACCCTAGATTGTTATAAAGGACTAACCACAGTCATCTTCCTAGTGGTTGTTTCAGAGTCTATACTTAGGGTCTCAGATACCGAACATGCAACATAGGAGTGGGTTGACCCAATATCAATCAAGGCAAGAAAAGGGTTATCAGCAATAAGAAACATACCAGTTATGACGTCTGGTGCGTCACCATCCTCCCGTCGACGAGCTGCATAAACTAGACCCGGCTGCCTTGTGTCTACATTACCTACACCCCTACCAGGTGCTCCACGACCACGACCGGATCCATTTCCTCCTCTACCTGGGCCACGACCCCTCGGTACTGGCTGACCACCTCTCCCAGCCTGATCAGAACCTTGTCCCGCGGGCTGTGCCTGATTCACCTAGGGACAGTCCTTAATCATATGCTCCGTGGATCCACACCTGAAGCATCCACCGATTTTCCTTCTGCACTCCCTATAATGTACCTTACCACACAAGTTACACGACCGATTCTGACTCCCAGTAGCAGATGTCGGCGCACGAGCTGACCTATCAGACCTAGGCCTTTTCTAAAAATTTCCAAATGATCCCGACGACCCAAAATTCCTCTTACTCCTATTCCTATCCTTATCCTTATTCTGTTTCTCAGTCCGCTTAACCTCCTCGAATATCTTAGCTTTCTCAACCAAAACCGCAAAGTCCCTTTCCCGCTGCGGTGCTACTAATACCCTCAGTTCATTCCTTAGTCCATCCTCGAACCGTACGCAACGCTCGTAATCAGTCGCCACAATCCCTCGAGCGTAACGGCTCAACCACAGAAACTCTACCTCGTATTCAAATACAGACTTACTTCCCTGCACCAAATTTAGAAATGCCTTCCTCTGGCCGTCCACATAGCTGGCCCCAACATACTTTCCCTGAAACGATTCCTTAAAGTAATCCCAGTTAATCCGGTCTGCGGCAGTACCCTCCTTTACCGTGAGCCACCGCTGATAAGCCTCGTCTCGAAGAAGAGACACGACCCCCTTCAACTTCTCCTCTACAGTGAAATCAAGGTCATCCATTATACGCTCACTTGCCTCTAACCAATACTTAGCTGTATTAGGGGCTACGCCAGAAACACCTCTAAACACCTCCGCTCCGTTGGCTCGGAGTCGTTCCGACACAGATTTCCGAGCTCCTGAACCCGTGCCTGCCCCAACAACTCTTTCAAGGACCCGCAACATTGCCTAAGACACCGCATCATCTCTGCCCGCCTAGTCCCGTAATTCTCCCTCCACAGCTGGCGGATCCGGCATCTCGTTTCCTGACCCGTGGCTAGACCCTACTGGCTCTAACACGGTCATCCTACCCCTACTGCGTCCACGCAGCGAACGTCCTCGACCCCTTGTACTCATTCTTCCGATTGGTGTTTATCTGATTAGAAATTTTTATCAATTATTAACTCTTCCCATTGATTATCCACGAACAATCTTATGAAAAGTAGTTTCAAGAGTGATTCTTTCAAATTCGAACCTATCTACAGTTTCAATCTCAAGTTTACCTCCTAATTCTAGAAACCACATACATTCACACCTCAACATACAAGTAGCATCCATGCACGCACATTCATCACCTAAAGGTGTTTTCGTCATTCTACTACCCAGGGGTATTCTCGTAATTTTTATCCTACAGGGTTTCTTTGTAATAAAGTATCTTGGGAATTTTCGAAATAGAGGTATATATATATAATAGGGGTATTCTGGAGAATTTGATTTCAAAAGAATAATAGTGGCGTTCAAGTGTTTGTGATTTTTGGTTGTTGTTGTGTGTTGGGTGTGTTTTTTTCTTTTTTTTTTTTACATAGGGGTACTTTGGAAAATTTCATTTCACAAACCGGGTTACTTTTGTAAATCTAGGGGTTTTCGAGTAAGTTTGCAAAACATGAGTATTTTATAACATTTCGGTTGTTTTGGGAATTTTCACAAACCAAGTGTATTTTGGAAATTTTTCAAAACTTGGGGGTGTTCCGGTAATTTTGCAAAATAGGGTTCTTCGGTAATTTTGTGAAATAAGGGTATCCTGGTAATTTTACAATCTGGGGTTATTTCGGTCATTTTATAAATCAGGGATAATTTAGTAATTTAAAAACAATAGGATGGCTGGTCCCTTTCGGGTTTTAATTATAAGTTTTGGCCCGTCAACAAATCCTCGTGGCTAGGGTGAACAGTCACTACGCACCAGGTAGGATTCCAGCGAAGAGGAGGTGAGTCACTAGGACTGCTTAAGTACCAGGCTCTTCCGGATCCAATCCTAGACATGCGCATGCCTGTTGCCACACCCTAACTTAGCGATTTGTTCACGGGATTTGTTTGGATAGATTAAGTCTTATGAGATTTAAGAAGTTGTTTAAGCTAAGCCTAGAGTCCATCAAGTTCTAACTAAGATTACTTACGTCCCATAAAGCCCATCAAGCCCACATACATATATAACACACAAGGAGTTCAGAATACTTACCTGGCAGACTTGGGCCGGAGACGCAGGTGCCATGCCGAGAGAACCATCCTGTATTATTTATAAACATGCATGTTTCAAAACCCATCTTTTAGAAAACATTTTGAGCCCAAAACCCCCAAAGCCGAGTTTTGAACCGAGCTCTGATACCAATTTGTAACACCCCAAACCCGGCCCAAACATCACGAGCGGATCTGGCATGTCACTAAGAAGATTTAGTAAAACATGTCACATTTTTGGAAAACATTTGTCGAGTTTAAGCATTTTTACCAGAAAGCTTAATAATTTGATAATGGATATAAGATATAAATTGTATATGATGCCTTTATGAATTAAAAACCGAAATTAGAACATGCCTTAGTTTAAATTTTTATCAAATAATTCAAGGGTCTGAAAGTAAAGCCCAAAAACCTAAAATATAAAGCTAATGGCCCATGGCCTTATTACAATGAAATAAAAACCCAACTAATCCAAAATTTTAAATATCAATAAACGAAATAATGCCTTTTGCAGTATCCAAAATAATCGCATGCATGGCCACCTTGCGTCCCTCTCCAGCCCGGTCCGATGCTCTAAGTGTCTCCTGAAAAATGTTAAACAACGGGGTGAGTCACGAGACTCAGTGTGCAACCCTCGTGCACCATCAGACTGGGCCTTAGCCCCACAGATCCGAATAGCAGAATATCATATAACAAAAATTATGCAAAACCCAACCCAATCCTAGGTTTCCATCCGCTACACACCACCCTTACCTGTCAATCACACTGTTGGGGATTTCTACAATCAACCCACACCGCTACACACCATCGATGGCAGTCATGCTGCAGTTAGCTGCTCATCGTCAGAGTTCTGACATAGTCACCAGAACAGATCGTGGCAAAGCCACTACAATAGATCGTGGCAAAGCCACTACAACAGAACACTTCCCCTTTTATTAATCACCCAACCCCGTGCATACATAGAAATCGGCATACATGGAAAAACATATCATCTCAACAGAAACATTCACTTATGAATGACAGAAATCACTAACCTGGTGATTCGCTTTTACCCTCCTCGGGTTTTCAACCGTTATGCCAGGATTTCGGCATTTAACAGAATATAACCAGGTTTATATACATACTAACAGACAATCTAAATGGTGTGAGAAGTTACACACCTGCTAACCCGTAGTACTACTCTCTATGTCGATACCCTCGCTAATCAGATCTACTGCCCTTTGCCTACAACTTTGCTTCAAAAGCCGGTAGAACGCGAAGATAAAGTTTCTCCTATATTCGGCCAAGGGTTAGTGTTTTACCCGAATTATACGTTAAATTAACAAATCTCCTTACCTTGAAATCCCGAAAGTAATACGAGCTAAGTGCTACTGAACTCTGGCTTAGAAATCTAAGCGATTGAATCCCCTTCAAATCCCGGAATGCCGCAAATGAAAGAAAACACTAGATTAGTTAACCATATGGCTATTCGACTAAGATCTCTAAAAGCCGGAAAAAGATTGAAATCTCACAAATCGACACTTACCTTTAGTTTTCTTCAATATTCGGCACAAGCAGACACACAGAAGGAATTCGGCAATCACAGGAGATGAGATCTAGGGATTTCAGCTTTTAAGAAAATCCCGGAAAAGATGAACAAGAGAAATACCGATACGTTTTCAGCTTTTAGAAGAACAAAGAATTGAAAAGATGGGCAAGGAAGTAGATAGAGAGATTCGGCCAAAGAGTTTGAAAGAGAAGAGAAAGTAAATGGCAGGGGTTTCGGCTTCTGATAGAAAAAGAAAAAAAAGAAGAAAAGATGATTCTAGTTTGCCGAAAAAGAAAGAAAACTTGAGGTTATTTTCAGAGAACACAATGAAAAATTCGGCACACCCCCTTGCCTATACTGAACCGATTTTTCCCCCTCTCCTGTGTTTGATTTTCGGCTAACTCTGCAACCTAGAGATCACTCTTATCATTCTATCCCTTATCCTTATCAAAACACCCATCCAAAAGAGGCTTAATAAACTCCAACTCTTCCCTCCTTTATCAGCTTTAATTATCCATATTTTAAAACAATAAAACTCCTAGAATTTAGCCTTGTTGCCGCCCCCTAGCTCTCCTTGGGCTGCCGCAATTGGCCCAATTCCTTGGCTCCAAGCGGCCACACTGAGGCCCCCTTCCTTTGCCTATTGGCGCCACTTATAGCTCCCTCTTACTGTGCCTCTTGTTCCTGGGCCACAAGCCCATTATGCCTATTACACTCTCAATACTTTATTTAAACCCAATAGTCTCTAAACAAAATATTTAGCCAAGACCTCGGCCCATTCCTGAGCCCAATTTGCCCCTCTAAACCTCAAATTAACATTTTAAGCACACATCACATAAAATGCACAGGCCCAATAATTCGGGATGTTACAGTGTCACCCACATGGCCTAACACACCCCGTATAGCCCACACGGCCCAACTAACCTAGCCTGTGTGATGTCAACAATGGCCTTTTTGGCATCGCACCATTTTCTATTTTTGTTACACACCTGAACCTTTTTTTATAAATGATGATTCGGCACACTTCCAGACTCTAAAACCAGCATTAAAAATAGACTAATTAGCAACATTATGCAAAACTTAATAAAAAAATTTGGCCATCTATGATAAATATTCGTCCCCAAAAAAATTCGGACACTTACCCCGATCAAAGCAATCGATCCTAAGACTCACCGAACGTTGGAAAGTTGTTTGCACCTCTCGGAATTTGTCTAATAGAAGTACAAGGTAAAACAAATTAACCCAACAGAAACAGTCACAAACCACTAATGAAAGTTCACACTCTACCTCCTAACAAAACGAATAGATTTATAATTACACCAAAATTTAATATTGCAGCAGAGAACTTTTGAACGCACAAGACCGGATATAAAATTCAAGCGATGTAAACACCCAAAACAATTATGGCTGATTAAGAAAACAAAAGATAGGAGAAGAAGAACAAAAACAAATTAGGAAGAAAGAAAAGAAAAGGAAAATTATCGTGAGAACCAAAACTGAAAGATGAGTGGAGAGAGTGAGATGTGAGAGGAGAAATTTTAAGGAACTAATTTTCAAAAAAATTAAAATATAAAATAAAATATAATCCTAACTTATAAAATTTTCTAGAGTTTGAATTTAACTCAAAATTCGATCACATGGGCAGCACATAAAAAGAATAGCAAAAATTCTTTCACTCTACACGCACAAGATTCAAACATAGGACCTCTTGGTAAGCTGAAGTCTTACCACTAAACTAGCAAGCTCATTTTGACAACAATTGAGCAAACAAAATATATATGCTAGATGTTCAAAGATAAGGGTTGGGAAAAAATAACAAAAAAATTTAGTGAAAAGATTCAAACCCAGAACCTCTCACACAAAAGCACAATGCTTAACCATTGGACCAAATTATTTCACTTGAAAAGTTTTAACAATTCAAAAAGAAAATTTTTGGGGCATTACAACTCTCCCCTCCTTAAAGAAATTTCGACCTCAAAATTTACTTAACTCAAACAGATATGGATATTGCTATCGAATCAAGTCCTTCGGTTCCCAAGTGGCTTCCTCAGTACCATGATTCCACCATAAAACCTTAACCAACGGAATAATCTTCTTTCTCAATACCTTAACCTCTCGATCTAGAATCAGCACTGGTTCTTCCTCTAAAGTCAAATCCTACCTCACCTCAATCTTTTCAACAGACACAATATGATATGAATCAGACGATTGTGAAAAAAATCGTGTATGTGGTCTAACTCTGGAGGCAACTTTAACTGATAGGCAGTCGATCCCACTCGTCTCAAAATCCAATAAAGCCCAATGAACCTAGGGTTGAACTTGCCTTTACGTCCAAATCATAGAACCTTATTCCATGGAGATACCTTAAGGAAAACTTTATCTCCTACAAGAAACTCTATATATTTCCTCTTAAGATATGCATAAGACTTTTGTTTGCCAGAAGTCGCCTTAAGACGATCTCGAATCAACCTGACCTTATCCTAAGCCTCAGAAACCATATCCGGACCAATAATCCTCCTCTCACCCAACTTGGTCTAACACAACAGAGTGCAGCACTTATGACACAATACAGTCTCGTATGGTGCCATTTGAATATTGGACTGAAAACTATTATTATAAGAAAATTCAGCCACAGAAAGAAAACACTCCCAACTACCACGGAAGTCAATAACGTAACTCCATAGCAGATCCTTCAACACTTGAATCACCCTATTAGATTTCCCATCAACCTGTGGATGGAATGCAGTACTGAAGTCTAACCGAGTACCCAAGGCCTCATGCAATTTCACCCTCTCATATCACTTTCTATTATATTCAATTGAGTCCATGTCTCAATATTCAATCTAAACCATAATAATTCGATTCAATAATTCAATAACAACTCACCTTGACAATATATAATGCAAAATAACATGAATATGCAGTAATTAAATGAGTCTCAAATCATAGAAATACAAATCGAAATTTTGAACTACTAGTTGATGACTTTGGAATTTTCTTTCCCTCTCGACGAATCTGAGTTGACGTTAGCTACGGATTAATATAAAACATATAGTACTATCAATAATCAATCAATTCTCAATTAATTATCAAATTATACAAGGTTTACAATTTATTCAATTTAGTCCCTAAAACCAGGACTAACATAACTCTCAATTTCAAGATCCAAATTGAAATCTGATTTCACTATTTTCTATTAGGGACATCCTCTTTCATATTTCTACAATTAATTTTACATTTTATTTAGTTTAGTCCCTAATGTACTAAACTATCATTTAAGCTTTACAATTTAGTCCTTTTCACATCTAAGCTTAAAATCTATCAATTTAACACATAAAACTTCAAGAAATCAATAATGACAACTTCTTAAATCTTTAATAATTTTACAAATTAGTACATGGGCCAGCTAAATCAAGCTCCACTTCAAAAACATAAAAATTACAAAATGGACTAGACTGAACTTACCAAATCAAGGGTCGTGTAACACCCCTAACCCGTATCCATCGCCAGAGTAGGGTTACGAGGTATTACCGATCATTACACATCATTTAACATACAATGCTCATACATCTATGCATTCATACTCAAATACCATTCAACACAATCATGTTGTCCCTTATAAGAGCCTACGATTCCTTAAATATGCTTTAAAAGTGGTTTGAGACTAAACCGATAACATGCAAAATTTTGGAAAACTTAGAAATTTTTCATATATACAGGGGTCACACGCCCGTGTGAACAGGCCATGCACCTCACACGACTTCAAACACGCCCGTGTCTCAAGCCGTGTAGAAATAGGGCATACATACTGACTTGGGTCATACGGCCGACCACACACCCGTGTGTCTAGCCCGTGTGCCCTTCGAAATGGCCACACACACCCGTGTGTCAGGCCGTGTACTAGGCCATGCCAAACCTGTAGGGTATACTGACTTATGCAACACAGCCAAGTCACACGCCCATGTGCTAGGCTGTGTACCATTTAGGGGGTATACTGACTTGTGACACACGGCCAATCACACGCCTGTGTGTAAGGCCATGTGGAGCATACTGACTTCAATTTAATTTCAACACCAGAGGACACACAGCCGTGCAACATGACTGTGTGTCGCACACGACTGAGACACACGCCCGTATCTCTGGCCGTGTGGACAAAAATAGGCCATTTGTTTAGCCATTTTGCCACCCTATTTTTACAACATTTCATAAATTGCAACATTTCACAACTCAATTGGCAGCCAATACATAACATTTGATACACATATTACTCCCATTCAACATAGAATTCAAATACCTAATAAATCACATACATTTTCCATTCATATACTAACCATATGTCAAGATAACATTTGCATATTTCCATTCCATCTATTACTAACCAAAACATACCATATTTGAGTACGTAAACACAACCAAAATACTATACCAAGTTAAGCCAAATCACATGACTTCAACTCATACCATAACATGTACCAAAATCAATATATCAAGTAACCTTACCTATCATTCTTATAACTAGCCTATACATGCCATATTTACAAATATCCAAAAATTCATAAATACCAATCGGCAACTAGATAGTGTGATGCGTAACTCTGACTTTATCCGAATCGAGTGAGCTATCGAACCTCTATAATACACGAAAAAGAAACAGAGTAAGCTTTATAGCTTAGTAAGCCCGTATAATTCAGAATTAAACTTACCTTTCTTACGTAATCAAGACAACAAGTAATGTAAACTCAATTAAATTTCCAAATGCCTAACACAAGCATTCATCAACAAGTTAGTCACATAAATACATGTAATCATCCATTATCTCAATCTCAATACTCAATACATTGTATCGTACCAAATTCATATATCAGGTACATCATATTCAACATTTCACTCTCAATCATATAATCAATAATTCATTCAATAACAGTACTCATCTGTATAAACAGCATTTATGCCCGTTGAACCTATTAGAACTTCAAAGGATACTATGGTAATATACATCAGTAATCCGTTAATTCATTATCATTTCCGCTCATTCGAGCTATGATCAGTAAGCTCCTCCTGAGCTGATGGACAGTAAGCTCAATTAAGTTAAAACGTAAGCTCTACCGAGCTGAAATTAGTAAGCTCTTACGAGCTGATATATCGGTAAGCTCATACGAGCTCTGATGAGTCCTCAACAAATGCAGGAGCTCGACCAAAACGGTAACCCTCCTGACATGTCACTCGTATCCTACGAATTCATACGGTTTAAACGGAGCTATTCCTACGTATTCCTACGAATTCATACAGTTCAATTTCTCAATTATAAACATACATTTCAAATAATTACAATTATTTAAAAGTTCGATTCTAATTATACGAACTTACCTCGAGTATGAAAACGACGAAATGAGTTAATTACTCGATAATCTTGCCTTTCCCCCGATCCAATTCCAGATTCATCTTTTCTTGATCTAAATATATTCAAAATTAACTTATTTAATCAACCATTTATTCAATTTAGTCAAAAACACATATTAGGGCTATTTGACACATTTTTCCCTAAACTTTCACATTTTTACAATTTAGTCCTTATCACATAAAATTGCAAATTAATGCAATTAAACCCTTAACTAAGCTAGCTGAATTTTATAGGGACTCCTAGCAGCCCATATCTTTCATTATTTCACATATTTACCACATAAATTTTACATTTTCACAAATTAATCCCTTTTTGATATTTTGTCAAAAATCACTTTACAAAATTAGTTTAACTATCAACAAATATTCAAAATCCATCATCAACCATCAAATTACTACATGTTAAATCTTTAATAGTTTTGAAATTGGAGATACGGGCTAGCTAGATTAAGCTGCAACGATCTCAAAAACGTAAAAATCATTAAAAACAGAGCAAAAATGGACTTACAAGCAAGCAAGACAATGGCCGAACCTTCAAAATGAAACAATGGAGTCTTTATTCTTCTTATTTTCGGTCAAAACAATGAGGAAGAAAGATGATACTTCTCTTTTATTAATTTACTAACATATATTTATCCATTTACTAAAATAACCTTGAATTTTAACCATTATAATTCACCTAACCATGCACATAAATGTCCACTTACACAACCATTGGTCTAATTTCAACATAAGGACTCCCAAAATTTAATTTCATAGCTATTTAATACTTTTAACTATTAGAACTCAAATTTTACGCTTTACGCGGTTTAGTCCTTTTTACCGAATTAAGCATTCAAACAATAAAATTTCTTTACAAAACTTTCACATAATAATTCTATCGTGCTGTAAAATTTAATAAAATAATAAAATAAATATTTTAGCCTCGGATTTGTGGTCTTGAAACCACTGTTCTGATTTGACCTAAAAACAGGCTGTTACGAGTCGAATATGTTGAAGCTTTGAAAATGGCTTCCTAGATTTTCTTTGGTGGTTTCAGTGGAGAAGAAAGAAAGAAAATAAAGATGACAACTTTAATTTTTTTTATTTATACTTAAATTAACTTAATGAATCAAGTTTTATTCAATTTTTTTTTAATTTTGAGTTAATCGAATCTAGTTGTTCGAGTCAACTCGAATAAGTAATTTGAGTTTCGATTTTGAGTCGGGTTGAATTTTGCAATTCAAATAACTCAAATAATAGATTGGTGTAAATACCCGTTTAGTCTCTATAAATTTTGAAATAAGCAAAATGGTCTCTCTCAACAAAAATTATAAAATAATTAAAAATAATTTTTAAAAATCTAAATATTTATAAAAATTCTAAAATTTATATTTTAAATTTTTAAATATCTAAAGAATATATAAAGAAAGTTAAAGTTTTAAAAATTTTCTAAAATAATGATTTTGGGACCTAAATAAGTTAGTGGTTTAAGGGCTCCTTTGGATGCCCGTTTTCCTCCAGTGTGGTGAGATTAGGCTACCAATCTCACTGCACTGCTGTTTGGTTCAGCACTTCAGTGTAGTGAAAATTGATTTCAAACTCATTGGTGTGCTGAAACGGGACTGGAATTCAGCAGCAGTTGAAGGCAATTGGGGCAGTAGGTATTTTTCACAGACAAAAATACCCCTTTTTGAACATCTCCATGGAATTTGTAGCTTAATTGCGCCGTTCTTCCTTCTTCTCCATCCAGGTACTTTCCTCCTACATCTTCTATTTTTCATGTTTAGTTTCAATTCAAATTCTTTAGTTTCTATTTAACCCAAATCATTGGCTTTTGAAGTGACTCATAAAAATCTCCTGGGGTTTTCAGTTTTGGGTTCATTTTTCTGTTCTTCTTTTGTTGAAGCAAAAAGGGTGAAAGTCATGGGTGAGAATAATCAGATAATAGGAGAAGATGATTACATTTTGTTGAAGGATTTCAAAGTGGAAACTGAAGTTGATGAAGAAAAGGGTTTTATACTATGTTTCTGGGTTTATATTTTCAACTCTAATGCCTTTCCTTCCACCATTCTTAAACAAGTTTAGAAACTGCTGCACCTTTTTTATTTGAGTTTCTCTTTTTCTCTTAAAATTTAACCTTTTTTGGATTAAGGAAATTACCCATCGCTCATTTTTTTTTGTGAGTTTTATTAAAAGAAATTGTTTTTGTTCAAGGTAATTGTTAAAAGGGGGCTAAAAACAGCTTCTTTTGCCTTTTTGTATTCTTCCCTCACTCAAAATTTGCTGTTTGGTTGTTAGGAAAATACCCATGTCTAATTTAGTGTTTCTTTTAATGGTTTTGTGAAAGTTTTTGAAACTACCATTTTCTGTTAACTGTAAGAAATAAGAAAAATTTTCATCCAAATGTGGTTTTTAATTTCTTTTGTTGCTTCAGCTTTATTTCATTATCTATTAGAGCAACACTCATCATCTCAATTTCATTATCGTGATGATTTTTTCCCCTTAAAGTTGTATCATCATGTAGCTTTACTAGAGCTTTCAATTCCCATTTGTTTTTAATAACTTGATTTGTGTTCTGTTTATAGGTATATGCAGAGACTAACAGCAGTCCTCCTTTACTTGTTCTTAATGAAAAGACATTGATGATTTTTCCATTGACTTGTCTACTCAATGAAGCTCTTGGTCCTGGGAACACTGATTTACCTTCAGAAGTTCCTAAAGTGTCCGCAGAGATTGAACACACTCAAAACAACTGGATACATGTTGGATATGAGGTATGCCTTTAAAATCTGACTGAATTACTAACACAAGGATATGATTGGTTTGAGAGCTGCATCTTGATTTGTAGCTTCATATGTTGCTTTAACATCTTGCCATAATGTTTGAATTGTTTGAGATAGTTTTGGGAATGAGTGAACTAAATGGACTTGTATTTATTTGGTCTGTTTAGTTGCCTTGGTTTCTAAACATGATCTCATGGATAATAGGCTCTTACATTTGTTATCTATTTTTTGTGTAACTTAAAACATTTTATTGGACTGACATTGAATACGAATGAATTGGGGCTAGACAAACAGCATTTCTATGTAAATTCTATAAATACAAGGCCAGATTCAGACCATCATCCCCCCTTCTTTTTCTTTTGAGAATCCATCCCTGTATAACTACAAGTTATCTTTTCTGTTTTAGTTTGAAAAGTGGTTGATTGTTTAGAATATTTGAGAATGAGCAACACAAAACGAAGGAACCGAAAAGAAAAAAGAGAGCAAAGAGGAATTAGGCAAGTTTGTGTATGAAACTTTGAGGTTATATTGTGTACATCACCAATGACCAATCTCTCAAGGCATAAGAGAAAAAAAGAAAAAAGGGTAAAGACAAGTTAAATTTAACATCAGATAGGAGCAGGAAAAAGGTTGTTTGAGGCAACAGTGCTCAATTTGCATATCACTCCTGTTTGTTTTTCTTCTTTTCAAATGGAGACATTACACGTAGCTTTCTGCCTAAGGTTTTACTGAAGTATACTTTCAACTATACTTGATAGATGGATACTAATTTTATTTCCTAGTTGTTACCATATACGTAAACATTTCTGTTTTTCTTTTCTTGTCAAGTTTCTTCTGATTTTGTGCGGCTTTACATTAATGGGGAGATTGCAGGAGAGCTGCATCTCTCGTCCCTGTCAAATGACAGCTCCATGCCAAATGGTTCTAGGAAGAAGGCATTAATTGTTATTACTGGTGATAGTAATTTGCAGGGCTTTATCCATGATGCAAAAGTCTTGCCTTCAACCTTGTCTATAAAGGAGCAGTATGTTAAGGTGGCTTTTACTTGTAGTTCTCATGTTTACTTGTAGTTCTCCTATTTCTATTTTTCCTTGTAGTTCTTCATGATTCCAGCGAGTGTCCTGTTTGATTTAAACACTAAAATGTACCCACCCCAAGTTATCAAATTTGTTGTGAGTTCAGATACCTCATTTCTTTTCAACCACACCACAACACACAACAAATGAGCCAGGATGTTTGTATTTCTGCCATGTTTTTATTTATGTCTTGGATGCCATTAATACAGAATATGTAGTTATTGTTTTTGAAATTCCAGAGTGATGCTTTCTCCACTTTTCCTACAAATCTAAGGATCATGAGTCATCAAACACAACTATTCTGTCTTTGGTGTTATTGATGATTGGACCGCAAAGAGGATTAAAACTAATGTTGTAAGATTATGAAGAGTGTTATTTCATGTATGCAATATGAACTTTTTTTTTGGTTAAGATTTGATATTTGGGAAAATAATATTTATCTTTGTTATAAAAGAATATTTAACTATAAAAAATTAAAAATAATTTTCATTTTATCTAATAAATAATTTAAATTGATTATATAATTCATTAAAATATTTATAATCAAATATTGGAAGATACATTTTAATATTTTATTAAATAAATTTATAAATTCATATATTTTAATAATTTTATATAAGTAAAATAATTTAAAACTTCTATTATATACCAATTCTAATATGATGTCCTTAATAGTCATTTTTTATTTTCACCTCACCGCTACAGCTGCGTTTGAATCCAAACACACACTCCACCGCTGTTTCTAATTTCACTGCTACAGTGTCCAATCTCACCGCTACAGTAACTAATCTCACCGCCACCACTATTTTTAACCTCACCGGAGGTAAACACACCGCCCATCCAAACTAAGCCTAAGTTTATCATACTAATTTTTTTTTTATTTTGCTTTGAAAAGTTTTCAAATATATATGGTTTCAAATTTAGGTTCTTAACATGAAATTAGTTATACTATAATAAGATTTTAATTTGACATGTTTAATTTTTTAAATTTAACTCAAACGATTTCACTCGATTTGATTCGACTCGAATTCCATTTCATTCGTTTCAATTCGAAAAAATTTTAAATCAAGTTAGGATGATAAAACAAGACCCATCAACTCAATTAACTCGAATTTTTTTCACTCAATCCGATCGAATGTTCACCCCTAATTTTAATTAATTAAGGCCTAAATACAATTTAACCAAAGTTAGTGGCTTTTAAAGTCACCCACCTCCGTAAAATGATCTAATTACCATTTTGATCATTTAGCTAATTAAAAATCTATAGCGATTAAATTTTTATAATGTAATCCTTATACCTTAATTAACTATCAATCCGGCAAAATTACTAGACCAAAATTTAATATTTTTCTATAATTGTTTTGTAAATATTAATATTTACGCACTATTTCTAAAAAAAAATTAAAATCTGCACATTGTGTTTGAGGAAAAAAAACTACATGCAAAATAAAAATAACAATATTTTAAAAAAAATCTAATAGTATTTTACTTTTAATATCTTTTGATTTTGTAAAATAATAGAGTTTTAGAATTCATTACATGTGCTTTTGTTTGCATTTATATAGATTTTATTGTAGGGGAGAATGGATAAAAACGTTTGAATATGAAGCATCAATTATTGTTTCCTTTTTTATGAATATTTTCTATGATTTTTTTATTTTTTTTTTATTTTTGAGTTGCGTAGTTCATTGTATGTATTTAAATTTCTTCTATATTAATTTTATTGTAGAGAAAGAATTAAAAAAATTGGCAAGAAAATTTTAAGATTTTCTTAACTCAGTTACTTGGAGTACAGCCTTTTTCAAGCATACATAATAGATCTTTTTAGGTTATTCAATCTTTGATTTGTAAAATGATTCATTTTCATTTTACTTGAGTATTTGTTTATCTTTCTTTACTCAAATATGGATTTCTCAAAATTCCATTTACAGAAAGGACGAATGAGGGTTAAGGTTACAAAATGAAAGATTTACAAAATAGAGAAATGACTTAAAATTTTGAAAAGTAACTTGATGAAGAACTTTAATCCAACTTCAATGCCTCATTTAGGCTTCTTCTACCTCCTTTTATACAAGAAATCTAGAACTCTGTTTAATTGAAATTGAATCCCGCACAATTTCCTGATAAGGATGATGTCTCATCTTTGATTGATGACATCTTTGTCCAGTTGTTGTTGCTTCCACGTTGCTTCTTTTTTTGTGTTTTTCTTGGTTGGTTTTTTCCACGTAGCTTCCTCTTTCTTTAATGCTATCCTTCTTAGATTTTGTCTAGATTTATTTCTTCAATTTCATCTAAATATAATGAATCCATTGACAATCTTGGTGAGTTCAAACTTTCCCATGTATTTTTGATGTCTTCAGTTATATGGGAAGGAAAATCATCAATCTCCATTTCAGCTATCTTTTTTAATAGTTGAACAGATTCTTCATTTATATCATCCTGTGATATCCAACATCATATGCTAGTATTCTTCGACCATCAATCCAAAAGCCATAGGTTTTTTGTTGGAGTAGATTTTGGGCTTTGGCAATTAGATCTATTCTTGCTTGGATTTGATAATAACCAAGATTATTATAACACTTCTCAACATATTTTGTCAAGTGTTCTTTCTCTTTTATAACTGTAGATATCTTTCTTCCTCTGAGCATTTATTAGATAAACCAAATTTGATATGGTTGATAAAAATTTTCTCTTTCAACTATACCAATAAGGCTACTGATTTCAAGATGAAAATAGTAAAAGAAATCATCTTCATATACCATCCGTAATAACATAGATTTAATAAATGATGTTGGATATCACCAGGATGGTATAAATGAAGAATCTATTCAACTATTAAAAAAGATAGCTGAAATGGAGTTTGATGATTTTCCTTCCTATATAATTGAAGACATTAAAATACATTGGAAAGTTAGAAATCACCAAGATTGTCAATGGAATCATTAAATTTAGATGAAATTGAAGAAATGAATCTGGACAATATCCAAGAAGGATAACATAAAAGACAGAAAAAGTTACATGGAAAAAACCAACCAAGAAAAAAACAAAAAAGGAAGCAACGTGGAAGCAACCACAACTGAATCTAGACAAAAAAAGGAAGCAACATGAAGCAACCACAACTGGACAAAGATGTCATCAATCAAAGATGAGACATCGTCCTTATTAGGAAACTAGTAGTAAAGAAAAGATTACAAAAGAGATAAAGGACTTAAAATTTTGAGAAGTAACTTGAAGGAGAACTTGAATCCAACCTTAATGCCTCATTTAAGCTTCTTCCACCTCCTTTTATAGGAGAAATTTAGAACTCTGTTTAATTAAATTTGAATCCCATATAGTTTCCTGATAAGAATGATGTCTCATCTTTGATTGATGACATCTTTGTCTAATTGTGGTTGCTTCCACATTGCTTCCTTTTTGTTTTTTCTCGGTTGCTTTTTTCCACATAGCTTTCTCTGTCTTTTATGCTATCCTTCTTGAATATGTCTAGATTTATTTCTTCAATTTTTTTCTAAATTTAATGAGTCCATCAACAATCTTGGTGAGTTCCAACTTTCCCATGTATTTTTTATGTCTTCAATTATATGGGAAGGAAATTCATCAATCTCCATTTCAATTATCTTTTTTGATAGTTGAACGGATTCTTCATTTATATCATCCTGGTGGTATCCAACATCATATGCTAGTATTCTTTGACCATCAATCCAAAAGCTATAAGTTTTTTATTTGAGTAGATTTTGGACTTTGGCGATTAGATCTATTTCTGCTTGGATTTGATAATAACTATGATTATTATAACACTTGTCAACATATTTTGTCAAGTGTTCTTTCTCTTCTGTAGCTATAGATAGGTTTCTTCCTCTGAGCATTTATTAGATAATCTGAATTTGATATGGTTGATAAAAATATTCTCTTTCAGCTACACTAATAAGGCTACTAATTTCAAGATGAAAATAGTAAAAGGAATCATCTTATATACCATTCGTAATAACATAGATTTAATAAATGATGCTGGATATCACCAAGATGATATAAATGAAGAATCCGTTCAACTCATAAAAAAAGATAGCTAAAATGGAGATTGCTTATTTTCCTTCCCATATAATTGAAGACATCAAAAATACATGGGAAAGTTGGAACTCGCCAAGATTGTCAATGGATTCATTAAATTTAAATGAAATTGAATAAATAAATTTGGACAATATGCAAGAAGGATAACATAAAAGACAGAAGAAGTTACGTGGAAAAAAACCAACTAAGAAAAAGACAAAAAGGGATGCATCGTAGAAGCAACCACAACTGAATCTAGACAAAAAAGGAAGCAACATGGAAGCAACCACTACTTGACAAAGATGCCATCAGTCAAATATGAGACATCATCCTTATTAGGAAACTAGTAGTAAAAGAAATATTTATAAAAAAGAGAAAAGACTTAGAATTTTGAGAAGTAACTTGAAGGAAAACTTGAATCCAACTTCAATGCTTCATTTAGACTTCTTCCACATCCTTTTATAGAAGAAATTCAAAACTCTGTTTAATTGAAATTGAATCCTCCATAGTTTCCTGATAAGGATGATGTCTCATCTTTGATTGATGACATCTTTGTCCAGTTATGGTTGCTTCCACGTTGCTTCCTTTTTTGTCTAGATTTAGTTGTGATTGCTTCCACGTTGCTTCCTTTTTTGTCTAGATTCAGTTGTGGTTGCTTCCACGTTGCTTCCTCTTTTGTATTTTTCTTGGTTGGTTTTTTCCACGTAGCTTCCTTTGTCGTTTATGCTATCCTTCTTGGATCTTGTCCAGATTTATTTCTTCAATTTCATCTAAATTTAATGAATCCATTGACAATCTTAGTGAGTTCCAACTTTCCCATGTATTTTTTATGTCTTCAATTATATGGGAAGGAAAATCATTAATCTCCATTTCAGCTATCTTTTTTAATAGTTGAACAAATTCTTCAATTATATCATCCTATTGATATCCAGCATCATATTGATCTGTTGTAATTCGGTGTAGCAGATTAAATTAGTTTTCGCATTTTAGGAGCTTGAATACGAGCACTTTGGTTAAGTTTTAGTTAAGTTTTCGTAATTCTATTTACATTCAATAAAATATGTAATTTGTGTCTTTTGTTGACTTTAGGGGTCGAATGAGGCCTAAGGGTGAGCTAATATGATTTGTGAGTGTGCAGGAGACCATTAGAAAGTGTGCGTTAACTCAATACTGGTCGCTGTGTTGCAACACGGAGAGTTGGATGTCGCACCATAAGGAGCAGAATGGAAGAATTTCAAGACTACCTTCAGTGTTATGACATAGCCTGAGGATGTCGCAACACACCCCTGAAAATACCCTAAAGATGAGCATACTGTTTTCGATGTCACAGCGACATCGCCTCTGTATGGGGAATAATTACGAGTTAGGGGCATTTTGGTCTGCACAATCAAACATTAAACACGAGAACGACAACTAACTTAGGGTTAAGGACGACGACCACTCTAATTCTATAAATAGGCTCATTTAACACATGTTATGGACAACTTTTGATATTGTATAATATCCTTCATAGTTTTTGTTTTTAGTTTTTCCTTTTCTTAGGCTTTTAGGTTATTTTCAGTTTGTTCTTTGCTGTTGTGGAAGAAATTATATTTGTGAACTTGGTCAAACTTTGTGAGGATTTGGCATTCTATTCAATACAAATAAGGTTTCTTCCAAACTTTATATTCTTGAATTATTTTCCATGTCTATTTTATATATCAAGTTTATACTGTTTATGATATCCATGAGGAATTAATCCTCCTATGGGGGATTAGCGAGTGGAGGTATGATTAATTAACTGTTTTGTAGTGTTCTCTTAAAGGATTAGTTGTTCAGGAAAGAAAGAACTTAAACCCTAGGCTTGGCGACCTTAGAAAGTCATTAAGGTGGGAATTAACTCAAAATTGGTATGGCCTATATGCGAACACCTTAACCCCGAACTAGTTTTGACTGTGAGGTCGAGAGATAAATAGTTCTTGCTAACTCGTTATTCTAGTGGATGATCGGAAGATCCTGCGAGGTTATCAACTAGTTGATTGAACAAGAAGCCCGAAGCGACAGTTGGTTATGATTACCGAATCAAGCTAATCACCGATGCTCAGATTTGATAAATTCTGCTATTTGATTTATCATTATTTATTTATGTTCTTTTCACTATTATTATTAAAAATCTCAAAAATCTTCATTTACATTTTATCGTAATATAATCTATCTAAAGTATTAATTAGATCTATTTGTGCTTAGGTTAAAGTTAACTTAGTGCTCGCCTCTCTTGGGTACGATCCTCAGAGTATTCGTTACTTCGTTGTAACTAAATTACAACTTGACCCCTATACTTGTGGATATCACTTAATTGATATTTTGTGCAGGATTCTTGCTCTGGACATGGTACGTCCGGAGGCGATAATGTTGTTGGCGCTATTTTCGGGGAGGCAACGTCACTAATTTGATTTTAATTTTGGCATTTTAATAAAATAATTAGGAAATTTTTAGATTATAGCTACAATTTTAATTTCATATTTTTACTAACTTCTTTATTATCTTTGGGTTTAGTGTATGACTCGAAGTAGGGGAACACTTATAGAGCCAGCCATAGATCCAGAAAAAATAATTCTTAAAAATCGTCGACAACAACAGCAACTGTAAATGCAGAACCCACCACCTGCTTTGGGCAACGTACCTCGTGAAAATCCACTGTTCGACGAGGTTAAAAATAATAACTTAGAAGATCTACCATCACCACCACAACTACTCGCAAACAATCCTATGGCCTGTAATGAAAGAACTCTGAGGGAGTATGCGCTATCGAATCATAACTAGTAACTTTGAAATCAAGCCTGCTATGATCCAGATGAGCCAAAACAATTTGCAATTTTGAGGAACAATGAGGAAGACTCGAGACAGCATTTAAAACGGTACCTCCAGCTTTGTGACACTTTCAAATATAACGGGGTCACCAATGAAGCTATTTGTCTTCAGTTTTTCCTTTTTCATTAATTGATAATGTTTTTTCTTGTTAGATTCACAGGCACTAGGGTCCATCACGACATAGGATGAACTTATAGGAAAGTTCCTACAGAAGTTCTTCCCTATTAGCAAGACAGTCCAGCTAAGAAGGGAGATTGTCATGTTCAAACAGTTAGAGGGAGAGAGTTTTCACGAAGCTTGGGAGTGTTTTAAGACGCTGATTCAGAAATGTCCACATCACAGACTGCCCAAGTGGTTACGACTGCAAATATTCTACAATGGGTTGGATGTAAATGCAAGGTCGGGATTGGATGGAGTCGCAGGAGGAGCCTTAATGAACCAAACATACGAGGTTGCGTACGAATTAATAGAAAATATGGCGATGAACTCCTGCCAGTGACCAACTGAATGAAATACATATAGCCGAAGACCCTCTACGGTGAAGGTTGTCTAGAAGGATGACAAATATTAGCAGTTAGCGGACAAACTCAACCGTATAGAGTCCATGGATAGTGCACCATCTATATATGGAGAGGACAAACTGCTCTTCCATTATATCAACAATCCAACTGAGGATGTTAATTACATAGGGAATATGGGTGGAAACCCTTTTTCAAATACTTATAACCCTAGATGGAGAGACCACCCAAATTTGAGATGTGGCAAAATTCAAGGAGGCAATACTTCAAATCAAGTTAAAAATGCTAATTATCAACCTTCTTATTTGCAGAAACCTCAAGAAAAGATCAATCCAAATGATCATACTGTATGTGATCAACGCTTGGATCAAATAGAGGGGGGAAAAGCAGTCATTGAGGACAAATGTGAAGCAAGTGCAGTCTAAATGCACTAACTCGACAAAAATATTGCTAATAAAATATTCCTATTTATTATTAAATCATTTGTACAAACTATAGCAATTGATATATTATTCAACTTTTTCTTTTCTTAATAATTAATAAATTGACCATAATAGTTCATATAATTAATATAAATATAATATATTAGATTATGTAAATGTATTATCTATTAAATTTTATATATAAAACATAAAGTTATTATATAAATAATTAAATTTACTATCTAAAACAAATAATATATTTTTTTTCTTTCTACTTTATTGCTTGATGGAAACATAATAGTTCAAATATGAAGTAATTTTTTATCTAATAAATAAAAATTAATTTAATATAAAACTTATTTTTTATTTATTGTTATATAAAATCATTTACTAAAAATATTTTAATGGAATAAGAGTTCTTATTTACAAGTGTGATAATTTTTATTATAAAATTTATTAAATCAAATATTTTAATAAAATTAAAATTTTTATTTACAAATACAATAAATCTCATAAATAATAAAAAAGTATTTAAAATAATAAATACGGTAGTATAATAAAAAATAAAAATTATATTAATCAATTTAAATAAAAATCATATTAATCAATTTAAAAGCTTTCTAAACTCGTGGTATATATATATATATATATATATATATATATATTAATTATTTCAGTTTAACGATGTTATTTTGATTACAAAATAGACCATTTTTATGTGCGAGGATACATCATTTATCTCGACCAACGATGTCCTTGTAACTGTCAAAAAATACGATATGAACGGCTCGGCTAGAGTTTTAGATTATATTCGATTGATCCCTACAGTGAAACATTTGTTTGCCAAGCTGACTGCTACTCAGTTTTTTTCTTTTCTTTCGGCTTGTATTGCTCATATGTTTTCTTTTATTATGCTTGTATACAATTCATTTAGGGCTTGTGTCTGCCATGAATACAAGTATTTGAGACGTGCAAGAAAACCCATAACTTGACATGCTTAACTTTCAGAGCACGTGGATTAGTTGACAAATATCCTGCAAGCTTTCTTTACCACAGGTAATGATATTAATCTTTGAAGGACCAATGGGTGATCTGTTGAAAACAGAACTTCAGCTTTGTCATCATTCTAAAATTCATCAGGACTTCAATTTTTGATCACCACACACAAGTTTGTTTTGGCACGTAAATCCACGGGATTAAGACTCAGTATCGCATACAAATCACAAAACAAATTCACTGTTACACAGTGAATTTGCCAAATAATAGTTGCAGTAACGCCATGGGATAATGAAAAGTCTTCAACCAGACCTGAAGGAGCTATCAATCGTGCATGGCATCGGCATCCTCACCATCAACGATTGATGCTTCATTGAACATGTATTCTTTTTGGTACTCCATCAAGTACTGCGTTGATCTCCTTACATCCAGAAATAGACTGTAAACACGAGTGATGTCCTGCACTTCCACAACCATCCCCTTCCGCTTCTGGCAATTCAATGCAGAAGCTGTGATCAGATGGATAGCATATCTCAAGGAGGTCTCGTGCCCAATTTTGGTCAACAGTTGTTTTGCATCTTCAGACATCTCTACATCTTCCTCCTGGCACCTGATGTCTAGAATCTTACGAATTTCATCCTCGGAATAAGGTTCAGTAGTGATGATTAGTAGTCTATCAAGAAGATCAATTGGAATTCCATGAGGGGATTTGTAATTTGTGCCACGGATTGAAGTTATGCCTCTGTTTGTAGCAACTACTAATATCGGGGCCATCTCATTCTCAAGAGCACGGTTCAGGAAAGAAAAGCACTCGATGTCAAGCATGTGCACCTCATCGATAAAGAGAACACCAGGCACGATTTCAGCCTTCCCTTCCTCCCTCCACTCTGCCACCTTCGTGTCAATTTGTTCTCTCACCTCAGCACGGATTTCACCAGTATCCCCAGTGAAAAGAGCAAGAAATCCCTGTGTTCTGAACTCAAACATAATGAAACATGAGACGATGACTAAAAATAGATTATTTTCTATTGTGAAACAACGTAAAACTTCTCTAAGTCTATTATCCTATAAGGCAGACTAGCAAAGATATTGCCTATAGAAAAGTTGCACCGGATATGCATACATTGAACTCACAGTAATGTTTTCTAGGGATAAATTTTATGCTAGGGAGATAAATTTCAACAAGTTATGATGTTCATACCAGACATATATCATGCACAAATTCTTCCCTAAGAATCACAAACCAATGGTATCATCACATTTGATTGAACAACATGACAAAAGATATGTAGAGATGGTATAAAGGAACGCTACACATGTTGATCCCTAAGACATACACGTTGGAAGAAGCTACCCACAACCATAGCAAAGAATCATCTACTTATAAGCTAATTGAGTTTAACCTTCTTCATCCCTACTCAGAGCTCTTAACATGCAGCATCCAAATTCTGAATAGAATCATCACTAGATAGCTTGAAACATGTAAATCAAATCCACCTAATTGGTTAATTCTTCCAAAATGTTACAGGTTTCTCCATCCAGGCATAGTTTTTGTTAATCTATTTATGTTTTACTTCAGAAGCAAAACAGCTGATAACAGCTCTACGCTAATTTCAGAACAATAACAGATAAACAATGGAAGAACCACTTCGCATTCTAGTTACAGAAAAAGTTAAAAAGACTCGAGAAATCATATTAAACACGGCAACAAAGCTGCAAATCTAGAAAAGGGTACACTTTTTTGCCAAAGATAAACTCGAATTTACCTGCTGTTAATGACATCGATCTCATGAAGCGTAACACAATGGACGACTTCTTTTCTTTTCTGCAGCTCTCCGTCTGGACATTGCACGAACTTTGTTTGCGGACCCATAGCATCGTAATCCCTCGACCTTGAAAATGACCTTCCAAGCTTCGTTATTTTCCCTGAAACTTTATCAATAGCTATCACATCTCCACTCTGCACTTTCTCTTTCCCTAATGCCTCGATCATCTTCGCCCCTAAATCGTAAACGGTCTCCATGTCCGTCGTTTTAAGCGTTAATTTTCCAGTTTTTGAAGCCGCCCCAGAAACTGCCGGCCGGTCAATCTGGATTTCAACGACTTCACCTTCGATTATTTCAGTTTCTTCCTTGATTCTTACTCCGATGGACTTTCGAAACGCTTGCATTAAAGCTTCGGTTTTCGACATCTCAAGGGAGAAGATTTCGCTGCCAGAGAGCATAGAGAAAGGGGTTTCAAGGCCAAGGGATTTCGCCATGCCCATGGCGATGGCGGTTTTGCCGGTTCCAGGTTGGCCGGCTAATAAGATAGCACGGCCAGCAATTTTACCGTCTTTGATCATTTGGAGGATGACACCGGCGGCTTTACGAGCTTGTGCTTGGCCCACCATCCCTTCCGAGACGTCACGGGGCTCCAGAGAGGAGTCGAGGCCTAGGCCCCGTATGTGGGAATGAGCCCCAATGCGTTCGATTCGGGTCAGGTCTCGGCTCTCGGAGAGTTTCAGCTCCGCCATTGGATGATTGAGGGAGGTAAAGGCAGGGTTTAGGGTTTTGTGAAAACTGAAAATTGAAATGGAAGAGAATGATGAAGTAAGCTATTGATAAAGCCTGTGTTCTGAACGCTTGTTTTCAGTTTTGGGTCTAGGGTAAAGTTTTAATTTTTGAATGGTTTTTAGAGAGTGATGAAGAAAGCTATTAATAAAACCTGTGTTCTGAAGGCTTGTTTTCCGTTTTGGGTCTAGGGTAAAGTTCTAATTTTTTGGATTTTTTTAGAGTTTGGGCCTTCGGCTCCATTTGCTCCTTGAGCCCAACATTAGCTATGCAAATCGTGAACAGTTCAGTCCGCATGACATTGCTTAGTAATGATCTGCTAGAGCATTTTGGTCGAGGAGTCTTGTTTCTATCAGCTCTTTTCCCCATTTTACTAATAAAGCAAAGCAAAGATAATACATTAGGCTCCAAAATGAATCTATTGCATTTGCAGGCATGGTTGTTTTCTAGATTCTTGACCAATGAATCTATATTTCATTGGTATTTTCAAGTTCATGAATCTATTATTCTTCAACTACATCGGAGTTCTGGCTGGTGGAACTACCCGAGTCTTCACAACAAGAATCCATGTTAAAGGACTAAAATTATTAATTCTGATGGCAATTCTCTTTGACTAGATTACTTGGTGCTCTTTGTCTTGACCAGAATTCTCACCTTCAGTGGATTTCAGCCCCTCCTTAGCCAACCTTTTAGCTACCCTCCTCTGTTTCAGCTTCTTCTTGGTACTACAATCACCTTCCTGCTGATCGCCTGAACAAACACCCCAAATCAATGCATTTATTTTAGTCTCCCACCTGGTTAAAGAAGAAGAAAGACCAAGTTAAAATCTTACCAGGTTTGTCACTTGAAGCAACTTGTTCCTGTCGAGCATTTTCTCGAACACCTTCAGGCTCACATTGGAATGAACCCACTCCATCCTTTTTAGATGACGGTAACAAAGGCCCAATTATCTTCCCACGACGAAAAGCATCTTCTTTGAGCTTTTTCTTTCGAAGTCTTTTCCTTTGAGCTCTACTCAGCGTCTGAGTCTCAGATTGACTTCCGTCATCTTCGTCGGCAGTCTTTGGGGAACTACTCTTGTCCTCCTCAAAATCATCTGCCACCCAAATTTGATTACATTTTCTACAATTACATCAAACAACTAGAATCTAAATTATGTGATGTTAAATAATTTTTTAATCACCTGGGCTTCCAAGCCCGGAGTCGACAGCCCTCTGTGATGTGATCAGCTGTTTCTTTTCCTCTTCCTCCTCAGATTCCGGTGGAGATGGCGGTGGATAGAGTGTTCTAAGAACAGCCTCATGGAATCTTTTTCGTTTCTCTTCACGTCTCATTAAAGACCACTCCTTCGCAGTATCCGGTGTGTGTCAAAAATTGGACAATTGGTGAATATTCTCTTCAAGTCCCGTTGAAGACCACTACTTTTGCAGTATTGTGGGATTATTTTAGAAATATTTTCGTAGCAGGATTAATTAACAAATTTCAATCGAGGAGATTATGTAGTCAGGGAGTGCATACCATTTGATAATAAATAATTAATCCATATATTTTTATTCAGGTGGAACAAGTAACAGTTTGAATTTATGTGAAACAAATACCAAATTATGTGCCTTAAACTATCTTAGAATGTGTCGAATGAAAAGTTATGCTAAACAACAATTTTGACTAAAAGGAGTAACTTTTTAAAAGTATTTTTACTCTAAAGTTAAAAGTTTTTAGTTCTTTTTTTAACCAAAACTACTTCTGAAAACATTATTATTTTTCTTCTCCCTCCATTTTTCATTCACTTTAAATTATAAATGTTAATGTAAAATTTTTAATATTAATATTGAGTATATAAATATTATCTCTTTTTTAAACTTTAATCCAAATACATGTAGTATTTTAATTTATTAGGTTTATATTTTCTATATTATGTTAATATTTAATATGGGTTATATATTCAAATTACATTTTAAAATAATATCATTAATTAAAAAAACATTTCTTACAATAATAGAAATGTGTTAATATCTAATTACAAATATTTAATGGCTATATTTAAATATTTAAAATATATTTTTATATTCTAATTAAATTTTATAAATAATTAATATTAATTACTTAAAATATTTAAAATTTATATTTCATATATTAAAATATTAATAAGTTATAATAATTTTTTTATATGCTTGCTAAATGATCATAATATTAATTAATTTGAACATTATTTAAATGCGTATTTGTTACTTATAATACCATATCTAAAATAGATATTTTATTTCTCAAAAACACTTTTTGATAACAATACTAAATACTTAAATCTTAAACCAATCTTTTCAAAAATACTTCTCAAAAGCACTTTTATTATTATGTTTAAATTAGTTAATATTATAATATTTTAGCAAGAATATAAAAAATAATTTAGACTTACAACGAGAGTTAGTATCGTATTGACTGGTGTATGATTTTTTTTAATTGAAATTTGTGTGTTTTTATAATCTATTTCAGTGTACTATTTTTAGATTTATTAATATTTTTGAAAAATATTTAATATATGTATATAAAAATATTTACAAATATCTAATAAATTATATTAAATAAATTACAAGTATAAAATATTAATGCACAATTGATGTATAAATTACAAATATAAAATATTTGTATTTTTTTAATATCATCCATGCACTAGTGTTACGGGCCGTGGATCAATGTTCGTGACCAATGCGCACGGAACGTCCCATGGAAATTAACAAATGAAATGGGGCTCATTCGACCCACTGAAATTGGCCCGATTTGTGTTATTGAAACAGAAGCCCATCTACTTAAATCCTGGTTGAACTGAAACGCTCCAGTAAATTGTATTTTACTAAGATAATTATTGTAAAATCCTAAAGGATAAACACGTATAGAATTTAATTATCTTAGGACTCTTTTATTGTCGATAAGAACTAATCTTAGCCGCTGATATAAATCGATCTATATTGTTGGTCTCAACTATAAATAGATATCTCCTCTTCTTTTGTAATCACTTTTCATAGTTGAATATGTCTGAAAGCATTTAGCCAAACATTTGGTGGGCGATAGTTTCCTTTGACTTTTTTGTTATTTATTACTCTTTCGGTTCAAGTTGTTTTCGTTATACTTCGGTGCCTTAGAGAAATTTTGTGAGAATTCTCACTTTTGCAAAAGTTAGGCTGATCTAAACGGATTTGAAGCAAAGGAATCACCTAAAACTGCACGAATTGAGGGACGAAAGGTCTAACCTTAAGACAATAGCTAATGCATAATATTTCAACCGGTGTGACCGATACTTACTAAAATTGTAATCGGTACAAAAAAAATTATTACTCGAACGATATACAGTGAATAAAATAACTGCAACCATTACAGAACCACTGCAATGGTTAGATCTCTTTTTTTCTCTTAAAAGAAAAAAGAAATCAATTGATTAAATTGGTGAAATCGACGTTGGAGTTGTGATAAAACTATTGTGGTCGGTACCATCCGGAATATGCATAATAAATATTTTTTTTTGTTTTAATCAAAATTTTGTTATGTTTTCATCAGTTAATATTGAATTGTTTGTACGTGTATATGCTGGTATAAGATTATTTTTATTTTAAATATTTTTTGTCTTAACTATGTATATTATAATTATATTGAAAATAAAAATATTTATTAAATTAAATTATTTAACTTAATTAATCATTTTAAAATATGTAGTTAAGGGATATTTGTAGGTAAATTGATATATAATTTATTTAAAAATAAAAAATTAAACTATAAATACACACATTTGTATAAAACAATATTTTAAAACTGATACATAAAAAAAGCACACACCATCACATACTAGATGTACCAATACCAGAAATAAAAATGATACTTTCGTTGATAACTTTGGACAAGAATATTTTGTATTCAAGGGGGGGTGAATTTTGAAAGTACGTTTGGTTGTAAGTTATGACAATTTATTGTGATACAAAATATAACCTCAAGCTTTGGTATAACTATTTTTACAACAATGCAACAAAGGAGTAAAACTAGAAAGAACACAAGTAAATTAGTAATGCAGTTTGGCACACCAAGTACTTGTCACCTCTATAGGGTCTTGCTTACAGAAGAAATTAATCCATTACTAAACTAATAGTACAAATAAACCTAAACCCTCAAATCATTACGGTACGGTATCACTTTAGTACATTTACTATGGACTCTCTCCAAATAACCTCTCCCACTAAAGACTATTAAGTAATCACTTAGAGATGAATAAATAATAAACACTAAATTTTCTTATTATGAACATGTAAGTTCTCTCTAAGTAAATTCTCCTTTTTAAAAAAAAAAAAAATCTCTTTAAATAGGCTTTGAAGTAGGCTACTTTAATCTTATCACCTGGAATAAAATTCATTTAATTTCAAAAGCATTATCTTGATATTTAACTCCAAGGCTTTTCAAATACATTACTTTTAAGTCTTTATATTATCTCTAAGGTCTATCTTCAATTTCAAGACTTATGATTGGACAAGAATTCTTTGAAAGCTTGTTGTCGAGGTAAGGATAAGAACTCTTCAAGAATCATACTTGAAATAAAACTCTTATATCAGGGAGTCTTCTAAGTGTATTCTGTTAAGTCGATAGATATCCAATGTATATCCCACGTTTTTGTTGCTTATAATATAAATATAAGGATAATGTTAAATAAAACTAATTCTTAAATGAGTTGTGGTTTGTCATGAGGAACAACTTGTACCACAAGTTATTGTGTACTAACAATATCCCTAACAAAATCCCTGTAGCAAAAACAATCACTCTACATACATTTAAATAAAATAAAATGAAATGAAACATAAATCACATATTAAAAGAACTTCAAACTTTAGAGCATATATGACATTCAAACCATAAGGCAAAAAAGAAAGTCTACCCCTGAATAACAATTTCCTTCATCTCCTCCCTCCCCTTTTTTTAGAAAAAATTCAAAGTAATTGTGGTAGCCAGTGTGCCAACATCAAGTGCTAATTGATCTTAAGGTTCCATAGTTTCCTCAACCTATAATGAATGAACAAATGAATCTAAACAAATGAAACTACCCACTTTATCACTTTGCTTCAATTAAAATAGCAATCATTAAATCAATCCATCAAATAGAGTAATAAACAATAGCATCATATAGAGTTTTAACCATTATCAAATCAGATGCCAAGAATATTATATTTAGGACTCAATATGTAAATATATAAGCCACAAAAAAGCCATAAAATAAAACAAAATATTCTCCTTTTACTTAATGAAAGTTTCTTGTAAAACTTGCTACACAAGTTGTTAAACCAACTATTCCAACATAGTTTCCAACAAGTCATGAAGAACTATTGTAACGCCCTGATTAATTTATTTTTGGTTCGGTAAAATTTGACACAAATGTGTATCTATTTAACTGGTTAAGTGTTTTGGGTGTGTGTGAGAGGTTTGGTGTTCAAGTCTCACTTCTGTTAATTTTTGGAATCAAGCCCTATCTTTGTTCAGTGGGCTTATATTAAATAATATATAAATTTATATCAGAATGAACTTGCTGGTTTAAGTGGTAAGGGAGTTAGTGCATTGGAGGTCTTGTGTTTGAATCTCTGCGTGAGCGTGAATGTTACTCTTTTTGCTCGGTCTCCTGATAGAGTCTTGATGGTGTTGGATTCTGAGAAGTTGGATGTTAGTGGATTAATGGGGAGTAAAATAAGGGATTGTAGAGATTTTTGGAATTTTCCTTTTGTTTGAATTTTTTCTCTCCTCTAAGAGAAATCTGACGTCAACTTCTTTTTTCTCCCATATCTGACATTTTTCCTTTTCTCCTTCTCTGCAAAATCTCTGCTCGATTTCTTCTTTGATTCGATTCGTAATTCATTGTTTGATCGTGTCGTTGTTATTGTTGGGTTCTCCTTTTTGATTCGGTTAGTAGAATCCTGTTGTCACTTTCAATTGGTGTTGGGATATTAGCGGTGTGTTGGGTAAATTTTAATTGGTGATTTATCGTTGTAATCTGGTAGGTGAAGGTTGTGAGGCTAGATGTAACAGACCGAATTTGACCTAATCGGAATGGTGGTTTCGGGACCACGAATCCGAGTCTGAAAAATTTTTAAATATTATATTTTGTTGTTATTATATGTGAATTAATGTGTGTGAAAATTTCGTAGAAAAATTTAATCATTTGTGTACTTAATTAAATAAAAGGACTTAATAGCGTAAAGTGTAAAAGTTTCAAACTATAGTAAAATGTGCCAAATTGATAGTGGCTTCTTAATTTGGGGCATTAAAAGGGCAATTAGCCCATTTGTGATGATAGTGGACGGTCATGGTCTTAAATGACCTTAAAATTTATGTTATGAAAATTATTAGTATAAGGTTAATTTAGTAATTTGTTAATAACATATATATGTAATAAAACATAAGAAAATTGGCCATTATCATCCTTTGGTTTGCATGGCCGAATGTGGAGAAAGAAAAAAGGGTTAGCTTCATTTGATTTTCGGCAACATTAATCACAAATTCAAGGTTAGTTGGATTTCGGTTCTTGAAAATTTTTACGTTTTTGAGATCGTTGCTTTGAACCGTAGCTGACCCATGTTGAAATTTTCAAATCTAAGCATGCTTGATATTCGGCCATTGTTATGTTCATGTGATTTTTGATGTTTGATGATTATAAATTAAAGATATGTTAAAGATTAGTATATTTTGTATTGGAAGTTTTGGTGAAATTGAGTAATTAGGGCCAAATTGTAAAAATAAAATTTTAGAGGGGCTTATTTGCAAAATAAATGAAAGAAATGGACTTGTAGGGTCCCTTTGAATATTCGGCCCTTGAGTAGTATTGAGAAATTTTGTGTATTTTATGTTTTATGCAAATAGGATTAAATTGTAAAAATGTGAAACATTAGGGGTAAAATGGTAATTTGCCCGTTTATGTGTTTTGGGACTAAATTGAAATGGAATGTACTTGAATGAGCTAAATTTCAATGTGTATAGATCAAGAACAAAGAAAAATGGATTTGGATCGGGGAAAGACGAAGATTAACGAATAGCCGGTTTAAGCGATCCGTCGATAGTCGAGGTAAGTCCTTAAGCTGAAATATATCAAAGAATTATCTATGAACCTGTTAAATAATGATGTTCGATAAATTTGAGTATATATTATTGTAAAAGTCGAATGTGTATGGGTTAAATTGGCTTGAATGCATAAATTACAATATGATATGAATGTGTATATAATATTTGGGAGAAATGTGAAGTATGTGATTGGTTTGTGAAATCAGCTTTTAGAAATGTGTATTACAAGAATATTTGTATTGTATTTCAGGCTTATTGCCTAGCAGGCCTCGTGCCGGTGATATATTTCGGGTTTTATGCCTAGCAGGCCTTGTGCCGGTGATATATTTCAGGCTTTATGCCTAGCAGGCCTAGTGCCAGTGATATATATTTCGGGCTTATTGCCTAGCAGGCTTAATGCCGGTGTTATGATTTCAGACTCTGAGTTCAGCAGGCTTAGTGCCGGTGTGTGAGATTCAGGTAATGTCTAGTAGGTTCTAGTTATTGAAGTACTATTTTAAGAGAAAATTAAGTGCTAATGATTTTGGTGGAATGAATTAAGTATGCCTAAGCATGTGGAAGTGAATTTGTTAATTCGGTAGTAAGGTATGTGTTATTCCTACTGAAGTGTTCTATGAATATGCATACATGTATATAGATGTATGTATATGATGTTATTGAGAAAAGGAAGATCAAAGTGATAAGAAAATTGGTTAAATGAAAGCATAAGTAGTTAAAGGTATTTGTAAAAGTATAAGGAAATGTACAAGTTGGTGTTATATATATGCATATTCGGCCATAATGTATATATATATATAAGATAAGAACTGTTTATTAAGGTTATGAGTTGGTTGTTTAAATGTTTTACCATTGAATGTGATAATGTTTTTGCTTAAGACTTACTAAGCTAGCATGCTTACTGTGTGTTCTTGTCTACTTCTATTTTATAGATTTTTGATTCAAGCTACGGACTCGAAGGATCTTTGAGGAAGTCAACCACACTATCGACTCTCTTTTGGTATTGATAAACTTAGTTTTTGATTCGAAAAGGCATGTATAGGCTAGACTAAGCTGTATTACTAATGATACTTAATCATGTATATATATTTAGCCATGCGAAGATGGCTATCTATTTTGGTTAAACTTTGTTCATGTGTTTTGATGAAATGGCTTGCTCATACTATGAATTATTGTTTGTATTCGGATGTAGTTTAGGTATTATTTGAAATGTGAATGGGTGATACAAATGTTATGTATTTAGTTGGAGAAAAACTTGACTTGGGTCGTTGTTGCTTAATATAGTTGATTCAGTTAGGTAATAATAGTGATCTTATAATCAAAGTTTGTGTATGTAAGTTAACTTGTTGGATTCATTGTTAATGATAAGTATAAGTAGTTACAAATTATGGAAAAATGGTAATGAATGTTCGGTCAAGGCATGGTTTATATGCTTGTGTTTTTAGGTTAAGTTAGCTTTGAGACCTATGTTCATGTATGGTCAATTGTTGTACAAATAGTAACATAAGTTTTGCATGAATTATGGAAGTTTAGTTGGCACATTCGGTTTTTGATCTATGCATATAACATGGTTAGGTTGTATTTATGCATTAAAAGCTAAGGTTATGCATATTCGGATATATGTATCTATATATATATATATATATGAAGTGTACTGTCTCTTAGTCCATAGGTGTAAAGCCAAGTGATGTATGCATGTAACCGTAATTATACTTATTAGTAGTTCCAACTACAAGGTTCGGTGTGCTTTGGTTCAAAACGAAATGGTACGTGAGGCATGTTTGCATGAAATGAATACAAAGGTGGTGGTACTAAATAGGTGTTTGTATCATAGAATAAAATAGATAAATATGCTAATAATGAGGATGGAAGTATATTGCTTGATCATTTTGTATTTTTGGATGATTATATTGAATATGTTTTAACTTAGTATATTAAGTGTATATATATACATACATATATATTATATACTATGCCCATGTGCTTTGTCTATTTAGGATAAGAATTAATTGATTGAAAAAGATTCGGCTATTTGGTAATGCCTGTAACCCTAATCCGGCGACGGATATGGTTTAGGGGTGTTACACTAGAAGTTTCACGGCTACGGATTCATTCGATGTTGTAATTGTTTTGCTAGCGGTGAGTCGACTTTTGCGCTTTTGGTTAAACCGTATTAGACTCGTAATTTGGTTACCGAAGGTTTTGGATACTCTATTTTTAGGTTTTGAAAGGCTCGAGAGTGGTTTCGCATCAAATTGTTACCAAATGTGTACCCAAAACGCGAAAAACTAAGTTTCAAAAAAAGCCGAAAACTGTCACTATCAACGCCACACAGGCGTGTGGCCAGCCGTGTAGATGGCATGTGCGAGACACGACCGTGTGGTCGACGAAGGCATGACTGTGTGCGGCACACGGCCGTGTGGGCCACACGGGCTAGGCTGTTTTGGGCGTGTGGGCCACACGGGCATGTCACATGGGTGTGTGGATTATAGGCCAACCGTGTGGGCCACACAGGCGAAAGCCAATCTGGGTGTGTGGGCCACACGTACATGTGGGCTCATAATTCTGAAAATTTTCCTATGGTCACTCAGGTCGCTCCGATCGACTGTGGGCCTACTATAGGGTCGGTAAGAGCAAATAAACCCTGATTTGCATGCTATGATATTCTGATAGACTGATTTGAGTAAGATACTAAATGTATGCCTGACTATATTGATGTATGCATATTCATTATTTGTATAAAGCATGTTGAGCATGTTTAATTTGTTATATCTGTATCTAAATATCTGTATTTGTTATTGGGGTGGGATTTGTATATGAGGAGGAAGTATTCTGTTCGGTGATAATCGCCTTTATTCTGGTAGCCTGGTTGCATATTATCTGATGTGTGTCTTAATGGCACAATGTAGTGTGTAGGGATGAGTGGGTGTTTTTAACCCCACATAGTGTGATGGGATGGTCGGAGTTGGTGTGTAGAGGTTGGGGGTAGGATTATGTATATCTGAACTGAATCTGAAACTGAATTTGTATATGTATCTGATTGTGCATATAATTCTATATGTTTGCATGCTTAATTTTGTTGGGTTACACACTGAGTTTTCGTAAACTCACATCTGTTGTCTGTTCTGTCAGGTAATCCACAGGCTTAGGTGGATCGGTGCGGCAGAGACTCAACGGTGACCACTCGACTATAAATGGTTTAAAATTTGCAATTTATGGTTTCATTTATGACTTTGGTAATCACCTTGAGAGTTTGAAATTTTTGGGACTCTCTAGACTTTTGTTTTGGGTTTTAAGCAGTTTTTTCTGGTTTGTTGATTTTTTTTCATGCTTGGTAAATTGTTTTATGAAATTGACGGTTTTCACGCACAAGAGGTTTTCCTACAAACAATAAATCGAGTTTCTAAAATATGGCGAAATTATTAAAATTCAGCTTTAATAAGTGTTTTGACAAATTAATTATTTAAATGACGTCATCAGTTTATTCGTGAACGAACTTGTGGTATTAAACTTGAATGGTTTATCAAGTCAACGTTGTTTTCAAAACCCATTCCTTGTGACATTGTCAGATTCGGCCATAACGTCTAGGCCAGGTTTGGGGTGTTACAACTATATTAGTACTCCATTTTTCTTTATTCTCCCATTATCATTATGCATCAAATTCGTTAAAAGAGATAAGGCAGGGTGCTACATGATCAACAACCTTTTGTGACATGTAGAACAAAAAGGATATTTTCAATGAAACCTCAATGGAGTATTTAAGGGGGGATGAAATATCTTCAATTTGATCAATATGTGTTACAACCTCATGCTTACTCAAGCATCAAGCCTTTTTTTAATCTTCAAGAGTGATATGTGATTTATCTTTTCTCACCCACTCTTTTTCGTGAGTTTTTCAACTTGTGCTTTGTTTTGTTGGAACACCTCGTCCAACATTTGAATACTACTCCTAACTTAAATCATTAAGGAGCTTATAACATAGAGGTTTAATGCGACATACAACACCATAATAATGGCATATAAGTTTGCCTTTCTTTTTGTGTCATACTTGTTGCTACTGAGATACTATTATTTGAAAATGTAACATGTGATAGAAGATTCCTAATGTTTCTCCATCTTTTATCCTTAATAATTTTGTAGTAATGAGGCATAATATGCTCAACCTTTCCACAATAGTAACAAGTACACTTTTAAAATTTAGTTGTCTTATAAGAACCAACAACATTTTTTTATCTTTAACAAAAATAGTGGGAGAAGATATTTTTCACCATTATTAATATAACCTAGGCCTTTATGTCCAATTGTTGTTCTTACAATAGTTGAGATCTCACTAAGTTTCTCACTTCTAGAAATCTTCAAGATGGCTTGAGCTTCTATAAACTTATTTTGAACAACATTTAATTTTAACTTTGCGTTTTTCAATTTTCCTTTATGACAATAATAATGACATCCTTCTCTTTGAAAGCCTCATGTAACTTCACATTAGTCTTCTAAAGACCAACAATTATAGCATCTTTTTCTTTGATAGTCTCAATGAACTTTAGATTGATCTCTCTTCTATTATTATCTACTCATGTAAGGATTTGTTTACAACACAAATTATATTCCATTTCTCTAGCATAACGTTATGTCTCATACAAATCAAGAGAATCATCATTACTATCATTAGTTGCATATAAAGTTGTAGTTATTGTTGTACCCACACTAGAAAGCACATTGTGTGATTAGGTAGTAAAAAAACATAAAAATGAATCTCTTTCATTTTTTTCATTTCTTTCCCACACCATTCATTTCCTTCCTCTTCTATTCTTTTTCTCCTTTCCCATCTCCCCGTTCTCCCAAATTCCTCCCATGCTTTTTTTTTCCATTGCTTATGAAAAATAGTTTTGGAGTCATAAGTAACACTAAATAAGTAACTTTTAGGGTCAAAGTATTTTTGAAACACACTTTCTAAGCCAAACAGAAAAGCATTTTATTTGAGCTTTTGGCTTTTGCCAAAATCACTTTTGGCCAAATTTATTCTTTTACCTTCATTTAACACAACCAATGGTAACTTTAAATTCCCATCACTAGCCTACAATTAAATTTCCTTCTTCCTTCATAAGTATAGGGATCTTATAATTCTAAAGCCAAAAATAAAGTAGCAGTGGAAGAGCACTTTTACATTTTCATTTTCTTTGAATAGATTTAGCTCTATATTTGTGAAGTAGTATTGGAAGAAGAATTTTCCTTCTTCAAAGATACATATTTTGTGCTTGTTCCTTCGAAGTATGTTTTTCTCTCTTTTATTTTATTTTATTTTTTTACATTTAAAGGGTGAAAAAGGATTGATGTTTGGTCTCCATCTTCTTCTTCTTCATACTTTATTGTCCATATTTTTCTTCTTTAGTTAAAACATTTATAATTTCTTTTTGGGTATTTTAAGAATTTCAAGTCAGTATAATGTATATATTATCTATCCACAGTTTATTATTTGTTATATAATGATGTTGCGATTGTCTAATGCTTATTTTAGTTTGAATATTTTGGTGTCATCTTTGTTTATTTGCTTTAGTTTTAAGTTGTGCTATGTTGTCTTACTTGTGAGTTCTTAGGTTTTTTACCTATACAATATAAAATTAAAAAAATACTTAAATGGTATGTTAAAAAGATAATGTACCAAAATGATACATCCAAAGAGGTGGAGGGTGGTGCATAGGTGGCACCACCCTAGAATTCTGACACATTTCAGTTAATAATAATAATATTTTAGTAGTGGTGCCAAAGTGATAGGCGACACCACTTTGTCCAGCCAAATTGAAAGGTGGCACCACTTTGTCCAGAATGGTATTTACATGATATAAAAATACGGAAGGGGTATCGTGCCTATCTGATAGGCGACACTGGTGACCCCTATTTGATAGGCGACACCAGTAGCATTTCCCCCTCCAATTCGGCTCAATTTTAAAGTATCAGTTAAAAAAATAGTAGAACAAGAGAGGGAAAAGAGAAGAAAGAAAATGTATTATTATTTTTATTGTTATTTTCAAATATAATAGATTATGATAAGAAAAAATTATTTTGTTAGTATTATATAGTTTGTTTATTGTGATTTGTTGATAAGTTTTGTGTTTAGATTAATTATGTGTTTATTGTGAACGTTATGTTTTAAATTTTTTTAATATATTTGAAAGTTTTTATGTTAGTAACTATTATAAAGTAATTGTTAGTTAGTAACAGCAGAAAAAATAGATAAATATTGAAAATATTTCTATTATAGATATTGTTAGAAATGACAATAAATTTGATATTGTTAGAACTGGTCTCTTTTTATTCATTAAATTTTTTATGTAAGTATTTTTATGCTGTTCGAAATTGTTTTGAGAATTTTTGTTTATTTTTTAACAAATTGAGTATCGAAGATGGATAATCAGTTTTTCGTATGCGTTTATTTTGATGGAATCATCTTGACAACAACCGTTGGATGTATATTTGAATGTCGGCAACAAATAGCAATGAAATTTAATAGAAATGTCTCGTTCGATGATGTGAAGGAAAAGATTAGCGCAAAATTTGTTAGACATTGTGGGAGAATGATCTCGAAACTTTTCTACAATTTTCTAGTTTCGACAGATCCCATCAAATTCACTGAAATGGAACTTGTAGATAATGAAGACGTGGAGACAATGATCGCTCTTTATTGTGGGAATCAAAGTGACCAAAATGCACCGATTCAGTTATTTGCTAAGTTAGCTGGTGTGGAGCCAACTGAAGATCTCACTGCATCTGATGAAGAACATGGAGCTCAAGAACCGTGTATAGTGGCTCTAATATCATACGGTGATAGTGAATAGACTATACGCGGGATCGATATCGATCTTAATGTTGCACCCGATATTGATGTGGTTGGTGATGATGGATACGATAGTAGTGATCATTGTGATCAAGAGGTCGATAGTGATAGTGATCTCAATATGGATGAGGTCCCTGATAATATTGACGATGAAGGCGTGAATGACGATGGAAACATTAACGTGTCTTCAGTCGGGAACCAGATACGATGTATTGTGATACACAATAATCTTGGGCCACACATGTCACTCATAGACCCCGATGTGTTGCACGTAGCCGAGTTCCCGGAGTACCCTGAAATACTACCTGTTCACCGGCTGGCCGTAGATTTCGATCCTGATGGGTTGTTTGTAGGCCAGATATTCGAAAGTAAGGAAGAGTGCATATTTTCTATTAAGCGGTATAGCATGAAAATATCAGTGGACTACAAAGTCGCAGTGTCTAAACCGACATTATATATTGGGAGTGTTGGAAGTCGGAGAAAGGCTACAATTGGCGGGTACGAGCTGCATTTATTCCAAATTTGTAGATGTGGGAGATACGAAAATTTGTTGGGCCTCATACATGCACATCAACACGTATGACAGAATATCATCAAAAACTTGATTCCAAAACTATCTGTACGTGTATCATGCCAATGGTGAAGGACATGCCGACCATTAAAGTTTCAATACTAATTGCCGAAATACAGGTACAATTCCAGTATCGAGTATCATACCGAAAGGCGTGGATAGCTAAACAGATGGCAATTGAGCAATTGTACGAGGATTTCAATGCGTCGTATAATGAGGTACAAGGATGGATAGCCGCTATGTGGGAGTACGTACCGGGGACTGTCATTGAGTTACAAACACGACCTTATTACGGCCTGGATGACCAGTTACAACTGGGAAAAAGTATTTTCCATCGGATGTTCTGGATGTTTGATCTATGTGTGCACGCATTTCCCCACTGCAAGCCGTTTGTGCAAGTAGATGGGACCTGCCTATACGAAAATATACACAGATCCTACTTCTTGTGGTTGCTCAATACGACAATAAGAACATACTCCTGATAGCATTTTCCATCATAGATAAGGAGAACATAGAATCGTGGGAATTCTTCTTTGCCAACCTGTGGATGTATGTTATTAGCAACAATAATATTTGCATCATCTCTGATAGAGAAAAATGATTAATTGCCGCCATTAGGCGTTCTGGTGTGCCATGGAGATCTGTTTACTACACCCGACACGTCGTGGCTAACTTCCATAGAGATTATAAGAATGCAGACTGGCAGAGACAAGTTGTGAGTATGGGTAAAGGATAACCTTATCTTTTCAATATAAGTTTTAATGTTTTAGGGCAATACTGTAACTTATCTTTCTTAATACATATACAACTCACGAGCTAGAGCCACATATTTTTCGCCAAAGAATGACTTGACTTGAGAGTGACATGGAGGGTCAAATGAACATATCTTTCGACAGTGGTTGGGTACCATGGAGCCGAGGCAATGGGCTCAAAGTTTTGCTGAAGGCTTTCGTTATGGTCAAATGACCACAAACTTCGTGGAGGGGATCAACGTTGTGTTGTTGAAAACACGACATCTTCCAATTTCATCTGCCTTCTCGACTACATTCTACATGTTGGCTACCTTGATGCCAAGAATGGGTCAGCAACAAGTCAACCAGATGGAGGCAGGACACGTGTTTGTCGAAGATGTCAAGGATGCAATGGTTGCAAACTGTCGGATGACGAGGTCCACGAATGTAGAAGTATATTCACGATGTCTTGAAACGTTTTGAGTTACGGAGACCATTGGTCGTCAACCTGGTATACCACCTAGGTCCTATGGAGTTGATCTCTAAAATAGACGATGCGATTGCAGGAGGTTCTAAACACTTCATTATGCATGTGCGCTTGTTGTGGTAGCGTGTGCTAAAGTCTCGCTCAATGTTGAACAATTTGTTGATGATGTGTACAACTTCGAGCACACGTTGCGTGTCTGAGAGAATGAATTCCCCGTCCTGCTTGACCTATCTATGTGGGAGTTGCCTCCGACGACTTTCGAGCTTGTCCCAAACAAAAGGTTGTGTAGGATTCCAAAAGGTCATCCGCAATCATCCAGAATCTATAATGAAATAAACATTAGAGAGAAATCCAACAGTAAGCGTTGTGAATTATGTAGATTAGTTGGTCATAATCGGAGTAAATGCCCGCAGCGAAACTACCATATTGGACAATCGTCATGATCGGGTAGGAATTGAGCTTATGTAATCCAATATACCTAATTTATATTACAAAGTTTGTTTCTGTAATGTATTTAATTTATATAGAAAAAATTATATTACAAAGTTTGTTCCAATTTTTAATGTTGTAATGTATTTAATTTATATAACAAAATTTATATTCCAAAGTTTGTTCCAAGTTTTAATATTGTAATGTATTTAATTTATATTACAAAATTTATATTACAAAATTTATATTACAAAGTTTGTTCCAAGTTTTAATGTTATAATGTAGTAATGTTGCAATTAATTTAATTAAATAAATAAAAATATTGTCTTTTTCTTGATTTATATTTTTTAGAATAAAAAGTACAAACTTTGTAATATTTAAATTACAAGAAACCCCTAAAATTGATGGTTTGATGGTGTGGTCCTAGGGGTATATTTCTGCGGGGTTCGACGTTCACGTTGTGGGTGATCGCGACGATCAACATCCTCTTCAGTCGCAGGTGGGGGTGTGCGAAACATGGAAGAAAAATCATATGCCCCGAACGCTATCGACGAACTTGACCCAAGAGGAGTGCTGTACTGCTGTGGATACGACCTAGGAGGAGTGGAGTAATGCGGTGGATACGGGCCAGGAGGAGTGCTGTACAGTGGTGGTACTGGACTAAAGATATCAAACCCGGAATGATATCTGTATTCTAACGAGCCTGGGAAATAGTTATTGACCTGCAACTCTGGATGATAAGAACTATCAGCAGAATGCGTATGCGACCGCTCAGGCTCGGGCTCGGGCTCGGGCTCAGGCTCTGGCTCAGGCTCTATATCAAGCACTAGCTTGTATGCCCCAAGTCGGTACATGTGCAAGGGGACTACAGTCGACTGCCCACAAAGTAAATATGGTTTTCTCGTACTAGAGTACCATTGTATGTACTCTAATGATGGTTGCAAGTTGGAAGAAATATTCATCTAAGGTCTCCGGGCCATCCGATTATCCCACACTGCAATATATTTCTAGTGCACAACCCCTCAATTTTTTCCATGTTTTCCTCTCTTGTTAATCCCGTGAATCTTCCCCAACTGCATTGGCAGAGCGGGGATATACTGGATGCAACTAAACTGTCGGAGTACTAAATCCCCGTTATACCACTCGACTGTTTAGAAATTGATAATTGGTGCGTTAATGCACCATAGGTGAGAATGAATGTGGGTAGACGAGAGTATAACAGCCGCAATTTTTGGTCTCCGATACGGCATCCAGATAAGCTGCACGATTAATAACATGGTTAAATTTAACACGGTTTGAGTAAGATATACAGAGTAATTACATGTCACGAATATTGGAATAGCTTACCCCTTCCCAACATGTTGTTCAATCATCAGACAATATATTGGGATAGTGTACGACCTCCCGATGCCCTGATAAAAACTCCATCTACGAAAACAAATTACATGTTAGAATAGTATCATTAGAATAATATCATTAGAAAAAAAAAGTTAATTAATTGCTATAACAAGTTAAATTTTATCACCTGTTCACTAGTGGAAATACGTATGCTTGGTGCCTAACCGATGCCAAGAATGGCATCCGATAAAGAGCCCATGACTATAGCAATATAAGACATCTGCCTATGTCTACGGCATTAGGCTTTCTCGTCCGACAAAGCTCACGATACAACACAGCCAGAACTGCAGAACCCCAACTATATGAGCAAACATTCTACAAATTAGCTAATAGAGGTAAATGTAACACCCTTTACCCGTGTTCGACACCTGAACCGGGTACGAGGTATTACCGTACTTAACTTACTCAATCATACAATATGGATCCATAAAATTTCATTCAAGTTAAAACTTTTCATTCGAGACATTAATGTCCTTATTATAGGTCTACGAGACCCTAAACTTTTACCCGGAATGATTCGGGACCAAACCGGAAACTTTTGAACACTTAGAAAATCTTGAAACAAAACAGGGCCATACGCCCGTGTGAATAGGGACATGCTCATGTGGAAAGACCGTGTAATCACACACGCCCATGTCCCTAGTCTGTGTGGATTTTATTTTTCATTTCGAACCTACAGGGGTTTTCACACGGCTTGACACACGCCCGTGTCCATAGCCCGTGTCCCTCACACGACCATGACACGACCGTGTCTTCACCCGTGTGTGAAAACCTTGACATTCTGTTTATGACATCATCATTTCAATAAGGTCACACGAGCAAGGCATACGCCCATGCCCTCAGACCGTGTGTCGAATTAAATTCCTAATTTCAGGTGCAGACTTCACACTGCTTGGGGACATGCTTGTGTCTTAGGCCGTGTCTCCCACACGGTTGAGACACACGGCCGTGTCTCAGCCCGTGTGTTTACTACTGGGTATTCTGACTTGTCAACCTAGCATGCATGGGGACACACAACCTATCAACACGCCCATGGGTTTGACCGTGTGTCACACACGGCCTAGACACACGCCCGTGTGTCTACCCGTGTGGACAATTGTAAGGCTATCTACCAAGCCAATTGCCACCCTACAAGGCAACCACACTTATACCAATTCAATTCAACATACATCATGACCATAATGCACTTTTAAGAATCCAAAATCAAGACATCCACACAAGCATGCACTTCATGAACTTCATCATCATTGAATATATAAACTTGTCAAGTATTGGCCAATTTCCAATGGCCATTTACAAAATGAATTTAATGACATTAATAGCTACACATTGGCTAACAAATATGACATAACATGAAATAACCAAGTTCCTATACATGTCATACTCAAAATTAACCAAACTATGCTATACCAAGGAGAAGTTGATAGTGTGATTCCGAATTCCGACGTCTCACGATCCCCGAGTTAGCTTGGCGATACTATAAGGAAAAGTGAAATGAGAGAGGTAAGCATGAAGCTTAGTAAGTTTGTATGAAATAAATAGCAACATAAAGGCTCATAAAGTCATCCATCCATTTAATTGAATAAAACACAATGTCTCAAGCATATTGCCATAACTTACTCATGCTTACTCTTACCAATTATATGTCATGTCACATACCGTATACATTTCTCGTGAATTACTCACTTGTACCTGTATCACTTCATCACATAGCTTTAGCACTAATTTCATCTCTATATTAAGCTTAACTATTTATCTCGATGAATCACTTGGAATACCCGAGAATACACAATCATCATTATACAATACACATAAACACGACGCCAATGCCATATCCCAGTTATGGTCTTACATGGGGTTACATCTCGATGCCGATGCCATATCCCAGATATGGTCTTATTCAGGATCTCATATCGATGTCGATGCCATATCCCAGATATGGTCTTATACGATTCTCATATTCAATGTCGATGCCATATCCCAGATATAGTCTTACACGGGATCTCAATTCGGTGCCGAGGCCATATCCTAGACATGGTCTTACACTGGACCTTACCAATCTTATGTCTCGATGATGATATCCTCTCACTTCTTAAAGTCCAACTGGGACTTCAACATCATAAATTTTCATCATTTTCTCATTCAACATCATTACTCAATTTCATAGAAATAATATTCATCATCACTAATATCAAACATTTTAAAACTTAATAACATGATGTTGAATTTATTACACACAAACTAACCTCGATACCAAAATAGGCCAATTTATCGATCTAGTCCAAAACCTTGCCTTTTCCTCAGTCAAGGTTAATTCCTCGTTCTTCTTGATCTATAATAGCAAATTAGCTCATTTAATTACCACATTAATCAATACATCTCAATAATCATACTTTGGCAAAATTATTATTTTGCCCTTAAACTTTCACAAAATTACGATTTTACCCCTAGGCTCGTAAATTGATTCTAATCAAATTTCCTCCTTTAACAAGCTTAGATGAACATTTATTATTCTTATGGAAACCCTCAATACTCATTATTTCACACATTTAACACCTATTTTACAACCTTTACAAAAAGGTCCTTTTAGGTGTTTTCATGGTAACACCTTTCACAAAAGTTGTTTATTTAACAACTAAGACTCATTTTCTTCCATAAAAATGCAGCAAATAACATAAATTCTCACATGGAAAAACCCTAAACTTCCAACCATTTTGCAAAATAGTCCCTTCATTAGCTAGCTCAAGCTACAAGGGTCCCAAAAGTACAAAAATTATCAAAGAATGATCATCAAAACACTTACTTGTAAGGAGAAAAGCTTGTTGAAGTTTTTGAGCTCTCAACCCCTATTTTGCTGCTAATTTTTGGTGGTGAAGGTGGAGAAGAAAAGATGATATCACTCTTTTCTTTATTTTATTTTTTTTGATAAAAATCAATTTAGTCACCAAATTTTTACCTAACCAATTGACCAAGTTCTTTCCTTGTCCCTATGGTTGGCACTACCCTAAACAAGGCCTAATTACACATTAGGGACCTCCAATTAATATTCTATGGCTTTTAGACACCTTTAGCTTGTGAAATAGAACTTTCGCACTTTATGCGATTTAGTCCTTTCTCGCAATTAAGGATGCAATCGCTAAAATTAAAGCACCAAAATTTTCATGCACCTATATAATCATGCTTTAACTCATAAAATAATATTAAAATAATTTTCTTCAACCTCGGATTAGTAGTCCTGAAACCACTATTCCAACTAGCCCCTAAATCGGGCTGTTACAGTAAATACATCAAATGAACCCGGTTGTTGTTCGCATCTGGCATCAGTACACCACCTATAATATGCATAATGTACGCTCGAGCTACACACATTACCTCTTGCTCAGTGGCATTAATTGATAAATGTTTAAAATTGGCTTTTAGCTATGAAAATCTCAAACTCGTAAATTTGGACTCAGCATCGTTGGGCGAGACTCCTAGTAGGCTATAACAAAGGGCAGCCGGTTCAACTATCGTACTTACACCCGTTGCGGCACTCCTGTCGATTGGGAGCCCAAGTTGCAATGCAACATCCTCCAGAGTGATAGTGCACTCCCCACATGGCAAATGAAAGGTGCGGGTCTCTGGGCGCCAATACTTGACCAATGCGGATATTAAATCATACCGTAAATCAAACGTCTGGATCAATGTTGTTGACCCGAATCCAGCTAACTCCAAGTATGACATCAGTCGTTCATCCGGGGAATATCCTAAACCATTCACCCAACCCCTTAATGCGCGGTACGAGCCCTGACACTATTAAATTAAGAAAATAGTTATAATAACACAATTTATTTTCGTAAATGACGTAAAACTTTTTTTAAGGGAACCTGTGATTAACAAATAACAATATATTACCATATTATTAACTGTGTTTGATATGTGACCATCGTTCTTAATCAGTGAACCCATTGCGATACCTGCAATTTCAAAACAAATTTTGGTTATTAATTTCAAAGTTTGATGCATTTTAAATATTTATCAAAATACCTAAATTTTATATATTGCTTTTAATTACAAAAAAATACCAAACAATTTTATCCACATCATATTTTTTGCTATACTACATTAACAAAATAAATATATCTTATAAATTCCAACTCAAGCTCCAACTCAATGGTCCCATTCACAAATTCCATCTCAATGGTTTAATCTTTTACCTACATAAAAAACAAAGAAAAATTATATTAAAATAATAAAAATAACATGCCAATAAAAAAAATATAACAAAAACAAAACATAAACTATCTCAACATAATAAATACAATTATTATTATTATTATTATTATTATTATTATTATTATTATTATTATTATTTTAAAATGATAATAAGTAAATGTATTGGTTTAAAATATATATATATATATATATATAATAACATGCCAACTTAATTATTGTCAAAAAATATTTTTTTTTTGCATAGAAGGATTCAAAAGAAATTTCATTTATAATATTTATAAAAAACATAAAATAAAATTTAAAAACATAAACTCTTATTCTCAATTATAATATCTTAAAAAATTAGAATATATAAACTATTATTCGTAATTTATCTCATAAATTCCAACGCAATGGTCCCATTCACAAATTCCATATCAATTATCTCATCTTTTACCTACATAAAAAATAAAAATATATATATTAAAATAATCAAAATAACATGCCAAATAAATTACATAAAAAAAATCAAATCAACATAAAACGTGACACACATAACAAATAAATTACATAAAAAATAAAACATTCTTTGTACATAACATAAATAGGCTTTTTTACTTCAATAAACATTAAAAATAAATTATGAATGAATGAAAATATAAAATAAATACAAACATACCTTAATAGCTCTTTTTAATCAAATAATACTTTACAAAAATAAAATTAAAAATTAAATCCGAATTAAATCAACAATAATAACAACAACAATAAATTAAATTAACATTAATTTATAACAAAAAAATTACCTTTTCTTAAACACCTAATATTCCATAAAAAAAAAAAGACTTTTCTTTCTTTTTCTATTTATTTATTTTCCTTCTATTTCTCCTTCCCTCTCTCTATTCTACTTCTCTTTTCTTCTTTCTTTTTCCCTTCCCTTCCCGCCCTCTCTTTCTCTTTCTTCTTCTTCTATTCTTCAAAACCTTTCTTCTCTCTTCTGACCAAAAATAAGACATTGGGGACCTTGTAATGGTCCTCGAACACACAACTCATGTAACACCCCAAACCCGGCCTAGGAACTCTCGTCGAATCTGAAGATGTCACAAAGAAGGATTTTGAAAATAGAATTATTTCGTTATCGCTTTGTAACCCATATTCGTTTATAGCTATTACTGAAAACGTTGTTAAATCAATTCATTTGCCCCAAAACATATTTCACAGCGGAAGTTTTAGAAAACGTTATATTTTAAAACCCCGTTCGTGTTTTCAGAAAACCTTTGTTTTAGTAAAAACCCATGTTTTAGCCAACCATTCAAATAAAGAATCAAATAAAAAATCCAAAACTAAAATATACCAAAAGTCTGGAGAGTCCATAAATTACAAAACTCCCAAAAATAATCATTAACTAAATAAAAACCATTATTTATAGTCAGTTTGCAAACTTGTGGTCATCGTGAGACTCCGCCGCACCGATTCGCCTAAGTCTATGGATTACCTGAATAAATCAGACGAACGGATGTAAGTTTTCGTAAACTCAGTGTGTAACCCAACAGAAATAGACATGCTTTACATACAGAAATCACATATATAGTCAGATTCAGTTTCGGACTTGTCCTTTACAGATACAGATAACAGAATCAGATATGCAGAACAAATATACAGAATCCTACCCTCATCCTCTACACACCAACTCCGACCATCCCATCACACCATGTGGGGTTAAATATACCTACCTATCCCTACACACCATATCGTGTCACTACGATACATATCAGATAATATGCAGCCAAACTGCCAGATTATAGGCGAAGGTTGCCATACAGAACACTTCCTCCACATAAACAATTTTCACCCCAAACATATATACAGAATACAGATACAGAAATATCATGCGTACATGCTAGTGTACAGATAACATATATATATTTAACAGAATAGTCAGACATGCATATCAGTGTCCTACTTAGAGCAGAATATTAGATCATATAATTTAGGGTTTGGTTAGTCCTTACTGACCCTACGGTAGGCCCATAGTTGATCGAAACGACCCGTGCGACCATAGGGAAAAATTCAGAATTATGGGCCCACACGCCCAGATTGGCCTTGCCCGTGTTGCCCAACATGACCTGGCCCAAAACCCACACGCCCGTGTGGCCCACACGCTTAATATGACCTAGCCCGTGTAGCCCACAATATCACACCCACACCATCACATGGTCGTGTCTTACGCACGACCATGCCTTCGTCAAACACACGGTCGTGTCTCGTACACAGCTATCCACGTGGCCAGGCACACGCCGGTGTGTCATCAATAGAATGTTTTTTTGACTTTTGTTGAAACTCTATTTTTTTGCGTTTTGGGTACACACCTGGATCATTTTCGTTGCGGAAACACTCTCGAGCCACACATCACCTAAAATTGACCAATAAATCACCGAATTAGTCGCTTAAATTGAAACTAACCGTCACTACATTGAAACGGACAATCCTTTATTCCACCAAAACCTTTACCTTCAAATGAGCAATGGTGGTTTCGCAGAACTATAGCACCGATTAGAAGCTCTAGCCCCTTGATCTTCTCTTAAGCAACAATAGTGAACCCCATCAACCAAAGATTCATTAACCAAAACCATAACCACACTTACCATACTTACCAAAAATGCACAATGAACACCAAAATATCGATATACGAAATTACAACAACAGATAGAAAGACGAAAAAAATCACCGGAAAGGAAGAGAAAAAAGAAAGTAGTAGAGAAAAAGAAGAAAAAATTAACGTCAGATTTTTTGGAATTTTGGAAGAGAGAAAGTTTAAAAAAAAGAAATAAAATAAACAAATTAACCAAATAGATTCCCAACTCCTCACTAACACTCAATCCCAACTACCTCAGAATTTTAGTTCTGCCAAAACTCTATCAGACAATTGAGCAAAAATTTAACACCCATGCTCACGCTGGGATTCGAACACAAGACCTCCAACATAGTAACCCCTTACCGCTCGAACCAGCAGGCTCATTTTGATCTGGATTAACAGACAACTTTATATAAGCCCACTCAACAAGGGTAAAGCTTGGATCAAAAATAGCAAAATTATCAAATGTGGGACTTGAACCGAAGACCTCATACACACACCTAGAATACTTAACCACTGAAGCAGATATACAGTTGTGTCAGATTCCACAAAAATAGACTTAAATTAATCAGGACGTTACAACTCTACCCCTTAAAAGAAATTTCGACCTCAAAATTTACCTAATCCGAACAGATGAGGATACTACTAATGCATCGATTTCTCAGGTTCCCATGTGGCTTCCTCAAAGCCATGATTTTGCCACAGAACCTTTACTAACGGTTTGGACTTCCTCCTCAAAACCTTAATATCCCGATCCACAATTTAAACTGGCTCCTCCTCAAAAGTCAAATCCGGTCTAACATTTATCTCCTCAACAGAGACAATGTGAGATGGATCAAACCGATACTGCTTCAACATCAAGACGTGAAACACATCATAGATACGGACTAACTCTGAAGGTAGCTCTAACAAATAAGCGACTGGTCCCACACGCTTCAGAATCCGATACGGCCTAATGATCCTAGGGCTTAACTTGCCCTTACGACCGAATCTCAGAACTTTCTTCCACTGAGAAACCTTAAGAAAAGCGAAGTCACCCACAAAGTACTCGATTTCCCTCCTCTTCAGATATGCATAAGACTTCTGTCTATCAGAAGCCATCTTCAGACGATCCCCAATCAGTCTAAACTTATCTTCGGTCTCAGAAACCAACTTAGGACCCAAAATCCGTCGCTCACCCAACTCAATCCAACATAGCAAAGTATTACACTTACGACCATACAGAATCCTTAGTGGGTGTCAAGGGCAACCCACTAACAAAATCCATTGTTACTCATTTCTATTTCCATAAGGGAATCTTAACAGGTTGTAACAAACCCTAAGGCAACTGGTGCTCAGCCTTAACTTGCTGGCACGTCAAACAACAGGAAACAAAATTCGTAACCTCACGTTTCAAACTCAGCCACTAGTACAATTCGTAAGCTCAATGCCAAACTCAACTTCCCAACTTGAAGGTAAACCCAGTAACTCCTTCAGAAAGACATCCGAAAGTTCCCTCACTATTCTAATATCCCTGACAAAAAACTCTTCAGAGATTGAAACACTAACGTAGGCAAAAAAAGTCCGAACCAATTTCTCAGCCACTAGAGCGGAGATCACAATAGCCAAGTAGTTTTGACGCTCACCAACACCACCACCTCCTTATCATCCTCGGTCCTCAAAACGACCCTTTTAGTTGCACAATCCAAGCTAACCCTGTGCTCAACTAACCAGTCCATACCCAAAATTAAGTCGAACTCCCCAAACGGTAGCTCTATTAGATTTGCCAGAAATACAACCTCTTGCACTTCCAACGGAACATTCCTATAAAGTCTATTAACCCGAATAGACTACCCCAACAGACTAAGTACAGTAATCTCATTTAAGGTACACTCAACTGAAATTCCCAAATTTTCAGAAACCGTACTAGTTACATAGGAAGGTTTAGAACCTATGTCTATTAAAGCAGAATATGGAACATCAAAAATGAAGAACGTACCTGTGATAACATCAAGAGCGTTTCTCTCCTCTCGGTGTTAAGCAACATAAACCAATGCAGGCTGCCTCACCTCAGTCTGACTAGCACCTCTGCCTGGTGCTCTCTGCCCTTGGCCCATACCATTACCACACCGAGCCGGTCCACAGCCCCTAGGTGGCTGTTGAACTGCCTTCTAAAGCTATACAGAACCCGGTTCTGAAGCTTGCATCTGATTAGCCCGCTGTGGACACTCTCTAATCCGATGCTTCAAAGACCCACACCTTAGACAAGCCCTTAACCTCCTCCAACACTCGCCCGAATGACACCTACCACAATCCCCACATGGTTCAATCCTAGTAGGAGCAACAGGAACCCCCACTCTAACTGACCCATCAAGTTTGACCCATTTCTTAGTCCTCTAAACAGAACTAAAGGGCTCTGAATCCCTCTTATTCTTGCCTCTCTCACGATCCATATTCTGGCGCTCCACGCGTTTAACCTCCTTGGCAATCTTCGCTTTATCTACAAGAACCACGAACTCTCGCTCCTTTTGTAGAGTAATAAATACCCTTAGATTATCCTTCAAGCCATCTTCAAAACGGACACATTTCTCATACTCAAATGCCATCATGCCTCGAGCGTAGCAGTTCAACCTCAGAAACTCGGTCTTATACTTGGCCACAGATCCATCACCTTGCATGAGATTCATGAACTTACGTCTACGAGCATAAACATAACTCGCCCCCACATACTTCTTCTGAAAAGCAATCTTAAAATAATCCCAGTTCAGACGATCCGGCTGAGTACCCTCCTCAACTGATAAACACCACTGATATGTCTCGTCGCGAAGCAATGAGACTGCACCCTTTAGTTTCTGCTCAGGAGTATAGTCTATATCGTATATAATTCTCTCGGTGGCCTCCAACCAATACTCGGCCACAGTAGGGACGACTCTAGTGACACCCTTAAATAGCTCAACTCCATTGGATCGGATTCATTCAGTTACCGACCCATGGCCTCCAGACCCAAAATAGGGTCCCGCAACCCTCTCTAATACCCTCAACATGGCTTAGGACAGTGCGTCGTCTCTAGCTGAGCGACTTTGAGACCCAGTCTTAGTAGCAAGCAAAATCAGTGTCTTACTTGTGTCTAAATTTGGCATATTGTTCAAAGAGGAAGACTCAGCTTGAGCCCCCTTGCGGCCTCTACCGCGCCCACGAATACCACGATCGCGATTTTCACTAGCACTCATCGTAAATTGAAATTTTATCTACATTATAAAATTTTATGGATCAGTTCCAGCATTTATAAGCAAATATTTTATGCTTAAATTATCAGGAGTTCAGAAGTATTTTAGAGATTTTAGTCTTTAACTAGCTCAGTATAGTTTCAAAAAGTTCTAACTACAATGTTTTCAAAAAGTTCTATCTAAATTCAGAAATACTTACAGGATCGGCGCCGGAGACTAGGTGTACCACATACTTACTCAGAATGATCCAAGTTATTTAAAAACCAGTTTTTTTTGAAACAAAATTTTTGGAACCCAAAATTTCACAGCCCGAGTTTTACAAATCTAGCTCTGATACCACTAAATGTAACACCCTAAACCCGGCCTAGACGTTATAACCGAATATAAAGATGTCACAAAGAAGGATTTTGAAAACAGAATTATTTCGTTACTGCTTTGTAACCCATATTCGTTTATAGCTATTACTGAAAATGTTGTTAAATCAATTCATTTGCCAAAAACATAATTTACAACAGAAGTTTTAGAAAACGTTATATTTTAAAACCCTGTTCGTATTTTCAAAAAACCTTTGTTTTTGTAAAAACCCATGTTTTAGCCAACCATCGCAAATAAAGAATCAAATAAAAAATACAAAACTAAAATATACCAAAAAGTCCGGAGAGTCCATAAATTACAAAACTCCCACAAATAATCATTAACTAAATAAAAACCATTATTTATAGTCATTTTGCAAACTTGTGGTCACCATGAGACTCCGCTGCACTGATCCGCCTAAATCTGTGGATTACCTAAACAAACCAGACAAACAGATGTGAGTTTTCGTAAACTCAATATGTAACCCAACAAAAATAGACATGTTTTACATACAGAAATCACATATACAGTCAGATTCAGTTTCAAACTTAAGTCCTTTACAGATATAGATAACAGAGTCAGATATGCAGAACAGATATACAGAATCCTACCCCCATCCTCTACACACCAACTCTGACCATCCCATCATACCATGTGGTGTTAAAAACACCAACCCATCCCTACACACCATATCGTGTCATTATGACACATATCAGATAATATGCAGCCAAACTACCAAATTATAGGCGAAGGTCACCATACAAAACACTTCTTCCACATAAACAATTCCCACCCCAAACATATATACAGAATACATATACAGAAATATCATGCGTGCATGCTCGTGTACAGATAACATATATATATTTAACAGAATAGTCAAACATGCATATAGTGTCATACTCAGAGCAGAATATAAGAATATCAGATCACATAATTTAGGGTTTGGTTAGCCCTTACCGACCTTATGGTAGGCCCACAGCCGATCGGAACAACCCGTGTGACCCTAGGGAAAAATTCAAAATTATGGGCCCACACGCCTAGATTAGCCTTGCCCGTGTGGCCCAACGACCTAGCCCAAAACCCACACACCCGTGTGGCCCACACGCCCAATATGACTTAGCCTGTGTGGCCCACACGGTCGCACCCACACCATCACACGACCATGCCTTCATCAAACACATGGTCATGTCTCGCACACGGTCATCCACACGGCCAGACACACTCCCGTGTGGCGTTGATAGAATGTTTTTTTGACTTTCGTCAAACTCTATTTTCTGCGTTTTGGGTACACACTTGGATCGTTTTCTATGCGGAAACACTCCCGAGCCATACAGCACCTAAAATTGACCAATAAATCACCGAATTAGTCGTTTAAATCAAAACTAAACCGTAACTACATTAAAACAGACAATCCTTTATTCCACCAAAACTTTTACTTTCAAATGAACAACGGTGATTTCACACAATTATAGCACCGATTGGAAGACCCTAGCCTCTTGATCTTCTTCTAAGCAACAATAAAAACCCTATCAACCAAAGATTCACTAACCAAAACCATAACCACACTTATCGCACTTACCAAAAACGCACAATGAACACTAAAATATCGAGATACGATATTACGACAATAGATAGAAAGACAAAAAATAGAATCACTGGAAAGGAAGAAGAAAGTGGCAGAGAGCAGGAAGAAAAAATTAACGTCAGATATTTTGGAATTTTGGAAGAGAGAGAAAGTTTTGAAAAAAAAGAAATAAAAAAAATAACCAAATAGATTATAATCCCAACTCCACACTAACACTCAATCTCAACTACCTCAGAATTTTAGCTCTGCCGAAACTCTATCAGACAACTGAGCAAAAATTTAACACCCAGGCTCACGCAAGGATTCAAACACAAGACCTCCAACAAAACAACCCTTACCACTCGAATTAGCAGACTCATTCTAATCTGGATTAACAGACAATTTTATATAAGCCCACTCAATAAGGGTAAAGCTTGGATCAAAAAAAGCAAAATTATCAAATGTGGGACTTGAACCCAAGACCTTATACACATACCCAAAACACTTAACCACTGAAGCAGATACCTAGTTGTGTTAGATTCCACAAAAACATACCTAAATTAATCAGGGCGTTACAACTCACGGGCTACAAAGATGACCCATCCCATCGCCTAACAACCACAGGCCAGTGCTGCCTGTAAAGATGGCGTGACCGGGGGTGCCGCATTTGCCTTAGGTGTGACCAGGGGGTGCCGCCTCTTCCCTAGGCGTGACCCCTTGTGCTGTCCCATCTATGACAGCGGGTCGGGTTTTAGGTCTGATTTTTTCCATATACAAGTCGTATTTGACCCGTATTTTCTTTAAGTGCCACCTATTAAGTTGCCTTCACCGGTTTTTTTATTTTTGTTTTTTGTTTTTAGTCAAATTTTGTCAGAATCCTAGGGTGGTGCCGCCTATGCACAACTCTCCACCTCTTTGAATGTACCATTTTGGTACATAATTTTTTAAACATGCCATTTTAGTAATTTTTTATTTTATAATATATAGGTAAAAAAACCCTAAGTTCTCGATTTGGATTTTTTATCTAGGATTTTTTTTTTCTAATTAGTCGATTGGTTCAAGGTGGGATGAGTCCATTGTCTATCACTTCCACCTTGTTTTGACTTTGGTGTATCTATGACTTAATTGATGGTTTTAATGGAAGTTTTACTTTTCAATACATACTATTTTAAAAAACAACATATTTCATTAATTTACCCTGTCAAATGACAATGCACAATTTTATTTAAAAACATGTAAGTCTAAATATGTAGACCTTATGGAATATGAAAATAATGGCAAGGTATATTAGAATATTACTAACTCAGAAGGTGTGCATGATGAAAAAAGTGATGATGATAGTGAATCAAACAATTTAGCTAGTTATGAAAAGAGGTTGATGAGGGATACCCTAAGTTGTAATTAATGAATTCACTTTAAATTGCAAGCACTAATACTTTTTTTTTTTGTAATATTTGTATTGGGTAAACAATTATTTCTCCTTCTGAAATTTAATTCGAATATATAGCATACTTGAATTTGTAATGTTTTTGTATGTGATTTTAATAGTTAATATGGTTTATATATTCAAATTATATTTTACAAACAATTCATACTAATTATTTAAAAATATTTAAACTTTGTATTTTATATATAGAAATATTAATAATGAGTTATAATAAATTATTTATATTTTATTATAATTTAAATTGATATATTTCATACGTCATAATATTGACAAATTCTAATATATAAAATGTATATTTTATTACTTTAAAAAGCATGTTTTGGCAACAATATTAAAACTAAAATCTTAAATTAAAATTTTTAAAAACATTTTCACTCCACTTTTTATGATTTCAAAATCTCTAAATCCTAAACAATTAATAGAAAGCACATATTTTTATAGATTTATAGATTTAATTATATATAAACTTGTAAGAAAAAGTATTTGTGCATATAAGACAACATAATTTTCTTTTTCCCTTTTTGGAATCCAACATTTTCACACTTTAACCCAGATGTTTGGTATAAAGAGGGGTTTTTAGATAAATAATTCAAAAAAATTAAAAAATTTATGAAAATGACCCTAGTATTAGATTATTTAGAAAAGTAATTTAGTTTCTACAATAATAATGGGTGCCTCCACTTCCCACGACGACACCCCCCAAAAAGCAGCCCAATTATTGTTTTATGATTACAAATATGATAGGATGAAAAAAAATATTTTTTTTTTTGGTGTTGCCACTTCCCAAGGCTGCACTTATATAAATTTTTATATTTTCATGCGTATTTCCACAATTAAACGAAAAAAATATTTTTCTGGTGTCGCCTTCTTATATGGAGTGACCAATATCTGTAAAAAAAAAAATCCCTGATGACTACATGAGATGTGGCGGCATTAGTATTATTTTTGGAATTTTTTGGTGTTGCCACTTCACATGGTGTGTCCAAAATTAAAATTTTTTTGTCCCGCCACTTCATGTGATGTCACCAAAAATGATAAAAAAATTCTCCTGGTCCCTACCAAAGATGTGGAGGCACCAGTATATTTTTTTGATTTTTTTCCCACCACTTCATTATATAAAGTCACCAAAACGAATCAAAAATTTATTTTCCTGGTCCCTACACCAAATGTGGCTGCACCAGGTAAATTTTTTTTAATGTTTAAGTGCCACTTATAAATGTGGCGGCACTAAAATCAGTATGTTATATAAGCACCCATTATGGGCACAATTCATTATATGTGTTTATTGCTAATTGTTAAAGAGAGAAGAAAAAAGGGCAGTATATTATTTTAGTTGGAGTGTGTAGCATAAAAATTGTATAAAAAATGAATAACCAAATTATCGTTTATGTTCATTTTGATGAAGTCATTTTAGAAAGAGCGGTTGGTTGTGTATTTGAATCTCGTTAGAAGGTTGGAATGAGGTTTGATAAAAATGTAGGGGTACAAGAAATGAAATAAAGGATTGGTACCACAATAGCTCGATGTTGAGGGAGGAAAATGTCTAGACTATCTATAGATCTCCAATTTCCTTCAATCCGTTGAAATTTTAACAAATGGGAATTGTAGGCGAAGAAGACTTGGGCACAATGGGGGGAATTTATTGCTCAAATGGGCACAATAAAACTGAACCAATTCCATTATTTGTCGAGTTAGTCGACCTCAAGCCCGTTAAAAATGTTGTTCCATTAAGTAGACAACACGAGTTTGACTTTGATCTCAATGTCAGATGGACAAAACAATCGTGTTATGGAGGGCCATCGATAGGAGCTAAAAATACACAGTATAGGTTGACAACGTATAATAACTGTAACAGCCCAAAATAGGGCCTAGTCGGAACAGTGGTTTCGAGACCACAAACCTGAAGTAAAAAAATATTTAATTTATGATTGTATTAAAGTCTATGATATGTTTGGGTGATGGTGTGCAAATTTTGTTAGGTAATTTTTATCGATAAAGTGCCCAATTTTATTATTGAGATTAAATTGCATTAATTGCAAAATATGAGTTCTAGAACATAAGTACTTGACTTAAATGGGGGTTTAAACTAGAGGTCTTTAAATGACAAATAGACGATCATATTTTGTTATGGACAAAACTAGTCATGGAAGGGTAAAAATTTGAAGGTTTAGTAAAAATGGCATTTTTGTCATTTGGGTGTTTTAAGGCATAAAAGACAAAATTGAAACCCAAAAATCTGCTTATTCTCTTCTCCATGCTGCCAAAAATTTCAAGAAGCCATGGCTAGGGTTTCAAGCTTTTTCAAAGCTCAATTTTAAGTGCATTTGAGCCCCGTTTTTAATGTTCTTTGTATTTTTTAGATCCTAGAAGCTTAACCTTTCTATTTTTACCATTTATTTGCATGAAAAATGAAGTTTAAAAATTGACCATGCTAGATATTTGTGCATTTTGATGTTTAATGGTAGAATAAGGGTGCACAAGGTTAGGAGGACGATTTTTGCTAAGTGATTTTCATCGAAAATGGTTAAAACGGGTTAATTAGTAAAAATTGTAAATGCTCCTAAAAGTGTGAAATAATAAGAATTTGAGGTTGCTTTGGAAGAGAAAAAGGTTCGGCTGACCTTGAATTTTATAGAAATTGAATAACAATCATATTACGAGCTTAGGGGCAAAATCGTAATTATGAGAAAGTTTATGGGCAAAATTGTAAATTTGCCGTAGTATGATTTTTGTATTAAAACGAGTAATGTGAGTGATAATTAAGTGAAATGTGACATTTTAGATCAAAGAAATCAAGATTTGGACCTAGTACGGGGAAATGTCAATCAAAATAACTTCGGGTCGAGGTAAGTTCATATGGTTAGTCTATAGTGAACGATTATTAAATTTGAATTGAGATGATGTATTATTTTATATATGTTTGTTATCTAATCATGAATTTATGCAAGTACGAGATTGGATTGAAGGATCAATCGTGAGAAATGCAGGGTCAAGTACATTCATACTATGACTCGTGATGAATTGATGGAAAAGACCATGGTTGGACCATGGCAGTGGGTGTGCCAATGTAAGACCATGTCTGGGACATGGCATTGGCCTCAAGTTTTGTTAGTGTAAGACCATGTCAGGGACATGGCATCAGCAGGGGCAGAGGAGAGTCAGTGTAAGACCATGTCTAGGACATGGCATCGGCTCGAGATGAGTACTAGTGTAAGACCATGTTTGGGACATGGCATCGGCACCGATATGTGATCCCATGTAAGACCATATCTAGGATATGGCATTGGCATCCTACCAGGTGTACAAGATATCCCGAACATCCCTAATATTACAAGTAGTTCAATGGGAAATTCAAAGAGTATGCTCAAGATAAGTAAGAGTAGGATATGTGAGTATTATGACTAAGCACAGGTATGTATACGAGACTCATAAATAATGTGCTCAGATTATGATGCATTATTGATAAGGATGCAAATGAGTAAGATGTGTCTATGATCACTTGGTTGTTATGTGCCAAGTTATAATATGCTTTGGTGTAAGTGTGTATAAATGAAAGTGAACACAAAGAATTAATGAATGAGTGAAATTGACATTAAAACAGTTGTGGGCAGCAGCATTAATATAATTTAGAAAAATCACTAAAAATGGTAGAAATTAAATTAAAGGCCGAATGAGATATGAAATTAAAGCTTAATGAGTCTATTTTTTTTATAAAAGAAACAGAGTATGCAAAAGAAGTGTGAATTATGATATATTTGAATTTTAGTGAGACAGGATCAGAATGAGTTTTGGAATCCCCTGTTCCAAATTTGGAAAATCAGTATAAATTGTACAAAAATAATTATTAATTATAATTAATATGCTTGAAATACTTAATAAGTATATTTTCAAGTTAAATAAACAAGAACATTATATGAATTTTATATAAGGAGAAAATTGATTCGTAGTGAAGAAGTGTCAGAACCGTTGGACAGCGAAACAGGGGTAAACTTAATGAATAAACTGTACTAATTGGCTGGACCAAAAATTTTGAAATTTATATGGTAAGAAGTTATGTGAGTCTAGTTTCAGGGAAAATTAACGGTTCTTCATTCGGAGTTCTGTAGCTCGAGAAATAAATAATTTAGTGACAGTGACTCAAGTAGACAGATTAATGTGAACATGAGTAATAACGTGTAAGCATGTGATATAATGATTATATCATCTTAAGAAATTATTGTGAGGATTTATCCACACAAGTTTATTAATTTCTTATTATTTGTATATGAACTTACTAAGCATTTATGCTTACTTCCCCTCTCTTTTCCCTTGCATTGTAGTATCACCAAGTTAGCTCGGGGACCGGTGGACGTCGGAGATTTGCTCACACTATCAATTGGAACACTTGGTATATCTAGATACATTAATTTTTGGTTTATGGCATGTATAGTAAGCTTGGTCGTTTTGTCATATATGTCATATTTTTTATGGCCTAAAATGTTGGCCTTTATTTAATAAATGTTCATTTTGATTAAGGCTATTTGGAGATGGTCAATATTGATGGTTGTTATATGCCTATGATGTGGTTATTTATGTAGGTGGTAATTGCATAATTGAGATGTTGTGGATGTGGTTTACAAATGATTTCATGAATGACGATGTTTATGGGAATGTGTATGCAAAAATTAGATATTCGGATGTGCAATTATAGCATGATACATGTTGATGAAATGGATACAAGAGAGTTTGTGTTTTATCTGGGGAACTGGCTTGGAAAATAGCCAACTTCCAAGCCACACGGGCAAAGACACAGCCATGTGTCTCAGCCATGTGACAAACACGGTCTAAGGGCACGGGCATGTGCCGAGGCCGTGTGACTCTATTTTGATGATGACGTCATAAACAGAGAGTTACATGGGTTAGGGACACGGGCGTGTCCAAGATCACACAGGCGTGTGTCCCCTGTTTTGACAAAATCTTCTAAATTTTTCCAAAAGTTTCCAAAGTTCTCGGTTTAGTCCCGAACCATACTAAAGGATGTTTTGAGCTTTATAAGCCCATATAAGGAATAAAATGCATGTGTTAGAAAAGTTTTAAATTTGATGAAATTTTATGACCCAGTTTTACATGTTCAAGAAATTTTAAGTCCGGTAACGCCTCGTACCCTGTTCCGGTGTTGGATACGGGTAAGGGGTGTTACAATAACTCAATTTCAACTAGTTGTTTAAAGATACATCCCGAAGTGAGGGGCACCGATGCAAATGATAAAGAAGGGTCCGATAATAATGTTCATTCTTACCACGATGGTGAAGAATATAATGACTCCGATCAAAATGAAGTTTCGAATAATATCAACGATAAAGGCGTAGATGACGGTGAAAATCTACAACCCCTTTTAGTCGGGCACTCTAGTCGTGGGATTATTTTAGGAAATAACCTTGGGGTGGACATGTTGAGTGTTGACCCCGATGCGGCACATACACTTGAGTTCCCCGAGTAAGAAGATATACTACCTGTTCACTGATTGATGGCATCTTTAGAAACGAAAGATTTGTTCGTAAGGTAGCAATTCCCAAATAAGCAGGATTGCTTACATGCATCAAGCGGTAGAACATGAAGATGTCAGTCGACTACAAATTCATCAAGTTTACACCAAAATTATATGTTGGACAATGTTGAAAGTTTGGGGAAGGTTGCCAATGGAGGATTCGAGCTACATTGGGGCAAAGGACTCAATAATGGTGCATTCAGGAACTTGAAGAGCCTCATACATGAACATTCACACATATGACGAAGACCATTGCAAACTAGATGCTAAAATAATCTGTAGACATGCCCACCATACAAATGTCGATCATCATTGCTGAAATGCAAGCCCGATTCCAGTACTAGGTGTTGTACAACAAATCATGGTGGATGAAACAGATGGTAATGGAGTAGTTGTGTAGTGATTGGGATGCGTCGTACAACAAACTTCAAAGATGGATAGTCGCGAAACGACATTACGTGCCGGGTACAGTCGTAGAGTTGCAGATGTGGCCTTATTATAACCCTGATAGCCAACATCAACCTAGGAGAAGAGTTTTCCATCGAATGTTATGGACATTCGATCCATGCATTCGGGCCTTCACACACTGCAAGTCGTTTGTGCAAGTTGACGGTACTTGGTTATACGAGAAATATACCTAGATACTCTTTATTGCGGTTGCACAAGACATGAATCGGAACGTCTTAACAATTATGTTTGCGATCGTGGAAAATAAGGACATGAAATCGTTGGAATTTTTCTTAACGAACTTGCGGAGTCATGTTGTTAGAGAAGACAACATTTGTATTATTTCTAACAGATCGAAGGGGCTGATTGCTGTGATTCAACGATCTGAGGTTCCGTGGAGATTTGTCTACTGCATCCGCCACATCATGGTTAATTTCCACCAGGAGTTCAAGAATGCAGACTGATGCAAAGATTTGGCGAAAATAGGTAAATTTCTGAATTAAATATCTTGAATGCATTTGGAGTATATAACGAAAACGTAACATGTCATACCTTAATACATATGCAGGGTACGAGCTAGAACCACATCGTTTCAGGGAAATGATGGCGAGGCTTGAGGCTGATATGCACGATAAAAGAAACAAACACATTCTCCAAGTAGATATGGCACCCTGTTCTCTAAGTACCATTGTTGGTACTCAATAGAGGGTTTGAAGTCAAACAAACACGTTTCTAATCGAGGCTTATGTTGCAACTGGGCAATCCACAATGCGATAAATTATTGATGCTCGGCTGCCCAATTCTTTGACTCCTTCCCCCTTTTATTGATACCATGGAAAACGTCGAAGATGACGGGGTTGTTTGGAAGATGTTGTTTGCATATGAAGTACCGAAGAACTCGATCGTCGTTATACCACTCAATGGTCGAGAAATTCAACACCGGAGCATTGATGCACCACACTGCTAAGTGTGCATAAGCCTACTGCGGAATAACAACGACAACGTCCAGCACAGAATACGACATCCACACAAACTGTAAATATTTAACATAGTTATAAAAAACTTAAAGAAATGATGTAATCAATTAAAAATCATGATGCAATTTTTATTAACATTTTTTTATAAAAAATTCACCTCCTCCTCGGAATAAGCCTTAATCATTTGACAATACACCTCAAACTGTACAGACTTCCCTATAGCGAGGCACGTAGACCATCTACCAACAAATGAAAATTGTTAACAAATAAATTAATGAAAAAAATTAGACTATTGATTAGGTTACTCTTGATATTTACTTACCTATTTACAATCGGCAACACTGGTGGTTGATGACTCACTAATGCCAAAAACGACATCCTATACAACGCCCATGATTGTAACAGTATTAGACAACCACCTATTTCTTGCGTATCGTGCTTTGTAGCCCGGCATAGCTCATGATACAATGTTGCCAATACTGTTGACCCCTAATTGTACTCTGATGCGGTTCATAAATCTTAAAATAGGGGCAAGTACATAATGTGGACTCTACTATTGTTCGCGTTTGTCATCAATACCCCCTATTAGCTGCATAATAAATGCACGAGCAGCGCACATAAGCTTTAACTCTAGAGCACTACTTGATACATTTTCGAAATTTTGTTTTAACCAGCAAAATTTTAAACTGGTAAATTTATTCTCCCCACAACCTGACCATCGACCAAGCAAACGGTCGCACAAAACTGCAATTTCGGCCATCTTACTGAAATCGGTGACCGCATAACCATCCACTGGTAGCCCGAGTTATAGTGCGATGTCCTCGAGCGTGATGGTGCACTCCCCACACGGTAAATGGAATGTGTGGGTCTTTGGCCGCCACCTCTCAGCCAATGCAGATATTAAGTCTAGTCGCAACTCAAAATCTCAATTAAACCAGCTGATCTAAATCCAGCCATTTCCGAGTATAACATTATATAGTCGTTAGGACGATAGCCTAGTCCATGGCTACGGGCCTTCAAAATGCGATACTCATGTTGTCAATTTAAAAAAAATTGATCAACTAAAAAATAATTCCGCAAATTTAGCATTTCAGCTTTTCAGTAAGACAAAATTAATTTTTTTTACCTTCTCATTGATCTTTTGTGCCGTGTGATCGTCTGATCTGATAAGTGTACTCATACCTTAAATACGAAATAATAAATTAATAAATTAATATAACATATCAATTATATTCATAACACAATTCCCTAAACATTAAATAAACTCAAATATCCAATTATAAAAAATATGTTCATACCTTAAATACGAAAAATCGATATAACTTAAATACGAAATAATAAATAAATTAATATAACATGTCAATTATATTAATAAATACAATTCCTCAAACATTAAATAAACTCAAATAACCAATTATAAAAAGTATGCTCATATCTTAAATACGAAAAATCAATATAACTTAAATACGAAATAATCAATAAATTAATATAACATATCAATTATATTAATAAACACAATTCTCCAAACATTAAATAAACTCAAATAACCAATTATAAAAAAATATGTTCATACCTTAAATACGAAAAATATTATGGAATATAACATTCTTCAAAAACATTAATAAAAAAAAGTTAGTCAAACCTAAACACTAACTTAAAGCTAATAAAACACAACAACAGAAAATAACATTTCAAGTAAATACGAAAAACTAATATAAGATATCACAAAAACATTAATAAAACAAATTAATTATACTTTCAATACAAACCTAAAACTAAAAAAACACAACAACAAAAATATCCTTCCCCTTAAATACAAAAAAAAAAAAAAAAAAAACCTGATATAAGATACAACAATAACTTTAATAAAACAAACTAATCATACATTTAATACAAATATCCTTCTTTTAAATATAAAAAACTATTATAAAATATCATACAAACAATAATAAACACACAAATCATACTTTTAATATAAACTTAAACTTAATAAAATACATAAAAAAATTACCTTTCAAAATTTTTTTTAACTCCCGAATGTATGTGGTGGGTGTCGCTATTTTACCCATTTGACCTAAAAAAATAATATTTATAAAAATGGCCCTAGTTCAAAAATATTCACTAAAATGACCTGAAATGAATAGTAAAATTAGGTTATGGAAAATAGATGGTTGGCACCACTATTTTTTTCTATTAAAAAAATAATTTTTGGGGTTTTGGACATTAGATGGCCAACACTCATGTATTCTTTTTTCAAAAAAAGAAATTGAAAGATGTTGGCACATTGATGGCCGACACCCCTTTATTTGATTAAAAAAATAATTTTTTTGGGGGGTGTGGTGCCGGCCAACAAATGGCCAAAATCACCCAACAAAAAAGATTGAGAATATTGCAACATAATCCCTCCTTGTTTGAACTACTTATCATGTTTTTTAATTATTATTGCATCACTCACATTATTATTAAATTCAAAAATTAATTTAAAATATATTGAACTACTTATCTGTGAGTGATGCAATAATAATTAAAAAAAATGATAAGTAGTTTAATATTATTTTAAAATATAAAATATGTAATTAAACTTGAGAAATAAAAAAGATAGAAAAATAAAGAGGGGTTATGTTGCAATATTCCCAATCTTTTTTGTTAGATGATTTTGGCCATTTGTTGGCGGGAACCACACCCCCACAAAAAAATTTTTTTTAATAAGATAAATGGGTGTCGGTCATCAGTGTGCCAGCACCCCCAAATTTTTTTTTAAAAAAATTACATGAGTACCGGCTATCTAGTGTCTAAAATCCCAAAAATTATTTTTTAATAAAAAAATAGTGGTGCCGGCTATCTATTTTCCATAACTCAATTTTACTATTTATTTCAAGTTATTTGGGTGAATTTTTTTAACTAAGATAATTTTTATAAATATTAATTTTTTTTTGGATTAGATGAGTAAGGGTGTGGGGTTAGGGGTTTTTTCTTTCTTCTATTAACAGCTATATTGGGGGACCATTTCCATCTCTGCACTGATGTGACCCGTCCGTCACAACCCCATCAATATTTATTTATTCTTCATTTTTCATTAGATAATCACTAACATTTCTTATTAATTCATCTTTTATTAATACATCAATTTTTTCAATTAAATTTTCATTTTTTTCCTATTTTCAAATATCATTTTTTCTTCATTATTATTATTATTTTTACATTTATTTATTTAATTCGGATTTATTTTATTAAACTCCAATAATATATTTTGTATACTTTTTATTTTTTTACTATTTTTCATGGGATTAAATGAAATTTTAATTTTTTTAAAGTAAAAAATAATTGTAAAAGCAAATATATTTTTATTTATGTATCAAATTATATGTGTATAAGCCCAATTTAGCCCGGGGCCCATAAGCAAGCCAACCCAATTACAAAAAAAAAAAATGGTTTCGACAATATAGAATAATAAATTTATTTTTCTCATCATCTAAACATTTTTTCTTTTCATTAATCGTATTTTATATACATAATTAACGGATTTAATATTACTTAACACAATAACATTTCAAATATGACAATGATAATAAAATTTCAATTGAAATCATCACATTATAGAGTTCATAATTTAGTAAATTATAGAGTTGGCAATCTAGTAAAATTAATATTTTGTCTTATTCCATCAACTTCTGCTTGAATCAGGTCGATTAGGAACCTTACAATATTCATCTTTGGTTGCTCTTGGGGTACGACATTCCGCCAGCGTTTCTCCCGCCTAAGAGCACTTCTCACATAGACGCTTCTATCTTGACAGCATAACCAATTTGTAGTCATGACCGCGTAACCATTGCTAACATGAACTCTTGATCACGTAACCACTACCAACTAAAAAGCCATATCTCCCTTTGTGTTAAATGAGGTATTTCGATAGGGGATGGACTATTAACCACGTAACCACTACCAACAAAAACTCTTAACCGTGTAACTACTACCTTAAAAACGACATATTTTATGTGCCATTTATATATAATGGTTATGAGGAAACAATTTTTCGTTAAAGAACACCATAATAATAATTTCTCATCTTCCTTTAACATAACACTTTTTTTTTTCTTTCAGCATAAAAAAATTATTAAGACCTCTACTTGTGTTAAGTTGAGGCTAGGGGTATATATAGTTGGTGATGCCGCCACATTTATAGTAGGAAACAGGGGAAAAAGTTTTAAACTATTTTGGAAATAACATGTAAAGTGGCGGCACCAAAAAATTTCAAAAATAATATTGGTGCCGCCACATCTCATGTAGTCATCAGAAATAAATTTTTTTTACAGATATTGGTGCCTCCATTAAAGGAGGAGGCACGAAAAATATAAAAAAAATATTTTTTTTGTTTAATTGTGAAAATACACATGAAAATATACAAATTTATATGAGTGCCACATTGGAAATTGATGGCACTAAAAAATATATTTTTTTATCTTATATTTTTGTAATAATAAAATAATGATTGAACTATTTATTGGGACGACCGCGTCGTGAGAAGTGGAGGCACCCATATTACTATAGAAACTAAATTATTTTTCTAAATAATCTAATAGTAAGATTATTTTCATAATTTTTTTAAAAGTTTTTGGGTTATTTATCTAAAAAAAACCCCAAAGGTTAGGATTCTGACACTACTAGGTTGATTCTGTCCTATCATATTTAGAATCCTTCCTTGAAAATACCACCCTCTCTTCTACGGTCTACAATAAAGTCCAACTACTATCATTTGTGTAATCTATACAGTTCATAGGCTTGTGTTTAACACCTTCTCCAAGACTCCTAGTCCAAATTAATTGCAGGCAGAAGCTTTAATTCCATTTTACAAAAATACATTTAGAATTTCAATCTTCTGATTTACCCTAAAAGAGAGCATACCAAGGTTTGAAACATATACAATTCATTAAAATCATGTTAAGAGACACATTGGATTTCTCCCCTGGGCACTGCGATATTTTTCACTGCAAACCTCATTCAACAAGCCGAAACCAGATGGTACTATTAAAAATTGACAAAATTAAATAAATCACCCCCCATTTCACTTAGAAAAAACTACCCCAGCATGGCTCTTCCTCCTTGGCACATAATCAATGTTGACCTTGATATCTTCGTCAAAGTCACAAGGCCTGTCTTCATCAATCCTCCCAATTCCAACACTATGACTTCTAGGCATCTTCAGAGACTGCCTGGCCTGTTGTCGTCGAACAAGGTCCAACTGAACCCTGTTGTTATTGTCTAAACTCCTCGTGGAAGCGGCCCTGATAAGTTCCCTCAAGTCATCATCGCCATTGCCCGATCTCGTTGAGCTGACACTGTAGCTCCTTGGAAAAGTATTAAGCTGGCCAGTCGAGCACCCCATGACGGTTCCATAGCCTACCCGTTCCGAGTATTGCGTCAAGCTTTTTACATAGAATTCCCCGGCCTTGATCAGAAACCTAATGGGTGCCTTTAGATACCTGCTTAGTTTGCTTTCTTTGCTTCCCTTCTTGCTCATTTTGCTGTTTTTTTAAAAAAAAAAACCAGAACAAAAAGAGAGAAAAAGACTAAGAAACAATGGATTTAAACTGTCAGATCGATTGAAAGCTATACATTACATATGAAGAGAAAAGAGGGTTGATGACATGTAGAAGGATTATAAAGGAAAAGATGGAGCACTATAATTACAGGGCAGGGGCCAATCTTTGAAATTGCATGAAATCTATTTTGCAGTTTCCAACGAATATGAAATATTATAAGGAGTTCATGGAATTTGTCAAGGTAAAGCGGAAGGTCTGTTTTCAGAATCCAATCAAGGTATAACAAGACAAAAGAGAAACTCCAACCTGGAACCCTATGTCTCAAAAGCTTCAAGGATTCAAGTCAACAATTTCATTGCAATGTTGAACCATTTATCACTCAAATTTTGTCCATTATGAATTAGATCTAGTGAGTTTTCAAATGATATTGAACACTAACACAGGCTAACATGCGAGAAATAAAGTAATAGTATTAATATAAAATTAAATCTTTGGTACTATGCAGGCTGCTTAATTAGTTGTCAAGCAAGCATTAATTTAACTATCTTAGCTGGATAAACTTTAAATATTACTACAAACTTTGATTTAATAATTTGATACATAAACATTTCTAATTGGTATTTGGGTTTATATTAATTTTTTAATTAATTTCATTTTTATTAAATATATAACAATAAATAAAATTTCTATAAGCTAAATAATGAAATATCTCGAATTCACTCTTAAATTTAAATTTTTTTTTTAATATTGTAGTCAATCCTCTGTATAACTTTTCAATTAATTATCTTTTATTTATTTTAAGACTCTTACACCATGTTTGCTTCAATGGAATTGCTATGCAGTTACGCTCAAATTCTGAGGTGACCACCATTCAATTGTTTGGTTCAAATCATCCCACAAAATACGTGATCTTCATTCTCACTCCATTCGTTAAAAACATTGAATGGTTATTCAACACTTAGCCCATGTAATGGTTATTCAGCAAATACAATGAATAACTTAAATTTTTTTTGGTTCCCAATGTACCCGTCAAAAAAGCAAAAATTTACAAGCTTATATTTGGTAAAAACCTGGGACGTTATTCTTTCACCATTTTCTTCCAAACTTCGCTTTTGATCTTTCTATCAAATTGAGGGAAAGGAAAGCTTAGAACGTCGAATTCGTCTCCAGGTAAGCATCAAATTTCATGGGTAAGATTCAAGCTTCTTGAAAACTGAACAATATGGGTATTTGATACTTGAGTTTGATTTGAGTTTTTGATTTGTTTTTTTTTCTTAAATTGTTTAAGAACTTGAAAACTGAAAAATATCAGACTTTGATGCTTGGGTTTGATTTGAATTTCTAAAATGTTTTTCTAAATTGAAATTTTAACTTTCTTTTACTATTTTTTCGTTTTGGTTTTCCCTTTTCTTTTTTTTTTTTTGGTTATTCAAGTGTGGGGATGATTTATTGGGTTTCATTTCAAGTGGTTAATTAGCTTTTTCTATTTTGATGGAGAATAGATTAAGACCATCCAAAATTTCCTTCTTGATGGTTGTTTATAGCTTTGATTGGTTTCTTGATTTCAATGAAACCAAAATTTTAAGCTGATTTTATATTGTTTAGCATCATATTATTTCAGTTTTTTTAAGGAGGAAGATAAAAGGGGGTAAAGTCCTTTTTAGATATAAAGAAAGACAAAAAATGGCAGAAGAGATTCATGGATTAGAAGAACAAAATTTTCTCATGCAGTTTGTCATAGGTTGGATCTGAGGGACCTGCAATGGTGGTTATTTATGTTAAAATGAAAATGATAAATAATTAATGTGATGGAAGAGTGAAGGGATTTTGACTTTTGAAGAACTGTCTGGTTGCCAAAATGACATTTCTCATTTTGGATGTCCTTTTAATAAGATCTTTCATTTTTGTTTAGATAATAATATCTATTTTAACTTTACAATCATTTGCTCTTTTCATTCATTTAATTATTTACTTCAACTTTCAAAACAAACCTTACATTTATAGCATGTCTTTATGAAGTGATATTAACATTTTCTATGTTTTTTTTTTCCCATTTTCATGTAGTGGAATCACACAACTCACATTTAGGAAGCTTAACAAATCGCCCCACACCAAGAAAATATCCACGTGATCCAAGTACACTAACAAAAGAACCACGCTAATAATTAGGGTGTCAATTCTGCTATCTTACTTAGTTTGTTATGCTTACTGCACCTTCAAATGTATATGACTTCTGTTTTTAAATTATTTTGTCTTTTAGTGACCAACTTGGTTATGGCTTCATAATAGGCTTAAGACTTTATCCTCTGCAGTCTGCAGGGATTAATGACTTGTGTAGTTTTTTACCGCCTCTGGATATACCAACGTCTAGAGTTGAAATCTTGCACAAAATATATAGAAAAATGGTATCCACAAATATATGGGTTAGGTTGTAATATAGTTATAACGGAGTAAGTGAGTACTCCAAGGGTCGTACCCAAGGAAGGCGAGCACTAAATTAATTCTAACTCGAACATAAATAGAACTAATCAATACTTTAATCAATTTATAGTACGAAGAATCAAAATAAGAGTTTTTGATAAACTATACTAATAATAAGAAAGAACAAGAAAATTAAATAAATGAAAAGCAGAAATCAAATAAAGAAATATGTATCAAATCTGGACATGGGTGATTAGTTCGCTTTGGTAATTCTAATCAACTATTGTCTCGAGCTTTCTTGTTCAATCAACTAGTTAATATCCTAGCAGGATCTTTCGAAACGTCCACTGAAATACTGAGTTGACAGGGACTACTTATTTTCTGACCTCACAGTTCAGACCGATTCAAGGTTGAGGTGTTCACGGATAGACCATACCAATTTTGGGTTAATTCCTAACTTGATGACTTCCTAGGGTTGTCAGGCCTAGGGTTTAGGTTCATTCTATCCTGAACAATTTCAAAATTATATTGATATTAAACGCGAAATCCTCATAGAGTTTGAAAACAATTTCAAAATTTGGTTTCTTCCTGAAAGTAAATAAAAAATGGAAATAAATTCTAAAACATAATAGAAAGGAAAAAACTAAAATTAAAAAGAAAAAATTATAAAATAGAAAGAGATGTCTATAACATGTGTTAACTGGACCTATTTATAAATTTAGAGTGGTCGTTGTCCTTAATCCTAGGTTAGCTAACGTTCCTAAGCTTAAAGTTGGATTGTGCAGACCAAAAAGCCCTTGGCTTGTATTAATTTCCCTTACAGAGACTATGTCGCAACACACCAGGTCTTGTGTCGTGACATCGAGGGCAGTATGTTCAGTTATAGGGTGTCTTCAGGGGTATGTCGCGACATTCTCAGGCTGTGTGGCAACATTGAAGGTAGTCTTGGGCTTTTTCAGCTCTTCTCTTTATGTTGTGACATCTAATGCTCCGTGTTGCAACCTAGCAACCAGTTTTGAGTTAATACACCTTTTAATGGTCTCATGCACACTCACAAAACATATTAGCTCATCCTTAAGCCTCATGCGGCCCCTAAGGCCAATTAAAGACTTGAATAACACAATTTATTGAATTAACTAATACTTACAGAAATGTAATTAAAACTTAACTAAAATGCCCATGTTCAAGCTCTTAAAGTGCGAAAACTAGTTTAATCTGCTACACCGAATTACGACATATTAAACTCCCTCACACTTAAGTCATTGCTTGTCCTCAGGTAATACAAACAAAAAAAATAAATGAAAAGATGACCCTTGAGCAATTATGATACAAGTGTTAGCTTTGGAGCACATGACTAGGCAATTCATATTCACATATAATCTTGGCATGAGATATAACTGGCTTACCACTTTTGATATTAGACTCCTAAGTTCGGCATATTGCAAAACATACAAGCATTAAGGGTCTTAAATGTAGGAAGCTATCAATAAATTATACAAGTAAATTGATTACCCTAGCAGAATACAAACAGTCATAAATGCAATTATTCAATATAATTTTGAATTATGAATAAATCTACCTAGATCATAGGACTTTTCGGATTGTAACATTCTGAGGCTTAGGGCATGTATGGATTTTAAGAATAGTGATAATCAAATAGTTTTAAGCACAAAAATAGTTTGGCACATTATATCGTCCCCTATTCTCCCCCTTAGTAACCCTTTCCCGCTTACCACCTTATGTCTACTTCTCTCACCTTCCTTATTTCTCCTTATAGGAAGTCACAGCATAATATAACAATCACGGTTAGCTTATGAGTTTTTTTTGCACTAATGAATGAGCCTTTCTACTTTTTTTGAATTTGTCCCAATTTTTTTTTCTTTTTCAATACATCTCACTCACAAATGCTCTTACTTTTGAAGTAACTTTTCTACTCGTTTTGATTCTCTTCTTGAAAATTTCTTTTATTGCATATATTGGCTAACCTATAATTACTATATCACATTGATCCCTCCTATTTCACTTTATTTTTACAAAATCATCCATAATGTATCTATTTAACCCTCAATATGTATGGCCAAATGTCTATAGTTGTGCGGTTTAGGACAAACGAAAAATGATAAGTACAAATTTATATTTTGGCTCGGATTTTGTATACAAGTTTTTCAAGAAGTGTTTTCTGGCTCAGAAATAGGCACTAAAGATAGATAACAGGGTTAGCTTTTTGGCTTTGGGTGTATTCCAAACAATGCCTTAGGTCATCCCTATGTATCTTAATATTCACAACTCTAATAAACCAAACAACCACAAATTCAACAATTTATCATTCATACTAACATGCTCATTTCCTTATATTCTCTATATCATCTGGTACATTCAATTACTTTAATGCCTATTTACAGTGTAATATATAGAACTTAATTGTCTAATAATAAAAAATTTAAAATCACCTATAATCATGCCAATTTTTTTGTAAATACAATCAACCTATGTACATGCTCCTAAGAAATCACTTGTATTTATACAAGCTCAAGCATACAAATGACAGAAAAAAATCAAAGAAAAGCATAATTCAAGAACAAGTTTTCTATTTTACCTTCTCACACTTTAGATAACACATTATCCTCAATGTGTAGCCCTTACAAAGATAAGGAAAGAAGTTACCCGATTGATCGTGATAGTTTCATAGGCTATTGGTGGGTGCTTCCTCCTTTGATCATTTAAAGCTCTAATTGTTGTGCCTCCTCCATATGGGGTTTCTACATAGAAAATTAGAACAAGACACAAAACAACTAATAATCTACTATTAATCCTACTCTTAAAGAATCAAATTAAAATCATCTTAAAAATAATTAATACAATCCTTAAAAACATTAAAAATTTTAAATTAATCTTCCTTCGAATCATCCCAATGTGGCGCACGCCTAATTTTCATTGGGGCTTTTCCCTTTTTTGAGCCATATTCTTGATGAGAGCTCCCACTCGTCGAAGGCGCATGGCGGGTTGGACTTTAGATGACGGGTCCTTCTGGTGTAGAATATCGTGGCTAAAAGGCCACATCATAATCATCTACATCTTCCGGTAGATTGTGTTTGCTCTTATTCTCTAGAGTTACCTCCCCCTCTACATTTTCATGATGTGTCTATGTTTGGCCGAACATGTCCGGCTTGTAATTTGGAGCTCTTAACTCGTTCAGTAGGGCAAGTTCTTAGAGTACTGGGTCTTTTTCCTGCATCCATCTAATTATCCCGTCAATATTCTCCTTCGTGCCCCCGCTTACCCCTCTTCGAGCTTTCATCTTCTCTTTCTATTTAAGTGAAACTGGGTCATCCATATTTTCTTTCCTCTTCTGATTCTAATTCATGATTTGTTTCCTTTGAAGATTGATGTGCTGTGTATACAATGAATCCTTGATGATGCTTTTTGTTGGTTTCATGAACTATTCATTCTCGCCCATTGGAACTCCTGCCCTTTAATATAACTCTGCCACCAAATGAGGAAAGAAGATTCTAACTTTTTGGCTGTACACACAATGCCTCATTTCACGGTAAATTTGTTTACCCACACATATCTCTTGCGTTGCAAAATGTCATATAACAAAATAGCTCGAAAAGTATTAACATTAGAAACATTTAATGCAGGTGCAATTCTAGTGCTTAGAAGCTACATCTACATTTTTCTACTGGGAACATTATTGCTTGATTGAAGTTAGTTGGAAAATTTGTATCTGGCCTACGGTTCCATGTACTTCTATCTTGACTTAAGTACTTAATGACATCCTTCATATCTGTATTCTCAAAATTGTCCAAATCAGTGCTATTAAGGAAGTCTTTGCTATAGAAATGTACATTGTAGAACTCTCATATCTCCTTAAGAGTGATCGACACCTCTTTACTTCTTACTGTTACAGTGTCTCAATTTAGTCTTTTTCGTATTTCTTGGTCTCTAAAGGAAGCGTAAAATTCTTGCACTACCGAGGTCATTGTAGTTTCCTTAGGAGTGATACAAAATCGCTCCCAACGATGGTACCTAACTAAAGTCCAAATTTCATTACACAAAACCATTGAAGGTTCGAACCCTCGCTATTGGATGAAAGGCCTACTCTGTAACTCGGGAAAATATTTTTCTGCATTTGGATTCTCAAATGTTGCAGGGTCCAAAACTACCATAGTTTTTTGGACCGTAGTTTTCTTACTCTTCCTAGGAGGCATTTTCTACTATTCTATATTAAATAAAAAAAAGAACAATTTAGCAATAATCAATGAAATAGTAAAACGAGAAAGAAAAACTTAAACCTCAACCCCCTTATTCCTTTTTCAAATGCTGAATGGTTTTGCACCCAACCTTCAACTTTTGAAATCAACCAAAGAGATGGGTTTAGTTAGGGTTTGGATTGAAAATAGGGGTTTGTGGATGGAGGATAGTAGAGATTTTTTAGTAGTTAGGAAGGGTTAAGATGGTGATTGGAAGTGTTTTTAGGTTAAAATGAGAGGTTTATAAAGTTAAAAATCAGGTGAAATAAGGTTTATGTCGCCGGGTTGCACAAACGGGTCGGGTTGACCTTTCAGAAAATTGTAGCAATGTCACGATACAAGGCGACGCGAGTCTTAAGGCCCAAAATCAGGCTCATGAATGTAATGGGCTTAAATTTCCTCAAGGCCAAATAACGAGGCTGAAGGCCAAGCAAATCAGAGTAAGATTGAACGAGACCATCCAAGACTTCGTTACTAAGGTCGTAGATATGCACACGATCAAAAAAGAAAATCAATATTCATTTTCTTGTTTTCAAGAAAATCAAGAAACCAGTTCTTGATCCAATTTTGTTGTTTTAGACAATTTCAAGAATAAAGAAAATCAAGATTTTAAATCTTGGAAATCTTAGTCCCATAAACCGAATTTTGCAGCCAAGGCGCATTGGATTTCAGGTACGAGTTTGAACAAGTCAATTTCGAGAGCAAACATATCACAATACAAAATTCTTGTAAAAATGGACCATTAAGATGTCTACAAGCCCATCCTGAAGTTTGGAAAGTAATTTAATTGTATATCAAGCCAAATTATGAAAGTGGCCCAAATTGTAAAATATTTAAACTATAGGTTTAATTTTATTTTAATAGGTGGGTCATCATGTAAGAATTCAGCCCAAGGAGCCCATTTAATTCATTTGGATGAATTCCCATTAAAAGCCCACACTTAGAATTATTTTATTTTTTTATTTGTTGAGTTGTCATGTTAGTTATTCTATTAGGGTTAGAAAAACTTATTTTGGGGGCCTATAAGTAGCATGGATGTTCACCCTTATACACACACAATTGATTTATGTTTTTTTTTGAGTTAATAATAATTCTCTTTGAGTTTTTTTTTTCAATAATGGCTCTTGAGTTTCTTTTAGAAGCTGTTTTAACAATCTTTCAAGTTGTGGGAATTATCTTCAAGCTTTTTCTTCCCAAGATCTTTTTCTTGGAGGGGGAGTTAGAGTCATTGAGGAGTTGTAGATTTTTAATGTTTCTAAGGCTTCTTAGGACGTCATCTTCTCTTTTTTATTCTTAATTTATCATTTCTTGCTTATTTAAGTTATTTCTTGCTGTTTTGGCTTGCTGATTTTATTGATTTTTGTTCTAGGTTAAAGTTGCTTCAATGAAGACATTTTCATATCTTGTTCCATCAAGAAACGCATCAAAATTAGGGGTTTTAATCTTTTCTTTTTGTTTCAAATATTCTTGCACAAAATAGTTTGCTTTTGTCTTTAAAATCACTTCTAACAAATCTATTTGTGTTTTGTTTTTCTAAATCTGATTAGGGCATTTTCTTGAGGTCCAAGGACGGTTTCTTTCCATAAAAAACCCTAATTTATTCTCTTTTGGACTCTTTACCAGCCAGTTCATCTTTCTTTTGTTTTAATTTCATTTGACTCTTTTTTGTGACAACTAATCTATTTTTGTTGTTTCTTGTTTCAGTTTACGTTCGTCTAAAGATCTAGGATAAATCTATGACTTTGACAAACTTTACGATCCGCTTTCACATTTATCCATCTCGTTCTGTATCACAAGGGTTCCGTGTCGCGACATCCTTGTCAGTTTGTTGATGTCGCGACACCGGGGTTTGATATCATGACACACCCTGCAGTTTAGAATTTTTTGGAATTTTATGCCATGTCGCGTCATAGAAGAGTGTTGTCGTGACATCGAGATAATTTTCTTGTTTTCTTTGCTACTGGTCGTGGTGTTGCGTTACCGTGTTGAGGCATCGACTCTATTTTTCCCAAATTTTCCATCTTCTGGGCGCCTCAAGTGCATGGTAGTTCTGTGTTTGATCTTTTTGTTAACAATTCAATTAATTGGTCAGTGAAATATACAATTTTGTACAGTTAGTGAAAGTTACATAAACATGTTAGGTTTTTCTGCCAGAATCATCGATCAGGTTAATTAGTACACCATTGGGTGCTTCTTGTAGTTTAATTTTGTCTGTATTAGTCCAACACCCATTGCGCCATTCTATTCTTCTTCGTTTATCCCGCTCTCAGAGTTTACCCTTTTGGCTTGCACTAATCACTGGCAATTCCTTCTGTAGATCGTAACTATGAATCACTTGCAGAATTAAGGAACAACACAACCATCCTAATTTTCATTTTTCGTCCTTGTTTTGCAAAAGGTTCGAGGGTTGCTATTCATATTTATTATACATAAAGTACTTAAATAACCCTTCTAACAGAAATGGCATTACAGGGATTTCCTTGAACATCTCGATAAGTATGCCATTTGTACCACATAACTTAAGTCCCAGTTCCAGAGTCCTTCGAGTCTTTCTGCAGGTTGTATTACCATTATATCAAGTGTTTCTCGCAGTAATCGAGTACTTCGTGGTTCCTTTAGTCCTATTTCCATGTTTATTAGTGGTATTGTTCAGATAATGCCTACTGTGTGGTCATAAGTCCTATCAATGTATATTTATTCTATCTTTGTTAACATCTGGAAGATCCCTAAAACATTAAACTTTTGGGGCATCTAATTAAGGATTAATGTCCTACAAAAAATATTCAAACTAAGTATATCCTTTGAAAGTGCATGGTTATCATTGCTCTTTCTTACAAGTTTCCTAGACTTTAGGCATTCTTTGTAACACCCCTTACCCGTATTCAACGCAGGAACAGGGTATGAGGCGTTACCAGACGCAGGAACAGGGTATGAAGCTCTTATGAATGGTTCGGGATCAAATTGAACTCTTATGAAGCTCTCTAGAAAGACTTAGAAAAAATTTTATCAAACAGTCCATATGCCCGTATGGCATATCACATGCCCGTGTTCCACACCCGTATGGATTTATTTTTCAACTCGAACCTACAGGGGTTTTCACACGGCCAGACACACGCTCGTTTCCATGGCCCGTGTCCCTCACACGGCCACGACACGCCCATGTCTTAGCCCGTATGCAAAAACCTTGGCATTCTTTTTCTGACGTCATCACCCTATAAATGTCACACGGCCAAGGCACACGCCCGTGTCCTTTGACTGTGTGTCGAATTAAATTCCTAATTCAGGTGCAGACTTCACACGGCCTGGGCATACGCCCATGTCTTATAGCTGTGTCTTCTACACGGTTAAGACACACGGCCGTGTCTCTGCCCGTGTGGTTACTATTGAGCATACTGATATGTCAACCTAGCATGCAAGGGAACACACGGCCTAACCACATGCCCATGAGGCTGACCGTGTGTTTCGAACGGTCTAGACATACGCCCGTGTATCTACCCGTGTGGACAAGAACAAGGTTATTTTCCAAGCTCTTTCTATCACCCTAACACATACAAACATAAATCACTCCAAACCATCAACTCATTCATGCTTAATAAAATCGAGTAAATCAACCATGCAACTTTCACATTCATGAATAACCATATTATTTCATAAATTAATAAGAAAGAGCCATCAACTATGGCCTTATACAAAAGAGTTCATCTTTGAATAAGCCAACACATTTGGCCAAAAAAATATGACATTCAACTAAGTTTAGTCCCTATACATGCCATACTCAAAATTCCAAATCTAACTATACCAAGATGGGCTGATAGTGTGGGTGATCCTCTGGTTATCTCCGTATCCCGAGCTGGCTCTTCGACATTATAAAACAAGAGAAAAGAGAAGGGAGTAAGCTTTAAGCTTAGTAAGTCTATATGTAAACAATATACATCATAACACATATTTATAAATCAAAAACATCACATACTAACTAGAAACAATTCAAGTCCTCATAACCATACTTACTCATTTCAAACCTCACCATATCCCATACATATATCATCTAACATTGCTCACATTTACTTTCACTTGTACCCTGCACCCATCACCACAAAGCCACATGTAATTTCACTTAGACAAGTTTCTCGATGAACCCTTCGGAATGATACAAGATACTCGGTGTTTTCGCACACAGCCTACCATTAATCAATAATAGGGTGGTATCGCACACAGCCCACCAACAATGATAATTATGGTAGTATCGCACACAGCCTACCAAAATGATAATAAATACGATGGTATCGCGTACAGCCCACCGTTAATAAGTAACAAGGTGGTATCGCACACAGCCCACCAATAATTACATGTTTACGATTATTTATCCGTACCCATATTTCTATTCCGAAGGTTCATCCTAGAATTCTTCCATTTTCTATCATTTTCAATAAGTCTCACCAATAATCAATTACATCCACACAATGCATTAGTAGGTAAAACATACGTAATAAGGATGTATTGTTTACACAAACTTACCTCGATATAAAATATGTCAATTTGAGGTTTAGTCCGAAATCTTGCCTTTTCCCTAGTCAAGGTCAATTCCACGTTCTTCTCGATCTATAATAATAAAATTTACTCATTTAATTACTGCATAAATCAAGACACTTCGAAATTTCTACTTTGGCAAAATGACCGTTTTGCCCTTATAATTTGGCAAAATTACGATTTTGCCCCTAGGCTCGTAAAATGAAATGTGTTCATTTCTCTCACATCCAAGCCTAGCCGATTCATATTCTCTCTTATAGCAACTCACAATTTCAACTATTTCACACCTTTATCGTCTATTTTATAGCTTTTACAAAATAGTCCTATTAGGAGTTTTTCATACAAAGTCCTTTCACAAAAGTTGTTCTTTAACCCACTAAGGTTTATTTTCTTCCATAAAAACTCAGCAAACAACATAAGCACTCTCATGGAAAATCCCTAATATTTCAACCGTTTTACAAAATAGTCCCCTCATTAGCTAGCTTAAGCTTTAAGGGTTCCAAAAACACAAAAATCATCAAAAATAACCATCAAGATAACTTACTTGCAAGGATGAGAAGTAGCTGAAAATTTCAAGCTTCCAAACTCTTAAGCTTGTTGATATTTTCGGTGGAAGATGAAGGAAAGATGAAAAAAAATGATAGCCTCTCTTTATTTTATTTTATTTATCAATTAAGTCACCAAAACCTCACCTAACATTGACCATGTCTCTAATTTGTTCCATATGGCCAGAAAACTCTCCATTAAGGGTCTAATTACACTTTAAGGACCTCCAATTTAAGATACTATAGCTATTTAACACCTCTAGCTTGAAAAATAAAACTTTTGCATTTTATGCGATTTAGTCCTTTTTTGCAATTAAACATGAAATCACCAAAATGAATGCACCAAAATTTTCATGCACCCATATAATTATGATATAACACATATAAAATTATTAAAAATAATTTCTCTAGTCTCAGATTAGTAGTTTCGAAACCACTTTCCGACTAGCCCCAAAATCGGGCTGTTACAACTCTCCCCCTTTAGAGATTTTCGTCCCCAAAAATCTTACCAGTAAAGAGGTTTGGGTACTGTTCTCTCATGGCTTCTTCTGGTTCCCACGTAGCCTCTTCTACACCGTGTTTTTGCCACAACACTTTCACTAAGGCTATCCTTTTGTTCCTCAACTATTTAACCTCTAGAGCCAAAATCTTAATTGGTTCCTCTTCATAGGTCATATCTGGTCATATCTCAATTTCAGTCGGAGGAATCACATGCGAAGGATTGAAATGATATCGTCGCAGCATCGACACATTAAACACGTTGTCTATTCTCTCTAACTTTGCCGGCAAGGTCAACTGGTAAGCTACTGGTCCAATCCTTTCAATAACCTTATACGGCCCTATAAATCGTGGACTCAATTTGCCCTTTCGACCAAATCTCAATATTTTCTTCCACGGGGATTGATCGCTGTAAAATCAGAGTTTTAAATATTTATAAAAGAATGATCAAACTCGGAGACTAACTCTGACAACGATATTAAGGCAAGTGCACCTATCGAACAGTAGTATAGCTTAGGTAAGACCGGTTATCGAACCCAGAGGAACTAAAAGTATTAATAGTCACCTTCTCCTTATTATTTAATCTTAAAATTAGAGTGAAGTTTACTTTTTAACTATATCAATGACAGCTAAACTAAGGACACAAGGACAAGAAGACGAATTAGAAAAATATCTTAGAGGGAAAACTCAGTTGATTGCGACGATACCCTCAGGAAGAATCCACCTAGACTTCACTTATTAATTAACCCTAAGTTATATGATTTCTTTTACTTAGCTTGATTTGTAAGACTCCCTAACCTATATTAAACCCTCTCTCGAGGCGAATAACGTCTAACCCTAGGCTAATTAGTGGAACTCTCGTTCACTTATAATAACCCCCTAAGATAGCAGTAAATCGATCAATGGACTCCCATATTAGGTTTCACCCCAATCCGGCAAAATCTCGTAACCCTATCTCTAGGCGCCCGATCAACTCCTCTTAATTATGTTAGATCTTCACTTAGGCAGGGTCTATTCCTCCTCCACCTAAGCACATTAGATTTGGATTAAGCAACATAATTAAGAACAAACTAAGTAATTTATCATATAACTTAAAAATCAAATAATAAAATCCATCTACGTTTCATCCCCTTCAAGTATCTGAGGGGTTTAGTTCATAATGAATAAACAAAACATCGCAAGAGAAAAGATAACACAAAACATAGAAAAAATCCTAAAACCCCTGAAGGAATCGAAGTAGAATTCCGCCGTCTTAAGTATAATTCCGGCTTCTTGGGATGGATCAACTGGCTATCCTCGTGTTATTCTCTAACTCTGACCTTCTCGGCTTGGCTCCTTGGCCTCGATTTCACTCCCTTAAACAGGTGATACTTGGGGGATATATATATAGGATCTTGGAACGTGATTCTTTCTCCCTAAGTATCCTTTTTCGACTAAAATTGCTCTTTCCAGCGTCAGAGGCACGGCCATGTCACACGCCCGTGTGAATCGAGACCTGACCGTGTTCAGATTTCTCTTAAGGCACGGCCGTGTGTGACGACGTAGTTGAGGTCGTGCTCTAGGTGTTCGTTGAGGCACCGCCGTGTGTGCTTTGGGCCAGGCCGTGTCGATTTCGTGTTAAGGCCCATTTACTCCGTTTTAGGCCCGTTTTGTGTTCTTTTCATCCTCGGGTGCTTTCCTGGGTATAAGACATGAAAAGAAAGGATTAAGAGCACCTTTTTATATAAAACAAGGGATAAATCATCCAAAAGCATACTAAATGTGGGTCTAAAATATGTTACTTTTACAGTTTATCAAATACCCCCACACTTAAGCTTTTGCTTGTCCTCAAGCAAAATTCTCAACTTACAATTAAAACGAACTTTCCATGATCTATAATTCTTATCAACAATGTCTTATCCTAATTCATAGAGAATTCATACATGGATGATTTGATTCAAAGCGTCCTAAAGATTCAAACGAGATAAGTCATAATTTTGTACCTCGAAAACATAGATGTCTTCCCTCTTTTAAATAACTACCTTTTCAATTCAAAATCGACAAGGATTGATATCCTCACTTAGGATTCACTCAAATCACTCTAAAGTGTTTAAGGTTCAGAAGAAGATCGCTCATAAGTCGAACCTGAAAAGTTAATCCCATAGGCTTGCCTAAAAATCAAATCTCCACCACTGTAATATAAGATGACAAACAGATCAAAAGGTCTTTGACAGGGTTGTAACAGGGTTAGGGTAAAAGGTGTGGTCACAGGCTGAAATTAGAGGGTTAGAATTGAGATTGACTTGACAAATTTCCTTACTAGAAAAAAAATGAACTTAATCTTACTTTAATTAAAAACTAATAAAACGAGCTTTTTCTTTGAAAATTGGAATTTGAACATGCAAGCTCACTTAATCATAGGACTAATAATGAATATACTTCGTTTTTTTTTATTAAGAACAAACTAACATAATAATAAGGAAGAATTTTTACAACTAAAATATAGAACATAGTTAGGAAACTTGTTCAAAATCAAATCTCGACAAAAAAGGGTAATTAAAAAAAAACTTGGTGATAACAAATACAACGGGTTTTTGGTTAAAGTTAACAGGTGAGTCAATAAAAAGGGTTGTTAGGCTCAACGGGGTTCACTAGGGGTTAATTATAAAGGTAGGCTTTTTAGTGGAATTAGTGGGTTAAACCCTAGGTGCCTTTATCATCTCTGTAATATCAAATCATAACTGTGGTCTCAACATGTATAATCAAGGCAAGTTCTAAAATAACAGTTCATAGTTGACACACTCATAATAAAAAAATGAGCATGAAAAAGAATGTATGCTCTATAAGGTTCAAATATTCACAAAAATTATGGGTGTTTTGACATCAACCTTATGAATTTTTAAATTTCAAGGTAGCATTCAAAATTGGATCAACAACCTAAAAAAAAAAATTTAATTCCTGAAAAATAGAAAAAAATTTAATTCCTGAAAAATAGACTTATCATGCTTGATTCTATAGTATTCTTTTAAATTAAATATCAATGTATAATTAGCTATGACTTATTCTAAAACATGTCAATAATAACCACAAATTATCTGAAATTTCATCTTAATTAGTAATATACAATTTTGCATAAAAGCAAGACTAAATCAAGGATTTGAGAATAATGAAAAAAGTTAGGTTCTTTTATTCCACTTTTAACCTCAGAGATTTGAGAATAATGAAAATGGTTAAGTCTTTTTACCCCCCCCACACTTAAGATGTATATTGTCCTCAATGTACAAAGATAGATAATGCATTTATATTCAAAATCAAAAGGGAGGGGATAGAATACTCCTTGAGTTTTCTGACGAGATTCTTGAAGATGTGGACAGTGTGTGGCATCAGGTGACTTTTTTGTATTTCGCCTAATTGTGCTTTTGTGTAGGTGGAATGAATGATTTATTCTGCAAAGTCACTTGTTAATGATCTTTTCGATGAAAGAGATATGTTGTTAGAGGTGCTCAAATGGTTGAATAGCCAATGATAAGAGTTTGTAATAATAATAAAAGTTCAAATTTAAACAGCATAACATAAAATAAAGTCTCAAAAATGAAGGAAAACAAATTAAATGGACTCAAAGGTCCTCATCCATGGTTGGGTCAGGTGGTGGTGCTGATGACGAAATGTTGAGGTGTTGGCATATCTGTTGGAGCATCGCCTTTAATCCGTCAAAGCGCCTAGCGACATGTGTCTCGAACTGATCAAGTCGAGCAGATATGTCTGCTAATGTTGTTGTTGCTCGGTATGGATTTTGGCTTGGATGCGTTGCCTCCTCTGATGGTGGTGGGACATCATCAAGAATGTCCTCGTCCTCCTCCTCGTTGATTGGTTTCTTTAGTTTGTACTAGGGAGGATCGGTCCCTCGTCGTTGTGTTATCATCCTCATATGTAGCATGGTTTGGATGCCTTGAGGAACCATATTGCCCATCAGTGTTAGGAAGGTGATTTGCTCGTCGGTGTTGAGGAGGTTGAAGTGCCGAGCTAGCCTTGTAATGTAGGGCCCTATTGACAAAATCCCCTTCCTATGTTGCTCCGTCTGATGTTGAATTGCGTACGCCATAAAATATGCCAAGTCGAAAACATGTCCTTCAGACATGCATGATAGGAAATAGACGTCGTGCTTGTTTACGACGCCTGTGCTCTCTCTGTGTTCTGTGATGGTGTGCGCGAGAATGGCGTGTAAATACCTTAGAGCTGGGGGAAGTGTTGTCGCCTTAGAGCGGCTGGGGTCGTATTGCCATGTAGTGGGGCGTAGGCTTTCCCAACACTCGAGCGGGGTGCGGTGGAGCTCTCTGTTTAAACCGGCAAGAGGGTTTTCTTGTATGAATTCTGGCGTATAAAGTCCGAGAGCCGTGCCGAATTGGGGTATGCTTAATCGGTGTACCAAGCCTCCTAAACGGAATTGGATAGCACCGGGGTCGTCGAACTGAGTCGTCATTGCTTGCAGGATAAAGGTGGTGCAGAACTCTAACATAAGTTCCATATATGTAGGTCCGTTGATTTGGAAGAAGTTTTGCCATGGTTCGGTTGAGAGAAATGTCAGTTTCGAGCCCAACTTGTCGCGCTGCATTCCAATTGATACGTCGGCCAGTGCCTATGGGTCTTCCCCAGATTGCTTATACTTTTCATCTTGTGTTGCTTGGGGAAACCGGAGAAATGGGTGTCGGGTTTCGGTGGAGGCACTTACGGACGATGATCCGGGTCCCCTTCGTTTCTTACTTGGGACGGATCGTTTGACTCGTGACGACGACATGGTACCTGAAAGCAATTATCAGAACAACAACAATGAGGAATGTCTCTTATATCAATTTCCTTTGATATCATAAATTGGTGGATTTTATGTCTAAGTATGGCATCAATCACCCACCAAAAACAATTCATTCATGAATGTTGTGAGTATATTCACTTAACTAAAATTCAAGGCTGATCCTAAACAAAATAAAGTTGTAATCAAAGATAAAAATAAATCATGTTTTTCTAAACTAAATTTTAACAAAGTATAAATACAAATGCCATCAAAGATTTTGTTTAAGAAAATGAAACCAAGGGTGGCAGAGACGATCGGCACGGGCGGCGCACGGCGGGGCTGAGGGGTTTGAAGTGCGGACACAGCGATGGCGTGGGCGTGGGGTTTTGGTAGCACGGCTATGGTGTGGCCGTGCGGATGGTTTTGGATTAGTTTTTGGAAGAAAAAGGTGGGGAGAGGTGGTTTTAATGGAAGGGGTGAGTGTTTGGTCGGTTTTGGGAGGAGGGGGAGTTAAATTTGATTTAGGGTTTGTTTTTGGGGAAGATGACGGTTAGATTGTTTTTATTGGGGAAGGGGCACGGTCTATTGACACGGTCGTGTCAATTTGAAATCGCCCGTGTTTTTCGCATTTTTCAGGTTTGGGCGCGCTCAGGTTCAGTGGTACGCCCGTGTGTCTTTTTAGCATGCCCGTGCTTGATAAAGAAAAACTACAGGCACGGTGGGGTCCAACAGGCGTGTCTTACCCGTGTTCGACAAGTCAATAGCCTCGTACGGTTTGGGAACACGGGCGTGCCATACCCGTGTTCGACAAGTCAGTAGCCTCGCACGGTTTGGGAACACGGGCATGTTCTGGTGTCGCAGCCCGTGTTGTCTATAGAAATTTTCCTCTGTTTGGGCACGGCTCTTGGCACGTCCGTATATCACCTCCTGTTTTGCACACGGCCATGGACACGTCCATGTTCAAGGCCGTGTTAAGAATCTTGCATTTTCCTGTTAGACCATTTTAACGTGGTGTTAGAGAAATAAAAACTATGTTAGTAAGTTAGTGCTCGGGTTGCCTCCTGAGAAGTGCTCGTTTATAGTCTTAAGCTAGACTCTCCCTGTTTTCTGTTCTAAAGGATGGCTCATGGAGCATAAGCTCTTCTCGCATACTTCTAAAATCTGTACCATTATAAATTTTAAGTCGGTGACCATTTACCTTGAATGTGCCTTTAGTGGGATGGGTTACCTCGATGGTGCCATATGGAAATATTGTTTTGATCATGAATGGTCCTGACCATCTTGATTTCAACTTTCTCAGGAATAGTTTAAGCCTTGAGTTGTACAGTAGGACTAAGTCTCCTACTTCGAATTGCCTTGATCTCTTGAGACGAGCATCGTGGCGTCGCTTTGTTGCTTCTTTGTACAATTTTGAGTTCTCATAGGCTTCCATTCTCCACTCATCCAGCTTGTTCATCTGCATCATTCTCCTCTTACCTGCAATTTTGAAATCAATATTTAGAAATTTTGTTGCCCAAAAAGCTTTATGTTCTAATTCGAACGGTAAATGACATATTTTCACGTATACAAGTTTGTATGGTGATGTCCCTAAAGATATTTTAAACGCTGTTCTATAGGCCCATAAAGCATCATCTACTTTTAATGCCCAGTTTTTTCTATTTGGTTCAATGGTTTTTTCTAGAATGCGCTTAAGTTCTCGGTTTGCCACCTCTACTTGCCCACTGGTTTGAGGATGGTATGGGGTTGCTGTTCTTTGATGTACTCCATATTTCTTTAGAACTTTTTCAAATTGGGTGTTACAGAAGTGCGTACCTCTATCGCTAATGATGGCTCTCGGCGTGCCAAATCGTGAGAAGAGTTTCTTGAGAAACTTGACTACTATCCTAGCATCATTGGTAGGTAAAGCTTCTGCTTCTACCCATTTTGACATATAATCCACTGCCACTAGGATGTACTTGTTCCCAAATGAATTAGGGAATGGTCCCATAAAGTCAATACCCCATATGTCAAATATTTCACATGATAACATATATATTTGAGGCATTTCATCTCGTTTAGAAATATTACCTATTCGTTGGCATCGATCACACGAGGTAACATACCTGTTGGCATCTTTAAATAGAGTGGGCCAATAAAAACCTGATTCGAGTATCTTGTGTGCTGTCTTTATGCCACTGTAGTATCCTCCTGATGGTCCTGAATGGCAATGCTCCAAGATCTTGTTTGCTTCTATCTTCGTAACACATCTTCGAATTACCTGATCTGCACAAATGCGGAAAAGAAAGGAATCTTCCCAAAAATAATTTTTCACATCAGCAAAAAATCACTTCTTTTGGTAGTGTGTTAATTTTCTTGGTAAGATGTTGGCTACTAAATAATTTGCAATATTTGCAAATCATGGTACCTCAGAATGTGTTATAGAAAAGAGTTGTTCTTCGAGAAATGAATCATTTATCCCACCTTAATCGAGCTCTTTGGTGTGTGGATTTTCAAGTCTAGAAAGATGATCCACTGCAAGATTCTCAGCTCCCTTCTTATCTTGTATTTCCAGGTCGAATTCCTGTAAAAGTAAAATCCATCGTATGAGCCTAGGTTTTGCATCAGATTTGTTTAAAAGATAACGAAGAGATGAATGGTTGGTGTAAACGACAACTTTGGACAATATTAGATATTGTCTAAATTTATCAAAAGCAAAAACTACAGCTAGCAATTCTTTCTCTGTGGTGGTGTAGTTTCTTGTGCTGGTGTTAGTGTTCTGCTAGCGTAGTAAATTGGCTGAAAATGCTTGTCTCTTCGTTGTCCCAAAACTGCACTTATTGGAAAATCACTTGCATCACACATTAGTTTAAAGGGTAAGTTCCAATCGGGTGCAATTATAATCGGCGCATTTATTAATTTATCCTTAAGGACATTGAATACATCTAAACATTCATGATTGAAATTGAAAGGAGCATCTTTTTCTAGTAATTTTGTCAGAGGCTTAGCTATTTTAGAAAAATCTTTAATAAATTTTCTATAGAACCCTGCATGTCCTAAAAAGCTTCTGATAGCCTTAACAGAACTAGGGGGAGGTAGTTTTTCTATGGCTTCAACTTTCGCTTTATCTACTTCGATCCCTTTACTAGAAATCTTATGCCCTAACACAATCCCTTCTCTTACCATAAAGTGACATTTTTCCCAGTTTAAAACAAGGTTTGTTTCCTCACATCTCATTAGAACTCGTTTTAAATTTTTAAGGCAAAGATGGAAAGAATTACCGAATACAGAAAAATCATCCATAAATACCTCCATGATGTCTTCCACGAGTTCATCGAAGATTGCCAACATGCAACGCTGAAAAGTAGCAGTTGCATTACATAATCCAAAAGGCATTCTACGATAAACAAACGTACCATATGGGCACGTGAACGTTGTTTTTTCTTGATCTTCAAGAGCTATAGGAATTTGGAAGTAACCGAAGAGTCCATCCAAAAAGTAGTAGTACATATGCCCGGATAATCTTTCTAACATTTGATCTATGAAGGGTAGCGAGAAGTGATCTTTTCTGGTGGCATCATTCAACTTTCTATAGTCTATACAGACTCTCCAACCCGTGACTGTTCTTGTGGGAATCAACTCATTCTTTTCATTGGGCACTACCGTCATTCCTCCTTTCTTTGGAACTACATGCACAGGACTTACCCAAGTGCTGTCAGAGATAGGATAAATTATTCCTGCATCTAAGAGTTTAATAACCTCAGCTTTGACCACTTCTTTCATGTTTGGGTTTAACCGTCTCTGGGGTTGCACACACGGCTTGTATTCTTCTTCCATTAAAATTTTGTGGGTGCAGATTGCGGGGCTTATTCCCTTGATGTCAGAAATTTTCCAAGCTATGGCTTTTTTGTGATCTTTTAGTACCTTTATCAACTCCTCTTTTTCCTTAAGTTCTAGTTCTGCAGAGATGATTACTGGTAATGTAAAATTGTCTCTGAGGAATGCGTATTCTAAGTGTTTTGGTAACTGTTTCAATTCTAATTTGGGTGGCTCTTCGATGGAAGGTTTCTGTTTTATTTCATCATCATTGTCAATTCTTTCTTCTTTCATTTGTTTAGATGACGATGTATTCATAGTCAGCTCATCATCCTCATCTTCTTCCCCCTCTTCTTGATTTAGGCACAGTTCCATTGTGTCGTCATGTATGATTTCCTGTAATGAATTTTGAATGATATGATCAGTAGTATCAACAAAATAACAGCAATCATCTTACTCTTTAGAATATCGCATGGCATCATAAATTTGAAAAATAATTTCTTCATCTCCTATCCTCAGTGCGAGTTTACCATCTCCAACATCAATAATAGCTCTAGCAGTGGCTAAAAAAGGACGCCCTAGGAGTAAGGGAACATTAATGTCTTCATCTATGTCTAATATAACGAAATCAACAGGGAAAATAAATTTATCAATTTTTACTAAAACATCTTCAATGACCCCTCTAGGATATTTAATAGATCTGTCTCTAGCTGAATACTCATCTTAGTGGGTTCTGGTTCCCCAAGATCTAATTGTTTAAACATGTTATAAGGCATTAAATTTATACTAGCGCCTAGGTCAGCTAATGCTTTCTTAATATTCAATCTACCAATTAAACAAGGGATAGTAAAACTTCCTAGGTCTTTTAACTTAGTTGGTAGCTTATTTTGGAGGATGGCTGAGCATTCTTCATTAAGTTCCACCGTTGACACCTCTTCAAGTTTTCGTTTATTTGTCAGGAATTCCTTTAAGAATTTTGCGTACTTTGGCATCTGTGAAATAACTTCAACAAAAGGTAAGTTGATATGTATTTGTTTAAAAAGTTCAAGAAACTTACCATATTGTTTTAACCTTGCTGGATATGGGATTGGTGGTTTGTTCTCATTGCGTAATGGATTTACATCCCCAATTCCCTTATCACTTGTTTTATTTTCGTTTGGAATTTGTTTATTCAATTCACCTAATTCCTTTCCACTTCTTAGTGTGACTGCTTTTACCTGTTCTGCCCCTTTAGGAAAATTTTCTGCACGTATTTCACAGATCATCTTGGTGAGCTTTCCAATTGTCTTAGTGAGTTCCTCAAATGACTCAACAATTTTTTTTAAATGATGCTTGTTGATCTTTAAGGGTTTTCTCGATATCTTGCAGACGTTTTTCTGTGTTCGCCAATTCCTTTTCGTGTATTGAGTTCTTCTTTTGTGGATAGAACTGATTTCGAAAGTTTTGAGGAGGTTGTTGCCTTTGATTTCCTTGGTTTCCTTGTCCTCTCCATGAAAAATTTGGGTAGTTCCTCCAACCTGGATTGTAAGTATTACTATAAGGATTATTATTAGATCGAAAATTATTACCTATATAGTTCATTTGTTCATCTTCTGCTCCTGGTTGGTAGGGTGGGTACTCAGGATTCTCCACAGTTCCACTTGCATCGCACTGCATGACTGGATGTACCTATGATGAACACAAATTATCAAGTTTTTTCTTCATCATCTCTAGCTGTGTTGATAGCATGGTCATGGCATCGATGTTGAAAACTCATACCGATTTTGTCGGTTTGGTCCTTGAAGCTTGCCACTGATAATTGTTTAATGACATCTCCTCAATGAACTCTTAGGCTGCTTCTGGGGTTTTGTTGTTCAGTGTTCCACCGACGGCTGAATCTATAAGTTGTCTCATTAAGGGGTTTACATCGTTGTAAAAGGTTTGGACTTGTAGCCACAAGGGTAAGCCATGGTGTGGGCACCTTCTCAAGAGATCTTTGAATCTCTCCCATGCGTCGTATAGCATCTCTACATCCATCTGCACAAAAGAAGAGATATTATTCCGTAATTTGGCCGTTTTGGCCGGTGGGAAATATTTCATCAAAAACTTTTCGGTCATCTGATCCCATGTAGTGATTGACCCTCGTTGTAACGAGTTTAACCATTGTTTAGCTTTATTTCTTAATGAAAAAGGGAATAACCGAAGACATATGGCATCATCAGAAACGTCATTTATTTTGAAGGTGTCACAGAACTCTAGAAAGTTAGCTATATGCATGTTTGGATCTTCGTCCTGTAAACCATCAAATTGGACAAACTGTTGAATCATTTGTATTGTGTTAGGTTTTAATTCAAAATTGTTAGCAGATATAGCAGGCCTAACAATACTAGATTCTGCTCCTGTTAAATGCGGTTTTGCATAATCGAACATTGTGCGTGGAGCATTGTTGTCACCCATATCGCGTGGTGGTGGGTTGGTTTCGTCCATCCCTTCAGTAGGATTGGATCTGTCTTCTTTCTCTCTCTCCATGTAATCTAGGGCTCGCCTGGTTTCTCGATGATTCCTACGAGCGGTAGCTTCGATTTCGTTGTTGAATACCAAAGGTCCCCTCGGGTTTCTTCTAGTCATAAACTAGAGGTACCTTTTGGAAAAGAAAGAGAGAAAAATTTCAACAAAAAGAAAAACAAAAGGAAAAATAAATTGCGAAAAATAAAAATTAGGACTAAAGTAATAAAAATAGAGTTTTCTTAATATTTTAGTTCCCCGGTAACGGAGCCAAAAACTTGATCGCTGTAAAATTAGAGTTTTAAATATTTATAAAAGAATGATCAAACCGGGAGACTAACTCTGACAACGATATTAAGGCAAGTGCACCTATCGAACAGTAGTATAGCTTAGGTAAGACCGGTTATCGAACCCAAAGGAACTAAAAGTATTAATACTCACCTTCTCCTTATTATTTAGTCTTAAAATTAGAGTGAAGTTTACTTTTTAACTATATCGACGACAGCTAAACTAAGGACACAAAGACAAGAAGACGAATTAGAAAAATATCTTAGAGGGAAAACTCAGTTGATTACGACGATACCCTCAGGAAGAATCCACCTAGACTTCACTTATTAATTAACCCTAAATTATATGATTTCTTTTACTTAGCTTGATCCGTAAGACTCCCTAACCTATATTAAACCCTCTCTCGAGTCGAATAACGTCTAACCCTAGGTTAATTAGTGAAACTCTCGTTCGCTTATAATAACCCCCTGGGATAGCAGTAAATCGATCAATGGACTCCCATATTAGGTTTCACCTTAATCCGGCAAAATCTCGTAACCCTATCTCCAGGCACACGATCAACTCCGCTTAGTTATGTTAGATCTTCTCTTAGGCAGGGTCTATTCCTCCTCCACCTAAGCACATTAGATTTGGATTAAGTAACATAATTAAGAACAAACTAAGTAATTTATCATATAACTTAAAAATCAAATAATAAAATCCATCTAGGTTTCATCCCCTTCAGGTATCTGAGGGGTTTAGTTCATAATGAATAAACAAAACATCGTAAGAGAAAAGATAACACAAAACATAGAAAAAATCCTAAAACCCCCTGAAGGAATCGAATGAGAATTCCGCCGTCTTGAGTATAATTCTTGCTTCTTGGGATGGATCAACTGGCTATCCTCGCGTTATTCTCTAACTCTGACCTTCTCGGCTTGGCTCCTTGGCCTTGCTTTCGCTCCCTTAAACAGGTGATACTTGGGGGATATATATAGGCTCTTGGAACGCAATTCTTTCTCCCTAAGTATCCTTTTTCGACTGAAATTGCTCTTTCCAGCGTCAGAGGCACGGCCATGTCACACGTTCGTGTGAATCGAGACCTGACCGTGTTCGGATTTCTCTTGAGGCACGGTCGTGTGTGACGGAGTTGAGGCTGTGCTATAGGTGTTCGTCGAGGCACGACCGTGTGTGCTTTAGGCCAGGCCGTGTCAATTTTGTGTTAAGGCCCATTTACTCCGTTTTAGTCCCGTTTTGTGTTCTTTTCATCCTCGGGTGCTTTCCTGGGTATAAGACATGAAAAGAAAGGATTAAGACACCTTTTTATATAAAACAAGGGATAAATCATCCAAAAGCATACTAAATGTGGGTCTAAAATATGTTACTTTTACAGTTTATCAGGGATACTATCAAGAATACTTTATCACCCACTTGAAACTCAATTTCTTTCCTTTTCGAATCCGCGTATGACTTTTGTCGATCTGAAGCAGCTTTTAGACTATCACGGATCACTTTCACTTTCTTTTCGGTTTCTCTAACTAGATCAACCCCGTAAATTTGCTTCTCATTAAGCTCGGTCCAATACAAAAGAGTTCGGCACTTACGACCATATAATGTTTCGTATGGTGCCATCTATATACTCGATTGATAACTGTTGTTGTAGGCAAATTCAACCAAAGGTAGATATTTTTCCCAATTACCTTCGAACTCTAAAACACAGCATCGAAGCATGTCTTCTAGAACTTGAATTACTCTTTTGGATTGGACATCGGTTTACAGGTGGAACGTGGTACTAAAATTCAATTTCGTACCCAAGACTTCTTGCAACTTTTTCCAAAACCTCGAAGTAAACCTTGGATCTCTATCCGAGATAATGGATATAGGTACCCCATGTAATCTTACAATTTCGACAATATACAGTTCGTCCAACTTGTCAAGTGTGTAATCAACACGTACCAGTATAAAGTGAGCTGATTTCGTTAATCTATCAACGATAACCCACACAACATCTTTCTTTTTCAGAGTCGTAGGTAACCTCGTTACAAAATCCATCGTAATTCATTTCCAGTTCCACTCGGGAATCATTGACTGAAGTAATCCCGAAGGTACTTGATGCTCGACTTTCACTTGTTGACAAATCAAACACTTTTTCATACCCGGCCACCAATACAACTTTTTAAAATCATTATACATTTTTGTGCTGCCTGGATGTACTGACAAGCAACCATTATGTGCCTCATGTAAAATTTTCTGGATCAACTCATCATCTTTAGGTACACAAACTCTATCATGAAACATCAAACAATTATCCGAACTAATCCGAAAATTAGAGTTATTCCCCGATTAGCACTGAGCTCTCTTAACTTGCATCTCACTATCATTCTTTTGAGCTTCACGTATCTACTGAAGAATAATGGTCTAGCCCTCAACTCGGCCAATATAGAACCATCATCAGACAATGCTAAGCTCGTACTCATGGCTCTCAAAGCATAAAGGGATTTTCTACTCAAGGCATCGCAACCACATTCGCTTTCCCTGGATGGTAATCGATTACTAGCTCATAATCTTTCAATAATTCGAGCCACCGCCGTTGTCGTAAATTCAAATCTTTTTGGTTCATCAGGTATTTCAAACTTTTGTGGTCAGTGAAGATTCGTCATTTCTTACCATACAAGTAATGACGTCAAATCTTCAAAGCAAAAACAATAGTAGCCAACTCCAAATCGTGAGTCGGATAATTCTTTTCATGTGATTTTAGCTTTCTCGAGGCATAAGCTACTACTTTTCCCTCTTACATCAGCACACAACCAAGACCATTCATTGACGCGTCACTGTAGATTACAAACTCTTTTCCTGACTCTGGTTGCACTAAAACCATGGCTTCAGTCAACAATGTTTTCAGTTTCTCAAAACTCTGTTGGCACTTCTCGGTCCATTCAAACTTAACATCTTTATGTAACAGTCTCGTCATCGATGTAGCAATTATAGAGAAACCTTTAATGAATTGTCTGTGGTAACCCGTTAGACCCAAAAAGCTCCTAATCTCTGACACATTCATTGGCAGTTTCCACTCAACAATTGCCGAGATCTTACTCGAATCAACTCTAATTTCATCACCAGACATAATGTGTCTTAAGAATTCGACCTCTCGGAGCCAAAACTCACTCTTTCTAAACTTAGCATACAACTGATTGTCTCTTAGAGTCTGCAAAACAGTTATCAAGTGCTCCACGTGCTTATTCTCATCCCGAGAATAAATTAGTATGTCGACAATAAGAACGACTATGAATTTATCTAAGTACGGTTGGAAGATACGGATCATTAAATCCATAAAGACCGTAGGAGCATTTGTTAAGCCAAATGGCATGACAAAGAATTCGTAATGGCCATACCTCGTCCGAAATGCAGTTTTCGGCACATCTTGCTCTTTAACTCTCAACTGGTAATAGCCAGACCTCAGGTCTATCTTAGAAAAAACCGTAACTCCCTTCAATTGGCCAAACAAATCATCGATCCTTGGCAAAGGATACTTATTCTTCACTGTCACCTTGTTGAGTTGTCTATAGTCTATACACAATCTCATCGACCCGTCTTTCTTCTTCACAAAAAGTACCGGAGTACCCCACGGTGAATAGCTCGGTCTTGCAAAACCCTTATCTGTTAACTCTTGCAACTGAACCTTCAACTCTTTTAACTCCAACGGTGCCATCCTATACGGGGCAACCGAAATAGGTGTTGTACCCGGAACTAACTCGATGCCAAACTCGACATCTCTAGCTGGAGGCAATCCGGGTAACTCTTCCAAAAACACGTCCGGATACTCGCATACCACAGGCACTGATTCAATCTTTACTTTTGACTCTTGGGTATTTAACACAAATGCGAGATAGGACTCAAACCCTTTTCGCATGTATTTCTTAGCTACCATAGACGAAATCATTACAGGCAACTATTCGATTTACCTGATTCAACCGGAATAATATCTCCATTTATAGATCTCAATTCAATAAACTTACTACCACAGGTTATAAAAACATTATGAGCAGTCAACCAATCCATGCCAAGAATTAGGTCAAATTCATCAAACGGCAACAGCATGAGATTAGCCGAAAAACAATGACCTCTAATTGTCAAGGGACAATTTCTACACACTTTATCAACTAGCACATGTTTACCTAACGGGTTTGACACTTTTATCACAAATTCTGTAGATTCAACAATCATACTCATGCTAGATACCAATTTCATGCAAATATAAGAATGGGTAGACCCTGGATCAATCAAAGCAACAACAGAGATATCATGAAGAGAAAAAGTACCCGTAATTACGTCTAGAGATGATGCCTCTTCACGAACGCGAATGGCATAAATCATTGCAGGTGCTCTACTCTCTGATCTCATAGTAGAATCTCTAGGCGCACCTCTACTTCTAGTCACATTCCCCGGGTTTCTTTGTGGTCTACCCCTCGAAGGTACATTACTCGCTCTTACTTCTTGTTTTCTGTCTTTCTCATCCCTCTCTGGACAGTTTTGAATGAAGTGGTCTGGTGAACCACACTTGCAGCAAGTACGATTGTTTCCCCAACACTCCCTAGTATGTTGTCTACCACAATTTAGACACTCCGATTTATTTGGCTTTGCATTGCCCACGCTTGCCATCGAGGTGGCTTGAACTTTTGAGCCCGAATATGTGTTACCACGATCTCGATGTGAATATCCAGCTGAAGCAGTCGTTCGAGGGTTCGTTTCTTTAGACCTCTTTGATTGAGTTTGAAATAACTTACTCATCTTCCTCTTCCTTGCATCTCGGGCCTCAATCATAGCTATTCTCTTTTCCTTATTCAACTCTTCAGCTTTGCAAGCTCTATCAACCAATACTACGAATTCCTTCAATTTCAAGATCCCAACTAGCAACTTAATATCCTCATTCAGCCCATCTTCAAACCTCTTGCACATAATAGCTTCCGCAGACACATACTCTTGAGCATACTTACTGAGCCTAACAAATTCGCGCTCATACTCTGCCACAGTTATCTTGCCTTGTTTCAATTAAAGAAACTCTTTCCGTTTCTGGTCAACAAATCACTGATTTATGTACTTATTTTGGAACTCTTTTAGGAAGAAGTCCAATGTCACTCTCTCTCTTGGTACTACAGATGTCAGCTTTTTCCACCAGCGATATGCCGAGTCCCTTAGTAATAACACATCACATTTTAAGCTCTCCTCAAGTGTGTAAGAGAGTTCATCGAATACCCGAATAGAGTTCTCAAGCCAGAACTCTGCTTTCTCAGGGTCATCGTCTATATTAGCTCTAAATTCCTCGGCCTCTTGTTTTCGAATCTTATCGACCGGGGGTTTGGTCATTCTTACCAAATTTATACCTTGAGGAGCCACGAGGACTGGCTGAGGTATAGGTGGGGGTGGAGGAGGTTGAGTATTAGGGTTCGCTCGTACAAACTCAGTGTACTAGTTACTCATCATATGGAGAAAGACTTTCCGAGCCTCTTCTCCTTGACCCATAGTCTCGGGTCTACTTTCTACAGGTGCGGTCCCATGCGCGAGAGCCAGTGCATTACTAGCAGCGTCATCAGCAGCAGCTCGGTCGGGATCCATTTACTATATGAAAATATAGTTTAACATTGCCAGGAGTCACAACACTATCAATATATATTTATGGCATGTATAGCTAGACTCTCACACACACTATGGTAGTCCGAGAACTGACTAAACCATAACTCTGATACCACTAAATGTAACACCACTTATCCGTATTCGACGCAGGAATATGGTACGAGGCGTTACCAGACTTATACACCAATAATTATACAACACCGAGATATGACTCTCCACTCAAAACTAAAACTTTTCGTAACTCCTTTTAACAAGCCTACTAGGCCTAAATCACACATTAGGAATGGTTCGGGATCAAATCAAACTCTTATGAAGCTCTCTAGAAAAATTTAGAAAATTTTTTATCAAACGGTCTACACGCTTGTGTGGAGGAAGGGACACGCCCGTGTGGCATATCACATGCCCGTGTTCCACACCCGTGTGGATTTATTTTTCAACTCGAACCTACAAGGGTTTTCACACGATCGGACACACGCTCGTGTCCATAGCCCGTGTGTAAAAACCTTGGCATTCTGTTTCTGACGTCAACACCCCATAAATGTCACACGGCCAAGGCACACGCCCGTGTCTTTCTACCGTGTGGCGAATTAAATTCCTAATTCAGGTGTAGACTTCACACGGCCTGGGCACACACCCATGTCTTATGGCCGTGTCTTCCACACGGTCGTGTCTCTACCCGTGTGGTTACTACTGAGCATACTGACTTGTCAACCTAGCATGCAAGGGGGACACACGGCCTAACCACATGGCCATGAGGCTGACTGTGTGTCTCACACAGCCTAGACACACGCCCGTGTTTCTACCCGTGTGGACAAGAACAAGTTTATTTCCCAAGCTTTTTCTATCACCCCAACTCATACAAACATAAATCACTCCAAACCATCAACTCATTCATGCTTAATAAAACTGAGTAAATCAACCATGCAACTTTCACATTCATGAATAACCTCATCATTTCATAAATTAATAAGAAAGAGCCATCAACTATGGCCTTATACAAAAGAGTTCATCTTTGAATGAGCCAACACATTTGGCCAAAACAATATGACATTCAACTAAGTCTAGTCCCTATACATGCCATACTCAAAATGCCAAATCTAACTATACCAAGATGTGCTGATAGTGTGGGTGATCCTCTGATTATCTCCGTATCCTGAGCTGGCTCTTCGACACTATAAAATAAGGGAAAAGAGAAGGGAGTAAGCTTTAAGCGTAGTTAGTCTAATATCATAACACATCTTTATAAATCAAGAACATCACATACTAAATAGAAACAATTGAAGTCCTCATAACCATACTTACTCATTTCAAACCTCACCATATCTCATACATATATCATATAACATTGCTTACATTTACTTGCGCTTATACCCTGCACTCATCACCACAAAGCCACATGTAATTTCACTTAGACAAGTTTCTCGATGAACCCTTCAGAATGATACAAGATACTCGATGGTTTCCCACACAACCCACCATTAATCAATAATAGGGTGGTATCGCACACAACCCACCAAAATGATAATACATATGATGGTATCGCACACAGCCCATCGTTAATAAGTAACAAGGTGGTATCGCACACAGCCCACCAATAATTACATGTTTACGATTTTTTATGCGTACCCATATTTCTATTCCGAAGGTTCATCCGAGAATTCTCCCATTTTCTATCATTTTCAATAAGTCTCACCAATAATCAATTACATCCACACAATGCATTAATAGGTAAAACATACGTAATAAGGATGTATTATTTACACATAAACTTACCTCGATATAAAATATGTCAATTTGAGGTTTAGTCCGAAACCTTACATTTTCCCCGGTCAAGGTCAATTCCACGTTCTTCTCGACCTATAATAATAAAATTTACTCATTTAATCACTGCATAAATCAAGACACTTTGAAATTTCTACTTTGGAAAAAATGACCGTTTTGCCCTTATACTTTTACAAAATTATGATTTTACCCCTAGGCTCATAAAATGAAATGTGTTCATTTCTCTCACACCTAAGCCTAGCCGATTCATATTCTCTCTTATAGCAACTCACAATTTCAACTATTTCACACATTTATCATCTATTTTATAACTTTTACAAAATAGTCCTATTAAGAGTTTTTCATGCAAAGTCTTTTCACAAAAGTTGTTCTTTAACCCACTAAGGTTCATTTTCTTCCATAAAAACTCAGTAAACAACATAAGCACTCTCATGGAAAATCCCTAATCTTTCAACCATTTTGCAAAATAGTCCCCTCATTAGCTAGCTTAAGCTTTAGGGGTTCCAAAAACACAAAAATTACAAAAAATAACCATTAAGATGACTTACTTGCAAGGATGAGAAGTAACTAAAAATTTCAAGCTTTCAAACTCTTAAGCTTGCTGATATTTTTGGTGGAAGATAAAGGAAAGATGAAAAAAATGATAGCCTCTCTTTATTTTATTTTATTTATCAATTAAGTCACCAAAACCTCACTTAACATTGACCATGTCTCTAATTTGTCCCATATGGCCAGCCAACTCTCCCTTAAGGGTCTAATTGCACTTTAAGGACCTCCAATTTAAGGTGCTATAGCTATTTAACACCTCTAGCTTGAAAAATAAAACTTTTTCACTTTATGCGATTTAGTCCTTTTTCGTAATTAAACATGAAATCACCAAAATGAATGCACCAAAATTTTCATGCACCCATATAATCATGATATAACACATATAAAATTATTAAAAATAATTTCTCTGGTCTCAGATTAGTAGTTCTGAAACCAGTATTCCGACTAGCCCCAAAATTGGGCTGTTACATTCTTCCATTAACTTGGCAATGAATATCAGTAGCTCTGATTGTCGGGGTAGATCCATAACATGCTGATCTTGCACACTGTCTTCGTTGAAAGAATCTAAAATTGTTAGACGGGTGAGTTTAACTCCTAATTGATTCCTATGTCCCCTCACCATTTCCTTAACCTGTTGGATAGCTTCTTGGGATGTTATTCTTTCTACTCCATCTTGATATTCTGTCATACTTAGGTTAACTAGTTATTTGAGATCTCTCTTTCCTCACGAATGCTTACCGTTAAATTCTCCTATTTGTTCATTCTTTGGTCTTGCTCGTATTAATACCCCTTCGTATTTGTATCGGTGTTGATGTCATCATCTTGTAAGTGAGTGGGAATTTCTTCTTGAAATTGACTTAATTCAAGCATCAATAGTCGTTGGTTCTCCTGAATCTCCTATTCTTCATAGACCCCTTCTTTATAAATATCAGCATCATAATCTAATTCCTCATCTTACCACATATAGTCAAAATTATCCATGGTTTATACTAGCCAATTCCCATGGTTACTGTTGTAGGTATCTTTCAATGAATCTGTTCACGAAGGTTTTTTGAAAAGCAGAGAAATGTTAGTAATATAAATAAATGATTAACTAAACTAAAATTGTATCTATAATCTAAATATTTCCTAATTATTCTATTAATATGCGAAGATTAAAATAAAAATAGTGATGTTGCCTCCCGGCAATGGCGCCAACAACTTAACCGCCTTCGGACGTACCAGCACCTAGAATAGAAAATCCTACACAAAAGATGTGGAAAAAAGATATCAGCAAGTATACGGGTCATGTTGTAATATAGTTACAACGGAGTAGGTGAGTACTCCGAGGATCGTACCCAAAGGAGGCGAGCACTAAACTAATTCTAACTTAAACATAAATAGATCTAATCAATACTTTAATCAGTTTATAGTACGAAGAATCAAAAGAATAGTTTTTGATAAACTATACTAATAATAAACAAGAACAAGAAAATTAAATAAATGAAAAGTAGAAATCAAATAAAGAAATATGTATCAAATCTGGACATGGGTGATTAGCTCGCTTTGGTAATTCTAATCAACTGTCGTCCCGGGCCTTCTTATTCAATCAACTAGTTAATATCCCAGCAGGATCTTCCGATACGTCCACTGAAATATGGAGTCGGCAAGGACTACTTATCTTCTGACCTTACAATCCAAACTGATTCAGGGTTAAAGTGTTTATGGATTGGCCATACCAATTTTGGGTTAATTCCCAGCTTGATGACTTCCTAGGGTTGTCAGACCTAGGGTTTAGGTTCTTTTTATCCTGAATAGTTGATCCATTAATAAATCCCCACAAAATAGTTAATTATTCATATCTCCACTCACTAATCCCCCATAGGAGGATTAGTTCTTCATAGATCTAGTAAACCGTGTAAACTTGAAAAAAAGAATGAACATAAAGAACGATTTCAAGAATAGAGTTTAGAAAAAGCTTGATTGTATTGATTTTAAGCGCATAGTCCTCACAGAGTTTGAGAACAATTTCAGAATCTGATTTCTTCCTGAAAGTAAATAACAAAACTGGAAATAAAGTCTAAAACCTAAGAGAAAGGAAAAATTTAAAGACTAAAACTAAAGTGAAAATTATACAATAGAAAAGATTTGTCTATAACATGTTTAACTGGGCCTATTTATAGATTTAAAGTGGTCGTCGTCCTTAACCCTAGGTCAACTGACACTCCTGAGCTTAAAGTTGGATTGTGCAGACCAAAATGCCTCTGGCTCGTATTAATTTCCCTTACAGAGGCCATGTGGCAACACACCAGGTCCTGTGTCATGACATTGAGGGTAGTAAGTTCAGCTTTAGGGTGTCTTCAGGGGTATGTCGCGACAATGAAGGCAGTCTTAGGCTTCTTTAGTTCTGCTCCCTATGCTGCGGCATCTAATGCTTCGTGTTGCAACCTAGTGACCAGTATTGAGTTGATACACCTTCTAATGGTCTCTTGCACGCTCACAAAACATATTAGCTCACCTTTAGTCCTCATTCAGTCCTTAAGGCAAATAAAAGACTCGAATAACACAATTTATTGAATTAACTAATACTTACAGAAATGTAATTAAAACTTAGCTAAAATGCTCATGTTCAAGTTCCTAAAGTGTGAAAACTAGTTTAATCTGCTACATCGAATTATAGCAGGTCATTTTCTCTCAATATATTTAGCCTTCGTGTCAGTGTCGTGTTTCGTATTGCTTTTGTAGTTGTTCTTTTTATGTTATGTTTGTGTCGTGAGATTGTATTGTATCAAACATTACCAAGTATAGTATCTAATAGTTGCATAGGTAGTGTTTGTGTATGTTTATGACACATAATTGGCCTTAAGTTGTGGATTATTGGTTAATTATTCATGTCAATATGAAATTGATTTGGCAAAGGCAATCTTGATGGCTTGTTGCTATGCACAAGCTACTAATGTTTCTCATCTTCATCCATCTAATGTATGTAAAAGGTGTGTAAAAAGAATCAATTTCTATAGGATCTATATTGTTCTTGTGGTGATACTTATAACTTTAACTTGGATACCTAAGATATATTATAATAATTGCCTGTGATATTGTCCTAGCTACTCTGCAAGGTTTATACTGATGCTTCATTGAAAATAATGGTATCTTTATGTCTTCTTTTATGGGTATCTTTTGCTTTTATAGCAATAATTCAATTAAGAACATAAGCTTGAAGAATTTTGTACACTACTAAATAACAGGGTCATAGTTAGTATCTCTTGTTTCCATCAACATCATATTGTAAGTTTTATGTATTTATAATTTAAATTTATGCATCACATTCTGTTTTAAGATTAATTTATACTATGATGTGAATATATGTGACACTTTAATATCTTGTAGCAATGGCTCGTTTGCCTTTAATAGTACAAATTTCTTCTACTTCACTTATTGATGCTACCATGTTATTGGGGAAAAACATACGGACTATTGGCCTTGAATTAAGTAGGAGCATTGCCTTCGAAGTGCTAATTCAAGGGAAATTGGAAATACTCACTCAAGCAAATGCCCAAAAGTTATATTCAACCTTATGTGAAGTAGAAGGATTACCTAAGGATGAGTGCTTTCTTGTGTTGAGCAAAATACCAGACTATCTAGCGCAAATGCTCGTTTTCTTAACTCTACCTTCTTTTGTGCGAACGGAATGGATGAGAATCTTTATTTCTGCCCATTAAAAATCATGGTTGTGTTGGTGATGTTTTGGTAACTTTTTGTATATGTAATATTTGGATTATATGACATGATAAAATGCTACATACTGTTTTAACTTTTTAATGTTGTAAAATTTAACATATAGATTATGTCATATAAGCTAATGAGATCATGTAAGTTTTTGTTAATGTATTATGTTTGGATATAAAATCTAATTCTTAATATATTTATTACTTTTAATCTTTTGCTTTTTAATTTAGAGGATAATTAAATTATTTATCTTGTTAATGATATTCTAGCACATTAAATATGCATTGCAATTTAAAAAAAATAATAAAGTAGGCTATATATTATTTTTCTAATATTATATATTTTTATTAATTCATATTTTAATAATAATTATATTAAGAATGTTATTAAATTATTTTTTTATTTTTATTAAATTATATTTAATAAAAATCCTATTAAAAATTAATAATAATAACAATAATAGTATACTTAAAAGAATTCTACTAATGGTACTCAAGTTATTTCAAGTTTTTTCTTATGCTATTACAACAGCTATTCCATTCCAATAAGCCAACACTAGGTTTGGTTCGCTGTAATAGAATAGAGTTATAATTAGTAATTCAATAGTTTGGTTAAATGGAATGGAATAAAACTGTAATAATATTCTTGTGCTTGGTTGAATGGAAAGAATGTTGTAATAGCATAAGGAAAAAAAAGCTGAAATGACTAGAGTACCCTTAGCAGAATTTGTTTAGGTAGATGATTATTGTTATTGTTATTAAATTTTAATAAGATTATTATTAAATATAATTTAATAAAATAATATATAATTTAATAACCGTCTTAATATAATTATTATTAAAATATGAATTAATAAAAATAATATTATATAATATTAGAAAAATAATATATAGTCTACTTTATTATTTTTAAACTGCATATTTAATGTGCTAAAATATAATTAGCGAAATAAACAATTTAATTATTTTCTAAACTAAAAAGAAAAAAATTAGAAGTAATAAATAGCTTGAGAATTATATTTTACATCGAAGCATAATGTTTATATTACATGATGTCATTAGCTTGTATTAAATTTAGTAACGTCTCATATTAAGGTCCTATTTAACATTGTTATTGGTATAATTCTTCAGATTAAAAGATGCATATCACAACCATAAACAAAATGTTATGATGATTAAAATTTTACAAATGCATCTTCAAAGCAGCAATATGTCATTTCTAATTAAGATATTCACAGTTGTCTTAATTTGTTGAAGTTGAATTGTTGTTTTACCAATACAAGGATATCGAACTTGTCAAATATAGATCAAAATACGAAGTCCATTGCCTTTCCCCGATCTTATTAGCAACATTAAAGTTGTTTGTTGCCTCTTTTAAGTTGAATTGGGCAAAACAACCTTTTAGGTTCCTATACAATAATATATTTAATTACTGTAGTTATCAAACATAATAGTATTCAGTACCAACAATAAAACTGTAGGTTTTTTAAGGACATCTTGGTCTATCATAAACCCATATTTTTACAGGCTTTCAAGACATGTTTGCATAAGTAGAAAGCTTTTTTTTTTAAAGCTCATGATTAGAAAGCTTTGATAAATATTCCATGGATTTTTTTTGTTTTGTAACTTTAGTGGCATCCCGGTACTCACATCCTCTTCATCAGAAGAGCTGTCAAATTGATAAATTAAAAACCAAAGATCGTTCAACAGTTCAACAATCAAATACTTACTTCATCTTCGTCTAAGCTGCTATCTTCATCTGAAGAATCCAAACTACTAGAAGGCTTGCCTTTATTAACAGGTGCAGAGCCATTTTTAACAACTGCTACCTTTGTTTTTAGAGCAGACTCCTATATCAAAATTCAATAGAAGATAAAATATCAGGAGATTGTATAAATTTTTCTGGTTCAGTCCATAATTAGCCTCAGTACTTACCTATTTTTAAACAGAGCCATCATCATCAGAAGAATCTGAACTGCTATCTGCTTTCTTTGTCTTAGCAACAGGAACAGACCCCTTTTTAGCAACTACAAAGTATTTTATTCTTAGCAGGGGCTTCCTGGGGAAAAATTGCAACATAAATAATCATATAAAGAACACGTGCAACCATGCAACTTTTACAAGCATGAGCGTAACACTCACTTCATCTGAGGATGAATCTTCCTCACTACTAGACTCAAAAGAATCTGACATTCTAGCTTGTTTTTCTTTCTTTGCAGGTAAAGACCCATTTTGGCAATGGCGTACTGTTTCTTTAGGGGCACAAGTTCCTGAACCAAAAAAAAAAAAAAAAAAAAAGAAAGAAAAAAGATATAACATTAAAAAGGCAAAGAAAATACATTATATTGAACTATTACCATTACCATTACCATGCTAGAAAAGGATGATGATTTCATTATATTGAACCATTACCATGCTCTTCCAAGGAACATAAAAATTAGAAACAGCAGCAACAAGATAAAACATTGCATGAGGTCCAAGGGTTCTCATTGATGAGGCAATGATCCTTTAACATCTTCACTTGCAAGAAAAAACCATTCAGGTCATAATAGATGGTTGTTGTATATGATGAATTCCAGTGTACTAGCAAATAGCATACTTAAAAGCTATTTATCTAATGACCGTGAGAAATATATATGGTTACCAAATCTGAAGAAAAACTGAAAACATACATTGCCAATACTTTCTCCTAAAATTTACTTCAGAATATCTCTCCCAGTGCATTCATCGACATAGAGAGGTCATGGCCTCAGTCAAAGCTATCATTATGCTTTGCCAAAAGCACAGATAAGAGACCATTAAGTTAAAGCAATTTTAACCAAAATGGTAGCTCACCCATGAAAAAGCATATAATAATGGCTAAAGCTATCACTATGTGTTGCCAAAAGCAAAGAGATACCATTGAGTTTAAGTTATTTTAACCAAAATGATAGCTCCGTTAGGAAAAAGCATATAATAAAGGCCAAAATTTTAAACATATTTAACAATACACTTGAAGCTTCACCCACAAAATATGCATTAAGAGTTCCCAAATGTATAAAGATATAAAAATTGGCAATGAGTCATTAATATGAACTTTAAGGAGTCATATGAAAGTTTATTGAAGCCAACATGAAGATACTCAAATATGGTTGTAAAGGGTAGCTTGAAAAGGAGACCACTTATTACTGCCTTCAAGAAAATGCAATAAGGCCAAGTGTTAAAACAATGTTGATAAGGCTTGCAACCATTACCTAAAAGAGCCAAAAGCTATATCAAAGATGAAAAAAGAAGAACAATTAATTAGTAATATTCATAACCCAAACAAAAAAAAAAATCATCAGAAACAAAAAAAAAAAAAAAAATCAATAAAAATGCAAAATGAACCTTAGTCGAATTGAACTTACAACAAAATTTAGAATATTAATCAATATAAAAAAAGTTTCAATCATTTGGGATAAAAATTTACCTTTAAATGAAAAAAAGAAACTGAAGAAATGAGAACTAAAAGGCGAGTATACAATGATTAAACATTGTCGATATATAGATGTGTATAAATAGGAGAATTACCAAGATTCAACCAACCATTGTTAATCTTTTTTATTTGGAAATTTTGAAATTTACATTTACATGTCTAAGTTTTTATAATTTCATCATTTAACAATCTAAAGGCCTTTTTTGTGAATTATTTGAAGCTTTTAGATCCAACAAGTCTAACTGAAGAAAACTCACACTTTGAAATTCCTAAATCAATGAAAAAAATGGAAAAGAAAGCAAAGGAAAGAGAAGGTACCACTAGTGAAACAATACTGAAAGCGAGCTCTGTCAACAAGCTTAGCACTAAGACCATAAAAACAAGTAGGGCCTTGGTGGGCACTAGGCGGCTCCAGTGATGGGTTGGAATCGCTTAGGAGTGGTAAACAAAGTGTGGGTATTTGGCCTTCAAGTTGATTTGAGCATGAGATTGTTGATGGCCAAAGAAAAAAAGGTGAAACCGTTAGAGAAATTTCAGCCTAAGGGTATTTTCAGAGGGGAAAAGAAAAGCCATTTGATGGAGAGGCTGTAATAGCCAATTCGGCACCTCCTCCCCTAAATGGCTATTCAGCGATTTTCGAAATAAAGTTAAAATCGTCATTCGGCGTTTGAGCTTTCCAATGAACCAAACATCTGTTTTACTGTAAAATTTGGAACCGTGCCATAATTCATAGCTATTACGTTGAACCAAACATGGTACAAACATAGGGTTATTGTTGAAAATTATATACTATATAAAAAATTCTCACCTAATTATTCTTAAATTTAATTTAATTATGACAACTTTTTTTAATTTCAGAATAGCGGCTTAATTATCTCTTAAATTTAGTTTAATTATTGATTTTTTTTTTAATTTCAGAATATAGTTGCAACTAAATTATATGCAACTCTATTTAAGTAAAAAGTCAAATATGCAAATAACTTACTCTCTTTTTTGACAAACAAATTGCTTATTAGATAAAAATAAGTACTAAAAGGTTTTAACCGAACTAGAATTTATTACCCGGCTACATCTGGGTCTAAAATTTAATTATAAATAAAATTAATTTTAATAATATTAAATAATTATTAAAATATTTAATATTTATATTTTATGTAAATAAATTTAGTAATTATGATAATTGATGCCAAATAAACAATAAAAATATGATATGAGAAAATTAAAACTCAATTCAATACAAAAAATAATAGTAAAACAGAACAAACAAATGTCTCGTTCAACCTTTTTACATAATTCCGATCAACATAATTTGAATAATATCAACCAACCCACAATACTAATTTACTTAAATACATCATCTAAAAAAAATCAAAGGAAACCATATAATATATATAGATCTTAAATAATTATTCGAATAATTTAATTTTTATTTTTCAATTGTAAGTTACCATGAAGATAACTCTTCAATTACACCTAGCTGGTCAGGTCGATGGGCAATCAATGCACACTCTAACTCTAGATAGACAATTTAAAACGATTCAAATAATTAAGTAATAAAATATTTATTTTTCTCAATTGAATCATTATAACAAAATATTTAAATAATATAAAATCACATTAATATAAACCAGGAATATGTACCGATTTACCCAAAAAGGCCCATTTCCAAACAAAATTACGGAAATGGGCCAATTAAAACATTATTTACGAAAAAAGGGCCAACTTTGGCAAAATGCGCCTACGTTGCCACGTTTAAGGGGAAAATTTCTAGCAAAGTGCACCGCTGGGGAGCACTTTGTGCCATGTCAGCAACATGGACACGTTTTGTTGACGTGGCACAAAGCGCTCCCCCAAGGGCGCACTTTGTTCCGTGTTTTTATATTTAGAGATATTTGCATGTTTAGTCCCTAGGGGTTTTTAGGGTTTTTAGGATTTTTAAGGTTAGGGTTTAGCTAAAATAAGTTAGGGTTTAGTAGTTATTTTTTTTTAAAATAGGTTAGGGTTTAAAGTTTTAGTATATTTTAAAAATAAATCAAGATTTAGAGTTATTTTGTAAAAATTATTTATATTAGGTTTATGGTTTTTAAATAAATTAAGTAAATTAGGGTTTTAGGGTTTTAAATTAATTAATTAAATTAGGGTTTATAGTTTAGGATTTAGGATTAAAATTAATTAAATTAGGGTTTATTTTTTAAAAAATGACATTGTGTTTATTTTTTTAACAAAATTGACTATTTTGACCCTAAAAAAATAATTTTGAGAAGACGTTTCTAAACAAATAGTGTCAAAAACGCTTAAAGAAGGATGCACTGTCAGTAAAATTACAGAAAAAAGCTCTCACGTGGACGCTCTTTTTCTACAGTAGTTCTTGAAAAAATAATTTTGAGAAGATGTTTCTGAACAAATAGTGTCAAAAACGCTTCAAGCAAGATGCACTGTCAGAAAATTTCTGAAAAAAGCTCCGACGTGGACGCTCTTTTTCTACAGTATTTCCTAAAAAAATAGTGTCAAAAACGCTTCAACCAGGATGCAATGTCAACAAAATTTCAGAAATAAGCTCCCACGTGGACCCTCTTTTTCTAAAGTAGTTCATGCTTGGCCTTAGGCTATAAACGAGGCAAATATCATTCTCAGGTTGCATAAGTTACAGCAAGAAAAATTAAAGAGGCTAAGCAGAATAGAAATTGAAGATGAGTGAATGTATTAGTGTTGTTATTTACTATGTGGTGAGGTTCGTAACACCGAGAACAGTGTTTTTTTTTTATCGGAGAACACAACGCGAATGGTTTTTAACTAGAGTATAGATTTTACAGAATTTCGTAAAAGAATTAAGCGCAAAATCTTCGGAACGATGGCAAGTAAGGTTTCTTCTATTAAGTATCGATCTTGTGCTTCGATTGATCTCATGACATATGATACATTTGATATCAAAGGTGTTCGTAGCTTTGAGGCGATGGTCCAGACTCATCTCGCTAGTGGGTCACCCTATCTTGAGTTATATGTTCAAATTTCATCGCCAAATGAAACATTTGCGACTTCAACATCAACTGCTGTTCGAGAGGAATACATGACCCCTAGTCGACACTTCATTAGTGGGAGGCAGAACACGGAAGCACCCGTGTTTGATGGCAGTATGGAAAACACAACTCCTGCATGACACTCAGTTAGTGGATGGGACATGCACATTGGTGGGTCGATGTTCGATGCTAAAAATACGTATTGGGGAATGACATCAATTTCTAGTGGTTGGCAATCCACATCTGATTGGAGACACTACGAAATGTCCACAAGAAGAGATGATGTACTCCCTATGACGTCCACCAGTGAGGGGACCACGTACGTTGCAGATCATGGTGGGTTGGATGATGAGTCCGATGTGGATCCACCTCGAGAGCCTGGCCTCGATAGTGCAGAAGTTGCATTATTTTCTTAACCGGAGCCTGTTCTATCCGAACCTGAAGACGTTGAAGGGGTTCAGATGAAGAAGAAGAAGATCCACGATTCAAGGCATACTCGCCTCCAGCCCACATACATAATGTCGACATATCGACAGATGATGCGTTTGAGTTTCCAAAGCTACCACACAGAACCGATGACCCTACAAGTTCATTATTTGATTCGGGTGATTTGGAAGTTGGTAAGGAGTTTTCCAGTAAGGATAGTTTTCTTGGTGCTTTGAAACAATATAGCATCAATCACTAGGTTAGCTACAACGTGGTTAAATCCAAATCTAATAAGTTCGAGGTCAATTGTGCAGTGCAAGACGGTACATATTCATAGAAAATCATGGCTTCTCTTAGGAAAAAGACAAGCTTGTGAGAGATAAAAAAATACAAAGGTCCACATACATGTGTTGCCGGTACAGTATCACTAGGTGTTTAGGGTTTTGAATAATAATGTTATTACTTAATGTTGCATTATTTAACGTACTTCTTTTACAGGTGTTTCACAAGATCATCCCAAGATGGATTCAGGCATAATAGCTACCTTAATACTAGCAATGTTGAAGACGAATCCTAGGACTTCTGTGTCATACATAATTGCTAGTATTCATAGCCAATTGAGGCACACTCCCTCTTATCGCAAGGCTTGGATAGCTAAGCAAAAGGCATTGGAAAAGATGCATAGTGGGTGGGACGTTTCATATAATGAGGTTTGGCAGTGGTGTCAAGTGCTGGAGAGGTACGTCCCAGGTTGCAAAACAGACCTTGAAACGGTCCCTGCGTACTACAATGGCCGATTGCTCCGTGAATGCCAAGTGTTCAAACATCTGTTCTAGAACTTTAAGCAATGTCGGGATGCATTTGTGTATTGCAAGCCATTGGTACAAATTGACGGTATATTTATGTATGGTAGATATACCCATCGGCTATTGCTAGCTGTGGCACAGGATGGAGGTGGGAGAATCCTTCCAATTGCGTTTGCAATAACACCGGGGGAGTCAGCTGATGACTGTGATTTCTTTGTTTCTTGGTTAATGAGGTATGTATGCCCCCAACCTAATATCTGCGTTATATCGAATCGGGGCATTGGAATACTAGCCGTAATTGAGCCGCATGGAAGGCTATGGGATCGCATACACCATCGGTATTGTCTAAGGCACGTTGCGTCCAACTACTACGGGCAATATCGGTCTACGACTGAACGAAAGTAAGTGACCAACATGGGTATTTAATCTCTATTAATATACTTTCGATTGTAATATTCAATTTAATCTGAATGAAATATTGGTATGTAATTTTTGCTATCAACTTATATTGGCAGGGTACGAGATCAATAAGAACCGTTTTCATGAGATGTTGGGGATTTTGCATTCAGTTAACGATCAAGGCACAGACTACCTCTGTAACATACCTTTCAAACAGTGGACACAAGCATACGACGGTGGCCTACGATATGGTCATATAAACAAAAACCTGGTTGAATGCATAAATTCTGTTCTAAAAGGAATGCGTCATTTATCGATAACCTCGGTTGTGCTAGAGACATATTTTCGTTTGGTGGAACTATTTCCAAAGTGAGCAGCGAGTTATAAAGGTCAAATGTAGGGAAGCCATGTATGGTCTCGAAAGGTATTGTAAGAAATTAATAAGGCGAAGGCACGGGCCAACACCATGCACACAGTATGTCATGATCGCGACAACCTTTGGTTTCCTGTGATGGAGTTTGGCAGACCGAGCCAATGTATTGTCAGCGGGCAATATCGTGTACACCTGATAAATAGGACTTGCGACTGTGGGACGTTTGACGCACTTCGTTATCCATGAGCTCATGCAATTATAGCTTGTCAGGATCTCCGTTTAGATCCCATGAGATATGTCGACGAAGTGTACAAAATAGAAAACATGTACAATTTGTGGAGACACGTATTTCCAAACTGAAAGGTCAACCTTGCTCGAGTAAAATATGTAATAATATGGATATCCGGGAAAGAATGAACCAACAGAATTTGTGTGGATGGTGTAGGAACCCAAGTCATATAATTCTATCATGTCCAAACCGAAATAGTTGATAATTGCTGTAATGAAACGATGTTGCATTATTTCTATTTCGCCTTATTTAAAAAAAACTTATATTTTATTAAAAATATAAAATTAATTTACAATTAAAATATTAAAAATAACTTTTTTTATTAAATGAAACAATATAGAAACAATGTCTACAAATATATTAAAAAAATCAATGTATATGCCGGTTGAAATCAGTGCCACATGGGGGTGGACGACGATTACGCGCTGGATTCCTCCTTGGTTGCTCCAACAGGGGTTGTGGTTGCTCCGGTTGTGGGTGTTGAGAGGATGACCTACTTTGGTAGAATAAGAATGTGGAGGTGTTTGAATCCCATAAGGCGATGAAGAATGGTAATGAGATGAGCTCGCCGGTGGTGCTTCGTGCGATCCCTCTGGCAATGATGGCCTATATATCATCGGTTGAGTCATTGGAGTCATTGGGAAATGAGATGCACTGGCCATGCATTCTAACCTGCCATAGGAATAGGAAAAGGAAACATATAAGGTTTAGGATACATATAAGGGCTAGGATACGCACCTGGCATAATCTGAAAGGGCTGTGATGTGGGTGCCGTTGATTGAGGCATTGGGCCCGGTGATTGTGTAGGTACTGTTGATGGGCGCGATGATTGTGTGGGCGCTATTGATGGGCCCAGTGATTGTGTGGGCGCTGTTGATGGGCACGTCTCATCATCCATTCTCCTTAGATTTAAAGGGCCTCGTCGTTCCTTTTCCACATGGATTTACCGACGCCTCTACTCTTCTGACAGCAAATATGGCTTGCCATGGATCTTAAACCATGGCATGTAATCCGGGGTGCATGCTAACTCTGGGACGACGATTGATTCGCGATCAGGTATATGATCGTATCGATTTTCCTAAATTTTGATATATTTCGACCAGAATAACGACCAATTCATAATTGTTAGCCGTAAGTCGATTTTGTGCTTCTCGTTGAGCACATCAGGTTCCTCAGGAATCGGTTGTCAGAATCCAAATTGACATAACACTCTATCCGTCTGGTGCATCTCGACAATAGAATAGTATACCAATAGGACCATAACATGCCAAATGTTCAGATTTTGAAGAATTCTTCCAGAATTACTGCCTGTATTGTCGGATCCTCGTATGGTGTCCATTGAAACTATATGAACAAGATAAAAATATTAGTTATATACATAATACTAAATACTAAGTACTAAATATGAAACGACTATTTTATATATATATTTTTTATTTAATACTTACTTGAGCTTTCGATCGTTGGTCTAATAGAAGCCGTATATCTTCAAAAGGAGTAGGTTTGCCAATATAACTCGCCGGATGGTTCACCTAATTAAATAAATTTTCAGCATATAATTTTATTTTAAATCTATGGAATAATTGTAAAATCAAACAAAAATTTTACCTCGTTATGAGTTAGAATGTATATGGGTGGTTCACTCGAGGATGTAAAAACGGAAAGCGAAACTGAGCCCATGATCGTAGTAGTGATAGGCAACCTCTAATTTTGGCTTTATTTGGACGTGTCGCCCCGCGCATCTCCCGGTACAATGTTGCCAACACAACAGACCCTCAACTAAGTTCCCCAGCTGCTCTAGAATCAACTAGTTTCAGCAGTCACCTCAGATGTACGAGGTTTTGATACAAGTCCAACATCAAATAACCTCCAATCATCTCAAGGATGTATGCCCGAGCATATCGTATTCTTTCAACTTCAGTCGAACCATTTCCTGGCTCCGAGAATGTGTCTCGTAACCAGCCCATCTTAATCCCACCTCTGTAAATATTATCCAGAATCGCACCCAAAAGATCATAATGTATGGCTCCCCAATCAGTGGATTGAACAGACCCGGTGAGTACGGGCCCATCCACTGGCAATCCTAATTGTAACTGAACATCCTCCAAAGTGATAGTACACTCTCCACATGGAAGATGGAATGTGTGCTTCTCGGGTCTCCACCTCTCTATTAACGAGCTGATGAGTTTCGGGTCCAACTTGCACCAGCAGCCTATAGTGACCGCGTACCAAAAACCCACTTCCCTCAAGTAATTTTCTGTCAACGGTGATGGCGGATAGACATATTACGAATATAACATTGTAACATCCGATCTACAGACTGTTATAAAAATTATAAAATACAAATTAATTAAAATTACATAAATGAAAAAATATTCAAAAATTAAAATTTATTAAATTTACATAAATGAAAAAATATTAAATAATATTCAAAATTTAAAATAAACAGTTACCATTTTCATTTGTTCGACGGAGATATGTTTATTATCGAGACGAATTAATTTCCCGACCATTGCTAACACAATCAAATATTTTTGAAATTATAAAAAAAATTATATTAATTTAGAAAAATTAAAGTAAATAACTAATTATAAAGAGCTTTGAGAAATTTAATGAGAAATTTGAGAGCTTTAAGGAGAAATTGTAGAGATTTTTGCCTAAATTTTGAAGAAATTAAGTGTGAAATACAAGAAGGGGGTTTTTATACTCATTTTTTGACTGTTGGACTCCCCAACTGTCAAAAAAAAGTAGTCGTTGGTGCCAGCAAAGCGCTCCCCCAGAGGCGCGCTTTGCTGGAAAATTTCCCCTTAAACGCCGCCACGTAGGCACGTTTTGCCAAAGTTGGCTCTTTTCCTTAAATAACTGATAATACTCTAGAACGTCATATTTTTATGTGCTAATTGCATATTTATTTTGAGTATGATTCTACTAATTTGGGTTATTTATGGTCTTTTATCTTGTAGGGACTAAATTGGAGGGAAAAGCGAAATTGAGGGCCAAAAGCATGAATTTAGAGATAAAATGGGCCAATGTACGACAAAGGGAAAAGTTGGTGCCAAAAGTGCAAGCATGGAGGACACAAGGGTTGAAATGCAAAAAGAAGAGTTTTTATTCTATTAGACTCTATTTTGATAATATTAGGATAATTAATATTAAGATAATTATTAAGGATTATTTAATTTAGGATTTATTTTATTTATCTTTATTTATCTTTGATTATTTGTAATTATCTTTAGGAATTTAAGTAGGACTAGTCTATCTATCTTAGCACTATAAATAGGGGGTGAGATGAATCAAAATAGGTGATCATCTTTTTCTGTAAACTCTCTCCCCAAAAGTCTTTTGTTCTTTCCATATTTCTTTTTAATAAAATTTCCATTTATATATTTATTTTCTTTTCCACCACAACCATGAGCCACTAAAACCCATCTAGCCAAAGGTTGCCGAAAATCCCCAAAAAGGGTTCTTGAGGTTTAGAATCTGTACTTAGCCTTCTCAACAGGGTATTCATCATTTTTCTGTATTACGGGGCTGACGCTTCCGTCCATGTCCCTTAAGAAGTGATCTTTTCAACGTGTGCAAAGAACTGCCGCTTTGTATATTTTGAGAAGGTTGCACAGTCGGTTCGTTAGCTTACTGCGTCAGAGGTTGGCGAGCCCAAGAGAAAAATGGCGTGGGATTCGCCATTGAGAAACGTTGATCTAGTATAGATGATCCCACAAGAGCGATTATTGGCTAGAGTCAGGTTCCACCAAATTGAAGTCTAAATCCTTGGAGCTGGTGGTCGTAGGCGTCATCTTCCACTATAACTGGCTTATTCAGGCTGAGAAGGATCATCTAAAAGCCAAGGATTGAACCCAAGGCAGATCGAGGCAACTGGAGGCTGGAATCTCTCCACATAAGAAACTTTCTCTAAACTCTTTTTACTTTCATATTCCTTATTTCAATTTTCGCAATTTATTCTCGTAATTTCAATTCCCATTAAATTCTGTTTTTTTTTTATTTTTCTAGATCAAAACTATTAATTCTGTTTTTTTTTATTTTTCTAGGAACGCATGTTTTCTTGGTCAAGAAATTGTCCAAGATTTCAAGAACGAGCATTCGTATAATCCGGTCCTTGAGGATTCGACCATACTTCCCCTTTATTGTTATTTTCATTATTTTACAAGGAATAGAATATTTTTGGTGCTTTCAACGACGCATCAATAATGTTTTAATTGGCCCATTTCCGTAATTTTGTTTAGAAATGGGCCTTTTTTGGGTAAATCGACCAGGAATATGAATATAAAATTTGTAAATAAATTATGCAAAATATTAAATGAAATGATATATGATACAAATACAATATTTAAAAAATAATTAAACATAATACAAATACAAGAGTATGTAAAATTACACATAAATTAAATTATTAATTGATATTTGATAAAAAGTTAAACTAAATTTATAATAAGAAACATGTAGTAATACTGTAAACATTTTAAAATAATAAACATTTTCTTTCCCCTTCTTACCTCAAATACCTTTCTTCCTTCACCAAATGTCCCTAGGTGAGAAAGAGAAAGCCACATGTCTTATGGTTTAATTTTTATATTTAATTTTTATAAAAAGTTAATCCAACATAAAAATAAATAAATAAACATATTGAATGTGAATCGCTTGGGTTATCTAAATTAAGTTTCAGATTTTTTTTTAATTTTTTAAGGAGAACCAAAGCGTATTTATGTAATTTTTACTTAGTATTTGTCCATGGGCTAAGAATTAAACTTCAAAGCAATTAACTTAACATTCGACAGATAATAAAACAATTGATTTACGACTTGAACCACTCACCAGTAAACTACTTTTTTCTTTTATCACTACTTAATTCATGAGATTATATTATACTAACCCATTTCTGTCGTATTCTATTTTTAATCTTTTTTATATTTTCTGGAGAATATGATATAATAAAGATAGATCTAAGTTGAGCTAACCCCAGGAGAATTATTTAAAGAAATTTAGGAGCGGGCCATGGCCTGCAATTCCTTCTTCTTCTTCTTTTCTTTTTATGAGAAAAGCGAAGCAGTTTCATTAAAAAACTTAAGTAACATCCAAATCATGCAAAAGTTAAAAGAGAGGCTGAAGTATTTTATGCCCATCACTACACTATTTTATGAGCCAAAGGTTGAAGATGAAATTAGACAAAGTAACATGGTATTGGATTAGCTGACATTTGTTATTATCTATACATGATATAAATGGAAGTGGAGAAATAGAGAGGTTGGAGACGAAGAAGGTTGGTTCACCTGTTCTAGGGCCTAGAGTTCCCATTCTATGTGATATCTTGGGGTATTTATAGGTAAGGATTCCTACACAATTATGCCACTTATTGGGCCCTAGGTAGCCCAATGGAGGGTCCAACTGGATCCAAATTGAGGTAAGGATATAACAGTAGTCCCCCAGTCGAGAGGTAGGTTATAAAGTGATCATGCCTCAAGACCCTCCACAAGCAACCCTCGCAGGTGGTAGTTGCCGCAAATAAAGTAGCGGGGTGTAAGGTACAATTTATTGGCTAGATACCTCAAGAATATACGATGCCTTACAAGGTTATTAAATTCATGCCTACCCCCTTTAATAGTGTGTTTTGTGGATGATATTTCTATTCATAGTTGACTCGTATAGATTTTGCTTTGTGATTTAGTGGGCAGTATACCTATTGGCTTGACAATCTGAAAATGTATGACATATACTCGAGTTGTGTAATTGTCAATTAGAAGATCTGAATATATACAATGGCAATGTGTTGTATGTGTATCGTGGATACGATTATTAAAAAATATAAAATAGAGGAGGCTCAAGCCATCTTTTGGTAATATAAAATGTAAGATATGCAATCCATTCATTGGTAATATGAAACGTAAGAAAATGCATACTATCCGTTGGCAATATAAAACGTAAGAAATGTGTAATACTCATTAGATGTAAGAAATGCATAATGCCCGTCAAAATGTGAGCGGGAGGATTATTCATTGTTATGAATATAGCTTTTGGCCAAAGTTTTTTATGAGCAATATTTAATAAGTGCTTATGAAATGTTGTATTTATAATGTTGATATGAAAATAACTGTTGCTATTGAGAAATAAAGTATGTGTGCTTGTAGTTAAATTAACTCTGATTTTTATGAAGATTATATGTCTCACCTCTGCCGAGAGCCCAAAGGATTCACAAAGGGGCCCCAATGTTAAAGATATGCCTCACCTCTACTGAGAGCCTAAAGAATTCATAGAGGGGCTTGAATAATGAAGATATACCTCACCTTTGTTAAGAGCCCAAAGGATTCATGAACGGGCCCAAATATTGCAAATAATAAAGTGATCATGCTCCCAGACGCATGGAGGGAGGCGTACGAAAGGTAATAAATGCCCTACTCCTAGACGCATGGGGGGAGACTTATGGAAAGTGGTAATAAAGACCCTACTCCCAAATGCATGAGGGAGGCACAAGGAAGGTTGTAATCAAGGCCTTGTTCTCAGATGCATGGGAGGAGGCTTATTTATAATTACCCTACATAGTAAATTGCTACAGCATTGGGAGTTTAGAAAATATATTGTTATTTACTTAGGTTTTCTTTGGATCATCAATTAACACCAATGTGATAGAATCTTAAGGAATACTGCATTTTTACTGGAGTTTTTTGGTGTTCGAAAAAACCAATGGTGAGGCACGTTCAATGGGAAAAAAAAAAAGCAACCCAGTCAAACTGTTTTTTTTTTTATTACAATTTTAACATTTTATCTAATGTATGTTTGTGTTGCTAATTTTTTTTAATTATAAAATAGTAGTTATATATTTTACCATTATAAAATTAATATTAATTAATTAAAAATAAACATTTTAATAAACATATTTTATTAAATGAAATTATAAATTCATAAAAAAAAATTAGCAACACAAACATACATTAGATAAAATGTTAAAATTGTAATAAAAAATAGTTTATTATAATATTAATTACTTAAAAATAAACATTTTAATAAACATATTTTATTAAATGAAATTATAAATTCACATATTTTTAATAATTTCATAAAAAGTAAAATAATTTAAAAACTTCTATTATACATCATTTCTAATCTAATATCCTTTATAGTCATTTTTTTTCTCACATCACCACTATAGTTGCGTTTAAATCCAAACACGTAACTCACTGTTGTTTCTAATTTCACCACTATAATATCCAATCTCACCACTACAATAACTAATCTCACCAGTACTGTAACACCCCAAACCCGGCTTAGACGTTATGGCCGGATTTAGCGAGGTCACATGATAGGGTGTTTGAAATCCGTGCAGTCGCGATAAAACCATTTCCATTGAATTACTTATCTTAATATCTTATTAGTTCCAAAATCATGTTACTCATTTAGTCTATCATTTCAAAACGTTATTCGTTGCGGAAGCTTTTAAAACAGTTTAAACAATCGGGCGTTTCTGAAAATTGTTTGTTTCTTTTGAAAATCGAGGTTTCCTACTACTAGCAGTTGTAATCCATAAGGTAAAGATAATTAAAACCCAAAACCAAACCAAAGCCCGAAAATCCAATTACAACAAAAAAATTTAAACAGTAAAAATAGACTAAAAATAAAACCAATAATCATAAATTAAAACCATAACAGTCCAGAACTGTGGTCACCATCGAGTCCTCCGTCGCACTGATCCATCTAGGTATGGGGATTACCTGTGCACATTGAACAGAGTGGTGTGAGTTTTCGTAAACTCAGTGTGTAATCCCGCATAAAACAACAAACAATCAATAATCACAGTGCACCGTCAAACAGTCTTGGGCCTAAGCCCTTTTCATTATCAGTAACAGTTTGGGCCTTAGCCCATCCCAATATCAGTATCAGTCATGCAGTTTTCAGTAACAAAGTCCTACCCAACCAGCCTCTACACACCATCTCTGTCCAACCCTACACTCCATGTGGGGATTAAATCAACCCACCCATCCCTACACTCCAAGTAGTACTGAATGCGGCACAAAACAGTAATTTGCAGCTGAGCTGCCAGTATATTAGGCTTAAGAGCCTTTCAGTATACTTCCTCCAAATATAATCAACCCAACCCAATGCAATGCACACATACAGTAGATGACATGCTTTTATGCAGCTATCAGTAACTAGATATATATCAGTAAACAGACATACATTTTATCATACTCAGTCCAATCATCATTTGTTCAGTTCACATAATTAAGGGTCCAAATAGAGCTTACCAACCCTACAGTAGGTTCACAGTCGACTTGGGCGACCCGTGCAACCTTAGCAATCATTTCAGTGAGAATGGGCTCACATGCCCATGTGGCTTGCCCGTGTGGCCCACACAGCCCAAATTGGCCTTGGCCGTGTGGATCGCACGGCCTAGCCCAGAATCCCACACGCCTGTGTGGACTACCCGTATGGACCCACGCGCCCGTGTGACCCACACGGCCCAAATTAGTCCAGCCCATGTGTCGCACATGGCCCGTCTGGCCATCACACGCCCGTGTGCCGTCGACAGTCCACATTTTCGGCTTTTCACTGAATCTCATTTTCTGCGTTTCAGGTACACACCTGTATCGTTTTTGATGCAAAAGCAACTCCAAACAATTTCGAACCTATAATAGACCAGTATTTTCACTTAGTTAGTCATTTAAACAACCGATCTACCAAAATTTGAAATGAAATATTCATCATTCGAGCAAAAACCTTTACCTTCAATTGAATATCAGAGATTCCATACCCTTAAAACACCGATGAACGATATTCAGCCCCTTGAAAACCCCTAAACACCAAGCGAACCCTTCTTAACGCTTATCCAAAACATAATTAAAGTTAAACCAAAAATTGAACTTATCGAATGCGTGTAGTCTACGAAGCACCACAGAATCAAAAGAAAAGAACCGGAAGAAGGAAAAAGGTGAGGGAAAATTTAGTAGAAAATTCCCCAGCAAGAGGGCAAAGAATCGGCAGAGACAAAGAAAATGGAAAAGAAGAGAACAGACTTTTTGGCAAAAAGGAAACCCCAAATTAGATTTTTGGATATTCCCCAACATCCCCTAATTCACTCCTAAATTCTCTCCTTCAAACTCTCACTACTCAGATTTCCAATACAACTCAAACTCTCAGCCACCAAACCCAGCAAAAATAATCTCCCTTACTCACGTAGGAATTCAAACACAGGGCCATTAGTAAGCCGACACACTACTTAACCACCAGACCAGGAGGTCCATTCTAATATGATTTTACTGACTTTTACTTAAAAGCCTACTAACCAGAGATAGAGCTTGATTTAGAAAAAATACAAAATTTTGCCAAAGACATGGCTTGAACTTGGGACCTCTCACACACACCCACCACACATAACCACTGAAGCAGATACACAGTTGTGCCAAAACTCACAAATGCTGACATTAAAAATTTGGGGCGTTACAAGTACAGTAACTAATCTCACCGTCATCGCTGTTTTTAACCTCACCGGAGATAAAGACACCACCCATCCAAACTAAGCTTTAGGGTCTTTGGATGTAATCATATCTACATTTCAATAAAATTCAACAGTTTGTTGGTTTAATCGCATCTCAAGTAGTGTTTGGATGACTATAATAATATCATGTTAAATTAACCACAACTTCAACCATTACTTAATCTTTTTATACAATTATTACTATTTGTAATCTCAAAATCCAATTTAATTTGAAGATAAGAAGTGCTCAAGCGTGCTCAAACCCACATTTTTCTTATTATAGCAATAGTAATGATATCAATTAAGTTAAAACTTAATCAACATAAATACTTAAAATTATAGCATGTGCCATTTAATTAAATAAAAATATTTAAAATTAAGATTCAACAAAAATTAAATTAAAAATAAAAAAATATCTCTAATCCCATCTTCATCTTTTTTCTTTTTTTTTTTCAAAGAATCTCTACATATTTTTGAAATAAACTCTAGTTCAAATATCTCCCATAAAAACAAATCCCTATGTCCAATATTAAAATAAACTCTCATCTTCTCTGCCATTAAAACAAACCCCATTTTCAATATTAAGAACTCAGAATAAGAAAAAAAAGAAATAATAAAAAAGAAAACTATCATTTTCTTCATTTTTGAGGCCATGATATGTTGTTTTTTATGGGACTTTGATTTTTCACATGGCTAAAAAAATGAAGACTAATAAGATGAAAAAGGAAGGAGGGGGGAGGGGAGAGGGAAATTAAGAAAGGAGAAATTTTATTTTTAATTTAATTTAATTTTTACTTAGAGTATGTTTGATAGTACAGAGCAATTGAAGGAAATGTAGTAGTTTTGTAATTAAAAGATTTGTAATTTCTTAGGTGTGTATAATTATATCGTAATTTCCTATATCATGTTTAGTTGTACAAATTGTAATTACACAATTATATGATTTATATATTTTAAAAAATATTGATTACTATAAAAAATTATCAGTATAATAAAAATAATTTTTAAGCAAGTAACAAAAATTTAAATTAAATTATCATATGTATTATTTTACTCTACAAAAGTAGTTGATTACATTTATTAATAAAAATAGTAAGGAAAATAAACATTATATGCAATTTTATTTTGTTCTACTAATGTGATGAAATATGCAACATGGTAGTACGATTCAACCTTGTTTTTTGATGCTATACTAACATGATGTTATTAATATGAAAAAAAAAATTAGAACAACAAGTGTATTCTCAACTACATTTCGAAACCTAAATGTTTCAAATTAATGAGTTCACAAGCTATCTATGGTGCTTGTGTTTGACACTATTCTTTCAAATGTGATTATGCTTGACGATATGGTATAAGAAAACATTTTCTATTTGCATAATTAGCATTGACCTTATAATATTTGAGCTAATAATCTGAATAGTCTATAGTTTTAATTATAAAAACTTATATAAACTTAATTTGGAGAAAGACTTATGTTAGGTTATATTCTTTTTTACAATATGTAAATTAAGTAAAAAATAATATAAAATTTATAATATATAACCTTTATAAAAAAAGTTTTATAAATTGTCTTATTATAAATAATATAATTTTTTGCCATAATTTTAGAAAGTTATTTTTTTTATAAATAAGTTATGATAGAATATACTATAACATTTTATATTAGTAAGTTTATTGTTTTTATAATATATAGCATGTACACATAAATAAGTTATGTACGCACTTGGTCATAAATATATTCTTTTTTACTAGCAACAATGGAATTCATAGCTTGATTAAATAGTTAACGATATTCTCTCTTTGGCATTGTGTGGATTGATAAATATGGAACGTGGTCACAGGTTGTTCGTTCTCGAACAAGCAATTTATCACAGTCATTTGTTGATAGTGATCATATTAATCATTAAGAAGACATAAGGATTGTATTGAGTGGACGGATTTAACTCAAAAGAATCAAGGATACCATATGAGGGTAACACACACATGACGAGGTCATTGGACAAAGCAGTTGGATGAATTGCATTCGTAAGGAGTATACAATAAGAAGTTTTCAATTCTGGTACTTCTTGTGGACTGACTCCATGATTAAGTAAATTGTGAATTATCATAACGATACTTTTGGACATAATTGCAATTACTAGAGTCTATTGTATATGTCTGATTGGTCCTTCTGCTAGCTCAACAAAAGTTTGATCGGACTACATTTGAATCAGAAGGAAATTCTACGACTTTGGAAATAATTTAATTGAGTCGATGTTAATTATGACTCCTATTTCAGTCAAATTTGAGAAGTAATCTTCTAGTTAAACTCTGTTTATTTGTTTCAATCAAATACTGAGTAGTTTAGATTATTTTATTATTATTTGACCTATGAATTTAGCCTATAAATAGGCTCTTTTACAACCTTAGAAAACACACCCATTAGAGATTAGAACTCATAACACATTTAGAGAATTTTGTGTTTACGTTTTGAGGGTTCTTTGTTTTTGGGTTTTCGGGGTTTAGTTTTTTTTATCTCCATATTTTGTACTCTTCATTTTTTTCCATTATAGTAAAATTATCCTTGCCCGTAGTTTTTTATCCTCTTTGGAGGAGTTTTTCCACATTAAATTTGTGTGTTCAATTTCTCAATTTCTTCTGTTATTTTTACTTGTTCGTTGCTTAATCGAGACGATCCTAACAAGTGGTATCAGAGCTAGTTTAGTTTTCATAGATCAGCCCATTCAGATATGGCAGCAACAGGGTTTGAAATTGAGAAGTTCGATGGTGAGACAAATTTTAATCTATGGCAAGTTCGGATGATGGCAATTCTAGTTCAATCAGGTTTGAAAAAGGTTGTTACATGGAAAAAGCCTGAGAATCTAAATAAAATAGAGTGGGAAGAGCTTGATGAAAAGGCCTTGTCTACAATCCAGTTATGCCTCGTGAATACGGTATTGCAGGAGGTATTGATGGAGAAGACCTCATCTGCCTTGTGGAAAAGGTTAGAAACTCTTTATGAGACTAAGTATCTGGCTAACCGTTTAGCGTTGAAACATCGTCTATTTACGTTTCGCATGAACGAATGTGAGCTTCTTAGAGATCACATCAGTCAATTCATTACTCTTTTAAATGATTTAAAGAATGTTGAGGTTCATATTGACGATGAAGATCAGGCTATGCTATTATTGTGCTCTTTACCCCCTTCATACAAGTCTTTCAGGGAGACTCTGATTTATGGCCGAGACAACTGTTCGAAGATGTGAAGGGCCATTTGTTGAGTAGAGACAAACTCGACAATGAGCTTCATTTGGATAGCAAGGCAGATAGGCAAGCTTTCGTTTTGATAGCATCAAAGAAACGAGACAAAAGGTGTCGCTATTGTAAAAAGTTAGGTCACATCAAAGCAGATTGTTATAAACTGCGAAAGAAAAAAGCTGCTGAGAGTAACGAGGAAGATGTAGCTGGTGCTAATTTGGCCGATGAAAGTGGTGATGATTTCTTGTTAGTGTCAACGAGCGATAACTCCAAGCTCACGTCCGAGTGGATCCTAGATTCAGGATGTTCTTTCCATATGTGTCCCAATAGAGAATGGTTCTCCACATACAGTTCGGTTGAAGGAAGAGTTGTGTGTATGGGAAACGATTCATCTAGTAAGGTAATTGGTATTGGTACTGTTAAAATTAGGATACACGATGGGACGATTAGGACACTCTCAGATGTTAGGTATGTACCTGATTTATGAAAGAATCTCATCTCCTTAAGTATTTTAGACTTGAAAGGATGCAGAATCAACATCGAGTCGAGCGACATTAAACTATCTCATGGAGCTCTCGTTTTGTTAAAAGGTAAAAGAACTGGCAGTCTTTATATTCTGGAAGGTTCTACAGTGACCGGTGAAATCGAACGTCCCTCGTCCGTTACAGAGTCGAAGTCAACTCATTCAGAGCGGAGGCAACTTGGTCATAGGAGGGAAAAAGGTATGACCGTTTCGTTGAAGAGAGGTTCTCTTTTGGATGCAGGTTTTGAAAAGTTAGGGCACTGTGTTCGTGAAAATCAACCCCGGGTTAGTTTTTGATTTGACAGTGTAAAAGTCGAAGGCTAGAAGTCTTCCAGTTTCTAAGCACAGATTCGACTCAGTTAATTCCCTACATGGTTCAAGATAGGCTCGTGGCGGGCTTTGGCAAAGATGGCATTGTGGAAATATGAGTCAATGTGGAGATTTGTTAATTATGACTCCTATTTCAGTCAAATTTGAGAAGTAATCTTCTAGTTAAACTCTGTTTATTTGTTTCAATCAAACACTGATTAGTTTAGATTATTTTATTATTTGACCTATGAATTTAGCCTATAAATAGGCTCTTTTACAACCTTAGAAAACACACCCATTAGAGATTAGAACTCATAACACATTTAGAGAATTTTGTGTTTACGTTTTGAGGGTTCTTTGTTTTCAAATTTTCGGGGTTTAGTTTTTTTATCTCCATCTTTTGTACTCTTCGTTCTTTTTTCCATTATAGTAAAATTATCCTTGCCCGTGGTTTTTTATCCTCTTTGGAGGAGTTTTTCCACGTTAAACTTGTGTGTTCAATTTCTCAATTTCTTCTGCTATTTTTACTTGTTCGTTGCTTAATCGAGACGATCCTAACAATCAATTTATTCGATGTGCAATTAAATTAGGCGGTCGTGAAAATTATTCAACTAGAGAATTTGATTAAAGAATTTTCTTGAAAAATTAATTTTGGAAAATCTTAATGATTTTTGGGGAAATTAATTTTGAGCAAGCAAAATTAAATTAATCAAATTAATTAAAATAAATATGATATTTTTAGAAATTAATTTTCAAGTCAGACAATTGGGCCAATGGGTAATTGAACTTGAAAATTGAACCTAACATTGAAAATTGGACTCAGAAACCCAAAATCGAGACAGAGACCCAAAAACTAATAAAACTGAGACTGATATGTGAAACCGGATTGACGGTCCAATCGGTGGCTAGACCGAATCAGTTGGACCTTCACTAGCCTAAACTGAACCGGTACTAATCAAACCGGCTCGAGGTGCCATGAGGGTGTCGCGCCTGCACCACCAGGCACTACGATGCTGGCGATTGCGACGGCGTCATTCCAGTGGTTGATGGATGGTTAGAGGCGGTGGTTCTTTGGTGGTTGAGCAGTGGAAGAATTACAATCTTACTGGGACTCTACTAGATCATTTGATTTTAGATTAACTATTCAAAAATAATATTGTAACATCCTGAATCGGGGCCTTTGCATTTTATGTGTTTGAATGTGAATACTATGCTTGACATGCTAGTTCAGGGTACTTTAGGGTCTAGGAATAAGTTAGGGGTAAGCCGGAGCTTTGGTGAAAAATTTGCTTTTTGAGCACTTTAAGGGGGAGTTAGCTGAGTTAGGCCTTAAGGGGAATTTGGTTGTGTTGAATGACACAAAGAAGTGCCTTAGCAAAGTGGCAAGGAGGCGCCACTTTGGGAGTAAGGAGGTGACGCCACAAGGGAGCTTGAGGGGGCAGGTTCAAGTCGCGGTGTTCTCATTTTGAGAACTCTTTTTGGCGTCAAGGGGGCAGAGGTGGAGTTCGACTAGGATGCTTGAAAAGGGGAGAGTGGACTAAGTTAAAGTTTTGAATGGATGGTGAAGAGAAATCTTAGGAGTTTGAAACATTCAAACAGGTTTGAATGGGTGATCAGGAGAAAGTTTAGGAGGAAAAGAAGGGATTGAAGAGGTGTTGAGTTAGCTGAATTTTGAAGGTGTTAGGTGGAGTTTGGGCATTCGGTTTTGGGTGTAGTTTAGGGGGTGGCCGATTGTTCGTGTAAGCCTTAGGGGGTGTTGAATATTCGGCTAGTTAGGGAGTATCTAGGGCCTTTTTCCTCTCATTTCTTTTGTGCCGAAACCACACCTCTTAATTTGCATTCTTTCTTTTCTCTCAAATACCAAAATCGAGTGGCCTTCTAAGTTTCTTTCATCTTTGTTGTTTCTTTTACCAATAACATCAAAGCCGAACCCTCCTTTCATTTTGGTTTTCTCTCTTGCGTTTTCTCTCAATCTCCTCAAGAATCGAAACCTCAAACTCTATTTCCCATTTCTTCTCTGCATCTCTTTCATTTCTTGTTAGCCGAAACCTTCTGAAGCCTCAACCTTTGCCGAAAACTCTACTACCCTCCTCTCTTCTCTTTCAACACTTTAGCCGAATATCACTTGTTGAAGAGTACCTTTCTTTTCCATCTTTTCCTCTTCATAGCAGAACAATTTCGGCATTTGGGTAAGTTCTTTGTGCTTTGGCCGAATCTCTCTAACTCTCTCTCATCTCTTTTCCTTTCGTTTTCTTTAGAGAGAAAAGCCGAAACTTGCCATCGGTTTTGTGTAGCTCTTATTTATTTGTAAGCCGAAATTCTCTGACACTCAGATCTTCTCTTTTGACTCTTGGTTGCAGTGGATTGCCATTGTTGATCTGTCAACACTCTCAATCGGTTTCTCTAGTGGTTGTGGTAAGGGTCTTCTTTCGTGTCAACCCTCTTTCTTGCGTTTGAGTGCCGAAGGCAGTAATCCTATTCTATTAACTCTTGGCCGAATGTAGGTGGAGGGGGGTGACGCCTTCTTTTGGAGACTTTCGGGATTCGTTTGGCTTGTGAATCAAGCCTAGAGCTTCGGGATTTGTCGATTTAGGTAAGGGCCTTAGCTTTAAGTGTTAATCTCTTTTGATTCGATTTCACTGCTTTAATCCGGTCTAGTGACCAAGGTTTGTTCATGGACTCAAATGTCAGCCAAGCGATTGGAGGGGTTGGACCTGTAAACCCAGCCCCTAAGTTTAAGAAGCGAGCAGTGTCAGCGGTTCGGGATTGGCCACCGGGTTGTGGGCCGGCTTCTGAGCAGAGTAGTAGGCAGATAGCGGTAGTGTCTGTCAACGATAGTGTCGACGTAGAGAGTATTGTGTTACGCGTTATCAGGTGTGTAACTCTTGCACACTTTCTATGTTAAATATGTTTTATTTGTGTATGGCCAAAAGCCGAAGTGATGGTAAGGATTACTAAGTTACCCTTGTGGGTAAAAGCGAAGACTCCGGGTAAGACTATTATGCTTTGCTATTAATAAATGCTTATATTGAAACCTGAATGTGCCATGTTATTGAAATCATTAAGCATGATCTTATCATAAAGTAAAGCATGTATATGATATTGGGCTGAATGAGATGAGGAAGGTGAAAATATGGTCTATCAGACTGTCACCAGTGGTTAGGTACCACAAGTGGGTTGACCCTACATACTATCATATTGTGACTAAGTTTCAGTGGTTTGGAACCACCAGTGGTTAGGTACCACATATATTTCTGTGACTCGTCCCAGTGGTTTGGTACCACAGTGGGTTGGCCCCACATATTGATATAAGGGATTGTCACCAGTGGTTAGGTACCACAAGTGGGTTAGCCCCACATATATGATTATTTGTGACTTTTGTCACCAGTGGTTTGGAACCACCAGTGGTTAGGTACCACTAGTGGCTAGGTGCCACAAATTTGGGTAGACACAGGAGATGCGGATGGACATCTAGGTTGGTCGGGTTGCATGGCATACATATTTTGCATATGAATCTATGTGAGAGTCTAAATTCTTGCGGATGGGGATTTACACACTGAGTCTCGGTGACTCACCCCTTTCACTTATTTTTGCAGGTAACTCTTAGACCGCGGATATGGAGCCGGGGTGGACTCGAGGTGGCCATACATGATATTTCGGTTTATTTTAAAAATAGTTATTTCGGATTTGCTTTGCTTTGAGTTAGAATTTGGTAATGTAATAAGGCCATCTAAATTTTTAACTTGGATTTATTTATTTTGTTGATTTTCTTAAATCTTGCTTTGAACGTTAAGGCATGCCTAACAAATTACGAATCGGACGATTTTCAAAATTTAAAGAACTTCGGGATTTCCAAAATTTTACAATCGGGTAATTAATAATCAGGTATTTACAACAAGGCAACTTTAGACTAAGACTCAAAATCGTTTTCAACTGCTCTCTCAATACGAACCATGTTTTATAAAATCAACGATTCATTTTCAACTCAAGACGTCAACTCAGTTTTCAAAAACGTTTTCTTCCCTGTGACATGCCAGATTCGGTCGTAGCGTTTTGATCGGGTTTAGGGTGTTACAAATATTATTTTAATAAAATTTAATAATAAATTTCATACTTATCTTGATCAGCATTATATTAATTTAATATTAACATGATTAATATTTATCTTGATCAGCATTATATTAATTTAATATTAACATGATTAAGTTTAATCATAGTTGAACTCTCTAAACTCTCCCCATATAAAGTTATAGAGAAAAAAATTCTCTAAAAAAAATTCAATAGAAAGTTATAGAAAGTTATAGAGTCTTGGGTCATTATTTTTCACACACTTGAATTCAATAGAAAGTTATAGAGAAAAAAAATCTCTGAAAAAATTATTTCAGAAGATTTCTAGAGATATTTTTCTTATTTATAACTTGACTTAGAAGTTTAGAGAAATTGTGAAATTACCTCATTGGTAATTTTGTGAAATATTTTCTGATTCGAAGCGAGCCCACACTCAGTAGACATGAGCTTAAAGATAGCGAGGAAAACTACTCGGTTGAAGTGTTCATCCTAGACAAATCGAAAATGTACAATTTTGATTAAGTGTCTATTACTTTAGATAACACAATCAAGTTCTTGTTTTTGAAAAATTTTTAAAACTCCGGTTTTTCCCTTAAACTTATTTTCTGCTACGTTTTCCAAGCCCGATTTTCCAACAACAAGATCATTGGATTGAATGAATAGCATCATTCTTGTCTTCCAATAATAATAATTTGCTCCATTGAAATAAGGACTGTAACACTCCTAATCCGTAACCATCGCTGGAATAGGGTTGCGAAATATTACCAAACAAACAGAATAGTAAATCATTCAATTCATATATCAATGCAATCATAATCTAATTTCATTCAATTAAATTCATAATGTCCCTAAACCGAGCCCTTGAGGCCCTAAAAATATTATATAAACAGTCCGGGGCTAAATCGGAAACATTTGGAAAAATTTAGGAAAAAGTTAAAAATTTTGAACTGCAGGGGTTACACGATCGTGTGGCTAGGCTGTGTGACTCACACAGCTGAGACACACACTCGTGTCTCAGTCCGTGTGGGTATTCAAAGTAGGGACAGACGGTCGTATCCCAGCCCGTGTCTGTGCCTGTGTAACTCTCTGACTTGGGTCACACGCCCAAGCCACACGCCCATATAACTCTTGAAATGCAACCCTAAAAACCTACATGGGACACACGGTCATGTCGCATGACCGTGTGTCACACACGGCTGAGACACACGCCCGTGTCTTAGGCCGTATGGACCCAAAATGAGCCTTAAAACACAAGTTTACCATTCCAAGTTTGCTTGGATCTTAAGAAACTCAAATACCAACCAAAATACCAAATCGAAACGACATTAATCGAGCCAAAAACATACCAAAACTAACCTATTAAGTGCCTAACCAATGTACCCTCATTGGTACCACAATTATATATATAATTGTACATAAAAAATTATCAATTCAACTCATCAATTCCTTCAAGCAATACGTAACTAAATTACCTATCAAAGGCATTTCAATCACAACATTTCTTTCATACATGTCATTCACATTAGCATAGAAACTATACCTCATTCTCATATATCATAATAGTTGGCCATTTTCATAAAAGATCATACTTGACACATACATATCCCAAAACATTAATAATAACAACACAAAATCCTATTACATGCCATATAAGCCGAGCCAAATGATCGTTGTTTTCGCGATGTCAGAGTCTTAAAATTTATAAAAAGAATGATCGAACCTAGAAACTAACTATGACAATGATTTGAAGCAAGCGCACCTATCGAACAGTAGTATAGTTAAGGCAAGACCGGAATGTCGAATCCCAAAGGAACCAAATGTACTAATACTAACTCTTTTTTTATTATTTAGCCTAAGAATAAAGGAATTTATTTATCTAATCTAAATTAATTAATAACTAAACTAAAGATGCAAAGACAAGGAAGAATGAAATTGGAAAATAACTTGAGAGAAAACCGATTAATTAAGACGACACCCAAGGAAGAATCCACCTAGACTTCACTTGTTATCTAACTCTGAACCAGACGATTTATTCACTTGACTTGATCCGTAAGATTCCCTAAGTTATATTAATCCCTCTCTCGAGGCGACTAATGTCTAACCCTAGGTTGATTAATTGAAATCTCTTTCTAATTAAAACCCCTAGAATCGCATTAACTCGATCTATGGACTCCCATATTAGGTTTCATCCTAATCCGGCAAAATCTCGTCACCCTATCTCTAGGCGCCGATCAACTCCGCTTAATTATGCTAGATCTACTCTTAGACAGGGACTTTTGCTCCTCCACCTAAGCACATCACACTTGAATTAATATCCCGGAAATATCAACACAAGGATTAAAAACACATAATTAAGAACAAGTCAAATATTTATCATATAGTTCAGCAAACGATAACAAGATTCATCTTAGGTTTCATCCCCTCAGGTGTCTGAGGGTTTAGTTCATAACAATAAAAGAAAACATCTCAAAAGTGAAGATAAAATAAAACATAAGAAATCCCTAAAACCCCCTGAAGGAATTAAAGGAGAGATCCTCCGTCTTGAGTATAATTTCGGCTTCTTGAGATGGATCAATTGGCTTTCTTCTAGTAAATCTCCACAAATCTGCCTCATTTGGCCTAGCTGGACGCCCCCTGACTAAAGCCGTGGGTTCCCCCGATAAAAGCCTTAGCAGAAGGCTTCTGCCGGACTCTCCCTTCAAGTTGCCCCCTTGGGTGTTTATATAGACTTTGAGATGCCTTACTTGGTCCCTAAGTATCCTAATTCAAGTAGAATTCCTACTGGGGTGTTTGAATAGGCTTTGGAATATGTTTCTTTGCCTCCAAGTATCCAAATCCGTGTAAAACTCCTCTTGGCCGCGACAGGGACACGCCTGTGTAAGTCGTGGCCAGATCGTGTTCGAGGATGTTGAATGAGGCACAGCCGTGTGGTCTTGGGCCCAGGCCGTGTGGATTTCGTGATATGGCCCATTTACTCCTTTTTGGGCCCGTTTTACGTTCTTTTTATCATCCGGTGCTCTCCTAAGTGTAAAACATGAAAACAAAGGATTAAGAGTACCAAATTACATAATTCAAGGCTTAAATCATCCAAAAACATGCTAAATGTGGGCTTAAAATATGTTACTTTTACGGTTTATCACCAAACATTCCAAAAATTACCGAATTAAGTTGGATAGTGTGACTTGAGCGTTGATCCGATCATCCAACCTTTTGAGTATCTACAATGACATTAAACAACACAAGTAAGCTTAATAAAGCTTAGTAAGTTCGACGCATTAAATTAATAATCTTACTGAAGTAAATAAACAGTTCAAACAATAATAATCAACTAGGAGAATTCCTTATCATACACAATTTCAACTAATGAATTCATCTATGTTCAGATTAATATTCAATAAATAACAGATCTTTCAAATTCATTAAATAGATTATCTTACTGAGGTTTTTTATTCAAATAACAGTTTACGAATAAGAGTACATCGTCAAATCAACCGAACACACTAGATAAAAACTCATAAGAGCTGATCCAATCGAAACACGCCAAACAGAAAGTATAACACGAAAGTTCGCAACAAATGCTGAATCTCAGTTTACTCAAGTAATATCAGAATATCTCCCTCCAATACCATCTCTACTCCAAACCCCCGTAACACACCAAATCACGATTGTACTATATCCTACTCTCAATCCAAACTGAACATCAAATTCAATATTATATCGCAAATTACCATTAACTATCAACAATTAAAAATAAATATATAAGTTTTACCATGTTAATCTACTCAAAAATTCATATTGATGTTAAATTCTAACCGTATGAACTTACCTGGACTGAATTGTAGTAGTTGCAGCAGTTCAGGAACTATTCCGCTATTTTTCCTTTTCCACGAGTATCTACGGGATATTGATCTAAAATATAGAATTCCTCAATTATTAGCTTACATTTCACATTCCAATCTATTTTACAATTAATACCCTTTTATTTTTCAAATTTACATAATTACCCTAAACTTTTACAATTTTTGTAATTTAGTCCCTTAACCCAAAATTCATCAAATTAAACATTTTTCTCAAGTAAATATTGTAACGCCCTAAATTTCTTAACTTTGTTTCTAGGAATTCTGACACAAATATGTATCTGCTTCAGTGGCTAAGTATTTTGGATGTGTGTTTGATGTATTGGGTTCAAGTCCCACTTTTGGCAAATTTTGTTATTTTTTTTATCCTAGCCTTATCCCTGTTGAGTGGGCTTATATTTTATCTTTAGTTAACTCATATTAGAATGAGCCTACTAGTTCAAGTGGTAAGGTGTTAGCTTGCTCTAAGGTCTCGTGTTCTATTCCCTCTATGAGTGTGGATGATATTTTTGTTTCAGTTGTGAGATAGAGGTTGGGTGGAAGTAAAATTCTGAGGTGGTGGAGAGTTAATGGATTAGTTAGTGGGATAATGAGAAGTTGAGATATTATGGGGTTCAAATTTTATTTTTATTATTTTATTTTATTTTTATTTCTCTTCTCAAAGTTTCTGACGTCAATTTTCTTCTCTTTTCTTTCCCTCTTTTGACATTTTTCCCTTCTCTATAAAATTCCTTTTCATTTTACTTTGATTCTGTGCGTGAATCCATCGTTCAAATCGTTGCTACTGTGATTTTTGGGTTTTTTAATCGGTTGGTAAGTAAAACCTCTCATCTCTTTAACATTTGGTTTTGGGATGTTAGCGATGTTAAGCTGTAGCGATTAATTAGTGGATTCTGTGTTTAAGAGAAGATTGTGAAGCAGAAAATTCACTCCAACGGCCTAATTTGTGTTAGTGGTGGTTTTCATCGACGGTAAGTTTGTGAGTGTTATTGAATTTTTATTGTGAATTCGTAAATTGGTTGCTAAGCAGGGTTAGGGTTACTGTTTACAGGTTTCGATGGTCTCGGGATTGATTATACTGCAAAAAGAACCAGGTGTGTACCCCTAACGTGAGGAAACGAGGTTTTGCGAAATTCAAAAATTTGGGTCTGTCGACGCCACACGGGCGTGTGGCCGACTGTGTGCGTGACACGACCGTGTGAATATTGTAGGTATGGTCGTGCTCGAGACACGACCGCGTGACGGTGTGAGTGTGGCCATGTGGGCCACACGGGCTAGGCCAGATTGGGCGTGTGGGCCCACATGGGCATGTGGGTCCTGAATTTTGAAATTTTCCCTAGGGTCGCACGGGTCGTTCCGACCGACTGTGGGCCTACCGTAGGGTTAGTAAGCGCTAACCAAACCCTAAGTCATGTGATCTGATATTCTGATAGCCTGATCTGAGTAAGACACTGATAGGCATATCTGACTGTTCTGTTTGAGTATATATGTTATCTGTATACGAGCATGTTAAACATGTTAGTTTTGTTAATTTTGTATTCTGTATCCGTGTTTGGGGTGGGATTTGCATATGTGGAGAAAGTGATCTATACGACGACCTTTCACCTATATTCTGGTAGCTTGACTGCATATTATTCTGTTATGTGTCACATCGACACTATATGGTGTGTTGGGATGGGTGAGTGTTTTTAACCCCACATAGTGTGATGGGATGGTCGGAGATGGTGTGTAGAGGATGTGGGTAGGATTTTGTATATCTGTTCTGTTTATCTGATTCTGATATTTGTATCTGTTATGGACTTAGGCCTAAATCAGTATCTGACTATATATGAAATTTTGTGTATGTTGTATGACTATTTTTGTTGGGTTACACACTGAGTTTACGAAAACTCACATCTATTTGTCTGTTCTGTTCAGGTAATCCACAGACTTAGGCGGGTCGGTGCGAGGAGGCTCAGCTGTGACCACTTGACAGAGAACTATTTTTATTTAGTAATATCGATTTTATTTTAAAATATAGTTTTCTTGAGAGTTTGTAATTATTGAGACTCTTTGGACTGTATGGTTTTTAACTTATGGATTTGGATTTTGTTTTGCTTTCTTTTCCGCAACGTTGACAAAAACACTTTATGCAAACAAACAGTTTTAACAAATGGTTTTTGGAAACACGAGCTTGGTTTCGAATAAAATATTTTTCAACTTCCGTGTAAATTCTTGATAACTTCAAATGGTTTCAAATAAGATTATAAACTCAAGTTGTTCCGGATATTAAGACTCCGATTAGTAAACTAATAAAATGCTACGTTGTAGCTTAAAAGATATAATTTTAAAACCCTTCTTCGTAACACGCCCTGATTCGGCCATAACGTCTAGGCCAGGTTAGAGGTGTTACAAATATTTTATCCAAATATACTAGGCCCTTAAACAGTCCCTAATAATCATTAAATTCTCAATTAAACCCTAAAATTTTGACATTTTCACAATTTAATCCTAAAATCAAAATCTAACAAAAATTACTTTACAAATTCATCAAATAACATAACCAAAGCTCCAAATACACATTATTCATCAAAAACATTCAATATTCATCAATGGAAACTTCCAAAATTTTTAACAAAATAAAAAACGAAGATACGAGTTAGTTGAACCTAGTTGCAACGATTTCAAAAAACATAAAAGTTACAAGAAACGAGTACGAATTGAACTCACATGCAAGGCTTCAATGCTTAGCTGATTCTCCAAGTTTTTTTCTATGGTGTTTCGGCAATGGGTAAGAAAAAAATGAAGAAGAAAAGCTTATTTCTTCTAATTTGTTTTATTTTAAATTTCCATTTATTTACAATTATGCCATTATCATTAAATTTCCTTTCATTTTTAATTCTAATCGCCATCCCACACGTTAATTATGGTTTAATTGCTACTTAAGTCCATCCTCAACTATTAACTAATCAATTTGATCACCTAATTGTAATAATTACTAACATTTGCACCTTTTTCAGTTTAGTCCTTTTTCTTTAATTAACTATCTAAACGTTAAAATTTCCGAACCAAATTTTAATACAACTTTAGTGACTCTATGAATATTATAAAAGTAATATTTATGAGTCGACACAATGAAAATTTGTGGTCCTGAAACCACTTTCCGTCACTACTGAAAATCGGGTTGTTACAACTTTCCCCCTTAAGAAATTTTATCCTCGAAATTGTTACATGAAAATAGATTCAGATGTTGTAGTTTCATTGATTCCTCTGTTTCCCAGGTAGCTTCTTCTGAACCATGACGATGCCACAAGACTTTTACTAGCGGTATTTGTAACGTCTCGAATTTTTGGCCTAGATGAATTGGGCTTTGGGCTTTAGGTCTCAGAAAATTATTAAGTGAGCAAGAAAATGACAAATGACATGTTGGCTTTAAGGGTTTAATAAACTTGGAGTGTCTAGGGATGTTGGAGAAGTGTTGGGTTCGAACTTTGAGGAGAAGGAATTTTTAATTAATTATTAAAGGAACCAGGGCGGTGAGTAGTTGGGCTTTTAAATAAAAATAGGGAAAAATTACATCAAAGAGCCTTGTGGTGGAGTGGCTAAGTGACGCAACTTAGGGTATAGGACGGTGGCGTTATAAGCTAGCAAGGAGATCCTAGGTTCGAATCCTGGCTTAGTATTTTTTTTAGGAGTTTAATTTTGGCCTTCTAGAAGGTTGGAAGTGGTGTGATGATGGACTCTAAGGAGAGTGATCAAAAGAGAAAATTTAGGAAAAGGATTGGGGAGTTATCGTGGAGAAAAATTAGGAGATAAGATATGTGGAAGAGGTTGAGCCGAATTGGGAATTTGGGGATAGGAATCCGACTATAGGCTATAAATAGGTGTCGATTTTGGGGTTCTAGGCTAATACCAAAATTGTTTTTCCCTTTAGCCGAATTCCTCATTTTTGAGTTGCCAAAACACTTTTTCTCTCTAAGTACTCAGAAGTTGAATTCCTTCTTTGCTTGCTGATCTTCCATACTTTTTCTTCTAAAATTCTCTTTTGATACACCCTTGGTTTTAACTGATTCCTTCTTCTCTCCTTCTTCCTATTTGTGCCGAATAACCCCTTTCACTATACTAATCTCAAAAGCTGAATATCTCTTGGGCCGATTGCTTCTTGGGTAAATATTCTCAATTATGGTTTAGGTGTTGGCCGAATGGTCATAGATAGGGAAAGGGGGACTTGTGTTGGATACAAGTCACCTATTATTCTGTTTTTAATGATTAAGAATGATGTAGATTTAGGAGATACGCGTGACTAGTGATCAAAGAAGGGCTAATAAGGCTTGGTGTTTCAGGTAAGGTTAAGGTGAGACTTCGGCTTTTGGTAAAGTATTCGATAAGTATTTGTGATTAATCTTTGAGTGATATCGTTTGTAGGATCGTGGCTAAGGAGATCGCAGCGCATTTTGTTATCAGGTGTGTACATACACTACACACACATTAGATCGGCAAATCCCGAAATGCCGAAAAGCCGAAAATTTTGGCTACAGTAGTCTTGCAGGTGCGCGAACACTCATAAGGAACAATCAATGCGTTATCAGAGGCCCCATGAGCGACCTCATGGACTTGGGCCGTGTTTTGGCCAATCGGGCCAGAATGGGCAAAATGGGCCTGATGGGCCGTAGGCTCAAGATAAGGGAATTTGATGGCTTGGTAATAAGTGATGAACTAGTCATGCTGGTTACATGGCTTGGAATTGATTTGGGCCAGATGGGCCCTATGAATGTGATTGGGCCAGATAGGCCATATGATTGTGATTTGGGCCTAGTAGGCCATACGAATGAGATTGGGCCTGGTGGGCCATATGAACGTATGTGAATTTGTTTGGGCTTTGTAAGGGGTCTTGGGCTTAGTATTTGGTAAATTGCTTAACCTTACATAAAATTTTAATAATTTATTAAGTGCGACTGTGAACAAGTCATAAGGTTTAGGTGTGGCAAAGGGCATATGCATGTCTAGGATTAGATCTAGGGAGAGCTTGGTACTTAAGCGGTCTTAATAACCCACCTCCTCTTCTCTAGAATCCTACCTGATGCGTAGTGTCTGTTCACTTTAGCCGCGAGGACTTGTTGACGGGCCAAGGTTCGTAATTAAGACCCATACTGTTAAGAATTACTGAAATACCCCTGTAGGGTAGAATTACTGAAATACCCTTGATGTGTGAAATGACTAGAATACCCCTATGTGTTGAAGGTAAGATTTATGGATGTTACATGTGCATTTGCTGCATTCATATGATATTCTGTTTAGGTTGCATATGGGTAGGAATTATGGAACGGAGGAAGTATATGAGGACCGCATGGTTGCTTAACGACCGTGGATCCACCGATGGCTTTTAAAGCCCATTATATGATTAGCAGCCTTGCTACAACGTTAGGTAGTACCGCAAATGGGCTACCCTTGATGTGTATAATATGGGTGGGTCAATTTAGAAATCCCCACAGAAGTGTTTCGATTGGACGGAGATGATGTGTACTGGATGGATTATTTGGGGAGGGTTTGCACTGCATTGCATGTATGACATTGTTATGTTAATAATATAATATGTATGTTTTTTGTTTGATGAAGGTTGTACACACTGAGTTTTCAAAAACTCACTCCCTCTTTTATTTTTCTCAGGTGATCCTCAGTAGGCGGTTCGACGGATGGAGGGACTCAGAGGTGGCCAACTAGCAAGACGATTAGTCTTGTTTTTCTTAATATCTAAATTCTAGATTTTAAGTTATTTATTTTAAGTTATTTTATTTCGGATTGTAATAAGGCTTTCCCTTTAGTTATTATTCCATTATTTCCACTATGCATTGTAATTTTGAAATGGAACCTGAATTTATTTCTTTTAAGTATATTTCAAGTTTTTTTGAAAATAATTGTGTTTTAAGATCGAGCTTCCGCTGTCAAAAGAATTTTTTTCATAGTAACAAGGAGAATGGTTTTTGGCTACACCTCGTTTTGAAAGCAAACTGGATTTTATTTAAATTTTCTCTAGAAGAGTTTTCAATGAAAACAAAGTTTTCGCTAAAACACTTCAATGTGATACGCTGGATTTGGGCCTAACTTTTAGGCCGGGTTTGGGGTGTTACAGTACTCATTTATTTCGCAGTTTTTTGACTTCCCGAGCTAAAATTCTCACTAATTCTTCTAAATACGACAAGTATGGCTGTAGCTCAATCTCAGTATGAGGAATCACAAGTGAAGGATCAAATCTGTATTGCCTCAACATCGAAACGTGGTACACATTATGAATTTTCTCGAGTTCAGAGGGAAAGGCTAATCTATAAGCTACAGGTCCAATTCTTTCAAAAATTTCGTACGGTCCTATGAATCTCGGACTCAACTTTCCTTTCTTGCCAAAATGTAGCATTTTCTTCCACAGAGAGACTTTTAAGAATACTCGATCGCCAACAGTAAATTCTATATCTTTTCTTTTCAGATCCGTGTATGATTTCTGACGATCAAATTCAGCTTTCAAACAATCCCAAATAATTCAAAATTTGTCTTCTATTTCTCGGATCAAATCAATTCCCACCATTTAAATTCACTTAATTCTAACCAATACAACTGTGTTTTACACTTTCTCCCGTAAAGAGCTTCAAACGGTGCCATTTTTATACTGGATTGATAACTGTTATTATAAGCGAATTCAGCTAACGGTAGGTACTTTTCCCAGTTACCTTTAAATTTGAGTATACAACATCTGAGCATATCTTCCAGAATCTGAACCACTCATTCTAATTGCCCGTCAGTCTGAGGATGAAACGCTATGCTAAAATTAAGCTTAGTGCCTAGAGCGTCGTGAAGTTGGCTCTAAAATCTCGATCTGAAATAATAGATTTCAAAACTCTGTGTAATCTCCTAATCTCAAATACATATAGTGCCGCTAATCTCTCAAGTGAGAAGTTTGTTCTGGAATAAAATGTGTCGATTTAGTCAACCTGTCAACAATCACCCATATCGAATCTTTTTTTCTCGGAGTTACAGGTAAACCACATACGAAATCCATCGTGACTCACTCCTACTTTCATACAGGAATCATAATAGGTTGTAATAGACCCGACGGAACCTATGTTCTGCTTTCACTTGCTGACAAATCAAGCATTTAGCTACAAATTCACAAATTTCTCGTTTCATACCCGGCCACCAATACATTTGTTTCAAATCACAATACATCTTCGTGCTACCCGAATGAATAGAGTACGTAATACTATGAGCTTCAGACAAAATATCTCTTTTCAAATTTGAATCATTCGAAATGCAAATTCTATCATGATAACATAATATACCATTAGTATCAACCCTGTACTTTGAACTCAAATTTTTCTAAATCATCTGTCGTTTCAATGTCAATTTTGGATCTTCATATTGTAATTCTCGAATTCGTTATAGAAATAGAGATTTCGTTCACAACTTTGCTAATACAGAACCATCTTCATTCAGAATTAAATGAGCGCTCAATGCTCGAAGTGCAAACATTGACGACTTCTAACTGAGTGCATCCGCAACTACATTAGCCTTTCCGGAATGATAATCAATAGCTAGATCGTAATCTTTCCGTAACTCTAACCACCGTCTCTGTCAGAAATATAGTTTTTTCTAAGTCATCAAATATTTTAAACTTTTGTGATCAGTGAACACATGACATTTCTCGCCATGTAAATAATGTCTCCAAATTTTCAAAGCAAATACAATCGTAACCAACTTGATATCATGAGTAGGATAATTTTTTTCATGCGACTTTAACTGATGAGAAGCATAAGCTACTACTTTCCTTGTCTGCATAAGCACACAACCTAAATTTTTGAGAGACGCATCACTATAAACAACATACACTACTCTAGATTCAGACTGAGTCAACACTGGAACTTCTGTCAGCATGTTCTTCAGCTGATCAAAACTCTGTTGGCACTTATTGGACCAAACAAACTCAACATTTTTTTTGTAATAATCTAGTCATCGAAGAAGCAATAATCGAAATTTTTTTAACAAAACGTCGATAGTAACCTGCTAAACCAAGAAAACTTCGCACTTTTGGAACATTCTTCAGAGTCTTCCAATTTATCACAGTAGAAACTTTACTCGGATCAACTCGGATCCCGACTGTTGATACTATGTGACCCAAAAGTCCAACCTCGCGAAGCCAGAATTCACATTTACTAAATTTCGCAAACCCAAGAATGACTTATGGATAATAGTACATTGTTAGATCAACCGAACACACTAGACAGAAGCTCATAAGAGCTGATCCAACCGAAACACGCCAAACAGAGAGTATAACACGAAAGGTCACAACAAATGTTGAACCTTAATTTACTCGGGTAATATACAGGTATCTCCCTCCAATACCATCTCCACTCAAAACCCCGATAACACACCAAATCACGATTGTACTCTATCTCGCGTTCAATCTAAACCGAGTATCAAATTCAATATTATATCTCAAGTTACTATTAATTAGCAAAAATTAAAAATATATATATATATAAGTTGTACCAAGTTAATCTACTCAACAATTCATATCGATGTTAAATTCTAACCGTACGAACTTACCTTAACTGAATTGCAGTAGTTGCAGAAGTTTAAGGAATATTCCGCTATTTTTTCCTTTTCCACGAGTATATACAGGATCTTGATTACCAGCTAACATTTCACGTTCCAATCTATTTTACAGTTAATACCCTTTTATTTTTTGAATTTATACAATTACCCCAAACTATTACAATTTTTGTAATTTAGTCCCTTAACCCGAAATTCATCAAATTGACCATTTTTCTCAAGTCAATATTTTATCCAAATATACTAGGCCCTTAAAAAGTACCTAATAATCATTAAATTCTCTATTAAACCCTAAAATTTTGACATTTTCACAATTTAATCCTAAAATCAAAATCTAACAAAAATCACTTTACAAATTCATCAAATAACATAATCAAAGCTCCAAACACACATTATTCATCAAAAACATTCACACCACCTTTGGTTCACTATAATGGAATAGAGTTGTAATAAGTAATTTAACTGTTTGGTTGAATGGAATGGAATAGAACTGTGATAGTATTCTTGTGTTTAGTTGAATGGAATGATGTTGTAATAGCATAAAGAAAAGAACTAAAATTACTAGAATACCCTTAGCAGATTTTTTTAAAGTAGATGATTATTGTTATTATTATTAAATTTTAGTAAGGTTATTATTGAAAATAATTTAATAAAAATAATAAATAATTTAATCATATTTTAACATAATTATTATTAAATATAATTTAATAACATTCTTAATATAATTATTATTATATGAATTAAAAAATCAAAATATATAATACTATAAAAATATATATAATCTACTTTATTATTTTTAAATTGCAGTACATATTTAATGTGCTAAAATATCATTACTGAAACAAATAGTTTAATTATTCTACAAAAAAAAAATTTAAATATTAGAATTAATTAATTAACTTGAGAATTATATTTTACATCCAAGCATAATATTCATATATTAACAAAAAGTTACATGATTTCATTAGTTTATATGTCATAATCCATATGTTTTAAAATTTTACAACATCAAAAAGTTACAACATTGTAATGATATTCTATCATGTCATTATACCATCCAAATATTACAAACACAGAAAGATACCAAAATATAGTCAACACAACCATAATTTTTAATGGTCGGCAAGAAATCTTCTGACCCATTCCAACCGCACAGCAGAAGGTAAACCAAAGAAAATGAGCATTTACGTTGGATGATCTGGAATTTTGCTCAATGCTCGAAATCGCTCATCCTCAGTTAAACCTTCTACTTCACATAATGTTGCATATAATTACAAAGCACTTTCTTGAAAGGCCATTTCTGACTTTTGTTGAATTAGCACTTCGGAGGCAATACTCTTACTGATTTCAAGGCCAACAGTCCGTATATTTTCCGCCAATAAAGTGGTAGCATCATTAAATGAAGTAGAAGAATCACTTGCATCAGAAATCTTTTTTTCTTCTCTGAAGATGTGGAATCACCTTGGTTTGTACCTGGTTGCGGTTGTGTAGCTGAAAGATCCATATCATCCAAAGAAACATCAGCTTCGCATCAATGGAAATCGTTTCTTTCTTCATTAGTATTTGTAGCAGCCACATCCTCAACATCTATTTCTTCAATAATATCAGCGGTTGTTTGAGCATCTTTCCCAGTGGCTCGATCTTTTGCGTAGATGGCAGTAGGTTGGTCATAATAAGGGAAACTTCGATGTCTGAATTGAGCAGCTTCTTTATGACTCTATAAAAAATGAGGAATTCATATTAGATATAAGTTTGGTCAAAATAAAATAATAAAGACTTGAAATAATTCTTACTTTTATATATGAGTTCCACACCGCATCTTCAGCAACAACGAGCTACCTATGCTCATCCCAACCAAAGCCGCTATTGTTTTTTCCACTAAGCATGTCATAAACGATTGACCAATCCCTTTTCAATGTCCTAATCCTCGATTCAAGATTAGGTTTAGCCTTCAACATGGCATGGGGTAAAACTTTTTCTAACATTTTTTCCAACTCATTTAAATACCCGGCTTTGAATCCCGTATCTGCATTAAAGGTTCCAACATTGTGCAAGTCGACCATACAAGCAACCAAAGCAGCATCTTCTTCTGGAACCCATTTTCTTTTGGTTCTTCGAGAATTTTGGGAAGAAGCACTTGATTGTGAAAAACCTGACATAATTATCTTAAGAAAAAAACGCAAATTAAAATTAAGTTCAATATTATACATCAAAAGATCAATACTTTATAAAATTATTGTAACACCCCCTAACCCCAAACCCTAGCTGAAACAGGGTTACGGAGCATTACCGAACCTATCAGACAATTTACATAAAATACCTATGTTCAACCAATCTAAACACATTTAAATAGCTACGAAAATTAATTAAATATTATCAATACACTACCTTTCAATTTTCATATTGAATATTTCAATTTCTATCCAACTTTTGCCTTAATTCCAACTTAGTCCCTAAACTGAGACTAATTTTTATTCTTCACATTTAACTTAATATTTCTATCCAATTTCCACTTTAAACTAAATTCAACTTTCTAATTTCAGCATTAAACCATAATTTTGAAATTATTTCAATTTAGTCCCTACTATTCAAAACTTATGAATTACTTTACAATTCAATCCTTATTTCATTCTTAACTTGAATTTCTATCAATTTAACCCTTAATTCATCATTTTATTCAACATGAACAATGTCTAATAATTAACTATCTTTTAAAATATCAACTTAACTTCATCAAAACCTTGTTCCAAGGCTTCTAAAACATCAAAATTAAGTAAAAAGAGCTAAATTGACTTACCTATTAAACTTCCAAACTTCAAACTTTTAATTTTTCTCTTTTCTTCTTTCTTTTCTCTTTTTCTTTCTTTCCTTCCCCAGCTCTCTATTTCGTTTGGCTTTCTGTTTCTATTTCTATTCTTTTCTTTCTTTATTTCATTAAACCATATATATATATGTATAATATAATAACTTAATAAATATCTATTATAAAAATCTATTTAATAACAAATATTCTTTTAACATTTGTATCCATTTATATTATCACACTTGTTTTTCTCTAATCTATTTATTATATAAATATCTTTTAATTAATAATGATATATAATTTAATAATATACTTATATAATAACTAAATATACATGTATTTTACAAATGTGTGTATATTAGTATCACACATGTCACCATATGCACCATACATTTGTCTTAATTTAATTTATTCATCACATAATATCAATTTAATAATAATAAATACATTAATATTTACTTAAATAATAAGTAAATACATACATGTATTACAAATGTATGTACAATATTTATTACACATGTATTTTATTTTTACTATACACTTGTCTTTCTTTTATTTATTTAATAATAATTAATTTGATTAATTTAAAACCTTAAACATAAAAAAATCCAATAATTAGATTTTATCTAAGCTTGCCGCCACATCTATAGAAATTGGCTTAATTGTCATTTTGGTCCTTTTTATTTTCTTTTAATCTACAACTAAACTTTCATACTTTATTCAATTTAATCCTTTTCTCCTAATTATCCATAATTTAAGCTAATTCACTTTATTAAACTTTAATTAACCATTCACTTAACTTCGTAAATATTTTTAATAAAATTTACATATCAATTTTTCAACAACGGAGACCCGAAAATACACTTTTCCAATGACCGTAAAATTCGGGTCATTACAATTATAACACATAATGAACAAAGGAAAATAAATTATCATTCAACAAGTCTAGTACAATAAAAAAAATAATTCAAACACCACTAGAGTTTCATAAACTAGATACATGAAATAACATAAACAACGTAATGTTTATTATTTTTACCCTAAACCTAACTAATTTCTAGATGCTTGCCATTCATTGAAAATTTGGTTGGCTAGTTCCATCCTCCAAGTAGCCCATGCATCCGATGGATGAATATTTATGATATTCGGTTCATCATCATCTATCACATTACTAGGTAATCTTTCTTCCAACTCCACTTCAATAGGATCAAGACTCATATAGGTTCTAATAAAATTATGGAGCAAACAACATGCAATAATGATTCTATTGTGCACCCTCATAGGATAGAATGATGGACTCCTAAGTATTCCCCATCTAAGTTTTAATAACCCAAAACATCTTTCAATAACATTACGCGCTGAAGCATGTTTCATATTGAAAAATTCTTTCGGAGTACTTGGCTGGTAACCCTGACGCCACTCATTCAAATGATATCTTTTTCCTCTAAATGGCGCAAGAAATCCCTCAGAATTTGTGTATCCAGCATCAACTAGATAATAACAATCTATAAAAAGAAACTATTTGTCATGGTTAATTTCCCATAAAAGTATGATCTTAAAAATTAATTCAAATTCCTATAATTTTGCACTTTACCTTGCGGAACTTTTAGTCCATGTCTCCTACTAATAGCATCTCGAAGAACTCATCCATCAGCAACAGAACCTTCCCAACCAGGAAGAACATAAACAAAATGCATATCAGGTGCACAAACACCTAACATATTTGTTAGAATTAAGTGACCCAAATTCTTATAAAATACAATGGTAAAATAAAATAAAAGAAGAATCCCTATAGAATTACACTTCTTTTATTTTATTTTGAATAAGGTTTTTAAACCTTATTAAACTCCATCTATTTGATATTGATTAGAATAAGGAGTTTCAATCTTACTACACTCCTATTAGAATATGGCTTTATAAGCCTATAAATAGACATGGTCTATTCCTCTTGTAATTGATTTTCGAATTCGACATAGTGAATTTTCTTCTCCTCTGCCCGTGGTTTTTTCCTGGAAGGGTTTCCACGTAAAATCTGTGTGTTCTTTATTTTTATTTCTATTTTTTTCTTTGCGATATATTGTCATTACCGACGTTATATTTTTCACAAATTGGTATCCAAGCTTCTGGGTTTTCATCTCGATCGCGGTAATGGCGTCATTGAAGTATGAAATTCCGCTGTTGGATCGCAACACCAGATTCGCGTTGTGGCAGATAGAGATGCAGGCAGTTCTTGCACAGATGGATTTAGAGGAAGCCCTGCTAGGGGTAGATAAGATGCCTTCGACATTGACGGAGGAAGATAAGGAGCGCAAGGATCGAAAGTCACTAACACAGTTACATCTGCATTTGTCTAATGAAATTTTGCAGGATGTGATGAAGGAGAAGATTGCCGCAGCATTATGGAAGAGGCTAGAACAAATATGTATGTCGAAAACTTTAACTAGCAAGTTGCATATGAAGCAACGTCTTTATCCTCATCGTTTGGAGGAAGGTGCGTCTGTGCACGAACACTTAACAGTGTTTAAAGAAATTCTCTCAAACTTGGAGGCCATGGAGGTTCAGTATGATAAAGAAGATCTAGGGTTGATTCTACTTTGTTCGTTGCCCCCGTCTTATTCAACCTTTAGAGACACGATTTTAGATAGCCGCGAGTCTCTCACAGTTGATGAGGTTTATGATTCTTTGACCTCGTATGATAAGATGAAGCATCTTGTGGTTAAACCCGACTCCCAGGGAGAGGGTCTTATTGTTCGTGGGAGACAAGATCGGAATGCTGATGATGATCGTGGAAGGACACAGGATTGGAATCCTCGCGGTAAATCTAAGGGTAGATCAAAGTCTTCAAACAGAGGTAAAACTTGTAACTTCTGCAAGAAGAAATGGCACATTAAATCTGAGTGCTATAAGCTACAGAACAAGATTAAAAGGGAGGCTGCGAATCAAAAGGGAAAACAACCAGAAAATTCTGGTGAAGCTGATATTGTAGAAGACTACAGTGATGGTGAACTTCTAGTCGCTTCTGTCAACAATTCTAAAGAGAGCGAGGAGTGGATACTTGATTCAGACTGCACTTTCCACATGAGTCCCAATCGGGATTGGTTTACAAATTACGAAACGGTGTCTGAAGGTGTTGTTTTGATGGGAAATAATGCTTCGTGTAAAATCACAGGTGTTGGAACAATTAAAGTTAAGATGTTTGATGGAGTTGTCAGAACACTTAGTGACGTACGGCATGTTCCAGAATTGAAGAGAAATTTAATTCCGTTGAGTACTCTTGATTCAAAAGGGTACAAATACACAGCTGAAAGTGGGATGTTGAAGATTTCCAAAGGTTCCCTCATTGTGATGAAAGGGCAGAGAAAAAATGCCAAGTTATATGTTTTGCAGGGTTCTACTGTTATTGGTGATGTAGCTGCCGCTTCCTCTTCTTTGTCAGATGATGATATTACTAAACTTTGGCATATGCGCCTAGGGCATATGAGTGAGAATGGCATGGCAGAATTGAGCAAAAGAGGACTTCTTGATGGGCAAGAAATTTGCAAACTGAAGTTCTGTGAGCACTGTGTTTTTGGGAAACAAAAGAGAGTTCGATTCACCAGAGGAATCCATAACACGAAGGGAACATTGGAGTATATTTATTCTGATCTGTGGGGGCCATCAAGAGTGCCTTCGAGAGGTGGAGCTAATATATGCTAACTTTTATTGATGATTTTTCCAGAAAAGTTTGGGCATTCTTCCTGAAGTAGAAAAGCGATGTGTTTTCCGCATTTAAGTCTTGGAAAACTATGATTGAAAAACATACGGGAAAACAAATAAAATACCTCCGCACAGACAATGGCTTAGAGTTTTGTTCTGATGAGTTTAATAAACTGTGTAAGTCAGGAGAAATCGTAAGACACTTGACAGTTCGTCATACTCCACAACAAAATGGCGTTGCAGAACAAATGAACAGAACGATTATGGAGAAGGTTCGATGCATGTTGTCAAATGCCAACTTACCAAAGTCGTTTTGGGCCGAAGCTGCTCTACTGCATGTTTTTTGATCAACCGATCTCCATCCGTTGCCATTGAGAAAAAGACTCCACAAGAGGTATGGTCTGGTAATCCTGCTAATTATTCTGATTTAAAGATCTTTGGGTGTCCTGCGTATGCTCATGTTAATAATGGAAAATTGGAACCAAGATCCATTAAATGTGTTTTTCTTGGTTATAAAGCTGGTGTAAAAGGGTATAAGTTATGGTGTCCTGAAAATAGAAAAGTTGTGATTAGCAGAGATGTTGTTTTTGATGAAACTGCTATGCTACCTAACTTATCTCTTAAAGACTCTTCCAATAAAGAAAATCAAAAGCAGGTGGAGCATCAGATTAATACAGAGTCAACTCCTCAAGCCAGTACAAAAATTGAGAATAGAGTTGCTTCTTCACCACAATACTCTATCGCCAAAAACAGAACTAGAAGAGAAATTAAACCTCCAAAGAAGTATGCTGAGGCTGACCTAGTTGCTTATGCTTTAAATGTGGCTGAAGATATAGATGCAAACCAAGAGCCGTCAAATTATTCTGAGGTGGTTAGCTGTGAAGACTCAGAAAAGTGGATGTTTGCTATGCAAGAGGAAATAGAATCACTCCACAAAAACAAAACATGGGATCTTGTGAAACTTCCTAAAGGTAAAAAGGTTGTTAGCTGTAAATGGGTGTTTAAAAAGAAAGAAGGGACTCTAGGAGTTGAAGAACCCATATATAAAGCAAGGCTTGTTGCAAAGGGTTACAGTCAAATTCCAGGAGTGGACTTTACAGATGTGTTCTCCCCAGTTGTGAAGCATAGTTCGATTCGAGCTTTGCTTGGTATTGTGGCCATGCAAGATTTGGAGCTTGAGCAGTTAGATGTAAAAACTGCATTTTTGCATGGAGAGCTTGAGGAAGATATTTACATGCAACAACCAGAGGGTTTTACAGTCTCAGAAAAAGATGACTATGTTTGCTTGCTGAAAAAGTCTCTTTACGGTTTGAAACAGTCACCAAGACAGTGGTACAAGAGGTTTGATTCCTTTATGACTTCTCATGATTTTTAAAGAAGTAGTTTAGACAGCTGTGTTTATTTTAAGAAAAACAGGGATGGTTCTTTTGTGTATCTACTTCTTTATGTTGATGACATGTTGATAACAGCAAAAGATAAAGGAGAGATAAGAAAGGTCAAAGCTCAACTAAGTGAAGAATTTGAGATGAAAGATTTAGGACCAGCAAAGAAGATACTTGGTATGGAGATTCTCAGAGATAGAAAAACAGGTAAATTGTACCTAAGTCAGAAGGGGTACATTGAGAAAGTTCTTTGCAGGTTCAATATGCAGAGTGCTAAGCTTGTTAGTACTCCTTTAGCAGCCCATTTTAGACTTTCATCGGCTTTGTCTCCACAATCAGATGATGAGATTGAGTACATGTCACATGTTCCATACTCTAGTGCAGTGGGATCTCTCATGTATGCTATGGTTTGTTCACGTCCAGATTTACCATATGCAGTCAGTGCAGTTAGCAGATACATGGCGAATCCCGATAAAGAACATTGGAAAGCAGTTCAGTGGATTTTAAGATACTTACGAGGTACTACTGATGTTTGCTTACAGTTTGGAAGAACTAGAGATGGAGTCATTGGGTATGTTGATGCTGATTTTGCTGGAGACCTTGATAGAAGAAGATCTCTCACTGGCTATGTCTTTACAATCGGAGGTTGTGCAATCAGTTGGAAAGCTACTTTGCAAACTACAGTCGCTTTGTCTACCACTGAAGCCGAGTACATGGCGATTACTGAGGCTTGTAAAGAAGCTATTTGGTTGAAGGGACTCTTTAGTGAGCTCAATGAAGACATTCAAATCAGCACAGTATTTTGTAACAGTCAGAGTGCTATCTTCCTTACAAAAGATCAAATGTTTCATGAGAGAACAAAACACATTGATGTTCGGTATCATTTTGTTCGTGTTATTATTGCTCGTGGTGATATTGTTGTGAGCAAAATTAGTACTCATGAAAATCCTGCAGATATGATGACTAAGTCACTTCCTATAACCAAGTTTAAGCATTGCTTAGACTTGGTTGGTGTTCATTGTTGAAGTTAAACCCTTAAGTGTTTTATGGAAGAGGTGGAGAACTTATTCGTTGAGAGTTCGCGATGAAGAACTTGTTTATTGAGAATTCGTGTCAAGGTGGAGATTGTTAGAATTAAGTGACCCAAATTCTTATAAAATACAATGGTAAAATAAAATAAAAGAAGAATCCCTATAGAATTACACTTCTTTTATTTTATTTTGAATAAGGTTTTTAAACCTTATTAAACTCTATCTATTTGATATTGATTAGAATAAGGAGTTTCAATCTTACTACACTCCTATTAGAATATGGCTTTATAAGCCTATAAATAGACATGGTCTATTCCTCTTGTAATTGATTTTCGAATTCGACATAGTGAATTTTCTTCTCCTCTGCCCGTGGTTTTTTCCCGAAAGGGTTTCCACGTAAAATCTGTGTGTTCTTTATTTTTATTTCTATTTTTTTCTTTGCGATATATTGTCATTACCGACGTTATATTTTTCACAATATTTGTTGCTATGTCACATTTTCGCGTTCGATATCTAGATTTATCAACTTTTGGAACTCTAATCTTGATGTGGGTTCCATCTAAAGCACCTAAGCAATTCTACATCACATGTATAAACCCTCGAGTTAATATACTATATTTAAATCTAAATGGATTAAATTATGTACGAGCTATATATAGTATTCACTCCAATACCTTGAACCATTTCCACCTTGGATCTGTAGAATTAGCTGTAATTGGCTCTGTCTTTTCAAATAACACATCTTGTAAGCGTATGACAGCATTTAAAACATTGTGAAATGATCTGCTAACGGTTTTCCCAGACCTATTAAGGTGATGCTTGATAACTCTATTTTTAAGGTGATGAGAAATGATATGTAAAAGCATTGCCACTTGCTCATCAACAAGCATGTTCCTTGACTACTTCAATCCCCCTAAAGTTTGTAACATCTCACATAGTTTAAAAAAGGTAATTCTATTCATCCTAACTTGTTCAATACAAGTCTCATCACTAGCATATACAAGTCTTTTCACATAATCTTGTTGTGCATAAAAATCTAAAATATAGGATCTAATCCTTGGTTTATAAGTATGTAGGTTATGGATGGCACCCAATGCAACTAAGAACCAACTCGCAACAGTACACATTTGCAGCCATATTGTAATAGCAAGACCAATTCTTTTACGCCTCTCACTTTGTACAATCAAAGGCAGACGAGCCATAAGTGCAATATATTAAAGTGTTACATATCTTCAAATCATAGTAAAAGGGTCACATTTCTTCAATACTAATTTCAATAACAGTAAAACAAAATCAAAGAATTTAATTGCCATATAACTTACAGTGATTCAGTGAATACAAGATGCTCAACCCTGTAACACCAAAATTCTTTGGATTCACAAACTCTGTAACTCCAAAATTCTTTGTTGCAAGTTTCAATTTGCAAAAATACATTCATATACATGTATAAATAGAAGTAACACAAGATTTATTACAAAAAAGACAAGCTTGACAATAACCTCCAATTTTCTAGCAAATTGCATACTGAAAATCTCATATTATTATTCTTACTGAATATCTACACCAATTACTCTAGAGGCGCCAGCTAATTTTGCACCCTCTGCAACCTGCAACATTGCGATCAAAAGACTAGATAAATAAACAATTTAACATCTGACACCAAAAATAAAACAACAGTGGCAATAACACCATGGAATTATTTGTTTATGATAGATCTTTATCATATAGTATGGATGAATATTCAATGGAGAGACTGAAGGAGGCTTTTGCTACTGAAGCTGAGGCAGCAAACGCTGTATGGCAAGCTGCACAGGCTTACTCCAGTACATTGGATTGGGATGAAGGGATCAATCCAAATATTTAGATTTTTAGATTTTTGAAATTTTAATATTGGTTCAAATGATAATCATTAATTTATTAATTAGATTTCTAGTGAGTATTAACATGTTGACATGGCATGTTCATGTTTGTCAAGAAATAATAGAACTTAATGACTAAAAATGTTGGGAATTTTAATAGAAGAATTTAACCTCTAATGTTAGTCCGAATTGCTTCTAAACTAAAATTTAAACTTGCTCGGAGATTCTGGCATATGATTTTTTTTATTTGGATTTTAAACATTATTTTAAGTTAGAAATTTTAAAATTTTAAAATTATTAAGGTTTTGAAATATAAGAGTAATATTAATACTATATATTTTTAATGACTTTAGTTTTACTTGAATCAAAATGAATAAATAATGAAAATTAGTGAATCTAAAAATCCAAAAAAACGCTGTATGGCAAGCTGCAAACGCTGTATAGATTTTTACATGTTGCTGCACAGGCAGTAATCTAGAGACAAACTTATGAAAAACATTGTTGACAACAAAAGAAAGGCAGTGCATTGGAAGGTTAAGCCAATTTGGGAATGAAGGGCGTGATACAGAATGTGTAATGGTCTGACGATAGAGATAGCACGAAAAGCTAATAGCAATCTCAGTAAAGTATCAAGAATTTCCGCATCTTAAATCAAGCAAATGCAACAAAGCAAAACACGAGTAAATAAACACTATACCATATATTCTCGACAGAGAAGGTGAAAAGTGAAAACAGATCAGGAGTAAATAAACCCGTCTTTAATATCTAATTCACTCTAATCTAACAAAAAATCAGCAGTAATAGAGTTTAGATTGTCCCTTTGTACAATTATTAGGTCCATCCTTCAAAGCTAAAGAGAATACATACACATATACACATAAAAAGAAAAAGAAAAACTGTTTGACATGGCAAATCCAACAAAACTAGAAAGACAGACATATAAAGGGAAAAAAAATGAAGTTTTATTGCCATTGAAAGAGATTGAGCTGATATTATATGCTAATTATTATTCCAAGATCAAGGAACTCAAAGCCCTTGCCCAAAAAATAAGTTAAGGAATCAATCATTTCTCAGATATAAGTTACATATTGCAGAAGATCAGAGACCCATAACAAATTTTGATACCTTCCTATTCTAAATGTTAACAACGGGTTTTAGCTATACAACTTTCAGCAAGAAAAACAATTTGGACAATCAAAGATGACCATGAGAAGCATAAAAGAATTCCTCAAGCTAACATGATGTTATACCTATCTGCAACTCAATAGCAATACGTAAAAGAGATCGCACTTGGTACAAGGATTAAAAAGCATCAGAAATGATGGTGCCTACTAAAATGCTTTCAATGTTGCTAAATGTGGAACTTCCAAACGCCAATGGAAAAAGAAAATGAAGGAAAAGACAAAATAGGAATGCTATTGCAAAGCAAACTACTTGAACGGGTTCCTTTCAGACATTTTTACTTTATTAGCATCAAGTTATCTTAGGAAATAGCTAAACATCCTATCATTAGCACCACATAACCAAAGTTACAAGAATGCCCACTAATTTGGAAGCATTATATAAAAGAAATGTTTCGATGACATTACATAAATCCCAATATTTGTAAAGTTTTGCTCGCCTCCACCTTAGCATAAGTAGTCAAAGCCTCAAAAACTGGGAGACATCCACCAAATACAATACAAGAAGAAAAAGAGTGTAAGGATATATCATTCCATGCATTTCACGAAGAATATCCATTGTAACACCCCAAACCCGTCCCATTCACTATGACCGAATTTGGAATGCCACTGCGGAAAACGTTTGAAAAACTTTTGACTTAGAGTTAAAAACATAAAATTTTGTTGTCTTTACTAAAACATTGTGTAATTAAAATTTCAAGTAAAATTAAGTTGTTACAAATTTAAACATTTTCAAATAACAATATATTCAACAAACCAACTTAAAACATAATAATAATCAAAAATTGGTTAAATGGCCCTTATTACAACCAATACTTAAAACAAAATACTCAATATTAAAATGCTTAAAATAATTAAAATATCTTCTTCTGCATGGGCCACCTTGTATCCACTCCAAACCCGGTCCAACGCTTACGCATCACCTGAAATGGTTGAGAAAAATTGGGTAAGTCCACAGACTCAGTGCATACTCATCACACATGCCTCCACATATGGGCTTGGCCCAAATCCACACAGTTCACATACATAAATATGCAAAATGACGCCCAACCCAACCTAATTCCATCCATTACACCAACCCCGGCACACCTGCCGTCCAAGGCCGTGGCTAATCCACCGATCAAATAGTGATCCTTATATCTTACCTTGGTAGACTTGCTGCTCAAGGCCGTGGCTAAGCCACCGATCACATAAGTGATCCCAACATTAATTCGTCTACGGTGATGCACACAGCCATCAACCGCCGAGATGGGCACCTAGCCAACACCTCCCTTAATGTAGCACACAGCTGATCATCAAGCGCTAATGTAGCACGAGGCTAACATTAAACCACGTACATAAATATGTACACCCGTCCTTCCTTGATCAAATCCAATCCCCATGCATATATGTTAATGTATCATGCCAAATCAACATATAGAATGAACATACATCACATGCTCATTATCATATTACACAGTCACCATAAATAATTTAATATCACATATTACTGACCTGTTAACCGATTACCCCAATCATGGGTTTTCACCACTTTAGCCTTTGTTGTCGGCTATCACACATCATACAATAATATATATATATATATATATATATCAATACACAAAACAGGAGAAATAGTACGATAACTACGCACCTGCTAAGGCACAAACGATCAAATCCCGAAAACGTCACTTGATTAAGAACTCTGCCGAAATCCCTAAATGGAATCATATTAGTTTCGGCCTCTATACCAAAAACATTAGAAAGTGGCCTACGCCCTCAAGAAAATGACATAAAAAAAGAAAGGAAAAACGGCCATAAACACTTACCTATCTTCCAAAACCGATTGAAGAAAACCCAAAAATGAATGCCTACCCTTTGAATATTCGGCCAACAAAAATAATACTAACAAGGAAGTAGAAGATTCGGCTATGGTTTTGAATGAAGATAACAAAAGATATTATGGAGAAAAAGAAATAGAGTATGTGAGTAGCAAAGAAAATGAGAATGAGAGGGAGAGGATTCGATTTTAGAAATAATGGAAGAAAAGAAAAGAAAAGAGGATTTGGGGAAGAAAGAGGTTCGGTCAAGAAGAAAATAAAAAGGAAAAAGTGATGTTGAGCAAATACCAAAAGTAAGAAAAGAGGAAGAGAGATGGGAGAAAGAGTGCACAAAAGTGCAAAAGATGTTTTCGGTTTCAAAGGAAAAGATGAGAGAAAGAAAATATAAATTTTGGTTCAAACAAAATGAAGGCTAACCAAAAGCAAAACTTGCACAAAATGTACAATACTCATTCGGCCAAACAAAGGATTTTTGGAAAGGGAAAACAAAAAATGCAAAAGATGTTCAAAAGGAGAATTGGCCAACTATTCCCCCCCAAGCTACCTAACAAAATTCGGCCACCCCCCTAGACACCCATACCGTCCACATTCAAGCACTAAAAGCATAGGAATTGTTTCCAAAACATTTTCCACAAGCCAAGCCTTTTGTCCCCTCAATATACCATAACTTTAAGATTCTTATCCCCTAAATTAAGCTTTCCTTAAACAAAAATTCAACTTACCAAAAGTTATTAGTCCACCTATCATGAATAAGGTTTGACCGTCCATAAATGCTATGATGAAATAAAAATCCTCAAAATACTTTCCTTGATACTCGAACCATTAACCTCAAGCAACCTTTCAAGAGCCCTAACCATCATGCCACTTACTCCTCATGTGCTATAAATGAACACTTAAATTAACTTAAGTGCTAAGCTCACTTAATCCACTTCATTAAATAAACCATACTAAAATTATTCTAACTTCTTAAATAAAAACAAGCCTTCATAAAACTATTCTAACACACAAAATTCATACCCGAGCCAATACAAAATAATACTAAAATTTTCCTAAAGCCCAATTCCCAATCGGCCCAATCCTACTAGGCCCAATTTTGGGATGTTACATCCATGTTCATTTCTTCTAAAATAAGAACAATCTGGGCCAAATACCTTACATATACTTTCTCACTCCGTCATAAGAACTTGAAGAGAAATTCCCAACAAATATAATTAACCTAAAATAACTTGAATTAACCATTACTTCACTTCCTATAAATCTAAAATAACATAAATTTCTAAACATCAATATAAAATGCCTACAAAAAATCCAATTCCATCGTTACCTAAAAAAAATTCAATTGACCATAAGCCAACTTCATATGAAACCAAAACCAATGGCTGAGTGAAATTAACATAACTTGCTTAATACTTAGATGAACAAATACAAAATTGAAGATAAATAAAGAACCGTAGCACCAAATGAATTAACATTTACAGAGATCAAATGAAAAATATTCATTAAGAAAAGGGTTTATAGGGGGAAAAATACCCAACCTGAAATGGGAGATAAGAAGCTGAAAATATGCATAAAGCAGCCATCATCAAGGTTATTTATAAGAGCTGAAGAAGGAGAAAAAAAACATACCGGAGACGGAGAAGAAGGGCGAACGTGTTGTTGATTTGGGGAAAAATGTTGACAATCAAAGACATGAAACAAAGAAAAGTTATGAAGTTTGAGGAAGGAGAAATAGAAAACAGGAACTTATCATAAAAAAAGAAAACGTACCGGAGACGAAGATGAAGGGCGAACGTGCTGTTGATTTGGGGAAAATGTTGACAATCAAAGACAGGAAACAAAGAAAAGTTATGAAGTTTGAGGAAGGAGAAATAGAAAACAGGAACTTATCATAAAAAAGGAAACGTACCGGAGAAGAAGATGAAGGGCGAACGTGCTGTTGATTTGGGGAAAAATGTTGGAAGAAATCTGGAGCAAGGGAGAAGAACGCAGGCTATTTTGGGGATAAATTTTATGCCTGTGGTGTTGAATAGCAATTCAGCGCCCCCACCCAAGAAGACCTATTACAGCATACGAGGGAATATGAGTGTAATAGCAAAACTGTGGAATCAAGTAAACGGTGAACCAAACGGTGTAATAGCTTAAAATCACTGTAGCAGGTAGAATTGGGCAGGAATGGAATAGCGACTCCATCCAACCAAACGTGGTGTCAATATTCATCAATTGCAACTTTCAAAATTTTAACAGAATAAAAAACGAAGGTACGGGTTAGCTGGACCTAGTTGCAACGATATTAAAAACATAAAAATTACAAGACACGGGTAAAAATTGAACTCACATGCAAGGCTTCGATGCTTAGCCGATTCTCGCAGTTTCTTTCTATGGTGTTTCGGCAATGGGTAAGAAAAAAATGAAGAAGAAAAGTTTATTTCTTCTAATTTGTTTTATTTTAAATTTCTATTTATTTACAATTATGCCATTTTATTAAATTTCCTTTCATTTTTAATTCTAAATGGTTTAATTGTTACTTAAGTCCATCCTCAACTATTAACTAATCAATTTGATCACCTAATTGTAATAATTACTAACATTTGCACCTTTTTCAGCTTAGTCCTTTTTCTTTAATTAACTATCTAAACGTTAAAATTCCCGAACCAATTTTTACTACGAATTTAGTGACTCTATAAATATTCTAAAAATATTATTTACGAGTCAAAACAAAAGAAATTTATGATCTCGAAACCACTATTCCGTCACCACTGCAAATCGGGTTGTTATAAGGGGGCTTGGAGATAGATTGAGATTCTCTATAGAAAACTGACCCAAAAGTAGACGTCATTCTTATGGATTGAGTTGATGATTTGAAGAGCTTTCCTGAGGATCTTCTCTTGGTTGTTAAACCCTCTTTTAGAGACTAGCTTTGATACCAATTGTTAGCTCGATAATGGATCGAAAACTCAATTGAAATAATCAAGATGGGGTGAATTAATCTTTTAAAATTTTAGTGGAAGTAATAAAAGAATATGAAACAATTGACATGAGAATTTAGAGTGGTTCAGCCCCGATTGCCTACTCCACCATCTTAGTTTTCCACAACTAAGGATTTTCCCAAATTTACTAATTTGATCAACCTTTGAGGACAATGTTTAACCTTACAAATCCTTTAAAATTTCTACACAAATCTTAATACTCAAACCCTCTCAAAGAGATACAAATAAGCAAACAAAGAAATGACCCTTACAAGATAAAAGTGTTTGTCAATTAAGCACAATTATAAAGAAAAACACTTGAGCTGATAAAAAATAATAAAGCTCACAAGTGTATGTAAGAAAAATATGGAAAAATTGAGCACAAAGGTTGTTTGATTGATCTTTAAGCTTGAATAATCTCTCTTGTTGTTGTAAGACCTCTAGAAGCTGGTATTTATACCCTCCAATTGATTTCTAACTGTTGTGGTTGTTGAGATATTGAATAGAGCCATTAGAGATGAAAATACTAGTGCATTAATTTCACCTGCAACAATAGGTATTGATATTTTTCTACGAGTACCGATACCAATAGCATTTAATACCTAGTTTAGTAACCGTTGGAAGCATTTCTATCGATACCAAATAAAAGATATCGATATCATATAATTACTTATTGAATCCTTTGGAAGTCAGAATATCAATTTAGTATTGATATTAAAAAGTGTATCAATAAAGGTGTATTACTATCGATACTTAAATAAATTTACCGATACTAAGCAAAAGGTATCGATACTGGATCGATACTTAGTAAAATTTTTGGAAAACAGAATGTCATTCTTGTATCGATACCGAAAAATGTATCGATAAATTTGTGAATCTATCTATACTCATTTAAATTTATCGATACTTGACAAAAAGTATCGATACTAGATCAATACTTTTTTGCTTGGAGCAATTTTAAACATGTTTGAAAAATGTTAAAAGGTTTGTTTAACAACTTGGTATTAAAATATTTTCTGAGTTCAACCAATTTTCTTTTTAGATGTCATTTGAAATGGAATTTTTGCCAAGTTATGTTTTAAATAAAAATGATTTTTATCACAATATTTAAAACATAATATTTATTATATCACAATGGTTCGTAAAGCTTGGTTCAACACCACCACTCACAATGGTTACCTAAACATACCATCCTTATGTAATTGCAAACATTTATGGTCAAATCCAACTTTCCAAACACTACCTTAATGTTAATTTTAAATATTTTATTTAATTAAAACTATCACCCTTCATAATTTGATTGGTTCAAAGGGCTTCTTTTAACATAAGTTAATGGTTTGTATCTAAAGTGGTAACAAAATAAAACTTTAGGTACCTACTCTGACAAAAAAAAAAAAAAAACACTTTAGCACCTAAACAAAAAAAGTTGCATAATTTGAGTATCTATTTTTTATATAAGTCGTTTTAATTTCATCAACCATCCAAATAGACCTTTTGTGGTTGTAGTAAATCCTTTTTATGATTCATGTACATTCTTTCATGTTAATTTTTTAATATATAATTTTTTATCATATTAATAATTTATATTAAATTACGGCACACTCACAATATGATTGATATATATATATATATATATATATATAACTAATGAAGTTTTGATTGAAATGTTTGATTAGCTCGTGATGCCAACTCAACTAAAAACTTAATAGTAGTATTCATATTTTTGTGTATTATGTTGATATTCTTTTCTTTTCTTTTCTTTTTTTAACTTTATCTAGCACTTTCACTAGTATTTTATTTTTGGCACAATGATTTTTTTGGCCCTCAACTTTACAAAAAAATATATTTTTTAGCAATCTATTTAATTTTTTGCCTCTTTTAGCCCTTTAACTTGAATTATTTGTCAAATCATTTTCAAAATAGATGGAAAAGTTAACGTTTGTTAACTTTGTTGATGTAACATATATGTGGATTGTTATGTAATCATTTAATTAATTTTTGAAAATTATAAAATATTAAAATATTTTTTATAATTTCTATAATTATTTTTAATTTTTAAAAATATTTTATATATTTTTTTGAATTTTTTAAAATATAAAAAATTAATTAAATATTAACGTGTCATCCACATGGCAATCTATGTGTATGCAACATCAACAAAGTTAAAAAAAAAAGTTAACTTTTTTCATTCATTTAAGGTGATTTGACCAAAAATGCAAGTTTAAAGGTTAAAAAAAATCAAGGACTAAAATGACTTTTTCTTTTTTATAAACTTGGAGGGCCAAATAAGTCATTATGCCTTAATTTTTTTAGAGTTTGCAAATTTTTTTTTTTTTTTTGAAGAAAAGCTTGGGCTACAATTAATATGCAAAGACCACATAAAACAAACAGTACTAAAAACGAGCTTAAAACCATACAGGCCCAAGACTAAACAACCCAAACCTAATGCGAAAAAGAAATAGCCCATTGCCTAGGGAAAACCTTTACCCGTCCCATCCTCTTATACAGCACTAATGACCGACGGTTTCCATTTCCCTAAAAACTTTCCGAATTCCCATCCTTGTATCCAGAAGCTTCAATTCATCAAGACCAAATCTGCAGAGCCCTTGTTTCACCCAAGGACCCGAAATTTGAACTATTCTATAGGCCTCAATTAGGTTCGCGAATCCAATCGTCTGCTAGAATCTTCACACCATATCTCGGGACAGAGCTCCTCAGGTAAAACTCCTCACCTTTTCTCAAACTTTCAGAAGCTATAGCGTCGGCAAGCTTGTTCGCTGATCTTCTAACATGCATGAAATATATTTTTCAAAAATTCCCTAAAATGCTCTTAATTTTTCGAATATAGGGAGAGATTTCTGACTTATTAGTAGAGACTGATTTGCATTTTTTAATAGTTGAAAGTGAATCTCCTTCTAAAATTATTTTTGTTATGCCCAAATCGATCCCCATTTGAGCTGCCCCAAAAGCAGGCGAGGGCCTCCGTTGCAATACCCGAGCCAACATTCTCGTGTATAGTTGATCTAGAGGCAACCACCCTCCCTCTTGCATTTCTGGCAACAAACCTCGACCCTGACCGAAAAAGAGCCCTGTCAAATGCTATGTCAAAGTTGATCTTGACCCACTCCCTAGAAGGAGGCTCCCATCTTGTAATGTCGACCACCTTGGTATGCACCTTTTCCTTGATGCCATCTAACTCATAGATGTATCTATGAATAAAGTTAGAGATTTCTCTGCATGACTGAATCGTATGCTCATGAACTCTTTTATTGCTTGCAGTCCACAGAGCCCAAAGGGTACAGCAAAATATCTGGCACTGCGATGTTGAACAAATGTTAAAAACCCAGGTAAGCCGCTCAATCCACCTCTGATTAACATTAGAGAGAGCCACTGATAACCCCACTAATCCCCAAACTTCACTGGCAACAGGGCAGCTACGAAAGACATGCACTAAGGTTTCAACTCCATCCCTGCATCTTGGGCATAGTGCAGTCCCCGAGTCATTTAAAATACAAGTTGGACATAGATGGGATAAAATTGTTTAAAATACGCCAAACTGTTATTCTAAGTTTAGAAGGTAGATTAAGGCTCCATAGTCTTTCATAGAAAATTCTAGTCATGGTTTGTAATTCCTCTAACTTAGGATCGTATATCTTAGCTTGTAATAGTTTGTAGAAACTTAACTCACCAGAGGGTTCACCTCTCCACACCAGCTCGTCATCATGCGGGATTTTTGTGAGCGGAATTCGAAGAATCTTGGTGGCGTCAACAACATCAAAAACATCGGTAATAATCTCACTTCTCCGTTCTCTATTAACACTATTGATGAGCTCATCAACTAATTCCATATTACAATTTCGAACTGGATTAGAAATTTTATAATTAACGGAACTTGGGATCCATGCATGATTAAAGATATTAGAAATTTTATAATTAACAGAACTTGGGATCCATGCATGATTAAAAATATAGATATTATTGCCTGTACTTACCCTCCAGCACAAACCATCTTGTAATGCCTTCTTCGCTGCCTAAATACTTCTCCACGTATAGGACACTACACTTTTGCCTTCAAACTTGAGTTTAGAAAATTTGAATTTGGGTAATATTTTGCTTTCAACACCCTACCCAATAATGAATCAGGATTAGAAATAAGTCTCCACCCTTGTTTGGCGAGGAGGGCCACATTAAATTTAGCAAAGCTTCTAAAACCCAAACCTTTATCCTCCTTCAACTTGCACAGTTTACCCCATTCACCTTTTTGCCACCAAAATCGTGCTACAATACTCTCTTTTTCCTTACACAAAGATTTTGGAAGAAGCAAACAAGACATCGAATAGGTTGGATGGCCTGTAAAACAGACTTAATAAACACCTCATTTCCCCTTAGAGATAAAAACCTAGTACTCCAGCTATTAATCTTTTGCTTTATACAATCCTTCAAAATGTGAAAAGAGGCTTTTTTTTTTTCTTTCGACGCACCATATTAGGGAGACCTAAATATTTCGTTGGGTTATTCGAATACCTTATCCCCAAAGCGCTGGAAATTTGTACTCGCATCAATTCACAAGTATTCGTACTGAAGAAGATTGTGGACTTATCAAATTTCCCATATTGACCCTAACTAACTTCATACTCCTTCAAAATATTTTTTAAGACAGTATCTCCTTACCAATGTGGTATTTTATAACGAAATTTCACGAGATTGAGACTAAAGAGTTTAGTAGCGGAATAACTAATAATGTGGTCAGAATTAAGAATAGTTTGGCAAGAGAATATAGTTCTGGAAAAGATGTCAGGTTATTCTAAAGATCATTCGAATTTTGTGATGTCATGGTTAAAAAAAAGTTGATCTCAGCTAATCGACTTATTCAGGTATGATGTCTAAAGCATGTATTTGTTGGAATTTCTTTTAGATTGATTTTCGTTAGTGTATGGAATAATACGGGATTAGTGAGATAGAATTAGTCAGAGAAATGATATTTGAATAGTAAAGATGTCTGAGTGTAACAGTTGTAATTAAATAAATTATGATGATCTCTCCTGGGTATTATATATATATTCGTGTATTCTTAGAGATATATGTGATTGTTCATTTTTTGATGGAATTTTTATTGTATTGTTCATTTTCTGATGGAATTCTTATTGTATAAGAATGCTAGCTGATTATAATGATAGATGAAAGTACTGTTAGTCTGGTTGGTTGATGAGCAGCATTTCTTATCTCTTTCTTTGGGATTCTATCTTATTATGTTTGAAATAAAAGTTGGTGAAAATTTATGTGAGGTTATTCTTTTGTTTCTAGTGGATGTTGTTTTGTAATATATATATATATTTGGAAAATATATTATTTCTGTTACAATCTATTCTAGAGCGTATAAGCATTATTCTTCTTCTGGTTTTCTCCGAGGAATCATCAAGATCTTTATTATTTTCTTATGAGTTATGTTCTCGGACTTCCAGGATAATATTGCATCTCGGATTTTTTTATCTCGATTTTCTTATCATCCTTATTTCGTAAATTATCAATCATGGCTCATTTTTAAAGTGTGTTCTTTAGCTTATGATAACTATGTCTATTATGGGTGTATTTCTGGTTCGAACATAGGAATGTGGTGATTCTGATATCGAGATTTCTCTAATTTTTGTGAAAGGAATCGACATCGGTAAAGGTATAGACAGTGAAAGCTCAAGCTCAAATTGTACAATAATTTTCTTTTCTCAAGTAAGTTTGATTAAGGTCAATGAGTCTAATCAGGATATTTTGTTTCTTTGATCTAATACAGTTGTAAAGATCTTTGACTAACATGTGGGGAAAGTTTGAAAGGTTGTATGTTTGAGTTGTTTTAACAGCATGAAGAAGGGAGTATTTTGATATAATATTATTTATAGTTGAGATCGACTCAATTGTTTTTATCTGAGCAAGTTGGTTAGTTGAAAGGTAAATTGAGTTATATGCATTTAAGTTTATCTTTAGGTAAGAAAATAAAATCTTGTACATTCATGGGTAAATTGATGAACAGTCTAAGATTTTATATTCAAAAAGTGTGTGATACAAGGACGTACCTATTATATCAGTTCTAATTGGATGATATTGTTATGAGTTAAAGTTGGTTTGATTGATAAAGTTATCACATTTGTAAAAGTTTGAATGGTCTGTTGTATGTTAGCAAAGTTGAAAATTGATGAAGGTATTATTAACCGAAGCACTGGTTTTGGGTTCTATTTGAATTGAGTAAAGAATTTTTAATTTTTCAGTGATGTACTATCCAACGGATTGGAATGTGTTTTAATACAAGAATGTAAAGTGATAGTTTATGCTTTCAGACGGTTAAAGTTACATGAAAGGAACTGTCCGACGAGTGATTTAAAGTTGGCCACTTTTTATGTCTGGGTTGAGAATTTGATGACACCGGTTGTCCGACGAAAAATGTCATGTTTCCTAATCTTAAGAGTTTAAAGTATCTAATGTCACAAAAGGATTTGAATTTAAAACAACATAGATGGCTTGAACTATTGAAAGATTATGAGCAGTTATTGATTAACCTTTGGGAAAGTAGATATAGTTGTAAATGCTTGAATGGAAAACATTTGATTATTTTATGAGTATTGTATACATGATTAATCTTATTTAATGATGGTCTGAATCTAGCTAAATTAGAAGCTAAAGCGATGTTTTCTTTGCAAGATTGAGAACCTTAAGAATGTAATAGTGAGTGGTAAATTAAATGAGTACAGTGTGAGACGACTTTTGATTTTGAATTTTAGGTTGGACCTAATACTGTTATCTTTATTGCAAAATAGAATTTGCGTACTGAGTAATTCAAAGCTTATGCAGAAAATTTCGTACGAAGCTCAGTATTAGCTCGTTTGTTCATTCAAGGGGTAATAAAATGTATAGTTATTTGAAATAGATGTTCTGGTGATCAGATATGTAACATGATAGATTAATTGAGTTATATGTTTCAGAGACTATCCGATCAGAAATCGTACAGAAAGTAAAAGTGATTCGTGGCAGTTTAAAATCCACTTCAGATTGTCAGAAAATGTATGTGAATTTGAAACATGAGAATATAAAATTCTCGTTCAGCGATAGCATGCTTCCGAAAGTATTACCTTGGAAAAAGATTCAAAATGTCTTTTGTGTATCTGTTGCGATGATATCGATTGGACTCTTTGAATATGAATTCTTTGATAGGGATTAAGTTTCAGACGATATGTTGTATAACGAAGAATCGATCGAAATTTTGACACGAGATTAAAAGTTGGGAAATAAAAGTATAACCTTAGTGAGGGTTCCTTGGCAGTGTCACGAGATAGAGGAGTCTACATGGAAATTGAATTTATATTTCGATAAAATTTTTGGGGACAAAAATCCCTTAGGAGTAGAGTTGTAACAGCCCGATTTTGGGGCTAGTCAGAACAGTGGTTTCGGGACCACAAATTCGATGCAATGAAATTTATTTTTATTATATTTTATTGGCCTAAAATTTTATGGAATGATTTCATGAAAATTTCGTTCAAAAATTTTGACGTTTGGGCACTCAATTTAATCAAAAGGACTAAATGGCAAAAAGTGCAAAACTTGAATTCTATATGTTAAAGGTGTTCAATTGCTATGAAATTTTAAATTGGAGGTCCTTAAATGGTAATTAGACCATTGGTTAAGTTAGTGGACAAAAATGGACATGGTTTGGTATGTTTCTAAAGTTTTTCATTAAGGGCATTTTAGTAATTTGGTAATTAAATGAATGAAAAAGTCAAATTAAAAGCCAATTTTTGCTCATGTTCTTCCTCATGGTCGAAATTCATAAGGGGGAAGCCATAGCTAGGGTTTGGCCACTTCCAAGCTTGATTGTAAGTCTGTACTTGCCTCGTTTTCAATGCTCTTTACATTTTTGAATTGTTGTAACTGAATCTATCTATTTCTACCACTAATTTGAAGAGATGTCAATGTCTAAAATTTTACCCATGTTGAGCATGTATGTATTTTGATGTTAGATGGTAGAAATGCATGTTTGTTGATTGTTAAACGACTTTTGCTAAGTGATTTTCGATAAAAATGTAAAAAATGACCTATTTGTAAAAGTTATAAAATATGGTGTAAAAATGTGAATAAATAAAAATTTTGGGCTGTTATAAGTATGAAAATGGTTCAGCTAGGCTTGAGTTTTGAACAAATTGAATGAAAATCATTTTACGAGCCTAGGGACTAAAATGTAAAATGTTAAAAGTTTAGGGATAAAAATATAATTTTTAATTTGAAAAGATATCCCCCTTAGTCATTTCCAAGATTTTTTTTACTTCCCCTTCGAACGAGTCTTCCATAGTCCACCAAGCTTCAAATTTAAAATCCCTAGCTACCTTCCCTCCTCCCTCATGACCCAATTGCACTAGTAGAGGGGCAATGATCTGAGGAATAATGTGGTAAATGACGAATCAATGCATTTGGGAAACTCTCTAACTAATCTTCATTTGCTACCTCCTGTCTAACATTTCCCTAATATTTGTTTTAGGCATATTGCCCCACTCCTAAGTAAACCATGGCCTCGAGTACCCTTTATCAAAAGTTGACAATCCTCTAACGTTTCTCTAAACAACTCCATTCTCATTTCTTCCCTCGACAAACCCCCATTCTTCTCAAAAGCGTACATAATTTCATTAAGGTCTCCACAAACAAGCCACGAGAGATCATTATTCAACCCTAGCCTTTTAAGATTATTCCACAAGTTACTCATCTAACTTGCAAATGGGGAACTATAGAAACCTGTGAAGTGCCAATCCTTCTCACAACTCTTAACCACCACATCAATAAAATTCGATGCATAACATCTCAAATCAATAGACATTTCTTCCTTCTATGTTAAACAAAGGCCCCCTTTAGTTCCCTTAGCCTCTATGTCTATCCTATTAATAAAACCACAACATTTCCTCACTCTTTCCATCCTTCTCCGACCAAGTTTTGTCGCCATGAAGAAGATGATGGGATTGAATTGCCTAAGCACATGCTAAAGACGATGCATTGCCCGTGGACCCCCTAAACCACGGACATTCCAACATATGATTTTCATTACGCCCGGTCAGCTTGTCTTTTAGCAGTCGTCGATCCTTGATAAAGTGAAGCTAAATCTTGCTTCGAAGAATTCCTTCCTATAACAGTAGTCATTAAATTGTCTGAGTTATTCTCAACAACTTTCGCTCTTTTTTCGTTCTCAATGCTTGGGAAAAAAAATTCCCCAACCCATCAATTTCCTCCCATGTCCTTTTTATTTTTCCATGAACACCATCCAATTGATTTTGTCCTGACGTAACAGTTTTGATTAATTTCCTCCAACTTTTCTTGATATTTTGAGGACTATCCTCCATAGTATGGATGACCTCATATTGGACCTCATCCACTTTCATATTGGACCCTATCTCATTAAGAGATTCATCATGATCCATATTTTCCCAATCAAAGTCCTAGAAAGATTCTATCAGTTTCACAATCCTTATCAGCCAAACCATTCCTAAAATCTCTCCTCACACCAATAGTTTCCGAGTCAGACTCAAACTCCACCACAACTCCCATCTTCGTCGATTTAACATCCGCCTCCACCCCTAGAGAATGGACTGACCTCACTGATTTTATTTTGTGCCGCCACATTTTCGTCATCTGCTCCGGTATATGACCATTGCTTTATTGATTTCCTCGCAATGGATCCTAGCTTTAAACTCTCCCTACCTAATAAATTTAATTCTGCCTTAAGAGCCAACGAATATGGTAACTTATCCTCGGGCAGGTCTTTAACCTTTAATGTAACCTCAATACACTCCTTAATACTATGCCCCATCCGTCTACACCCAAAGCAAAATCTAGACAAATTTTGATATTTAAAAGGGATCTAAATTCTCTATTGTGACTCAGTCAAAATAAAAATCACATTCTTAAAGGTTTTTGCACATTCATCTACACTTTAATCATACAAAAATCACCTTTGACTTCTGATCTAAGCACTCCCCCAAAGGTGGATCTAATTGCATGCATAAGATCCTTTCGATCACATTCCGAGGGACAATGACCCACTTTGACCTAAAAAGGAGAAGCCACCAATCTGATTTTGCTTCGTTCCATCAATTCTAATAATCTATCAAAAATAATCAATTGTCATCAAAATAACCATGGTCGTCCCTCCAAAATCAACTCTAGATCCTCTTCATCTTCAAATGAAATTAAAAAAAAATTTTGTCTTGTCACCTATATCTCAAATTTCTTCTTAGTTTTCCAAATACATTTTAATTGAGCTCGAAAACTATCTGGATTGTAAGATTTTTTTGTCCACACAATGCATAACGTCAGTTTTCCATCTGGAACTACCAGCAAGCTTTTAATGGACAATTGAATCAGTTCCTCCTCCAAGAGAGAGATCTCATCCCTCTCTATTCCCCTCAAAGTCACCACTCTACTCAGACCCAACCACAGGCAGCACTGTTTATCTAGGAGACTAAGAGAGAGCATTCTTGACTTTTTTGGAGTTTACATTATAAATACAATACAATTATAATATAATTACAAATACATGCCTAATAAACTACAAGGTAAAATCAAATTAATATAAAACACAAACAAACTAAGAATCCCAATAATTTAGACTAAAATCAGTCCATCAAAGTAAAACTCACATAAAATAAAACTAAGGGCTCAAACAATTATATATAACAAGACTTGTACCTTAACTATTCAAGTACCTAGATCTTACAATTATAACTATCAATTAATAACATAAATAATGTTTTTTTAAACTATTATCTACTTTCAATTACTTTTTACCAAACAAAATTAAATTTGCAACTATTAGTGATATATAAATTTAAAAACCAATATTTGTATTTTCGAATTTACACCAAAAGAGAATACGAAAAAATAATATTCTTTTATGGTGCAATTGGTGTGTCAGGTGATACCAATAAGAATTAAAAAAAAAAACAAGTGAAACAGAAAAATAAATTGTTGAAATTATTTCTTCTTCTTCTTTTTCTTTCTATTTTACCTATTTTTTAATTTCTACTAATGCCGCCTGACATACCGACTACACCCATAAAAATATATATTTTTTTGTATTTTCTGGTGTAAATTTAAAAATACAAATATTCTTTTTAAAAAATAATTGATGCTACAAATATTATTTTCACTCATATCTTAAAAAAAATATAAATACCACCTGACATAATGACCATACCAAAATTTTTATTTTTTTTTTAAAACCTAACGATTGATTAAAGATGCTAACTGAAAAGTGGATAATGCCACTTAACCAATCAGAGACACCAAATTACATTGTTCAAAATAGGTCATTTCCTTAAATAATTTTTTCCCAAGTCATTTTGTTAATTAATTTGTTTTTTAAGGTTATTTGTATAAAAAAGCCAAACCTTCCCTTTCTTCCTCCTCCTCTTTCTCCCCTGCCGCCGCCGCCGCCGCCGCCATCACCACTAAAATCTGAACCCTAATCCTAAATCCTATCTTGTATTGTTCCAAATGTCACACCTTGACAACATTCCATCCACTCCTGGCAAATACAAACCCGACAAAGCTTTCCGTTTCAACTCCTCCGCCGCGTCTTCCTCTCTTTCCAAACTAACCCTTTATTCCACCCTTTTCCTTTCCGTCCTCCTTATCTTCCTCCTCCTGCTTTCCTCCCCTTCTTCCCCACCATCGCCGCGCCGCCACCTCTCTACTGGATCCCACCACACCCCACTCTCTCTTTCCCACAAACTAATCCGCAAATCTGCCCGTCCTCGCTCTACCACCGGTCACACCGTCCTTGTGACCGGCGCCGCCGGTTTCGTCGGAACCCATGTTTCTCTCGCTCTTAAACGCCGTGGAGACGGTGTCCTTGGCCTTGACAACTTTAACCATTACTATGATCCAACCCTGAAACGGGCTCGCCAGAAGATCCTCGAAAAGGCTGGGGTTTTTATCGTCGAAGGCGACATCAACGACAAGGGTCTTCTCCAGCAACTGTTCGATGCCGTTTTGTTTACTCACGTAATGCATTTAGCAGCTCAGGCAGGTGTTCGTTACGCTATGCAAAACCCAGGATCTTATGTTCATTGTAACATTGCTGGATTTGTGAACTTACTGGAAGTGTCGAAATCGGCCAATCCTCAACCGGCGATTATCTGGGCATCTTCAAGTTCGGTATACGGCTTGAATTCTAAGGTGCTATTTTCAGAGAAAGATAGAACTGATCAACCTGCTAGTTTATATGCTGCTACAAAGAAAGCCGGTGAGGAAATTGCGCATACTTATAATCATATTTATGGACTTTCAATAACTGGATTGCGATTCTTCACGGTTTATGGTCCTTGGGGTCGGCCCGATATGGCATATTTCTTTTTCACTAAAGATATAATGAAAGGTAAAACTATCACTGTATATGAATCACCAGATAAGGGTAGTGTGGCTAGAGATTTTACCTATATCGATGATATAGTGAAAGGGTGTTTGGGAGCATTGGATACGGCAAAGAAAAGTACAGGGAGTGGGGGAAAGAAGAGAGGGCCTGCACAATTGAGGATTTTTAATTTGGGGAATACTTCGCCTGTACCTGTGAGTACGTTGGTTAGTATATTGGAGAAGATTTTAAAGGTCAAAGCTAAGAAGAAAGTAGTGCCTTTACCAAGAAACGGGGATGTGGAGTTTACACACGCCAATATTACCTTAGCAATTACGGAGCTCGGTTACAAGCCGGCGACTGATTTGGAGGCAGGGTTGAAGAAATTCGTGAGATGGTACCTCAGTTTTTATTCGGGGTCAAAGAAGAGTTCTTAGTGGAACTTTCTCGATCTTTTTTTTTTCTCATTTTAGTTCATATTGATTACTTCTCTATTGTGTTCATTTTGTGGTTTATTGAGCATTTACTTCATCGTATGCTTGATATAATCATGCAAGTAGGGGTGCTGTTCTGCTTTGCCTGTAGGGTGGGCATCTCTTCCCAATTCGTAGTGATGGGAAGCTAGCAGCATTTTAGTTGTTATTCCACGTGTTGCTTCCTTTTCTCTTGGAAGCTTCTTTTAGCAGTTTTAAGCCTTGTACAGTTCATGACTGATGGATCGAAAAGATGTTCTGATTGCTGGTTTATTTTGTTTTCTCAACCGTACAGTTATTTCAATAAAATTGCAACCGCTCCAATGTGCTTTTAAATGATATTTTGTCTATTGAATTCCCCTGGTTTTGCCTACCAATTTTGGTTGGAAAATCTAGAAGATGTATGATGTCTTAACTTGGCCTTTAGAATGGTTATGTTGTCTCAAATCCTTAGCTATAACACGCAATTTTTAGTATGAAAAAGCACATGTTTGCAGAGCTTGTTGTGGAGAAAGCAGTAGACATCCTTAGGTTTTGCTTAGTACAAAGGATGGAAAAGAGAGAGGATTTATTTCAAATAAGACCAATTATTTCTTTTAGCCTTGAATCTAGGCATTTCACAGAATGACCTGGTTAAGCAGGTCGAACTTTTTACATTGCATAGCATCCATGGTATTGTTCTGACGGCATTGGCATTATGTTGTAGTATATTATTGAAAACTAGTTACAAGTATCACGAAGTCTCTTGTATTAGAAGTTGTATTCCATTGTGCCACTTTTGTTCAAGAAAACATTAGATTAAAGAGCAAATTAGTCTTTTAGTTAAAAATTTCATTTATTTTTACTTTTAAAAATTGATTCTGTACATACATAAGAATAAAGTACATGTATTATGTGTAATTGTTTGATAATTCTAACAATTTTTAACAATCCAACATACATATGCTAATTTGCTCATTTTTTAGTAAAAAGAGTAAAATACAATTTGACTCTTAATACAAAGGCCTTTATAGTACTTTTACCTTGAAAACTATCTTGTTTCAAGAAAAAAGAACAGAAAAAAAGGGAAATACTTGAGCTAGGAACTAGCAAAATGTTGAAAGCACTATCAAATGCATGAAAAGAATTATGCGTACCATTTTTCCATTTGTGGTCACTTAAACAAGTGAACCCTTTTATTTTACAGCAGCAAACATCATCCTAGCAAAGGGAACATTAATACGAGTATTTATTAATCATTGCTGTTATATTATCTACAACTAGGTCACAACGTTTAATCTTCGTCTACATATAGATGAACACGACAAAACTACATCTTGCATTTTATGTACTGTAAACCACAGAAAATACAGCCGATGCCTTTCTTCCTCGAGCATCTAATATCCTACCATAAGATCCTTTTCTTAAGGATGTCAAATTTCACCAAGTCCGGCATCAGATTTACAGCATTCACTGTGACATCTCTCTTATCTAGTAATTCGCATATGGTAAGAAAAAACTTCTTGAAGATTGCCCGAATGACTCATTGTAAAGTAAGAACAAAAGAATAATTAAATTATTTTAAAAGTGAGAAATAGGGTTTAAGATGTTCGATAAAGTTATCTAAAAGTCGGAAAGGGATCATCTGAATTTCATCTCAAGGAAAGAACCCAGCTTCAGAACCACAATGCAGACGTTAACGTACTCAAGTTGATAACTTGATACGAACTCGGCAAGCTACGATGGCGAAGGCAACATCTGCATTATTATTGCGACTTGGAAGAATCAGCATCAGATTCAGTGTCCAACTCCCACCATGCACCAGAATCTTCCTTATGTATATAATCAGAACTGTTTCCATCATCACTACCATCAAAATCCAGATCCTCAATCTCATCATCAAACATATCTTCAGAGCCATATAACTTCCTCTCCACCTCTGGATCATACGTCCACTCTAGTTTCTTCAAGATATCACGGTCTTTCCACTTCCCCACAACGGATACTGCCTCTTTCTTAGCTTTTCCCTTCAATATTTCTGTCCAAGAAAACCCAGCATCTGCAACTCTTTTCAATGCTCCATCATCGGCATCCCCCACAACAACCGTCTTCAAACACCTCAGTTTCGCCTCCTTCAAAACACCAACAAAATCGGAATCATCAGACACGAGCATCAAACACTCGGCTTTCCTCTTATCCATCACATCCACCATGTGATCCCTCAATGCAACATCTGCAGCTTGTGGCCTATTTGAGACAGTCCCAACCCAAAACCCTGCCCTTTTCAACTCATCAGCTAAACCATACCCAACTTTCGGTGTCAAAACCTCCCTAGCGGCATTTTTGTACTTCTCCATTTTCATCGAGTACTTACCCACCAATTTCACCCTTCTGCTCCCTCTAGCAGATTCTATTTGATTCACCCTCTTCTGATGCTCACGCTCATGAATTTGCTTAAAATGGTTAACAAGTTTCTCGTTAGTGTAAAATCTTCTCCCACAAACTTTACAAACATATGGATCAATTGACTTGATCACGCCTTTATTTTCCAACTGATTCAACAATTTCCTCTCTCTTCTCTGCTCCCGAACAGCTTTTGGTACGTAGCTAAACGAATGCTGATTAGCATAGGCCACCATGGACCTTACAACCCCAAATGAAGAAGCTGCTGTTTTCAACTTAACAACGGCTTCAAATGGAGAGAATGCATTTGGGGGCTTGTTATCCAAATCCCAAAACACTGCAACACTATTTTGGACAGATGATGTTTGGTTGAAAGAATCGAAACCCCTTTTCGCTTTGAAATGACAAAGTCTAGACAGAGAGATACAGGGGTTTAGGGTTTTAAATCTTATAGATTGTACAGAGTTACTGATGCTAGGAAACAGGTGAAGCATGATGGAAAGTTCATCTGATGAATTGTGGAAGGAAGCATCGCATAACAGAGAAATGGGTGAGAAAAAAAGTAAAAAAAGGCAGAGATTGGTTAACCTTGAAATGAATGGGATGAAAAGGAAGGTTTTGATATCAATGAAAAAGAGATACGAACATGCATAAACTTCTACTGAATGTTTTTTAATTAAAAAAGAAGGAATGAAATTATGATAGATGAAAGAGAAAGATCAGAATATTCATACCTTGAAATAGTGTAAACAAGTGTTAGAAGAACAACGGGGTGAAGGGGGCGGCGAAGGGAGACTTGAGCAGTCCCTGGTGAAGCCTTTGCGCTTAATTTATAGATCCAATTTGTGGCTCTTATTTTCTAGTATTCAATAAAAAGAAAAAGGGCAAACTTTTATATTTGGCCCATCTATTTTTCTAGAATTTTTTATAGGTACAAAATTATCAATTTTATTTCTGTAAATTTTATAAATTTGATCTCTCTTTTTAACTATACATTATCCCGTACTATAGTATAATTTTGTATTTATTTTTTAAATACTTTTTCTTCACTTTCTTATTAAAATAATATTAGAAAACTAATTAAATATAAAAATGAGGTAATGAACAAATTAATTACAAAAATGGGGTATTTGCTACAGTATTCTTCGATGCCGCCTGACACACTGATGTTACCAACCCATTTCGACTAATCATGCAACAATCATTAAGATTTAAAAAAAAAATTATCCTATCATTATGTCAAGTGACATCGATATGAATTTTTAAAAATACTCATGAAAATATGAATATATATGATGAAAGAAAAAAAAAACAATTTATTAGTGTCGTCAATGTGTCAACACCATTTTAATTTTATGCTAATCTAAAGCGAGAGAAAATGTTTCTCGCTATATGAAAACAAGACCGTTGATAGGTAAAGACTCATAAAATTACCATAAAAAGTATTGTACTAATAGTTGAGTTACATTTTATTTTTTTACTCAAACAATTAATAAATTAGTTTTTACACATTGGATCAAAAGTAAATGAGTTTTTTTATTAAAATTTTATCTATTTTTACTATTAAAAATTAGCTGTTAGCATGAGATTTGAATAGTAAAAATGAATAACATTTTTAATAAAAAGGATCAATTTATTATTTGATTTAATGTACATGTACTAATTTATTTATTTTTTATATAACAAAAATAAAATATAATATAACTCTTAGTATAACAACTCTATTTATACTTCTACTTTAAGACATTTAAGAAGGCTAATTTGTTTTATATAATTTTTTATCTAACTTATTTGAAGGAAGGAGAATTTGAATATTAATGCAATTATCTATTTAACTTTATATAAAATGAATATTTAAGGGTTTCTTTGGTTGACATGTGTATCTTGATTGGTATCATTGTATTACAAGAAACGGTTAAATTTTAGTTTTAGCCCTTCTATTATTTTTAAATGTAAGATTTAATCTCTATATTTTAATTTTTAATATAAATTTATTTCTATATTTTTATAATGTTATTAATTAGTCTAAATAGTTAATATTATTAACTTTTCAATAAAAAATGTTTTGAATACCTTAAATATCTTAGAGATTAACATCGGGCTTCCCCTTTTTTTTTTTTGCCTTGATTTTTTTTTTACATTATAAAAATAATGATCAAATTTCAGTTTCAGCCGTTATATTATGCTAAAACTTAAGATTTAATCTATGTACTTTAATTTTTTCATAATGACACATTCAACCCGCAATGTTTACATCTTTTATCAATTTGACCATTATATTTTTAGCTCAATTTTTCAATTAACCTTTTAAAAAGAATCAAATTGTTTTTTTTAAAAGCAATGTTGATTAACAAAATTAATTTTTTAATACTGTTGTCGTGGCAACTCACATGCTAGTCCATGTGTACTTTATGCTAACATGGCACTATTTGTCTTATATGTTACATCAATAAATAATTTAAAAATTATAAAAATAAAAAAATAAAAAATAAAAAAATAAAAAAATAAAAATTCAAAAAAAAAGGAAAGAGAGAGAGCATGAAGTGCATATTGTCACGTTTAAATAAATGTTTTAGATAGTATTTTCATTAAAAAAAAACCAATTTGACTTTTTTTGATTGATTAATAATCATTTGACTATTTTTCAAAAGGTCAATAGACAAATTTAACTTTAAAAATAGAATAAGGGTTAAATTGACAAAAGATGTAAATGTTAAGGGCTAAATTTATCATTATGCTTTTAATTTTTTTGACATAATTTGGTCGCTCTACTTTTATAATGTCAATTGTTAGTGCAAATAGTTAATATTGTTAATTATTTTAATCAAAATGTTGACGTCAATATTTCTTAAGAACACTATTCCAACTAAAAAAATATTTTATTATGACGAGTTCGAATGGGTAGTTTTTAGAAAAAAATCCACATCAACATTTTCAACATTATTTTTTAATTTCAATATGTTGTACCAGTGAATTTAAAAGAAGAGTTTTAAGGGAGGTAAAAATTATACTTGAATTTATAACACCCCTAACCTGTATCTGTTTCCAGATTAGGGTTACGGAGTATTACCATACAATCGGAACATTTAAATATACAATTAATACATAATCATAAACATATTATAACCTAATCATTCACATACATATCGTCCCTAAATCGAGCCTTTGAGGCCCTAAAAATACCTTAGAAATAATTCGGGACCAATTTGAAATCATTTGGAAATTTAAGAAAAAGTTACAAAATTTTGACTACGAGGGTCACACGGTTGTGTGGCCTGGCCGTGTGCCTCACACGGCTGAGACACACGCCCGTGTCCCAGGCCGTGTAACTTTCAAACTAGGACACATGGTGGTGTCCTCACTCGTATAACTCTCTAAGTAGGGTCACACGCCCATGTGCCAGGCCCTGTAACTCTCGAACTTGCCCCACACGCCTGTGTGCTAGGCCATGTAACTCATTGACTTGCATGTAAAGGAACCAACAGGGGACACACGTCCATGCCGCTAAGCTGTGTGTCACACACGACTGAGACACACGCTCGTGGCTCAGGCCATGTGGACTAAAATTTCACCTATAAACAAGCTCTTTCAAAACTATTACAATCATAACCATTCAACCTATCTAAGCACACTTTAAAAGGGGCCTTAAGCAACATCAAAACACAAAAAACCTATCAAAGCAAAACATCTTAAGTGTCTAACCCATGTGCTCTCATTGACACCACATTTAAATCATCCATCTACAACCAATATACCATAAGTACCTCAAATAAAGTTCAAGCATTCAAATAATCAAATATTGTAATTTCATAACCTATACTAATCATTCTCAACCAATTATAAACCAAGAGGCTCAATGAATAAGCTTTCCTTCATTTACTAATCAAGCATCACAAGTTTAATACTAAAATGACCAAATCATTTAAGCAAACACTACTTGAAAGCATTTACATAATAGCTCCAAACATGTATTTACAATCATTTTTAACTTATAGAACTATATTCCTTAGGATTTACTAAACAAAAGGACATTATCTTAATATTGACATCCTAGGTACATGCCAAGACTCAAAAGAAATACATCACCAACATTGAGTATGGAATTTGTCGTGGATGCTGAGGTGTAGAACAACAATAATACCTAACCTGCAACCAATTAAAAATTCAAGCAGTAAGCAACTCATGATCTCAATGTATCACAATTTCAACTATTAACCAAAATGTACATTTCACAACATATAAATCATCTCATGAACTATTATACCTTACCAAAATATATATTCCAACAAATGGCACTCGGTGCCTAACGGTTAGACCATGATTAAAATTTTGCGCCCAACACTAGTCATTTAACTCGACGAAATCATTGGTGTGCCCAGCACTAGTCGAACGAATCAACAAATTATTGCGCCCAACGCTAGTTGGATAACTGACAATAGTTGTGCCCAACACTAGTTGAAATTCCATAATATTACTTTCATCACTCAATATCACATTTTAATATATATAAATCCATATACTTCCATTCACTTGAATTAGCAATTATATTAGAGATATAATAAACATCAAGTAGTAACTAGATTAATTAAATCAATTTGTAAAGTTCGAGTTCAGGGAATACGAACTTATCAAAATACGACGGATGCTACGAATCGAAGATGCCTACTCAGTGATCTTTTCCTTCCCACGGTTGATGCTCGATCTATTCTTCTCTTGATCTAAGTTTAACAAATTAGTTCAATTACTTAATTTGAATACCATACTTGTTTTTAATTAAATCAATTAACCTTATATCATAATTTATATTTTTACCAAACAACAATTGACATTTACTCAACTCAACCATCAACATCAAAATTAAGTTGATCACATTTTCTTCTAATTTCCATAACTAACCAAATATACAAATAATTTATTAACAATCCCTAAATTCTTGAATTTTATAATTTAACACCATGCTAGTTTAATTTATAGCATTTAACTCCTTTAAAATTAATACTAACAAAACTCATAGCACAAAATATTTTACTTGCTCAATGAACTTAGTAATTCCACCCAAATTTCCAGCACAAATAACAATCCACCAAAAACAGTCCCTATACTTCACAAAATTAAAAATTTTACCCCCACATTTCAAAGTTTGCTACAATTTAAAATTTCAATGCACAAATTCATGAATTAGCTTACAATTCTTCCCACTTCTATTTCAACTTCAAAAATATACCCGAATAACATTAAGAACGTAGATTTTTCTACCATACTAACTTGTTTTAACATCAACAATTGTAAAATTTCTAACATGGGTAATTTAACTCATGATCTTAGGATTCCAAAAACACAAAATTCATGAAGAAAGAACCAGAAAATTACTAACCAAATTGAGCTATAAGGCATGAAACAAAGTGGCCGAATGTTCTTCTCCCCTTTTCGGCATGCAAGGAGAAAATGAAGCTTTTAATTTTCTTTTTCTTCTTTCTCCCCCCACTAATCTATTTGTTTCCTTTCATTTTATATTTTATTTATTCTTACCAATTTACTAATTGTCTCCATATACATAATATATACATAAAATCATCATAAACATCCACTATCAAAAGTCTATATAAGTAATGGTCTATTCATTGAATAAGTCCTTAATCTAATCCCACTTTGCAATTTAATATCATTACAAATTTTATCACCTATTTAATTTAACCCTTGTACTTAATTTTTTAACCACTAATAATTAAAATTGTCTAACTATCATTTAATTCACTTATAAGGTAACTTCAAAAATATTATAAATAAATATTAATAAGCCCAATTCACAAAGGCGGGGTCCCAAAATTATGTTTCCTGGCACCCCTGACTTACGGGTCGTAATAGAATTTTTAAGGTTTAATGGTATAAAAAGCACTCAAAAAAATTTCTTTTAAAAAACTCAATTAAACCCTTCCCAACTTTTTGAAACCAATTGGGCCCCTAAACTGACAGTTTGGATGAATGAGACCTTTTGACCAATGTTTACCATTAGAAACTAATGACAACACTAATGTGATAGTTATGAGTTAACACATGAATGCTAACATAGCGGTCCGCATTAGCATTGATGGTTGGTGTGGAAGTTCATTGTCAAAATTTTTTTTTTTAAAAAATATGCTAAAATTCAAGATTAGAATGAATAACCTAGAGAATTACAACACGTTTGGTTTACTAGAATAAAATAGGGCTGTAATGGAACTGAATAGGGATAATAGTGGTTTGGTTGGATGGAATAGAATGAGTATTATAATAGTATTCATGTGTTTGATTGGGAGGAATAAATATATAATAGTAAAAAAAAATTCAAATGACGAATATGCCCTTAAACATTTTAATGCATTTTCCACGTCAAGTTAATATTAAAGAATAGTATTTTTTCTATCAAACTAATAATATTTAAATATAAAATATTTCATATTAAATTAATATTTTATTATAAATTATATTATAATATTTTATTTCATATTTCCTGAAATTTGAAAATAATATTTTATATTAAATTATATTAAAATGTTTTATTATTATATTTCTAAAATTTATAAATAATATTTTATATTAAATTATATTAAAAGATATTTTATTTTTATATTAAATTATATTAAAATATTTAAAACATTAATATGATATACATCCGTGCCATTATATCATCTTGCAATTACATACAAAAAATTATATTAATCCAACACTACACCCATTTACACATATAAAAAGTGGCAACCTACAACTAGATTATATATATATATTCGTTCACCACCACATCCATTTACATGTTTAAAATATTTTTAAAATATTAGTATGACATATATCCATGTCATTATATCATCTTGCAATTACATACAAAAAGTTAAATTAGTTCACCACCACATCCATCTACACATACAAAAATTTACAACCCTCTATGGCATACAAAAAGTTATATTCATCCACCACCACCACCACCACCACCACCATCACTGTAACACCCCGAACCCGGCCCATGAGCTATGACCGGATCTGGTATGTCACGGAGTAAAAGCGTTTTGAAAGATTTTGATTAATAGGTGAAAATCTGAAAATATTGTTTATAAAACGGTGTCTAAGAAAAACATTTGGTGGGATTGATTTATAACATGGTTGAGTTGAAACCCCTTTTTGTTTTCCTTTGAAAATATTTGATCATCTAATTTTTAGAAAACATCAGGGTTATTGTTGACTTGGTAAGTTTTGCTACCCGAAGGTAACATCTTTGAAAACTCATAAAGGTTACCTATTTTGAAAACGCTACTTTTAACCGATTGATTTAACAGTTTATAAGTTCATTATTAATATAATAGAAGTAAAGTAAAAACAACTACTTAAACATCCAAAATAACAACTAGCGGCCTTATTACAAACCAACCCAAAATTTAGTAATAATAAACTTTAACGGTGCGAAATAAAATTTCAAATCCAAGGAACAAGCATGGCCGCCTCGAGTCCTCTCTGGCTCCATCTCCGCGATCTACTCACCTGCAAAATGATATGGGAAGGGGTGAGTCACCAAGACTCAGTGTATAAATCCCCAACCCGAAAATGCAACTCATACACAAGATATTAGTAAGACATGCAAACATGCAACCCAAGCTAGCCATCCATACTCCTTTTTACTACCCCGTGTGGTCAAAACCACTGGTGGTCAAAACCACTGGTGACCGAAGTCACAAATATATCAAGTGATGGGGCCAACCCATCGTGTGGTCAAAACCACTGATGACCATAGGTCACAATTATCAACATGTGGTCAAAACCACTGGTGGTACCAAACCACTGGGACTTAGTCACAATTTATATCAACGGTGTGGTCAAAACCACTGGTGACCGAAGTCACAAATAATCTGATGGGGCCAACCCATCGTGTGGTCAAAACCACTGGTGACAGTCCATAGAAAATATCCCCCTCCTCTCATCAATCCCACCATCATCATGCTCACATAACAAGTATCATGATCCCATATATCGTGCATTTATATATATATATATATACATATATATATAGCATAGCATTTAACAGCATATGATGGCATACACAACATACATCATAGATCACGTAATAGGGGACTTACCCGAAATTCAAGCTTATGCCCACAAGGCAAGCTTACTACACGGGAGGTTATATAGCAATATAATAGGCAGTCTATGCTAATAATGTGTGTAAGAGTTTACACACCTGTTTACTTGCGAGACTAGCGAATCCCGAGCTATACTAGCAAAATCCCGTGATATTGTTTCCTCCTACAATCGGCCAACACCCACACTTTAAGATCTAATAGCCATTCGGCTATATTAATAATCTCGAAAAATATGTCGTACTCGAAGTAACCCTCACCTTGGTTGCCGATTTGGTCTCCTACCAAATCCCGAAAATGCTATTATTCCTGAATTCGTTGAGATCCCTATATGGCACATATTAGTTTCGGCTTTAAGTACAAATCTTTGATAAATGGCCCTTGGCCGAAACTACCTATTACTTACCAGAACGAATCGAAATCCCGAAAAGCCCCTCCTTCAATGCACCTTCACACTAACTACACACAAGAGAGCAAATCACTTATTGTCTTAAGAACACATTCGGCCAACCTTACCAAGGCTTGGACACTTGCATTCGGCACATTAAAATAAAGGACCAAAAACCGATTGCTAGGATAGAGAACTTACCACTACAAGTTCGCGATGACTACCAGAGAAAAAGGTTTCGACTTTCCTGCTTCGGATTAAAAGACTTTGCGACCAAGAAGAAGAGAAAAGAACCCTTTTTGCTATTCGGCTATGGCTTCAAGATAAAACTAAAATATTGGCTATGGTATTCCTTTAAGGTGTCAAGCAAGGAGAAGAGAAGAAGATACACCAAGGTTCGGCCAAGCTCCAAGCCGAAAATACCACCCTAGGACTCCTTCCAAAACCGAAACTCAAGCCCTTGGAGTCTCCCTATTTTGGCCAAGAACAAATTGGAAAGAAAAGAAAAACAAAAGAATGAATTTCGGCCATGCTTCCCTCCCCCTTTTGTGATAATTTCTATCACCATTTACAATAAAACATTGTTTATCAATGTTCCCATCACTTAATTCCTTCCTTCAATAAATAAAAATAAAAATTCCCCATACTTTTCAGCAGAAAATTAAAAACAAAAACAACATGTCTTCATCTATTTGAGAGCCCATGCAGGCCACTATCTCACGCCAGCATAAAAAAAAATAAACCCCCATGATGCTGCCCCTAGGTCTCGAACCCGAGACCTGATGTAAACACTCCACGCCTCCAGCCATTCTGCTATGGCATCTATTTTATAAATTCCTTTTAAGCACTCCCTCGTTAGCTCCCTTTTCTCTTAACGCCAAAAGCCAAAATAAAAACGCCCAACTGCTGCTCCCGCTCCTCGAACTTTAGACCTGCTGGAGCTTCACTGCAGGTAACGCCCCAGCCACTCCACCAGACCGACTTTCATGCCCAAGCTCCTTACCATTTAATCTTTAAGGCCTTCCTAGCCCAACACCCATAACACAAAAATAAAACTCCCAGGCGCAAACTCGGCAGCTCGAACCCCTGCTTCGTCGCACCATCCTCAACACCTAGGTAGCGTCCCAACCATCTCGCCACTTGGTTTCTCATGTCAATACCTTTCCAAAAATTTCTCTTAACCCTTATCTCACCTAGCTCCCTCCTCTTAGGCACTAAAAGAAATTTTCAGCCCTAAGTCAGACCTAACCCGGGGTTATGACTAGACCCTGGAATATATCAAACAACCATAACCTATGCATTTCTTCAGGCAATCACATGAAAATAAAATAAATCGCAAACAACCCCTAATTCAGGATGTTACAGTTCTACCCCCTTAAAAATAATTTCGGCCTCGAAATTACCTGGATCAGAAGAGTTGGGGGTATTGCTGCCGCATCACATCCTCGGGTTCCCAGGTGGCCTCTTCCGTACCATGGTTTCGCCATAACACCTTTACCAACGGTACCGACTTCCTCCTCAAAACTTTAACATCTCGATCTAAAATCTGTACCTGCTCTTCCTCGAAGCTCAAGTCTGCGTTTACTTCAATCTCCGCAACCGGCATGATGTGTGATGGATCTGATCGATAGCGCCTAAGCATTGACACATGGAAGACGTCATGAATCTGACTTAATTCTGTCGGCAATTCGAGCTGGTAAGCTACTGGTCCCACACGTTTCAACACTGTGTACGGCCCGATGAACCTAGGGCTTAGCTTACCCTTCCGGCCAAACCCCAGCACCTTCTTCCAAGGTGATACCTTCAAGAAGACCTTATCACCCACTACATACTCCACATCCCGGCGCTTAAGATCAGCATATGATTTCTGCCTGTCCGATGCCTCCTTCAGACGAGCCCGAATTACCCTAACCTTGTCTTCCGTCTCTGCCACCAACTCTGGACCCAACATCTGTCGTTCTCCTAGTTCTGTCCAACAGGTAGGAGTACGGCATTTTCAACTATACAGCGCCTCATACGGTGCCATTTGAATACTCGCTTGATAACTGTTGTTATAAGCGAATTCTGCCAAGGGTAGGTACTCCTCCCAACTACCACAGAAGTCCAAAACACAGCCCCTTAACATATCTTCCAAAACCTGGATTACTCTCTCCGATTGTCCATCGGACTGTGGATGAAAAGCCGTGCTGAAATTTAACTTCGTACCCAAAGCCTGATGTAAGGCCTTCCAAAATCTCGACGTGAACCGGGGATCTCTATCTGAGATAATGGACACAGGTACTCCATGCAACCGTACTATCTCAGCTATATACAGCTTGCTAACCTTTGAAGCGAGTAGTCAACCCTTACCGGTATGAAATGGGCCGATTTAGTTACCCGGTCTACTATCACCCATATAGAGTCTTTCTTACTGGGCGTAAGGGGAAGCCCACTTACAAAATCCATCGTAATCCCCTCCCACTTCCACTGTGGGATCTTTACCGGCTGTAACAGCCCTGATGGCAACTGATGCTCAGCCTTAACTTGCTGGCATGTCAGACACTTGCCCACTAACTCGGTTACTTCCCGCTTAAGACCCGGCCACTAAAACTACCCTCTTAAATCCCGATACATCTTGCTGCCTCCAGGATGCATAGCGTACGGGCTGCTATGAGCTTCTTTAAGGATCTGCTACCTCAAAACATCATCCTTAGGTATACATACCCTCCCCTGAAAATACAACACTCTATCACTACCCAAGCTGAAACCCTCGACCTCACCACTCTGTACTTGCAACCTCCGAGTACTCAAAACTTCGTCAGTCAACTGCCTCTCTTTAACCTCATCGATCCAAGACGGTTTTACCCGTAATTCCGCTAGAAGACTACCATCCTCATAGAGACTTAGGTGAGCAAACATTGCTCGCAATTCTGCCACCATTTTACGACTCAAAGCCTCAGCGAGTACGTTAGCCTTGCCCGGATGGTATTCGATAGAGCAATCGTAGTCCTTCAGTAACTCAATCCACCTCCGCTGCCTCAGATTTAAATCCTTTTGGGTCAAGAGGTACTTCAGGCTCTTGTGATCCGAGTACACCACCGACTTCTCCCCATACAGATAGTGCCTCCAAATTTTCAAGGCAAAAACCACAGCAGCCAATTCCAAATCATGTGTCGGATAGTTGCCTTCGTGAGGCCTCAACTGTCGTGACGCATAAGCGACCACCTTCCCTTCTTGCATCAACACACACCCTAAACCGGTATGCGATGCATCACAATATATAGTGAATTCCTTTCCTGACTCAGGCTGAATCAAGACTGGTGCTTCTGTCAAAATCTTCTTTAGTTTGTCGAAACTCTCTTGCTGCTTCTCAGACCATACAAATGGAACTCCTTTTCTCAGCAACTGGGTCAACGGTGCTGCGATTAAGGAGAAATTTTCCACGAATCTTCTGTAATATCCTGCCAACCCCAGAAAACTTCGGATTTTCGTAACCGACTTTGGTGGTTCCATTCCAATACTGCCTCAATCTTACTAGGATCCACCCTGATTCCCTCAGCTGAAACAACATGCCCTAGGATAGTTACCTCCTTAAGCCAGGACTCACACTTGCTGAATTTGGCGTACAACTGTTTCTCCCTTAGAATTTGCAGAACCACATGAAGGTGTGCGTCATGCTCCTCTTCAGACTTCGAGTACACTAAAATGTCGTCTATAAACACTGCGACGAACCGGTCTAGATAGGGTTGGAAAACCCGGTTCATCAGGTCCATAAACGCGGCTGGTGCATTCGTCAAACCAAAATGCATTACCAAAAACTCGTAGTGCCCATACCAAGTACGGAATGCCGTCTTATGAATATCAGCTTCCTTTACCTTAAGCTGATGATACCCCGACCTAAGGTCGATCTTAGAGAAAACTGATGCACCCTTGAGTTGATCAAACAAATCATCAATCCTGGGCGAAGGATACCTGTTCTTTATTGTCAGCTTGTTCAGCTGTCAATAGTCTATGCACATCCTCACTGTTCCATCCTTCTTTTTGACAAAAAACACTAGAGCTCCCCAAGGCGATTCACTCGTTCGGATGAACCCTCTATCCAACAACTCCTGGATCTGAGCCTTCAACTCCAGTAATTCTTTCGGTGCCATCCGATATGGAGCTATAGATACTGGCGCGGTTCCTGGTAACAAATCTATACCAAACTCAACCTCACGATCAGGAGACATACCCCGGAGTTCTTCTGGAAACACATCAACATATTCCCTTACAGTCCGGACATCCCTAATAGCTGCATCCTTAGCTTCCAAAGCACAAACATGCACTACATATGCTTCACAACCCTTCCTAACCATCTTTTCCGCCTTCAATGCAGAAACCAAGTTAGATAGGTAATCTCTCCTCTTACCTATCATCACTACCTCCTCTCTTTCCATGGTCTTTACCACCATGCGCTTAGCCGCGCAATCCAGGCTAGCCTGATACTTTACTAGCCAATCCATTCCGAGAATCAGATCGAACTCCCTAAACGGTAGTTCCATTAAGTCAACCAAGAACACGACCCCTTGGAGTTCTAGGGGTACGTTCCTATAGAGTTTATTTACTTCTACAGAGTGACCTAGAGGGCTTAACACAGTCATCTTCCTAGAAGTAAGCTCAAAGTCTAAGTTCAGAGTTTTCACCACGCTACTAGCAATGTATGAGTGAGTTGAGCCAACATCAATCAAGGTGCTATAGGGTACTCCAAAGATCAAAAACATACCGGTTATGACGTCCGGTGCGTCGCCCTCCTCTTGACGCCTCGTGGCATAGACCAAACCAGGTTGCCTAGCCTCAGTACCACCGGTACCTCCACACGATGCCCTACGACCTTTGCCAGCACCATTACCTCCCCTTCCTGCACCACGACCTCTCGGTGGCTGCTGATTATCCCTCCTATTCAGTGGACGTTCCTGACCCTCAGACCTTAGCCTAGCTACCTTTTTCGAACAGTCTCTAACTCGATGTGTCACGGATCCACATTCGAAGCATCCCCGATTACCATTCCAACACTCCCCCGTGTGAGACTTCCCACACCGAGCACACCGTGGCGGCCATTGAGTATTAGTAGCAGCAGCAGGCCTAGCAGCTTGATCTGACCCACCACATCTTGTCCTCTTCTGCTGATTTCCAGAAAACCTCGAAGATCTGGAGCTTCTCTTATTCCAGCTCCTATCCTAATTCAGTCTAAAAGACTGTCTTACCCCTTCAGCAACTTTAGCCTTCTCTACTACAACAGCGAACTCCCGTTCCTGTTGCGGAGCTATCATCATCCTCAGCTCATCCCTCAGCCCATCCTCGAATCTGACACAGCGTTCATACTCAGTACCCACAATACCACGAGCATACCTACTCAATCGGAGAAATTTAGCCTCATACTTTGCCACCGTCTTATTACCCTGAACCAGGTTCAAGAAAGCCTTCCGTTGCGCATCCACGTAGCTAGCTCCTATATATTTCCTTTGGTAGGCTGCCTTAAAGAATTCCCATGTGAGATCCTCCGCTATCGCTCCATCCCTTACGGTGAGCCACCACTGGTATGACTCATCCCGAAGTAGAGAGGTTATACCCTTCAGCTTTTCCTCAGCTGAAAAATCCAGGTCATCCATGATCCTTTCAGTTGATTCCAACCAATACTCCGCCGTACTGGGGGCCACACCTGATACACCCCGGAATATCTCCGCCCCATTCGCTCGGAGTCGCTCAGGTACAGATTTCTGAGCTCCCATACCTCCACCTGCTCCAGCCATCATCTCTAGAACTCGCAGTACAGCCTGCGATACTGTCTCGCCCCCCGTCTGATCCTGTTGTTCAACACCAAAAGTTGGGGGTGGTGGTGGCAGTGGTATCTCATTATCAGACCCCTGGCCCGACCTAATGGGTTCTGACACAGCCATCCTGCCTCTACCGCGTCCACGACGGCCACGTCCTCTAGAACTCATCTCTTATCGCGCGATCTGTTTAAAAAGTTTTATGAGTTAGTCATTGTTTCACTGATCATTAGCGAAGAAATTTTATGAACGGAGTTTAGAAGTTGTTCTTTCGATCAATCAAGTTTCAAGTCTTCTATCCTAATTCAAAGATACATATTCATTCAGCAGCACCTACCACACACATTCACTTATTCCATCACCTTTGTCCTATTCCTATCCCGGGGGTATTTTCATCATTTGCCCTACAGGGGTATTTTGGTAATAAACCAGGGTAAATTTGTAAGGTTTTAATAATTTCGAGGTATTTCAAGAGTTGCAAATCTTTGAGGATTGAATTTGTTCTCCAAATTGGTAGTGTTGCAAAAATTTTGAAAACCAGGGTTATTTTGGTAATTTTGTAAGTTAGGGGCAATTTTGTAAATTTCCAAAATCATGGCATTTTTGATATTTTTTAAATTAGGGATTTTGGGTATGCTTGTAAAATAAAAAAAAAAATTGTTGAATTTGGGGTAGCTTAGTAATTTTAGAAATCAGGGGCATTTTTGTAATTTTACCACTAGGGGTATTTTTTTTGTAATTTCCATAAATCAAAATTTTTCCGACCAATTTTTTTGTAAAAGAGTTCTCACAAGTTTAAGGGTAATTTTTAAGAGTTTTAAAACTAGAGTTTTTATAAAAATACGGTTAGTTCCCTTTCGGGTTTTAGTTATTGGGTTTAGCCTATGAACAAGTCCTCACGGTTAGAGTGAACCGAAGCTACGCACCAGGTAGGATTCCTGCGAAGAGGAGGTGAGTCACTAGGACTGCTTAAATACCAGGCTCTTCCGGATCCAATCCTAGACATGCGCACAAGGGTTACCACATCCTAACTCGGCGACTTAGTCATAGGTTTGTTTAATTAGGCAATTAAAATCTTATGCGATTGTTGGGGTAAACTAGTCCTAGGGTTTACACACTTTTCATACTATCTACGTTCCATTTCCACCCCTCTACAGATAATAATTCACACAGTGGTTAGAAGTACTTACCTGGGCGGATTGGTGCCGGAGACTCGATGCCATGCTGTTCAACACAAAACCATTTTCATAATATTTCACAAAGGCCTATCAAGAAAACATTTTTGGGCCTTGGGCCCCCACAGCCGAGTTTTGAACCTGGCTCTGATACCAAATTTGTAACACCCCAAACCCGGCCCATGAGCTATGACCGGATCTGGTATGTCACGGAGTAAAAGCGTTTTGAAAGATTTTGATTAATAGGTGAAAATCTGAAAATATTGTTTATAAAACGGTGTCTAAGAAAAACATTTGATGGGATTGATTTATAACATGGTTGAGTTGAAACCCCTTTTTGTTTTCCTTTGAAAATATTTGATCATCTAATTTTTAGAAAACATCAGGGTTATTGTTGACTTGGTAAGTTTTGCTACCCGAAGGTAACATTTTTGAAAACTCGTAAAGGTTACCTATTTTGAAAACTTTACTTTTAACCGATTGATTTAACAGTTTATAAGCTCATTATTAATATAATAGAAGTAAAGTAAAAACAACTACTTAAACATCTAAAATAACAACTAGCGGCCTTATTACAAACCAACCCAAAATTTAGTAATAATAAACTTTAACGGTGCGAAATAAAATTTCAAATCCAAGGAACAAGCATGGCCGCCTCGAGTCCTCTCCGGCTCCATCTCCGCGATCTACTCACCTGCAAAATGATATGAGAAGGGGTGAGTCACCAAGACTCAGTGTATAAATCCCCAACCCGAAAATGCAACTCATACACAAGATATTAGTAAGACATGCAAACATGCAACCCAAGCTAGCCATCCATACTCCTTTTTACTACCCCGTGTGGTCAAAACCACTGGTGGTCAAAACCACTGGTGACCGAAGTCACAAATATATCAAGTGATGGGGCCAACCTATCGTGTGGTCAAAACCACTGATGACCATAGGTCACAATTATCAACATGTGGTCAAAACCACTGGTGGTACCAAACCACTGGGACTTAGTCACAATTTATATCAACGGTGTGGTCAAAACCACTGGTGACCGAAGTCACAAATAATCTGATGGGGCCAACCCATCGTGTGGTCAAAACCACTGGTGACAGTCCATAGAAAATATCCCCCTCCTCTCATCAATCCCACCATCATCATGCTCACATAACAAGTATCATGATCCCATATATCGTGCATTTATATATATATATATATATATATATATAGCATAGCATTTAACAACATATGATGGCATACACAACATACATCATAGATCACGTAATAGGGGACTTACCCAAAATCCAAGCTTATGCCCACAAGGCAAGGTTACTACACGGGAGGTTATATAGCAATATAATAGGCAGTCTATGCTAATAATGTGTGTAAGAGTTTACACACCTGTTTACTTGCGAGACTAGCGAATCCCGAGCTATACTAGCAAAATCCCGTGATATTGTTTCCCCCTACAATCGGCCAACACCCACACTTTAAGATCTAATAGCCATTCGGCTATATTAATAATCCCGAAAAATATGTCGTACTCGAAGTAACCCTCACCTTGGTTGCCGATTTGGTCTCCTACCAAATCCCGAAAATGCTATTATTCCTGAATTCGTTGAGATCCCTATATGGCACATATTAGTTTCGGCTTTAAGTACAAATCTTTGATAAATGGCCCTTGGCCGAAACTACCTATTACTTACCAGAACGAATCGAAATCCCGAAAAGCCCCTCCTTCAATGCACCTTCACACTAACTACACACAAGAGAGCAAATCACTTATTGTCTTAAGAACACATTCGGCCAACCTTACCAAGGCTTGGACACTTGCATTCGGCACATTAAAATAAAGGACCAAAAACCGATTGCTAGGATAGAGAACTTACCACTACAAGTTCGCGATGACTACCAGAGAAAAAGGTTTCGGCTTTCCTGCTTCGGATTAAAAGACTTTGTGACCAAGAAGAAGAGAAAAGAACCCTTTTTGCTATTCAGCTATGGCTTCAAGATATAACTAAAATATTGGCTATGGTATTCCTTTAAGGTGTCAAGCAAGGAGAAGAGAAGAAGATGCACCAAGGTTCGGCCAAGCTCCAAGCCGAAAATACCACCCTAGGACTCCTTCCAAAACCGAAACTCAAGCCCTTGGAGTCTCCCTATTTCAGCCAAGAACAAATTGGAAAGAAAAGAAAAACAAAAGAATGAATTTCGGCCATGCTTCCCTCCCCCTTTTGTGATAATTTCTATCACCATTTACAATAAAACATTGTTTATCAATGTTCCCATCACTTAATTCCTTCCTTCAATAAATAAAAATAAAAATTCCCCATACTTTTCAGCAGAAAATTAAAAACAAAAACAACATGTCTTCATCTATTTGAGAGCCCATGCAGGCCACTATCTCACGCCAGCATAAAAAAAAATAAACCCCTATGATGCTGCCCCTAGGTCTCGAACCCGAGACCTGATGAAAACACTCCACGCCTCCAGCCATTCTGCTATGGCTTCTATTTGTGACATAAACTCGTCACAAATTCCTTTTAAGCACTCCCTCGTTAGCTCCCTTTTCTCTTAACGCCAAAAGCCAAAATAAAAACGCCCAACTGCTGCTCCCACTCCTCGAACTTTAGACCTGCTGGAGCTTCACTGCAGGTAACGCCCCAGCCACTCCACCAGACCGACTTTCATGCCCAAGCTCCTTACCATTTAATCTTTAAGGCCTTCCTAGCCCAACACCCATAACACAAAAATAAAACTCCCAGGCGCAAACTCGGCAGCTCGAACCCCTGCTTCGTCGCACCATCCTCAACACCTAGGTAGTGTCCCAACCATCTCGCCACTTGGTTTCTCATGTCAATACCTTTCCAAAAATTTCTCTTAACCCTTATCTCACCTAGCTCCCTCCCCTTAGGCACTAAAAGAAATTTTCAGCCCTAAGTCAGACCTAACCCGGGGTTATGACTAGACCCTGGAATATATCAAACAACCATAACCTATGCATTTCTTCAGGCAATCACATGAAAATAAAATAAATCGCAAACAACCCCTAATTCAGGATGTTACAACCACCACCACCACATCTTTAATCGGTAGAATTATATTTTCTCACTCATGCTAATCGCATAGAAGGTGGTAGACTTAGAAAAATGAGAATTTACATTGGATGGTCTGGAATTTTAATCAACACATGAATTCACTCATCATCAATTAAATATTCTATTTCACCTAAAACCACATGGAGTGTTTGTACATTTTCTTGAATGATCATATTTGAATTCTCTTGAATGAGAATTTCGGAGGCAATGTTCCTACTTAATTCAAGGCCAACTGTCCTTATATTATCCCCCAAGAATGTGGCAGCACCGATAAGTGAAGTAGAAGAATTTGGTTCACTAGCCTCAGAACTCTTTTTCTTCTTTTTTGAAAATGTAGCATCAACTTTGTTTAGATTAGACGGTTGCAATTGTGTAGTTGAGACATCCATTTAATCTAAGGAAGCATCAAATTCGCATTTATTGTCATTGCTTCTTTCTTCATTGGCAATATCCTCAGCACATAATTTTTCAAAAATATCAGCAGTTGTTTGAACATGGCTCGAACTTTTGCGTATATGGAAACAAGTTGCTCATAATAAGGGAAACTTCGAGTTCTGAATTGCCCAGCTTCTTTGACTCTATAAAAAAAAAGATTTTATAACCATTACATATTATATGGATATAAGTAAGTTGATAAAAGAAAAGAAGTACAAAAAAAAAATTGTTACACTTATATATGAGTCCCACACTACATCTTCAGCAACAATCATCTGCCTATGATTGTCCCTGTAACACCCTCCACTCGAATCGATGATCAAAATCCAAGTATTGGGTATTACGTCCTATAACAGATGTAACTTAAATTTTTTGCCTATGTTCCAGTGCTATCTATAAATATGAAATAGTCTCTTATGGGTGTACATTGTATAGTTTACATATACAATTCATGGTAATAGAATTTCAATATTCTCTATTTTATCTCTCGACCTACTGTATACATATTGAAATGTTACTTAATAAACTTATGCTCAGATTTAAGCATGCCACTAAACTTTCTCTGTATGCACAACAACCCATTACGCTACTTCCTTTTCGGCGTAGCCCTGACATCGTCCTTTGGCGCATACTATTTTATAACCTGAAACAAGAAATAACTTTAGTAAGTTCATAAGAACTTAGTGAGATAATCCTTAAATACTTGTTTCGTTATATCAGAGTATGATAATTTCTTAGCATGTCCTTCATGTGTCCTTTGACTTTTCTTTATTCCTTCAGGTGGTTACTTCACTGAGATTTCCGTTAACAGACTGTAACTACTTCTTTCTATTTTTGACCTTTGTCTTCCTCTCTGTGCCTCTAAGGATTTATATTCCTTTCATATTCATTAAGCCTTTACACTACAAGATTCCAGATTCGAGGTCCAAACTCAAATGGCCTTTTCTTTCCTTTGAGCATACTATATATTCTTCACTTTCTATGTCCCTTCTTAATTCTCATCTTTACATAGTCCTTCTCACTTCATTTACTCCACTAATAGGTTTAAATCTTATTTCATACTTACTGATTTTTGCCATTACTTTCGGGCGAGGTAAACTACACCTAGTACTTCACATAGAGTCAGCCTAGATCTCCTTTACTTTAGGGTATTATCTATACATGCCTATAACATATATCTCAAATTCGCCACCTATTCTGGCGCGCTCTAGCTTCACCGTTCATTTCTCGTGACTATGCTGAGTTCACCCATTCATTTACATATAGTGCCTTTCTTTTAGAGTTCACTGGATACTTAGTCCTTTCTACTTGTCCCATACGTTATCTCTTACACTTACTATACCTCAAGGTTCTATCTTTACCTTGGATTTAGAGAACCATTTATACCATTTTTTTCTTAATTCCTTTCACGTTATTCATTCAAAATTTTTCCATGAATGCATTCTTTTATTTAAATAGCTGTAAAGGCTTCCTTTGTATTGGCCACAAGGGCTTTCCTTTACAGAGTTGCACCACAAAGGCATTCCTTTTGACAGTGATCACCACAAAAGCATTGCCTTTCAAGGATTGGCCACAAAAAGATTTTTAAATAGAGGTTGCCACAAAGGTTTTCCTCTACATTCAGTACTCACCAGAAAGGCTTTCCTGTCTAGAGTTTTGCTGCAAAGGTTATCCTTTCAGAGTTTTGCCACGACGGTTTTCCTTTTCATCCAGTACTCGCCATAAAGGCTTTTGTCCAGAGTTTTATTGCAAAGGTTGTCCTTTCAGAGTTTTTCCACGAAGGTTTTCCTTTTCATCCAGTACTTGCCATAAAGGCTTTCCTTTTAGAGCCTCATCACAAAGGCGTCCCTTAAGCGGTTTATCACAAAGGTTTACCCTTCTAGAGTTTTGCCACAAAGGCATCATCTTACATCCAAGACTCACCACAAAGGCTTTCCTATCTTGAGTTGTGCCACAAATGCATCATTTACATCTAGTGCTTGCCACAAAGGCTTTTGCTTTCCTAGTGATTAAGGCGATAGGAATTTGCCTAGACTCACACTTAGTGAGGTTTTCCTCTTATTGTCCTGGGACACACAAAGAACCACATTAAGTAATAACCTTTCTGAATTTTTCCCATATGATGCCATAATCCACTAGTTACGGTCTTACACAATATAACCTTCTTTTCGTATGATGCCATAACCCATCAGTTACGATCTTACACGATATGGTCTTCAACGCTATGACCATGGACTTATCTTTTCAGAGGTTCGTGTTTTTAGTCTTGACGGACTCCTTTGATGACTCCAGAGATAGACACAGACTCTTCATATTTAAACCCATCTTTCATGAACTTATCATATCTTGACTCACTCGTAACAGACACATCCAGATCTTATAGACACATTAACACATTTCCATTGTTCAGACACAAGCATACTTAAACTTTAAAATTTATGTTTCATGCTTTGACCACAAGACTTCATGTTATTCATACATACAAGTTCATAAATCTTTTGTTCCCCATCAGATCCATCAGATTATACTTTACTAGTCTCTATTTCACGATTTGGTTACTCAGCATAGAAGTTTCCTAAAACATATATACTTCATGCAAGAGTTAGCCTAGGGACTTATCTGATAACCTCAAAGGGTAGTTTAGCCTTCAGATCCATCATTCAACTAGATGCTACAACCTCCTCTGCCTTGTAATCAAAGACACTTTGTTACAACCCATCCTGGTAACCATTATCATCATTTTCAATCCAAACATCTCCCAAAGCCATATTTCTTCAATCATACTTACAAATCTGTGTTCCTTTGACAGACACAGTCATAGAAGATACCTTGTAGTGAAGAAAATCACTAGGAATATCCAGGAGTCTTAACTTAGCTCAGAGAAATGTTTCTATCTTTCTTTATCCTTAAATCTTAATATTTTTAGATAAAAAAGGGTAAAGAAGATAGTCTTCTTCTTACCTCAATCGAAGTGTCCCTTTAACTTAACCCAAGTCTCCATGGGAACTTGGTAAACATCCCATCAAGAATGAGTGGCCTTATCAAAATTTGCCACATCTAAGAACTCACTTAATTACCCTTTTAGCCTTTAACCCTTCAAGTCCACGCTTGATCAGTTCCCAACTAGCTTACCTCACAAATTAACTAGCACGAGACCATATTGGTTATTGGATGTACTATATCACTGGCATGGACTCATACCTTATACTCATTCCTTTCGTATTTCCACTTTTATTTCACTTATAATCGTAATATGATAGAGAGTCCTAGTCTATTTATTTTCACGTCGGAGTCTGCTCGTTCTATATGCTGAAAAAGGCTCTTGGGCAAATACTACTTCGCCAATAATATTTATTATACTAGTGCCATATATATATATATATATATATATATTCTTACCAGTACTCATTGATTCACCATACTTACTTTTCTTTAGAGTTAGCCATAAGCTTTGTCCTTTCAGAATATCCTATATGTTGTACATACCAAATTTTGCCATGAGTTCCTTTCTTTTCTTTTAGAGTCCGCCAGTCCAGGGCATCACTAGTGCACTTAGAAAGTCCTTGCACTTAATTGAATTCTAACGTTGAGTACTTGAAACTCACATTTAAGTCCTACTTTTATAAACAACACTTACGTACTCAAAACTTCACTAGGCAAGATGTTACAACTCTCCCCCACTTAGAAATTTTATCCTCAAAATTTTCATGATTTTAAGAATCTCATTGCTTGAAGAAGTTGGTTGTACACATGTAACAACCTGTTTTAGTGGTGTCAAAAATAGTGGTTTCGAGACTACAAATCCGATGAGTGAGTCCATAAATATTATTATTTAATATTTATGAATCAAATATAGTATTATATTGAATTTTGATTTGATAAATTTTGTTAATTGGACAAATAGTTAAGTTCAAGTGGTTTGTCCCTAAAGTCAAGTGGTTTTGGAAAATGAGGTATTAGAACCTTGTTTCATTAAATCGAGATATTTACGAAATTACTATATAGGTGTATTAAAATTCGGTTAGAAAATTTTAACGTTTGGATAGTTAATTAAGTAAAAAGGATTAAATCATAAAAGTTGCAATATTCACTCGCTATTGGTTTTTATTAATTAAATGGCTTATTTTGTTAATAGGGGTGGACTTATATGCTAATTAAACCATACTGATAGAACATTATGGAAGGTTAATGTTATTTTTTTATATGAATATCTTATATTAATTATTTTAAATAATATTAAAACTTAAGTAAGGAAAATATAATAAGAGAAATAAAGCATCATTATCTTCTTTATTGTAATAGCTCGATTTTGGGGCTAGTCGGAATAGTGGTTTTGGTACCACTAAACTGAGGTTGGAGAAATTATTTTTAATATTATTTTATGTGTTATACCATGATTATATGAGTGCGTGAAAATTTTGGTGCATTAATTTTGGTGATTGAATGCTTAATTTCGGAAAAAAGACTAAATCGCATAAAGTGCGAAAGTTTTATTTTACTAGCTAGAGGTGTCAAATAGCTATAGAACTTTAAATTGGAGTTTCTTAATGTGAAATTAGGCCATTGGGAGAGTGTTGGCCGACCATAGGGACAAGAATGAGACAAGGTCAATGGTTAGGTGGGTTTTGGTGACTTAATTGAATAAAATAAAATAAACACAAAAAGTTATCATCTTTTCCTATTATCTTCTTCCTCTACCAAAAATTCTAGCAAGAATAGGAGTTTGGGAGCTTGAGATTTCAGCAACTTATCCTCCTTGCAAGTAAGTGATTTTGGTGGTTTTTCTTGATAATTTTTGTACTTTTGGAACCACTAAAACTTAAGCTAGCTAATGAGGGGACTATTTTGTATAATGGTGGAGAGTCTAGGGTTTTTCCATGTGAATATTTATGTTGATTTATGAAATTTTATGGAAGAAAATAAATCTTGGGTGTTAAATACACAACTTTTGTGAAAAGGTGTTTCCATGAAAACACCTAAAAGGACCTTTTGGAAAAGGTTGTAAAATAGGTAGTAAATGCGTGTAATAATTGAAATTGTGAGTTGCTATAAGAGGGAATATGAATCGGCTAGGCTTGAGTGTGTGAAAAATGAACACATTTCATTTTACGAGCCTAGGGACAAAATTATAATTTTGTAAAAATCTAGGGGCAAAATGGTCATTTTTTCCAAAATAGGAATTTTGGAGTAATTTGATAAATTTGAATATTTAATAAGCTAAATATGTCATTCTAGATCAAGAAGAACGTGGAATCAACCTTGACCAAAGAAAAGGCAAGGTTTCGGACTAAATCGCAAATTGGCATATTTTGTATTGAGGTAAGTTTATGTGTAAACGATACTTCCTTATTACGTATGTTTTTACCTATTAATGCATTATGTGAAATGGGAATGAATATTGTTTTTATTTATTAAATGATAGAAAGTGAGGAAATTCTCGGATGAACCTTCGGAATTCGAAAATGATACGGTTAAAATCCATGAATAAGTAATTTTGGTGGACTGTGTGCGATACCACCGTAATTATCATCGTTGGTGGGCTGTGTACGGTACCACCTTATTATTATTATTTAATGGTGGGTTGTGTGCAAAACCACCATGTATCTTGTATTATTCCAAAGTGTTCATTGAGAAACTTGACTAAGTGAAATTACATCTGACTTTGTGGTGATAAATGCAGGCATGGGTGCATGTAAATGTGAGCAATGTTATAGGATATATGTATGGGATATAGTGAGGTTTGAAATGAGTAAGTATGGTTATGAGGACTTGAATTGTTTTTATTTAGTATATAATGTTCTTAATTGATAAATGTGTGGTATCATGTTTATTGTTTACATATAGACTTACTAAGCTTAAAGCTTACTCCCTTCTCTTTTCTCTTATTTTATAGTGTTGAAGAGCCAGCTCGGGATACGTAGATAGTCAGAAGATCACCCACACTATCCACACATCTTGGTATAAATAGATTTAGCATTTTGAGTATGGTATGTATAGGGACTAGACTTAGTTGAATGTCATATTGTTTTGGCCAAAAGTGTTGGCTCATTCAAAGATTGAATTCTTTTATATAAGGCCATAGTTGATGGCTCTTTCTTATTAATCTATGAAATGATGAGGTTATTCATGAATGTGCAAGTTGCATGGTTGATTTACTTGGTTTAATTATGCATGAATGAGTTGATGGTTTGATGTGATTTATGTTTGTATGAGTCGGGGTGGTAGAAAGAGCTTGGCAAATAGCCTTGTTCTTGTCCACACAGGTAGGCACACGGGCATGTGTCTAAGCTGTGTGTGACACACGATCTGCCCCATGGGCATGTGGTTTGGCCGTATGTCCCCCTGCATGCTAAGTTGGCAAGTTAGAATGCCCAGTAGTAACCACATGGGTTGGGACATGGCCGTGTGTCTCAACCATGTGGAAGACACGACCTTAGGACATGGGCATGTGCCCATGCAATGTGAAATCTGCACCTGAATTAGGAATTTAATACGCCACACGGTCTAAGGACACGGGTGTGTGCCTTGGCCATGTGACATTTATGGGATGATGACGTCAGAAACAGAATGTCAAGGTTTTTGCACACGGGCTAAGACACGGGTGTGTCGTGGCCATGTGAGGGACACGGGCCATGGACATGGGTGTGTGTCAGGCCGTGTGAAAACCCCTATAGGTTTGAAATGAGAAATAAATTCACACGGGTGTGGAACACAGGCATGTGATATGCCACACGGGCGTGTCCCTTCCTCCACACGGGCGTGTGGACTTTTTGATGAAAATTTTCTAAGTCTTTCTAGAGATCTTTTAATGTAACACCCCTTACCCGTGTTCGAAGCCGAAACCGGATATGAGGCATTACCTAACTTGCTTAAACATATCACATCAGGCTATAAAATTTCATTTCAACATAAAAAAGTTTCCATTTAAACTCATATCTTGCTCATTCTTGGCCTACGAGGCCCTAAACATACTTCTGAGAGGTTTCGAAATTAATCCGGGAACTTTTATGCACTTAGAAAAATTTTGCCTAAATAGAGGCTACACGCCCGTGTGAAATGGGACACGCCCGCGGGGGAAGGCAGTGTGGTCACACATGCCCATGTCCCTCACCAGTGGTCGACACTGACTTATTTCACACGGCTGGACACACGCCCGTGTCCCTGGCCCGTGTCCTTTACATGACCTCGACACACCCGTGTCTCAGCCCGTGTTCCAAAACCTTGGCATTCTGTTTATGACCTCATCATCTCACTAAGGTCACACGGCCAAGGCACATGTCTGTGTCCTTAGCCCATGTGTTGAATTAAATTCCCAATTTTAGGTGCAGACTTCACACGGCCTGGGCACACACCCATGTCCTAGGTCGTGCCTCCCACACGGTTGAGACACACGGCCATGTCTTTGCCCTTGTGTTTACTACTGAGCATACTGACTTGCAATTCAAGCATGCAAGGGGACACATGGCCAATCAACACGCCTATAAGGCTGACCGTGTGTCACACACGGCCTAGACACACGCCCGTGTGTCTACCCGTGTGGACAATTATATGGCTATCTACCAAGCCATCTGCCACCCTATCAAGTGATCACACTCAAAATAAATGACAATAATAAGATCACAATATAATCCATCCATGGCATTAATTAACCATACACAAGTCATAGGCTTCTTGCCCTATTTATACATACTCATACTTGCCCTTATTTAGCACATACCATGCCTCACATCGTAATTGATTCTCCGTGAATTACTTACGAGTACCTGTGTTAACTCAATCACATAACTACTCATAAATCCTCTTCACTATTTCTAAGCTAATCAATTCATCTTGATAATTCACTAGGGATACTCAAGGAGGTATGTTCATAAGCATTAGCATAACACGAAACCAATGCCACATCCTGGATGTGGTCTTACATGGGGCCATTTCTGAGTGTCGATGCCATATCCTGGATATGGTCTTATACGAAATCTCTCATTAAGCATCGATGACATATCCCGAATATGGTCTTATACGATTCTTATACTCAATACTGAAGTCATATCCCGAATATGGTCTTATACGGAATCTCAATTTAGTGCCGAGGCCATGTCCCGGACATGGTTTTACACGAGACCTTGTTCATCTCACAACTTGATGATAGCATTTTCACACTTATTATAGTCCCATCGGGACTTCAACTTCTCAACTTTTATCACCTTTCTCATATGAAACTAACATTCAATTTCATAGAATGTTATTATAATATCAACCATTCTCAAACATGCTAGCATAAATATTAAATTATCACATACAAACTTACCTCGATTTCAAAATAAGCTAGATCGTTGATCTAGTCTGAGACTTTATTCTTTCCCAGATCGAGGGGGACTCTTGGTTATTCTTGCTCTATAATAGCAAATTGTCTCGTTTTAATCATCACATTAATAAAAACATTTTAATAATCATGCTTTGGCAAATTTACTATTTTGTCCTTAGACTTTAGTAAAATGACCATTTTACCCCTAGGCTCGAAAATCAATTCTAATCAAATTTCTACCTTCAACAAGCCTAGGTGAACATTTATTTCTCTTATGGCTATCATCAAAACCCAACATTTCACACATTTACAACAAATTTTGCAACCTTTACAAAAGGGTCTTTTTTGGTGTTTTCATGGTAACACCTCTCACAAAAGTTGTTTATCTAACAACTATGGCTTATTTTCTTCCATGAAAATGAAAAAAAACATAAAAGCTCTAATGGGAAAACCCTAAACTTTTCACCATATTGCAAGATAGTCCCATCTTTAGAAAGCTTAAGCTTTAAGGGTCCCAAAAGTACAATTTTTATAAAAAAAATGATCACTAGAATACTTACTAGCAATGAGAGAAGCTTGCTGAAAATTTGAGCTCTCAAACCCCTTAGTTTGCTGCCAATTTTCAGTGAGAAGAAAAGAGAAAAAGATGATATCTTCTTTTTCTTTATTTTAATATAAAACATCAATTTAGTCCACCTACTATTAACAACTTTGACCAATTTGACATTGTTTGTCTCCTATGGTCAGACACTCTATTCTTGGGGGTCTAATTGTGCTTTAAAGGCCTCCAATTAATGTTTTTTAGCTATTGAACACCTTTAGCTTATAAAATGGAACTTTTGCACTTTATGCGATTTAGTCATTTTTTCGCGATTAAGTAAGAAATCGCTAAAATTAAAATTCTAAAATTTTCATGTACTTATACAATCATACTCTAACTCATAAAATATCGTGAAAAATAATTTCTCAAACATCACTATTCCGACTATCCCCTAAATCGGGCTGTTACAATTCTCCCCCTTAAAGATTTTCGTCGCCGAAAATCTTACCGGTGAAAAGGTTAGGATATTGGTTTCTCATAGTCTGCTTGGGTTCCCACATAGCCTCTTCTGTTACATGTCTATGCCATAGTACTTTCATAAGGGCTATACTTTTGTTTCTTAACTGTTTGACCTCTCACGCCAAAATCTTAACCGGCTCTTCACCATAAGTCAAGTCCGGTTGGATTTCTACCTCTGTTGGTACTATTACATGTGAAGGGTCCAAACGGTATCGCTGTAACTTGGACACGTGGAAGACATTGTGAATATTTTCTAGCTCAGGTGGCAAGGCCAAACGATAAGCTACTGATCCTATCCTCTCGGTAACTTTATAATGTCCAATAAAACGCAGGCTCAATTTGCCTTTCTGGCCAAATCTAAGGACTTTCCTCCAAGGTGATACTTTTAGGAACACTTTATCATCTACTTGGAACTCAATCTCTTTCCTTTTCAAATTCGAATAGGACTTTTATCTATCTGAGGCGACTTTCAAACAGTCACGTATCACTTTTACTTTCTCTTCAGTTTCCCTGATCAAATTGACCCCGTGTATCTGTTTCTCTCTGAGTTCTGTCCAATACAAGGGTGTTCGGCACTTACGCCCATACAATGCCTCGTAAGGCGCCATTTTTAAACTTGACAGAAAACTGTTGTTGTAAGCGAATTCCACCAACGGTAAGTATTTTTCCCAATTACCTTAGAATTCCAAAATACATAATCGAAACATGTCTTCAAGTATCTATATCACTCTTTCCGGCTGCCCGTCGGTTTGCAGATGGAATGCTGTACTGAAACTCAATTTTGTGCCTAAGGCCTCTTGTAACTTTTTCCAAAACCGTGACGTGAATCTCGGATCTCTATCCGATATAAACGATAACGGCACTCCATGAAGTCTCACTATCTCTGCCACATACAGATTCGCCAATTTATCAAGCTAGTAGTCAACCCGCACTAGTATGAAATGGGCTGACTTCGTGAGTCTATCAACCACGATCCATACCGCATCTTTCTTCTTTGACGTCAACGGTAAGCCCGTAACGAAATCCATAGTAATACGGTTCCACTTCCACTCAGGAACTATAATGGGCTGAAGTGAACCCGAAGGTACTTGGTGTTCAGCCTTCACTTGTTGAAAAATCAGGCATCTCGACACAAACTCAGAAATGTCCTTCTTACTACTAGGTCAGCAATACCACTTCCTCAAATCATTGTACATCTTCGTGCTACCTGGGTGCACAGTTAAACATCCGCTATGCGCTTCATGCAAAATCTTATGAATAAGTTCATCATTTTTAGGTATACAGACCCTATCTTGAAACGTCAAACATCCATTAGGATTCACCCGAAAGTTTGACTCAACATTTGACTCACAAAGAACTCTTTTAGCTTGTAAGTTGCCGTCCTCTTTCTAAGCTTCACAAATCTCTTGAAGAAATAATGGTTTAGCCCTTAGCTCAGTTAGAATAGAACCATCGTCCAACAAAGCCATCTGAGTATTCATGGCTCTCAGCACGAACAATGATTTTCTGCTCAAAGCATCGGCGACTACGTTCGCCTTTCCCGGATAGTAGTCAATCACTAACTCATAATCCTTAATCAGCTCCAACCACCTTCTTTGCCTCAAATTCAAATCCTTTTGAGTCATCAAATATTTTAGGCTTTTATGGTTGGTAAAAATCTGACACTTTTCTCCATATAAATGGTGTCTCCATATCTTCAAAGCAAACACAATGATAGCTAACTCTAAATCATGGGTCGGGTAATTTTTCTCGTGTGGCTTTAATTTTCTAGAGGCATAGGCAATCACCTTACCCTCTTGCATAAGTACACAACCCAATCCATTTAAGGATGCATCAGTGTAAACCATAAATTCTCTTCCCGGTTCAGGTTGCACCAAAATGGGAGCCTCAGTCAACAACGCCTTTAGTTTCTCAAAATTCTATTGACACTTTTCGGTCCAATCAAACTTCACATCTTTTTACAATAATCTCGTCATCAGGGTAGCTATCATGGAAAGCCCATTGACAAAATGCCTATAGTAACCGGCTAGGCCCAGAAAGCTCCTAACCTTAGTTACGTTTCTAGGTGGCTTCCAATCAACAATCGCTGAAATCTTACTCGGGTCGACTCTAATCCCATCTCCTGAGACAATGTGCCCCAAAAATCCTACTTTCTTAAGCCAAAATTCACTTCTGCTGAACTTAGCATACAATTGTTTATCCCTCAAAATTTGCAGAACCATACTCAAATGCTTGGCATGTTCGTTCTCATCTCGAGAGTAGATCAGGATGTCATCGATGAAGGCTACTACAAATTTATCCAAGTATGGCTGAAAAATGCGACTAATCAGGTCCATAAAAACAATTCATAGTGGCCATACCTAGTCCTAAATGTGGTTTTCGGTACATCCGAGTCCTTAACTCTCAGCTGATAGTACCCGGACCTCAGATCTATCTTGGAAAATACCGTGGCTCCCTTCAATTGATCAAATAAATCATTGATTCTCAGCAACAGGTACTTGTTCTTTATAGTTACCTTGTTAAGTTGCCGATAATCTATGCATAATCTCATAGACCCATCTTTCTTCTTCACAAATAAAACGGGAGCACCCCATGGAGAGAAGCTCAGTCTTGCAAACCCTTTATCTGTTAGTTCTTACAACTGTGCTTTCAACTCTTTTAGCTCGGTTGGGGCCATTCTATATGGAGCAATAGAAATGGGGGCAGTGCCTGGAGCCAACTCAATTCCAAATTCAATCTCTCTAGTTGGAGGTACCCTTGGCAATTCTACCAGGAAAACATCTGGATACTCACACACTATGGGTACTGACTCAATTTTCAAATCAGTCTCTTTAGTATTCATAACAAAGGCAAGGTATGCCTCGTACCCCTTCCTTAAATACCTCTAAGTCAACAAGAATGATATCACTATTGGTGATCTATCTTGCTCATCTGATTCAACACGAATAAAATCCCCCTTTTCATTTTTCAACTCAATAAGCTTCTTTCCACAATTCACAATTACACCATAAGTAACTAACCAATCCATCCCAAAGATGACATCAAACTCATCAAACGGCAATAACATAAGATCAACCGGGAAACAATGACCCCTAATCATCAAAGGGTAACTTTTACATACTCTATGAACTAACACATACTTGCCTAGGGGATTAAACACTCTTATTATAAATGCAGTAAACTGTATGGGCATGTTCATGCTAGAGACTAAATTCATGAATATGTATCAGTGGGTAGATCCCAGACCAATTAAAGCTATAACACGAGTACCATAAAGAGAAAATGTACCCGTGATTACGTCAGGGGAAGATGCCTTTTCACGAGAACGAATGGAATATGTTCTTGCCGGTGCTCTACCCTCGACTCTTGCAGTATGCTTTTTAGATGGATTCTTGTTACTCATTTCATTTCCCAAGTTTTTCTGCGGTCTTCCTCTAGCAACACTTCCCGGTCTTGCATTTTGAGACTTCTCTTTCTCTCCCACCTCGGGGCAATCTCTGATAAAAAGGTCTAAGGACCACATCTGAAACAAGCCTTTTCATTTGCTTAGCACTCACCAGAATGATGTCTGCCACATTGTGGGCATTCCGATCTACTCGGTCGAGCGTTGCCAACACTAGCAACTGATGTAGTCTGGGCATTAGACCCCGAGAACTGATTACCTTTACTTCGGTTTGAAAATCCGACTGAAGTGGCTGATTGAGTAGCGAAATCCCTCGATTTCTTAGATGAGGATTGGAGTGACTTATTCAGTTTTCTTTTCCTTGAGTCATGGGACTCAATCTCAGCTCTTCTTTTCTCTTTAGCCAATTCTTCAGCCTTATAGGCTCTGTCCACCAACGCTACAAATTCTTTTAGTTCAAGGACTTCGACGTATAAACGGATATCCTCATTTAGCCTGTCCTCGAATCTTTTTTCACATGATAGCCTTGGTAGACACGCACTCCCGGGCATACTTGCTAAACCTTACGAACTCCCGTTCGTAACCGGTCACCGTCATTCGGCCTTGCTTTAATTCCAAAAACTCTTTTCTCTTATGGTCGATGAATCTCTAGCTGATATACTTCTTCCGAAATTCCTCTTGGAAGAATTCCCAACTAACTCTCTCCCTTGGTACCACCGACACAAGGGTGTTCCACCATTGATAGGTCGAATATCTCTAAAGAGATACTGCACACTTTAGGCACTCCTCAGGCGTGCACGACAATTCATGGAATACCCTGATGGTATTCTCAAGCCAGAATTCTGCCCTTTCTGGATCATCATCTTTACTAGCCCGAAATTTCTCTACTCATTGTTTCTGGATCTTATCGACCGGAGGTCTTTCTCTTCTTACTACCTCAACCACTTGAGGAGCTACAGGAGCAGGTTGAAGAATAGGTGGGGGTAGAGGGGGTTGAGCATTAGGATTTGCTCGAACGTACTCAGTGTACCAGTTACTCATCATATGGAGAAAGGCTTCTTGGGCCTCTTCTCCCTGACCCAAGGTCTCTGGTCTATTATCTACTGGCACGGCCCCTTGCGCGAGAGCCAGCGCGTTACTCGCAGCATCACCAGCTGCAGTTCGGCCGGGATCAGGATCAGGATCCATTTACTATATAAAAATGCAATTTAAAATGTCAGGAGCCATCACACTATCATTACACAGGTACTCTTACGTATGGCATGTATAGCTAGACTCATACTTACGCTACGTTATTCCTAGAATCGACTAAACTGTAGCACTGATACCAATAAATGTAACACCCCTAACCCGTGTTGGAAGCCGAAACCGGATATGAGGCATTACCTAACTTAACTTACTTAAACATATTACATCGGGCTATAAAATTTCATTTCAACATAAAAAAAGTTTCCATTTAAATTCATATCCTGCTCATTCTCGGCCTACGAGGCCCTAAACATACTTCCGAGAGGTTTCGAAATTAAACTGGGAACTTTTATGCACTTAGAAAAATTTTGCCTAAACAGGGGCCACACGCCCGTGTGAAATGGGACACGCCCGCGGGGGAAGGTTGTGTGGTCACACACGCCCATGTCCCTCACCTGTGGTCCACACTAACTTATTTTACACGGCCGAACACACGCCGGTGTCCCTGGCCCGTGTCCCTTACACGGCCTCGACACACCGGTGTCTCAGCTCGTGTTTCGAAACCTTGGCATTCTATTTATGACCTCATCATCTGACTAAGGTCACATGGCCAAGGCACACGCCCGTGTCCTTAGCCCGTGTGTTGAATTAAATTCCCAATTTTAGGTGTAGACTTCACACGGCCTGGGCACACACCCATGTCCTAGGCCGTGCCTCCTACACGGTTGAGACACACGGCCGTGTCTTTGCCCGTGTGTTTACTACTGAGCATACTGACTTGCAATTCAAGCAAGCAAGGGGACACACGACTGATTAACACCCCTATAGGGCTGACTGTGTGTCACACACGGCCTAGACACACCTGTGTGGAAAATTATATAGCTATCTACCAAGCCATCTGTCACCCTATCAAGTGATCACACTCATACCAAAACATTTCAACATATAAGATGGCCAAATGGTGCCTCTATGAACTCAAAAGAAACAATACATCCACAAAAACATACACTTCATGAAATTCATTTTCATTAAACATAAAAATTAGCCAAGTATTGGCCCAACTTTAATGACCATATACAAAATGAATTGGAATAACCTTAGTAGCCGACACATTTGGCTTACCAGTATGACAAAACAAAATACTCAAGTCCTATACATGTCATATTCAAAATAAATCTAATTTGACTATACCAAATTATGGTTGATAGTGTGATCTCCAATTCTGACGTCGGCGAATTCTCAAGCTAACTTAGTAAGTTTGCATGGAAATAAATGACAATAATAAGCTCACAATATAATCCATCCATGGCATTAATTAACCATACACAAGTCATAGGCTTCTTTCCCTATTTATACATACTCATACTTGCCCTTATTTAGCACATACCATGCCTCATATTGTAATTGATTCTCCGTGAATTACTCACGAGTACCTGTGTTAACTCAATCACATAACTATTAGTAAAATCCTCTTCACTATTTCTAAGCTAATCAATTCATCCCGATAATTCACTAGGGATACTCAATGAGGTATGTTCATAAGCATTAGCATAACATGAAACCAATGCCACATCCCGGATGTGGTCTTACATGGTGTCATTTTTGAGTGCCGATGCCATATCCCAGATATGGTCTTATACGAAATCTCTCATTATGCATCGATGCCATATCCCGGATATGGTCTTATACGATTCTCATACTTAATACCGAAGCCATATCCCGAATATGGTCTTATACGGAATCTTAATTCGGTGCCGAGGCCATGTCCCAGACATGGTCTTACACGGGACCTTGTTTATCTCACAACTTGATGATAGCATTTTCACACTTATTATAGTCCCATCGAGACTTCAACTTCTCAACTTTTATCACATTTCTCATATGACACTAACATTCAATTCCATAGAATGTCATTATAATATCAACCATTCTCAAACATGCTAGCATAAATATTAAATTATCACATACAAACTTACCTCGATTTCAAAATGAGCTAGATCACCGATCTAGTCCAAGACTTTATTCTTTCCCCGATTGAGGTGGACTCTTGGTTCTTCTTGCTCTATAATAGCAAATTAGCTCGTTTTAATCATCACATTAGTAAAAACATTTTAATAATCATGCTTTGGCAAATTTACTATTTTGCCCTTAGACTTTGGCAAAATGACCATTTTACCCCTAGGCTCAGAAATCAATTCTAATCAAATTTATACCTTCAACAAGCCTAGGTGAACATTTATTTCTCTTATGGCTATCATCAAAACCCAATATTTCACACATTTACAACAAATTTTGCAACCTTTATAAAAGTGTCCTTTTTGGTGTTTTCATGGTAACACCTCTCACAAAAGTTGTTTATTTAACAACTATGACTTATTTTCTTCCATAAAAGTGCATCAAACAACATAAAAGCTCTCATGGAAAAACTCTAAACTTTTCACCATACTGCAAGATAGTCCTCTCTTTAGAAAGCTTAAGCTTTAGGGGTACCAAAAGTACAATTTTTATAAAAAAATGATCACTAGAATACTTACTAGCAAGGAGAGAAGCTTGCTGAAAATTTGAGCTCTCAAACCCCTTAGTTTGCTGCCAATTTTCAGTGGAGAAGAAAAGAGAAAAAGATGATATCTTCTTTTTCTTTATTTTAATATAAAACATCAATTTAGTCCACCTACTATTAACAACTTTGACCAATTTGACATTGTTTGTCTCCTATGGTCAGACACTCTATTCTTGGGAGTCTAATTGTGCTTTAAAGACCTCCAATTAATGTTTTTTAGCTATTGAACACCTTTAGCTTATAAAATGGAACTTTTGCACTTTATGCGATTTAGTTCTTTTTCGCGATTAAGCAAGAAATCGCTAAAATTAAAATACCAAAATTTTCATGTACTTATACAATCATACTATAATCATAAAATATCATGAAAAATAATTTCTCAAACCTCGGATTTAGTGATCCCGAGATCACTGTTCCAACTAGCCCCTAAATCGGGCCGTTACATTTAAAGAGTTCGATTTGATCTCGAATCGTTTTTTAGATGTGTTTTGGGCCTCGTAAGCCCATATTAAGGATGTTGTGAGGAAGTTTGAAAATTTTTAAATTTTGGGCGAAATTTTATGACCCATAAATGTATGTTAGTATATGATTAAGTTAGGTAACGCCTCATACCCTGTTCCGGTGTTAAACACGGGTAAGGGGTGTTATGTTTATTTTCTTGCTATCATCGAATATCCACCATTGAAGGAGAGTTAGAAAGCTTCAAATGTCTTTAATGTTTGGCCCTTTGCATGTAAGTCCAGATCTAGCCAGTTTTTCATAAGTTTTATGTTTTTGAGGTCGTTATAGCTTAATCTAGCTAACCTAGGGGCTAATTTGTAAAATTATTAAATGTTTTTATTTATGTAATTGATGAATTTTTGAAGTTTAATCATAGATTTATAAGTTCGATTCTTAAATAAGACTATCTTGTAAAGTGAGTTTGGTTAATTTTAAGTTTAAGGACTAAGTTGTTAAAACAATAAAATTGTATGAAATTCTTGTGAAAAAAATAATAAATGTGGGCTGTATAGGGACTATAAAGTAATCAACTGGCATTGATTTGGTTAGATTGTGATAGATTTGAAAGTTTCGGGTTTAGGGGCTAAATTGAATGAAAGGTAAAAGTTTAGAGTGAAAGCGTAAAATGATAATAAAAGGGCTTATATGCATAAGGTGAATTGTTTAAAATTTTTTAAATGGTTAATTGAATTAAATTTATTATTTAGATCAATAAACGAATCAACCAAGCAATAATTGTGGAAAAAGGAAAGTTAGTGAAATAAACCTCGGTGTCACGTTCATAGCCCTTTTTTACTAAGTAAGTTCGTAAATCAAATTAAACTAATTTAATTTCTATTTTTGTGTTTTAATACCTATTTATGTATGTTGTAATTGAGTTCCTTTGCTTAATAAATGGTAAGCAATGAAATGAATTAAGTTGAAATGCTAATTAAGTTAAGGGTCGTGATTGAAAATGGAGAAATTATATAATTGAATTCATGTGATAAAGAAATAATTACGTAATTATTTGATATGAATGTGAATCACGGCCCGTATGAACCTCGTGAATGCTTAGGATACAAATGACATGTCATTAGGGTTATTTACTTTTTCGGGTGCTGGTCTTGGATGTCCTATAGATGGCCGAGGTCCTGCATTTGTTACAGGTTCTCCACAGCTCATGTGAGTAGCATAATGTAACTTAACATTCCGACCCACAGCTCGTGTGAGCAGTCCCATTTTATAGCTTGTGTGAGCATCGTTCCCGCTTATCCGACGTTATTTCATTTGGTTTATCGGGTGATAAATATGTATATGAAAATGATATAGGTAGTCGTTATATGAAAAATGACATATGAAATGGTTATATGAATCAATTATATGGAAATAATTATATGGAATAGAACATTGGATATAGATATTTGAAGTAAAATGTGAGTTGTTAAATGAATAGGTGATGGTTGTATTGAATTTTAAATGTGTTTACTTATAATGTTTGTGAAAAATAATATAGGTAATGGTTATATAAATTGGTTATATGAAAAATAATTTATGAAATGGTTATATAAATCAGTTATACGGAAATGGATATATGAATTGGTTATATGGAAATAGATATATGAAATAGAACATCAGATATATATATTTGAAGTGAAATGTGAGTTGTTAAATGAATAGGTGATGGTTGTATTGAGTTTTAAATGTGTTTACTTATAATGTTTATGACATGATAAAATTATATGTTTTGTATCTGTGAACTCACTAACCTTGTGAGATTTGTGGTATGTATAGGAAATAAATGAACTCATGACCTTATTTATAAAATTAATTGCGAAATGTTTTAGTTACAACAGTTATGGTAAGTTAAAGTTTAAGTTTAATATGGATTTACTAAGCTTTACTTAAGCTTACTCTATTTGTTTTTTTTTCTTTTTAGATCGTCGGATACAAGTTGTCGATTGGATTACTTTTGGAGATCACACTATCCGCCAACTCTTTCTGTAGTTATATATTTATTTTGGTCGTTTATAAGTGGCATGTAAATAGGGTTCTGGTCTATGCATGCTGATGATCATTTGGTCATGTTTTGTGCCATTTGAATTATGAAATATGCATATTGACCTAAATCCTTTATGGTATTTTGGTTGGTTTGGTATTTGATGGCATAGGTGTAGTTGAAACTTAATGCATTGTTGGTTTGTTGAATTGGTACATACATGATAGGTTAATTGGTGAAATTCAATTGGTCATAAATTGGCACTAAAAGGCTTGGTATAAATTGGCAGTAGAAGCCTAGAGAACTGTTACTGGCTGCACCAATTGGAAAACTGGAAATCTTAAGCAAAGTTTGGGTTTCGGAGACCCCAAGCTCCCAGGTAACGATTCATTTCCTCCCGAGTTGTGGTGTAGTCATAAATCTTGGTCTCCATGCATGGTGAAGTTTCACGAACGATGGTTCGGTTGTTCTAGTCATGACCCCTACCTCTAATGGTGGTTCTTTTCATGTTTAGGGTTTAATGGTTAAAAGATGAAAGAAGAAAGAAAAAAGAAGAAAGAAGAAAAGAGTTACATTTGAGGAAAATTGGGAACGAAAGATGAAGATTGCAGGAAAATTCAACAGAGAAAAGTTAGGGTTTCAAATGATTTTGCAAAGTAACCGATGAAATGTTTGAGTATCTGTTTTATAAGATCAAGCTTGTTTAAGAAGTTTATTTCAAAAGGAGGTTGTTCAAGTTCTCCAACATAAGGTTGACATCTATCTTAACGAGGTAAGTGAAACATTTAGAAATTTTGTGATGGCGGTTAAAATTCAAAAGTACCCAACTCATTGTACGTGTCTGGAAGGTAGATCAGTTGTCAAGTATACAAGCGTAATTTTTCAAGTTAAAATTTTGAGGATGAAATTTTTGTTAAGGGGAAAGGAGTTATAACACCCGGTTTTGGCGGGTAAACCAAGTAGTACTCTAAGTGGCGTAGTGCTATTCGCCCTACCGATACTCTTGGCGTGTATAAGTGGGCGTGTAGCAGACATTGGATTGTTGCGAGGAATTGTCTTAAAAGGGATGAATTGTTAGGGAAAGGAGCTTCGTAATGAATTATGGAATTTTAGATAATCAAACTATGCTGAAAGTATTGTACGCCAAGTTTGGTTCGTTATGGTGTTGGTTGCAGTCTAACGGGGTGGTTAGGAACAAACAATAGAGTTACTCTCTCTCTATATAAATATATATATAAAAATGTTAGATTTTTGTACAAATTTCTTTACAGCTGTAAACCACCTATACGACAAATTGAATAAGATTATGATGCGTGTCAAGTTTTCATAGGGACAAAGGTTGTATATCTAGATAATCAGGATAGGAAAAAAGAGAGTTTTTCTTCTTCCTTCTTCAAGAAGTATTTTTGTCTAGATCTAAAGGAACCTAGAGTATTTCCTTCTTTCACTTAAGCTAAGTTGTAGATCTGGATCTTTACCTGTGAATGTTCCATGTCAATGTAAGCTTCTTGACCCTCCATATTATCTTGTGAAAGAGTAAATCTTAACTTGGTAGATCCGTAAAATGGATGATATAAGGCCCTGTTTGGAGATTTCTAGTGTTAGAAATAATGGTAAAAATGGAGTATTTGAATAGATCTTGATGAGTTTCCATGTTCTGTAGCAGTAGTTGCTGCTAATCTTACAAGGGAAGTCTGGATCTAGAGTTTGGAACTGCTGTAGGTGAGAATCAAGCGAGTTTCTAAACTGGCTCATGTGTGTATATTGTTTATCCTAGATGCTTCCATGAAGAACCATATGAATTGTGAACTGAAACTAGAAAAGGATAGTATAATGAATATACTGATGTGTGAATATCAGTTGAGGATTGCATGTATAACTCGTATGAATCTTACAGGTATAGAGTATGTGATAAATAATATGAAGTCGAAGCTTGATTGTATGGGCATGTTTTGAATGTATGAGATGAATAGTGTGTTAAGTTTAAATGGTGAATATGCATGAAAATTTTGCTAGTGAGCCTGCGTTTGTGTTCATGGAGTCGTCTAAAAGGTTCCGTCAGGACTTTAATCATGATATCTGAAAGGAAAAGTCCATGGCACCAAACCGTGTAAGACAATAACTGGCAGACTCTGTGCTACGTAATTGTTGTATTCTACATTGTCCCTAAATGCAAATAGTAAGTCATGTAAGTACGAGACGTAAGTACGAGACATATCCAGGGGTATAATAGTAAAGTATTTAATATGATTAAGATTTGTACAAAGATAGGGAATTAAAGAGATAGCGAAGTAATGAAAATATATTCTGGAAGTGAATGTAAACATGGTATGCTCTAAAAGAAATACCAATAATCCGTGCATGGGTCTCTTTCTAAAACTCGATGGAGTCATGGCTTAGTGATTGAAGAATGCAGGTAAGGTCTCAAAGACACTGAAGAGATGGAAAAAGGCCTTAGGGTAAGGTATGGAAATGAATGTGAGTATGAGAATGGCAATTGAGGAAGTAATCATTAAAGGAAAAGTTACCAGCCTAATTAGGTCAATTACAAGCCTTAATTATGATAAATATGGATTGTATGGACGAAAACACCCCTGATTAATTTTTGGCTCTTGTCACAATTGTGTCATGACAAAAGGAAGGCATGTCGTGACACATAACTTTGAACTTGATGCTTTTTAGTTGGTTCTACTATGTTGCAACTCCAGAAGCTTGTGTTGTGACCCGGTTATCGTTCCTACTGCTCTTAGGCCTGAAAATAAGTGTACTGCACTCTCGGTTATGCTATTTAAAACCACCTTAGGCCTTTATTGGCCCATTAGGTCAACTAACGCTAAATTATGCGTAAAAATTCTTATTTTTCTAGAAATTAAATCTAAGTTACTAAAACCAAAAATGCATTAAAATAACAAGGTGACATAAAAATAAGTTCGCTAAGTGCAAAAAAGAGTCTAATTTGCGACAATAAATTGTGACAGGTCATTAACCATGCAACATTTCAACCAACCAACCATATAAGATTTAGTGTCTATACATCATCAATATACAAATATCAACCAATTTCATACTTAAATAATTCATCAAAGGAAACGTAAAGAAGGGCAAAGTTGAGAAGTTCTTAGTGACTAGTGAGGTAGCTTTTGTTGAAGATGATAGCAACAAGAAAGGTGATAACAATACAACCAAAAGATGATATTTTTATACTTTTGAAAGTTCATAAAGATAAAATATTGGGTACTTTAAAGAGAAATCAAAATAAGAAGAGAGTTTTGTATCAATTGTAAGAAAATTAAAGCTACAATATAAATAAAGAAACTAATAGCTACTAACTAACTAAGCTAAAAAAGGGGAAAAAAACTAAAAACCTAACAATGGTGAAATGAATAAAAGAGAGAACCAAAAAGATTATTCCTTTATGTTTGGCATCAAGTATGCATTTAATGCAACCAATTTCACAACCCTAACATTTGATAAAAATGCCCTTGGAGTGATTGAGTTGACTTGAGTTGATGTTGGACAAAAAATTGCCCTTGTAATAGTTGTCACCTCATCAAACTTCAATGTTGCGACACCCAAGCTTTGGTGTCACGACATCCTAGACAATAGGCACAATCGTGGATTAGGGGTTCTTGGTCTTGCGACACAGCCTAACTGGTGTCTCGGCATCCTCGACATTGGCCCTATGCTCCTTCACTTCAACCATCAGCTTGGAGTCACGACCTCAAAGGCTTGGATTCGAGACATTGAGGATCGGTGTCGTGACATCCTTGGCAGACTGTTCCAGGTTGGTTTTTCGTTGAAGTTTTGCTCTCCTAAGGTGATGAAGGGTCAGTGTCACAATGCACATTCATCACTATCGCGACACCAATAGCAGTTGATGTTTTCCTCGAGATTTGACCATTGTCGTCTCCCTACACAAACTCTAATTAACCATTAGACTCTCAATGGCATAATTTTTCCAATTTGGGTCTCCAAAGAATTAAAATAAAAGAAAACTATCACTAAAAATCAACAAAAAGCATTGAAAAGAATCGCAAATTGCTTGAGAACAAACTCATCAAGTATTCAGGAGAGCCTAATTTGATATATCAAATTACAACATATTAACTGAACCTACAGTGTAAGCTCGAATTCATTGAGCTATAATTGAGAAGGTGTAAGCTCAAATTTATTGAGCAATTAAAGGGTATGTGCCTTAAATAATTTTCTAAAGTCATGTTCTTCTATTGACTTAGTGAGCAGTGCCCTCAAAAGGGTATTTGCTTAAATAATTTGCTAAGTGCTTTAAGAGGCTAGAAGTGATTCTTCTATTGACTTGGCAAGCAATACCCTCGAAGAATGTGTGCTCAAATAATTTGCTAGGTGCATTAAAAAGTTAGAAGCAATTCTTCTATTGACTTAGCGGGCCTAAAAGGTGGTGTCAAGTTTGGAAAGGCTAGAAGGCCTGGACAATATCAATTTTTATAACAATATATGGCTATATCTTTGTTTATATATTATCTCAAAAGGTGTAAAACTATTCGCTTGTTTGCTAGGGAGGCATTCATGGTGCAACGTTTATCCTCATTTATCAGTGGGGTACACACGGCGTCACATTTATCCTTGCATGACTTGAAAAAAATATCAATAATTTTTACAATAATATAATTTTATCTCTCATCGGAGTATGACTAAAAAAGCTAGAAGGTGCTCAACGAAATACACATGACGCAATATTTTAACTCTACGAGACTTAAGGGAAGCATGTCAATAAATTTTTGTAATAATTATTATTCAATGCTTAGCATTTGGTGAGGTGCGTAAAAATATGAATTTAAAATTATCTGGGCAAGGTGTGTACCAAAATTTTATCTGAATCCATACTGACGAATTATGGCAACAAATAAATAACTGCCAATTTAATACCGGCAATCTATATCACCTTCGCGTCAATCAAATGTGAGGTAAGCACCAACACCTTTATACATATATATACGCGACGTGGGGTAAAATAAATTGACGAGAGCTGAAGCATTTGACGAGGGGTTAATCGTTTGTAGAATAAGCAGTGGCGAGGGGTTAATAAAATGAGTAATATATGCGATGGATATACCATGATCACTTGAGTACAAAAGACCAAAATTTAGAACAGGAACGCAGGGCCAAATCTAAAAATGTAACGACCAATTATAAATGGCAAGGAGTTGCCAAATTTTAAACCAAAGTGGTGTATCTATAGCCACTGCTCATGGAGTAGCTAAGAATATATTATTTATAACTACTCCTTATATTTACATATAAGTGCTCACAGGATTCACATACACCCCTCGGGAGGTTTACAACCTCTGAAGGTGTCAAGGGTTCATGAACCCTCGGGGGTTATACCCCTTTTTTTGGCTGCTTTGGTTTTTTTTTTTATATGAAATTAGCTAATGGCGAGGGGTATTAACCCTTTTTTTAATGATATAATAATATAATACACATACACCCCTCGGGAGGTTTACAACCTCTAAAGGTGTCAAGGGTTCATGAACCCTCGGGGGTTATACCCCTTTTTTTGGCTCCTTTGGTTTTTTTTTTTATATGAAATTAGCTAATGGCGAGGGGTATTAACCCTTTTTTTAATGATATAATAATATAATACACATACACCCCTCGGGAGGTTTACAACCTCTAAAGGTGTCAAGGGTTCATGAACCCTCGGGGGTTATACCCCTTTTTTTGGCTCCTTTGTTTTTTTTTTTTTTTTTTTTTTTATATGTAATATGTATACATGCATAAAACTGCCCTCGGGGGCTATACTAATACTTTGTTTTAACATAATATATATGCATCAGATTGCCAAGGGGTTAAACCGTTCGGGGGCTATGCTTATACATTTTTTTAATATAAAATACAAATATGCGATGGGACATGTATATTTTTAGCAAAATGGGCGAGGGGTTGGGTGAGGAGTTTGGGGAGGTGCTAACTATCAAACTATAAATATGTAGTATGTATTTAACGCCGCCAAACACATATAAATATATATTTTTACTACTCAATCAATCTAAAACGTATAAATATATAGATGGTGAGGGATTAGCAGGGTGTCAATTGCCAATTAAAAATATATTATATCCATGCAATGGACGAAGGGATGGTGTAAAGCTCTTTTTAATAATAATATAATAATATAAATAATGCATATACACCCCTTGAGGGGTTTACAGACCGAAATGTCGTTGCTAGTAAAAAAAATTGAAGAGGAGACGACTTTTCTGAAATTAGAAAATATGATGAGCATTTGAAATAGAAGATAAAGATAGCAAAGTCGAGGTTGCAACTGTTGGGAAGAAACCGAACAGCCGAACGGAAGCGAAACAAAACTGGTGTTCTTTCTCTCCCTATAACTCTTGTCAAATATTATGGTAACACAATAGAACAAAAATATGTTCTCTAGCAACCTTAATCAACCATAGATCAACCAATACAACCACAACAAAAATAATAAATAGAGACACCAATATTTTTACGTAGAAAACCCCTCTAAATCAAGGGTAAAAACCACGGGACTTTAGAGTCCGATTAAAAGCTCCACTATAATCAAATGTTCAGCTACAAGATCACAATATCAAGCCTACAACAAGCATTCAACTCCAACAAGGCTAACAATATGTAATCTTTAGCAAAAGAGAGAAAAATAGGAGAACATCACCAAAACAGTATCTGCTGTAAAACGGGTGTTTCTGACTCTACAGGACTCAGATGAAAAATCCGACCGTACAAAGTCAAGAACACCTTGTCGCCTAGCTGCTATCAAAAAATCAGCTCAATCGAACCACGGATGGACCTCCGATCGAAGAGTTGATCACAACTGCTCTAAACTTGAAAAACTGATTTTGCTTCAATTTTTCTCTCTGTTTCTCGCCCTGTTTCTCTCTTGTTTTTCTCTAAATTTGATTTTAGCTCTCTGCCGTACTTAACAAAATTTTGGCTATCACAAGCCACAAAAATGACAAAAGAAAATGATGAAAAAAGCTAAAAGAAAAAAGGCCATGAAACATGGCTGATTTTATGGGTTCCCCACTTAGTGGGACCCACCCAACAAATCTCCCCCTCCAACTATGTGGGGAATGCCTCCATACCGGAGATCAAACAACATGCTTCAAACTTTCCTCTTGGTAAAGCCTTCATCAACATATCAGCACTATTATCATCAGTATGTATCTTCTCAAGCTCTAACAGCTTAGCTTCAAGAACATCTCGTATCCAATGGTACCTTACATCAATATGCTTAGATCTAGCATGAAAAGTTGAGTTCTTACCAAGATGAATAGCACTCTGGCTATCACAATACAACACATACTTCTCTTGAGTAAAACCAAGCTCATGTATAAACTTTTTCATCCAAAGCATCTCCTTGCAGGCTTCGGTTGCTGCAATGAACTCTGATTCGGTAGTGGACAATGCAACACACTTTTGTAATCTCGATTGCCATGCCATAGCTCCCCCTGCATAAGTGATCAAGTAACCTGAAGTAGATCTCCTCGAGTCAATATCTCCGGCCATGTCTGAATCTGTATAACCAACAAGAACAGGTTTCTCATTGCCAAAACAAAGTTTCATGTTGGAAGTGCCACGAAGATATCTCATAATCCACTTCACTGCATTCCAATGCTCTCTGCCTGGATTAGAAAGAAAACGACTGACTGTGCCAACAGCTTGCATACATCAAACTCCCCACGACTGAAAAGTAAGGAATTTTCTGCATCTCTTCCTTCTCCTTTTCTGTGGAAGGACTATGCTTAACACTCAATCTGAAGTGCGTAGCAAAGGGAGTGCTCACCGCTTTAGCTTTGTCCATGCTGAACCTTTGAAGTACTTTCTCGATGTACCTCTCTTGTGATAACCATAATTTCTTGGCCTTTCTATCACGAGTCAACTTTATGCCAAGAATTTGCTTTGCTGGCCCCAAATCCTTCATTGCAAAGGATTTACTCAACTTTTGCTTCAACTTCTCAATTCTAGAAGCATTCTGACCAACAATAAACATGTCATCAACATAGAGCAAAAGGATTATAAAATCATCACCAGAGAATCTCTTAACAAACACACAATGATCAGAAGTAGTCTTCTTGTAGCCTTGCTCCCCTATAACAGACTCAAACTTCTTGTACCATTGCCTTGGAGCTTGCTTCAAACCATACAAGCTCTTCTTCAATCTGCACACATAGTCTTCTTTCCCTTGTGAAACAAACCCCTCTGGCTGCTCCATATAAAGCTCTTCTTCCAAGTCACCATGAAGAAAAGCAGTTTTCACGTCCATTTGTTCAACCTCTAAGTCATAACAGGCTGCCAAACTCAGTATAGTTCTGATAGAGGACATCTTCACAACCGGAGAAAATATTTCTTCAAAATCAATCCCCTTTTTCTGAGTATAACCTTTGACGACCAATCTAGCCTTGTATCGTGGAGATGAAGACTTCTCTTCTTGCTTCAACCTGTAAACCCACCGATTCTTCAAGGCTCTTTTGCCTTTGGGCAATTTTACCAACTCAAAGGTATGGTTCTCATGCAAGGATTGAAGTTCATCTTTCATCGCTTCAACCCACTGATCTTTGCATTCACTCTCCATAGCCTCTTCATAACATTCAGGTTCTCCCTCGTCGGTCAAAAGAACATATTCATTAGAAGAATACCTGACAGAAGATCGTCGATCTCTGGAAGACCTTCGAAGTGGAACTGCTGGTGGAGCTATAGGTGCTTGTTGTTGATCAGTCACAACATCATCCATGGGAGCATCAAAGTCACCTATATCCTGATGGTCATCAGTAACATCACCATGCACATCATCCTGGATAGGACCTGGTGAAGAGTTTAGGGGAACTAGATTAACATCGATCAAATCACCACTGTCTTGTGAATTCGCTTTCTCCGTCTTATCAATGTCATCAATGGTCTGATCCTCAATGAAGACAACATCTCTACTTCTCATGAGTTTCTTCTGAACTGGATCATAGAGTCTATAACCAAACTCACCATCTAGACCATAACCAATGATAATGCATTGTCGAGTCTTGGCATCTAACTTGGATCTTTCATCCTTTGGAACATGAACAAATGCTTTACAACCGAACACACGTAGGTGATCATATGACACGTTTTTGCCAAACCAAACTCTATCTGGCACATCACCTCGCAAAGGAACACTAGGAGACAAATTTATCACATGTGTCACTGTATTCAAAGCTTCAGCCCAAAATGATCTTGGCAGCTTTGAATCTGACAACAAACATCTGACTCTCTCAATCAGTGTTCGGTTCATTCTTTCAGCTAACCCATTTAACTGTGGAGTCTTTGGTGGTGTTCTCTGATGTCTGATTCCCTGTCGTAGACAATACTCATGAAACGGCCCTGTGTACTCGCCACCATTATCAGTACGAATGCACTTTAACTTCTTCCTTGTTTCCCTTTCAACTGATGCATGAAACTGTTTAAACACCTCAAAGACTTGATTTTTAGACTTCAAAGTGTAAACCCATAGCTTTCTCGAACAGTCATCAATGAAAGTCACAAAATAAAGTGCACCGCCAAGTGACCTTACTTTTATTGGACCACAGACATCTGAATGGACCAACTCTAGCAACTCTGATCTTTTATGAGGAGGATGGCTCCTAAATGAAACTCTTCTCTGCTTTCCTGCTAGACAATGAGCACAATCCTTCAGTGTAGCATTCTTCAAACCCGAAAGTTGATTATTCTTCGCTAAACAGTTAAGCCCCTTCTCACTCATGTGACTGAGTCGTTTATGCCACAACTCAGTTGAGCTGTCATTCACTGTCACATTTACAGTCTCTCGAGAAGCTGAAGCTTGCATCAAATATAAATTTGAGCTCTTCTTTCCTCGAGCCACAACCAATGAGCCTTTAGTCAGCTTCCATTGCCCATCACTGAAAGTGTTACAGAATCCCTCATCATCAAGCTTTCCTGCAGAGATCAAATTCAAACGAATATCCGGTGCGTGTCTGACATCCTTGAGAGTTAACTTTGTTCCATTGTTACTCACCAAGCTAACATCTCCCATACCGATAACCGGAACCAAACCGTCATTACCCATCTTCAATACCCCAAAATCACCAGGAGTATAAGATGTGAAGAAATCCTTCCTCGACGTGACATGAATTGATGCACCAGTATCAATCACCCAACTAGTCTCGTCACATGCTAGGTTGACCAAATTCTCATCACAAATGACCAACAGATCTTCACGAGTATGTAACATCCTAGAACCCGGGGCTAGTTGTGATTGAATGATTTTTCTTGTGTTTAAATTTGCTATAGTTTTAATCGTGGAATAATACGGCTTGAATAAAGGTCTTGAGTGGGTTTGGTTTAGTAGAAAATTTTTAATTTGGAAGCATTTAAGGTAAGGGGGCCTCAGAAAATAGGGGTTAAGTATAAATTTTGGTGAATCACGACACAAGGAAGTGATTAGTAACGTGGTTTGGGGCGCCAGGATGCTCTAGGAGAGAAGGGGTTCGAGCCCCAGGAAGCGCGTGAGGGAGTTTTATTTTTGGCACTGAAGGACGACTAGGCGAAGGAGGGTTTAAAAATAAATTCGGCGAAGTGGTGGCATGAAAATCAGCCTGGCCAAGTGGCTTGGGGCGCCGACTAGGGGCCTGGGGGCGCTAGGCTCGGGTTCGAGTCACCATGGACGCAAGGGGGCTTGTTTTTATTTTTGCGTTGAAGTAAGGGAGTGTTTAAAAGGAATTCGCGACGAGTCTATGTCATGAAATACCCGGTAGCCGAGTGGTTCGAGCGTGGGGGATGCTGCCTCAGGTCTCGCGTTCGAGACCCGAGGGTGGCGTATGAGTGTGCTTATTCTTTTGCCTTTGGCAATTAATGCGGGAAAGAGCCTTGGGGAAGGATTAAAAGAAATATGCAGCGGGTTTTTGACATGAAAGTCAATTGGCCGAGTGGCTGGGGCGCTACACTGCTCCAGGTCTCGGGTTCGAAACCCGTGGACTGCAGTGAGGCGCTTTGTTTTTTTTTTAGCTTCTGGCATTTAATGCGTGAAGAAGCCAAGTCTTGGAAGCTTAAAGGGAAGATTCGACGTTATTATAACAGATATGGATCAGTAGCCGGATGGTCAGAAGCTTGGGTGGTTTCCCCCAGGTCTCGGGTTCGAGACCTGGCAACCACATCTTATTCCTTTGGAATTTTTTTTTTTCAAATTTTGGCTTGGTCGGCTAGTGGCCTGCGCATGGGGCATGCATGCACGCATGCTCAAGGCATGCAGCCCTTGCCCTCTTGTTCGGCAGCAAGGCATAGGAACTTGGGTAGCTTTACCCTTTTTCTATTATTATTTATATACATATATTTATTTATTTATATATATGATGCATGGGATAGTTTTCTCCCTTTATTTTAATTGTTGAAAATAGAGAGAATATCATGGGGTTAATGCTTATTTTTTTTATTTTTATTTCTTTTTGGGGGAATGGAAGTTTAGAAAAGGTAGAATGGTTGGCCGGCCATGGGGTTTTGCAAGGAGTTTTGTCCCTTTTCTTTCTCATTTCATTGCTTGGCCGAATGAAGCTTGGCTAAGGGAGCTAGTCGGCCAAGAACAAGTAGAGAAAAGCTTGTAGTTCACCTTCTTCTTGCCACATTGTTTAGCCAAATCCCTTGTCCTCAAGACCTCTCTTTGTGCATCAACTATTCATTTTCTTCAATGCCGAAAATCAAGATTTATTCTTGAGGAATGGTCGAATATTTTGGTAAGAATAGATCCCCTCCTCTACTGATTTGACTACGCCGAATCTCTTTCGTTTTTCTGTCAATACTTTCTTCAACAAATATTACTCGAGTTTAAACCTCACTTTCGTTTTATGTGGTAGCCGAATCTTGGTGTGCATTAAGGGAAACAATCGGCAAAGGAATTCAACAACCCCTATTCGAAGAGTGGTAAGTATACTTCTTTAGCATGAGATTTCTTCTCTTCCTATTTGGGTGCCGAAAGCTTAAGTTAAAGCATTGGTAATGGTTGACCGATTACCTGTGAGTATCATGATAGGTAACCTTTGAGTTTAGTCGACATCAAGAAGCTAGGGGGAGAGAAAGAGCTTCTCAGAAAGCTACTCTTCGGGTCAGGTGCGTAACCGAAAGGCCTAGCCGAACCTACTGGTAAATGAGCTTTCCCTCAACTTCGGTTTTGTTTCATCTTCCCTAGTGCATGTCGAAAATATGAGTTTAGGTCCTTGATAGAATCGGCCGAAGAAGTATAGGCCGTATTGATTGTAAATGTTTGCATGCGCAGCCAACCCCAAGAATTACATTGGATTTTGTTTCTCCTGAGGGCCTCAACGAGTCAAACAAAAACTCGGAATTTCGGTAAGCTTAGTAATAATTAAGAATTTCGGCCAAAGGCCATTCTTAGCATTCTTGATTGATAACCGAATTTTTGTACTAATTTTAGGAAGCAAATCGACCATGAAATCAAAAGTTCGGATTTTTAATCACCTTGCTTTGCGTTGATAAAGGTTCGGCCTAGAGCCTCAATTTGATTACGATATGACCAATAACTTTGGACTTATCAGTTATTAATAAGACCCCCCCCTAAATACTAAACCGTGATGGCCAAATAATAGGATTTATACGAGGACAAGTTCGGGACTTTTTAAATATCACGTGGATCCGGGATTTCTGGTAGACCTTCGATAAATTAGGTGTGTAAACTCTTACACACTTTATTAGTATAAATTGTTATTTAATGATATTAATAACCTCTCATATGGTAACTTGGCTTAGTGGGCATAAGCTTGGTTCTCGGGTAAGTTTTCCTTATTACTCGATTTATTATATCTGTTGTTGTATATGCCATCATATGCTGAAAAATGCTATGCTATATTCGATTGCATGATATATGGAATCATGATACTTGTAATATGAGCATGATGATGGTGGGATTGATGAGAGGGAGTAATATTCGTGTCGACGGACACCAGTGTTTTGGTAACACATTGTGACTACGGTCACCAGAGGTTTGGTACCTCCAGAGGTTTGGCACCTCATAGCGTCTCGTCCCTGTGGCTTAGTACCACCGTGGGTTGGCCCCACATTTGAGATACGGGATTGACGCCAGTGATTTGGTATCACACGATGGGTTGGCCCCATCACTTTATTGTGACTTCGGGTCACCAGTGGTTTGGCACCACCAGTGTTTTGGTAACACATTGTGACTACGGTCACCAGAGGTTTGGTACCTCCAGAGGTTTGGCACCTCATAGCGTCTCGTCCCTGTGGCTTAGTACCACCGTGGGTTGGCCCCACATTTGAGATACGGGATTGACGCCAGTGATTTGGTATCACACGATGGGTTGGCCCCATCACTCTATTGTGACTATACGTCACCAGTGGTTTGGCACCACCAGTGGTTTGGTACCACACGGGGTAGAAAAGGAGCATGGATGGCTAGGTTGGGTTGCATAATTGCATGTCATACTAATATCTTGTGTATGAGTGTTATTTCCCGGGTTGGGGATTTATACACTGAGTCTTGGTGACTCACCCCTTCCCATATCATCTTGCAGGTGAGTAGAGCACGGATGCGGAGCCGAGGAGAGCTCGAGGCGGCCATGTTGGTTTTGTGGACTTGAAACTTTATTTTGCCCCGTTTTAAGTTTAATTATTCACTACAATTCGATTGGGTTGTAATATGGCCGCTTATTATTTTGGATGGTTGGGTAGTTGTTTTTACTTTACTTTATAACTGACGAACTTACGGACGGTTATGCAAATCGGTTAAAAGTAACGTTTTCAAAAATAAGTACTCGTACGCGTTCCAAGAAATGTTACCATCGGGTAACGAGATTTTCTAAGCTTTTGATCACGCTAATGCTCTAAAATTTAAATGGTCAAATGGTTTTAAAAAAAGGGAGAATGGATTTTTTTCAACTCAATCGGATTTACCAAATTAAACCACTTGAGTTTTTAACGAACACCGTTTTATACCCTCCACGGAAATTTTTAATTTCTACTGTTAATCCAAACCTTTCAAACTTCTTTTATTCCGTGACATACCAGATTCGGTCATGGCTTGTGGGCCGGGTTTGGGGTGTTACAGTTTTGGTATCAGAGCCCGGTTCAAAAACTCGGCTGTGAGGGCCTAAGACCCAAAAATGTTTTGCTAAGATATGCTACTTAAAACCTGTTAAAAATGATTTTGGTTGAACAACATGGCGTCGAGTCTCCGGCACCGATCCGCTCTTGTAAGTATATTTCAATCTATGTATATATAGTTATCTGTAAATGGGTAGAAAACGGGACGTAGATAGTATGAAAGGTATATGAACTCTAGGACAAGTTACCCCAAACAAATCGCATAAGATTCTAATTGCCTAATTAAACAAACCCATGACTAAGTCGCCGAGTTAAGGTGTGGTAACCCTTGTACGCATGTCTAGGATTGGATCCGGAAGAGCTTGGTATTTAAGTGGTCTTAGCGACTCACCTCCTCTTCGCGGGAATCCTACCTGGTGCGTAGCTTCGGTTCACCCTAGCCGTGAGGACTTGTTCATGGGATAAACTCTATTACTAAAACCCGAAAGGGAATTAGCCTCATTTTTATAAAGACTCTAGCTTTAAAGACTTCCCTCAAACTTATGAGAATTTTGCTACAAAAATTCCTTTGATTTATGGACATTCTAAAATACCCTTAGGGGTAAATTACAAAAATGCCCCTAGTTTTAAAAATTCTACCAAATAACCCCAAATTTTCTTTTTTTAAACAAAATTTTCCTATTTTACAAGCATACCTAAAATCCCTAATTTGCAAAATGTCAAAAATGTTGTGCTTTTGGAAAATTACAAAATTGCCCCCAGATCGCAAATTTCCAAAAATGACCCTGATTTTCAAATTTTGCAACACTACCAATTTGGGAAGAAAATTTTTTCTAAAAAGAGAACCCCAAGTTTTGCACTCCCTTGATTTGGCAAGATTTACAACTTACCTTGTTTGTTACCAAAATACCCCTGTAGGGTAAAGGACGAAAACACCCCCGGGTTAAGAGTTGGACATAGAGAGTGATGGAATAAGTAAATCTGTACCTTCGAATTCCGATAGAGGACTTGAAACTTGTTTGATTGAAAGAACAACTTCTAAATTTCGTCCATAAGATTCTTTGCTAATAATCAGTAGGACATTGACTAACCCATAAAACTTTTAAGACAGATTGCGCCATAAGAAATGAGTTCTAGAGGTCGCGGCCGTCGGGGACGCGGTAGAGGCCGGATGGCCGTGACAGAACCAGTTAGATCGGGCCAAGGATCAGATAATGAAATACCACCTCCACCACCACCCCCAACTTTTGGTGATGGACCCCAGGATCAGACGGGGGGCGAGTCGGTATCGCAGGCTATGCTGCGTGTTCTAGAAATGATGGCTGAGACCAATAGAGGTGCAGGCGCTCGGAAGTCTGTATCTGAGCGGCTCCGATCCAATGGAGCTGAAGTATTTCGGGGTGTGTCAGGTGTCGCACCCAGTACAGCTGAATACTGGTTAGAATCAACTGAGAGGATCATGGATGATCTTGACTTAACGGATGAGGAGAAGCTGAAAGGAGCGGTGTCGCTTCTGAAAGACGAGTCATACCAGTGGTGGCTCACGGTTCGAAACGGCGCTACAGCAGACGACCTTACTTGGGAATACTTCAAAACTACCTACCAGAAGAAGTATGTGGGCACCAGTTACACTGATACTCAGAGGAAAATCTTTCTGGGACTGGTACAAGGAAATAAGTCGGTATCTGAGTATGAGGCAGAATTTCTGAGGCTGAGCCGCTATGCTCAGGGAATTGTGTCAACTGAGCACGATCGTTGTGTCCGCTTTGAAGACGGACTTAGGGATGACTTAAGGCTGTTGATTGCTCCACAACAGGTACGTGAGTTTGCTGTTCTGGTAGAAAAGGCTAAGGTAGCCGAAAGGGTCCGGGAGTCTGTGAGACAGAGCTATGATAGAAGCAAACAGAAGAGAGGCATTGGGTCGTCGGGATCGAGAAATACTGCTCAAAAGAGGGCCAGACAGAGTGGGCCGAATCAGGCTGTGAGGCCCATGGCTTCTAACCAGAGACCGGCTCAATGTAATCGCTGTGGAAAGTCACATTGGGGAGGTTGTTACACCGGTGAAAAGGGTTGCTTTGAATGTGGATCTCCAGATCATCGTGTAAGGGATTGTCCTCGGAAGATGGCTAGGAATCAGCCAGAGGGGCAGAACCGTACTCCAGCACGAAATGTGGGACCGCCGCAGAGGGGTCGTGGGAATGGTAGAGGAGGCAATGGTCCTAACCGAGGTCGCGGAACTCAGGGCAGAGGAGTAGGCAACACCGAAGCCAGGCAGCCCGGTTTAGTCTACGCAGCAAGGCGTCGCGAGGAGGGTGACGCACCGGACGTCATCACCGGTACGTTCCTAATTTTTGGTCTCCCTTATGTTGCATTAATTGATGTGGGTTCGACGCATTCATACATTGCCAGTAGTGTGGTAGAGGCTATGAACTTGGATTTTGAGACTACCCCTAGCGAGATGACTGTAATTAGCCCTCTAGGACATTCTGTGATGGTTAACAAGCTATATAGAGATATACCCCTAGAACTCCAAGGGGTAGTGTTTGTGGCCGATCTGATGGAACTGCCATTTGGGGAGTTTGATTTGATTCTTGGAATGGACTGGTTGGTTAAGTATCAGGCAAGGTTGGATTGCGCTGCTAAGCGCATGATTCTAAGGTCGGCCGAGGGTGATGAAGTGGTCATGATAGGTAACAGAACCGACTATCTATCCAATGTAGTGTCTGCCTTGAAGGCCGAGAAAATGATCAGAAAAGGGTGTGAAGCATTGTTGGTTCAGATTTATGCCTTGGAGGCTAAGGAGTCAACAGTTGAGAAGGTCCGAACTGTAAGGGAATTCGCTGATGTGTTTCCTGAAGAACTTCCGGGTCTGCCTCCAGACCGGGAAGTTGAGTTCAGTATAGACTTGTTGCCCGGAACGGCACCTGTGTCTATAGCACCCTACCGAATGGCACCAAAGGAGTTGGTGGAACTGAAGGCTCAAATTCAGGAACTCTTGGATAGAGGGTTCATCCGACCTAGTATATCTCCGTGGGGAGCACCTGTGTTGTTTGTCAAGAAGAAAGACGGGTCAATGCGGATGTGTATCGACTACCGTCAACTTAACAAGTTAACGATCAAAAACAAGTATCCGTTGCCTCGGATTTATGACCTGTTTGATCAATTGAAGGGTGCATCGGTATTCTCAAAGATAGACCTTAGGTCGGGCTATCATCAACTTAAGGTGAAGGAGGCTGATGTACACAAGACGGCATTTCGTACCCGGTATGGGCATTACGAATTCTTAGTAATGCCGTTTGGGTTGACCAACGCGCCGGCAGCGTTCATGGACTTGATGAATAGGGTGTTTCAGCAATACTTGGATCAATTTGTCGTGGTGTTTATAGACGACATATTGGTTTACTCAAGAACGGAGGAGGAGCATGACAGGCATTTGCGCATAGTTTTACAAGTGCTGAGAGAAGAGCAGTTGTACGCCAAATTCAGTAAGTGCGAATTTTGGCTTAGAGAGGTGACTTTCTTAGGTCACGTGGTGTCAGCTGAAGGGATTAGAGTGGATCCCCGCAAGGTCGAAGCGGTGTTGGACTGGAAACCACCTAGGTCAGTGGCGGAAATCCGAAGTTTTCTAGGTCTGGCCGGGTACTATCGAAGATTTGTGGAAGGATTCTCTTTAATCGCAGCACCGTTGACTAAGCTATTAAGGAAAGGAGTCCCTTTTGTTTGGTCAGAAAAGCAGCAAGAAAGCTTTGATAAGCTAAGAAAGATTCTGACGGAGGCTCCAGTTTTGGTACAGCCGGAGGCGGGAAAATTGTTCACGGTTTATTGTGATGCGTCCCATAATGGGTTGGGATGTGTGTTGATGCAGGAAGGGAAGGTAGTGGCCTATGCATCCCGTCAGCTAAGACCGCATGAGGTTAACTATCCTACCCATGACTTGGAGTTAGCAGCAGTGGTTTTTGCTTTGAAAATATGGAGGCATTACTTGTATGGGGAAAAGTCGATAGTCTACACGGATCACAAAAGTCTGAGGTATCTCTTGACTCAAAAGGACTTGAATCTAAGACAACGTCGATGGATTGAACTACTGAAGGACTACGACTGTTCAATTGAGTACCATCCAGGCAAGGCTAACGTGGTGGCTGATGCGTTAAGCCGAAAGGTCGTGACAGACTTAAGGGCGATGTTTGCTCGTCTCAGTCTATACGACGACGGAAGTCTCTTAGCAGAATTTCAAGTTAAGCCAACTTGGATCGAGGAGATTAAGGAAAAGCAATTAGGAGATGACAGCTTAAACGCACGGAGGCTACAAGTTCAAGATGGCGGTTTGGAAGGGTATAGTTTGACTGGTGATGGGGTGCTGTGTTTTCAAGGACGGCCTTGTATGCCGAATGATGTGGGCTTGAGGCAAAGAATTCTTCAGGATGCCCATAGCAGCCCATACGCTATGCATCCTGGGGGTAGCAAGATGTACGGAGATTTACGGAAACAGTTCTGGTGGCCAGGATTGAAGCGCGAGGTAACAGAATTCGTGGGAAGGTGTCTCACATGTCAGCGGGTAAAGGCTGAACATCAGTTGCCATCTGGGTTACTTCAACCGGTGAAGATTCCTCAGTGGAAATGGGAGAGGATCACTATGGACTTTGTCAGTGGGCTACCCCTCACGCCCAGTAAGAAGAACGCAATTTGGGTGATTGTGGACCGTCTGACCAAGTCGGCTCACTTCATACCGGTAAGAGTGGATTACTCGCTCCAGAAGTTAGCTGAGTTGTATGTGGCAGAGATAGTGAGGTTGCATGGTGTGCCAGTGTCGATCACCTCAGACAGAGACCCCAGATTTACATCGAGGTTTTGGAGAGCACTACATCAGGCTTTGGGTACACGGCTGGATTTCAGTACAGCTTTCCATCCACAATCTGACGGGCAGTCGGAAAGAGTTATTCAGGTTTTGGAGGACATGTTAAGAGGCTGCGTTTTGAACTTCGGAGGTAGTTGGGAGGAATTTTTGCCATTAGCTGAGTTCGCATACAACAACAGTTATCAGGCAAGCATTAAGATGGCACCATATGAAGCGTTATATGGTAGGAGGTGTCGCACACCTACTTGTTGGACGGAGTTGGGTGAGCGACAGATGTTAGGACCGGAATTGGTTGCAGAAACGGAGGATAAGGTGAAGAAGATCCAAGCTCGATTGAAAGAAGCCTCGGATAGACAAAAGTCTTATGCTGATCTCCGGCGGAGAGACATAGAATTTGCCGTAGGAGACGAAGTTTTTCTGAAGGTCTCGCCATGGAAGAAGGTGCTAAGATTTGGGAAGAAGGGCAAATTAAGCCCAAGGTTCATTGGACCGTTTAAGGTGATGAAACGGGTGGGACCAGTGGCTTATCAGCTCGAGTTACCTGCAGAACTGAGTCAGATTCACGATGTGTTCCATGTCTCCATGCTTAGACGCTACCGTTCTGATCCATCACACGTCTTGGCAGTTGAGGAAGTCGAGGTGAGTCCAGATTTGACGATGGAAGAAGAACCTGTGCAGATCCTAGATCGGGATGTGAAAGTTTTGCGTAGGAAGTCAGTTCCGCTAGTGAAGGTTCTATGGCGGAATCATGGCATGGAGGAAGCTACGTGGGAGCCCGAGGATGTGATGCGACAGCAATACCCCCAACTCTTCTGATCCAGGTAATTTCGCGGACGAAATTATTTTAAGAGGGGTAGAACTGTAACATCCTAGAACCCGGGGCTAGTTGTGATTGAATGATTTTTCTTGTGTTTAAATTTGCTATAGTTTTAATCGTGGAATAATACGGCTTGAATAAAGGTCTTGAGTGGGTTTGGTTTAGTAGAAAATTTTTAATTTGGAAGCATTTAAGGTAAGGGGGCCTCAGAAAATAGGGGTTAAGTATAAATTTTGGTGAATCACGACACAAGGAAGTGATTAGTAACGTGGTTTGGGGCGCCAGGATGCTCTAGGAGAGAAGGGGTTCGAGCCCCAGGAAGCGCGTGAGGGAGTTTTATTTTTGGCACTGAAGGACGACTAGGCGAAGGAGGGTTTAAAAATAAATTCGGCGAAGTGGTGGCATGAAAATCAGCCTGGCCAAGTGGCTTGGGGCGCCGACTAGGGGCCTGGGGGCGCTAGGCTCGGGTTCGAGTCACCATGGACGCAAGGGGGCTTGTTTTTATTTTTGCGTTGAAGTAAGGGAGTGTTTAAAAGGAATTCGCGACGAGTCTATGTCATGAAATACCCGGTAGCCGAGTGGTTCGAGCGTGGGGGATGCTGCCTCAGGTCTCGCGTTCGAGACCCGAGGGTGGCGTATGAGTGTGCTTATTCTTTTGCCTTTGGCAATTAATGCGGGAAAGAGCCTTGGGGAAGGATTAAAAGAAATATGCAGCGGGTTTTTGACATGAAAGTCAATTGGCCGAGTGGCTGGGGCGCTACACTGCTCCAGGTCTCGGGTTCGAAACCCGTGGACTGCAGTGAGGCGCTTTGTTTTTTTTTTAGCTTCTGGCATTTAATGCGTGAAGAAGCCAAGTCTTGGAAGCTTAAAGGGAAGATTCGACGTTATTATAACAGATATGGATCAGTAGCCGGATGGTCAGAAGCTTGGGTGGTTTCCCCCAGGTCTCGGGTTCGAGACCTGGCAACCACATCTTATTCCTTTGGAATTTTTTTTTTTCAAATTTTGGCTTGGTCGGCTAGTGGCCTGCGCATGGGGCATGCATGCACGCATGCTCAAGGCATGCAGCCCTTGCCCTCTTGTTCGGCAGCAAGGCATAGGAACTTGGGTAGCTTTACCCTTTTTCTATTATTATTTATATACATATATTTATTTATTTTATATATATGATGCATGGGATAGTTTTCTCCCTTTATTTTAATTGTTGAAAATAGAGAGAATATCATGGGGTTAATGCTTATTTTTTTATTTTTATTTCTTTTTGGGGGAATGGAAGTTTAGAAAAGGTAGAATGGTTGGCCGGCCATGGGGTTTTGCAAGGAGTTTTGTCCCTTTTCTTTCTCATTTCATTGCTTGGCCGAATGAAGCTTGGCTAAGGGAGCTAGTCGGCCAAGAACAAGTAGAGAAAAGCTTGTAGTTCACCTTCTTCTTGCCACATTGTTTAGCCAAATCCCTTGTCCTCAAGACCTCTCTTTGTGCATCAACTATTCATTTTCTTCAATGCCGAAAATCAAGATTTATTCTTGAGGAATGGTCGAATATTTTGGTAAGAATAGATCCCCTCCTCTACTGATTTGACTACGCCGAATCTCTTTCGTTTTTCTGTCAATACTTTCTTCAACAAATATTACTCGAGTTTAAACCTCACTTTCGTTTTATGTGGTAGCCGAATCTTGGTGTGCATTAAGGGAAACAATCGGCAAAGGAATTCAACAACCCCTATTCGAAGAGTGGTAAGTATACTTCTTTAGCATGAGATTTCTTCTCTTCCTATTTGGGTGCCGAAAGCTTAAGTTAAAGCATTGGTAATGGTTGACCGATTACCTGTGAGTATCATGATAGGTAACCTTTGAGTTTAGTCGACATCAAGAAGCTAGGGGGAGAGAAAGAGCTTCTCAGAAAGCTACTCTTCGGGTCAGGTGCGTAACCGAAAGGCCTAGCCGAACCTACTGGTAAATGAGCTTTCCCTCAACTTCGGTTTTGTTTCATCTTCCCTAGTGCATGTCGAAAATATGAGTTTAGGTCCTTGATAGAATCGGCCGAAGAAGTATAGGCCGTATTGATTGTAAATGTTTGCATGCGCAGCCAACCCCAAGAATTACATTGGATTTTGTTTCTCCTGAGGGCCTCAACGAGTCAAACAAAAACTCGGAATTTCGGTAAGCTTAGTAATAATTAAGAATTTCGGCCAAAGGCCATTCTTAGCATTCTTGATTGATAACCGAATTTTTGTACTAATTTTAGGAAGCAAATCGACCATGAAATCAAAAGTTCGGATTTTTAATCACCTTGCTTTGCGTTGATAAAGGTTCGGCCTAGAGCCTCAATTTGATTACGATATGACCAATAACTTTGGACTTATCAGTTATTAATAAGACCCCCCCCTAAATACTAAACCGTGATGGCCAAATAATAGGATTTATACGAGGACAAGTTCGGGACTTTTTAAATATCACGTGGATCCGGGATTTCTGGTAGACCTTCGATAAATTAGGTGTGTAAACTCTTACACACTTTATTAGTATAAATTGTTATTTAATGATATTAATAACCTCTCATATGGTAACTTGGCTTAGTGGGCATAAGCTTGGTTCTCGGGTAAGTTTTCCTTATTACTCGATTTATTATATCTGTTGTTGTATATGCCATCATATGCTGAAAAATGCTATGCTATATTCGATTGCATGATATATGGAATCATGATACTTGTAATATGAGCATGATGATGGTGGGATTGATGAGAGGGAGTAATATTCGTGTCGACGGACACCAGTGTTTTGGTAACACATTGTGACTACGGTCACCAGAGGTTTGGTACCTCCAGAGGTTTGGCACCTCATAGCGTCTCGTCCCTGTGGCTTAGTACCACCGTGGGTTGGCCCCACATTTGAGATACGGGATTGACGCCAGTGATTTGGTATCACACGATGGGTTGGCCCCATCACTTTATTGTGACTTCGGGTCACCAGTGGTTTGGCACCACCAGTGTTTTGGTAACACATTGTGACTACGGTCACCAGAGGTTTGGTACCTCCAGAGGTTTGGCACCTCATAGCGTCTCGTCCCTGTGGCTTAGTACCACCGTGGGTTGGCCCCACATTTGAGATACGGGATTGACGCCAGTGATTTGGTATCACACGATGGGTTGGCCCCATCACTCTATTGTGACTATACGTCACCAGTGGTTTGGCACCACCAGTGGTTTGGTACCACACGGGGTAGAAAAGGAGCATGGATGGCTAGGTTGGGTTGCATAATTGCATGTCATACTAATATCTTGTGTATGAGTGTTATTTCCCGGGTTGGGGATTTATACACTGAGTCTTGGTGACTCACCCCTTCCCATATCATCTTGCAGGTGAGTAGAGCACGGATGCGGAGCCGAGGAGAGCTCGAGGCGGCCATGTTGGTTTTGTGGACTTGAAACTTTATTTTGCCCCGTTTTAAGTTTAATTATTCACTACAATTCGATTGGGTTGTAATATGGCCGCTTATTATTTTGGATGGTTGGGTAGTTGTTTTTACTTTACTTTATAACTGACGAACTTACGGACGGTTATGCAAATCGGTTAAAAGTAACGTTTTCAAAAATAAGTACTCGTACGCGTTCCAAGAAATGTTACCATCGGGTAACGAGATTTTCTAAGCTTTTGATCACGCTAATGCTCTAAAATTTAAATGGTCAAATGGTTTTAAAAAAAGGGAGAATGGATTTTTTTCAACTCAATCGGATTTACCAAATTAAACCACTTGAGTTTTTAACGAACACCGTTTTATACCCTCCACGGAAATTTTTAATTTCTACTGTTAATCCAAACCTTTCAAACTTCTTTTATTCCGTGACATACCAGATTCGGTCATGGCTTGTGGGCCGGGTTTGGGGTGTTACAGTTTTGGTATCAGAGCCCGGTTCAAAAACTCGGCTGTGAGGGCCTAAGACCCAAAAATGTTTTGCTAAGATATGCTACTTAAAACCTGTTAAAAATGATTTTGGTTGAACAACATGGCGTCGAGTCTCCGGCACCGATCCGCTCTTGTAAGTATATTTCAATCTATGTATATATAGTTATCTGTAAATGGGTAGAAAACGGGACGTAGATAGTATGAAAGGTATATGAACTCTAGGACAAGTTACCCCAAACAAATCGCATAAGATTCTAATTGCCTAATTAAACAAACCCATGACTAAGTCGCCGAGTTAAGGTGTGGTAACCCTTGTACGCATGTCTAGGATTGGATCCGGAAGAGCTTGGTATTTAAGTGGTCTTAGCGACTCACCTCCTCTTCGCGGGAATCCTACCTGGTGCGTAGCTTCGGTTCACCCTAGCCGTGAGGACTTGTTCATGGGATAAACTCTATTACTAAAACCCGAAAGGGAATTAGCCTCATTTTTATAAAGACTCTAGCTTTAAAGACTTCCCTCAAACTTATGAGAATTTTGCTACAAAAATTCCTTTGATTTATGGACATTCTAAAATACCCTTAGGGGTAAATTACAAAAATGCCCCTAGTTTTAAAAATTCTACCAAATAACCCCAAATTTTCTTTTTTTAAACAAAATTTTCCTATTTTACAAGCATACCTAAAATCCCTAATTTGCAAAATGTCAAAAATGTTGTGCTTTTGGAAAATTACAAAATTGCCCCCAGATCGCAAATTTCCAAAAATGACCCTGATTTTCAAATTTTGCAACACTACCAATTTGGGAAGAAAATTTTTTCTAAAAAGAGAACCCCAAGTTTTGCACTCCCTTGATTTGGCAAGATTTACAACTTACCTTGTTTGTTACCAAAATACCCCTGTAGGGTAAAGGACGAAAACACCCCCGGGTTAAGAGTTGGACATAGAGAGTGATGGAATAAGTAAATCTGTACCTTCGAATTCCGATAGAGGACTTGAAACTTGTTTGATTGAAAGAACAACTTCTAAATTTCGTCCATAAGATTCTTTGCTAATAATCAGTAGGACATTGACTAACCCATAAAACTTTTAAGACAGATTGCGCCATAAGAAATGAGTTCTAGAGGTCGCGGCCGTCGGGGACGCGGTAGAGGCCGGATGGCCGTGACAGAACCAGTTAGATCGGGCCAAGGATCAGATAATGAAATACCACCTCCACCACCACCCCCAACTTTTGGTGATGGACCCCAGGATCAGACGGGGGGCGAGTCGGTATCGCAGGCTATGCTGCGTGTTCTAGAAATGATGGCTGAGACCAATAGAGGTGCAGGCGCTCGGAAGTCTGTATCTGAGCGGCTCCGATCCAATGGAGCTGAAGTATTTCGGGGTGTGTCAGGTGTCGCACCCAGTACAGCTGAATACTGGTTAGAATCAACTGAGAGGATCATGGATGATCTTGACTTAACGGATGAGGAGAAGCTGAAAGGAGCGGTGTCGCTTCTGAAAGACGAGTCATACCAGTGGTGGCTCACGGTTCGAAACGGCGCTACAGCAGACGACCTTACTTGGGAATACTTCAAAACTACCTACCAGAAGAAGTATGTGGGCACCAGTTACACTGATACTCAGAGGAAAATCTTTCTGGGACTGGTACAAGGAAATAAGTCGGTATCTGAGTATGAGGCAGAATTTCTGAGGCTGAGCCGCTATGCTCAGGGAATTGTGTCAACTGAGCACGATCGTTGTGTCCGCTTTGAAGACGGACTTAGGGATGACTTAAGGCTGTTGATTGCTCCACAACAGGTACGTGAGTTTGCTGTTCTGGTAGAAAAGGCTAAGGTAGCCGAAAGGGTCCGGGAGTCTGTGAGACAGAGCTATGATAGAAGCAAACAGAAGAGAGGCATTGGGTCGTCGGGATCGAGAAATACTGCTCAAAAGAGGGCCAGACAGAGTGGGCCGAATCAGGCTGTGAGGCCCATGGCTTCTAACCAGAGACCGGCTCAATGTAATCGCTGTGGAAAGTCACATTGGGGAGGTTGTTACACCGGTGAAAAGGGTTGCTTTGAATGTGGATCTCCAGATCATCGTGTAAGGGATTGTCCTCGGAAGATGGCTAGGAATCAGCCAGAGGGGCAGAACCGTACTCCAGCACGAAATGTGGGACCGCCGCAGAGGGGTCGTGGGAATGGTAGAGGAGGCAATGGTCCTAACCGAGGTCGCGGAACTCAGGGCAGAGGAGTAGGCAACACCGAAGCCAGGCAGCCCGGTTTAGTCTACGCAGCAAGGCGTCGCGAGGAGGGTGACGCACCGGACGTCATCACCGGTACGTTCCTAATTTTTGGTCTCCCTTATGTTGCATTAATTGATGTGGGTTCGACGCATTCATACATTGCCAGTAGTGTGGTAGAGGCTATGAACTTGGATTTTGAGACTACCCCTAGCGAGATGACTGTAATTAGCCCTCTAGGACATTCTGTGATGGTTAACAAGCTATATAGAGATATACCCCTAGAACTCCAAGGGGTAGTGTTTGTGGCCGATCTGATGGAACTGCCATTTGGGGAGTTTGATTTGATTCTTGGAATGGACTGGTTGGTTAAGTATCAGGCAAGGTTGGATTGCGCTGCTAAGCGCATGATTCTAAGGTCGGCCGAGGGTGATGAAGTGGTCATGATAGGTAACAGAACCGACTATCTATCCAATGTAGTGTCTGCCTTGAAGGCCGAGAAAATGATCAGAAAAGGGTGTGAAGCATTGTTGGTTCAGATTTATGCCTTGGAGGCTAAGGAGTCAACAGTTGAGAAGGTCCGAACTGTAAGGGAATTCGCTGATGTGTTTCCTGAAGAACTTCCGGGTCTGCCTCCAGACCGGGAAGTTGAGTTCAGTATAGACTTGTTGCCCGGAACGGCACCTGTGTCTATAGCACCCTACCGAATGGCACCAAAGGAGTTGGTGGAACTGAAGGCTCAAATTCAGGAACTCTTGGATAGAGGGTTCATCCGACCTAGTATATCTCCGTGGGGAGCACCTGTGTTGTTTGTCAAGAAGAAAGACGGGTCAATGCGGATGTGTATCGACTACCGTCAACTTAACAAGTTAACGATCAAAAACAAGTATCCGTTGCCTCGGATTTATGACCTGTTTGATCAATTGAAGGGTGCATCGGTATTCTCAAAGATAGACCTTAGGTCGGGCTATCATCAACTTAAGGTGAAGGAGGCTGATGTACACAAGACGGCATTTCGTACCCGGTATGGGCATTACGAATTCTTAGTAATGCCGTTTGGGTTGACCAACGCGCCGGCAGCGTTCATGGACTTGATGAATAGGGTGTTTCAGCAATACTTGGATCAATTTGTCGTGGTGTTTATAGACGACATATTGGTTTACTCAAGAACGGAGGAGGAGCATGACAGGCATTTGCGCATAGTTTTACAAGTGCTGAGAGAAGAGCAGTTGTACGCCAAATTCAGTAAGTGCGAATTTTGGCTTAGAGAGGTGACTTTCTTAGGTCACGTGGTGTCAGCTGAAGGGATTAGAGTGGATCCCCGCAAGGTCGAAGCGGTGTTGGACTGGAAACCACCTAGGTCAGTGGCGGAAATCCGAAGTTTTCTAGGTCTGGCCGGGTACTATCGAAGATTTGTGGAAGGATTCTCTTTAATCGCAGCACCGTTGACTAAGCTATTAAGGAAAGGAGTCCCTTTTGTTTGGTCAGAAAAGCAGCAAGAAAGCTTTGATAAGCTAAGAAAGATTCTGACGGAGGCTCCAGTTTTGGTACAGCCGGAGGCGGGAAAATTGTTCACGGTTTATTGTGATGCGTCCCATAATGGGTTGGGATGTGTGTTGATGCAGGAAGGGAAGGTAGTGGCCTATGCATCCCGTCAGCTAAGACCGCATGAGGTTAACTATCCTACCCATGACTTGGAGTTAGCAGCAGTGGTTTTTGCTTTGAAAATATGGAGGCATTACTTGTATGGGGAAAAGTCGATAGTCTACACGGATCACAAAAGTCTGAGGTATCTCTTGACTCAAAAGGACTTGAATCTAAGACAACGTCGATGGATTGAACTACTGAAGGACTACGACTGTTCAATTGAGTACCATCCAGGCAAGGCTAACGTGGTGGCTGATGCGTTAAGCCGAAAGGTCGTGACAGACTTAAGGGCGATGTTTGCTCGTCTCAGTCTATACGACGACGGAAGTCTCTTAGCAGAATTTCAAGTTAAGCCAACTTGGATCGAGGAGATTAAGGAAAAGCAATTAGGAGATGACAGCTTAAACGCACGGAGGCTACAAGTTCAAGATGGCGGTTTGGAAGGGTATAGTTTGACTGGTGATGGGGTGCTGTGTTTTCAAGGACGGCCTTGTATGCCGAATGATGTGGGCTTGAGGCAAAGAATTCTTCAGGATGCCCATAGCAGCCCATACGCTATGCATCCTGGGGGTAGCAAGATGTACGGAGATTTACGGAAACAGTTCTGGTGGCCAGGATTGAAGCGCGAGGTAACAGAATTCGTGGGAAGGTGTCTCACATGTCAGCGGGTAAAGGCTGAACATCAGTTGCCATCTGGGTTACTTCAACCGGTGAAGATTCCTCAGTGGAAATGGGAGAGGATCACTATGGACTTTGTCAGTGGGCTACCCCTCACGCCCAGTAAGAAGAACGCAATTTGGGTGATTGTGGACCGTCTGACCAAGTCGGCTCACTTCATACCGGTAAGAGTGGATTACTCGCTCCAGAAGTTAGCTGAGTTGTATGTGGCAGAGATAGTGAGGTTGCATGGTGTGCCAGTGTCGATCACCTCAGACAGAGACCCCAGATTTACATCGAGGTTTTGGAGAGCACTACATCAGGCTTTGGGTACACGGCTGGATTTCAGTACAGCTTTCCATCCACAATCTGACGGGCAGTCGGAAAGAGTTATTCAGGTTTTGGAGGACATGTTAAGAGGCTGCGTTTTGAACTTCGGAGGTAGTTGGGAGGAATTTTTGCCATTAGCTGAGTTCGCATACAACAACAGTTATCAGGCAAGCATTAAGATGGCACCATATGAAGCGTTATATGGTAGGAGGTGTCGCACACCTACTTGTTGGACGGAGTTGGGTGAGCGACAGATGTTAGGACCGGAATTGGTTGCAGAAACGGAGGATAAGGTGAAGAAGATCCAAGCTCGATTGAAAGAAGCCTCGGATAGACAAAAGTCTTATGCTGATCTCCGGCGGAGAGACATAGAATTTGCCGTAGGAGACGAAGTTTTTCTGAAGGTCTCGCCATGGAAGAAGGTGCTAAGATTTGGGAAGAAGGGCAAATTAAGCCCAAGGTTCATTGGACCGTTTAAGGTGATGAAACGGGTGGGACCAGTGGCTTATCAGCTCGAGTTACCTGCAGAACTGAGTCAGATTCACGATGTGTTCCATGTCTCCATGCTTAGACGCTACCGTTCTGATCCATCACACGTCTTGGCAGTTGAGGAAGTCGAGGTGAGTCCAGATTTGACGATGGAAGAAGAACCTGTGCAGATCCTAGATCGGGATGTGAAAGTTTTGCGTAGGAAGTCAGTTCCGCTAGTGAAGGTTCTATGGCGGAATCATGGCATGGAGGAAGCTACGTGGGAGCCCGAGGATGTGATGCGACAGCAATACCCCCAACTCTTCTGATCCAGGTAATTTCGCGGACGAAATTATTTTAAGAGGGGTAGAACTGTAACATCCTAGAACCCGGGGCTAGTTGTGATTGAATGATTTTTCTTGTGTTTAAATTTGCTATAGTTTTAATCGTGGAATAATACGGCTTGAATAAAGGTCTTGAGTGGGTTTGGTTTAGTAGAAAATTTTTAATTTGGAAGCATTTAAGGTAAGGGGGCCTCAGAAAATAGGGGTTAAGTATAAATTTTGGTGAATCACGACACAAGGAAGTGATTAGTAACGTGGTTTGGGGCGCCAGGATGCTCTAGGAGAGAAGGGGTTCGAGCCCCAGGAAGCGCGTGAGGGAGTTTTATTTTTGGCACTGAAGGACGACTAGGCGAAGGAGGGTTTAAAAATAAATTCGGCGAAGTGGTGGCATGAAAATCAGCCTGGCCAAGTGGCTTGGGGCGCCGACTAGGGGCCTGGGGGCGCTAGGCTCGGGTTCGAGTCACCATGGACGCAAGGGGGCTTGTTTTTATTTTTGCGTTGAAGTAAGGGAGTGTTTAAAAGGAATTCGCGACGAGTCTATGTCATGAAATACCCGGTAGCCGAGTGGTTCGAGCGTGGGGGATGCTGCCTCAGGTCTCGCGTTCGAGACCCGAGGGTGGCGTATGAGTGTGCTTATTCTTTTGCCTTTGGCAATTAATGCGGGAAAGAGCCTTGGGGAAGGATTAAAAGAAATATGCAGCGGGTTTTTGACATGAAAGTCAATTGGCCGAGTGGCTGGGGCGCTACACTGCTCCAGGTCTCGGGTTCGAAACCCGTGGACTGCAGTGAGGCGCTTTGTTTTTTTTTTAGCTTCTGGCATTTAATGCGTGAAGAAGCCAAGTCTTGGAAGCTTAAAGGGAAGATTCGACGTTATTATAACAGATATGGATCAGTAGCCGGATGGTCAGAAGCTTGGGTGGTTTCCCCCAGGTCTCGGGTTCGAGACCTGGCAACCACATCTTATTCCTTTGGAATTTTTTTTTTTCAAATTTTGGCTTGGTCGGCTAGTGGCCTGCGCATGGGGCATGCATGCACGCATGCTCAAGGCATGCAGCCCTTGCCCTCTTGTTCGGCAGCAAGGCATAGGAACTTGGGTAGCTTTACCCTTTTTCTATTATTATTTATATACATATATTTATTTATTTTATATATATGATGCATGGGATAGTTTTCTCCCTTTATTTTAATTGTTGAAAATAGAGAGAATATCATGGGGTTAATGCTTATTTTTTTTATTTTTATTTCTTTTTGGGGGAATGGAAGTTTAGAAAAGGTAGAATGGTTGGCCGGCCATGGGGTTTTGCAAGGAGTTTTGTCCCTTTTCTTTCTCATTTCATTGCTTGGCCGAATGAAGCTTGGCTAAGGGAGCTAGTCGGCCAAGAACAAGTAGAGAAAAGCTTGTAGTTCACCTTCTTCTTGCCACATTGTTTAGCCAAATCCCTTGTCCTCAAGACCTCTCTTTGTGCATCAACTATTCATTTTCTTCAATGCCGAAAATCAAGATTTATTCTTGAGGAATGGTCGAATATTTTGGTAAGAATAGATCCCCTCCTCTACTGATTTGACTACGCCGAATCTCTTTCGTTTTTCTGTCAATACTTTCTTCAACAAATATTACTCGAGTTTAAACCTCACTTTCGTTTTATGTGGTAGCCGAATCTTGGTGTGCATTAAGGGAAACAATCGGCAAAGGAATTCAACAACCCCTATTCGAAGAGTGGTAAGTATACTTCTTTAGCATGAGATTTCTTCTCTTCCTATTTGGGTGCCGAAAGCTTAAGTTAAAGCATTGGTAATGGTTGACCGATTACCTGTGAGTATCATGATAGGTAACCTTTGAGTTTAGTCGACATCAAGAAGCTAGGGGGAGAGAAAGAGCTTCTCAGAAAGCTACTCTTCGGGTCAGGTGCGTAACCGAAAGGCCTAGCCGAACCTACTGGTAAATGAGCTTTCCCTCAACTTCGGTTTTGTTTCATCTTCCCTAGTGCATGTCGAAAATATGAGTTTAGGTCCTTGATAGAATCGGCCGAAGAAGTATAGGCCGTATTGATTGTAAATGTTTGCATGCGCAGCCAACCCCAAGAATTACATTGGATTTTGTTTCTCCTGAGGGCCTCAACGAGTCAAACAAAAACTCGGAATTTCGGTAAGCTTAGTAATAATTAAGAATTTCGGCCAAAGGCCATTCTTAGCATTCTTGATTGATAACCGAATTTTTGTACTAATTTTAGGAAGCAAATCGACCATGAAATCAAAAGTTCGGATTTTTAATCACCTTGCTTTGCGTTGATAAAGGTTCGGCCTAGAGCCTCAATTTGATTACGATATGACCAATAACTTTGGACTTATCAGTTATTAATAAGACCCCCCCCTAAATACTAAACCGTGATGGCCAAATAATAGGATTTATACGAGGACAAGTTCGGGACTTTTTAAATATCACGTGGATCCGGGATTTCTGGTAGACCTTCGATAAATTAGGTGTGTAAACTCTTACACACTTTATTAGTATAAATTGTTATTTAATGATATTAATAACCTCTCATATGGTAACTTGGCTTAGTGGGCATAAGCTTGGTTCTCGGGTAAGTTTTCCTTATTACTCGATTTATTATATCTGTTGTTGTATATGCCATCATATGCTGAAAAATGCTATGCTATATTCGATTGCATGATATATGGAATCATGATACTTGTAATATGAGCATGATGATGGTGGGATTGATGAGAGGGAGTAATATTCGTGTCGACGGACACCAGTGTTTTGGTAACACATTGTGACTACGGTCACCAGAGGTTTGGTACCTCCAGAGGTTTGGCACCTCATAGCGTCTCGTCCCTGTGGCTTAGTACCACCGTGGGTTGGCCCCACATTTGAGATACGGGATTGACGCCAGTGATTTGGTATCATACGATGGGTTGGCCCCATCACTTTATTGTGACTTCGGGTCACCAGTGGTTTGGCACCACCAGTGTTTTGGTAACACATTGTGACTACGGTCACCAGAGGTTTGGTACCTCCAGAGGTTTGGCACCTCATAGCGTCTCGTCCCTGTGGCTTAGTACCACCGTGGGTTGGCCCCACATTTGAGATACGGGATTGACGCCAGTGATTTGGTATCACACGATGGGTTGGCCCCATCACTCTATTGTGACTATACGTCACCAGTGGTTTGGCACCACCAGTGGTTTGGTACCACACGGGGTAGAAAAGGAGCATGGATGGCTAGGTTGGGTTGCATAATTGCATGTCATACTAATATCTTGTGTATGAGTGTTATTTCCCGGGTTGGGGATTTATACACTGAGTCTTGGTGACTCACCCCTTCCCATATCATCTTGCAGGTGAGTAGAGCACGGATGCGGAGCCGAGGAGAGCTCGAGGCGGCCATGTTGGTTTTGTGGACTTGAAACTTTATTTTGCCCCGTTTTAAGTTTAATTATTCACTACAATTCGATTGGGTTGTAATATGGCCGCTTATTATTTTGGATGGTTGGGTAGTTGTTTTTACTTTACTTTATAACTGACGAACTTACGGACGGTTATGCAAATCGGTTAAAAGTAACGTTTTCAAAAATAAGTACTCGTACGCGTTCCAAGAAATGTTACCATCGGGTAACGAGATTTTCTAAGCTTTTGATCACGCTAATGCTCTAAAATTTAAATGGTCAAATGGTTTTAAAAAAAGGGAGAATGGATTTTTTTCAACTCAATCGGATTTACCAAATTAAACCACTTGAGTTTTTAACGAACACCGTTTTATACCCTCCACGGAAATTTTTAATTTCTACTGTTAATCCAAACCTTTCAAACTTCTTTTATTCCGTGACATACCAGATTCGGTCATGGCTTGTGGGCCGGGTTTGGGGTGTTACAGAGTAACAGTAGTAACACGCTCGGATTTTTCATCATCATTCCGATCGTGTTTATCACCACCACATTTGTTCTCTTTCTTCCACTTGAAGCAGTATTTCTTAATATGGCCTTTCTTACCACAATGATGACACTCAAGATTCTTGTATCTCGATCTTGACTTGCTTCGGTTTTTATCTCTACCCTTTCCATCTTTGTCTCTGTTCCTCCCCCTGTTCTCGGTAACCAATACCTCGGACTGTGATGTAGAACCCTGAGATCGTCTTCTAACCTCTTCATTCAACACACCACTCTTAGCCAAATCCAAGGTAATAATACCCTTTGGGGCAGAATTTGTAACATCCTAGAACCCGGGGCTAGTTGTGATTGAATGATTTTTCTTGTGTTTAAATTTGCTATAGTTTTAATCGTGGAATAATACGGCTTGAATAAAGGTCTTGAGTGGGTTTGGTTTAGTAGAAAATTTTTAATTTGGAAGCATTTAAGGTAAGGGGGCCTCAGAAAATAGGGGTTAAGTATAAATTTTGGTGAATCACGACACAAGGAAGTGATTAGTAACGTGGTTTGGGGCGCCAGGATGCTCTAGGAGAGAAGGGGTTCGAGCCCCAGGAAGCGCGTGAGGGAGTTTTATTTTTGGCACTGAAGGACGACTAGGCGAAGGAGGGTTTAAAAATAAATTCGGCGAAGTGGTGGCATGAAAATCAGCCTGGCCAAGTGGCTTGGGGCGCCGACTAGGGGCCTGGGGGCGCTAGGCTCGGGTTCGAGTCACCATGGACGCAAGGGGGCTTGTTTTTATTTTTGCGTTGAAGTAAGGGAGTGTTTAAAAGGAATTCGCGACGAGTCTATGTCATGAAATACCCGGTAGCCGAGTGGTTCGAGCGTGGGGGATGCTGCCTCAGGTCTCGCGTTCGAGACCCGAGGGTGGCGTATGAGTGTGCTTATTCTTTTGCCTTTGGCAATTAATGCGGGAAAGAGCCTTGGGGAAGGATTAAAAGAAATATGCAGCGGGTTTTTGACATGAAAGTCAATTGGCCGAGTGGCTGGGGCGCTACACTGCTCCAGGTCTCGGGTTCGAAACCCGTGGACTGCAGTGAGGCGCTTTGTTTTTTTTTTAGCTTCTGGCATTTAATGCGTGAAGAAGCCAAGTCTTGGAAGCTTAAAGGGAAGATTCGACGTTATTATAACAGATATGGATCAGTAGCCGGATGGTCAGAAGCTTGGGTGGTTTCCCCCAGGTCTCGGGTTCGAGACCTGGCAACCACATCTTATTCCTTTGGAATTTTTTTTTTTTTTTCAAATTTTGGCTTGGTCGGCTAGTGGCCTGCGCATGGGGCATGCATGCACGCATGCTCAAGGCATGCAGCCCTTGCCCTCTTGTTCGGCAGCAAGGCATAGGAACTTGGGTAGCTTTACCCTTTTTCTATTATTATTTATATACATATATTTATTTATTTTATATATATGATGCATGGGATAGTTTTCTCCCTTTATTTTAATTGTTGAAAATAGAGAGAATATCATGGGGTTAATGCTTATTTTTTTTATTTTTATTTCTTTTTGGGGGAATGGAAGTTTAGAAAAGGTAGAATGGTTGGCCGGCCATGGGGTTTTGCAAGGAGTTTTGTCCCTTTTCTTTCTCATTTCATTGCTTGGCCGAATGAAGCTTGGCTAAGGGAGCTAGTCGGCCAAGAACAAGTAGAGAAAAGCTTGTAGTTCACCTTCTTCTTGCCACATTGTTTAGCCAAATCCCTTGTCCTCAAGACCTCTCTTTGTGCATCAACTATTCATTTTCTTCAATGCCGAAAATCAAGATTTATTCTTGAGGAATGGTCGAATATTTTGGTAAGAATAGATCCCCTCCTCTACTGATTTGACTACGCCGAATCTCTTTCGTTTTTCTGTCAATACTTTCTTCAACAAATATTACTCGAGTTTAAACCTCACTTTCGTTTTATGTGGTAGCCGAATCTTGGTGTGCATTAAGGGAAACAATCGGCAAAGGAATTCAACAACCCCTATTCGAAGAGTGGTAAGTATACTTCTTTAGCATGAGATTTCTTCTCTTCCTATTTGGGTGCCGAAAGCTTAAGTTAAAGCATTGGTAATGGTTGACCGATTACCTGTGAGTATCATGATAGGTAACCTTTGAGTTTAGTCGACATCAAGAAGCTAGGGGGAGAGAAAGAGCTTCTCAGAAAGCTACTCTTCGGGTCAGGTGCGTAACCGAAAGGCCTAGCCGAACCTACTGGTAAATGAGCTTTCCCTCAACTTCGGTTTTGTTTCATCTTCCCTAGTGCATGTCGAAAATATGAGTTTAGGTCCTTGATAGAATCGGCCGAAGAAGTATAGGCCGTATTGATTGTAAATGTTTGCATGCGCAGCCAACCCCAAGAATTACATTGGATTTTGTTTCTCCTGAGGGCCTCAACGAGTCAAACAAAAACTCGGAATTTCGGTAAGCTTAGTAATAATTAAGAATTTCGGCCAAAGGCCATTCTTAGCATTCTTGATTGATAACCGAATTTTTGTACTAATTTTAGGAAGCAAATCGACCATGAAATCAAAAGTTCGGATTTTTAATCACCTTGCTTTGCGTTGATAAAGGTTCGGCCTAGAGCCTCAATTTGATTACGATATGACCAATAACTTTGGACTTATCAGTTATTAATAAGACCCCCCCCTAAATACTAAACCGTGATGGCCAAATAATAGGATTTATACGAGGACAAGTTCGGGACTTTTTAAATATCACGTGGATCCGGGATTTCTGGTAGACCTTCGATAAATTAGGTGTGTAAACTCTTACACACTTTATTAGTATAAATTGTTATTTAATGATATTAATAACCTCTCATATGGTAACTTGGCTTAGTGGGCATAAGCTTGGTTCTCGGGTAAGTTTTCCTTATTACTCGATTTATTATATCTGTTGTTGTATATGCCATCATATGCTGAAAAATGCTATGCTATATTCGATTGCATGATATATGGAATCATGATACTTGTAATATGAGCATGATGATGGTGGGATTGATGAGAGGGAGTAATATTCGTGTCGACGGACACCAGTGTTTTGGTAACACATTGTGACTACGGTCACCAGAGGTTTGGTACCTCCAGAGGTTTGGCACCTCATAGCGTCTCGTCCCTGTGGCTTAGTACCACCGTGGGTTGGCCCCACATTTGAGATACGGGATTGACGCCAGTGATTTGGTATCACACGATGGGTTGGCCCCATCACTTTATTGTGACTTCGGGTCACCAGTGGTTTGGCACCACCAGTGTTTTGGTAACACATTGTGACTACGGTCACCAGAGGTTTGGTACCTCCAGAGGTTTGGCACCTCATAGCGTCTCGTCCCTGTGGCTTAGTACCACCGTGGGTTGGCCCCACATTTGAGATACGGGATTGACGCCAGTGATTTGGTATCACACGATGGGTTGGCCCCATCACTCTATTGTGACTATACGTCACCAGTGGTTTGGCACCACCAGTGGTTTGGTACCACACGGGGTAGAAAAGGAGCATGGATGGCTAGGTTGGGTTGCATAATTGCATGTCATACTAATATCTTGTGTATGAGTGTTATTTCCCGGGTTGGGGATTTATACACTGAGTCTTGGTGACTCACCCCTTCCCATATCATCTTGCAGGTGAGTAGAGCACGGATGCGGAGCCGAGGAGAGCTCGAGGCGGCCATGTTGGTTTTGTGGACTTGAAACTTTATTTTGCCCCGTTTTAAGTTTAATTATTCACTACAATTCGATTGGGTTGTAATATGGCCGCTTATTATTTTGGATGGTTGGGTAGTTGTTTTTACTTTACTTTATAACTGACGAACTTACGGACGGTTATGCAAATCGGTTAAAAGTAACGTTTTCAAAAATAAGTACTCGTACGCGTTCCAAGAAATGTTACCATCGGGTAACGAGATTTTCTAAGCTTTTGATCACGCTAATGCTCTAAAATTTAAATGGTCAAATGGTTTTAAAAAAAGGGAGAATGGATTTTTTTCAACTCAATCGGATTTACCAAATTAAACCACTTGAGTTTTTAACGAACACCGTTTTATACCCTCCACGGAAATTTTTAATTTCTACTGTTAATCCAAACCTTTCAAACTTCTTTTATTCCGTGACATACCAGATTCGGTCATGGCTTGTGGGCCGGGTTTGGGGTGTTACAGTTTTGGTATCAGAGCCCGGTTCAAAAACTCGGCTGTGAGGGCCTAAGACCCAAAAATGTTTTGCTAAGATATGCTACTTAAAACCTGTTAAAAATGATTTTGGTTGAACAACATGGCGTCGAGTCTCCGGCACCGATCCGCTCTTGTAAGTATATTTCAATCTATGTATATATAGTTATCTGTAAATGGGTAGAAAACGGGACGTAGATAGTATGAAAGGTATATGAACTCTAGGACAAGTTACCCCAAACAAATCGCATAAGATTCTAATTGCCTAATTAAACAAACCCATGACTAAGTCGCCGAGTTAAGGTGTGGTAACCCTTGTACGCATGTCTAGGATTGGATCCGGAAGAGCTTGGTATTTAAGTGGTCTTAGCGACTCACCTCCTCTTCGCGGGAATCCTACCTGGTGCGTAGCTTCGGTTCACCCTAGCCGTGAGGACTTGTTCATGGGATAAACTCTATTACTAAAACCCGAAAGGGAATTAGCCTCATTTTTATAAAGACTCTAGCTTTAAAGACTTCCCTCAAACTTATGAGAATTTTGCTACAAAAATTCCTTTGATTTATGGACATTCTAAAATACCCTTAGGGGTAAATTACAAAAATGCCCCTAGTTTTAAAAATTCTACCAAATAACCCCAAATTTTCTTTTTTTAAACAAAATTTTCCTATTTTACAAGCATACCTAAAATCCCTAATTTGCAAAATGTCAAAAATGTTGTGCTTTTGGAAAATTACAAAATTGCCCCCAGATCGCAAATTTCCAAAAATGACCCTGATTTTCAAATTTTGCAACACTACCAATTTGGGAAGAAAATTTTTTCTAAAAAGAGAACCCCAAGTTTTGCACTCCCTTGATTTGGCAAGATTTACAACTTACCTTGTTTGTTACCAAAATACCCCTGTAGGGTAAAGGACGAAAACACCCCCGGGTTAAGAGTTGGACATAGAGAGTGATGGAATAAGTAAATCTGTACCTTCGAATTCCGATAGAGGACTTGAAACTTGTTTGATTGAAAGAACAACTTCTAAATTTCGTCCATAAGATTCTTTGCTAATAATCAGTAGGACATTGACTAACCCATAAAACTTTTAAGACAGATTGCGCCATAAGAAATGAGTTCTAGAGGTCGCGGCCGTCGGGGACGCGGTAGAGGCCGGATGGCCGTGACAGAACCAGTTAGATCGGGCCAAGGATCAGATAATGAAATACCACCTCCACCACCACCCCCAACTTTTGGTGATGGACCCCAGGATCAGACGGGGGGCGAGTCGGTATCGCAGGCTATGCTGCGTGTTCTAGAAATGATGGCTGAGACCAATAGAGGTGCAGGCGCTCGGAAGTCTGTATCTGAGCGGCTCCGATCCAATGGAGCTGAAGTATTTCGGGGTGTGTCAGGTGTCGCACCCAGTACAGCTGAATACTGGTTAGAATCAACTGAGAGGATCATGGATGATCTTGACTTAACGGATGAGGAGAAGCTGAAAGGAGCGGTGTCGCTTCTGAAAGACGAGTCATACCAGTGGTGGCTCACGGTTCGAAACGGCGCTACAGCAGACGACCTTACTTGGGAATACTTCAAAACTACCTACCAGAAGAAGTATGTGGGCACCAGTTACACTGATACTCAGAGGAAAATCTTTCTGGGACTGGTACAAGGAAATAAGTCGGTATCTGAGTATGAGGCAGAATTTCTGAGGCTGAGCCGCTATGCTCAGGGAATTGTGTCAACTGAGCACGATCGTTGTGTCCGCTTTGAAGACGGACTTAGGGATGACTTAAGGCTGTTGATTGCTCCACAACAGGTACGTGAGTTTGCTGTTCTGGTAGAAAAGGCTAAGGTAGCCGAAAGGGTCCGGGAGTCTGTGAGACAGAGCTATGATAGAAGCAAACAGAAGAGAGGCATTGGGTCGTCGGGATCGAGAAATACTGCTCAAAAGAGGGCCAGACAGAGTGGGCCGAATCAGGCTGTGAGGCCCATGGCTTCTAACCAGAGACCGGCTCAATGTAATCGCTGTGGAAAGTCACATTGGGGAGGTTGTTACACCGGTGAAAAGGGTTGCTTTGAATGTGGATCTCCAGATCATCGTGTAAGGGATTGTCCTCGGAAGATGGCTAGGAATCAGCCAGAGGGGCAGAACCGTACTCCAGCACGAAATGTGGGACCGCCGCAGAGGGGTCGTGGGAATGGTAGAGGAGGCAATGGTCCTAACCGAGGTCGCGGAACTCAGGGCAGAGGAGTAGGCAACACCGAAGCCAGGCAGCCCGGTTTAGTCTACGCAGCAAGGCGTCGCGAGGAGGGTGACGCACCGGACGTCATCACCGGTACGTTCCTAATTTTTGGTCTCCCTTATGTTGCATTAATTGATGTGGGTTCGACGCATTCATACATTGCCAGTAGTGTGGTAGAGGCTATGAACTTGGATTTTGAGACTACCCCTAGCGAGATGACTGTAATTAGCCCTCTAGGACATTCTGTGATGGTTAACAAGCTATATAGAGATATACCCCTAGAACTCCAAGGGGTAGTGTTTGTGGCCGATCTGATGGAACTGCCATTTGGGGAGTTTGATTTGATTCTTGGAATGGACTGGTTGGTTAAGTATCAGGCAAGGTTGGATTGCGCTGCTAAGCGCATGATTCTAAGGTCGGCCGAGGGTGATGAAGTGGTCATGATAGGTAACAGAACCGACTATCTATCCAATGTAGTGTCTGCCTTGAAGGCCGAGAAAATGATCAGAAAAGGGTGTGAAGCATTGTTGGTTCAGATTTATGCCTTGGAGGCTAAGGAGTCAACAGTTGAGAAGGTCCGAACTGTAAGGGAATTCGCTGATGTGTTTCCTGAAGAACTTCCGGGTCTGCCTCCAGACCGGGAAGTTGAGTTCAGTATAGACTTGTTGCCCGGAACGGCACCTGTGTCTATAGCACCCTACCGAATGGCACCAAAGGAGTTGGTGGAACTGAAGGCTCAAATTCAGGAACTCTTGGATAGAGGGTTCATCCGACCTAGTATATCTCCGTGGGGAGCACCTGTGTTGTTTGTCAAGAAGAAAGACGGGTCAATGCGGATGTGTATCGACTACCGTCAACTTAACAAGTTAACGATCAAAAACAAGTATCCGTTGCCTCGGATTTATGACCTGTTTGATCAATTGAAGGGTGCATCGGTATTCTCAAAGATAGACCTTAGGTCGGGCTATCATCAACTTAAGGTGAAGGAGGCTGATGTACACAAGACGGCATTTCGTACCCGGTATGGGCATTACGAATTCTTAGTAATGCCGTTTGGGTTGACCAACGCGCCGGCAGCGTTCATGGACTTGATGAATAGGGTGTTTCAGCAATACTTGGATCAATTTGTCGTGGTGTTTATAGACGACATATTGGTTTACTCAAGAACGGAGGAGGAGCATGACAGGCATTTGCGCATAGTTTTACAAGTGCTGAGAGAAGAGCAGTTGTACGCCAAATTCAGTAAGTGCGAATTTTGGCTTAGAGAGGTGACTTTCTTAGGTCACGTGGTGTCAGCTGAAGGGATTAGAGTGGATCCCCGCAAGGTCGAAGCGGTGTTGGACTGGAAACCACCTAGGTCAGTGGCGGAAATCCGAAGTTTTCTAGGTCTGGCCGGGTACTATCGAAGATTTGTGGAAGGATTCTCTTTAATCGCAGCACCGTTGACTAAGCTATTAAGGAAAGGAGTCCCTTTTGTTTGGTCAGAAAAGCAGCAAGAAAGCTTTGATAAGCTAAGAAAGATTCTGACGGAGGCTCCAGTTTTGGTACAGCCGGAGGCGGGAAAATTGTTCACGGTTTATTGTGATGCGTCCCATAATGGGTTGGGATGTGTGTTGATGCAGGAAGGGAAGGTAGTGGCCTATGCATCCCGTCAGCTAAGACCGCATGAGGTTAACTATCCTACCCATGACTTGGAGTTAGCAGCAGTGGTTTTTGCTTTGAAAATATGGAGGCATTACTTGTATGGGGAAAAGTCGATAGTCTACACGGATCACAAAAGTCTGAGGTATCTCTTGACTCAAAAGGACTTGAATCTAAGACAACGTCGATGGATTGAACTACTGAAGGACTACGACTGTTCAATTGAGTACCATCCAGGCAAGGCTAACGTGGTGGCTGATGCGTTAAGCCGAAAGGTCGTGACAGACTTAAGGGCGATGTTTGCTCGTCTCAGTCTATACGACGACGGAAGTCTCTTAGCAGAATTTCAAGTTAAGCCAACTTGGATCGAGGAGATTAAGGAAAAGCAATTAGGAGATGACAGCTTAAACGCACGGAGGCTACAAGTTCAAGATGGCGGTTTGGAAGGGTATAGTTTGACTGGTGATGGGGTGCTGTGTTTTCAAGGACGGCCTTGTATGCCGAATGATGTGGGCTTGAGGCAAAGAATTCTTCAGGATGCCCATAGCAGCCCATACGCTATGCATCCTGGGGGTAGCAAGATGTACGGAGATTTACGGAAACAGTTCTGGTGGCCAGGATTGAAGCGCGAGGTAACAGAATTCGTGGGAAGGTGTCTCACATGTCAGCGGGTAAAGGCTGAACATCAGTTGCCATCTGGGTTACTTCAACCGGTGAAGATTCCTCAGTGGAAATGGGAGAGGATCACTATGGACTTTGTCAGTGGGCTACCCCTCACGCCCAGTAAGAAGAACGCAATTTGGGTGATTGTGGACCGTCTGACCAAGTCGGCTCACTTCATACCGGTAAGAGTGGATTACTCGCTCCAGAAGTTAGCTGAGTTGTATGTGGCAGAGATAGTGAGGTTGCATGGTGTGCCAGTGTCGATCACCTCAGACAGAGACCCCAGATTTACATCGAGGTTTTGGAGAGCACTACATCAGGCTTTGGGTACACGGCTGGATTTCAGTACAGCTTTCCATCCACAATCTGACGGGCAGTCGGAAAGAGTTATTCAGGTTTTGGAGGACATGTTAAGAGGCTGCGTTTTGAACTTCGGAGGTAGTTGGGAGGAATTTTTGCCATTAGCTGAGTTCGCATACAACAACAGTTATCAGGCAAGCATTAAGATGGCACCATATGAAGCGTTATATGGTAGGAGGTGTCGCACACCTACTTGTTGGACGGAGTTGGGTGAGCGACAGATGTTAGGACCGGAATTGGTTGCAGAAACGGAGGATAAGGTGAAGAAGATCCAAGCTCGATTGAAAGAAGCCTCGGATAGACAAAAGTCTTATGCTGATCTCCGGCGGAGAGACATAGAATTTGCCGTAGGAGACGAAGTTTTTCTGAAGGTCTCGCCATGGAAGAAGGTGCTAAGATTTGGGAAGAAGGGCAAATTAAGCCCAAGGTTCATTGGACCGTTTAAGGTGATGAAACGGGTGGGACCAGTGGCTTATCAGCTCGAGTTACCTGCAGAACTGAGTCAGATTCACGATGTGTTCCATGTCTCCATGCTTAGACGCTACCGTTCTGATCCATCACACGTCTTGGCAGTTGAGGAAGTCGAGGTGAGTCCAGATTTGACGATGGAAGAAGAACCTGTGCAGATCCTAGATCGGGATGTGAAAGTTTTGCGTAGGAAGTCAGTTCCGCTAGTGAAGGTTCTATGGCGGAATCATGGCATGGAGGAAGCTACGTGGGAGCCCGAGGATGTGATGCGACAGCAATACCCCCAACTCTTCTGATCCAGGTAATTTCGCGGACGAAATTATTTTAAGAGGGGTAGAACTGTAACATCCTAGAACCCGGGGCTAGTTGTGATTGAATGATTTTTCTTGTGTTTAAATTTGCTATAGTTTTAATCGTGGAATAATACGGCTTGAATAAAGGTCTTGAGTGGGTTTGGTTTAGTAGAAAATTTTTAATTTGGAAGCATTTAAGGTAAGGGGGCCTCAGAAAATAGGGGTTAAGTATAAATTTTGGTGAATCACGACACAAGGAAGTGATTAGTAACGTGGTTTGGGGCGCCAGGATGCTCTAGGAGAGAAGGGGTTCGAGCCCCAGGAAGCGCGTGAGGGAGTTTTATTTTTGGCACTGAAGGACGACTAGGCGAAGGAGGGTTTAAAAATAAATTCGGCGAAGTGGTGGCATGAAAATCAGCCTGGCCAAGTGGCTTGGGGCGCCGACTAGGGGCCTGGGGGCGCTAGGCTCGGGTTCGAGTCACCATGGACGCAAGGGGGCTTGTTTTTATTTTTGCGTTGAAGTAAGGGAGTGTTTAAAAGGAATTCGCGACGAGTCTATGTCATGAAATACCCGGTAGCCGAGTGGTTCGAGCGTGGGGGATGCTGCCTCAGGTCTCGCGTTCGAGACCCGAGGGTGGCGTATGAGTGTGCTTATTCTTTTGCCTTTGGCAATTAATGCGGGAAAGAGCCTTGGGGAAGGATTAAAAGAAATATGCAGCGGGTTTTTGACATGAAAGTCAATTGGCCGAGTGGCTGGGGCGCTACACTGCTCCAGGTCTCGGGTTCGAAACCCGTGGACTGCAGTGAGGCGCTTTGTTTTTTTTTAGCTTCTGGCATTTAATGCGTGAAGAAGCCAAGTCTTGGAAGCTTAAAGGGAAGATTCGACGTTATTATAACAGATATGGATCAGTAGCCGGATGGTCAGAAGCTTGGGTGGTTTCCCCCAGGTCTCGGGTTCGAGACCTGGCAACCACATCTTATTCCTTTGGAATTTTTTTTTTTTTTCAAATTTTGGCTTGGTCGGCTAGTGGCCTGCGCATGGGGCATGCATGCACGCATGCTCAAGGCATGCAGCCCTTGCCCTCTTGTTCGGCAGCAAGGCATAGGAACTTGGGTAGCTTTACCCTTTTTCTATTATTATTTATATACATATATTTATTTATTTTATATATATGATGCATGGGATAGTTTTCTCCCTTTATTTTAATTGTTGAAAATAGAGAGAATATCATGGGGTTAATGCTTATTTTTTTTATTTTTATTTCTTTTTGGGGGAATGGAAGTTTAGAAAAGGTAGAATGGTTGGCCGGCCATGGGGTTTTGCAAGGAGTTTTGTCCCTTTTCTTTCTCATTTCATTGCTTGGCCGAATGAAGCTTGGCTAAGGGAGCTAGTCGGCCAAGAACAAGTAGAGAAAAGCTTGTAGTTCACCTTCTTCTTGCCACATTGTTTAGCCAAATCCCTTGTCCTCAAGACCTCTCTTTGTGCATCAACTATTCATTTTCTTCAATGCCGAAAATCAAGATTTATTCTTGAGGAATGGTCGAATATTTTGGTAAGAATAGATCCCCTCCTCTACTGATTTGACTACGCCGAATCTCTTTCGTTTTTCTGTCAATACTTTCTTCAACAAATATTACTCGAGTTTAAACCTCACTTTCGTTTTATGTGGTAGCCGAATCTTGGTGTGCATTAAGGGAAACAATCGGCAAAGGAATTCAACAACCCCTATTCGAAGAGTGGTAAGTATACTTCTTTAGCATGAGATTTCTTCTCTTCCTATTTGGGTGCCGAAAGCTTAAGTTAAAGCATTGGTAATGGTTGACCGATTACCTGTGAGTATCATGATAGGTAACCTTTGAGTTTAGTCGACATCAAGAAGCTAGGGGGAGAGAAAGAGCTTCTCAGAAAGCTACTCTTCGGGTCAGGTGCGTAACCGAAAGGCCTAGCCGAACCTACTGGTAAATGAGCTTTCCCTCAACTTCGGTTTTGTTTCATCTTCCCTAGTGCATGTCGAAAATATGAGTTTAGGTCCTTGATAGAATCGGCCGAAGAAGTATAGGCCGTATTGATTGTAAATGTTTGCATGCGCAGCCAACCCCAAGAATTACATTGGATTTTGTTTCTCCTGAGGGCCTCAACGAGTCAAACAAAAACTCGGAATTTCGGTAAGCTTAGTAATAATTAAGAATTTCGGCCAAAGGCCATTCTTAGCATTCTTGATTGATAACCGAATTTTTGTACTAATTTTAGGAAGCAAATCGACCATGAAATCAAAAGTTCGGATTTTTAATCACCTTGCTTTGCGTTGATAAAGGTTCGGCCTAGAGCCTCAATTTGATTACGATATGACCAATAACTTTGGACTTATCAGTTATTAATAAGACCCCCCCCTAAATACTAAACCGTGATGGCCAAATAATAGGATTTATACGAGGACAAGTTCGGGACTTTTTAAATATCACGTGGATCCGGGATTTCTGGTAGACCTTCGATAAATTAGGTGTGTAAACTCTTACACACTTTATTAGTATAAATTGTTATTTAATGATATTAATAACCTCTCATATGGTAACTTGGCTTAGTGGGCATAAGCTTGGTTCTCGGGTAAGTTTTCCTTATTACTCGATTTATTATATCTGTTGTTGTATATGCCATCATATGCTGAAAAATGCTATGCTATATTCGATTGCATGATATATGGAATCATGATACTTGTAATATGAGCATGATGATGGTGGGATTGATGAGAGGGAGTAATATTCGTGTCGACGGACACCAGTGTTTTGGTAACACATTGTGACTACGGTCACCAGAGGTTTGGTACCTCCAGAGGTTTGGCACCTCATAGCGTCTCGTCCCTGTGGCTTAGTACCACCGTGGGTTGGCCCCACATTTGAGATACGGGATTGACGCCAGTGATTTGGTATCACACGATGGGTTGGCCCCATCACTTTATTGTGACTTCGGGTCACCAGTGGTTTGGCACCACCAGTGTTTTGGTAACACATTGTGACTACGGTCACCAGAGGTTTGGTACCTCCAGAGGTTTGGCACCTCATAGCGTCTCGTCCCTGTGGCTTAGTACCACCGTGGGTTGGCCCCACATTTGAGATACGGGATTGACGCCAGTGATTTGGTATCACACGATGGGTTGGCCCCATCACTCTATTGTGACTATACGTCACCAGTGGTTTGGCACCACCAGTGGTTTGGTACCACACGGGGTAGAAAAGGAGCATGGATGGCTAGGTTGGGTTGCATAATTGCATGTCATACTAATATCTTGTGTATGAGTGTTATTTCCCGGGTTGGGGATTTATACACTGAGTCTTGGTGACTCACCCCTTCCCATATCATCTTGCAGGTGAGTAGAGCACGGATGCGGAGCCGAGGAGAGCTCGAGGCGGCCATGTTGGTTTTGTGGACTTGAAACTTTATTTTGCCCCGTTTTAAGTTTAATTATTCACTACAATTCGATTGGGTTGTAATATGGCCGCTTATTATTTTGGATGGTTGGGTAGTTGTTTTTACTTTACTTTATAACTGACGAACTTACGGACGGTTATGCAAATCGGTTAAAAGTAACGTTTTCAAAAATAAGTACTCGTACGCGTTCCAAGAAATGTTACCATCGGGTAACGAGATTTTCTAAGCTTTTGATCACGCTAATGCTCTAAAATTTAAATGGTCAAATGGTTTTAAAAAAAGGGAGAATGGATTTTTTTCAACTCAATCGGATTTACCAAATTAAACCACTTGAGTTTTTAACGAACACCGTTTTATACCCTCCACGGAAATTTTTAATTTCTACTGTTAATCCAAACCTTTCAAACTTCTTTTATTCCGTGACATACCAGATTCGGTCATGGCTTGTGGGCCGGGTTTGGGGTGTTACAGAATTAATGAGCGAAACCCGAAAAGTCTCCCAAGAGTCTGGTAGAGTAGCAAGCAACCAAAGCCCTAAAATCTCGTCATCAAATTTGACACCCATACCAAGCAACTGGTTCATCACGCTCTGAAATTCACTCACATGGTCAGCTATAGACGTTCCTTCTTTGTATTTCAACGCCATCATTTTCTTTAGCAAAAACAACTTGTTATTGCCCGATCTCGAAGCATACAAGCTTTCAAGCTTCTCCCACAATGTTCGAGCATGTGTCTCCTGATCAATGTGGTTGTAAACATTTTCTTCAACAAACTGCCGAATAAAGCCACACACTTGTTGATGCTCAAATTCCCATTCTTCATCACTTTTCGAATCGGGTTTTTGAGTAGCAAAGACCGGAATATGCAGAGCCTTCACAAACAATAAGTCCTTCATTTTATTCTGCCAAAGTTGATAATTTGTGCCATTCAACATAATCATCTTGCTCGTATTGATTTCCATAATTATTTGACAGAATAACCGAGCTCTTGATACCAATTTGTTAGGAAGAAACCGAACAGCCGAACGAAAGCGAAACACAACCGGTGTTCTTTCTCTCCCTATAACTCTTGTCAAATATTATGGCAACACAATAGCTCAAAAATATGTTCTCTAGCAACCTTAATCAACCACAGATCAACCAATACAACCACAACAAAAATAATAAATAGAGACACCAATATTTTTACGTGGAAAACCCCTCTAAATCAAGGGTAAAAACCACAGGACTTTAGAGTCTGATTAAAAGCTCCACTATAATTAAATGTTCAGCTACAAGATCACAATATCAAGCCTACAACAAGCATTCAACTCCAACAAGGCTAACAATATGTAATCTTTAGCAAAAGAGAGAAAAATAGGAGAACATCACCAAAACAGTATCTGCTGTAAAATGGGTGTTTCTGACGCTACAGGACTCAGATGAAAAATCCGACCGTACAAAGTCAAGAACACCTTGTCGCCTAGTTGCTATCAAAAAATCAGCTCAATCGAACCACGGATGGACCTCCGATCGAAGAGTTGATCACAACTGCTCTAAACTTGAAAAACTGATTTTGCTTCAATTTTTCTCTCTGTTTCTCGCCCTGTTTCTCTCTTGTTTTTCTCTAAATTTGATTTTAGCTCTCTGCCGTACTTAACAAAATTTTGGCTACTCACAAGCCACAAAAATGACAAAAGAAAATGATGAAAAAAGCTAAAAGAAAAAACAAAAAGAAAAAAGGCCATGAAACATGGTTGATTTTATGGGTTCCCCACTTAGTGGGACCCACCCAACAGCAACTTCACGAGCATTCGAAAACCAAGTTATTTGCTTCGCATTAGGTAATCTTGAAAGACTTACAAATAACTGAAAGCAAAGGAAAAACATTTGCATTGTCTCTTGAAGAAAAGTTATATTTTGCTTTGTTTTTCGCAACTGATTGGTCTCCGCACGAGTTGAAGAAAAAGAGGGAAACTTAATTTGGCACCTGCCAGTACGGTCCGCACTACGGCAGCCTTGAACAAGTATTTTAGCCGTCACAAAGTTGTTTGTACATACCGACTCGATTCCTCACAACTCTAAATTCACGTTTGACAAAGGATGTAGTTCGCACCACACCGACAATATATTCCTCACAAAATAATTACTAAGTCAAAATTTATATACGAAAATGATCTGTTCTCTATTGTATTCACCGATGTCACTTGATATATTGACAATACCCATTAAAAATATTTTTTTTTTCAGATATTCGTATTCTTAACAAATATTTTGAAAAATAAAGACTAGTATCGCTTGATATAGTGACGACACTCAAAAAAATAATTTTTAAAAAAATTGATAATTGGGTCATTATTGGAGAGACGGTGTTGCCGGTGTATCAGGCGATACCGACAAACATGATAAAGAACAGATCATTTCATATATAAATTTTGATTTAAGTTTTTGCATAAATAATTAATTATAGGTACAAACTTAGTGAAGTTGAAATCATATGTCATACTGTTAGTAGTTAAACACTACAATTTCATTAATAATGATGAATAACGGCTTTAATACAAGTGTTTATGAATTCAAACGAGTTTAATTTTTTTAATAAAAAAACTAATTAATTTTACTCTTAAACTTAAGATCTAAAAGAAGAAGAAAGGATTAAGCATGCAAGAATGTAATACAAGTCGCATTACACCAAAACAGATTTTTAGCAGCGTTTCTTTGCTTTTAGCGGCGTTTATAAGCGCCACTAATAGTATTTGGGGCGTTTTTACAAAAGCGCCGCTAATGCTCATATCTTTAGCGGCGTTCGGGGAAAAAACGCCTCTATTCCTCCTTTTTAGCGGCGTTTGTGATAAAAACGCCGCTATTGCTCAACTTTTTTGCGGTGTTTTAACGCAGCTACCACTAATGTATAATATTTGCGGCGTTTTTCATCAAAACGCCACTAAAAACACTACTAAAAGTCTGTTTTGGTGTAATGTCGGCATAGCCACTATTAAAAATGAATTAGGTATATATAAATAGAATAATACATTTAACGGATAATATCTTAAATATTCAACAATTAAATTATTAAAATATTAATAAAAATACAAGAAAATTTTGGACACTTCCCGCACCAGCAATTTCTAACGTGGTGCAGTTAACTTATCATTTTCATAGTGATGGGTTTCTGAAATCTGAACCCAATCTTCTCTTGAGCAGCAACACCTATCTAATTCTGCTTCCTGCCGCATGTTTTTCAAAATATGAATTAATTGTAAATTTATTTTATTGTTTTAGACTAATTAAAAATATGTCACATTGGCATATTATTAGGCTGGAGCTTTAGCCAACAACTATCAATGTCAGCATCTATTATTTTTTAAATAAAATATCAATCATTATAAATTTAACGATAAATATAAATCGTGTAAAAAATTATATATCTGTGTACACTAAATATATATCTAAAATTTTGAAATCTTATTCTTACCTAATCTATACTTATTATATTTATATTTTTATCGATAAAAACTTATACATTTTAAGATTTAAACTTAAGATGGAATACATTTTAAACTTAAAAAAAAAAAACCACCTTGATTGAAAAGTTATTTCAATCAATTTATATGAATTTACATTTTGATCAAAATTTTATTTGATTTTTATATAACTTTTTTAATAAATATATTTATTACTAATATAAAATAAAGAGACAAAGTAAAGAACAAAGAGAGTGAGAAAATAAAGAGAGAGCGTATTTTATTGATCAATCAGAATAATTTACAGAACTTCTCCAAAATCTCAATTTATAGGCATAAAAAAGTATAAATGAAATAGAGATCTACTTCTAATTATTTTTAGAATTTAAAGTACATCAAAATTTATCTTGATCTTGATGGACATTCACTTAATAAGATATTCATAACACTCCCCCTTGGATGTCCATTGGTAGATAATGTGTCTCAGTAAAACCTTACTAAGATAAAAACCCTGTAGGGAAAAAATTTCCTAGTGAAGGAAAAAGAGTACACGTATCTATAATAGCATAATATGCTGCTCGTTAAAAACTTTACCAAGAGAACCCAATGGGACAAATTCTCGGTTAAGGGAAAAAGAGTACAACACGTATTTACTCCCTCTTATGAAAACATCACATACTTTCTCATATTCTACGTATTCAATCTTGAATACTAGTTTTTCAAATGACCATTTGAAAGTATTTGCTAAGCATTTAAATCACCATTCTTTTAAAGGTCATGAGTGAGAGAAAATTTGGGTAAATATATTTTGATCTCTTTAGGAGCTTCAACAATAATCATAGCAAACTTTAATCATGATTCTTCTATAAAAACACAAATAGGTATTTTGGATCATGTTATAATACTCCTTCAACTATTATTCACTAAGTCAAATTTACCACATATGTTTAAATTATTTCAATTCATATAAATGAATAATTTCCCGAGAATTTCAATATTCTTCTAGCATCCTAAATCCTTCAAGGATTTTAATATAAACTTTACTATATAGCGGTTCATAAAAGGTTGTAACAATAACCATTAGATGCAAGTTAAATCTTTTATGAATTGTCAAAATGATATATCTAAAGGTTATTGCATCCACTACAAAAGAATATTATATCTTTTCATAATCAATGTCAAGACTTAGCGAAAAACTTCATATTTTTATTCCGCTTTTGCAAATCTACTTCATTTGCACCCTTACTGGCTTTATACCTTTAGATATTTGGACTACTGGTCCAAAAATTCCACGAATTTAATTGTACTTGAGTAGTGTCTTTCTATTTTAATCAATTTATTCCATATCTATATTTCTCAATAGATTTATTCAAGATTCTCCTTTTATTTCATTATTTCAATAATAATATTGCATGCAAAATCATTGTCGACCACTTTTATTATTCGGTTCCACATTATCTCGAATTGACATAACTTTTTGAGATATCTTATTTTCATTATTTTAAAATTCAGTTTTAGATACTTGAATCTCTTCTAGAGTTTTATTTATTAGTTATGTCTTGGGTCTCTTCTGAAATATATACGCACATACAAAAATTCAAAGATAAGAGATATTTAGCTCTTGACTAAAAATCAATTGTAATTGAGAGTATTTATAACTTATTAGTTTGATGCGTACAACACGTAAATCAACATAATCTCATGTCGAAATAGGATGTTTAGTTCTCATAAGTAATGGTTTAGACATTAATAAGAGGCGTTCAATCAACAATTTCTCTAAATCATTATGCGCATAAATAACAAACTTTTACGAAAGTTTTTCAAACTCAATCAATAAAAGACCGAGATATGTCTCATTAGTATTAGCAAAATGAAATTGTCTTACATGATTTGAAATTAATTATTTAAACAAGCAATCTTGCAAACAACGGGTTGCAAGTTGATGACACATACGTGATTATTTTGTAGATGCATCTAGAAAATCATATAATATCAAAACCATCCACATGGTGGATGAATAGACCCATATTCATTTCAGAAATGCAAGGCATTAAATCTCAACTTTAGCTAGTGAGTTTCTAACAATCAATTTTCATTGAGAACAAAATCTTCGATTCTTTAATGAATGTTCATATGAATTCTCAATTAATTTTCGCATCTTATATGATCCAAAATGATCTAACTGGTCACGCCAAGTAGTAAATGCATTTGTATCAGTAAACTTTTGGTTTACTTTAATATGTGTTTCAATTGTACTAAATTGATACTTTTACTATCATTCATTTTACTTTGTATCCATATATAAGTACTATTGTGACATTTACTACTGGAAATGTCTAAATCAATGTGAAGTCTATAATGTCACTAAGTCAATAAATATAATTTCCAAATAATTATATGCAATATTCGCTTCAGAGAATATGCCAAAATCTTCAAATGTAGGGCATTTTGTCTAGTGGTATGATTCTCGCTTCAGATGCGAGGAGTCCCGAGTTCGATTCAAAATACTTTTAAAACCCTTTTAATAAGAGTTTTGCATAATCTGTTAACTACCAAGAATAACTGCCTAGATCATGTATAGAAACAAGTCTATATTAAATATATCAATAAATGTCACATCTCAGACATAAAAATATTACATAATGAAAACTAGCAATTTTTTCCATAACCATCATCATAAACATGCATGAAATTTAATTCAAAATCCAACTATTCAAGCTCATAGAACTTTTCATTTACAATTGCTTATGTAATTTCTCTAAATAATTAACAAATGGAATAATATAAAAACATATGAACTTACTACATTTAACAATTCTTTGAACTAAATCAAATCTGAATAACTATAAAATTCATTGGTTTGTTAACATAAATTTGCATACTAGATATGTTTTAATCAAATGTATTATTTAATTATAAAATCTACTATATATAGCGACATAAATAAATCAGTTGATATTCATTTTCATGAACAAATGAGATGCTTAAAACAATATGTAACACATGTAATCAAAACTTAAAAAGAAGATCATCTCAAAATATTTAAATTATATATCAAGTTGATTTTGATATTTAAAGATGTATTTTTTTTTTTGTTTTACGTTGTGTCTTGACGATAAACAGTAAGCAAATTAAACTTTAGTAGTAGACTTTGAATCCAATCAAAATCTATTAATAGCAAACTTTGAGAGTAGATCTTATTTTCCAAGTGTACAATAGGTACATAACCAATGACTCTTCATAAATAAATTGTCTCTTTTCTTAAAAAGTTCTTGGAAATTCTTGTTATTTTATTGCTTTCTTCATTTTTTCACTTCTAGTGGTGAGAAAATTTATTACGACCATCCCCCATGACTATTATTATACTTCAATTTACTACATGCACGTTAAAGATTATGTCTTTCAAATGTATTACATATTGTTATATTCTCTTCAGGAAATGGTTAGGTTTCGTGGCTAAAAACTTTTATTCAATCATAAGTGAAATTCTTTTTCATGATATTGCTACTGTAGGAGCACATTTGAATCATGAAAAGTTGAATAAGCTCTCTCTTGCAAGGTTCTCATCAATAATATTTTTCCACGTAATTTTAATTGAGAACTTATTCTGAATATTGTAGAGTTATACTCACAATTTAAAAAAATTGCAACTTCAGGTGTATCCAACCAGAACGAGTTTTAGATGAATTCTATTGCTCATAAATAGATCTTTCACAATCGAATATTTTGCTTTCAACCCCTTAATGGGGATGATGACAAAAGAAGATCACAAAGATAATCACAATCAATTCAATTTAATAACAAGAGTAATCAATAACTAAATCCTCATTTTTTTCATCATTTCAAAATATATATTTATCTTCATTCACAATCTCAATATGATATCCATTATAAATATCTTTAAAAAACAATGGATTAACCATCACAAAATATCAATAAATTAGCTCTTCTAGAGCTTTCAACTAATTTTGTACTACCAAATATTGGAATAATATTAGTTTTTATTTTCTTTTATGCTTGCGTTCACTTCGAGGAGTGCAATAGATTTACTAGGACGAACTTATGAACGTCCTAATAGATTCTTTATTTCATAATCACCATCACAAACATTTATGGATTTCAAATCAAAATCTATGCGTGGATTTCAAATCAAAATCTATCTATTCATGTTGTCATGATTAGTCTCCAATTATAATAAACATGATATAATAAATAAATCATAGTAAAATATACCTGAAGATCTGAGTGATTAAAGGCTCTAATGATTACCCATAGTGCGCAGGCCTCAATTGAATACTAAAATTGCATAGCTCTAGAAAGCAATCAACAACAACTTGAGTAGCAGATTTGGAGTGACCGTATTATAAAATAAAAGAGAATCATGATGATAACGTATTATAAAATAAAGAGACAAAGTAAAGAACAAAGAGAATGGGAGCGCAAAGAGAAAGCGTATTTTATTGATCAATCGGAATCATGTACGAAGCTTCTCTAAAGTCTCTATTTATAGGCATAAGAAATATAAATGAAGTAGAGATCTACTTCTAATTATTATTAGAATTTAAAGTATATCAAAACTTATCTTGATCTTAATGGACATCCATTTAATAAGATATTTATAATAAGGGGTTGGCTAAAAAAAACCCCCAACATACTAAAAAAACACCCTAATAAATAACACACCTTTACTATAATTAATAATTAGTTATTAATTAATGTTATTTTACTTTATTGATTGGTTAGTAATTAACATCTTTCTACTGTAATGATTAAGAATTAATTATCACCTCTCCACTCACTTTTTTATCTCATTTAATTGTTAAACATATTTTTATTATTGTATTATTATTAAATATTATAAGTATTATTATTATTATTATTATTATTATTATTATTATTATTATTATTATTCAACATATTTTTTTATTATAGGATTATTGTTAAACATATAAATGAATACATAAATACAAAAATATGAGCAAAATATTAAAATATAATAAATTAATATTATTCAACAATAATCCTCTATAGTTATAACAAGTGTTTTGAGATTACAAGGTTTCAGTTGTCTATAAAATTCCAGACGTGACATATACATGGTTTACCATCCAGCTATAGACGGGGCTCTATGGCGGATCCAATAAGTTGAAATGGTAGGCATTGGGTAATTTCCTTCTAATTGTACCATTACATTATGATTATCATATGCATGTGCAATTGTAATAGCATGATGGTATTGAAAATGTTCTGGACCTCTCCAAAGAGGAAAGAAAGTTATGTCACCTCGCTTGGTTAAATAATTGAGGATCACCCCAAACCTGTTGGCAATCAGGACACCTGTCATAGGCATAACCATCCAGTGTTCTGCTGGTGCAGGTGATTGTGAGAAACACAGTGAATTACGTAATTCATCAATTCCACCAGTGAAAACTCTAGCATAGACATCATATGAACTCAATAACTTGTTTAGCAGTTGATGTCTAACATAGAGCCACTGATCTTCGCCATAACCAAGACAAACAGATATTGCCCAGAATCCGCAATTTCCATCACCCCTAACATCTTGTACATGTGTGATGTAAGGGTGGAACATATCTGGAATTTCTTTCATTAGTGGATGAGTGTCACATGATTCAGGCATCTAGTTTAAGTCTATGAAGTCTGAAACTTGCTCTAATGGCGCCTGGTTTAAGTCTGGAATTTCGCTTACGTATGAACTATGTCTTGCAGGTTCTTTGTTCAACTTTACTAGATCCAACCCAACAGATTTTGACGTGGTTGAATGGCTACTTCTTCTGGGAGCTTGACTTATAGAATCGACTCGCTTTGTTGTTGTTTCTTCAAGGTTGGTCGTCCACACGTATTTTTTTGAATTGTAGGTTCTTTAATTAGTGTTTTGCTCGGCTGGAATATATCTCTTAACTTTCTTAACAGACTTTTTTTCCCGGCTTTTGACTACTTAGTGAAATTTCTTTGAACATTTCTAACTCACCGTCACAAAAAATATCCTCATTTTCCACAGAAGTTGACGGTGATAAGTCAAGCTTCTTCCAGAATACATCTATTGAATCCAACGGAATACACTCACCTACATTGAAATGCCATTAGTTTATAAAAATTCAATATATAAATAAAATTTAGAAAATAATTGTTAAATATACCACCTGAATTCAAGTAGACTGATAGCATGCAAGCGCATGGTAACCCACAACTATGACATAGTTTACAACCACAGTTTGAAGAGTCAGGTTGATGTCTACTCGACCGCTGAAGTTCCCCTTCTAGGATATCTAGAGCTTCAAGTGCCACAAAACACCGCAATAATCTGAAACACGGTAAGTTGTGTTTGTGTTTGAGGACAATTCTGCTCTTTCCAAAACTTTCATATATCGATGTAAGTTGAGACTTCACAATCTGATCGATACAACCAACAAATTTATCTAGAGAAGAATTTGGATCTAGATATTTTAAAACACCTGAATTTATATAAATGTTAGTTATGTATAAAAAGTATTCTAAAACTATAAACAATTATTTATAGAATAACAAGGCTTGTACCTGGATATTCGCTCAACATTGATTGGAGTTTTATGAAGTTTTTGGTGTACAATATCCACGTTGGAGATTCAACGAGTATAGTCCACATAGCACGAAAGGAGTCCCACTCATGTTGCAACTTGATAGACTGCCTACAATGCTTTTTAATATTTTCAGTAATGTGCCATCTGTATAGTAACTGTGTGGCATCACAGAAAACTTGTTGGCATGCATTCATCAGAGCCAACTCTCTGTCTGTTACAATAACACGTGGGTACATGCACTCTTCTAGTGTCAACTTTAGACATGTTAATGCCCAATTATAGTTCTCCTCCTTTTTGTTAATGATAAAGGCAAAAGCTATACTAAATGTCTTGTTGGTTGAAGTCACGCCAACAATCTGAACAAAAGGCAGATTGTAACAGCCCGATTTAGGGGTTAGTCAGAACAGTGATCTCGGGATCACTAATTTGATATTAGAGAAATTTATTTTTATGTCATTTTATGAGTCAGAGCATGATGGTATATGTACATGAGAATTTTCGTACTTTAATTTTAGCAATTTCATGTTTAATCGCGAAAAAGGACTAAATTGCATAAAGTGCAAAAGTTCCATTCTATAAGCTAAATGTACCAAATAGCCATAGCTTGACAATTGGAGGTCTTTAAAAGGCAATTAGACCCCCAATATGTGCTTGGCCGGCCATAGACTAGCATAGGAGACAAGAATTGACCAAGTTGGTCAAAGTTGGTGGTGTTTGGTGGACTAAATTGTTAGTTTAATATTAGAATAAAGAAAAGATGATGTCCATCTTTTTGCTCATCCTTCTCCACCGAAAATAGCAAGCAAATAGGGGTTTTTGAAAGCTCAAAATTTCAGCAAGCTCTCATCCATACAAGTAAATGTTCTAGTGATCTTTTCTTCAAAATAGTTGTACTTTAGGGACCCCTAAAGCTTAAGCTTTCAAATGAGGGGACTATTGTGCAATATGGTAAAAAGTTTGGATTTTTTCCATGAGAGCTATCTTAGTTATTTTCTGCATTTTTATGGAAGAAATTGAGTCTTAGTTGTTAGATGAACAACTTTTGTGAAAGGTGATGTATTGAAAGCACCTAATTGGACCTTGATGAAAAAGTCACAAATTTGTAGTAATTATGTGTAAGGTTGAGTTTTGGTGATAGCTATAAGAGTATTAAATGTTCACCTAGGTTTGTTGAAGGTAGAAATGTGATTAGAATTAATTTCCAAGCTTAGGGGCAAAATGGTCATTTTGCCAAAGTCTAGGGGCAAAATAGTAATTTTGCCTAAGTATGATTATTGAAATGCTTTCATTAATGTGGTGATTAAAATGAGCTAAATTGCTATTATAGAGTAAGAAGAACCGAGAATCCGCCTCAATCGGAGAAAGAACAACGTCTCGGACTAAACCGACGAGTTGGCTCATTTTGAAATTGAGGTAAGTTTGTATTTGATTAATGCAACATTCATGTTAGCATAATTGAGAATGCTTGGTATCATATTGATGCATGATACTTTACTAAATTGAGTGATTGATGTTGAATATGATGTTGAAGTCCTAGTGGACTATAATGAATATGAAAATGCTATCATCGAGATATAAAATAGATAAGGTCCCGTATAAGATCATGTCTGAGACATGGCCTCGGCACCGAGTTGAGATCCTTTATAAGACCATATCCGGGATATGGCTTCGGTAATGAATATGAGAATCGTATAAGACCGTATCCGGGATATGGCATCGATACTTGATGTGAAAGTCCATATAAGACCATATCCAGGATATGGCATTGGCATTTAGAAGTGACTCCATATAAGACCACCTCGGGGATGTGGCATTGGCTTCGTACCTACGTTAATGGCGATGAATATGAGTATTTGACTATCCCTAGTGATTAATGGGATAAGTAGATGAGTTTAGAAGTAGAAATGAGAATTTCACTAAAGTCATGTGAATGAGTAAATAGAGGTACTCGTGAATGATTCACGAAGAAACGAATACGATGTGTGGCACGGTATGTGCTAAATAAGGGAAATTGTAAGTAAGTATGGCAAGAAGCCTATGACCTGTGTATGGTTAGTTAATGCCATGGATGGATTATTATGAGCTTATTATTGCTATTTAATTCCATGCAAACTTACTAAGCTTTATGCTTACCCCCTTTCATTGCCCTTTCTCCTTGTAGTGTTGCCAAGATAACTCGAGGATCGTGGACGTAGGAGTTTGGGAATCACACTATCGACATCACTTTGGTATACCAATTTAGACTTATTTTGAGTATGGCATGTATAGGACTCGAGTATTTTGTTAAGTTGTAATTGTTAGTCAAAGTGTTGGTTATGTAAGTTATTAAAGTCATTTTGTAAATGGCCTTATAAGTTAGGCAAATACTTGGAAAATTCTATTGCTTAATGAAGATGAATTTCATGAAGTATATGCCCTTTATGTACGTCTTAATTCTTTGAGCTTCTAAATGTACCTATGGGTTATCTTTTATATAGGAATGAGTACTTAGATGTGTCTTTGTGATAGGAGTTGTATCGTTTTGAATTGAAGTATATATGTGTGCAACGTAGGGTGGAAAGGCTTGGTAGATAGCCTGCTAATTGTCCACATAGGTAGACACACGAGCGTGTGTCTAGACCGTGTGGGAGGCACGGCTTGCACATGGGCGTATGCCTAGGCTGTGTGAAGTCTGCACCTTGCATTTGGAATTTAAATCGCCACACGGCTGAAGCACACATATGTGTGCATAGACCGTGTGGATAGGTCAGAATGTCAAGGTTTGGCACACGGGCCACGGGCATATCAAAGTCGTGTGACCTTAGTTAGAATTGACCACGGGTCGAAGACACGGGCATGTCTTAGGGGCACACGGACGTGTCCCTAGACCAACACGGAGTGTGGCCCCTGTTTGTTGAAAGGTTTCTTGAGTTCATAAAAGTTCCCGGAATAGTTTCAAAACCTTTATGAGGTATGTTTAAGGCCTTTTAGGCCGAGTATGTGCAAGTGGTAGGTTTAAACAAAACTTTATAACCCTATTCGAGACGTTTAAGTAAAGTTAGTTAGGTAATGCCTCAAACCCGGTTCCGGCTTGAACACGGGTAAGGAGTGTTACACAGATCATATTTGTTCGTTTTGTACGTTGCGTCTACAATCAAAACATGTGGAAATGCACGCCATATATCCAATGGTCGTGGATGAATGAAGAATAGATTTTCCAATTCATTTGAAATATTATTTACTGAAAACTCAGTAAAAAATTGTTTATCATTCAAAAGAAACATAAGAACCTGTATAGGAGTTTTACCGACATTCTGAAACGAGCGAAACTTTTGCCGTGCATTGTATATTGTTTTTAGTGTAGAAACGTTATTCTCGTGGTGTAACATTCTTACTCGTCAAATCAACCAACAATTTTTTTTTTCGTTTTCTTTCAACCGCCTTGCATAAGCATGTCCCTCCATATGTTGTGCAGGTGGATGGTTATGTTGATCACATATCACCTTCAACCCCCACCCATCATATTGTTTTAAATACAAACCTACCAATCGGAATTTACAGTTGGTCTTTTTGGTGCCAGACTTTTTACTTGATTCTTTAAATTTGTATTCACCGCCACGGTCACAAATAAGTGTGACGTAAGACACCACACCATTTTCCTTTGCTTTTGATCTTCTCGTGACGATGATATAACCAAGAGAGGATGTCGTGTTTTGTACCCATTGCATCAGCTCTTCACGAGACTCGAACACCTAAAATTTAAATAATTTTGTTAACAAATATTAAATGTTATGAAGATTAAAAAAAATATTAACATCATGATAAATATTATACCCGATCGGTAAAAAATGGTGATGTCGCCATAAAGATCTCATTGCCTTCATTTAAGTTACTTCCGTAAAAATTCGACATCTTTTGTTGAACACTACAAATTATAACGAAAAAAATCAGTAGTTATAAAAATTTAAAACAGATTTTAATTTATACAAGAATTAATAAATAAAAAAAGAAAAAAAATTAGAAAAGCATATTTTTATAAAAGCCAGTTTAGAACAAATTTATAAAAAATAAAATTACAAATAATAGAGTGTAGTGAGGACTTACTTAATTTTGTTAATAATAATACGAGTTTACGTTAGGGTGTTGTTAATGTTCATCATATATATATATATATATATATATATATATATAACTCTGCTTATTTATTGTATTAATTACAACAAAATTAATTTTTCCATTTTTTTAAGATATTGACTCTAATTTTTTGGACTAAATTGATTACACTAATTAATTTAAGATGTTGAAAATGAAGATATTTGGAAAATGTACTAATTAATTTTTTGGACCACATTAATTTAAGATCTTGACTTTAATTATTGTATTAATAAAAATACTCATTGGAAAAGACACTCATCTAATAAAATGAAAAATAATGTAATCAATTACACAGAAAAGGAGAATTAGGGTGTTTTTTTAATATGCTGGGGGTATTTTTTTAGCCAACCCCTTATAATAATTATATATTTTTTTCCAACTCAACTCTTATAATCTAATATTTTTTGCAAGGGAATGCACAAAAATTATGGACTCATTAAAATATCATCACATTAATAATTAAATGGGATTAAGAAGTATATGTTATATATTTCTCTTTAAAAAATGTATTCTTTTTGTCCCCAATTGAGTATTTTTTACCCTTACATTTTAGTGACACTAAAGTATTATTTTATATGAAATATATATAATTTGGATTTTTATAATATTTAATACATATTAGTAATTTTTTATAATTTATTTATTATTTAAAAATATATATGATTAACTATTTATTTTACAAATACAAAAATTTTCTTAATAATAATTTTTTATTCTCATCTCACCTACAATTAATTCCACACACGTACTCTACAATTACTTTATCTCACCCCTACAATAAATTAAAAACTAATCACAGTAAAATTAATTTGCTTGCACATGCAAAAGTCAACCCACTTGACCACCTTCACCCCAGTTTTGGGTCAATTTGCTCTCATGCCTAGCTAATGGCTCACTCCCACAACTCACCGCTCATTTTTATTAGGTTAAAATATATTAAAAAATTACTTAAACTATTTTAATTTCTTTTATAAAAAAAAATAATTTATGTATCTACCATGTTTAAATAAAGTTTTAAGTGGAAGAAGTAACACGTTAGACACATGGTTAAATATAAATAGCATCTTTGGCATTATTATTAATTAACTGTTTTCTGAGATTAAATTATTGAAAGAATCTGATTTTGTAGGAAAAAATATTCATTCAATCAATTGTGTGGCATAATCATTCACATGTAATATAAACAAAAATTTAGATAAAATAGAGACTTATATCACATAAGGAAAGGAACTAAATTTATTCTAGGAAAGCCAAAACTTAGGGCTTAATAATATAGAATTAACCTTTTTAAATCCATTTTGTCTTCTTTCATTGCCATCGAGTATATCATGAAAAGCGTGCTTAATTTTCTTTGTTTTTTTCATGTCATTTTTTTTTTTTGTATAATTGAGAGTGAAAGGAAGAACATTAGAAGAGATTAACATAGAAATAGTATAATCTTCTATAATTAAATAAAACAAAGGGATATATATATATATATATTATGAAATGAAATTGGGTCAAAATTCAGGTGCTTCGCCCAATTTCCTAAGTAATCTGTTAGCAATATTATACGGCTGCTGACGGAATCACGTTTGAATTTCTGCTTATAAGCCCCACAGCGTATTCCATTATCCAGCACACCCTCCTTTTCTTTTTCCTTTTTCTTCCCTTTTTAATTTATTCCTCCCATTTTCTTCTCCTTTTTTCCCTATATAAATCGGTGTCCTCATTCTAAATTTCCAGGTCCAGATTACTAGATTTTCGCTATGGAAGCTACTTATTCATCTTCTTCTTCTTCGGCTTTACAAGGAACAGGAGGGTTCAAGCTGATATCACAGGGACAACACCCTTTTCATGGATCGCTTCATTCGGTACGTAAGCCATTGACAAAGCCCTGGAAAAAGCCGATTGCACCCTTGCCACCGACACCACCTAAAGTTTACCGGGTCGACCCCATAAACTTCCGGGACTTGGTTCAAAAGCTCACCGGTGCACCGCAGTTCATGTCTCAATCCCATCAAACGCCGTCGTCGTCGTCGGCTCAGCGTCTTCAAAGAATGGCACCTTCTCCTCTTAAAATCGCAGCATCGTCAGTGTCGGAGGAACAAGTTTCTGCACCATTGGATCTCGCTTCGGGATTCGATCATACTAAATCCCAAAACCAGCAATTTTCTGATAATGCATCGAATTCATCATTTGGTTTGAACTTGTCACCATCTTCTTATAACTGGTGTAATTTCTCTATTCTCAGTCCCGGAACCTTGTCCAGCTTGGACCTAAGCACTGTTCCATAAATAAGTAAGATTTTTTTTTCTGTTTTTTAAGAAGGAATAAATAAGCAAGATTAAAACTACAGTCTTTTGTTTGTAGAAGTTATATGTAACGCGAGAATAATTAATGATGTTGAGGAACTCTCCATCTGTCGATGATCATTACAATGTACGCTAATAATAGCCATAACTGCAGTCATTAAATAATAAGCTTGCCCCACTTAATTAATATTAAATTTTGCCTAGTCTCCCAAGAGCAGTGATCACCTTTTCAACTTTTTTTTTTTTTTTTTCTCTTTTCTTCTTTGATTCTTCTTTAAATTCTTTTGCTTTTTGTAGTTTGTTTGAAAGAGTTGTGTAGTTATAGCGGTGATAAGCATATGCTTATGCATATTAAGAGAGACCTTGTCATCAGACAAAAGGGAAATTTGCTACGCATACATTTTTCATTATGAAATAAAGAGGGATCGATGTTATAAGCAAATCAATGAGGGCTAATTAGCGAATGAAGTTTTGGTTATGTTACGGTTTTAGGATTTTGAGTTTCATGATGGGAGTTCTTCCTTATTTATATTATATAAGGATTTTATTCATATTTATTCTAATTTAAATCTCGTTATGTCTAATCTTATTTAGAGTTATTTTAATTTAAATTATAATTGTAATAATTGTAATAATAATAATAATAATAATAATAATAATAATAATAATAATAATATAAAGAGCACAAAAATAATAGAAGAGAATGAGACAGATTTCTATTTCATTTCTCTTCTTTTTCATCATCATTACAAGTAGTATATATATATATATATAGGGAGATTAGACTCCTCATTTTTTAATACATAAATAGGAAAGGGGGTTACAAGGAGATAAAATGTGAAGAGTTAAGGAATATAAAAAATGAAAGGTTGATTATAATGAACATCCACTTAATAGCATTCATAACATTCCCCCTTGGATGTTCATTGTATAAATGATATATCTCATTAAAAACCTTAATAAAAAAAACCTTGTAGGACAGAAACCTAGTGAAGGAAAAAAGAGAATATATAATCTTTTAATACACAGTATGTCAGAACCTTAAAAGAAAAATATAGTGCGAATTTACTCCCCTCATGTAAGCATAACTTAAGATCTTTGAAACGACGCAATCCAATGCTGAAAATTAACTTCTCAAATGTAATGGTAAGGAGTGCCTGATTGAATTCTCGATTATTCTTCGCATCGGGGGAGGGGTGTTAAAATAGTGCATATTTTGCTCCCCTTATTTAAACATCATTTTATAACTCAATACTGAGACATTCAATATTATTTATCAATACTAAATCATCAACATATACAACAAATTTTGTTGATGTGTATCAATATAGCAATAAAATTTAGTTGCATTCTCATACTTTAGATGCCGCCAACAACTTCATAAAGCATAATGTATTGTATCATTCACTATCATCAATACAATGAATGTATTGGACACATAAAGATTTGATACTTCAGGACCATTGTTTTATAACATCATTGTATGATCATTTGTTGTTATTGAACGCTCGATCTTTAGTTCGAGACAAAATTTAATTTTTAGATATACTTTCATTATAAAGTTTATCTACCGAATAATTATTGCTCTTGAAAATTCTTTAGGAACTCCAATGATATTTGATACATTAATATCAACAATGATGATAATAACCTATATGTATAAATACATTAATTAATAAAAACTCCTAAACAAAACCATATTCACATTTAATGATTTTCTTATGAAACTCGAGTTTTATGCTTTAGGCATCAATATTATCAAATAATTTATACCAACTACATACAAATTCACTAGGCCTAAATAAATAATTTTATTTAATGTCAAACTATTGCATCCACAACAAATTAATCATTTTTCATAACCAAAACCAAGTGTCTTGTGAAAGTTTGTGTTACAAGTCAATTCTATTTATTATGATTTGTATTTTTTTGCTATTATGCTAACATGTACTCCACTTGGCTTTACACTTTCCGGGTGTTTGGACTTCATGTCCGAGATACATTTCATAAGTTATAATAAAATTATAACAAAGCATTTATTTCTTTTGATGACTTGTTCTCATCTCAATGCTTTCAAGTATATTTTCATTCAAAATCCTCACTTTTCTATAATATTTCCTTTTGTCAGCTCCATCATCTTTGGTTATGACATAACTAATTGAGATATCTCATTATATTTATAATTTTAGGTGCCTAAACCTCTTCTGGGGTTTTATCAAAAGTTTTGTCTTGGGTCTCTTCATGAATACTTGCCTTATTTAGCATGTGACCATCTTCATTTCTTTCAAGAATTTTTCGTTTTATGGAATCAACTGGCTTATCATGCTTCTAGCATGCCCAAGATTTATTTTTATCACATGGAAAGCATAATTATTTGGAGCTTTTTAGTTTTTATATGTATAAGCTAGTATATGCAATCTCTAAATGTCATCGTTAAACATGTCTAACAAATAATTTTATCCTTCAAACTTTGTGCACATAATATTAGTAAGGATCACAAAAAAGTGATGACATAATAATTTAACCAACTTGTCTCCCCTTAATACTAACAAAATTTGCAGCATGACAATACCTTTTCAAAATTATAAATATATCTCCTTTCAATTTTTAACATCTAATGAAAATTCTAATTTTTTCTCAACTTTGTACTTGATGATTCATCTTAGTGCATTATGGTGGAACATAAAATAGATATTGCACATCCAAATATTCTTAGATGAAATCTATTGGTTTATGAATGAAAGTCAGTTCTCATGAGACAAATATTTCTTACATGTTGGCTTGATGCAAATAAAATTGCATGCTTAACGTAATGATATTCTTATATTAATGGTTAAGCAATTAAATGGAGGCATAATTTTGTTCACCATTAATTATAGCATATATAGACATAGACAACTTAATCCCAGATAAAATTATGAAAATCAAGCTTGGGATATAATGCACCACCATGGTTAGCACAAATTGCATACCATAGAGATTGTGCACAATCAAATTATTTCAAGAAATAATATCGCAAACTTCGGGTTGCACACATGTGATACATGAGTTCATATATTATTTGGTTTGTTAGAATTAAGTGACCCGAATCCTTATTTAAATAAAATACAATGGTAAAATAAAAGAAAAGAAAAATCCCTATAGAACTAGACATCTTTTATTTTATTTTAAATAAGGTTTTTTAAACCTTATTAAACTCCATCTATTTAATATTGATTAGAATAAGGTGTTTCAATCTTACCACACTCCTATTAGAATATGGTTTTACAAAGCCTATAAATAGACATAGTCTATTCCTCTTGTAATAATTCGAATTCGACATAGTGAATTTTCTTCTCCTCTGCCCGTGGTTTTTTCCCCGAAAGGGTTTCCACGTAAAATCTGTGTGTTCTTTAATTTTATTTATCTTTTCTTTGCGATATATTGTCATTATCGACGTTATATACTTTTAACAAATTGGTATCCGAGCTTCCGAGTTTTTCATCTCGATCACGGTAATGACGTCTTTAAAGTATGAAATTTCGCTGTTGGATCGCAACACCAGATTCGCTTTGTGGCAGATAAAGATGCAGACAGTTCTTGCACAGATGGATTTAGATGAAGCCCTACTAGGGGTAGATAAGATGCCTTCGACATTGACGGAGGAAGAGAAGAAGCGCAAGGATCGAAAGGCGTTAACACAATTACATCTGCATTTGTCTAACGAAATTTTGCAGGATGTGATGAAGGAGAAGACCGCTGCTACATTATGGAAGAGGCTAGAACAAATATGCATGTCGAAAACTCTATCCAGCAAGTTGCATATGAAGCAACGTCTTTATGCTCATCGTTTGGAGGAAGGTGCGTCTGTGCACGAACACTTAATAGTGTTTAAAGAAATTCTCTCAAACTTGGAGGCCATGGAGGTTCAGTATGATAAGGAAGATCTAGTGTTGATTCTACTTTGTTCGTTGCCCCCGTCTTATTCAACCTTTAGAGACACAATTTTATATAGCCGCGAGTCTCTCACAGTTGATGAGGTTTATAATTCTTTGACCTCGTATGATAAGATGAAGCATCTTATGGTTAAAACCCTCTCTCAGGGAGAGCGTCTCATTGTTCGTGGGAGACAAGATCAGAATGCTGATGATGATCGTGGAAGGACACAAGAATGGAATCCTCGCGGTAAATTTAAGGGTAGATCGAAGTTTTCAAACGAAGGTAAAACTTGTAACTTCTGCAAGAAGAAAGGGCACATTAAATCTGTAACGCCCCAAAAAAATCCCGAACCTTCTTTTTGCGACTTCTATGTGAATGTGTGCTTAATATTTAGTCAGGAGTTAATTATGTGTTAATGGGTCCTCGGTTCGAATCCTAGCTTAGTATTTTTAGGAGTTTAATTTTGGCCTTATAGAAGGTTAAAAGTGGCGTGAAGATGGACTCTAAGGAGTGTGATAAGAAGAGAAAATATAGGAAGAGGATAGGAGAGCTTATCATGGAGAAAAATTAGGAGATGGGATGTGGTTGAAGTGGAGCCAATTGGGGCTTTAGGGGTTCGGCTTTGGGTATTTATAGGGGGTGCCGAATTCTTTTTGAAGAGTTTCCCTTGTTTTGCCAAACCGAATGCTTCATTCATTCATTCTTCTTCTTTCTAGTTCTTTTTCCTCTTTTGCAATTGCCGAATATTCTTCTCCCAAATTCCCTTGCTCATCATTCTTTCTCTTCTCAAGAAAAAAAAAATTCCTTTTGGTCTACCTTTGGAACAACTGAATCTTCCTTTGGCCGATTACTCCTTTGGGTGTGATTATTTTTTTTCTTTGTTTCGGTTAATATTGATAATACCAATTACTCTTTCCCTCACTTCTCCTAATCGGTTTTGGGTAGGGAATTAGTATTGAATCTCTGTGCTTCAGATTTCTGCCGAGTTACTCTTCACATTTCGGGTTTAGGTAAGTATTTCCTTGATTTTAGGTAGTTGGCTGAATGGATATTTATTTTATTAGGGTGATTCGTGATGGATATTAGTCCCTTACTATTTTGGTTTTAATGATAAAAGATTAATGCAGATTTAGAAAAATTTCGCGATTAGTGGGCAAGGGAAAACTATTAAGGTTTGTCGCACACGGTAAGGTTACGGTGAGGTTTCGATTTTTGATAAAGTATGTATTAAGCCCATGATTAATCGTTAAGTGATGTCGATTGTAGGTTCGTGATTAAGGGTATTGTATTAAGATATGTGGAATTGTTGATTTGTTTGTATGGATTGAATTAGTCATGCAGGATACATTACCTAGAATTGATTTAGGCCTAATGGGCCATATGTAATAGATTGGGCTTAATGGGCCACATAAATATGATTTGGGCCGATGGGCCATATGAGCGAGTTGGACTTAGTGGGCTTTGTATATGGGTTTGGACCTAGTATCTGATAACTGCCAAAACATACATAAAACTTAAACACATAATTGCAACTAAGGACAAGTCATAAGGTTGAAGTGTGGTAATGGGTATATGCATGTCTAGAATTGGATCTAGGAAGAGCTTGGTACTTAAGCGGTCTCAATGACCCACCTCTTCTTCTCTGGAATCCTACCTGGTGCATAGTATCTATTCACTTTGGCCAACGGGGACTTGTTAACGGACCCAGGTAAGTACTAAATCCATAATACTTAAAAATGACTGAAATGTCCTAAAGGTGAAAATGACTAAAATATCCCTATGAGTTAAACTTAGGATTTATGGGTATGACATGCTGCATTCATATGATATACTGCCTAGGTTGCATGTGAGTGGGAATTATGGTACGGAGGAAGAATTTGAGGGTCACATGGTTACTTGATGACCATGGATCCACCGTTGGCTTTGAAAGCTCAATATATGACTAGCAGTTTTGCTGCAACGTTAGGTAGTACCGCAACCGGGCTACCACTGCTGTGTAGCGAATGGGTGGGTCGATTTAGAAATCCCCACAGGTGTATAAGGTTGGAAGGGAAATGCTGTGTAGCGGATGGATTATTGGGGAGGGTTTTTACTGCATTACATATCTGATATGTTTAAGATGATGATATTATGACAAGGGCTTTGGCCCAACTAATTGTTTGTATGCTATTTGTTTGCTGAGGGTTGTACACACTGAGTTTCGAAACTTACTCCCTCTTATATTTTTCTCAGGAAATCCTCAATAGTTGGTTCGACGAATGGAGGGACTCAGAGGTGGCCAGCTAGCAAGATATTTTCATTTTTTCCTGATTTTCTTTATAGTTTTAAGTATTTGGATTATTTTAAGTTCGGATTGTAATAAGGCCTCTCTCTGCTTATCATTACATTGATTGGTTTACTTTCTATTGAATTTATATCAAGTTCTTTTCTGGAAACAACGATTTTTATTCAAAATTAAGCTTCCACTGGTAAAAAGTTTTATTTTTAATACTTGTTAACTCATAATAAAAAAGACAAATTTCCAAATACATATCATTTTGGAAGATAACTATAATCTGGGTTTTTAATCAAAATTCTTTAAGAAGGGTTTTCAATGAAAACAAGGTTTTCGCAAAAACACTTCAATGTGACACGCTAGATTTAGCCATAACATCCGGGCCGAGCTTCGAGTGTTGCAAAATCTGAGTGCTATAAGCTACACAATAAGATCAAAAGAGAGACTACAAATCAAAAGGGAAAACAACCAAAAAATTTTGGTGAAGTTGATGTTGTAGAAGACTACAACGATGGTGAACTTCTAGTTGCTTCTGTCAGCAATTCTAAAGTGAGCGATGAATAGATCCTTAATTCGGGTTGTACCTTCCACATGAGTCCCAATCAGGATTGGTTTACAAATTACGAAACAGTGTCTGAAGGTGTTGTTTTGATGGGAAATAATGTTTTGTGTAAAATCGCAGGTGTTGGAACAATTAAAGTTAATATGTTTGATGGAGTTGTCAGAATACTTAGTGACATACGACATGTTCCAGAATTGAAAAGAAATTTAATTTCGTTAAGTACTCTTGATTCAAAAGGGTACAAATACACAACTGAAAGTGGGATTTTGAATATTTCCAAAGGTTCCCTCGTTGTGATGAAAGGGCAGAGAAAGACTGTCAAGTTATATGTTTTGCAAGGTTCTACTGTTATTGGTGATACAACTGCCGCTTCCTCTTCCTTGTTAGATGATGATATTACTAAACTTTGGCATATGCGCCTAGGGCATATGAGTGAGAATGGCATGGTAGAATTGAGCAAAAGATGACTTTTTGATGGACAAGGAATTTGCAAATTGAAGTTCTGTGAGCACTGCGTTTTTGGGAAACAAAAAAGAGTTTGATTCACCAGAGGAATCCATAACACGAAAGGGACGTTGGAGTATATTCATTCTGATCTGTGGGGGCCATCAAGAGTGCCTTCAAGAGGTGGAGCTAATTATATGCTAACTTCTATTAATGATTTTTCGAGAAAAGTTTGGGCATTCTTCCTGAAGCAGAAAAACGATGTGTTTTCCGCATTTAAGTCTTGGAAAACTATAATTGAAAAACAGACGGGAAAACAAATAAAATACCTTCGCACAGACAATGGCTTTAAGTTTTGTTCTGATGAGTTTAATAAATTGTGCAAGTTAGAAGGGATCGTGAGACACTTGACAGTTAGTCATACTCTACAGTAAAACGGCATTGCAGAACGAATGAACAGAACGATCATGGAGAAGGTTCGATGTATGTTGTCAAATTCCAACTTACCAAAGTCGTTTTGGGCCGAAGCAGCCTCTACTACATGTTTTTTGATCAACTGATCTCCATCCATTGCCATTAAGAAAAAGAGTCCATAAGAGGTATGGTCTGGTAATTGCTAATTATTCTGATTTAAAGATCTTTGGGTATCATGCGTATGCTTATGTTGATAATGGAAAATTGGAACCGAGATCCATTAAATGTGTTTTTCTTGGTTATAAAGCTGGTGTAAAAGGGTATAAGTTATGGTGTCCTGAAAATAGAAAAGTTGTGATTAGCAGAGATGTTTTTTATGAAACTACTATGCTGCCTAACTTATCTCTTAAAGACTCTTCCAATAAAGAAATCAAAAGCAGGTGGCCATCAGATTAATACAGAGTCAACTCCTCAAGCCAGTACAAAAATTGAGAATAGAGTTGCTTCTTCACCACAATACTCTATTGCCAAAAATAGAACTAGAAGAGAAATTAAACCTCCAAAGAAGTATGCCGAGGCTGATCTAGTTGCTTATGCTTTAAATGTGGCGGAAGATGTAGATGCAAACCAAGAGTCGTCTGTGAAGACTCAGAAAAGTGGATGTTTGCTATGCAAGAGGAGATGGAATCACTCCACAAAAACAGAACATGGGATCTTGTGAAACTTCCTAAAGGTAAAAAGGCTGTTCGTTGTAAATGGGTGTTTAAAAATAAAGAAGGGACTCCAGGAGTTGAAGAACCCAGATATAAAGCAAGGTTTATTGCAAAGGGTTACAGTCAAATTCCAGGAGTGGACTTCAAAGATGTGTTCTCCCCAATTGTGAAGCATAGTTTGATTCGAGCTTTGCATGGTATTGTGGTCATGCATGATTTGGAGCTTGAGCAGTTAGATGTAAAAACTATATTTTTGCATGGAGAACTTGAGGAAGATATTTACATGCAACAACCAGAGGGTTTTACAATCTCAGAAAAAGAGGACTATGTTTGCTTGCTGAAAAAGTCCCTTTATGATTTGAAACAGTCACCGAGACAGTGGTACAAGAGGTTTGATTCCTTTATGACTTCTCATGATTTTAAAAGAAGTAGTTTTGACAGCTGTGTTTACTTTAAGAAAAACAGTGGTGGTTCTTTTGTGTATCTACTTCTTTATGTTGATGACATGTTGATAGCAGCAAAAGATAAAGGAGAGATAAGAAAGATCAAAATGCAACTAAGTGAAGAATTTGAGATGAAAGATTTGGGACCAGCAAAGAAGATACTTGGTATGGAGATTCTCAGAGATAGAAAAGCAAGTAAATTGTACCTAAGTCAGAAGGGGTACATTGAGAAAGTTCTTTGCAGGTTCAATATGCAGAGTGTTAAGCCTGTTAGTACTCCTTTAGCAGCCCATTTCAGACTTTCATCGGCTTTGTCTCCACAATCAGATGATGAGATTGAGTACATGTCACATGTTCCATACTCTAGTGCAGTGGGATCTCTCATGTATGCTATGGTTTGTTCACGTCCAGATTTATCATATGCAGTCAGTGCAGTTAGCAGATACATGGTGAATCCCGGTAAAGAATATTGGAAAGCAGTTCAGTGGATTTTAAGATACTTACGAGGTACTATTGATGTTTGCTTACAGTTTGGAAAAACTAGAGATGGAGTCATTGGGTATGTTGATGTTGATTTTGCTGGAGACCTTGATAGAAGAAGATCTATCACTGGTTATGTCTTTACAATCGGAGGTTGTGCAATCAGTTGGAAAGCTACTTTGCAAACTACAGTTGCTTTGTCTACCACTGAAGCTGAGTACATGGCAATTACTGAGGCTTGTAAAGAAGCTATTTGGTTGAAAGGACTCTTTAGTGAGCTCAATGAAGACGTTCAAATCAGCACAGTATTTTGTGACAGTCAGAGTGCCATCTTCCTTACAAAAGATCAAATGTTTCATGAGAGAACAAAACACATTGATGTTCGGTATCATTTTGTTCGTGATATTATTGCTCGTGGTGATATTGTTGTGAGAAAAATTAATACTCATGAAAGTCCTACAAATATGATGACCAAGTCACTTCCTATAACCAAGTTTGAGCATTACTTAGACTTGGTTAGTGTTCATTATTGAAGTTAAACCTTTAAGGGGTTTTATGGAAGAAGTGGGGAACTTGTTCGTTGAGAGTTCGCGATGAAGAACTTGTTCATTGAGAATTCGTGTCAAGGTGGAGATTGTTAGAATTAAGTGACCCGGATCCTTATTTAAATAAAATACAATGGTAAAATAAAATAAAAGAAAAATCCCTATAGAACTACACTTCTTTTATTTTATTTTAAATAAGGTTTTTTAAACCTTATTAAACTCCAACTATTTGATATTGATTAGAATAAGGTGTTTCAATCTTACTACACTCTTATTAGAATATGGTTTTACAAAGCCTATAGATAGACATAGTCTATTCCTCTTATAATAATTCGAATTCGACATAGTGAATTTTCTTCTCCTCTGCCTGTGGTTTTTTTACCGAAAAGGTTTCCACGTAAAATTTGTGTGTTCTTTAATTTTATTCCTCTTTTCTTTGCGATATATTGTCATTACCGATGCTATATACTTTTAACATGGTTATTATCCAAAAATGCAATTGACCTCTACATTTAGCTGGTGTTAGTTCAATATTTTCTCCAAAGAACTAGTATTGATGACAATTATTAAAATATAACTTCTAATTCTTCAATAAAATCATATAAATTTTCATCAAATTATTTTGCATCATCATTGACTCGAGATGGTCTAACCGGTCATACCAACACTTGAATTTCTTTTCACTATCTTATATGTCAATCATATACGTGTAATGTATTCCTTCGAGGAATATTTATAATACAAAAACACGAATATCTCATGTCATTTCTATCTATGGTTTTAGTGTATAACACATAAATATTTCCCTTCAACATATATCTTATTGATTTGAGAAATAATATTATGTTTTACAAAATTTTGCATCGCAAGGAGGTAAAGTATTAGCTCTTAAAGAGCTTTTTATAATATGATACAATATTAGCTCTTCAAGAGCATGTAATTATTTTATTATATAACATTAATGAATGTTTAATTTATTTTAAATAATATACAGTTTTGCATTTGTTTTCAACATGAATGATAAAAAAAATTTGATCTTCAAAAACTTTATTTATTCATATAAAAATAAAATGAATAGGTATAAATAAAACATATATTAAACATAACAAATAATAAATTCATGTTACTAATAAATCACTATGGTTAGATAATAATTTTTATATATATACCATAACACAACAAAATACAAAATATTATAAGGCCAGATTAAAGTAACTTTTACAACTATAAAAGTTTAAACATAAACATTTTCTAACATCCACCTCAATCATGAAACTATCCAGACATGGTGAATATCCTAAAGTTCCTGAAAAATAAGTACTTTTACTCTTATTCCGCAATAAATATTTTAATCAAAATTAAAATTAAATCAATCAATTCTATTAAAAATGAATCAATAAAAAGTAAAAACATTTACCTCCACATAAAAATCCCAATAACTTAATGCATGAAGAGTTTTAAAAATTTATAGAGTTACATATAGAGAATTATATGAATTAAACTTCTTAATAGAAATCAAATCAAATTTCAAAAGAAGTTGATTAGACTGATTTAGGTTACCATAGATAAGAAGCAATGATTATAAACATATTTTGTAAAGAAGAGAAAAAGATCATCCTCAAGCAAATATCAAGTAGCCATTAATTCTAATGATTCTTAAACCAACCAATTAGATTTCAATGTTTGTATCTTAACAAAATTTTGACACAAACTAAGAACATATTAATCATCCTTGTATGCATAGTCAACTTTAGCCTCATAGTAAAAATTTTCATCTTTTGCCGAAAAATTATCCTTCATTTCGTCATTTTGGGATAAGGAAACTTTATCTCAATATTGTTTCCCTTTTTTTAAATGGATGCTTTGATAAAGTTTTACTAGATGTTTAAACATACGACAAGTATGTGACCAATGTAGTTTCATACCACATTGGTAGCATGAATTTTCAATAATCTTAGAATATTTTAACCACCATTTTCTTTTTTTTTTCCTTATTATTCTTTTTCTAGTGGTTAGAAGTATCACTATTATAACCACCATGATAACAATTATTAGTACATCTCCAACCTCATCCTCAATTACAACGAAAACCACGATCTCTATATTTAAATTTTTCATAATTGTTATTTATTGTTACATTCACTTCAAGGAATAGAGCCTTTTTCACTAGAAGTCATGAGATTGTTTCAAAATACTTTTTAAAACCTTTTTCACTATATTGTTGCTATAGGAGCACATAAGATATTTCAATCATAACAAGCTTTAGAGAGTATTATCATTTTCTAATGGTCAAATTATTCTTTCAAATTATTACGCAATTCAATAGTCAAGAAGATTTTTTGCAATTAGATATTCCACTTTTAATTTTTCATTTAGATGATGTTGGACAAAAACAATGGTTTTTTTTTATTAAACCAAGCTTTATTTGATAAAAGATTTTGATATAACAAATTGAAGTGTTTTTGAATATAAGTTAAATTGAAAAAATAATTTTTAAGTTTGAAGTCTAAGAAATAAAACTTTGAATATTTACATTAAACTCTTAGAAAATTTTGAAATAATTTTAAAATAAAGTGAAAATGATTTTAACCAATTCAAAATGATTTCAATCAAGTTAAAATTATTTTAATACATCAAAATGATTTTCAAACAAGTCAGAATTGCTCTAGGCCAAGAAGTATCGATATTTTTGGAATTATTGATACCGTTAGAAAAATCGAGCCCAAACATGCATTCTGTTTTCAGGAACCCTAGAAATTACCGATACCATTTTCCGGGTATCGATACTTTATGAAAAAAATCGATACTTTTCTTAAAAACGATACCAAAATAGCATTCTATTTCTTTTAAATCCTACAAAGTATCGATAAAATTTTTTTGGCATCGATTAATAAATCCCAACGGTCACTAAATCAACATTTGTTAAAAAAATATCTATACTCTTTTATTTGGTATCGATACTCGCAGTTGCAGGTGAAATAAATGTTCTGGTTTTATATCCCCAAAGACCATATTCACTACACCAACAACTTCAACGGTTGGAAATCTATTAGGGAGTATAAATATCATCCTTCGAAGATGTAAAAAAAATAACGTCGGTAATGACAATATATCGCAAAAGAAAAAAAAATAGAAATAAAGAACACACAGATTTTACGTGTAAACCCTTTCGGGAAAAACCACGGGCAGAGGAGAAGAAAATTTACTATGTCGAATTCGAATCGATTACAAGAGGAATAGACCATGTCTATTTATAGGCTTATAAAGCCATATTCTAATAGGAGTGTAGTAAGATTGAAACTCCTTATTCTAATCAATATCAAATAGATGGAGTTTAATAAGGTTTAAAAAACCTTATTCAAAATAAAATAAAAGAAGTGTAATTCTATAAGGATTCTTCTTTTATTTTATTTTACCATTGTATTTTATTTAAATAAGAATTTGGGTCACTTAATTCTAACAATCTCCACCTTGACACAAATTCTCAATAAACAAGTTCTTCATCGCGAACTCTCAACGAACAAGTTCTCCACCTCTTCCATAAAACCCCTTAAGGGTTTAACTTCAACAATGAACACCAACCAAGTCTAAGCAATGCTTAAACTTGGTTATAGGAAGTGACTTAGTCATCATATCTGCAGGATTTTCATGAGTACTAATTTTGCTCACAACAATATCACCACGAGCAATAATATCACGAACAAAATGATATCGAACATCAATGTGTTTTGTTCTCTGATGAAACATTTGATCTTTTGTAAGGAAGATGGCACTCTGACTGTCACAAAATACTGTGCTGATTTGAATGTCTTCATTGAGCTCACTAAAGAGTCCCTTCAACCAAATAGCTTCTTTACAAGCCTCAGTAATCGCCATGTACTCAGCTTCAGTGGTAGACAAAGCGACTGTAGTTTGCAAAGTAGCTTTCCAACTGATTGCACAACCTCCGATTGTAAAGACATAACCAGTGAGAGATCTTCTTCTATCAAGGTCTCCAGCAAAATCAGCATCAACATACCCAATGACTCCATCTCTAGTTCTTCCAAACTATAAGCAAACATCAGTAGTACCTCGTAAGTATCTTAAAATCCACTAAACTGCTTTCCAATGTTCTTTACCGGGATTCGCCATGTATCTGCTAACTGCACTGACTGCATATGATAAATCTGGACGTGAACAAACCATAGCATACATGAGAGATCCCACTGCACTAGAGTATAGAACATGTGACATGTACTCAATCTCATCATCTGATTGTGAGACAAAGCCGATGAAAGTCTAAAATGGGCTGCTAAAGGAGTACTAATAGGCTTAGCACTCTGCATATTGAACCTGCAAAGAACTTTCTCAATGTACCCCTTCTGACTTAGGTACAATTTACTTGCTTTTCTATCTCTGAGAATCTCCATACCAAGTATCTTCTTTGCTGGTCCAAAACACTTAGTTGGGCTTTGACCTTTCTTATCTCTCCTTTATCTTTTGCTCTTGTACCACTGTCTTGGTGACTGTTTCAAACCGTAAAGAGACTTTTTCAGCAAGCAAACATAGTCCTCTTTTTCTGAGACTGTAAAACCCTCTGGTTGTTGCATGTAAATATCTTCCTCAAGCTCTCCATGCAAAAATGCAGTTTTTACATCTAACTGCTCAAGCTCCAAATCTTGCATGGCCACAATACCAAGCAAAGCTCGAATCGAACTATGCTTCACAACTGGGGAGAACACATCTGTAAAGTCCACTCCTGAAATTTGACTGTAACCCTTTGCAACAAGCCTTGCTTTATATCTGGGTTCTTCAACTCCTGGAGTCCCTTCTTTCTTTTTAAACACCCATTTACAGCGAACAACCTTTTTACCTTTAGGAAGTTTCACAAGATCCCATGTTTTGTTTTTGTGGAGTGATTCTATTTCCTCTTGCATAGCAAACATCCACTTTTCTAAGTCTTCACAGCTAACCGCCTCAGAATAATTTGACGGCTCTTGGTTTGCATCTATATCTTCAGCCACATTTAAAGCATAAGCAACTAGGTCAGCCTCAGCATACTTCTTTGGAGGTTTAATTTCTCTTCTAGTTCTGTTTTTGGCGATAGAGTATTGTGGTAAAGAAGCAACTCTATTCTCAATTTTGTACTGGCTTGAGGAGTTGACTCTGTATTAATCTGATGCTCCACCTGCTTTTGATTTTCTTTATTGGAAGAGTCTTTAAGAGATAAGTTAGGTAGCATAGCAGTTTCATCAAAAACAACATCTCTGCTAATCACAACTTTTCTATTTTCAGGACACCATAACTTATACCCTTTTACACCAGCTTTATAACCAAGAAAAACACATTTAATGGATCTTGGTTCCAATTTTCCATTATTAACATGAGCATACGCAGGACACCCAAATATCTTTAAATCAGAATAATTAGCAAGATTACCAGACCATACCTCTTGTGGAGTCTTTTTCTCAATGGCAACGGATGGAGATCGGTTGATCAAAAAACATGCAGTAGAGGCTGCTTCGGCCCAAAACGACTTTGGTAAGTTGGCATTTGACAACATGCATCAAACCTTCTCCATAATCGTTCTGTTCATTCGTTCTGCAATGCCGTTTTGTTGTGGAGTATGACGAACTGTCAAGTGTCTCACGATTCCTTCTGACTTACACAGTTTATTAAACTCATCAGAACAAAACTCTAAGCCATTATCTGTGCGGAGGTATTTTATTTGTTTTCCCGTATGTTTTTCAATCATAGTTTTCCAAGACTTAAATGCGGAAAACACATAGCTTTTCTACTTCAGGAAGAATGCCCAAACTTTTCTGGAAAAATCATCAATAAAAGTTAGCATATAATTAGCTCCACCTCTCGAAGGCACTCTTGATGGCCCCCACAGATCAGAATGAATATACTCCAATGTTCCCTTCGTGTTATGGATTCCTCTGCTGAATCGAACTCTCTTTTGTTTCCCAAAAACACAGTGCTCACAGAACTTCAGTTTGCAAATTCCTTACCCATCAAGAAGTCCTCTTTTGCTCAATTCTGCCATGCCATTCTCACTCATATGCCCTAGGCGCATATGCCAAAGTTTAGTAATATCATCATCTGACAAAGAAGAGGAAGCGACAGCTGCATCACAATAATAGTAGAACCCTGCAAAACATTTAACTTGGCATTCTTTCTCTGCCCTTTCATCACAATGAGGGAACCTTTGGAAATCTTCAACATCCCACTTTCAGCTGTGTATTTGTACCCTTTTGAATCAAGAGTACTCAACGAAATTAAATTTCTCTTCAATTCTGGAACATGCCGTACGTCACTAAATGGTCTGACAACTCCATCAAACATCTTAACTTTAATTGTTCCAACACCTGCGATTTTACACGAAGCATTATTTCCCATCAAAACAACACCTTCAGACACCGTTTCGTAATTTGTAAACCAATCCCGATTAGGACTCATATGAAAGGTGCAGCCTGAATCAATATCCACTCCTCGCTCTCTTTAGAATTGTTGACAGAAGCGACTAGAAGTTCACCATCCCTGTAGTCTTCTACAATATCAGCTTCACCAGAATTTTCTGGTTGTTTTCCCTTTTGATTCGCAGCCTCCCTTTTAATCTTGTTCTGTAGCTTATAGCACTCAGATTTAATGTGCCCTTTCTTCTTGCAGAAGTTACAAGTTTTACCTCTGTTTAAAGACTTTGATCTACCCTTAGATTTACCGCGATGATTCCTTTCCTGTGTCCTTCCACGATCATCATCAGCATTTCGATTTTGTCTCCCACGAACAATAAGACCCTCTCCCTGGGAGTCGGGTTTAACCACAAGATGCTTCATCTTATCATACGAGGTCAAAGAATCATAAACCTCATCAACTGTGAGAGGCTCGTGGCTATATAAAATCGTGTCTCTAAAGGTTGAATAAGACGGGGGCAACGAACAAAGTAGAATCAACCCTAGATCTTCCTTATCATACTGAAGCTCCATGGCCTCCAAGTTTGAGAGAATTTCTTTAAACACTGTTAAGTGTTCGTGCACAGACGCACCTTCCTCCAAACGATGAGCATAAAGTCGTTGCTTCATATGCAACTTGCTGGTTAGAGTTTTCGACATACATATTTGTTCTAGCCTCTTTCATAATGCTGCGGCAGTCTTCTCCTTCATCACATCCTGCAAAATTTCGTTACATAAATGCAGATGTAACTGTGTTAACGCCTTTCGATCCTTGCGCTTCTTATCTTCCTCCGTCAATGTCGAAGGCATCTTATCTACCCCTAGCAGGGCTTCCTCTAAATCCATCTGTGTAAGAACTGCCTGCATCTTTATCTGCCACAACGCAAATCTGGTGTTGCGATCCAATAGCGGAATTTCATACTTTAAAGATGCCATTACCGTGATCGAGATGAAAAAAAAAACCCGGAAGCTCGGATACCAATTTGTAAAAAAAAATAACGTCGATAATGACAATATATCGCAAAAGAAAAAAAATAGAAATAAAGAACACACAGATTTTACGTGGAAACCCTTTCGGGAAAAACCACGGGCAGAGGAGAAGAAAATTTACTATGTCGAATTCGAATCGATTACAAGAGGAATAGACCATGTCTATTTATAGGCTTATAAAGCCATATTCTAATAGGAGTGTAGTAAGATTGAAACTCCTTATTCTAATCAATATCAAATAGATGGAGTTTAATAAGGTTTAAAAAACCTTATTCAAAATAAAATAAAAGAAGTGTAATTCTATAAGGATTCTTCTTTTATTTTATTTTACCATTGTATTTTATTTAAATAAGAATTTGGGTCACTTAATTCTAACAGAAGACTTACAACATTAAGAAAAGTACTTTTAAGCAAAAATCATCAATCAAACAACCTTAGAGCTTAATACTTTCACATTCTTCTTACATACACTTATGAGCTTAATCTTTATTCTCTTTCTCAAGTGTATTTTATTGTATTTGGGTTTCATTTTGCTAACAACTTAATCTTGTAAAGATTGTTTCTTTGTTTGCTTATTTGTATCTCTTTGAGAGGGTTTGTAACTTAAAATTTGGGGTAGAAATCTTAAGGAGTTGTAAGGTTAAACATTGTCTTCAAAGGTTGAACAAATTAGTGAATTTGGGAAAATCCTTAGTGGTGTAAAGCTAAGATAGTGGAGTAGGCAATTGGGGTTGAACCACTCTAAATTCTTTGTGTTTATTGTTTCATTTTTTGTCTTTGCTTTCACCAAAATTTTTAAAGGCCAATTCACCCCCTCTTGGCATTTTCGGTTTGTTCCATCGAGCTAACATTTTTGCTTTATCTATATACAAATTCAAAATCATTTATACTCACAAATCGTGTGTGGCTCTATTAGAAATAATCTAATAGGCAACATAGTTATCATATCAATAACATATGTTATGAAAGATATACATATTTAAGCAAAAATATTCAAGTTGTTGATACTTCAATCTTATTCAAAGTCTTAGATCATAAACAAGCATACCATAGAATATATAGAACATAAATTCAAACTTAGATATGAAAAAAAATAGCATCATTTTTAACTTTTTTTTCATTAAGAATGTTGAAATCTAAAAATCTTTCAAGCATGTATAAAAAATTACACAATTTAGGATTGTTGCTTCAACAAGGATGTTGTACCTCTCAATTGCTTGTTCTCTAACAAAATATTGGATACTATTAAGTAAGCTCTTGCTGATAACGTATTATGAAATAATAATAATAATATAAAGAACACAAGAATAATAGATGAGAATAAGGAGGATTTCTATTACATTTCTCTTCTTTTTCATCATCATTACAAGTAGTATACTCTTATATAGAGATATTAGACTCCTTATTTTCTAATATATAAATAGAAAAGGAGTTACAAGGAGATGAAAGGTGAAGAGTTAAGGAAGATGAAAGGTGAAAGGTTGATTATAATGAAAATCCACTTAATAGAATTCATAACAATAATTTTTTTTTGAATTGCTTTGGATGTTGTATAATTTTATAGTTGTCTATCTTTATGATTGTATTTGTATTTGTTCTAAAAATATTATTTTGATTATGTTTACATATTTTTACCATTGTTAAGTAAAACCATATTTAAAAAGAAATATTATCATGAGTAGGGTTAAGAGGTTGTTCAAATTTAAATATGTAATATGAGGGTTAAGAGCTCAGAGCTTTCAGTCGTTGACACCAACAAGAAATCATAACCCCTTTCGTCGGCCAAATTAGCACCAATTATATCTTCCTTGTTGCTCCCAGCAGCCCTTTTATTTCGCAGTTTGTAACAATCTACTTTGACGTGACCTAACTTTTTACAATAGTGACACCTCTTGTCTTACTTCCTTGATGCTACCAAAACGGAGGCTTGCTTATCTGCCTTGCTATCCAAACCAAGCTCATTTTTGATTTTGTCTTTTCTCAAGAAATGACCCTTCACATCCTCGAACGGGAGATTATCCCTGCCATAAATTAAGGTTTCCCTGAAAGATTTGTATGAAGTGGGTAAAGAGCACAATAATAGCATAGCCTAATCTTCATCGTCAATCTGAACCTCAACGTTATTTAAATCATTCAAGAGTAATAAATTGATTGAAGTAATCCCCAAGAAGCTCACCTTTGTTCATACGAAACATGTATAGACGTTTTAACACTAAACAATTGGCCAAAGACTTAGTCGCATAAAGGGTTTCTAACCTTTTCCACAAGGCGAATGCGATTTTTTCCATCAATACCTCCTACAATACCCTATTTATGAGGCACAACTAGATTACAGACAAGGCATTTTCATCAAACTCTTCCCATTCTAATTTATCTAGATTCTTAGACTTTTTCTCGATAACGACCTTTTTCAGGCCGGCATAAATAAGAATTGTCATCATCTAAACTTGCCACAGATTAAAATTTGTGACAACATCGAACTTCTCAATGTCAAACCTTGTTGCTTCCATCTCTGAACAGACTGATCTTGTGAAATCAAAATATCTCTGATACCAGTTTATTAGAGATAAATTCAGTTAAGCAACAAATAAGTAAAATAACGAAGAAATTAAAAAAATCGAACACAAATATTTTACATTGAAAAACCCTTCTAATGAGGATAAAAAACCATGAGTAAAGATAAATTTACTAAAATGGCAAAAGAACGAAGAGTACAAAATATGGAGATAAAACTAAACCCCGAAACCAAAAAAACAAAAACCCTCAAAACGTAAATACAAAATTCTCCAAAAGCTTGTAAAAGCTAATACCTAAATGTGTTATGGGTTTTGTCACTTTTTCTAAGGTTGTAAAAGAGTCTATTTATAGACTAAATTCATAGGTCAAATAATAATAAAATAATCTACACTAATCAGAGTTTGATTGAAACAAATAATCAAAATTTAACTAGAAGAAGAAAATCGAGAAAATTGGATGAAACATCGCCACGTGGCTTATCGGCTCATCGCGACGTCTTCTCTTGCTTCGCCATTTAAAAGTTGTCGTGTCGTCGGGGCAAAGAGCTCCTCCTCGTTGTGACGTTATAATCTGATTGTGCCCAAATTTGACCGAAATGCAAGATATACACAGCAGATAACCAAATAATCAAAGAACTCACTCTTCAAGTTGGTTTTTAGAAAAAGAAAAAAAAATCTCTCCGAATATCAATACACTCGGTAAAAAGAGAAATTGTGATGAATTTCTCGATTCTACAACAAAGTCGGGGAAGAGAGCTAACCATTTTATCAAATTTTAAGAAGAAACTTTATGAGCTTTATGTTAAGAATTAATATATGGCCTAATTTATAAGATTACCACACAATATATCTATTTTAAACTTTGGGAATAAAATTCTATATTAATGAATATATATCTTTTACATTTTAATACATTCACTAATTATTTTATATTATTTCTTTAACTATTGGTTATTTTGCTTTATGTTTTGAAAGAAAATGTTAGCATTTTAATTTTTAAAATTAAATATGTTAATATTTAGTTTAATCACCCAAAATGTAATATTTACTTATGAAATATTATTAAAACTAAAAAATTATTAACTTGTAATGTCTATTCATCTAAGTTTTACATTGTTAATCTTATAAACATTTTTTTTTATTCTTTTGGAATAATATATATTGAAAAATATAAATTGTAGTAATTAGTATTATTTTGAGGTATACATATATATTTAATGCAATAATATTCTAAATCCTAATAAAAATGTTAAAAAAATATTAACAAAAATACACTATATTATTACCTTATATACCAGGATGTGCCCCATAAATCAAGTGAATAATTATAGTACACATTGATACCTGCACAACAAAAACTTATTTGTGAATTTAAAGCATTTTTATTAAAAAAATATTTTTAAAATAAAACATCTTTAAATTGACAAGCTTTTAAATTTTAAATTTTGATTCTTTTAAATTATTATATTGCTCTTAATAAGAAAATATAAGAATTGATATATTTAAAAAGAAGATTTAAATTATTATATTTGTAGTAATAATATGGAAAATAAAAATAATTGTGAAGGTTTATGTCAGCAATCCACAATTCTAGAACCAAAATTTTAAAGTTTGTGTGGTCAAATATTTTACATGATAATTTTACAATTTTTTTAATAAATGGTCAACGAGGACTAAAGTGATTAGTTTTATAGTTTTTCCACACCTTCTATTTTGCATAAAAAATTCTTTTTCATTCTAATTTTTCCAAACAATCGTTTAACATGCTAATATTGCACTAAACAATACATATTAAAGATATAAAACATTGACATCATGAATTCCTTTTAAAATTTTATTTTTATTTTATTATTTTGATACTTAATTTAAGTTTATTTTAAATATTAAATTGTTTTTCTTAATTTATATAAACTATCTAATTTTAAACACTAAAAAATTATATTTTTTTTTACTTTCTTAATCATCAAATTTTATAATAAATAAATAAATATAAAATATTAAAATTGATACATAGAGAGAAACCTATTGCCATCTTTTTTGGCGATCAATCAAACCTTAATTCCAGTTTCCAAAGTTACTTTTATCAATTCCGAAGTTTTAATTCAGTCAGAGATTTATACTTTTTTTAAAAAAAATTTTTAATTATTGTGATTTAAAAACCATTTCTCGAGTTTTTTACGAAATTATTACAAAAAAAAAAAATCGAAAATGGGATCCCCTTTTTAGAAATGACGAAAATGGTACACTGAGGGTGGTGCCGCCTCTGACAGAGGCGCAACCACCCTCTGACAGCCTATTTTTTTCACTGAAATCCAAAAAAAAAAACATCTAAATTTAAAAAAAAAATGCTAAAAACGAAAAAAAAAACATACACTGGTGCAGCCTCTGCGACAGGCACGACCGAACATGCCTGTGCCAGAGGCGGCACCGATGGTGCCACTGGCACAGGCGGCACTAGTTGGTCTTCTCCCCGTTTTATGAAAAACATAAATTGAAAAAGATATAAGAGCAAAGCAAACAGTTCCATTAGTACATTGAACTTGTAGTGTCTTGTTTCACCAGCTGCATTGTTCATAAACAGCAATAAAACCCAAAAACAAAACAGCATACGTGAAGCTGGCATTATCCTTTTTGTTTCAATCATAAACTTAAAAAGCTAAGAACAAGGAGGGTAATATATAGGAATAAAATATGTGTGTGTGTGTATATATATATATATATGGTTGAAATGTGTGTGTGTATATATATATATATGGGGAGAAGGCCAACTGGTGCCGCCTCTGGCACAGGCATGTTCGGTCGCGCCTGTCGCAAAGGCTGCACTAGTGTATTTTTTTTTCGTTTTCAGCATTTTTTTTAAATTTAGATTTTTTTTTTGTATTTCAGTGAAAAAAATAGGCTGTCAGAGGGTGGTTGCGCCTCTGTCAGAGGCGGCACCACCCTCAGTTTACCATTTTCGTCATTTCTGAAAAGAGGACCCCATTTTCGAATTTTTTTTTTGTAATAATTTCGTAAAAAACCCCATTTCTCCCTTTCTTTTTTTTTAACCATCATAATGATTGTTTAATTTTATAAAAAGAAGTTATTTAGTTTTTATTTTTTTTGTTATTTTTAGTTTTTAATTTTGCAATATTTGAGAAATCATTCTAAAAAGAATAAAAAATTTAACATATATTAATTTTACTAATGTAGTATATATATGAATTGTCACATGAATATCACATAAACAATTAATTAATTTTTTAAAATTTTAAAAAATATTAAAATTTAACTATTATAACGAATAATTGTTTTAAAAAGGAAAGGGAGAGGTGGTGTGGCGAACAAGCATTGGGGGTGGAGACTAGGGGTGAGCTTTAGATTAAGTTAAAAAATTTTAAGTTAGTTGAGTTGATGAATCCTATTTTAACAGCTAAACTCAATTTGAAATTTTTTCGAATCGAGTCGAGTTAACAATTCTATTATTTATACACAATGTTGTATTTACATAGACCGAATATTTAATTAGTAGATAAAGTACAAGATTATTTAACTACATAAACAATGCTATGGTTTTGCTTTTAACTTAATGGGTAAATATTTATCAAAATGACGTAATTTTGCCTTTTTTTATTCAGATTTTCGAATAACTCGATTGTGTAATTCATATTCGAGTTAAATACAAAATTTTGATTTTTTTATTTAAATTGATCCGAATAACTCAATTAACTCAAACTATTTAATTCAAATTTTGAATTTTTTATCAAATTTTTTAAATCGAATTAGATTTTACCCACCCTTAATAGATACCGAAAAAAAATATTTAGGGGTGAAGAGCTTTTTGACCAAAATAAATTTTAGAAATTTAAAAATGCAAAATCGATCTTGTTTAGCGATTCACCTAATTAATGTATATTTTAAAATTTATACTTGAGATTGATAAAATCACTTTGGAAATTGAACTAGACAGCTGACAAATTGGGAAATCTGTTTATACATTCCATTTTAAAAGAAGTACTAGTTTGATAATTAGTTAAAGTATAAATTATAAAAATAGTTATTTTTATTTATCTCATATTACATTTTAGTTATTTATATTTAAAATGTTACGTTTTAGTCACTTATGTTATCGTTTTATTACGAAGTGGTCACCTTACCGTTAAGCTCCGTTATCTCTCTAACGGCTGTCCTACATGGCAGCCCAAATTAAATTTACTTAATTAAAAATCTATTTTCATCCCAACAATTAAACATTCAAATTGACATTTAAAATTTATTTAGACTGTCATGTAATATTGCGGTTAGAGTTTGCCGTTAATTTTTTCCTCGTGTATTTAAGGGAGAATCCCTAATAAATTGTAAATGGGTGTGTACTGTATACTTTGGTGCGTGGACACAGATTATTAAATGTTAGTTTAAAAAGAAAAGGTAGTTGGGCTAAAAAGATAGGTGTTTTGACCATTTCACTCATATTTTTTAGTGTTGCAGGGGACATTTTGGGGAATTTGTTATGGGTGATGATTGCTTCTACAATGGTCCATTATTTTAATGTTTTCATTTAATTATTATTGTAAGCAGATCTGAAAATATCTGTCATTGGTGTTTTATAAAACTAATTAGATTCCCGTGTTTCACAACGGTAAGTCCAATTATCCACGTAGAATGGAAGTTTAAAGTGATAGAGAGGGTAAATTTTCTTAAATTTTATTTATTCAAGTTGTTAATTTTTAAGTTGTGACTTGTTTTAGATGGAATTTAAGTATTTTTGGGTTGAGATATTCTCATAGTGTTTGAAAATTTATTTCTTAACTTCAAAATGCACCTTGAATTACTTGATTTTAAGTTCGGAAACATCAAGTTATGATCATATTTTAGTGAAGATTACACGAGTAAAATTTATGGATGGGATTGTAACGAAAATTATGAGTTTCAGGATTTTAATTCTAATTTAAATCATACTGTGTTCGATTTTTAGGTTTAATTTTTATTATATATTAGCCTAATATTGTATTTATTAAGTCTTATTATTTCATTATTTATTTATTCTGAATTTTATATATATTTTCAAGTATTTTAAGTTATTTAAGAGTTTTATGTCAAAAAGAAAGTTTAGTTTAAAACTACTTTTTATATAAATTAATTAGAGTTCAATATACTTGAAATTTTTATTTAGATGTATTTAGCTAGCCTATATAAAGACCTCTTCAGTCACTTCTCTCTTTGAGTTAATAAAATTTTCTTTTGAGTTTTCTTTTAAAAGAGTTTTAACAATCTTTTCATATTGTGGATATCATTTTCAAACTTTTTCTTATCTAGTTTTCTTTCTTGAAGGGAAAATTAGAGTTTTTTGAAGGGGGTTTTGGATTTATCTGGTTTCCAAGGCTCTTTAGGACCTCTATACGCCACTTTCCATCTTTAGAGGTGAGAAAAATCCAATTCCATTCAAAAAACTCGATAAAAATTCAAATTTTAAATTAAATAGTTCAAGTTTTTTGAGTTAACCGAGTTATTCGGATCAACTCAAATAAAAAACCAAAATTTTTGGTTTAACTCGAATATTAATTACATAATTCAAGTTATCTGAAAATCCGAATAAGGAAAGACAAAACTACGTCGTTTTGATAAATATTAAATTAATATTTTTAATCTATCGGCCTTACTTTCCTTCCTGTTATTCCAAATCCCCCTACTTTCCTTTTCTCTTCTACTCAAAAGCTTTAACTATTTCCTCACGCCTGACGCTCCCCACTTTCAATTATTTACCCATTTTTGGCTTCTTGTTTGGTCTCATGACCATGGTCCCACAGGCCACAACCACCATGTAACACCCCTTACTCGTGTTCAATGCCGGAACAGGGTACGAGGCGTTACCGGACAATAACACTTGCAACTAAACAATTTCAAGGCATAAATTTTCGTTTAGAATTTAAAACTTTTGTCTTATATCATCAAGTCCCTAATATGGGTCTACTGATAAACCGTAAAAGTAACATATTTTAATCCCACATTTAGTATACTTTTGGATGATCCCTTGATTTGTCTAAAAAGGTGCTCTTAATCCTTTCTTTTCATGTCTTATACTCAGGAAAGCACCGGAGGATGGAAAGAACAAGAAACGGGCCTAAAACGGACCAAATTGGGCCAAAGTGGAAATCGACACGGCCTGGACTTAAGCCCACACGGTCGTGCCTCCCTGATAAACTAGAACACGGCCTGGTCCCGATTTACATGGCCGTGCCTCATTAAAGAAATCCGAACACGGCCTAAAGACGATTCACACGGGCGTGTGCCATGGCTATGTCCCTGTCGTTGGAAAGAAGAATTTCACTCGGAAAAGCATACTTAGGGGCAAAGAAACCTATTTCAAAAGCCTATATAAACCCCCTAAGTATAACCTGAACGAGGGCGGTTAGCTAGGCCAAGGAGCCGAGCCAGAAAGGTCAGATTTGTGGGAAACACTCGAAGATAGCCAGTTGATCCATCTCAAGAAGCCGGAATTATACTCAAGATGGCGAATCTCTCCTTCAATTCCTTCAGGGGGTTTTAGGAATTTCTTATGTTCTGTTTTATCTTTTCTTTTGAGATGTTTTCTTTTATTATTATGAACTAAACTCTTCAGATACCTGAAGGGGATGAAACCTAAGACGGATCTTGTTATTGTTTTCTGAACTATATGATAAATACTTGATTTGTTCTTAATTATGTGTTCTTAATTCTTGTGTTGATATTTCCGGGATATTAATTCAAGTTGAATGTGCTTAGGTGGTGGAGCAAAAGTCCCTGCTTAAGAGTAGATCTAACATAATTAAGCGGAGTTAATCGCACGCCTAGAGATAGGGTGATGAGATTTTGCCGGATTAGGGTGAAACCTAATATAGGAGTCCATAGATCGAGTTAATGCGATTCTAGGGGTTTTAATTAGAAAGAGATTTCAATTAGTCAACCTAGGGTTAGACGTTTTTCACCTCGAGAGAGGGTTTAATATAACTTAGGGAATCTTACAGATCAAGTCAAGTGAATAAATCGTCTGGTTCAGTGTTAGATAACAAGTGAAGTCTAGGTGGATTCTTCCTAAGGGTGTCATCTTAATCAACTGAGTTTTTCCAATAGTATTTCCCCAATTCATTCTTTTTGTCTTTGCGTCTTTAGCTTAGTAGTTCGAAAAACTCGATAAACTCGATAAAAATTCAAATTTTGAATTAAATAGTTTGAGTTTTTTGAGTTAACCGAGTTATTCGGATCAACTCAAATAAAAAACCAAAATTTTTGGTTTAACTCGAATATTAATTACATAATTCAAGTTATTCGAAAATCCGAATAAGAAAAGGCAAAACTACGTCATTTTGATAAACCTTAAATTAATATTTTTAATCCATCAGCCTTACTTTCCTTCCCGTCATTCCAAATCCCCCCCACTTTCCTTTTCTCTTTTACTCAAAAGCTTTAATTCTTTCCTCACGCCTGACGCTCCCCACTTTCAATTGTTTACCCATTGTTGGCTTCTTGTTTGGTCCCATGACCATGGTCCCACAGGCCACAACCACCATGTAACACCTCTTACTCGTGTTCAATGCTGGAACAGGGTACGAGGCGTTACCGGACAATAACACTTGCAACTAAACAATTTCAAGGCATAAATTTTCGTTTAGAATTTAAAACTTTTGTCTTATATCATCAAGTCCCTAATATGGGCCTACGAGGCCCAAAACATGCTTTGGAAGCAATTCGGGACTAAACCGAGAACTTTTAAAACTATTGGAACATTTAGAAAATTTCCTTATTTTGGAAAGTCACACGATCGTGTGGGCAGGCCGTGTGGTTACACCCGCCTGTGTGGCCCAAGACACGCCCGTGTCCTCCGCCCGTGTAACTCTTTGTTTATGATGTCATCATTCGTTTTGGGTCACACGACCAAGTAACACACCCGTGTGCTAGACCGTGTCCTTCACATGGCTGAGACACACGGCCGTATCTCTGCCTGTGTGGTCAATAAGCTGGCTATTTTCCAAGCCAATTTCTACCCTATCATGCCCATACTTGAGTATAACTTGAATGACAAATTTCATGACATAATAAAGCTACCAAAACATCCACCACACACACGTAACAAGTCATAACATACAATTTACTCAACCATGGAATGTATCATCATGATTTTATAGCATAACCAATTTATTGGCCACATTAAATGGCCTTATACAACAATGAACTCCGAATATCACAGGTCATTATTCTAGGACAACTCATAGTAACATATACACATGACCAAGTTCCCTATACATACCATAACCATTGTAACACCCATAATTTGCCCGGCCCAATACTAAAACCAGCCCAAATAAAAAATAATAATAAACCTTAATAGTCCAAATGTCCCTTTTACAAATCCAAACCCGCAAAGCCCAATTACAGCCAAACTAACCCAAACCCAGATGCCCCTTTTACAAACCCAAAACCCGTCTAGCCCAATACCCCAAGACCCATTAACAACCCACCAGAAACAACAGCCCAAACAAAACAAAACTTAGCCCAAACTCATCTAACCCTAGCCCAACCAAAATCGGCCCAACAACTTTAAGAACTTTCAGAACCTTAGGTCCCCTTTCCGAGCGCCGCCGCGCGTCCCTCTCACGCGCGTCGCTCCAAGGGCCACACGCGCGTCGCTCCAACTCCCAGGCGCGTCGTTCCCCGCACCCACGCCTACTGACGATCGGTGCTCCCCAGGCGCCTCGCCTCCATCGCCGCGTTCCTCGCTCCCATGCCCTGCAAGAAGAACAAAGAGCACAAACAGCAAAAACAACACAAAAATGATAGAAAAATGGTGTAAATCCGTTATAAAAAGGTAAGTAAAGATTTTTGTAGTTTTTTCTGGTTTTTTCGGTACGAACTAAAAACACTAAAACATCAAAAGGAAATCAGAAAATTGAAGGTTGAAACTCGTTTTTTGCTCATTATTATTCACTGCTATCCTCATTTCTTTTCATTTTGATTTATTTTCTTTTAAAAATATTTTTACAAACAATAAAGAAATAACAAAGGGGAAGAGGGATCGTACTTGAACTCACGGGTGCGTCGTCAGAAAACTCATTCTATCGACGCCATTGAGTTCAGAGAAGGGGTTTAAGGGAGAGGCTCCAGGGGCGTCACCGGCCACCGATGCGATGGTGGCACGGTGGTGCGAAAGGAGCTGAGGAAATCTAATCAACGGCGCAAGAAGGGTGCTTTGAACCCTAGCAGAAAACGGGGATAAAAGAAAGTAATTTTTTTAGAATGGGCAGCAAAAATGAAAATCAGAAAAAAAAATCGGTTTTATAACGAGAACAAAACGGCATCGTTTCAATAGTGCTGAAAACCCCCAAAACGACGTCGTTTTGGGGGATGACCCGCGACCCGACTCGCTAGCTGGGGGATCCGCGTGTTTCTTTTCAATGGATTTATTGCGCTTTCAGTCCCTCCATTTTTCTATGGTTTCGCGATTAAGTTCATGGTATTTTTTAATTTGGCCCAGAAATTTGTTTTGGATTTCAATTGGGTCCCCCCACGCTGCGCGTTTTGAAGGACGAGATTATTGTCCATTTTGGTCCCTCTCCTTTCGCGTGCGTTTCAAATAGGCCCTCTCCCCTTCTATTTTGTTTCGAATCGACCCCCAAATTTCGTTTTAAATGCAATTTGATCCTCTTTTTAGTTATTTTGCAATCTTCTAGTCCCTTTATCATTATATTATTATTGTCATCACCATTTTTTTTACATAATGTACATATTTTATTGTTATTTTGTTCATTAACTGTTATTATTACTGCTATTATTATCATTATTATTATTATCATCATTATCCTTATTATTATTATTATTATTATTATTATTATTATTATTATTATTATTATTATCACTACCTCTACATGTATTTATTACTATTATTTTTATTATTATTACTAGTGTGTTAATCTTCTCATTTTAACTTTATTTTCGTTACTGCATTTCATTATTTCTTCCTTTTAGATTCAATAAAGATTTTTTCAAAATAAGGTAACATTTCGTATTTTAGAAATTCGAGAAAAAACGTGCCCTAACTTACTGGGTTTCGATTTTCTCTCGTTTAGCCTAAATGATGGGATTTCTTCTTTTTTAAAAATATATGCGAGTTTAAAATAAAGAGCTTATTCTCGAGGATACGGAGTGTCGTGCCCTAACTTACTGGGTGTGATATCTCGTTACCTCAAGATAAGAATTTCCGAAATGATTTAAAATAAAAAGCCTATTCCCGAGACTACAAGGCATTGTGCCCTAACTTACTGGGTGTGACATCTCGTTACCGTGGGATAAGGATTTTGCAATGATAATGATCCGGGGTGCTGTGTCTTAACTTACTGGACGTGGCACTTCGTTACTTCAAAGACAATTTTCTATGGTTATTCAAATTCATTCAAATGTCCAACATTAAAAAACACATGATCGTATTTTTAAACTCGTTCTCAGTTTTTTTTCCAACTTTTGACATTAAGACACTAATTAATCGATTTGGTACCAATTTTGGGCGTGACGAGGGTGCTAACCCTTCCTCGCACGTAACCGACTCCCGAGCCCATTTTCTCGAAACTCGTAGACCAAAAATGTTGTTTTAAGTAAACTAAAATGTTTTATTAAAACAAATGTGATTCGATCACACCTAACAAAGATCGATGGCGACTCCCATTCTTATTTTCAAAACCCAAGTCGATTCCCGTATTTCAAAAAAATGGTTTCGACAGCTTGGCGACTCCATTGGGGACCAATAAGAGAGTTAGGACAAAAATTGATTAATTCTTGTCTTTTTGTCAAAATTTGAAAATGTGGTTTAAAATTTCGGTCATTTTGTCTTGTGCTATTCTTTCCTTTCATGGTTTCCCTGATAACATGCCTATTTGTGGTTTAAATCTCTCGGTATATTTCTGCATATTGCATCACATCGGATCGTTAATTTTACCGCTCTTAAGTGGGAGTGAGAAGCTATGCCTTCGTGAGGTTTTCGCCTCCGCATGGGCTAGTGGACCTCTTCCGGGATACATCCGTACCTATGTCTTCGTGAGGTTCTCACCTCCGTACGACCATAGGAAAATGTATCCCCCTGAACCGAACTCGATTTATATGAGCCTATAATGGGTGAGGATTGAGGAATTCGCTGGTTCAGGTACCCTTACTTTAGAACCGAGCTACATATAGTGAACCTTAAGAGCCCACCTTAGGTAGAGCCGCGTAAACCCTAATGGTCGCCTGAAAGATGCTTGATTATTTTCTGTTTGCTTCCAGTCTTATAAATATGACACTAACTTGTTGTGTTTGCTGTTACTGCATGACATTTCATCATAAAAGGTGTTGATTCGTATTCAGTTACCAAATAGAAGAGCTTAACATGGAAAAAGGGTTTCTTGATAGAGTGGAGGACAATGCGGCCGTCCGAGTATGGGCTGAGACAGTGCAGCAAGAGAAAGGCGATAGTCTGGCCAAGGGACACGTTTCAAAATTACGAGATTTCACTCGCATCAATGTGGCCCAAAATGACTTTCAAGAGATGAAAGAGATCTGGGATCGGTGGGATGACGAGACTAAACAACTATTCTACTGCAATTACGGTGACTTGCCCTACTTGCTCGACATCAAAGTAGACAGACACTTGTTTCGAGCTATCACCTAGTTTTGGAACCCAGCTTATAGTTGTTTTACCTTCAGAAAGATAGATTTGGTGCTGACTATAGAAGAATACACGGCCTTGCTTCGCTGCTCGAAGATTCACCCTAATAGAGTTTATTCCAGAACCAGCGCCTTGACTTTCGTCAGAAAATTGATGAATATCACGGGGATGAACGAACAATGGGTTGCAGCTCGAAGTCAGCAGAAGGGTGATAATAAGTGCATTCCCTGGAAAAGCTTGAAAGAGTTGATCTCAGGACATCCCGATATAAAGAAGAGGGTCGACATCTTCGCTCTTAGTATCTATGGATTGGTGATCTTTCCAAAAGCCTTAGGGCACATAGATGAAGCAGTCTTAGATTTGTTCGACCGATTAGACAAAGGGGTCACGCCCGTCCCAGTAATCTTAGCAGAAACTTTCAGATCCTTGAATGCATGTCGGAGAATGGGAGAAGGCAGATTCATCGGTTGCGCACAGCTCTTATTGGCTTGGTTCCATAGTCATTTTTGGAAATTAGAAAAAGTCTCCTGTCGAGTTTTCTTTGAGAATTATTCCTCGTTAAAAGAGATAGCGGCCACACCGAGGCGGGACGACATCTTGGAAGAGAAGTGGATGGTTATTCTTCAAAATCTACGAGACGAAGATGTTAAATGGAGGGCTCCATGGTTGATCCCGAATGAAATCTTGTACCGGTGTGGCGATTTTGACTGGGTTCCTCTGCTCGGGATATGGGAAGCTATTGGATACGCTCCACTACTCGTACTAAGCTAGTATCGATAAAGGCAATTCATACCGACAACACAAGGATTAGTTCAATGTGAATTTGCATACAAGGACGATAATTACAAAAAGAGAGTTCGTGAAATAACGAACGCTTGGAACCAAACTCGCAAAATGAGGATATTCGCTGCAAACCGAATGGCGACCCCAGAATATGATTGGTGGCGAAGTCAAAGGAACAACGACAACATCTCTATGCCAAGCCAAAAAGACATTTTGCCTTTAGAAGAACATTTACGAGTTGCCCCATCTGAATTAGAAATCATCAGACGAGACTTTGAGAACAAGAATCGGGAATTGAGAAAGAAGATAGAGCAGCTAGAAGATGAGAAGATGCAGTTAGGGCTAGAAGTCGACATCTACAAGATAGAAGTCGAGAAAATGAAGAAAGGAAAGAACAGAACTGAAGAAGATCTGAATAGCTTAAAGACAGATTACAAGAAACTACGCACGTCAATCAGAATTGCTGGTTTGGGCAAGACGTCAGAGCAATGGCGGCAAGAAATTAGAGAAGAAAAGACTAGGGTTGCCCAGTGGGAAAAGAAATTCCGAGATGCTCGAGCACGTGAGGACATTTTGAAAAGAATCTGTTGGCAAGTCAAAGTGAGAAAGAAGAGTTACGAGCCCGAGCGGCAGAACTGGAAAGGTCACTACATTTATATCGAAATCGCAACTCTGTAAGTGAATTGAGAGCCAGCCAAAGCAAGGTCAAGGAGCTAAAAAAGGAGATAGAAGAGCTCAAAACTGCGTTACAAAACAGTGAATTTCAAACTGAACTTTTTAATGAACGCTGGAAAGAACAGTTCCTTCATTCTCAAGAACATGTCAGGAATAGAGATTATGTAATGGGCGAAGCTGTGGCTCAAGTCCGAGAGGTAGCCGATCATTTGCAAACCTTGGCGGCTCGGGCTGATGTATTAAGTGTAATGTATGAGTCAGGATCAGATCGAGACCAAAATCTAGCTTGGCTTCTTAAGGAAGTCAAAGATTTAGGTGTTAAGGCGAAGTCGTATGTATAATCGTCCGCTCTATGTAAAGAAATTTGTTTTCCAGTAAAGTCGATCTAACGGAACTGAATCAAAATCAACACATTTCTTTCTTTTGTGCATTCGTTTCATGCATCAGCATTACATTTCATGCACTCGAATCGCATCATATCATATACATTTAAGACCATGGAGAGAGCCTAATGAGCTGAAAATATACAGAAGAGAAAAAAGAGAACCTGGAAGACGAACATCCGTACGAAACTCGCGCTAAAACGAAGAAAATAGATCAAAGGCTAGAGCAATTCCAGAAAGAGGTGCAGGACCAGGTGCAAGCACAGGTGCAAGAGCAGCTAGTCAAAGTCCAGCAAGATATGATGGATAAGATAATGGAATCCCAAAGAAACATGACGGCTCAAATGGCTCAAATGACCCAACTGTTGAATGGACTTCTGGAAAGAGGAAAAGGCCCCATGACCATTGCTGGAGGGGAGAATGAAGGTATTCCCTCAGGTTCCACCTTGCCGCATGTGCCTTCACAGCATGAAGAGTATCCCTAGAGGCCATCCATCACGATTAGGCCTCCACAAGGACAAGCTAATATAGGATCCCCTATGAATTTCCAAGTGGGCTCAGGATCTAACCCGGGAGAAGACCCTATTAACCCGATTGTGCCAGATTTCGATATGATGGAGAAAGAAGGAACGAAAGCTGAACCCTCAAGGCAGATGGAAGATCGCTATAAATGGTTGGAGGAGAAAGTCAATGCGATAGAAAATGCTGGAGTGTGTTATAGGATTGACGTCAAAGAGCTAAGCCTGGTCCCAGACTTAATACTTCCGCCGAAGTTCATGACTCTGGATTTTGAAAAATACAACGGGACTACCTGCCCTGAAGCACACCTGAAGATGTTCAGTCGACGAATGGCGGGATACGCCAATAATGAAAAATTATTGATTCACTGCTTTCAGGATAATCTGGTTGGATCTGCAGCCAAATGGTACGATCGACTCAGTAATACCCAAATCAAGACATGGAAGGACCTGGCCCAGGCCTTCATGAAACATTACGGCCACATAGCAGACATAGCTCCCGACAGAGTCACTCTCCAAACTATGGAGAAAAGGCCAAGCGAAAGCTTCAGGCAGTATGCTCAACAATGGAGAGAGGTAGCCACGCAGGTTCAGCCGCATCTTTTAGAGGAAGAAACAGCCACACTCTTCATCCATACTCTGAAAGCTCCTTTCATCAATCAAATGTTGAGGAGTTCTATGACAGATTTTTCAGAAATCGTGAGGTGTGGAGAAAGAATAGAACACGCGGTTAGGTGTGGCAAGATAGAAGCAGGGGAAGGTCCCAGAAAGACGGCCCTGAAGGAAAGAGAGGGTGACGTAAATAACGTGAGTGCCCGTGACAAGTCAGTCACCCTGAATCAACCCAGTACCGTAATTATCGATCGTCTAAGCTCACACAAACATGAATCCAATACAAAGCCAAATGGGGAGAAACTCTAGTTCACTCCGATCTACATGACAGACAGGCAACTGTACCAAAAGTTGTACGACACACATGTTGTCGCCCCCCATTACTTACAGCCCCTCCAGCCTCCATAACCTAAATGGTATGATGCAAATGCACAATGCGAATACCATGCGGGGATTGTTGGACATTCAATAGAAAATTGTGTCGCCTTCAAGAAGTTGGTAGAAAAACTCATTCAAATGGGTGTTGTGAAAGTTAACGATACAGAACACCCGCTACCCAATCACGCTAATAATGGGGTGAACATGATAGGGGAGAAAGTAGGAAAAAGAGTGAAAATGAACGTCGAGAAGATAAAAACCCCGCTAATATAGGTTTGGAAGCAAATGATAAACAGAGGCTTAATCACGCAACAGCCGAGAGAAGAGTTGGAAGGAGCGGGAAGATATTGCGAGTTTCATGCTGAAACGGGTCATAATATTCAAGAATGCCTCAAGTTCAGGGCTATCATTCAAAATCTCATGGATAACAAGGAGATGAAATTCTATGAAGAGATTGGAGGACCAGAAGAAGGAGAGGTCCACGCGTCGGAAGAAGGAATATCTAGGAGAGTCTATGGGGGCAACCACCCCGCGGTAATCATATCACGGCCAAGAGCGGGTGGAGCCGGAACACCGATTATACCAAAGGTCATAATTCAAAGACCTGTAGCCCCTCCTTACGAGACAACAAAAGGGTTCCATGGAGTTATTACTGTAAAGTAATAATCCCAGAAAAAAAGAATCCAGTCAATGCTGCAGAGGAAGACTGAGATGCGAGTTTCTTCACACGTAGTGGAAGGCGTTACGCCCCAAACTCGAGAGCAGAAGCGGCCAAAGGAAAAGCGGTGGTGATTGAGCAAAGGAAAGAAAGAACAATCGAACCTGGAACATTTGTCAATGAGCCAGTGACAGAAAATGAAGCTAGGGAGTTCTTAAAATTCCTTAAACACAGTGAGTTTAGTGTTGTGGAGCAACTGCACAAACAGCCGGCCCGCGTATCAATACGGATTTGCTCAGGAGCTCAGAAATCCATCGAAACGCATTGATGAAAGCATTAAATGAAACGTATGTTGCAAGGGATATATCTGTCAATAAGCTGGACCGTCTGGTCAGTAATATAAGCGCAGACAATTTCATTTTCTTCAACGATGATGAGATACCTTCAGGGGGCATGGGATCTACAAAGGCCCTACACATAACCACACGCTGCAAAGGGTATATATTGCCGGGGGTGTTAGTCGATAACGGATCAGCCCTAAATGTTTACCTTCATCCACATTGAATAGGTTGCCCGTGGATAGCTCCCACATGAAGACATGCCATAATGTTGTGAGAGCATTCGACGGAACGGAGAGAAAGGTCATGGGAAGAATTGATATACCTCTTCAAATTGGCCCAAATACGTACGAGGTAGACTTCTTGGTGATGGATATTAAACCTTCCTACAATTGCCTGCTGGGAACACCTTAGATCCATTCAGCAGAGGCAGTACCGTCATCACTGCACCAGAAGTTGAAATTGGTAACGGAAGGTAGATTGGTCACAATCAACGCTGAAGAGGATATCATAGCTTCCGTTACCAGTAGCACTCTGTACATTGAGGTAGACGAAGAGGCAATAGAGTGTTCTTTTCGATCGCTAGAATTCATCAACGCAATCTTCATTGCCGAGGGCAGCAAGATCCCTATGCCCAAAATATCCAGGTCTACGAAGATGGGCCTCCAAATAACAATTGGGAAGGGAGCCTTACCTGGGAAAGGACTCGGGAAAAACCTGCAAGGAAAGACTGAAGTGCCGATGCAAAAAGAAAAACGGGACCGCTTCGGCTTAGGGTTCAAGCCAGACGCGAAACAAAAGAAGAGGGAAGAAGAGAAAAGAAGAGAGAGAAGAAGGGCGCGCCTAGGTGAGGAAGAGATCAAATGGGAGCCAATGACCTTTCCTCCTTTATCCAAAACATTTGTCTCGGGGGGAATCTTATTCCCTGACCAAGGCATGGCAGTAAGGGAAGAAGCAGAAGAAATGCTGGGAAACTTGAGCATCAATGCCGTGTCTGGGGAAGGGGACGAAGAAAGAGATTTATCTGGAATTCGCCCTTATGCTCCTGGGAGTGTTTTGAACAATTGGACAATGGAAGAGATTTCTGTAGCTTTTAGGAGTAATTCAGAGTAATATTCAAAACACGCTTGTTGCTCTAAGCCTGGGAGCAATGAGAGACTTTTTGTTGAATAGGCATATGTCCAAGCGTCTTTATTTTAATAAAATGCATATTTTGAGCAAATATTCTTTTACTCTCCATTCATAGCCAGCCACATAAATATTCATTCTTAGATTTTTGTTTCTGCGCCTTTCTTTGCCTTTTTAACAGGTCCCCAGATATCAATGACATGAGCGACACTGCTATTAACTCAGAATCTCCTTTTAACAAAATACGGGCATGGAAGATTCTCAGGATTTCGAAGATGACCAAGACCGTAACATATCTTCTGATTTGTTAAGGATGGTAGAGTAAGGTGAAAAACAAATCCTATCCCACGAAGAATCAGTGGAAATGGTGAGCTTAGGAGAAGGAAAAGAGTTGAAAATCGGAGCTAGCATTGCCGTAAAAACGAAGCAAGACCTCATCAAGTTACTGGAAGAATTTAGAGACGTCTTTGCTTGGTCATATCAAGACATGCTTGGGTTAAACGCAGACATAGTGGTGCAGCGACTCCCTATCAAGGAAGAATGTAAACCCGTTCAGCAAAAACTTCGAAGAATGAGGCCCGATGTTTTGTTAAAGGTAAAAGAAGAAGTCAAGAAGCAGTTTGATGCCGGTTTCCACCAAGTGGTTAAATACTCAGAATGGGTAGCAAACATAGTACCTGTCCCTAAGAAAGATGGAAAGGTACGAATGTGCGTGGACTATAGGGATTTGAACAAGGCCAGTCCAAAATATAACTTTCCGCTGCCTCACATTGATACCTTAGTGGATAACACAGCTGGTTATTCACTTTTCTCTTTCATGGACAGCTTCTCGGGGTACAACCAGATTAAGATGCACCCTGGGGATATGGAGAAAACCACATTCGTGACCATGTGGGAAACATTTTGTTATAAAGTAATGCCGTTTGGACTAAAAAACGCGGGGGCAACGTATCAAAGAGCCATGGTGACCCTCTTCCATGACATGATGCACAAGGAAATTGAAGTTTACGTGGACGACATGATTGCAAAGTCCAGGACTGAGGAAGAACATGTACAAGTCTTGAGGAAACTGTTCCTAAGGTTGAGAAAATTCCAGCTTAAACTCAACCCCGCAAAATGTACCTTCGGGGCTAGGTCGGGAAAATTGTTAGGATTTGTAGTCAGTGAAAAAGGAATTGAGGTTGATCCAGATAAGGTGAAAGCTATCCAAGAGTTGTCCCCACCACGTACCCAAAAGGAAGTTCGAGGGTTCCTAGGAAGATTAAACTACATTGCCCGGTTCATTGCGCAACTAACGGAGAAGTGTGACCCTATATTTCGTCTTCTTAGGAAACACAACTCAGGTGTATGGAATGAAGAGTGCCAGAAAGCTTTTGATAAGGTCAAGTATTACTTATCTAAAGCCCCGGTACTGACACCACCTTGCCCAAATAAGCCACTGATATTATATTTATCAGTATTTGAAAATTCTATGGGATGCGTGCTAGGCCAACATGATGAGTCAGGAAGAAAGGAAAGAGCGATATACTATCTCAGTAAGAAGTTTACAGAATGCGAGACGAGATATTCACCAATTGAGAAGTTGTGTTGCGCTCTAGTTTGGACGACCCGGAGGCTGAGACAGTACATGCTATATCACACCACTTGGCTTATCTCCAAGCTAGATCCTCTCAAGTTTATGATGGACTCAACAGCACTGAATGGAAAAATGGCCCGGTGGCAGATTCTACTTTCTGAGTTCGATATAGTCTACATCAATTAGAAGGCTATAAAAGGGAGTGCAATAGCAGACTTTCTAGCCAGCAGAGCGTTAGAAGATTACGAGCCGTTGGACTTCGATTTCCCAAATGAAGACATAATGCATGTGGCAATCACTGAAGAAGGGGTCCAAAAGGAGGGTCATCCTTGGAAACTAAACTTCGACGGAGCTTCAAATGCAGTAGGGAATAGAATTGGGGCAGTCCTAGTGTCTCCCAACGGAGATCACTATCCTCTTACTAGCAAATTGGATTTTGATTGCACGAACAACATGGTCGAATACGAAGCGCGCATCTTGGGAATCCGTGCAGCCGTTGAACGAAAAATTAAAACATTGGAGGTATACGGCGATTCTGCACTAGTAATCTATCAACTGAAAGGTGAGTGGGAAATGAGAGATCCCAAGCTAATCAGTTATCGAAGGCTAGTTTTGGAATTAATCAAGGAGTTTGACAACGTCACTTTCTGCTACCTCCCACGAGAAGAGAATCAGATGGCTGACGCCTTAGCTACCTTAGCTTCTATGATCAAAGTGAACAAAGAAGAAGAAGTAAAACCTATCCAAATGTGCATTTATGAGGCTCCGGCACATTGCTGCAACATCGACGAAGAAGAAGAAGAAGATAGTCACCCATGGTATCACGATATATTACGATACGTGAAGAATCGTGAATACCCCGACCAAGCAACTGAGAATGATAAGAGGACGTTGAGAAGACTGGCTAACGATTATGTCTTGGACGGAGAAATCCTATACAAGAGAAGGAAGGATCAGGTACTGCTAAGATACGTGGATGCGATTGAAGCCAAGAAAATCCTCGAAGAAGTTCATGAAGGTGTCTGTGGGTCGCATGCTAATGGTTTTACAATGGCAAGACAAATCATGAGGTTCGGGTATTATTGGTCCACTATGGAAGGAGATTGCATCAGCTATGCCAAGAAATGCCACAAATGTCAAATCTATGGAGATAAAATTCACGTGCCTCCTTCACCTCTCCATGTCATGACCTCTCCATGGCCTTTCTCTATATGGGGGATGGACGTCATTGGGCTGATCTCACCAAAAGCTTCGAACAGGCACCTATCCATCTTTGTGGTAATCGACTATTTCACCAAATGGGTAGGCCACTTCGTATGCAAATGTCACGAAATCAGCGGTCAGCAAGTTCTTAAAGAAAGAAATCATATGCCGATATGGGATGCCTGAAAGGATCATATCTGACAATGCACTAAACTTGAACAATAGCACGATAGCGGAGGTCTGCAGCTAATTCAAGATCAAACATCACAACTCGTCACCGTATCGTCCAAAAATGAATGGTGCAGTCGAGGCAGCTAACAAGAATATCAAAAAAATTGTGGGGAAGATGACTGAAACTTACAGAGATTGGCACGAGAAACTACCATTCGCTCTTTACGCTTATCGAACATCGGTCAGGACCTCTACCAGGGCAACTCCTTTCTCTTTAGTTTATGGGATGGAAGCAGTACTTCCAATCAAAGTTGAGATCCCTTCCCTTCGGGTCTTGTCTGAACTAAAGTTGGATGAAGCAGAATGGACTCAATCCCAGTATGATCAGCTGAACCTAATTGAGGAAAAGATGCTAAGAGCCCTTCGTTATGGACAAATGTACTAAAAGCGAATGATACGGGCTTATAACAAAAAAGTTCGCCCTAGAGAATTCTATGAAAGAGACCTTGTCCTGAAAAAGATTCTTCCCATACAAAAGGACTTTAGAGGAAAATGGATGCCAAATTGGGAGGGACCTTATGTAGTAAAGAATGCCTTCTCTGGTGGAGCTCTGATCTTGACAGAAATGGATGACAAAAGTTTACCGAATCCTGTGAACTCAGATTCAGTCAAGAAATACTTCGCCTAAAAAAAAAACAAAAAACTGGAGAGGCCAAAGTGAAAACCCGCCAAGGGCGCTTTGTGACCGAAGGGGGCTTTGAATATAAAACCCGAGAATGGGCAATTCAAATTGTTGATTGGAGGGAAGGCATGTAGTAGTCTCGCTGTAACCCGAATTAACAAGAAGGAGAAACGTCACGACTTGGGGCATCAATGAAGTCCTATTATTCTGCCAGACACCTATCAAGTACAAAAGGGATCCTCGAGAAGTTTTGTGCAGAAAAACTCATGCTATGATATCTGGGCACTTGTTCTTATCTTCTTCATGTCATGTTTTAGCAAAATTTACCTTGTCAGAATCTGACCTTTTGGTCAATCTATTCGTTTTGAGCTTTACTCTCAATATCCTTTGTGATGATGTTTTTCAAGCACTTTTCATTGAAATAACGATTAATGGACCATTAATATTCAAATTAAGAGAGTTTCGCATACTACTCTGAAAACTTCTAATTATTACAAGAACCTCAAGTGAGATCAATATTCAGAACTAACCAGGTTCATGAGGGAATTGAGGCCCGAAATGGTAACCCCCAAAGATACCAGCAGAAGAAGAAGGCAGGGTGACGTGTCACGAAGGAATCATTCTGCATTCATACAAATAGTTGGGAGCATTCAAATCATTGTGAAAAAGCATCATTCTCATGACATTCTGCATTTAAGTAAATGTCATCCATAGTGCATGTAATTAGGGGCATTTGAGTTATTCCAATCATAGCATCCTCATCATTTATTTAAGCATAAGCACATTCTACGGGACAGGTTCCTCAAAGAACAGTGTAGCAAGTTCAGATCTTGTTCCCTAGAGATGATAGTGGAGCAGACTGAAGATTGAAATCTTCCTGAAGATAGTAAGGAAGTAAATAAAAAAAGTTCAAATTTTGTTCCCTAAAGATGATAGTGGAGCAGACTGAAGATTGAAGTCTTCCTGAAAATAGTAAGGAAGCAAACCAAAAAGTTCAGATCTTGTTCCCTAGAGAGGATAGTGGGGTAGGCTGAAGATTGAAGTCTTCCTAGAGATAATAAGGAAGCAAACCAAAAAGTTCAGATCTTATTCCCTAGAGATGATAGTGGAGCAGACTGAAGATTGAAAACTTCCTGAAGGAGGTAAGTTGAAGATCATCCTGTTGCCACTGAACAGCGGTGGAACGGGTTGAAGATTATCCTGGTGCCACTGAATAGCGGTGGAACGGGTTGAAGATTGTCCTGTTGCCACTGAACAGCGGTGAAACGGGTTGAAGATTGTCCTGTTGCCACTGAATAGCGGTGGAACGGGTTGAAGATTGTCCTGTTGCCACTGAACAGCAGTGGAACGGGTTGAAGATTGTCCTATTGCCACTGAACAGCGGTGGAACGGGTTGAAGATCGTCCTGTTGCCACTGAACAGCGGTGGAACGGGTTGAAGATCGTCCTGTTGCCACTGAACAGCGGTGGAACGGGTTGAAGATCGTTATATTGCCACTAACCAACGGTGGAAGAGGTCGAAGATCGTCCTATTGCCACCGATCAACGGTGGGAGAGGTTGAAGATTGTAGATTTTGTCGCCATAAACAGTGGTGAGACGAGGTCAAAGGCGAACATTGTGTCTCTAAACAATAGTGGAATATGATTTAAGCCATAGTCATATTGCCTTGACCAGCAGTGGAATAGGCCAAAGATCGTAAAAAATGACGAAACAATAAAGCGGATTGAGGCTGTAGGCCCTATCTCTCGGAAGTAGCAGTGGAATAGAGCAAAGTAATAAGTCACAATAGAGCTTGAAGCTACCTGACAAAGAAGAGTACCCAAAGGAATCAAGGCTCGACACGACCGGGCAAATTTGGGTCTTTTAAAGTCTTTGCTCTGTTCCCGTTGCACGACAACAAGCAAAGAGGGGCAGCTGTAACACCCATAATTTGCCCGGCCCAATACTAAAACCAGCCCAAATAAAAAAATAATAATAAACCTTAATAGTCCAAATGTCCCTTTTACAAACCCAAACCTGCAAAGCCCAATTACAGCCAAACTAACCCAAACCCAGATGCCCCTTTTACAAACCCAAAACCCGTCTAGCCCAATACCCCAAGACCCATTAACAACCCACCAGAAACAACAGCCCAAACAAAACAAAACTTAGCCCAAACTCATCTAACCCTAGCCCAACCAAAATCGGCCCAACAACTTTAAGAACTTTCAGAACCCTAGGTCCCCTTTCCGAGCGCTGCTGCGCGTCCCTCTCACGCGCGTCGCTCCAAGGGCCACACGCGCATCGCTCCAACTCCCAGGCGCGTCGTTCCCCGCGCCCACGCCTACTGACGATCGGTGCTCCTCAGGCACCTCGCCTCCATCACCGTGTGCCTCGCTCCCATGCCCTGCAAGAAGAATAGAGAGCACAAACAGCAAAAACAACACAAAAATGATAGAAAAATGGTGTAAATCCGTTATAAAAAGGGAAGTAAAGATTTTTGTAGTTTTTTCTGGTTTTTTCGGTACGAACTAAAAACACTAAAACATCAAAAGGAAATCAGAAAATTGAAGGTTGAAACTCGTTTTTGGCTCATTATTATTCACTGCTATCCTCATTTCTTTTCATTTCGATTTATTTTCTTTTAAAAATTTTTTTACAAACAATAAAGAAATAACAAAGGGGAAGAGGGATCGTACCTGAACTCACGGGCGCGTCGTCGGAAAACTCATTCTATCGACGCCATCGAGTTCGGAGAAGGGGTTTAAGGGAGAGGCTCCAGGGGCGTCACCGGCCACCGATGCGATGGTGGCACGGTGGTGCGAAAGGAGCTGAGAAAATCTAATCGGCGGCGCAAGAAGGGTGCTTTGAACCCTAGCAGAAAACGGGGATAAAAGAAAGTAAATTTTTTAGAATGGGCAACAAAAATGAAAATCAGAAAAAAAAATCGGTTTTATAACGAGAACAAAACGGCACCGTTTCAATGAGTGCTGAAAACCCCCAAAACGACGTCGTTTTGGGGGATGACCCGCGACCCGACCCGCTAGCTGGGGGATCCGCGTGTTTCTTTTTAATGGATTTATTGCGCTTTCAGTCCCTCTATTTTTTCTATGGTTTCGCGATTAAGTTCATGGTATTTTTTAATTTGGCCCAGAAATTTGTTTTGGATTTCAATTGGGTCCCCCACGCTGCGCGTTTTGAAGGACGAGATTATTGTCCATTTTGTCCCTCTCCTTTCGCGTGCGTTTCAAATAGGCCCTCTCCCCTTCTATTTTGTTTCGAATCGACCCCCAAATTTCGTTTTAAATGCAATTTGATCCTCTTTTTAGTTATTTTGCAATCTTCTAGTCCCTTTATCATTATATTATTATTGTCATCACCATTTTTTTTACATAATGTACATATTTTATTGTTATTTTGTTCATTAACTGTTATTATTACTGCTATTATTATCATTATTATTATTATCATCATTATCCTTATTATTATTATTATTATTATTATTATTATTATTATTATTATTATTATTGTTACTACCATCACTGTATCACTACCTGTACATGTATTTATTACTATTATTTTTATTATTATTACTAGTGTGTTAATCTTCTCATTTTAACTTTATTTTCGTTACTGCATTTCATTATTTCTTCCTTTTAGATTCAATAAAGATTTTTTCAAAATAAGGTAACATTTCGCATTTTGGAAATTCGAGAAAAAACGTGCCCTAACTTACTGGGTTTCGATTTTCTCTCGTTTAGCCTAAATGATGGGATTTCTTCTTTTTAAAAGTATACGCGAGTTTAAAATAAAGAGCTTATTCTCGAGGATATAGAGTGTCGTGCCCTAACTTACTGGGTGTGATATCTCGTTACCTCAAGATAAGAATTTCCGAAATGATTTAAAATAAAAAGCCTATTCCCGAGACTACAAGGCATTGTGCCCTAACTTACTGGGTGTGACGTCTCGTTACCGTGGGATAAGGATTTTGCAATGATAATGATCCGGGGTGCTGTGTCTTAACTTACTGGACGTGGCACTTCGTTACTTCAAAGACAATTTTCTATGGTTATTCAAATTCATTCAAATGTCCAACATTAAAAAACACATGATCGTATTTTTAAACTCGTTCTCAGTTTTTTTTTTCCAACTTTTGACATTAAGACACTAATTAATCGATTTGGTACCAATTTTGGGCGTGACGAGGGTGCTAACCCTTCCTCGCACGTAACCGACTCCCGAGCCCATTTTCTCGAAACTCGTAGACCAAAAATGTTGTTTTAAGTAAACTAAAGTGTTTTATTAAAACAAAGGTGATTCGATCACACCTAACAAAGATCGATGGCGACTCCCATTCTTATTTTCAAAACCCAAGTCGATTCCCGTCTTTCAAAAAATGGTTTCGACAACCATAAGTATAAAATCATCGATACCTAAATTGTAAGCTTGATAGTGTGGTAGGTTCTTCGGAGGCTTCCAACCCGAGCTAACCTAAGTACATTATAAACACGGAAAATAACAGAGTAAGCTATAAAGCTTAGTAAGTATGTATGTAAATAATAAACAATTGATTACCATGCTTTTAACAATCTTCATTATAAGCTCTCAAGATAATACCATCATTATTGCATAAAATTTCACAATTCATTTATGTTCATCTTGAGTTGTTTACTCGAGTTATAGTTACTAAATTATTTTTATCCGGAGCTACGAAACTCCAAATTAAAATATTCTAATTTTCTCTGAAACTAGACTCACATATCTTCTTACCATAAAATTTCTAGAATTTTTGGTTCAGCCAATCAGTACATTTTATTCTTTAAAGTCTCCCCTATTTCGCCGTTTGACAGTTCCGATCCCTCTTCACTAAAAATTAATTATCTCGTTGTACAGAACTCGAATGACATTTGCATTTATTTCTCTTGAAAATAGACTCATTAAGAAATTCTAACATATAAATTTTATCCCATTATTTTTTTTACATTTTGTAATGAATTTCCCAAATCAGAACAGGGGATTCCAAAATCATTCTAACTCTGTCTCACAAAAATTCAAATATCTCAGAATATGAAATTCTTTTTCTTACGTCGTTTCTTTTATGTGAAAATAGACTTAATAAGCTTTAATTCCATATCTTATTCAACCTCTAATTCAATTTCCACCATTTTTGGTGATTTGTCAAAGTGATACAACTGCTGTTGTCCAAACTGTTTTATTGTTGATTTTATTCTATCATGTTTTCTTTATATTAATTTTTCATTTACACACATATAACACCAAGGTATATCCATGGTTAGCCATTCCGATAACTAGTCATTATCAAATATTTATAAGCCATTCATTGGCCAATTTAATCTATACATCAACAACAAAGACTTGAACATATCATTTCTCAACTTAATTTGGCCTAAAAGCCTCACACGTAATCATCAATCACATTTACCACATATTCATACATCATAAGCATGGACTTATAATCACAAGGTTATTCTCATAGGTATAACTTACTCATTTACGTTCTTACCAAAATTCGATCACATACCGAGCACATTGCTCATGAGTGTATACATACATATATCTGCCTTAATCGTCACATAATCATATTCATCCTTTTTCCATCTTTAATATAAACTTTAATTCTTTACCCCGTTGAACCACTTGGAATATCAAAGGATACTCGGAAATTGTCATACACGTAGTAAGATGCCAATGCCATATCCCAGATATGGTCTTACATGGGATCACATGTTGATGCCGATGCCATATCCCAAATATGGTCTTATACGGGATCTCATATTGATGTCGACGCCATATCCCAGACATGGTCTTACACGAGATCATATGTCGATGCCATGTCCCAGACATGGTCTTACACGATTTCATACTGAAGCCAGGTCCCAGACGTGATCTTACACGGAATCATTATTCGATGCTGATGCCATATCCCAGATATGATCTTACACGGGATCTCAATTCGGTGCCGAGGCCATATCCCAGATATGGTCTTATACGAGACCTTATTAATCTAATGTCGTGACAAGAGTATCCTTTCTATTCCTAAGGTTCAACCGGGACTTCAATATAGTAAAACTTCAACATTTTTTTTATCGAGACCTCATTAACCAATTTCATAAAAAGAATATACATTTCATGTAATATTAAGTATTTAAATACATAATAACATAATGTTGATTATTACACACAAACTTACCTCGACTTAAAATGGCGAAAGGAACCGAGTCATCCAATATGCGTCTTTCCCCCGTTCTAAGTCCGAAACTCATTTTTCTTTATCTAAAATATCACATTTGACTTATTAAGTTATTATACTATTCAATTCAGTCCAAAAATCATATTATGACAAAATTACAATTTTACCCTTAAACTTTGTCATATTTACACTTTTGCCCCTAGGCTCGTAAAATGATTTTTATTCAATTTCCTTGTATTTAGGCCTAGCCGAGCCATTTTCATAACTACAGCAGTCCACAATTTGCATTCATTCACACATTTTCATACATTTTTCAACTTTTTTACAAACTAGTCTTTTTATGCGATTTCATCGAAAATCACTTAGTAAAAGTTGTTTATTACACACCGAGCATTCATATTCTACCATTAGACATAAAACCACATGCATGTCATCCATGGGTAAATTTTTAAACACAAACCCTAGCTCAAAATAATGGTAGAAATAACTAAACCGAGTTACGGGGATCTCAAAAATGTAAAGAACATTAAAAACGGGGCTTGGATGCACTTATTATTGAGCTTGAAAGCTTGAAAACCCTATCCATAACTTCCCCCATGCTAAATTCAGCCAAGCAAGAAGATGGAAAAGGGTTTTTGGCTTTTTAGTCCATTTAATTACCAAATTACCAAAATGCCCCTAACTTAAAAATATCCTATTTCACTTATCTCATGTCCATTTTTTGTCCAAAAATTTAACCAATGGTCTAATTACCATTTAAGGACCTTAAATTTAAAATTTTATAGAAATTGGACTCTTCTAACATGTGGAACTCAACTTTTGCACTATTTACAATTTAGTTCTTTTGACTAAATTGAGTGCCCAAATGTCAAAATTTTCAAACAAAATTTTAATGAAATCTTTCCGTGAAATTGTAGACCATAAAAATATAGTAAAAATAATATTTTTCTCGTTGGATTTGTGGCCCCAAAACCACTGTTTCGACTAGGCCCAAAATCGGGCTGTTACACACCATCAATTGTTTAAGGTGAGACTATTTTTTTTTTTTTGGCTTTGTGCGTATGATTGATTGAGTGTTTTCATGTTTGGTTCTATAATGACTTTGTGCCGAGAACATGGGAGGTTTCATTCTAGAACAATAGAACCTTGTATATTTTCTGTTTCTCCTTAGTTTTCTGTTTGGTTCTCACGATATTTCAGTTTTTGCTATCAGATAATATAAAAACCTTTCCTTTGTAGAACAAACATTAATTTTCAATACTTTAGGCATGAAACTCTTCATTGTTTTGATGTTTTCCTTTGCCTTTACATTGCTTTTTTTAGCAAACCACCTATGTATTTATACATATCAAACTACTTCATCAAGGAAGATGAGAATTGAAATTTGCAGCATATCATAACATATAGCTTGATAATAGCCCGATTTAGACCCTAGTCGGAATAGTGGTTTTGGGACCACAAACCCGAGGTCAGAAAAATATTTTAATATTATTTTTCGTGTTTACAGTGTGTGATTAAGTATATATGAAAATTCTGTGTGAAAATTTTATCGATTGTGTGCTTAATTTGCGAAAAGGACTTAATCGCATAAAATGCAAAAGTTGTGTCCTGATTGTTTAAGTGCTTAATTGGCATGGCTTCTTAAATGGAAGGTCCTTATGTTGTTATTAAGCCATTAGTAGATTGGATGGACAAAAATGGGCTAAGTTAGTGGAATTTTAAATGTTATATATTAAGGGTAAAATGGTAATAGGCATATTAATGTTATTATTGTTAAAACCAAAAGAAATTAAAGGCCATTATCATCTTATTTGGCCAAAAATCACAAGAAAAGAAAAGAAAAGAAGCTTGCTAGGGTTTGACACACATTTTGGTTAATTAATGTATGTTTTTGCTTCAGTTTTTGATGATTTCTACTTTTTTGTGATCGTTGCTTAGTGTATTATCAAGCCCATGCTTTAATTTTAGAATTTGATGAAGATTTTGAGATGTTCCATTGATGAATGTTTGAGCTTTGTGATAGTTGATGATGAAATATGAAAGATATGTGATAGATTAACATATTTTGTCTTTGAATTTTCCGTGAAATTGAGTAATTTGGAATAAATTGAGAAAATGAGAAATTGGAGGATTAAAATGTGAAATAAATGAAATACGTGGGCTTGTATGGACATGAGGAATATTCGGCCAAGCATGGGAATATTGAAATTATGTGTATTTTGTGACTTTATGAAATAGGGACTAAAATGTCAAAGTGTGAAAATGTGAGAGTTATTTTGTAAAAGGCCCTAAATATGTGTGTTTGGATTGAATTGAATGATTTGGTGAATAAATGAGCTAAATTTGAATATGTATAGGTCAAGAAAAGAGGAATTCGAACTTAGACCGAGGCAAGAACAAAGTGCTCAATTGATCGACTTGTTTCGGTATTTCTACGTTCGAGGTAAGTTCATTTATAATACGAATTGATTAAATTATGCTCATGTGCTAAGTAATGAAAGATTATGTGGTTGATGAAATAGTAATGTTAGTTGTGGTTTTGAGAAATGTGGCACTAAGTGTGCGAAATAGAATTGATACAGTAGAGAACGGCACTGTGTGTGCGAAATAAAGAAAGTACCGACTACATTGATTGGCACTGTGTGTGCGATACCGAGTTAAATTCGGTTTAATGTGAAGGCACTAAGTGTGCGATGATATTAAAGCTTAGGCTAAGAAATTGGCACTAAGTGTGCGACTAAATAATGAATAACGAAGACTGATAGAAATGTGGTATCAAGCATTGATTAACAAAAATGATCGTTAACTAAGTGTTGGCAAAGGTATGTATGGAACCTATGTGGTTGATGATTTTGTAAATGGATATATGGATGGTTGAGTGAGCATATTAGCTATGGATGAAATGGTGTATTCTTATGAAATAATCTATGTGATGGTTTATTTTGTATATTGATTTTAAATCATTGATTTAAATGTATTATATGACGAACTTACTAAGCTTTAAAGATTACTGTGTGAAGTTTTCTCTATTTTACAGTGTAATTAAAGTGAACTCGGATCCGGGGATCGTCAGCAAATCAATCACACTATCGGCTATCTATTTTGGTCACACACGCCCGTGTCCCTAACCCGTGTAACTCTCTGACTTGCAAGCATGAAGAAATTTAAGTCACACGGCCAATTCACACACCCGTGTGCTAGGCCGTGTGGCGAATTTAATTTTTGAAATTAAGGTGCAGTTTTCACACGGCCGTGTAACACGCCTGTGTCCAAGGCCGTGTCAACCACACGGCTGAGACACACGCCCATGGGGTACGCCTATGGACAAAATAAAGCCATTTCTTAGCTTTATTTTCTCACCCAATTTACCACAAACCTACACCAGATCATGCAAACATATATCAACCAATCTAAACATTATAAATCAAGCCAATTCTAACATCCATCATGATTCATTATCATATGCAATTCATATTCATGATCATACTATTAGTAAACTTATAAGTTAAGCATCACCTAATCAACCATACTCAATACATATGAAATAAACATGAAATAACCTTATATAATGTACCAATTAACCATTACTAGCCATACCAATGGCTAGATTACAAAACATCATTTACAAGCCATCATTTTTCCAAACAAGCCTATACATGCCATTATACCAAAATGGTATTTCTAATTATACCAAAATGTGATAGTGGATAGTGTGATGATGCTCCGACCGACCTCCACCCTTCGCGAGCTTTTGAGCACTATAAAACAGGGAAAATTAAATAGAGTAAGCATTATATGCTTTGTAAGTTCGTATAACGGGAATTTAACTTACCAATCACATTTTATACTATTAAGCATACATAGACATACATTCCGTCATTTTTGGTAAGTTACCTAAACACATACACTCAATCAAACAAGTTAGTCACATAACTTCATATGAATATCAAGTAAATATAGATGAGCTCATCATATTACAAGTTTTCATTTAATTTCACCTTTCCTCATTTCAATGGTCCTCTCCGTTGAACTATCAAAATTTCGATGGACATTCGGGTAGTATATATTAAATATACATATCAATTATCCATCAATTCATGTTCATAGTTACCCATTAGGGCACAAAATTAAATAGCACACTCTCGGGCCACATATTATGCAACAGGATTACCCGTCCAGGCTAAATCCCATTTTCAACCAATTCTCATTAGAGTTATTCAGGATTGACAGTCCAGGCTAAATCCCATTTACAACATATGCTCTAAAAGGCTTAAATCAAGGTTACCCGTCCGGGCTAAAACCAATCTATAACATATGCTCGAGAGTGCTTACTTCAGGATAACTCGTCCGGGCTAAATCTAATCTGCAACATATGCAGTATTATACTCTTTTCGAGGAATCACCTTAATCCATCGAATTTCAATATTCAACCGGGACATGATATTTTATCAACATTTTCAACTTGTAATCTATTTCATTATGCATACCATCACATGCATATTATCATAATCACACAATTCAATTCAAACATATTAACACACCAAATTAAGTTACACGAACTTACTTGGATAGTTGTTTGTATTTGATTTCCAACTAATCTGACACATTTTGTTTTCCTCGATCTAATTCCATAGTTGGTCTTTCCAGGTCTATATAAACAAATTTAACTATCAATTAATCATATTTCATACACATTTGCATTCTACTACATCCTAGGCAAAATTACCATTTTGCCCCCATTCTTTTCAAAAATTCCAATTTCGCCCCTAAGCTCGGAAAATGACATTCATGAAATCTGACCCCTTTTTCAAGCCTAGCCGAAATTTATGTATCACATTTGCAGCACTTAAATTTCTCAAATTTCAGTATTTTCCATGGGTTTTACCATTTTTTCATTTTAGTTCCTAAATCAAGTTTTCATCAAAAATTACTTTGTAAAAGTTGTTTATCTATGAACAACCTTTCATTTTCTACCATAAATTTCTAATTTTCAGCATATTTATCCATGACCCAAATTTCTTACCTTGATAACTTTTCAAATAAATCCCCTAAATAGAAAAATTAGACTATCCCAAATCCAAAAATATAAAAATTACTAAAAAGGGACTTGATTTCATACCTTATTAAGCTTGAAAAGTTTTCTTCCTCTCTCCTAGGGTTTCCATAGAAAAATTAGGGAAGATGATATGAAAATAGATGAGTTATTTCTTTTTAATTAATTATCAACTATTAATTTTATTGATTTCCAATTTAGTCCCTACCATTTTCTAATTTTTCCATGAATGAGTCATTAAAATATCTACTAACTACTCTTCAATGGTCTAATTACCATATAAGGACCTTAAGTTTTGAATTTCATAGCTAATTGATACCTATAGCCACTAGAACCCAACTTTTGCATTTTATGCAATTTAGTCATTTCCCTAATTAAACACACAATCGGTAAAATTTTCATATCAAAATTTTCATGTGACATTCCTATCATAATACCAACCATAAAATAAAATAAAATAAATTTTTATTTTTTTGGCTCGAATTTGTGGTCCCAAAACCACTATTCTGATCTCACCGAAAAATGGGCTATTACAGAGATTGTTAAACCAAGCTTTATTTTATAAAATGTTTTTATATAAAAAATTTAAGTGTTTTTTAATAAAAGTTAAAATTAAACAAAATTGACAAAATGATTTGTTTAAAATTGAAGTCTAAGAGATAAAATTTTGAATATCTACTTTAAACTATCAGAAAATTTTTGAAACAAATTTAAAATAAAGTTAAAATGAGTTTTACTTCTATTCTTTTGCTCAAGTGTATTTCATTGTATTTGAGCTTAATTTACAAACACTTTGATCTTGTAAGGATTATTTCTTTGTTTGCTTATTTGTATTTCTTTAAAGGATTTGTGTCTTAAGATTTTGGGCAGAAATCGTAGGAGTTGTAAGGTTAAACCTTATCCTCAAAGGTTATCAAATTAATGAATTTGGGAAAATCCTTAGTTGTAGAAAGTTAAGCTAGTGGAGTAGGCAATTGGGGCCGAACCACTATAAATTATCGTGTTCATCTTTCAATTTTCTTTCTAGCTTTCTCAAAAAAATTATAAGCCAATTCACCCCCTCTTAGCAATTTCAGTTTGCTTTATCGAGCTAACACTTAATAAGACCACAGACACTCATGCATACAACCCATCACACACTCAAGCTCATGCAGATACTGTACGAGGATTAGACATATATGTTCAACAGTTACTTCAAAAGACATGCATCATCAATGAAACATCAACCATAATGAGAAACTTTCTGAAATGACTAGTAGGAGTCGAGGCTAAGGACTCACTTGAGAACTCACCTTTACTTCAACTCAGAGTTTTTGTTCCGATAATCCTACCCGAACTAGTAGCAACTACTTAAAAGATTATGGAATTTCCTTTAAAATTCCATTTACAAACATTTTACTAACATCACAATTACAGACGACCCCTATGTAAGGCCTCATATTCACACCCTACTGTTTTTATGCCTTTTAACATCCTTATTCTTTCAAAACCATAACATTCAAAGCTATCAAACTTGCTAGGAGATTGAAACAGCCACTGACTAACCCAAAGACCTTAACTTTCAGTTTAACAAAAAAGAAGAGGATATTTAGTCTTAAGAAGAACCAAAGTGTAGAACAAAAGGAAGAAAAATTCATCTAAATGTTCCCTTCCCACCATATATATATATATATATATATATATACTTAGTTCCTTTTAGTGGATTTTGACATGTGTCGAATGCATACAGAAATTGTCCCTTAATTGCCCTACAAAAACTGGGAAAAATATAAAAGAGAATCTAGTGTAGATACGGTTTGACCAGTCAATCCATTCAGTTGACTACCAACCCATGACGTTATAGAACCCACCTTGCACGACATTCGAGCAAACCAAGAGTACCATTCCTTTGGCGGTAACCCTCATAAGGCGTGCTCTTCGATTGGCATACTCTTCTTCAATTGGAAGACATCCCAGGATGAAAACCTCAAATTCTACGCAAGCAGATACATTATACGTCAGGATTTAACTTGTCAAAATTTTAAGAAGTGGCGGACTATACTACAATAGTGCGCCAAAAAAGGTAACTTTCACATCTATTCTATTTTCTCTCAGATCCGTCAATTTTGAGGTGGGATATGAAAGTAACCATTTATCAAAATTAATTGTAAAGAAATCTTTATGAAGATACATTGGAACTAACCTTTTCCATACAACTTGAACCATTGGGAATGTTCTTAGGACATCGGCCAATATTTTCCATTTTATGGCCATAGATATAACACGACCATCATCCTTTAAGCTCCTTTTGCATCTTTCTTCATTGGTAAGCAAATGGCCTTGCATGCATAACCAAAGGAATTACCTTATCCTTAACGGAACCCGAATTCTCCAAATCATTCTCCATTTTGCATTCATTTCATTCGAAGAGTACTGCTTGAGGGATTTATACCCCCTAGTTATTGTGTAATTACCCGATGCAATAGCCTTCCACATGCAAATATCTCATCCTTCGGTTTCCAGCTGTGGTCGCGATTCAACTAGCAAATGAATAATCTCATGCGACAATTCACCAATAACTAAAAGCCAATTCCACTCTCCTTTTAATGTCACCATCCCGTATACAGAAGCCTCCAGGAACGTTGGACTTGGTTGTGTACAATAATAAATTAAAGGTCCCAAGTCTTTAAACCAAGTATCCGTCCAGAATTTGATCCCTACTACAATATTTTCTAAGTCGTATTTTCTCGTAAATTCTTCCAGATACTCCACATTGATCTCAAGACATAACTACAATGCCCACTTGAGATTTTATTCGACAAACTATCAAACACCTTGTACTCTGATCGCACCACTTTCACCCAAAATGCCTCAATATTATTAATAAAGTTCATCCCCAAATTAATAAGGAATGCCTTGTTTTGACTATGAATATGTCTAAACCCAAGCCCTCTTCTTTCAATCAGCATACAACATTTATCTCAACCAACCAAAGATATCTTTCGATCCATACCTGAAGCACCCCATAAAAATTTCCTCATAATCTTCCCAATCTCTTTAACACATCCCTTTTGGGCATGAAGTAGCTTATATAATTATATTCAGTTTTTTTATGAGTTTTGTATGATGATTTAAATATATTTAGTATTCATAAAGCCCTGCAACTCAATTTTGATTTACTTGTAAATATTGAACAATATTTGAATGTATGCAGTTTATCATTAAAAAAGTAATTGATTGTAAGCGCAGTTTATTAGCTGTCGGGCTTTTATTTTTTTTTTATAATTAATTTAAAATAAATTATAATTATTTGCTTGTTAGTCTCTTTATTATGCCCAAATTTAGGATTAAGTCTCTATAATTTAATTTTAACATAATTTAGTCCTTTTATTTATAATGTCATTAATTATTCCAAATAGCTAACACATTTAACTATGCCGATTAAAATAATGTCGTGTATTTTAAAAAAAAAATCACCCTTTCTAACTAAATCATGACTTAATCACCTTCTAACTAATCGTATTAACATAATTTTTTTTTTTTTTTTTGAGAATGAGTATGTTTAAAGAAAAATTCACATCAACATTTTAATTGAAATTATTAAATGTGTTATAATTTGGAGTAACAAAATCATTGCTTAATCATCTTCTAACTATCATACTAACATGCGTACTACTATTTAAGAAAAAAAGCACTTCAACATTTTAATTGAAATTATTAACCATAGTAATCATTTGGACTAACTAATTATATTATAAAAATAGATGAAATTAATTTCAAATTAAATTATAGTGACAATCTCAAATCCGAGTATAATAAAAAGACCAAAACCACAATTTAAAATTATAAAGTTAAAGATAAAATTTATGTCAAATTAAATTATAAGCAAAAATCTCAAATCTAAATATAGTAAAAAGACCGAAACCATAATTTGACATTAATTTTCTTACAATTCTCTTTTCTCCTCTATTTTTTCTCCTCGCAAGGCTGGAGCCCCTCTCTTCTCTCCCCAATGTCCCCACCCAACAAAATAAATAAAGACCAAACTATAACAATAGTCATTTTTGTTTGCCTCAAATTGCATTTTAGTTACTCGTATTTGAAAAGCTACGTTTTTGTCACTTTTATCGTTTTGTTATAAAGTAGTCACTCTGTCGTTAAGCTTCGTTACCTCCCTAACGGCAATCCTACATGGTAATCCAAATGAGTTCAAATGCCAACTTGGATGCCCAACTGGAATGAGAATAGTTTTTTTAGTCAAAATGGAAAAGAAAACTAAAAGAAAGAGGAGATGAACAGTTTTCTTTTCCAGTTCAAGGTGTAATTAATTTAAATTTTTCAATTAATTAAATTTATTTAATTAAAAACCTATTCTCGTCCCAGTTGGACATATAAGTTGGCATTTAAAACTCATTTGGGCTACTACGTAGGATTGTCGTTAGGGAGGTAACGGAGCTTAATGATAGAATGACCACTTCGTAACAAAACAATAAAGTAAATGACTAAAACGTAATATTTCAAACATAAGTGACTAAAATGTAATATGAGGTAAATAAAAATGACTATTTTTATAGTTTACCCATAAAAAAATAAAAATGCTAGGTGCCAAATGTTGTGCCAAACACTTCTATGGTGCTTATCTTCAGTAAAATATGTATTTGGTTCTCGTACTTTCCATTCGGTTGATTATTTGTTTAGTCAAATTATGGAGTAAAAATGTGAAAGTTAAAATATGATCTAAGTTTCTACTTACTTTTATTTTCAAGAATTTAGTCCCTCCACTTTTTGAATTTAAAATTTTAATAAAATTTTAAGTCTAGTTGTTATCACTGATTAAATTCTTCTATTCAATTTACTTGAGTGACATTTTAAAATTTTAAAAAAAAATTACTTGATAGTCATGTAAAAATAAAAATAATGTTGAAAATAATGATTAGGATTTTTTTTCTTAAAAAAATCATTCGAACTCGCCATTATAAAATAAGTTTTTTATTGTAGTGTTCTTAATAAAAATTGATGTCAACATTTTGATTGAAATAATTAGTAATATTAACTATTTAGGCTAGCTAATGACATTACAAAGAAAGGAACAAAATCGTATAAAAAAATTAAATCATATAGATCAAATCTCAAGTCTTAGCATAATATAGGAGCCAAAATTAAAATTTGACCATCATATATGTAAAAAAAAAAAAAGGAAAAACTCAAAAAAAATGGGAAGCTATCAATCAGTCTCTATAACTTTTAAGACATTCAAATTATACATAACCAATTAATATTTTAATAAAAATTACTAATTAATAACATTATAAAATATTAAAACTAAATTACATTAGAAATCAAAATATAGAAATTAAATCACAAATTTAGTTATAATAGAGAAACCAAAATTAAAATTTAACATGAAAAAGAAGGCAACAAAGTATGAGGTGCCACGTGTCAATAGAAGGAAGGTGAAAAGACCTTTTTATATATAGTTTATAGATATATGTTATAGATTTTTAAAACAAATATTGGAAAAATTTGTTTATCACCATTACATATAGCATTGTAAGTAGTTAATATCTTATAAATCTTCATTTTTTATCCTTGAAATATGAAATATAATAAATAAAATATCAAGTTAAATAAATATAGTTACATAACATTCACAAAAATTTGCAAACCTAAATATAAGTACAAAATAGATGTTTTGGAGGAAGAAAAGAGTGAAAGGTAAAACAGATGCTATGGCACAGAGTCAAATTACAAAGCCTATTTGAACAGGACGCCTTTTGAAAATCCAAATGATTCCAAACAAAAATCTGTATGCAGTTACTTGCATCAGTTGTCCATGCTTTGTATACACTTGCACATTTAATTTACTAACAAATCCACTACTACTATTGATCCCAATAGTTCCTTAATTGTGACAAATGTAGGAGAAGCTCATCTCTGCCAAGACCAGTGACACTGCTGGTCATGATCCATGCCGGATGTTGCTTATAGTTTTCTCTAATCAGTTCTTGGAAGTCCCTGATGTTCTCATCAGGCCTTTTTCCTTTGCTTGCCTTCAATTTGTCACACTTTGTGAACACAAAAGTCATTGGTATCTGAAATTAGGAAAAGGAAAATGAAGTAATGAGTCAGAAATAGCTAAATCTAAAAGCCAGGGGACAATAAACAAGAGAAATTGAGATTGTCATAAGGATAAAGCTAACATTGTTGCGTCCAAGCCAGTTAGCGCAGTCCAGATCAATCCTTTGAGGTGGGACACTTGCATCAATAAGAAGTAGCACAGCAACCAGAGTGTCTCTGTTTAGAAAATAGCCTTTAGTGAATGAAGACCAATCTGTTCGAGCAGCATCGGAGGCTCTAGCAAATCTGCAAATATATGAACCTTTCAAGGATTATATTCTATGTCAAGGAGTCATCCTACACACACCAAAATCTTATTGAAAGCATAGCTGATATACTAATTTATTCCGGCATGTAAACAGAGGCGTCCATCAACCAGATTAGGCATTGACTTTTCAAGTATTCTTACCCTATCTGAGTGAAGATGTGGTACAGATTAAGCATAGACTTTAGTGACATGAAGGAACTTCAAGTGCAGGGTTGGCTAACCAACAAGAAAGCAATTTCACTATTACATCTATTAACTGATTGATTTAGTTCTCATCAACATTGCAAAATGAGGACTAAACAGAGGAGGAGGGAACAATTCATTAGATTGGCGTATTTGATATGCAGAATGTTCGAAAGAGTAACGACACCAGTTCATAGGGTAAACTCAAAGCCCCAACTAAAAACTTCAAAAACTTATGCCTAAAGTGCAGGGAACTGCATAAGCCAACTATCTGCAATCCTCGACTAAATTGTGTGCACCAAACTACAATACTACCATAACTGCATTTATTAAAGTGATACTGAAGAGTGAAAGGACTTGAAGAGAAAACATGCTGATAACTTGCAGTGTTATCTTGCTACTGGGGTCAAATTCATTGTTCTGGTTATCGGCTGGCTGGAAGAAGATTACCAGAATATTAAAATTATATGGTAACCTAACACTGACTTACTCAAATAGTACTTATAAATCATACTATAATCTGATTATTGATTTAATGTATGAGAAAAATAGAAATAAAATCCTCATTCCTGGATAGACAGCCAAACGGTAAATATATTCAGTACAGCTAATTTGCCTTTTGCCTATACAAGTCCATGCCTCTTTTCTTTTGCAGATGAAAATGTTACCCAACAACAAGCAGCCATAATAAAAGAGCATGCAAACGTAAATAACAAGGCATAAGAACATCCCCCCCCCCCCATTAATACATGCTTACAATAATGTAATCTAACTTGTACTATAGAACTGCCGATTGAGCTTAGCTCATTTGGCATTGAGCGTGCTTAAGTGTGTTTTATCCTCCAATTTAAAGGTTGTATAAAGGAAACTAATATAAAAGAACTACAATCAAATAGTTACGTAATTGCTTGTTAATAATAATAAAAATGTTCATCCACCAGAATCAACTCTGAAAATTTTAGCATGATACATTGGAAATTCAATCCTTTTTCTGTCTTACCAACTATTTTAAATCCTTAAACATGAATTGAAGGAGACAAATGTTGAAGCAGATAATTAAAAGAAGAAATCAAACGTACCCATAACCAGGCAAATCCACTATATACCAACTTTTATTCACCAAGAAATGATTAATAAGCTGTGTCTTCCCTGTATATTCAACAATCCCACAACAATGATAATAACAAAAATAAAAAAATAAACTCAGAAATGGTGATGTAAAAGAAAGAAGAATTTTAAACTTTAAGGAGAAAAAAATTGAAAAAAATACCGACCTGGTTTCTTAGAAGTAAGAGCAACTTCTTTTTTCCGAACCAAAGCATTAATAAGTGAAGATTTGCCCACATTAGACCGACCCAAGATTGCAAACTCGGGTCGGTCATCTTTGGGACAATCCTTAGCCCGACCGCTACTCTTCACAAACTCCACTTCCTTAATCTGAGAATGACCCGCATAAGGTCCGACTACGATGTTGGAACCCGGCAATATCATTTCATCCGTTACGTCTTCCGGGTCGACCCCAGGTGGCACGAACAACACCGTCTTCGCAAACCGCGCCCGTTCGGACATCGGTTGCTTGGCGGGCCTTGAAGCTGACACGTCGGGTTTCGATTCGGGGCGCTTATGGGTTGAGTGAGCGATGGTTTTGTTGAAAGAGAAAAGGAAAGATGCTGATTTGGGAGGTGGAGAAAGAGGAGACAGAAACGACGTGAGATTGAGAGACAAGAGACGATTTCGAAGGAGCATTTTTTTTATTGGGAAGGATTGATTAACAACTGTTGAATTAAGTAGCTTTATTTTTTGAGCCTCTCTAAGACTAACTTACATGAGCTTAAGCAGCTGGAGTTTTTGTTTGTTTGCCGAGAAAATTGAAAGAAAGAGAAGGGAAACTATAGGGGCTGGCCTCAGGCCTAAACTTTAAATAATTATATTTTGTTCTGGGTTTTCTATTTTGAACTTGGGCTTGAGGGTGAAAACGAAGCTGTTTCAGAAAGAGTTTGCCACCAGTATTTCTATTTGGGTTATCTAACAAAATGTTCCCAAACTATCAACAAAATTCTATATTGGTCCCTATGCTTTACAATGTTCTGATTAAAGTAGTTAGAACTGTACCAGTGGAGATATTCTTTTTCTACTCGTACCTGTATGTTATTAGTATCGGTTTGTTTCTATGTATTATTTCAAAATTATTATTATTTTTAAAATAATATTTTATATATATTTATAAATATTAAATATGATATTAAATAAATCTTAAATATAAAAATACTCTCCAATAAAACTCAAAAATATAATTAATCATTAAATAAACTCAAAATAAATAAACAAAAAATTATTCCATAGCTTTAAACAGAAAGACTATCTCATACTATGCATGTAATATATAATCATTCAGCTAATCCAAAATAAATAATAAAAAATTAATTTTATATTTTAAATTTCAATTTTTGTATCAATCAGTACACCATATTTTGATTGATATACCATATTTCGATTGGTACATCATATTCCAACTGTTATGGACAAAACCAATTGGTACAATTGATACTGATAGAAAGTTGCATCGGAATGAAATTTAAATTTTGTTGTTTTAGTTTATTACCAGAACAGAGCATTCCGACCAATACAGATGATACCGGAATGAAATTGATTACCTTGGTTCTCATTAAATTCTTAAAATATCAATATTATATTAGTCATATCCTTCTATCAATCTACTCACCAATTTAAGCATTAAATAGAGTTCATATTTGACATGGAGCGTATTTAAAGGGCACAAATCACATTGTAAGTAATGTAGCATAATTAACATAAATCTATCATGTTTAAAAAGGTAATATTAAAAAAATTAAAATGATTATTTTTTAAAACACATCAAATCTAAGTGATTTATGCAATAGATAGATAGATATTTGTAATTTTTCACATGTTTTAAACTAGCATTTAATGCTTAAACTAACATAAAATAAAAAAGCTTAATTGGTACAATATTTGTAACACCCTATACCCGGTCTGGTCACCGAACCCGAGTTACGGGATGCTACCACAGAAAACATGTCACATCTCAAAAATTGAGTTAGTAGAATCGGGTTAGTAAATCAGGAATCAATAAATCGGAAACCATAATTAGGTTAGATAATTAAATAACTAGGGATAGTTAAATAAAATATTAAAATAATTAGAATTAAAAAATTTAGGTTAAGAAATTAAAATTAAATATTCGGGAATTAATTTGGTTAAAAAATTTCTAAAAACGAGACTTGATTTGAAAATAATTTTGAAATTGGCTTTAATTGAAAATCAAGGACTAATTTGGAAAAGAAAGAAAATTGTAGGTAGTCAAAAGGGCAAATGCCCAATTTTTAAAATCTGGTTGGCTATTTAAAACCACCCACTTTTCTTCCCTCCCATTCTTCATATCTTCAAAAAATTTTGCCAAACACCAATTCTTTTTTTTTCTCTCAAAATTAGTTCATCCTTTTTTATTGGGCAAAATACCCAAATATGCCAAAATATTTCGAAATTTACGGAAATAGGCCGGGTTGGAAAAAAACGGGAATAGGCCATTTCCCCCAAAAACGCGGCCACATAAGCGCGTTTTTGGGGGATACGGACTGAAGGCGCGCCCTGTAGGACGCGTTTTTGTCCACCTCAGCAAAAAACGCGTCCCCGTAGGCGCGCTTTGCTGAGGTGGACAAAAACGCGTCCTACAGGGCGCGCCTTCGGTCCCAACGATCAAAATTTTTTGACCGTTGGGGAGCCCCAACGGTCAGAAAAAAAAACTATAAAACCCCCCCACTCTTTATTTTCTTCACATTTCAATCCTTTCTCAATATTCTCTCAATTTTCTCTCAATTTTCTCTCAAGGTCCTTGAAATTTACGCTCAAATTTCAAAATAGTCCTTTACTATTTACGAAAAAGCCCTTTATAATTTTTTAATATTTTTTCGAAAAATTTTAAAGCGGATTACAATGGCCGGGGAATTACTTCGCCTAGGCGACAAACACATCGCCGTCGAGCAAATAAAAATGGTAAGTTTTAATTTTAATTTGTCAATATTATTTAATTTTTTTTCTAATTATGCAATTTTAATTAATTATTAATTTTATTATTTTTTAAACAGTCTGTCGATCGGGTGTTGGAATGTTATATTCGCAACACGCATGTCCCCCATCGCCGTTGATCGAGAATTACCTGCGGGAAGCGGGTTTTTGGCATGTGGCCACGATAGGCCGGGGGTTCAAGTTAGAGCCACCTTTGATCAGCGCGTTGATTGAGAGGTGGAGACCCGAGACCCACACTTTCCATCTGTCATGCGAAGAGTGTACAATCACTCTAGAAGATGTGCAATTGCAGTTGGGATTACCGGTGGACGGGTCGGTAGTCACCGGGTCTGTAACATCTACCGATTGGATGGTCGTATGCTACGAGCTTCTGGGTGCCATTCCGGATAGAATTCGAGGAGCTCGGATCGATATGGTGTGGTTACGAGACACATTCCCAGAGCCGAACGAGGGTTCGACTGAAGTAGAAAGAATACGGTATGCTCGAGCATACATTCTTCAAATAATTGGAGGCTATCTGATGCCGGACCTCTCTAGAAACCTCGTCCACCTGAGATGGCTCCTGAAGCTTGTTGATTTCAGAGCAGCCGGTGAATTGAGCTGGGGGTCTGCCGTGCTGTCGAGGTTGTACCAGAAGATGTGCAGGGCGACGCTGCCGAGTAAAGCAAAAATCGGAGGTTGCCTATCACTACTGCAGCCATGGGCATGGTTTCGATTTCCATTTTTACGCCCTCAACTCGACCACCCATATTCATTCCCACAGATAACGAGGTAAATTTAATATTATATTTTACAAGTATTTCGTAGATTTATAGTATAATTGCATGCTAAAAGTTTATTTCATTAGGTGGAACCATTCGGCGAGTCATGTTGGAATACCTAACTCGCTTGAGGATATACGGCTCCTGTTGGACCAAAGGTCGGAATCACAAGTAAGTTTCGAATTTTGTTATTATAATTTAGTGTTTCGTATGTAGTGTCTAATAATATTAGGTATATAACTAAAATTTTCGTAATGTTAATATAGTTTGAATGGACACCGTACGACGAGCCAGAAATTCGTGCAGTAATTCCGGAGGAGTTCCTCAAAAATCCGAACGGTTGGCACGTAAAGGTCCCATTGATCACCTACGCGACCGTGGAGATGCACCAGGCAGATCGGGTTCTGCGACAATTTGGATTTCGGCAACCGATTCCCGTGCCATCGGAGGTGCTCGATGATGAGCACAAAGTAGACTTACGGCAAACACACACGAGTTGGCCAAGATTTTGGTCAGAACATATCGAGAAGTGGGAGAACCGATATGACTATATACCTGACCGGGAAGCGATAGTCGTTCCAGAGTTAGCGTGCGTGCCGGAGTACATGCCATGGTTTAGGATCCATGGCAAGCCGTATCTGTTGTCGGAAGAAGAGAGGCGACGACAACTTCGAGAGCGAAGGGAACGTCGGGCCCCTTTACATCCAAGGAGAAGGGGTGATGAGGCGGGGCAATAATCAGCGCCGACACAGTTACCGGGCCCAGCAACAGCGCCGACACAGTCACTGGGCCCAGCAACAGCGCCGACACAGTCACCGGGCCCATCAGTTCAGCCGACAACACCGATATCACAGCATCTACCGTTCATGCCAGGTGCGTACCCTTCCCCTTATATGTATCCTCCTAACCCATATATGTTTCAGTTTCCCAGTCCTAGCCCAGGTTGGAGTCCATGGCCGGGTTCGAGTTCGTTACCGACTACTTTCGCTGGCCAGCCGATGGTGAGGGCGACGTCGCATGTGGGTTCAGAGGAGGCGCCGTCGGGAAGCACTTCTTTCTGCCAGGCTCCTTCTCCGTTTGGGATGCAGTCACCCCCGTCGTGGTTTATGTAAACACCTCTGGCGTCAATATTTTATCAGAGTGGGTCACCATCGCAACATCCAGAACCAGACCCACTGCCGGAGGAACCCGATTCCCCGCCCGAGGTTCCACAACCCCCGCCGGAAGCCAGAAGAAAGAGGAATCCAGCGCGTAACCGTCGACCGCCCTCGTGTGGCACTGGTTCCCACCGGCATCAGCACTAAACCCTAAACCCCCTAATTTGATTTGTAATTAAGGTTTATTTTTTTGTAATTAAGTTTGAATATATTTAATAAAATTTGAGTTTAACGTTTTTCCTTATAATTTAATTTTTTTAATTTATTTTAATTTTAATACCTTTGACAAAATAGAATTGGTTTAATTTTATTTTTTTCTAATTAATAATATATTTAATAAAATTTGAGTTTAACTTTTTTCCCTATAATTTAATTTTTTTAATTTATTTTATTTTTAATACCTTTGACAAAATAGAATTGGTTTAATTTTATTTTTTTCTAATTAATAATATATTTAATAAAATTTGAGTTTAACTTTTTTCCTTATAATTTAATTTTTTAATTTATTTTATTTTTAATACCTTTGACAAAATAGAATTGGTTTAATTTTATTTTTTCTAATTAATAATATATTTAATAAAATTTGAGTTTAACTTTTTTCCTTATAATTTAATTTTTTTAATTTATTTTATTTTTAATACCTTTGACAAAATAGAATTGGTTTAATTTTATTTTTTCTAATTAATAATATATTTAATAAAATTTGAGTTTAACTTTTTAATTTTATTTTTTTCTAATTTTATTTTTTTCTAATTAAGAATATATTTTAAATTTTTTAATAACATAAAAGTTATTGTACAAAAGTTCACCGTTTTTCTCCAAAAAAATAGATATGACATAGCCGCCATGAGACAAAAGACCTAAGAATACGGTCAACTATTCCGATTTGGACACGAGCGAGATGTATGGCCCGGGGTCCTACACCATCCGCACAGCCGACTTTGGTTGCTTGTTTCTCGGATATCCATATTGTTGCGTATTCTAGACGAGCAAGGTCGACCTTTTGGTTTGCGCCTCAATTGTCGATCTGGCAACAGCTTATATGGTGCAAGCGATACCGATGACCACTTACGTTCATCTGGGACTGGTGGGAATACGTGTCTCCACACGTTGTACATGTTTTCTAATTTGTACACTTCGTCGACATAGCTCATGGGATCAAGACGAAGATTCTGACAAGCCGCAAGTACATGAGCACATGGGTAACGAAGTGCATCAAATCGCCCACAGTTGCATGTCCTATTTGTCAAGTGTACACGATAATGACCGCCAACAATACCTTGGTTCGGTCTGTCAAACTCCGTGACACGAAACCATAGGTTGTCGCAATCGTGACACACTATGTGCATGGTGTTCGCCCGTGCCTTCCCACCGTTGATTTCTTGCAAGACATTCGGGCTCCATACATGGCCTCCTTCCATCTGCCCTCTATAACTCGCTGCTCTCTTCGGAAATAGTGCCGCTAACCGAAAATATGTCTCTCGCACAACCGCTGTAATCGGCAGATGACGGGTTCCTTTCAGAACAGAATTTATGCATTCGGACAGGTTTGTGGTCATATGCCCATATCGTAGGCCTCCGTCATATGCTTGTGTCCACTGTTTGAAAGGAATATTGCACAGGTAGCTTGCGCCTTCGGCGTTATCTGAGCGCAAACTGGCCAGCATCTCGTGAAAACGGTCTTTATTGATCTCATACCCTGCCAATATACGTTGCTAGCGAATATTACATACCACTCTTCTATTGCGAATAAATTGAATTTTTAGATCAATTGCGAATAGGTATTTCATACCCATATCGATCACTTGCCGTTTCTGTCTTTTAGATCGATGTTGCCCATAGTAGTTGGATGCGACATGCCTCAGGCAATATCGATGGTGTGTGCGATGCCACATGCTTTCCTGGCGTTCTATTGCCGCAAGTATTCCAGGGCCCCGATCCGATATAACGCATATGTCAGGTTGGGGGCAAACATGCCTCCTTAACCTAGATAGGAAGAAGTCCCAATCATCAGCTGACTCCCCCGGTGTTATTGCGAACGCAATCGGAAGGATTCTCCCACAGCCGTCTTGTGCCACAGCTAGCAATAGCCGATGCGTATATCTACCATACATAAAGGTACCGTCAATTTGTACCAATGGCTTGCAGTATTTAAAGGCATCTCGGCATTGCTTAAATGTCCAGAACAGACGCTTGAACACTGCACATCCACGGAGCAGACGATCGTTGTAGTACGCAGGTTCCGTTTCAAGGTCTGTCATGCTGCCTGGGACATATCTCTCCAGCACCTGACACCACTGCCACACTTCATTATATGAAGTGTCCCACCCACCATATAACTTTTCTAACGCCTTCTGCTTGGCTATCCAAGCCTTTCTGTAAGAGGGCGTGTACCGCAATTGGCTACGAATACTGCCAATTAAGGCCGGCACCATAGTCTTTGGATCGGCCTTCAACATCGGGATTATTATGTCAGCCAACATGTCTGAATCCATCTTCGGATGATCTTGTGTTACACCTGTCAACGAAGTAGTTAAACAATGCAACATTACATATTATTACTGTTATTCGAACTCACTGAAGACATAGTGGTACTGTACCGGCAAGACATGTATGTCGACCTTTGTACTTTTTTATCTCCTACAACCCTGTCTTTTTCCTCAACGATGCCATGATTTTCCATGAACATGTGCCATCTTGCACTGCACACTTCGCCTCGAACTTATCGACCCTGGATTTAACCACATTGTAGTTAACCCCGTTCTTAATGCTGAACTGTTTCAATGTAGCAAGAAAAGTATTCTTGTTGGAAAACTGGTTACCAACTTCTAATTGCTCCGAATCCAACGAAGAATCTGTACGGTCACGCGACCGGTGTGGTAGTTCAGGAAACTCCAATGCATCATCTTGAGATAGATCGACATTATGCATGTGGGCTGGAGGCGAGTACGCCCTGAATAGCAGATCTTCTTCTTCTTCGTCTGAACCGCCCTCAACGTCTTCAGGTACAATTGGAACAGGCTCCGGTTCAGAAAATAATCCAACTTCTGCACCATCGGGCCCTCGCTCCCGAGGTGGATCCACATCGGATTCATCGTCCGATCCTCCATAACCTGCAACAAACGATGGCCCCTCGCCGGTGGATGTTGTCGGGAGTACATCATCCCTCCTTAAACATCTTTCGTAAAGATTCCAATCGTATGTGGATTGCCAACCACTAGAAGTTGACGACGTCCCCCAATACGTATTTCTATTATCGGACGTCGACTGACGGATATGCATGTCCCATCCACCAATCGAGTGTCATGCAGGGGTTATGTTTTCCATACTACGACCGCACACGGGCACTTCTGTGTTTTGCCTCCCACTTACAGAGTGTCGGCTTGGGGTCGTGTATTCCCCTCGAACGGCAGTAGATGTCGAGGTCGCAGAAAGATCACTTAGAGATGAAAATTCTACATATACCTCTATATAGGGTGATCCACTGGCAAGATGAGTCTCCACCATTGCCTCAAAGCCCCGAGCACCTTTGATGTCGAACGACTCATATCTCACCTGATCAACCGAAGCGCAAAATCTATACTTAATACACTGAACTTTCATTGGCGTTGTTCCAAATATTTTACGCCTAATTCTTTTGCGTAGTTCTACCAAATCGATGTTTCGATTAAAACTCATTCGCGCTGTGTTCTCCGATAAGAAAACAACGCCATTTTCAGTGTCACGAACTTCACCGTCGTAGTAAATAACAGCATTAATATGTTCACTCATTTTCAATTTTTTTTCCCTTTGCCTCAATGTCCCTTATGGAACCTGAGAATGAAATTTGACTGATTTATAGCCTAATTTTGCCGGAGACTACTGTAGCAAAAGCGCGTCCACGTGGGAGCGCTTTTCAGTACGCATGCTGTTTTTGGCCACTGTTTGTTCAGAAACGTCTCCTCAAAATTATTTTTGCCGGAGACTACTGTAGCAAAAGCGCGTCCACGTTGGAGCACTTTTCAGTACGCATGCTGTTTTTCGCCACTGTTTGTTCAGAAACGTCTCCTCCAAATTATTTTACCGGAGACTATTGGGCCAAAAATTTCAAAAAAAAAATCATACGGCCCTAAAACGCAGCCACGTAAGCGCGTTTTTGGGGGATACGGACCAAATGCGCGCCCTGTAGGACGCGTTTTTGTCCACCTCAGCAAAGCGCTCCTACGGGGACGCGTTTTTTGCTGAGGTGGACAAAAACGCGTCCTACAGGGCGCGCCTTTGGTCCGTATCCCCCAAAAACGCGCTTACGTGGCCGCGTTTTTGGGGGAAATGGCCTATTCCCGTAAATTTTTTCCAACCCGGCCTATTTCCGTAAATTTCAAAATATTTTGGCATATTTGGGTATTTTGCCCTTTTTTATTTCTAAGCTTTCCAAACACAAAATCTCCTTTTAATTTCAAAGAATACTTATGATTTCATCCTCAATTTCTCTAAAAAGTTCTTCACATGTTCAAACTCGAATTAGCTTCGTAGCTTTTGGTTTTGCAAAATTGAGGTAACATTCTGACTTTTCTTGATTAAATTAGGTGTGTTAGCTTTTTAAATTGAGTTTTAATAAATTAATTCACGATTTCAATATATCTTTTCATTTTAAGTTGATTTCGAGCTTGAAAATGACAGATCTCATTTTATTGAGTTAAAGTACTGTTTAAAAGCTCTTTTCAATTTATTTTGATCTTATTAGAAGGTTTTCAATCCTAATTTAACAAATATTTAAGTAATTTTGAAATATTTGAATGTTCTCTTCATTTTAAAGCTCCTTTGACTTAATTTTTCCAGAAAAATGAGATCCACGAAATTTGACTAAATTTAAGGTTTAAATATGAAATTAGATGATATTTAGGAAGATTAGGATCGAAATTAAGGTTTAGAAACAAGATTTAAGTGGTGAAATCGTATTTTCAGCAAAACTAGCTAAGTTTTTTTATATAAAGATCTAGAGGCTTTGATCTGTGATTTTAAAGTTATTTAATCTTGTTGCTATTGTTTGTAATGCCTTTGTATTGTGTTTGATGTGTATGTAAAGTGCCAACTCATTTGGAAGCCTCAACAAACAAGGACAAAGGCAAACAAAAGCTCATTTTAGCTTATAATGGAAGCTAGTTGCTAAGGTAAGTGATATTGTGTGCTATAATTAATGCACAAAACAGTTAGTTAAAGGGGGCTTATGTGACTAAATCATCTAATATAAGTCCTTGAAGTAAGTGTTCTTACTTAACCTTTGCTATTCTATGAACAAACTCACTTATGTTATAATATGCTAAAGTGTGTGATGTGCATATTTGTGTTGGATATTTGAATGAATATGCCTTGTGGATAGCTGGTATTACACACATCTCTGGTATAAAAGTAAATTTAGCTCAATGAGTAAAGTGTTAGCACTTGTAATGCAATATCTGAACATGTGTAAGTGTTTGGCCAGGGTAAAGCATGATATGTGTAGTGTGTATAAACCAGAAAATAAATGTGTGAAATGGATATATTAGCCTTGTGAACCTTTGAAAATATTGGATATAGTTGGCATGCCATAGAATTTGAGTACTCATTTATATGTTTTGTTATTAGGACATGTGGAGGGATAAGGAAAAGCATTGCTCCATTCATGGGACATATTGGTGTGTTAGAGAGTTTAGTTTTATGCTACACTTACTTAGGACATGTAGACTCTTTTGAGTCATGGTTGTTGAAAAATATGGACATCACATATATATAATAGAGGTAATTACATGTTATTATTTACTATCATGATAAGTTAGCCCAAATTAAAAGTGATCTAATTTGGTTAGAATTTTATTGGACATTAATTATTAAATAAAATATGGGTCAAATATGTGTAGATACTCTAGTAATTGAGCTCTAATCAAATTCTAATTAATGATGGGCTAATTAGAATTTGATTAGAAATAATATGCCAAGGTTATAAATATTAAGGTTATGATCCCCAAATTATATACAAGATATCTTTTCTAATATCCCATCATTAGGAAAGAGAGAGCAGATATTCTCTAAATTTATTGTGTGCTAATTTAGAAGATCAAATCCCCAAGATTTGGTAAAACTTCAAGGAATTCATGGATTCAGGTAGCTTCCGCATCTAGTTTTGTTCTTGATTTATTCTTGATAATTTGACATGATAGATCCTGGTTTATTCAGTTTTATTTTAGATTTATTTTACAAATCTAACAAGTGGTATCAGAGTCTCGTCATATCGAATCATTGAGAACTTCTTCCTTTGAATTATTGATTCATGAAATTTCATGAGTTTTATATTTTGAATGTTTATATTAAAATTTTAGGGTTTTGTTTTAATTTTTTTATGCTTTGATTGGTTTAATGCATGTTATTTTGGAAAACTATATAAATATATATATGATTATCTTTTAATTTAATTGAAAGATGAAATTAAGGAAAATGTTTTGAAACAAATTCAGATTTTGGCTTTTAATTAAGGATGTCTAATATTTCAAATAAATTAGTTGAAACAAAATGCCACCAAAGTGACCTCTTTTGTGTAGATTAGTTTATTTAAAATATCAAGATGATTATATGTTTTTGTGATTCATGCGTTTATTAATTGACCTAAAGGTAAGTTAACATTTGGCAGAATTTCAACGACATTTGTGGTGATAAATGTGTGACAATTATAAGGTATTTTATGCGAGTAATAAGTTAGTTCAAAGATTAATTAATTGTTTGATATAATTTATTGTCAATGTTTGATTGCTACAACAAGAGTACCGTTTACTGTTAATATTACTGTCCAAAGACTTGATATTACTATTGTGTTTGGTTTCTTGATATGGGATTAGCCATTATTTTGAATTTATTGTTTACTTATGAATATTGATTTAAGCTTGTTTTTATTTGTTCTATATTCAGCTAATTCATCTTCTGGTGCCACAATATCAGCTAATATAAATTCTATACCTATGCTTAATGGGACTAATTTTAAGGAATGGAAAAGGCACTTACTTATAATGCTTGGCTGTATGGACATAGACCTTGCACTAAGGGAAGAACAACCTTCACCTCTCACTGCAGAAAGCACCCCTGATGTTAAGAGGGATTTGAGAGGTGGGATTGTTCAAATCGCATGAGTCTAATGATCATGAAACACAACATTCCAGAAGCCTTTAGGGGCACAGAATCTGAAGAGGTTACTCAGGCCAAGGGTTTCCTTGATGAAATTGAGAAACGTTTTGCTAAAAATGATAAGGTTGAGATGACATCACTTCTGACTTCTTTGATGTTTATGAAGTATAAGGGTCAAGGAAAAGTAAGGGAGTACATTATGGAGATGTTCCATACTGCTTCAATACTTAAGGCACTTAAGATTGAGCTTTCTGAGGAATTGCTTGTTCTTATGGTTTTGGTATCGCTTCCTGCACAGTTTAATCAATTTAAAATTGGTTATAACTATCAAAAGGAGAAATGGACCCTAAATGAGCTCATTTATCATTGTGTGCAAGAGGAAGAAAGGTTGAAACGTGATAAGTCTGAAAGTGCTCATTTGGCCAATGCCCCTAAAGACAAGGGCAAGAAAAGAAAATATCAGAATGAAGCTGTTAAGGGTCCATGTAATAGCCCAATTTTTGATAAAATCAAAATAGTGGTTTCGGGACCACAAATCCAAGCCCTAAAAGAAAAATTATTTTAATAATATTTTATGACCTATAGCATGATAATAATATTGTGTGAAAATTTTGTAAAGAAATTTTATCGATTACATGTTTAATTTGATAAAGGATTAAATCGCGTAAAGTGCAAAAGTTGTGTTCTAATAGCTAAAGGGATTAAATAGCTATAGAACTTTAAATTAGAGGTCCTTATATGATAATTAGACCATTAAAGAAAAGTTAGTAGATATTTTTGGACGATTCATCCATGGAAAATTAGAAAAAGGCTAAGGACTAAATTGAAAAGTGATAAAATTAAAAGATGATAACTAATTAAATAGAAATAAAAATTATTTTATGTCATCTTCTTCCCCAAATATTCCATGGAAACCCTAGGAAAGAGAAAGCAAGCTTTCTTGGCCAAATTAGGTAAGTATTCAAGCCCCGTTTTTAGTAATTTTTATATTTTTGAAACCGAGATAGTCTAATCTATCTATTTGGGGGATTAATTTGAAAAGTTATCAAATTATAGAAATTATGTCATGGATGAATATGCTGAAAATTTTAAATTTATGGTAGAATATGAAAGGTTGATGATAGATAAACAACTTTTACAAAGTGATTTTTGATGAAAACATGATTTAGGGACTAAAATGTAAAATTGTGAAAATTGAAGAAAAATTCTGAATTTTACAGAATACATGTGCTGTAAATTTTATATTGAAATTTTGGTTAGGCTTGGAATAGGGAGTAAATTGCATAAATTTCATTTTCCGAGCCTAGAGACAAAATTGAAATTTATGGAAAGTTTAGGGGCAAAATGGTAATTTTGCCTAAGATGTAAATTGGACTGAATTGAGTTTAAAATGTGATAAATTGATGTTAAATTTACTCGTATAGATCCAGATAGACCAAATTCGGAGCTAGAACGAGGAAAAGAGGAAAATGTTGGATTAGTAGATTTTATGTACACGAACATTTATCGAAGTAAGTTCGTGTAACTAAATTGTGTATATTTATATGCTTGAATTAAATGTTGTGCTTGTGAATTGTATAAATATTATATGTATATGACATTGGAAATATACTTGACGAAGCCCGATTAATAATAAGGCCCGATAAATTATAAATGATAAAAATGTTACTTATGTACTTGAAGTGAATGTGGAATGTGTTTATTTAAATTATGTGAATATTATAAATGTATGAAATAATCACATGCTTGATAATGCTTGGAAAATGTCAAATTCTGTTTTAATAAATGGAAAATTCGATGGATATGAGACTACCCGAAATGAATAAGGTCCTGCATTTGTTGCAGATGGGATTTAGTTGGATGAATAATCCTATTGACCTCATTATAGAAAAGGATTTAGCCCGAACAGGTAATCCTGATATAAGTCCTCTCGAGCATATGTTTTGGATTGGATTTAACCCGGACTGGTAATCCAGATCAAGCTCTTTAGAGCATATGTCATAAAAAGGATTTAGCCTGGACCAGTAATCCTGTTGTATATATGTGTGGTTCGAGAGTGTACTCTCTAAAATAGAACCTTATGGGTACCATTGAATATGAATTGACAGATTTACTGAATTGTACACTTTGTGTGTACTACCTATGTATCCATCGATATTCCGAATAAATTCAATGGGTAAAAATCCTGACATGAGAAAATATGAATAAGAAATGAGTTATTACACGTATTTGTCTGAAATGCATGAAAATGACGATACATGATGATTGATATATGGTAATATAGGATAATAATATTTGTACTTGAAATTTATTTGATGAGTATGTTCATCCTTGATTATAGATTTGTACACCTTGAGTGTACTATTCGTGACCTTGATACTTCAAATGAAATGAGTAAAGTTTTAACATGAAATAATCTGAACTCGAGACGAACTACTATGAAATTATACTTGTAATCTAAAGAGATGATTTATACATGTTAAATGAATACATGTTGTGATAAGCATATGTGCCTGGAAACTTGATTATTGTTTAGCCCAAATATGTTTTGATGCTATTATGGAATATATGACTAACAAGGACAATGAGGATATGTGTAGGGCTTGAGGTCGAATTGAATGAATGTGCCTTATATAACCTCAAAATAAAATGAATGGTAAGCTAAGTATCATGTTATACGAACTTACTAAGCATGAAATAATCTGAACTCGAGACGAACTATTATGAAATTATACTTGTAATCTAACGAGATGATTTATACATGTTAAATGAATACATGTTGTGATAAGCATATGTGCCTGGAAACTTGATTGTTGTTTAGCCCAAATATGTTTTGATGTTATTATGGAATATATGACTAACAAGGGCAATGAGGATATGTGTAGGGCTTGAGGTCGAATTGAATGAATGTGCCTTACATAACCTCAAAATAAAATGAATGGTAAGCTAAGTACCATGTTATACGAACTTACTAAGCATGTAATGCTTACTTAGTTTTATTTCCCTGTTTTATAGTAAATCGGAAGCTCGTTGGATTGGAAGCTTGGCGGAGATCACTCACACTATCCATCAGCCCATGTCAGTACAATGTCGTAAATCATTTAGTGGTTATAATGGCATGTATAGGTTATATTGACCATATTGGCACGTAAATGTAAATGATTATTGTAATCTAGCCATTGGAATGGCTAGTGATGATTATGTTTTGGTATATGTATATATATGTATTAAGTTTATTTTATGGAGATAACATAAGTGTTTATTATTGATTGATTGAGAAAGGTTAAATGAGTATGCTTACTAAAGGGTAAGATTAAAAGCATGAATGCATGTAACAACATATCATGTTAGATGTTAAAAATTTCTTGAATTCAATGCTTGGATTGGTTTTTATTTGGATGAAAGTTTGGTGTAGGTCATTGGCAAAATTTTGGGTGAGAAATGAAGCTAGAAGTGGTTTTATTTTGTCCACGCGGGTGTGTGTCTAGACCGTGTGTGACACACAGCCTGGTTCATGGGCGTGTGGTTAGGCCGTGTGTCCCCTGCATATTAAATTTGAGAAAAACAGAATGCTCAAAATTGAGCACACAGGCATAGACAAGGGCGTGTGTCTCAGCCGTGTGTGCTACACGGCCTAGCACAAAGGCGTATGGTATGTCGTGTGGTACAAGTCAGAGAGCTACCTAGTTTCAAACACGGCCTGTAGCACGGGCATGTCCTAGGGTCACACGGGCGTGTCCTAGGGTCATACGAGCATGTGAGCCCTGCACCTTGGAAATTTTTTAAAATTTTGCGAAAAATTCTTAGAGTTTCCAATTAAGTCCCGACTCGATTCTAATGCTCATATTGGGCCTCGAGGGTCCATTTAAGGGACGTTATGAATAAATCTCGGGCAATTAATAGTAATTGTTATGAATTATCTGAAAATGTTCTAAAAGTTCCAGTAATACTCCGTAACTCTGTTCATGTGACGGACACGGGTTAGGGATGTTACAGTCCAGCTCAAAAAGAAACAACAACAAGCTACAGAGAGTTGTTTCTTTTGTAACAAGTCTGGACATGTAAAGAAAGATTGTACCAAATATCATGCTTGGAGTGCAAAGAAAGGTATTATTCTTAATTTGGTCTGTTCTGAGATTAATTTAGCTTCAGTACCTAGAAACACTTGGTGGATAGATTCTGGTGCCACTACTTACATAAGTGTTTATATGTAGGGTTACCTGAGTTACCGAAAGCCAAGTGATGGTGAAAGACACATCTTTGTGTGTGATGGAAAATCGGTACAAGTGGAAGCGATTGAGCATTTTAGGTTGTTATTAAGAACTGGTTTTTTATTTGGATTTAAAAGGCACTTTTATTGTACTGTCATTTAGACGGAATTTAGTTTTTGTTTCTTCATTGGACAAAGTTGGATATTATTGTTCATTCAGAAACAATCAATTTAGTTTTTCTTTAAATTCAAATGTTATTGGAACTGGTTATTTAAATACTTATGACAACCTTTATTTTCTAGAAACAGTTGCATCCTATAATGAAACCTTGCATGTGGAACCACGTGGTATTAAACGCAAATTAAATAAGGAAAATTCAACATCATTATGGCATAAGCGCTTAGGTCATATCTCAAAAGGTAGAGTTGAACGCCTTGTGTCTGATGGTATTTTAGAGTCCCTTAACTTCACAAACTTTGATGTCTGTGTCGATTGCATTAAGAGAAAACAGACCAAAACCAAAAGATTGGGTGCCAACAGATCTTTAGACGTCTTAGAGTTAATTCATATAGATATTTGTGGGTCATTGCCTACGGCATCCTGGAATGGTCAACAATATTTCATAATATTCATAGACGATTACTCATGTTATGGGTACCTATATCTCATTCATGAGAAATCTCAGTCTTTGGACGTGTTTAAAGCTTATAAAGCTGAAGTTGAGAATCAACTCAACAAAAGGATTAAAAATGTTAGATCTGATCGTGGTGCTGAGTACTATGGTAGATATGATGGCTTAGGTGAACAATGTCCAGGACCATTTGCGAAATTCCTAGAGGAATGTGGTATTGTCCCACAGTACACCATGCCAGGATCACCTAGTATGAATGGTGTAGCTGAAAGATGAAACAGAACTTTTGGTAAGGAGCATGATTGCTCATTCTACCTTACCTGAGTCCCTCTGGGGAGAAGCATTAAAGACAGCAACTTACATTTTGAATAGAGTACCCAATAAAAAAGTTGTAAAAAACACCTTATGAGCTTTGGACAGGTCAAAAGCCTAGTCTAAAGCACTTTCACATTTGGGGATGTCCAGCTGAGGCAAGACCTTATAGGCTACATGAAAAGAAATTGGACTCCAAAACAGTAAGCAGCTACTTTATTGGTTATTCTAAGCGATCTAGGGGCTATAAATTTTATGATCCCATAATAAAGAATATTTTTGAGACGAGAATTGCAACATTTTTTGAGGATGTTGAGTTTGGGGGGAGAAATAAGGTTAGAGACGTTGCTTTTGAGGAGGAATCAGATTCTAACTCAGTTCTTACTATCACTTTTGACGATGTTCAGGTTCTTATACCTATCATTGATCAAGAAGTGAATCAATGACCTTTACAAGACAATGTTGAACAACTCCCCATTTAAAATGAGATAATTGTTCTAGAAGAACAAACTCAAAACCTCAATAACAAGTGCCATTAAGGAGGTCCACAAGAGAAAGGAGAAATGTTATTCCAGATGATTATGTTGTATTTCTCCAAGAACATGAGGATGATAATGGAATCATGGAAGATGATCCAATCAACTTTCATCAGGCCATGAAAAGTTCTAATTCTCAAAAGTGGATTGATGCCATGAAAGATGAGTATAAGTCTATGCAAGACAATAAAGTTTGGGAACTTGTCCCATTACCTGAAGGTGCAAAACCAATTGGTTGTAAATGGATATTTAAAACCAAGAGGGATGCAAATGGTAATGTGGAGAGGTATAAGGCGCATCTTGTAGCAAAAGGATATACTCAGAAAGAAGGTATTGATTTTACAGAGACTTTCTCTCCAGTTTCATCGAAAGACTTCTTTAGGATAATCATGGCGCTTGTTGCTCATTTTGATCTTGAGTTACATCAGATGGATGTTAAGACTGCGTTTCTCAATGGCGACATTGAAGAAACAATTTATATGGTGCAACCAGAAAATTTTGAGTCAAAAGACTCAAAGAATATGGTTTGCAAATTGGCAAAATTCATCTATGGACTCAAACAAGCTTCCCGTCAATGGTACCATAAGTTTCATCAAATAATTGTTTCGTTTGGTTTTGAGATGAATATTGTTGATGATTGTGTGTATCACAAATTCAATAGGAGTAAGTATATATTTCTGGTTCTATATGTTGATGACATTTTGCTTGCCGCTAATGATATAGGCTTATTGCACAAAACCAAGAGGTTTTTATCTAAGCATTTTGAGATGAAAGATCTTGGGGATGCCTCTTTTGTTTTAGGAATTTAAATACATTGAGATCGATCTCGAGGTATTCTTGGATTATCACAAAAGAGTTATATCGATAAAGTACTCAAAAGGTTTGACATGCAGAGTTGTAGACCAAATGACACCCTTGTCGCTAAAGGAGACAAATTTAGTCTCACTCAATGCCCTAAAAGTGACCTTGAAATTCAGGAAATGCAAAAGATTCCCTATGCTCAGCTATTGGGAGTTTAATGTATGCTCAAGTATGTACGCGTCCGGACATTGCATACATTGTTGGGATGCTAGGTAGATATTTAAGCAACCCTGGTATAGACCATTGGATAGCAGCCAAAAGGGTTATGAGATATCTTTAGAGAACAAAAGATTACATGCTTACTTATAAGAGATCAGATCTTTTGGAGATCGTAGGGTATTCTAATTCTGATTTCGCTGGGTGCCAATATAGTAGGAAATCTACATCAGGCTATATTTACCTGTTAGCTGGAGGGGCTATATCTTGGAAAAGTGTCAAACAGACACTTGTAGCTTCGTCCACTATGGCAGCAGAGTTTGTAGCATGCTATGAGGCATCAAACCATGGAATATGGTTGCAAAATTTTGTCACAGGGCTGCGCATTTTGGAGAATGTAGAAAGAGCACTCAAATTATTTTGTGACAATAAGTCAGCAATGCTGTATTCCAATAACAACAGGAGTTCATCTAAGTCAAAGCATATTGACATAAAGTTCCTAGTTGTAAAAGAAAGAGTGCAAAATGGTCAAATATCCATAGAGCACATTGGGACAAACTCCATAATAGCGGATCCGCTCGCAAAAGGTTTACCACCCAAGGTCTTTCATGAGCACATTTCTCACACGGGTGTTACATTGTTTGAGGATATCATGATTTAATGGGAATTTATATTTTATTTGTTTTATGTTTGTTTTCAGACATTTATGTATCTGGTTCTTTTCTGATAAGAAATGAAGTATTCAGTTTATTCACTTTGTTTATTGTTTTGAAATTGACCTCACTTAAGTTAAAGAGGGCCAGTTGGAAATAGACATGTTTAGATCATATTGCATGTAATTTCCATGCTACACATCCATACTTGATCTGTGTCATTTATTTGTGTTAATATACGTGATTAGGGATGGATTTAGTTACGATATATGTAATGAAAGTCGCATTGGTTCTATATTAGCATAATTAATGGACGAGATTGTTCGAAATATCTTTTGGATAAGATAGTAAAATTTTGAGCTCATAAGGTTGTATAATGACATGTAATTATAAAGGAATTAGTATATATATGTGTGGCCCAAGTGGGAGATTGTTGGAAAATATGGACATCACATATATATAATAAAGGTAATTTACATGTTATTATTTACTATTATAATAGGTTAGCCCAAATTAAAAGTGATCTAATTTGGTTAGAATTTTATTGGGCTTTAATTATTAAATAAAGTATAGGTCAAATATGTGTAGATACTCTAGTAATTGAGCTCTAATCAAATTCTAATTAATGATGGGCTAATTAAAATTTGATTAGAACTAATATGCCAAGGTTATAAATATTAGGGTTATGGTCCCCAAATTATACACAAGATATCTTTTCTAATATCCCATCATTAGGAAAGAGAGAGCAGATATTCTCTAAATTTCTTGTGTGCTAATTTGGAAGATCAAATCCCCAAGATCCGGTAAAACTTCAAGGAATTCATGGATTCAAGTATGCTTCCGCATATAGTTTTGTTCTTGATTTATTCTTGATGATTTGACATGATAGATCCTGGTTTATTCAATTTTATTTTAGATTTATTTTACAAATCTAACAATGATGTGATAAAGATTCGAGTATCCAATGAGATCCATTGTTATGCATTTTCATCTTCTCAAGTTGCCAATGTATTAATATGATATGATGTTTGATGATGCTATGTGATAAGTATATTTAACATGTTTGCTTTAACTCTTGAGTTTGTGATTTATTGTAGTAATTGGAGTACTCACTAAGCATGGTTAAGCTCACATTTTTTTGTGTTTATCTTTGTAGAGAAATAGCTTGTGTGGAGTGGTGAAGTGGGCAAGCTTGAGATCCAAAGGTAAAGGCATCTTGGTTAAACATATGAAATGATCTTCGTTACTAAAGGATAACAATGTGGGTTTATATTGAAGAATTAGACTTTAAATTTGTTTTTGTTTGGTTTGTAAATGTACTTTCCATGGACTGTTTAAGGACTTTTATAATTGTTTTGTGGATGTTTTAATTGCTTGGATGATTGCACGAAGTATGTTAGATGAATGTTTAGTTAAATTGTTGAATAACATGTATGTGATTTGTTGATTTGTGGTTAACATGGCTTAAATGATATGTAGAGGGCTTAGACAGATGCAAAATGACCAAATGGCAAGGTATGTACCTTTATTGCACTTTACATTACCTTATATGCAAATTTGTTATGTTGAGTAAATTGGTTTGAGACTTTAGAAAAGCATGTTAGCTTAGTTGATTGATTTGGATGCCAAAGTGTGTTAATGTATGACCTTATGTGTTTGAGCATGATTAATATGATTTAAGTATGCTATATGATATGTTAGGATAGGAAAAATGGCATGAAACCACGAATTGGTATGTACATTTGAGTATCAAAGTGTTATATGTAAGTGCTGAAATTTTTCTGCAATTCTTCCAGTCGATGTCAGGACAAGCCCTATAGGATGTCATGGCAAGGGCTCGATGTCATGATGTGAAAAGCACATGGTCGTGACAAGGTTTTCAGAGTGTTCTGGGAATATTTTGAAATTGTTGCAAATTAGTCCTAATTTTTACACACTAAAATTGGAGGTCTTAAACACCACGATATGCTTTGAAAATTTACATGACATGGATTTAAACCTTGAATTTTAGTATGTTAACTTCAATTTATTAAAATGGTTTATCTAGATATTTTGTAAAATTTACATTTTAGTCCTTAAAATTTGGTTTTGAAATTGAGTTTTAAATGTCGTTATAAGCTAAAATTTTCAGAAAAGGTTTAAAATAAATTTCCCAAGACACTTGTTGGATTAATTTATGATTTCAGTGCTTTTCACCAATGACATGCAAAATGACGATTTTACCCATGTTCTTAAATTGTTAATTTGTGTTAATCGAAGCATTATTTAATCTTGCATGGCTAGAAATACTTGATTAAGCATGGTGTGATGGATGGTTTTCTGGTGTGTTTGGATTCGGGGTCAGCCCTTTCGGCTGGGTTTGGGGCACCACAAAATAGAGATCATCATATGCAATTCTGACTTCAAAATTAATTTCTAATTTCATAATTTATGCAAAACATGATTAACAAACTAGTTTGGGTCCCAACCAAGCTGACGTAAACTCTAAAATCAACCTAGAAATAATCAATGACTAATTTGAAACATTTCAAAAAAGAATGGGCAAAAGTGGACAACAGAGGTCACATGGTCGTGTGAAAGGTTGTGCCTGTGTGTGCATATGTCACACAGCTGTGCGTTTAGGCCATGTAACTAATTGTGATAATGTGATTCAAATATTACTAAACCTGCAGTATCCATATGGATGTGTGGCTAACCCGTGTGAGGCACATGCCTGTGTGCTAAGCCGTGTGGGACAAATATATGCCATTTTAAGTGTTCATCATATGTCTAGCAAGCCTATGATTCATATACTACAGAAATGACAACACAGCCAATACAAAAACTAATCAACCATCATATCAAACATGCAACTAACCATTCTTAAGGCCATTCATTCATAAGACATAGGTCTTTCTTTTTTACAAGCTTAATGACTGAAGCAATCAACATTTAAACAATAAGTCTTATTCATCCATGATATTATTTTCAATTCATCTCAAAACATGTCATAGATAAATATTTCCTAGTCTACTAACCAATATGCCTCAATGGCACCTTTTCATAACAAGATTATACAAGCATGATAAATCATTCAAATAGGTTTGTACCATTCCTTACCATTCATGCATTTCAAACATACCATTTAACATGTATTATCATCACCTATTTGAGCATTTTATACCATTTTCATTAGCCTACCATTGTACCTTATTTAGTTATCAACTGACATTCACATCTATACCTTTCTTCACATTGATCACCTAGCAAACATCATTCAAGTGTTATCCAGAAGCTAGAACCATATTAGCACCATTCAAAATAACACAACCACTTAGCAAGACTTATAAACATACCATCTTATGATCATGAATAAGTGTTATACACATATCATAAGCATTACCAACTAAGATGACTATAACACCCCTAACCCGTATCCCTAGCTGGAACCGGGTTACGGAGCATTACCGGAGTTTACAGATCAAACAGACAGAAATTTCAAACATTTCATATCATCAAAGCATCGTTTTAATCCAAATTATAAACATACCAAATCTAAAGCAATTTTCCTAGTTCATGAGCACTTAAACATAGAATTAAATTCACATGTACTTATCTAGATTTAGTTCAATTTACCACGCCATAATATGGCTTCAAAAAAAAACACATATTTATATGTATAAAACCAACCAAAATTAAACTTATAACCTCATTTACAATCAAACCACAAAATAACTATTATTTAGACACCCTAGGTACATGCCGACACAAAGGATAAACATTACCACATTTGAGTTCGGGATCATTGTTGGATGCTGAATCAGCGATCAAAACTTAGTACCTAACCTGCGCACGGAAAACAAAACCGTACACTGAGTATAAACTCAGTGGTATTTCTATAATCCGAATAATTAAAAATAAAACAATATAATATGCACAGTTAAATATTAAGCACAGTTGAACATTTAAAACCATATTTATTTATATAATAACACAATTCATACAATACTCAAATCTTGAATATATTATTTTATACCATATTTGATTTCCATCACTTGCTATACAATAGCTTTTCTCACTTTGACCCACATATCAATTAACAATAATATTATCCATTTCATGAACACATAATTCATGCATTTCATTTGTACATTTCAATTCACTATCCCATTTCAATTCACATATAATACCATCCAATATCAATCATAGTGCCATTTCATTTAATTACCCCTATTAACACTACTCGGACTCGGACGGATACACGGATCCAGCCAAAACACACCAGTTTGGCACCTAGTGCCTCATAGGATAATTTGAAGTAATAATTTGACACCCAGTGTCTCATTGGTTAAACTGAAGTAAACTGGCACCCAGTGCCTCATCGAATTAATTCGAAGTAGTAAATTGACACCCAGTGTCTCATCAACTCGAAGTCGAAATCTCTGAACTCTTCCAATCCTATGGCATGCCATCTATATCCGACTCAGCCCGATACAGTTAACAGGGTTCCAATTCACTTTCCAAATACAACCAATATCTAATTATCATATTTACACAATATCACATTTACACACATATATATTCCAATTTAATTCAATCAATATAAATTCACTAAATTCATCACATACCAAATTAATCCATTTCAATTGTAAAACACAATAATTCTCACCTCAACACTTACCATATGCATTAAATAAAAATTACAACAATTAATAACTAGCTCCGGATTATAGAAATACAAACCGAAAATTTCGAGCTATTCCCCATCGACTTTATTTTTCTCCTTTTTAGTCGAGGGTTCCGGTATGACGTTAGCTACGGAATTAAAACAATTAAAATTTATCAATACAACACAATTCAATCTCATATTCAATATTTCAATTTTTCCTCAATATTTTCCTAAATTCCAATTTAGTCCTTAAATCGAGACTAATATTTATTTTTCACATTTAATTCTTTATTTTCATGCAAATTCCACTTTAGACTAAATTCAACTCCCTATTTTCACATAAATTCCCAAAAAAATTTAAAAATTTCAAAATTTAGTCCCTATTACTCAAAATATACCATTTATTCTACAATTCAATCCTTTTTCATTTTTAACTTAAAAATCTATCAATTTAATCCCTAATACTCAAATTATTCAACATAGGCAACACTTAAAAATTCAATAATTTCTAAAATTTTGACATGGGTCGGATAGTATTTAATACCGGGATTCCAAAAACATAAAAATTACAAGAAAAATAGATTAAATTGACTAACCGATTGAACTTGAAACTTTTGAAACCCTTGGCCGTGACTTCCTTCTTTCTCCTTTTTCTTTTTATTTCTATTTCGTTTAACTTCCCTGTTACTTTCTTTCTTTCTTTTTCTTTTATTTCTTTGTTTTATTATTATATATATATAATATTTACTTAAACATTAAGAATATATAAAATAATATATATATATATATATATATAATAAACTTATTGTTAGAATTAAGTGACCCGAATCCTTATTTAAATAAAATAGAATGGTAAAATAAAATAAAAGAAGAATCCCTATAGAACTACACTTATTTTATTTTATTTTAAATAAGGTTTTTTAATCCTTATTAAACTCCATCTATTTGATATTGATTAGAATAAGGTGTTTCAATCTTACTACACTCCTATCAGAATATGATTTTACAAGCCTATAAATAGACATGGTCTATTCCTCTTGTAATTAATTCGAATTCGACATAGTGAATTTTCTTCTCCTTTGCCCGTGGTTTTTTCCCGAAAGGGTTTCCACGTAAAATCTGTGTGTTCTTTAAATTTTTATTTCTCTTTTCTTTGCGATATATTGTCATTACCGACGTTATATTTTTTACAAATTGATATCCGAGCTTCCGGGTTTTTTTTTCCATCTCGATCACGGTAATGGCGTCTTTGAAGTTTGAAATTCTGCTGTTGGATCGCAACACCAGATTCGCGTTGTGGCAGATAAAGATGCAGACAGTTCTTGCATAGATGGATTTAGAGGAAGCCTTGCTAGGGGTAGATAAGATGCCTTTGAAATTGACGGAGGAAGAGAAGCAGCGCAAGGATCGAAAGGCGTTAACATAGTTACATCTGTATTTGTCTAACGAAATTTTGCAGGATGTGATGAAGGAGAAGACCGCCGCTGCATTATGGAAGAGGCTAGAACTAATATGTATGTCGAAAAATCTAACGAGCAAGTTGCATATGAAGTAACGTCTTTATGCTCATCATTTGGAGGAAGGTGCATCTGTGCACGAATACTTAACAGTGTTTAAAGAAATTCTCTCAAACTTAGAGGCCATGGAGGTTCAGTATGATAAGGAAGATCTAGGGTTGATTCTACTTTGTTCGTTGCCCCCGTCTTATTCAACCTTTAGAGACATGATTGTATATAGCCGCGAGTCTCTCACAGTTAATGAGATTTATGATTCTTTGACCTTATATGATAAGATGAAGCATCTTGTGGTTAAAACTGACTTTCAATGAGAGGGTCTCATTGTTCATGGGAGACAAGATCGGAATGCTGATGATGATTGTGGAAGGACACAAGAACGGAATCCCCGTGATAAATCTAAGGGTAGATCGAAGTCTTCAAACTGAGGTAAAACTTGTAACTTCTGCAAGAAGAAAGGGCACATTAAATCTGAGTGCTATAAGCTAAAGAACAAGATTAAAAGAGAGGCTAAACAACCAGAAAATTCCGGTGAAGCTAATATTGTAGAAGACTACAGCGATGGTGAACTTCTAGTCGCTTCTGTCAACAATTCTAAAGTGAGCGAGGAGTGGATACTTGATTCGGGTTGCACCTTCCACATGTGTCCCAATCGGGAATAGTTTACAAATTACGAAACAGTGTTTGAAGGTGTTGTTTTGATAGGAAATAATGCTTCGTGTAAAATCGCAGGTGTTGGAACAATTAAAGTTAAGATGTTTGATGGAGTTGTTAGAATACTTAGTGACATACGAAATGTTCCAGAATTGAAGAGAAATTTAATTTTGTTAAGTACTCTAGATTCAAAAGGGTACAAATACACAACTGAAAGTGGGATTTTGAAGATTTCTAAAGGTTCCCTCGTTGTGATGAAAGGGAAGAGAAAGACTGCCAAGTTATATGTTTTGCAGGGTTCTACTGTTATTGGTGATGCAGCTGTCGCTTCCTCTTCCTTGTCAAATGATGATATTACTAAACTTTGGCATATTCGCCTAGGGCATATGAGTAAGAATGGCATGACAGAATTAAGCAAAAGAGGACTTTTTGATGGGTAAGGAATTTGCAAACTGAAATTCTGTGAGCACTGAGTTTTTGGGAAGCAAAAGAGAGTTCAATTCATGATCTTGTCTGAGAGTTTTAATATTTATATAATGAATGATCGAGCCTAGAAACTAACTATCACCACGATTGAGGCAAGCGCACCTATCGAACAGTAGTATAGCTTAGTGGCAAGACCGGAATGTCGAACCCAAGGGAACCAAAAGTACTAGTACTGACTTTCTTTTTATTATCTAGTCTAAAATAAAAGTGATTGATGTTTGTCTAACTAATTTCTAAGCTAAGGATGCCAAGACATAGAGAATGAATTGGGAAAATACTCTTGAGAAAACCAATTGATTAAGACAATACCCAAGGAAGAATCCACCTAGACTTCACTTGTTATTTAACTCTGAACCAGGCGATTTATTCACTTGACTTGATCCGTATGATTCCCTAATTTATATTAATACCTCTTTCGAGGCTACTAACGTCTAACCCTAGGTTGATTAATTGAAATCTCTTTCTAATTAAAACCCCTAGTGTTGCATTAACTCGATTCATGGACTCTCATATTAAGTTTGACCATAATCCAGCAGATTTTCGTCGTCCTATCTCTAGGAGTGCGATCAACTCCGCTTAATTATGCTAGATCTACTCTTAAACAGGGACTTTTGCTCCTACGAATAAGAACATCAATACTTGAATCAATATCCTGAAATATTAAAGCAAGAATTAAGAATACATAATTAAGAACAAATCAAGTATTTATCATACAGTTTAGAAAACAATAACAAGATCCGTCTTAGGTTTCATCCCTCTCAGGTATTTGAGGGGTTTAGTTCATGTTTATAAAAGAATACACCTCAGAAGAAATTAAGTAACAAAACATAAAGAAAAACCCTAAAACCCCCTGAAGAAAATTGAAGGGAAAATCCTTAGTCTTGAGCGTGATTCTGGCTTCTGAGATGGGTCAACTGGCTTTCTTCGAGTAATTCCCTATATTTAGCACTCTCTGGCTTTGTTCTTCGTCAAAAGCCCTGACAGAGGCCTTCTGTCGAACTCCTCCTCTAGGTTGCCCTCTAGGGTGTTTATATAGGCTTTCAGGATGCTTACTTGGCCCACAAGTATCCTATTCCGAGTAAAATTAAAATGGGTCACGGCAGGGACACGCCAGTGTAAATCGGGTCCTGGGCCGTGTTCGAGTCTACTAAAGTGGCACGGCCGTGTGGTGAACTCCAGGCCGTGTTGGTTTCTTACTTTGGCCCATTTTCTCCATTTTTGGCCCGTTTCTCGTTCTTTTCATTCTCCTATGCTCTCCTAAGTATAAAACATGAAATTAAAGGATTAGGAGCATCGAATTTCACAATTTAAGGAATAAATCATCCAAAAGTATGCCAAATGTGGGATTAAAACATGTATATATTCCCCACACTTAAGCATTTGCTTGTCCTCAAGCAAAATCCTCAACTCACAATTAAAATTCATTCTTCTCAACTTATAACTCCTATTAATAGTGTTTCGAAATAATCCATAGGTAATCATACATTGAAAATTCAACTAAAAGAACATCAAAGTTTCAAACAATCCAAGTTGAGCATTTTATTCATGAAAACATAGGTAGTCCCCCTTATCTAAGTAATCACCTTTGATTTAAAATATCACAGAGTTAACATCCTCACTAAGGATTCACTCAAATCACTCGAAGTGTTTAAGGGACAATAAATTAAGCACTCAATAGTCAACATGAAAAGTTATTACCATAGGCTTGCATGAAAATCAAATCTCCACCACTATAAATTGAGATGATACATTGATCAAAAGGTCTTTAAAAAGGGTTGTAACGTGGCTTGGTTAGGGGGTGTGGTCACAGGCTGAAAGAGGAGGTTAGAATCGAGATCGAATTGACAAATTACCTAACTAGAAAAATAGACTAATAATGAGAAATTACATTAATAATATGAGCTTCTTCTAAAGATGTGAGATTTACTGTTTAAGCTCATAAAAACATAGAACTAATAATGGATATACTTTCAACTTTTTTTTAAGAACAAATCAAGTACAATAATAAGAATTTAACAACTGAAATGGAAAACATAGTTAGACAACTTCTCAAATCAAATCTCGATAAAAAGGTTAAAAGGAAAAATTCTTAATGAATCAAAAAGAGTAAGTCTTGGGCTAATATTAAGGGTAAATCAATGAATGGTTTATTAGGATCAAAGGGGTTCACTAGGGGTTAATTATGAAGGTAGGCCTTTTGGGAAGTAAGTGGGTTAAATCCTAGGTGCCTTTATCATCTCAGTATATCAAATCAAAAGTGTGGTCTCCACATGCATAATCGAAGCAAGTTCTAGAATAACAAATCAATATTGACTCACTCATAAACAATTAAAAAAATGAGCAAGAAAAATATATGCTCTAAAAGGCTCAAGATCTCACAAAAATTATGGTTTTTGATGTCAACCCTGTGAACTTCAAATTTCAAGATAATACCTAAACTTGGAGAAACAACCTAGCAAATTTTTAATTTTCAAAAATCAACTCATCGTGCTTGATTCTCTAAAGCCTTCAAGTTTGAACAATCAATGCACAACTGCTTATGTTTTAACTCAAGACATATCAATAGAAATTCTAAATCAATCAGAATTTATTCTAATAGTGATATGAGAAAGAAAAGAAAAAATTCATGGATTTGAGAATAATGCAATAAATTTTCTGAATTAAATTCACCCCCGCACTTAAGATGTACATTGCCCTCAATGTACAAAGATATTTGTTCTAGAGATTAATAGCATTATGTCATAAAAGAGAGGGAGAAATGAAACTTCCTGAATTTTGAATGGGTTCCTTGAGTTGGAAGTGTGGAAACTTGATTCGGAGGTGTAAGATAGGTTGCAGGAGGCATGGCAGATTTTCCTCATTAGAGTTTGATATTCCAGAGTGCTATTTTAGGCTTTTCGACTGCGATAAAATCAGTGGGTTCTTTAAAATTTAAGGATTACTCAACTATTGCCAAAAGATGTAAATTGGGTACTAGTGATTATGAAACCTAAAAATAAATAAAATAAACATGAGTCAAAAATAAAAATAAAATGAAAATTAGTATTTTAAACATAAAAAAATTAAAGGAAAATAACATAAAGGTAAAAGAAAAAGGACTTAGAAGTCCTCATTGCCAGATGGCTGGCGAGGTGGGGGCGGCGATGAAATGTGAAGGTGCTGACATATCTGGTGGAGGGTGGCGTCGATGTGATTGAAGCGCTGGAAACATTGCTGCTCGAATCGTGTTAGGTGCTCAGATATGTCTGAAATAGAAGCTGTCGCATGAACTGGGCGATGGCTCGGTGGTGGCCTCTCGTGTGGTGGGGGGACATCATTAGTAATGTCTTCAGGATCCTCCTCCTCGGTGGCATGGGCTAGACGGTATTGGGGAGGATTGGTCCCACGGCGGCGCTTGATCATTCTCATGTTTATCATGGTTGAGATGCCCTGTCGAGACATCTGGCCTATCAAGGTGAGGGAGAATGATTCTGCCGCGGTGTTGAAGAGAACAAAGTGTCTCGCGAGGCGTGTCACATAGGGTCCTAGAAAATGACCCCTCGCCTGTGCTGCTCTGTCTGGTGTTGAATGGCGTAAGCGATGAAGTAGGCTAAATTGAAGATGTGCCTGTTCACCATGCACCATAGGAAGTAAGCGCCGTGAATGTTGACGACGCCGGTGCTCTCTTACCTACCTGTCAGTGTATGAGCTAAGATGACGTGTAAGTACCTCAGGGATGGGGCGAGAGTTGTCGCTTTGGGGCGACGGAGGTCATAGGTGGCCGAGCCGGGGGCTATTTTGTTCCAACAAGCGGAGGGGGATTTATAGATGTGGCTGTGTAGGTCCTCGAGTTTATTATCTTCCATGAATTCTTCGGTGCAGAGTCCCAACGCTGCCCCAAACTGTGGGACATTCAGTTCACGTACAATGCCTCCAAGTCGGAATTGGATTGTGCCGGGACCATCGTGGTACGTCATCACCGTCTGAAGGTGAAATGTGGAACAGAGCTCCAAAGTGAGCTCTAGGTATGTGGGCTCGATGATCTCGAAGAATTGCCCCCATGGATCGGTAGTCAGGAGAGCCCGTACTTGTCTGCTAGTTGGACCTACTCCAAAGCGGCCCAATCAATGCTCCTTCATACGCTGAGGGGTCGCGCGTGGAGTATCTGAAAAAGGTTCTCCTGGGATACTGGAGGGAATCGTAGGAATGGATGGCTTACTTCGGCGGAGGCGCCCGAGGAGGTCATACCGGGTCCTTTCCATTTTTTCGAAACAGGGACTGCGGTTTTCTTGTCGCGGGAAGAAGACATTATGTTCCTATATAATGATAGTACTTATGAGTCCAAGATTACAATCTTATGATATTCACAATGAAAATTTTTCCTAAATATTCTCCTAATACTAGAGGTTCAAGGAATTCAAAAATCAGAGTTAAATTATCCATAACACTTAAGTATACATCAGTATTGAAAATAATTATCAAGAATGAATACAAAAAATTTAAAGGAATAAATCTAGGATCTGAAAACAAGCATGGAATAAATAAGATTAAGCAACAAAGTAGAGAGTGGAGGGGATAGAGTGGACCGACGGATGCATGGAGATGGTGCACGTTCGTGGAGGGAAAACGCACGGCTGTGTGGATCTCGCACGGGCATGGTCTGTGTGTAGAATAAAGGAGAAAAGAGGAAGGGAATGAGGAAAAAGGGAGAGGAGAAAGGTTGGGGGGTGTCGACGGTGGTGGCCGGGCTAAGTAGGGGAGAAGAAAAACTACTAGGGCTTTAAGGAGAAGGATTTGGGGAGAAGATGAATAGTGGGTTGGTTGAAATAGGAAATAGGGCACACGGTTAGTGGCCACGTCCGTGGGGTCTTTTGTAGCCCGTGTGATTCGTGAATTTTCAAAATTGGGCGCGTCTGAGTCGTGTTCCATGCCCGTGACCCACGGGCGTGTTCTGTGACACGGTCGAATCGCACAGCCATGTGCGTCTTCGTTTTCTTCTTCCACGCCCGTGCGTAAAATCATACGCCCGTGTTTGTTAATTAGTGTCGACCACGACCTTGATGCACGAGCGTGTCGCACGCCTGTGTCATTTACTCAGAATCGACCATGGCTTTGAGGCACGGGCGTGTCCCACGCCCGTGCCTTTTACTCAAAATCGACCACGGCTACATCGCACGGCCGTGGCCCTTTTATCGCATCCCGTGTTGGGTAAAATTTTTCTTCGTTAACTCACACGGCCTCAGCCACGCCTGTAACACACTTTAACCCGAATCTGTCGCTATATTAGAATTTCAATGCATTACCGATATGAAGTCTGACTCAAAATAAATATTAGTACATATGTCCGTAAAAATTTCAAAAATTTCATGACTAAACATACATCAATTACAATCTACTTATTTCTATTAAACCAATTAATCTATAATCCGCACCAAATATGCACATATTCTAACATCACAAAAAGATCTAGATGGTACAAATCTCACATTTATTTACCGAACATTTATGTGACTATTTCGACTAACTCGAGCAATTCAACTTTACCTAACCTATAATACCATTGTTGCATATCATGAGGTGCCATATATCAAAATATACCAACATTCTATTTGATCTCAAAAAAAAAATGTAAATCTTAATTCCTTCAAGCCATCTTTTTATAATTCGCATACCATACAAAACATTACACTTTCATACAAGCAAACATCAAAGCCGAATTCATTCAAGACCAATCACCATAAATTAGCCATTTCCGTATGGCATAAGTTTATATACAATCCATATAAAATTCAATTCCAAAATATCTTAGCCTATACATGCCATAATAATCAAAATTTATCATTTCAAAGGTGTACCAAAAGGGATGATAGTATGGTGAACTTCCGAGACGGTCCCGAGTGCAAGCCAAGCTTCAAAAGAGTCAACTACAGATACACAACAGCCAAAACAAGGTAAGCTTTCATAGCTTAGTATGATTAAGCAATTTGTACATTTATATAAAAATCAACTCATACAATACTTCATATTTGATGTAATAATAATGATGTCTCTATCAATCCTTACCATCAAAAGGTATTTTAAAATAGCATATCCACCATGTACATTTGTAATGACTTCCCTAGCTCATCGTTTCATTATTTATGATTTAACACAACTACCATAGAATCTCAAAATTTTTCTACTTAAATACCAAGCCATTAAAATCTCACGATAATACGTATAATACATACCTTTAATAAGCATTTCCTTTCTTGACTTAACTGTTTGAACGTAACAAGCAAAAATATACTCATTTATATGCATATATATATACCCATATACTTTATATCACAGTTAATAGGAATATCTATCAAATTTCATACCTGTACACTTGGTAATACGATTTAGTAACGTATCGCTCACATAGAGCCGTTACTTACTCTTCTCGTAACGTATCGCTCACATAGAGCTGTTACTTACACTTCTCGTAACGTATCGCTCACATAGAGCCGTTACTTACACTTCTCGTAACGTATCGCTCACATAGAGCCGTTACTTGAATCCCTCGTAACGTATCGCTCACATAGAGCCGTTACTTAAACATACGCACACATAGTGCTTAAAATAATTTATCATGCATTCGCATATAAAATTTCATATACAAATCCAATCGACCACAATTTCGCCCATAGGCATATTCCTATATGAATAGTATTTATACTTAAGCAGTCAAATTATATTTTGCATTCGGCTAAGCAATATAAAATCACCCACATACCCTTTAATCAATTTTCCTTCATCTATCCCACTATTTCACCTAATTAAAGGTATCAACAACACATAAATACACATCTATGCCATCACCTTAACATCCAACTATTCATACATTCGGTTAAACACAACAAACCATATATATATATATATATTCGATTATACCCATTTTATACACTTACTATCATTCGATACCAAGCATATGATAAGGTATAACATTCAATTTAATATCAATTGCTTATATCATACCTCGAATATCAAAGAGTTCAACTTCCCGGTTAATCTTTCAGTTTGGTTTTGCCCCGATCTAATCCCACCTCCTTTTGTTCTTGATCTAAGAAACATCAAATAAAGCTTGTTCACATTTAATTCTATTCAATTTAATCCCAAAATTCATAATATCAAAGTTTACTATTTTACCCCTCAATTATTTAAGCTTTACACTTTAGTCCCTATAATTCAAAACACAAAATGTCATGAACTTGGCCACCTTCATCAAGGGCCGAATGTTCGCCACCCTCCTTCCATCTCATTTCTTCCATTATTTATCCAATTAATCCCTCCCAAAATTTTCTTTTTATTAAAACCCCCTAATACCCGAAATTCATCTAGAATTCTAAAGAGATTTTAATAATCTATTTAGTATATAATATGTGCCATTTCAAATCACTAAATCTCCACAATTTCCATACACGGTTACAATCAAAATATACCATAAAAACAAAAATTTACAAATAGGCTACTCAATATGCATGACAACAAATCCAAAAACATTGAATTTAACAAAAACAAAGCTTAAACACCAACCTAATTTGAGCGTGCACCAACCGAAAATGAAGAGAGCTTGAAGTCTCTTTTTCACCTTCCAAATTCGGCCACTTCTAAAAGAAAAGATGAACTCTTTTCTTCTTCTCTTTATTTTGTTTTATTATTATTCCCTTATTACTCAAATTATAATATTAATAAATAAACACCACTAACTAAAGATAATTAAAATAATATACAAGCTAATGATCATGCCGTCCACTACCATGAAATGTGGAAAATTGACATCCACATCCTCACTTGAATAAAACAATTCAATTTACTTTCCTAATTCATGCACACTACTTTTACCATTTAAGCTATTTGATCCTTTTTACTAAATTAAACATCTAAACAATTAAATTATACTACGATATTTTTACTCATGTACAATTACTTAACATAGACACCAAATCAATCAAGAAAAATATTTTTCTAATTCGGATTCGTGGTCCCGAGACCACCCTTCCGATTAGGGTTTAATTCGGACTGTTACAACTCTCCCCCCATAAGGATTTTCGTCCTCGAAAATTTTACCGGTAAAAAGGTTCGGATAACGCTCTTTCATCAAATGCTCTGATTCCCAAGTTGCTTCTTCAACTTCGTGCTTTTGCCACAACACTTTAACTAAGGGAATTCTCTTATTTCTCAATTCTTTTACCTCCCGAGTCAGAATACGAATCGACTACTCTTCGTAGGTCATATCAGATTGAATCTCAACTTCTGTTGGGCAAATTACATGCGATGGATCTGATCGATATTTACGAAGCATCGAAACATGGAAGACATTATGTATCTTTTCCAATTCGGGTGGTAATTTTAATCTGTAAGCAACCGGGCCGATACGTTCAGTGATTTCATACGGCCCAATGAATCTTGGGCTCAACTTGCCTTTACGACCGAATCTGAGAACCTTCTTCCAAGGTGATACTTTCAAAAATACCCGATCTTCAATCTGAAACTCAATGTCTTTACGTTTCAAATCAGCATATGACTTTTGACGGTCCGAAGCAGCTTTTAAACTATCTCGGATCACTGGTACCTTCTGTTCAGTCTCTTTGATTAAATCGACCCCGTGTATCTTGTTTTCACTGAGCTCGGTCCAATACAATGGTGTACGACACTTACGACCGTACAAAGCTTCATAGGGTGCCATTTTGATACTGATTGAAAGCTATTATTAGATGCAAATTCAACCAAAGGTAAGTATCTCTCCTACATACCTTCAAACTCGAGAATACAACATCTCAACATATCCTCAAGGATCTGAATAATTCGTTCTGATTGACCATCAGACTGCGGATGAAAAGCTATGCTAAAGTGCAGCTTAGTACCTAAAGCATTCTGTAATTTCTTCCAAAACCGCGACGTGAACCTTGGATCCCTATCCAAAACAATAAAAACAGGTACTCCGTGCAACCTCACAATTTGTGATACGCATAGCTCCGCTAGCTTATCAAGTGAAAAGCCGGTACGTACCGGAATGAAATGAGTCGATTTTGTCAATCTATCCACAATAACCTAGATTGAATCTTTCTTACTCGGTGTCAGTGGCAAACCCGCTACAAAATCCATCGTGATTCGATCCCACTTCCACTCAGGTATCAAAATTGGTTGAAGTAGTCCCGACGGTACCTAATGCTCAGCTTTCACTTGTTGACACACTAAACACTTTGTCACATAGTCCGAGATGTCTCGTTTCATACCAAGCCACCAGTAATGCCGTTTCAAGTCGTTATACATTTTTGTACTGCCCGGATGTATCGAAAATTTGCTATTATGAGCTTCTTCACAAATCATTTGAATCAATTTAGAGTCCTTAGGCACACATAATCGATTCTTAAACCGTAGACACCCTTCATCATCTATTTGAAATTCAGAATTCGCATTTGAATCACACCGACTTCTTTTTGCTCTTAAATCATCATCGATCCCCTGAGCTTCTCGAATTTGTTGTGCGAACGATGGTTTCGCCTTTAATTCCGCAATGAGTACCCCATCATCGGTTATAGCTAGATTAGCATTCATTGTACGCAGAGCAAATAACGATTTCCGACTAAGCGCGTCAGCAACTATATTAGCCTTTCCTGGATGATAATCAATCACAAGCTCATAGTCTTTTAATAGCTCTAACCATCGTCGCTGTCTCAAGTTCAGATCCTTCTGAGTCATTAAATACTTTAGACTCTTATGATCTGAATAGACGCAGCATTTTTCACCAAAAAGGTAATGTCGCCATATCTTCAAAGCATAAACAATAGCGGCCAACTCAAGGTCATGCGTTGGATAATTCCTCTCGTGCGGTTTCAACTGTCTCAAAGTGTAAGCTATAACTTTACCCTCCTGCATCAATACACAACCCAAGCCATTTAAAGATGCATCGCTATAAACAATGAACTCCTTACCCGACTCTGGCTGAACAAGTACCGGAGCTTCTGTTAACAAAGTTTTTAGCTGATCAAAACTCTCCTGACACTGTTCCGACCACTCGAATTTAACATCTTTCTATAACAATTTTGTCATCGGAGCTACTATCACAGAAAACCTTTTCACGAAGCGTCTATAATATCCGGCAAGTCCCAGAAAGCTCCGGATCTCAGAAATATTCCGCGGGGGCTTCCAGTCAAGTATGGCCGAAACTTTACTCGGGTCAACCCGAATACCTGATGCCGAAATAATATGCCCCAGAAAACTAACTTCACTTAGCCAAAACTCACATTTGCTAATTTCGCGTATAATTATTTTTCACGCAAATTCTGCAACACTAACCTCAAATGCTCAGCATGCTCGGTTTCGTCTCGCGAATAAATCAGTATATCATCAATAAACACAACTACAAATCGATCTAAATACGGTCTGAATACCCGATTCATCAGATCCATGAAAACAGCAGGGGCATTAGTGAGCCCAAACGGCATTACTAGGAACTCATAATGACCGCAAATCAATTTTTGAGAACACAGATGCTCCCTTAAGCTGGTCAAATAAATCATCGATACGCGGCAGTGGGTATTTATTCTTTACAGTCATCTTATTGAGCTGTCGATAATCAATGCACATTCTCAAAGTTCCGTCTTTCTTTTTTTACAAAAAGAACGGGAGCACCCCAGGGAGAGAAACTCGGTCTGGCAAAACCTCTATCTGTTAACTCTTGTAATTGAGTCTTTAATTCCTTTAATTCAGTCGGTGCCATTCTGTACGGAGCTATCGAAATCAAGGTAGTTCCCGGCATTAATTCAATCCCAAATTCTACCTCACGAACTGGTGGTAATCCTGGTAATTCCTCTGGGAACACATCTGAATATTCATTAACAACCGGTACTGATTCGATCTTTCTCTCGGTTGCCTTCTTATCAATGACGTACGCAAGATAGGCTTCACAACCCTTCTTCAAATACTGCCGAGCCAACATCGAAGATATCACATTAGGTAGTCTAATTAAATCCGCAGACTCAATCCGGATTATCTCGTTATTTTGGCATCTCAACTCAATAGTCTTTCATCTGCAATTTACTACTGCATCATACATTGTCAGCCAATCCATACCGAGAATAATGTCGAACTCGTCAAACGGTAACAGCATCAGATCAGCCGGGAAACACATATCTCGAATCATCAATGGACAGTTTTTACACACTTTATCGACTAACACACATCTACTCAGGGGGTTTGAAACCCGAATCACAACATCAGTAGACTCGATAGGTAAAGTTTTACTAGATACTAATGCTTCACACATATACGAATGAGTTGAGCCGGGGTCAATCAAAGTAGTCACATTAGTATCAAAGAGAAGGAAAATACTGATGATGACATCTGGGGATGAGGCCTCCTCTCTGGCACAGATGGCGTAAGCTCTAGCTGGTACCCGGGCATCTGATCGAACAATGGCGTCTGAGGCTCCCCTCGGTGTACCACCTCTACCTCCTCCAAAATGAGATGATCTGTTTCGAGCTGTAGTGCCACTCGGTCTTACACTCTGTACAATACCCTTCCCAGCATTCTTCGGGCAATCTCGAATAAAGTGGTCCTGAGAGCCACACTTATAACAAGTGCGGGAGATAGGTTTACCCCAACACTCTCCGAGATGTCGTCTGCCACACTGCTGACACTCTGGCTTGCTAAATCTCTCGTTGCCAACACTTACAATTAACGTAGCTCGAGAACTTACTGGCGGCCGTTCTCGTATAGAAATCCCGATGTTAGACTTGAATCGACCATCGTCATTCTTACACTTCTTCATGGACATCTGTGAAAATTTGCTTACGGACCTCTTCCATCTTTAGATTCGAACTCAGCTTTTTGTTTTTCCTTTCCCAGCTCTTTAGCTTTACAAGCCCGTTCAACCAACACAACGAACTCATTAATTCCCAGAATACCGACCATGAGCTTTATATTCTCATTTAAGCCATCCTCAAATCTCCGGCACATAGCAGCTTCCGATGAAACACACTCGCGAGCATAGCGACTGAGTAGCACAAATTTGCGCTCGTATTCAGATACAGTCATGCGGTTCTGTTTGAGCTCAAGGAACTCTTTACGCTTAGAATCAATAAAGCACTGGCTTATATATTTTTTTTCGGAATTTTGCTTGAAAGAACTCCCAGGTAACCTTCTCTTTCGGGACCACCGACACAAGCGTATTCCACCAGTAGTAGGCAGAGTCTCGTAATAGTGATATAACACACTTTAAACACTCGTCGGGTGTACAAGACAGTTCATCGAGTACTCGAATAGTGTTATCGAGCCAAAATTCGGCTCGCTCCGCATCATCGTCATCCTCGGCTTTAAATTCCTGAGCCCCATGCTTCCTAATACGATCAATCGGGGGTTTAGTCGTTCGGTCAAGATTAATCACTGGAGGTACCACTGATGTTACTGGGGTCCCGTTAGGATCTTGAGGTGGTTGGGCAGCCGGAGTGGTTCGTAAGTAGTGACTGAACCAACCGTTCATTATATTATGGAAGGCCTGCTTTACCCTCTCATCTGGGCCACTCGCAGTAGGTCGAGGTTCTTCTGACGCGGTCCCTTGCGCGGGAGCAGGCGCCACACTCTCGACATCATCAGCTAATTCTTGCTCGGGATCCTGATCCATTACTAAAAAGAGAAACAATTACATTTAGCTGTCAGAAGTCATCATACTATCAGTTATATTATGGCATGTATCGCTAACTCACACATGCTACGTTAGTCCAAGAACCGACTAAACTGTAGCTCTGATACCAATAAAATGTAACACACTTTAACCCGAATCTGTCGCTATATTAGAATTTCAATGCATTACCGATATGAAGTCTGACTCAAAATAAATATTAGTACACATGTCCGTAAAAATTTCAAAAATTTCATGACTAAACATACATCAATTACAATCTACTTATTTCTATTAAGCCAATTAATCTATAATCCGCACCAAATATGCACATATTCTAACATCCCAAAAAGATCTAGATGGTACAAATCTCACATTTATTTACCGAACATTTATGTGACTATTTCGACTAACTCGAGCAATTCAACTTTACCTAACCTATAATACCATTGTTGCATATCATGAGGTGCCATATATCAAAATATACCAACATTCTATTTGATCTCAAAAAAAAAATGTAAATCTTAATTCCTTCAAGCCATCTTTTTATAATTCGCATACCATACAAAACATTACACTTTCATACAAGCAAACATCAAAGCCGAATTCATTCAAGACCAATCACCATAAATTAGCCATTTCCGTATGGCATAAGTTTATATACAATCCATATAAAATTCAATTCCAAAATATCTTAGCCTATACATGCCATAATAATCAAAATTTATCATTTCAAAGGTGTACCAAAAGGGATGATAGTATGGTGAACTTCCGAGACGGTCCCGAGTGCAAGCCAAGCTTCAAAAGAGTCAACTACAGATACACAACAGCCAAAAACAAGGTAAGCTTTCATAGCTTAGTATGATTAAGCAATTTGTACATTTATATAAAAATCAACTCATACAATACTTCATATTTGATGTAATAATAATGATGTCTCTATCAATCCTTACCATCAAAAGGTATTTTAAAATAGCATATCCACCATGTACATTTGTAATGACTTCCCTAGCTCATCGTTTCATTATTTATGATTTAACACAACTACCATAGAATCTCAAAATTTTTCTACTTAAATACCAAGCCATTAAAATCTCACGATAATACGTATAATACATACCTTTAATAAGCATTTCCTTTCTTGACTTAACTGTTTGAACGTAACAAGCAAAAATATACTCATTTATATGCATATATATATACCCATATACTTTATATCACAGTTAATAGGAATATCTATCAAATTTCATACCTGTACACTTGGTAATACGATTTAGTAACGTATCGCTCACATAGAGCCGTTACTTACTCTTCTCGTAACGTATCGCTCACATAGAGCTGTTACTTACACTTCTCGTAACGTATCGCTCACATAGAGCCGTTACTTACACTTCTCGTAACGTATCGCTCACATAGAGCCGTTACTTGAATCCCTCGTAACGTATCGCTCACATAGAGCCGTTACTTAAACATACGCACACATAGTGCTTAAAATAATTTATCATGCATTCGCATATAAAATTTCATATACAAATCCAATCGACCACAATTTCGCCCATAGGCATATTCCTATATGAATAGTATTTATACTTAAGCAGTCAAATTATATTTTGCATTCGGCTAAGCAATATAAAATCACCCACATACCCTTTAATCAATTTTCCTTCATCTATCCCACTATTTCACCTAATTAAAGGTATCAACAACACATAAATACACATCTATGCCATCACCTTAACATCCAACTATTCATACATTCGGTTAAACACAACAAACCATATATATATATATATATATATATATTCGATTATACCCATTTTATACACTTACTATCATTCGATACCAAGCATATGATAAGGTATAACATTCAATTTAATATCAATTGCTTATATCATACCTCGAATATCAAAGAGTTCAACTTCCCGGTTAATCTTTCAGTTTGGTTTTGCCCCGATCTAATCCCACCTCCTTTTGTTCTTGATCTAAGAAACATCAAATAAAGCTTGTTCACATTTAATTCTATTCAATTTAATCCCAAAATTCATAATATCAAAGTTTACTATTTTACCCCTCAATTATTTAAGCTTTACACTTTAGTCCCTATAATTCAAAACACAAAATGTCATGAACTTGGCCACCTTCATCAAGGGCCGAATGTTCGCCACCCTCCTTCCATCTCATTTCTTCCATTATTTATCCAATTAATCCCTCCCAAAATTTTCTTTTTATTAAAACCCCCTAATACCCGAAATTCATCTAGAATTCTAAAGAGATTTTAATAATCTATTTAGTATATAATATGTGCCATTTCAAATCACTAAATCTCCACAATTTCCATACACGGTTACAATCAAAATATACCATAAAAACAAAAATTTACAAATAGGCTACTCAATATGCATGACAACAAATACAAAAACATTGAATTTAACAAAAACAAAGCTTAAACACCAACCTAATTTGAGCATGCACCAACCGAAAATGAAGAGAGCTTGAAGTCTCTTTTTCACCTTCCAAATTCGGCCACTTCTAAAAGAAAAGATGAACTCTTTTCTTCTTCTCTTTCTTTTGTTTTATTATTATTCCCTTATTACTCAAATTATAATATTAATAAATAAACACCACTAACTAAAGATAATTAAAATAATATACAAGCTAATGATCATGCCGTCCACTACCATGAAATGTGGAAAATTGACATCCACATCCTCACTTGAATAAAACAATTCAATTTACTTTCCTAATTCATGCACACTACTTTTACCATTTAGGCTATTTGATCCTTTTTACTAAATTAAACATCTAAACAATTAAATTATACTACGATATTTTTACTCATGTACAATTACTTAACATAGACACCAAATCAATCAAGAAAAATATTTTTCTAATTCGGATTCGTGGTCCCGAGACCACCCTTCCGATTAGGGTTTAATTCGGACTGTTACAACTCTCCCCCAATAAGGATTTTCGTCCTCGAAAATTTTACCGGTAAAAAGGTTCGGATAACGCTCTTTCATCAAATCCTCTGATTCCCAAGTTGCTTCTTCAACTTCGTGCTTTTGCCACAGCACTTTAACTAAGGGAATTCTCTTATTTCTCAATTCTTTTACCTCCTGAGTCAGAATACGAATCGGCTCCTCTTCGTAGGTCATATCAGATTGAATCTCAACTTCTGTTGGGCAAATTACATGCGATGGATCTGATCGATATTTACGAAGCATCGAAACATGGAAGACATTATGTATCTTTTCCAATTCGGGTGGTAATTTTAATCTGTAAGTAACCGGCCCGATACGTTCAGTGATTTCATACGGCCCAATGAATCTTGGGCTCAACTTGCCTTTACGACCGAATCTGAGAACCTTCTTCCAAGGTGATACTTTCAAAAATACCCGATCTCCAATCTGAAACTCAATGTCTTTACGTTTCAAATCAGCATATGACTTTTGACGGTCCGAAGCAGGTTTTAAAATATCTCGGATCACTGCTACCTTTTGTTCAGTCTCTTTGATTAAATCGACCCCATGTATCTTGTTTTCACTGAGCTCGGTCCAATACAATGGTGTACGACACTTACGACCGTACAAAGCTTCGTAGGGTGCCATTTTGATACTAGATTGAAAGCTATTATTATACACAAATTCAACCAAAGGTAAGTATCTCTCCCACGTACCTTCAAACTCGAGAATACAACATCTCAACATATCCTCAAGTATCTGAATAATTCGTTCTGATTGACCATCAGACTGCAGATGAAAAGCTGTGCTAAAGTGCAGCTTAGTACCTAAAGCATTCTGTAATTTCTTCTAAAACCGCGACGTGAACCTTGGATCCCTATCCGAAACAATAAAAACAGGTACTCCGTGCAACCTCACAATTTGTGATACGTATAGCTCCGTTAGCTTATCAAGTGAAAAGCCGGTACGTACCAAAATGAAATGAGTCGATTTTGTCAATCTATCCACAATAACCCAGATTGAATCTTTCTTACTCGGTGTCAGTGGCAAACACGCTACAAAATCCATCGTGATTCGATCCCACTTCCACTCAGGTATCAAAATCGGTTGAAGTAGTCCCGACGGTACCTGATGCTCAGCTTTCACTTGTTGACACACTAAACACTTTGTCACATAGTCCGAGATGTCTCGTTTCATACCAAGCCACCAGTAATGCCGTTTCAAGTCGTTATACATTTTTGTACTGCCCGGATGTATCGAAAATTTGCTATTATGAGCTTCTTCACAAATCATTTGAATCAATTCAGAGTCCTTAGGCACACATAATCGATTCTTAAACCGTAGACACCCTTCATCATCTATTTGAAATTCAGAATTCGCATTTGAATCACACCGACTTCTTTTTGCTCTTAAATCATCATCGATCCCCTGAGCTTCTCGAATTTGTTGCGCGAACGATGGTTTCACCTTTAATTCCGCAATGAGTACCCCATCATCGGTTATAGATAGATTAGCATTCATTGCACGCAGAGCAAATAACGCTATGAGTACACCGACTTGTCCACTGGTCTAAGGGTGATAAGGGGTAGTTGTTCTGTGGTGTACTCCATATTTCTTTAAGACTTTGTCAAATTGAGTATTACAAAAATGAGTACCCCTATCACTTATAATTTCTCTGGGTATTCCAAATCGAGAAAAGAGTTTCTTAAGAAATCTTACTACCACTCTGGCATCATTAGTAGGTAAAGCTTGAGCTTCCACCCATTTTGACATATAGTCCACTGCTACAAAGATGTATTTATTCCCAAATGAGCTAGGGAATGGGCCCATAAAATCAATACCCCATACATCGAATATTTCACATTATAGCATATATTTTTGAGGCATTTCATCGTGTTTAGAGATATTACCTGTTCTCTGACATCTATCACACGAAGCAACACACATGTTAGTGTCTTTGAACAGGGTGGGCCAATAAAAACATGATTTGAGCGTTTTGTGTGCTGTCCTGATCCCGCTGTAATGTCCTCCTGAAGGTCCTAAATAGAAATGTTCTAAGATTTTGCTTGCTTCTTCCTTTGTAACACATCTCCGAATTACTTAATCTGCACATATACGGAAAAGAAAAGGGTCCTCCCAAAAATAATTTTTCGCATCAGCAAAGAATCGCTTCTTTTGATGATGTGTTAACCTTTTTGGTAAGATGTTAGCAGCTAAGTAATTTGCAATGTCTGCAAACCAAGGTACATCGGAGTTAGATATAGCAAATAGTTTTTCTTCAGGAAATGAGTCATTTATCTCACTCTCATCGAGTTCTTCGATATGTGGATTTTCAAGCCTAGAAAGATGATTTGCCGCAAGATTTTCAGCTCCTTTCTTATCTTGAATTTCCAAATCAAATTCCTGTAAGAGTAAAATCCATCTTATGAGTCTAGGTTTTGCATCAGATTTAGTTAAAAGATAACAAAGAGCTGAATGGTTAGTGTAAACGACAACTTTAGATAGTATCAAATACTGTCTAAATTTATCAAATGCAAAAACCACGGCTAGCATTTCTTTTTCTGTGGTGTTGTAATTTTCTTGTGCGGCCGTCAATGTTTTGCTAGCATAATAGATCGGCTGAAAATGCTTGTCTCTTCGCTGTCCCAAAACTGCACCTACTGCAAAGTCACTCGCATCACACATTATTTCAAAGGGTAAATTCCAATCAGGTGCAATTATAATTGGAGCATTTATCAATTTATTTTTAAGGGTATTAAATGCATCTAAACATTCCTGATCAAAATCGAAAGGCACATCTTTTTCTAGTAATTTTGTTAAAGGCTTAGCTATTTTCGAAAAATCCTTAATAAATCTTCTATAAAATCCAGCATGTCCTAAAAAGCTTCGAATAGCCTTAACTAAACTAGGAGGAGGTAATTTTTCTATGGTTTCAACTTTTGCTTTATCAACTTCAATTCCTTTACTAAAAATTTTATGGCCTAACACAATCCCCTCTCGAACCATAAAGTGACACTTTTCCTAATTAAGCACAAGGTTCGTTTCCTCACATCTCATTAGAACTCGTTTTTAATTTTTAAGGAAAAGATGGAAAGAATTACCAAATACCAAAAAGTCGTCCATAAATACCTCCATAATATCTTCCACGAGTTCATCAAAGATGGCTAGCATGCAGCGCTAAAAAGTAGCAGGAGCATTACATAATCCAAAAGGCATTCTACGATAAGCAAACGTACCGTATGGACATGTAAATGTTGTCTTTTCTTGATCCTCAGGAGCTATTGGGATTTGGAAGTAGCCAGAGAGTCCGTCTAGGAAGTGTAGTACATATGCCCAGATAATCTTTCTAACATCTGATCAATAAAGGGCAAGAGGAAGTGATCTTTTCTCGTGGCGTCATTCAACTTCCTATAGTCAATACAGACTCTCCAACCTATGACTGTTCTTGTAGGAATCAATTCATTCTTTTCATTAGCTACAACAGTCATGCCTCCTTTCTTTGGAACAACCTATACAGGACTCACCCAAGTACTGTCAGAAATAAGATAAATTATTCCAGCATCTAGAACTTTAATTACCTCAGCTTTAACAACTTCTTTCATGTTGGGATTCAATCGTCTTTGAGGTTGTACACATGGTTTATACTCATCTTCCATTAAAATTTTGTGGGTGCAAAATGATGGACTTATCCCTTTAATGTCAGAAATTTTCCAAGTTATGGCTCTTTTATGTTCCTTTAGTACCTGTAGCAACTCGTCTTTCTCTTTGGGTTCCAGTTCTGAAGAGATGATTACTGGTAGTGTAGAATTATCCCTGAGGAATGCATATTCTAAGTGATTTGGTAAATGTTTCAATTCCAATTTAGGTGGTTCTTCAATAGAGGGTTTTTGTTTTAGTTCGTCATTTATTTTAATACCCCCGTCTTTCTTTTGTCTAGGGGAAGATGTATTAGAATTCAATTCATTGGTATCATCGTCTGCCCCCTCACCTTGGGTAAGGCACAGTTCCAACGTGTCGTCATGTATGATTTCCTACAAAGAATCTTGAATAAAATGATCAATGGCATCAATAAAATAACAGGAATCATCTTGCTCTCTAGAATATCGCATAGCATCGTAAATTTGAAAAATAATTTCCTTGTCACTTACCCTTAGCGCAAGTTTACCATCACCTACATCAATAACAGCCCTAGTAGTAGCTAAAAAGGGGAGTCCCAAAATTAAAGGTACCTCCACGTCCTCATCCATGTCAAGCACAACAAAATCAACAGGGAATATAAATTTATCAACTTTTACCAGAATATCTTCAATAATTCCCCTAAGATATTTAATAGATCTGTCAGCTAATTGAATACTCATCCTAGTGGGTTTTGGTTCCCCAAGACCAAGCTGCTTAAACATTTTATAAGGCATTAAATTAATACTAGCACCTAAATCAGCTAGTGCTTTCTCAATGTTTAAACTACCAATTAAACAGGGAATAGTGAAACTTCCTGGATCTTTCAATTTGGTTGGTAGCTTATTTTGGAGGATGGCTGAACATTCTTCATTAAGTTCCACGGTTGATATCTCTTCAAACTTTCTTTTATTTGTTAGAAGCTCTTTTAGGAATTTTGTGTACGTCGGCATCTGCGAAATAGCTTCAACAAAAGGTAAGTTAATATGTAACTGTTTAAAAAGTTCAAGAAATTTATCGTATTGTACGTCTAAGCAATCTTTCTTCAACTTTGCCGGATATGGGATCGGTGGTTTATATTCTTCATGTACCGGTGTTAGATTCTCGATTTCCTCACTTTTTTACTTATTAGTTTCTTGTGGCATCTTCTTTTCTGTTTCAACCAATACCTTCCCATTCCTTAATGTTACTGCCTTCACTTGCTCTTGTGGTTTAGGTTTGATATTATTAGGTAAACGACCTGGTTGCCTTTCAGAAACTAACTTGGTCAGCTGTCCTAATTGATTTTTAAGCTCTTGAATTAATGTTTGCTGATTATTCAACATCGTTTCAGTATTCTGAAAATGAGTTTCTGACGCTGAAATAAACTTTGCTAGCATATCCTCAAGGTTCGATTTTTTTTTCTTGTGAGTAAGGTTGCTGTTGAAAACTTGGGAGGGGTTGTTGTCCCTGATTTCCTTGGCCACCCCATGAGAAGTTGAGGTGATTCCTCCAACCTAGATTATAAGTGTTACTATAAGGGTTATTTTGAGGTCTAGAATTATTACCCATATAGTGAACTTGCTCGTTTTCAGCGCTCGGGTTGTAAGGTGGATATTCTGTATTACTCATCCCTCCTCCATTCGTATCGCACTGCATAACTGGATGTACCTGCGAAGAACCACACAAACCATCAATCTTTTTATTTAATAGTTCTACCTGGTTTGATAGCATGGTCACTGCGTCGAGGTTGAAAACACTGGCGGCTTTTGTTCGTTTTGTCCTCGTGACTTGCCACTGATAGTTATTCAGTGACATCTCTTCAATGAATTCGTAGGTAGCCTCAGGTGTTTTGTTGTTCAGGGTTCCGCCGGCGGCTCAATCAATCAACTGCCTAGTTGAGGGGTTCACATCGTTATAAAAGGTTTGAACTTGTAACCACAAGGGTAACCCATGGTGAGGGCACCTCCTTAGTAGATCCTTGTATCTCTCCCATACATCCTAAAGTGTCTCTAAATCCATCTGCACAAAAGAAGAGATATCATTCCTCAACTTAGCCGTTGTAGCCGGCAGAAAATATTTTAACAAAAATTTTTCGGTCATTTGTTCCAATATAGTGATTGATCCTCATGGTAACGAGTTCAACCACTGTTTAGCTTTGTTCCTCAACGGAAAGGGAAACAATCGAAGACGAATGGCATCATCAGAAACGCCATTTACTTTGAAAGTATCGCAAAATTCTAGAAAATTCGCCAAGTGATTGTTTGGATCTTCATCCTGCAAACCATCAAACTGAACAAATTGCTGTATCATCTGAATTGTGTTAGGTTTCAGTTCAAAATTATTTGCAGAAATAGTAGGTCTAACAATACTTGACTCAGTTCCTGTTAAATTAGGTTTAGCATAATCATACATAGTACGAGGAGCAGAATTTTGATTCATTGGATTTGCGACAACCATAGAAGGCATCGGATTGTTATCAACCATCTCTTCGGTAGTGTTGGTTTCGTCTTCTTGCTCTTCTTCTATGTACTGTAGGTTTCGCCTTATTTCTCTATGATTTCTGCGAACTGTACTTTTTATTTCACTGTCAAAAAGCAATGGTCCTGACGGGTTTCTCCTAGTCATAAACTAGAAAAACCTATCAGAATAAATAATAGAGAGATTAGAAAACTAAAAATAAAAATTATAAAGAAATAAATAAATAAAAGAAAAATGGCTAAAGTAATAAAAATTGAGCGTTCCTAATATTTCAGTTCCCCGGCAACGGCGCCAAAAACTTGATCTTATCTGAGAGTTTTAATATTTATATAATGAATGATCGAGCCTAGAAACTAACTATCACCACGATTGGAGCAAGCACACCTATCGAACAGTAGTATAGCTTAGTGGTAAGACCGAAATATCGAACCCAAAGGAACCAAAAGTACTAGTACTAACTTTCTTTTTATTATCTAGCCTAAAATAAAAGTGATTAATGTTTGTCTAACCAATTCCTAAGCTAAGGATGCCAAAACACAGAGAATGAATTGGGAAAATACTCTTGAGAAAACCAATTGATTAAGACAACACCCGAGAAAGAATCCACCTAGACTTCACTTGTTATTTAACTCTGAACCAGATGATTTATTCACTTGACTTGATCTGTATGATTCCCTAATTTATATTAATACCTCTTTCGAGGCTACTAACGTCTAACCTTAGGTTGATTATTTGAAATCTCTTTCTAATTAAAACCCCTAGTGTTACATTAACTCGATTCATGGACTCCCATATTAGGTTTGACCCTAATCCGGCAGATTTTCGTCGTTCTATCTCTAAGAGTGCGATCAACTCCACTTAATTATGCTAGATCTACTCTCAAACAGGGACTTTTGCTCCTCTGAATAAGCACATCAATACTTGAATCAATATCTTGAAATATTAAAGCAAGAATTAAGAACACATAATTAAGAACAAATCAAGTATTTGTCATACAGTTCAGAAAACAATAACAAGATCCGTCTTAAGTTTCATCCCCCTCAGGTATTTGAGGGGTTTAGTTCATGTTTATAAAAGAATACATCTCAGAAGAAATTAAGTAATAAAACATAAAGAAAAAACCTAAAACCCCCTAAAGGAAATTGAAGGGAAAATCCTCAGTCTTGAGCGTGATTCCGGCTTCTGAGATGGGTCAACTGGCTTTCTTCGAGTAATTCCCTATATTCAGCCCTCTCTGGCTTTGCTCTCCGTCAAAAGCCCTAACAGAGGCCTTCTATCGAACTCCTCCTCTAGGTTGCCCTCTAAGTTGTTTATGTAGGCTTTCGGGATGCCTTACTTGGCCCACAAGTATCCTATTCCGAGTAGAATTAAAATGAGTCACGGCAGGGACACGCCCGTGTGAAACGCCCGTGTGAATTGAGCCCTGGGCCGTGTTCGAGTCTACTAAAGTGGCACGGCCGTGTGGTGAACTCCAGGCCGTGTTGATTTCTTAATTTGGCTCATTTTCTCCATTTTTGGCCCGTTTTCGTTCTTTTCATCCTCCTATGCTCTCCTAAGTATAAAACATGAAATTAAAGGATTAGGAGCATCAAATTCCACAATTCAAGGAATAAATCATCCAAAAGTATGTCAAATGTGGGATTAAAATATGTATATATTACGGTTTATCAATTCACTAGAGGAATCCATAACACGAAGGGAACGTTGAAGTATATTCATTCTGATCTGTGGGGGCCATCAAGAGTGCCTTCGAGAGGTGGAGCTAATTATATGCTAACTTTTATTGATGATTTTTCCAGAAAAGTTTGGGCATTCTTCCCGAAGCAGAAAAGCAATGTGTTTTTTGCATTTAAGTCTTGGAAAACTATGATTGAAAAATAGACGGGAAAACAAATAAAATACCTCCACACAAACATATGCTTAGAGTTTTGTTCTGATGAGTTTAATAAACTGTGCAAGCCAGAAGGGATCGTGAGACACTTGACAGTTCGTCATACTCCATAGCAAAATGGCGTTGCAGAACGAATGAACAGAACGATCATGGAGAAGGTTCAATGTATGCTGTCAAATGTCAACTTACCAAAGTCATTTTGGGCCGAAGCAGCCTCTACTGCATTTTTTTATCAACCGATCTCTATCCTTTGCCATTGAGAAAAAGACTCCACAAGAAGTATGGTCTGGTAATCCTGCTAATTATTATGATTTAAAAATCTTTGGGTGTCCTGCATATGCTCATGTTGATAATGGAAAATTGGAATCGAGATCCATTAAATGTGTTTTTCTTGGTTATAAAGCTGGTGTAAAAAGGTATAAGTTATGGTGTCCTGAAAATAGAAAAGTTGTGATTAGCAGAGATGTTGTTTTTGATGAAACTATTATGCTACCTAACTTATCTCTTAAAGGCTCTTCCAATAAAGAAAATCAAAAGCAGATGGAGCATCAGATTAATACAGAGTCGACTCCTCAATCCAGTACAAAAATTGAGAATAAAGTTGCTTCTTCACCACAAAACTCTATCGCCAAAAACAGAACTAGAAGAGAAATTAAACCTCCAAAGAAGTATGCTGAGGCTGATCTAGTTGCTTATGCTTTAAATGTAGCTAGAGATATAGATGCAAACCAAGAGCAGTCTAATTATTCTGAGGCGGTTAGCTGTGAAGACTCAGAAAAGTGGATGTTTGCTATGCAAGAGGAGATGGAATCACTCCACAAAAATAGAACATGGGATCTTGTGAAACTTCCTAAAGGTAAAAAGGTTGTTCGCTATAAATGGGTGTTTAAAAAGAAAGAAGGGACTCCAGGAGTTGAAGAACCCGGATATAAAGCAAGGCTTGTTGCAAAGGGTTACAGTCAAATTCCAGGAGTGGGCTTCACAGATGTGTTCTCCCCAATTGTGAAGCATAGTTCGATTCGAGCTTTGCTTGGTATTGTGGCCATGCATGATTTGGAGCTTGAGCAATTAGATGTAAAAACTACATTTTTGCATGGAGAACTTGAGGAAGATATTTACATGCAGGGTTTTACAGTCTCAGAAAAAGAGGACTATGTTTGCTTGCTGAAAAAGTCCCTTTATGGTTTGAAACAGTCACTAAGACAGTGGTATAAGAGGTTTGATTCCTTTATGACTTCTCATGATTTTAAAAGAAGTAGTTTTGACAGCTGTGTTTACTTTAAGGAAAACAGTGATGGTTCTTTTGTGTATCTACTTCTTTATGTTGATGACATGTTGATAGCAACAAAAGATAAAGGAGAGATAAGAAATGTCAAAGCCCAACTAAGTGAAGAATTTGATATGAAGGATTTGGGACCAGCAAAGAAGATACTTGGTATGGAGATTCTCAGAGATAGAAAAGCAAGTAAATTGTACCTAAGTCAGAAGGGGTACATTGAGAAAGTTCTTTGCAGGTTCAATATGCAGAGTGCTAAGCCTGTTAGTACTCCTTTAGCAGCACATTTTAGACTTTCATCGGCTTTGTCTCCACAATCAGATGATGAGATTGAGTACATGTCACATGTTCCATACTCTAGCGCAGTGGGATCTCTCATGTATACTATAGTTTGTTCACGTCCAGATTTATCATATGCAGTCAGTGCAGTTAGCAGATAAATGGCAAATCCCGGTAAAGATCATTGGAAAGCAGTTCAGTGGATTTTAAGATACTTACGAGGTACTACTAATGTTTGCTTACAGTTTGGAAGAACTAGAGATGGAGTCATTGGGTATGTTGATGCTGATTTGCTGGAGACCTTGATAGAAAAAGATCTCTCACTGGTTATGTCTTTACAATTGGAGGTTGTGCAATCAGTTGGAAAGCTACTTTGCAAACTACAGTCGCTTTGTCTACCACTGGAGCTGAGTACATGGTGATTACTGAGGCTTGTAAAGAAGCTATTTGGTTGAAGGGACTCTTTAGTGAGCTTAATGAAGACCTTCAAATTAGCACAGTATTTTGTAACAGTCAGAGTGCCATCTTCCTTTCAAAAGAACCAATGTTTCATGAGAGAACAAAACACATTGATGTACGGTATCATTTTGTTCGTGATATTATTGCTCGTGGTGATATTGTTGTGAGCAAAATTAGTACTCATGAAAATCCTGCAGATATGATGACTAAGTCACTCCCTATAACCAAGTTTGAGCATTTCTTAGACTTGGTTGGTGTTCATTGTTGAAGTTAAACCCTTAAAGGGTTTTATGGAAGAGGTGGGGAACTTGTTTGTTGAGAGCTCGCGATGAAGAACTTGTTCATTGAGAATTCGTGTCAAGGTGGAGATTGTTAGAATTAAATGACCCGAATCCTTATTTAAATAAAAGACAATGGTAAAATAAAATAAAAGAAGAATCCCTATAGAACTATACTTCTTTTATTTTATTTTAAATAAGGTTTTTTAAACCTTATTAAACTCCATCTATTTGATGTTGATTAGAATAAGGTGTTTCAATCTTACTACACTCCTATTAGAATATGATTTTACAAGCCTATAAATAGACATGGTCTATTCCTCTTGTAATTAATTCGAATTCGACATAGTGAATTTTCTTCTCCTCTACCCGTGGTTTTCTCCCGAAAGGGTTTCCACGTAAAATCTGTGTGTTCTTTAAATTTTTATTTCTCTTTTCTTTGCGATATATTGTCATTACCGACGTTATATTTTTTACACTTATAAATATCTATTTTATGCCGCCTCAATTTTAAGCAATGGCATAATTGCTTCCTTGGTCCCTTTAATTTTTCTTTAATCTATAATTCAACTTTTACCCTATATACAATTTAGTCCTTATACCTAATTACTTTTAACTCAAGCAAATTCACTTAATCAAAACCTAATTAACTACACAACTAGCTTCAAAAATATTTATTAAAAATATTTACGAGTTTGATTTACAAGAACGGAGTCCCGGGAATGCATTTTTTTAATTTGGTCCTTTTTAATTAATTAACTATCGAAACGTTAAAATTTCTTAACGAAACTTTAATACCACCTTAATGACGCTTCGTAAATATTTATAAAAATATTTACGGGTCAATTTATAGAAACAAGGTCCTGGTACCTTATTTTCTAAAACCACTTGAACTTAATAAATCACTTATATAACATAAATTATCAAATCAAAAACCTTTTTGAAGATCACACTTGTCTCGTAAATATTAAATAATAATATTTACAAATTTACTCATCGGATTTGGTGGCCCCGAAACCACTGTTTTCGACACCACTGAAAAACGAGCTGTTACAATGACACTTATACATATTAAGCCTATATAATGCCACAAAACCGAATCTTGAGTGATTAAAGGTCTACCGAGACAGAAGTTGGATAGTGTGAGCTTCAAGTTGATCCGATCTTCACGTTTCGCAAAAAACAACTACAAGACAGGAAAAACATAACCAATTAAGAATTAAATATGCTTAGTAAGACCATAGGTGTTAAAATATTAATTTACCTCATTTCATAAGTAAATCTATCCAAATAAAAAATTTAATAAGTTTCCTGTCACAACACACTACAACTGTAAGGTGAGTATTTCATATCAATTCATATAATCATCAATTCGTTTGTGTCATTCAATTCAATATCATTTCATCAGAGCTATCAAGCGAAATGCAAAATTTGCTCAATCAGAATAGGTGAATACAAATAACTGTATGATCTCATTCATTTCAATCACTATACCAAGTTAGACAATACCCTTTCATCAAAGAATCATTAGCCCGATGAACAATAGTAAAAGAGTTCGGATACATAGGTTATAGTATCAAGATACACCGAGGTGATAAATAGGGCACGAAAGTGCATATAGGAGCACCGAAGTGCAAACATGGCACTAGAGTACATAACCGGGCACAAATGTACAGTCAGGGCATCGTAATGCAAACAAGAGCATGAATATGCTATTAAAAACGCCGTAGTGCTAACAAGAGCATCGTAGTACTATCAGGAGCACCTTGGTGCTAACAGGAGCACTTCTTCAAGATTCAGGCATTCATGTTATCACAACACTTTCAATAACTAAAACATGTACCATAATCATCTCAATGTTGTGCAATACTCTACATATGGTTTAATTCTCACATACACATTTAATTATCTTTCAATTGAGTCCAAACTCAAAATTTATATTAATGTCATTTCATGCAAGATTCATTAAGTGTATACAAGTATTTGTAACACAATTAGTCCACATTTATTAATTATCATATTCAATTTATTAGTCAATTTTCTTAGCTCTATATGATTTAATCTACATCTCACCATTTGTATCAAATCATAATTAGTCCAAATTATTATCTATCATATACAAATTCATAATTAACTTATCTAACAATTTAAATAATAATTTAATTACAATCATACCATATGAACTTACCAGGGCAAACAATAAAAACAGGAGTGTCAGGGATTGATCTGTAATTTTTTCTTTTCTTCGATTATCTACTAGTTCTTGATCTATACAATAATTAAGTTTAAAATATCAATTCTTATACTTTGTAATACTCAAATACATGCATATGAACTTTTAATTTCATTTTATACAAATTTCCTGAACTTTAACATTTTATTCAATTTAGTCTATAAAACCGAAACTATTATATCTTTCACAAATAAGCTCCGTTCTCAATTTCATCATTCTTTAATCCTATAGAAACAATATTTACAAAAAATTATATATCAAATCTACACTATTTTCATTTTAGTCTCTTAACTCAAAACTAACCAAATTCACTTCACAAATAAATCTTATTTCATTTCTAAACTTCAAAATCTACCATTTAACATTCAAAAAGCTTAAAAGTCATCAATGAAAACTCTTAAAACTTTTAACAGTCTTACGATTTAACACCGAACTAGTTAAATTAAACTACATTTCAAAAATATAAAATTTATGAAAAATAGAGCTCAACAATACTAACATGCATGGATGGAAGCTTGGCGGAACCTTAGAACTTAAAAAATTGGTGTTTGTTGATTGTTTGTTTGAAGAATCGGTGGTAAGGGTAAAAATAAAGATGATCAATCTTTTGTTTAATATTCTAACCTATATTATTATTAATTTATTAAAAAAATTTAACTTATAAAACACCCATTAACCTTCCAACCAAATAAAGTATGGTATTGCCATTTAAACCCTTGTACAATTACTTCTTAGCTCATTTAACTAATAAAAATCATTAGCAATTAACTTTTATGGTTTTTACAATTTAATCTTTATATCTTAATACTATTAAATCATTGAAATTTTCAGATCAAATCTCAATTCATTTATATAATAATTTTGTAAATATCTAATAATAATATTTACAGACTCGATTTATAAAAACGATGTCTGAATCTTTTATTTTTTAAAATCACTAGGGTTTTATACGCACTACTTGTACTATAATTAATTATTCTATTAGCAAAACTTTTCGAATAGGTATTAAGTATAATATTATATTTAATTCGTAAATATTAAATAATAATATTTTACTAGGTAGGATGATTTTTAGTGTAACCCATTTCTATTTCCTCCTCTTTTCGTCCTCTCCAAACTGTACTTCGGACTTCAAGAACAAGATAGAATGGGAACGGGAAGAAATAGTAATGTCGAGGTTATCTAGATCCATTGTCAACTCGCCGAAACTCGACGAAGACGATGATGACCGTACAGATGCTGCACCGAATCCAAAAGCCGAACCCGACCTTGACCCTGATCAATCCTCTCCCTCCCATTCCCATCCATCGTCGGATCCCAACACTCCTCGCGGCGTTAAAGAAGACATCTCCGAGCTTACCAAAACCCTAACCCGCCAATTCTGGGGCGTTGCCTCTTTCCTTGCCCCGCCTCCTCTGGGGTCATCGAACCAACAACTCGATCACATTGAGAATGAACAATCCCTCCGACCATCGTCCGATGGTTGGGATGAGGCGTCCGATGAGGCATTGATAGCGGGAATACGTAGCGATTTATCGGAGATTGGCGGGAAGTTCAAGACCGAAATCTCGAAACTGTCTAAAAATATTGCCGTCTCAGAGTTCACTAAGATGGCTTCGAATTTTCTTCAGTTGGGATCTGACGAAGAGAATCTGAAAAATATGAGAGTGGAAACGTTGTCGGTGTGACGGAAGATGTTGTTGCCTTCGCTAGGGATATCGCGATGCATCCAAGAACTTGGCTCGATTTTCCCGTACCTGATAATGGTGATTTTGATGGTAATTTACTTTCTAATTTCGCGGACTGGTGTGTTTTAATAAACAAGAAAGCCCACATTTTGTTCATTCATTGGTAAATTCCCTCTGTTTCTCTGCATATTGATTATCTAGTATAAAATGTTGTAATTCTTCTGGCCCTTTCTGGTTTCCATTGAAGGATCGCCCAATTGCTTTATGCTTTGTAGTTGCTCAATCAGGTTAAGTTTGTAATCTCTATTAGATTTAGCTGAAAACCCCCGTATAGGAAGGTTTGGCTGCTTATACTGTCGTGTGTATAAGCCTGCCTGCTTTAGGGTGCTCTGTGTAGTTGGATGGCTAATTGGTGTTAAAGCAATTATCAGAACTGCTCATCAATCTTACGTGAGACCTTTCTGTATAATCTTTTGTTAATGATTTGTGAATTTCTTCTTTGCTCTATTCAATTAATTTTTAATTCTGAATTAGGCAACTTTGTAGTATAAGGTAGTACTTGTTCTGGTCATATTGTGTTATACTGTCCTCTGCTTCTTGGTGACACTCGTGCCTTCTTTTTTGCTGATTCTTGGTTGAATTAACGTCTTTTCTTCTATTTAGCTGCCTTGCATGGCCAATATATATGTGTGCACGCGCTAGTACGGAAACTTCTGGCTCTTCACCCTTGAGAAATTGGCTGAATATTTTGATGTCTTGTATGAAGTTGCATTTAATGGCATATCTCAGCACCATTTCATTGCCTCTATATTAACTAAGGGTTGCCAACTTCCATGAGGGCTGGTCTGTCCTTAATTATGCTTATCAGTGTTTTAGGTATGAATCTGGCTGATTACAAGTATCCTTGTATGTTTTTTCTTTTCTAAATTTCAGATTTTGACATGTCTGATGCACAACAAGAACATGCCTTAGCCATTGAGCGTCTTGCACCAAGATTGGCTGCACTTAGGATTGAAATTTGCCCAGGACATATGAGTGAGGGTTGCTTTTGGAAGATCTATTTTATACTTCTACATCCCCAACTCAATTTGTCTACTCCCCAAGTAAGTTCGTCAGTTTTCTTGTTTTCATTGGTTGACCACCAATTTTTGTTTTTCCAATGTAATGTAGGGTATGTTGTCAAGGTGTCACTTCAAGAATTCATTTACCAAGTTCTGGAATGAGAAAAAAACATATAGTTACAGTTAAAAGATGCAAAAGAAATTCTTAGTGAGATAGGAAATTAGAAACTCATCTGGTTTTCAGCAATGTCTTTTCTAGACTTGAACATCATTTTCACTCATTCTCTCTCATGAGAAAGAAGTGCTAGTATATCAAATATTCTGCTTTGCCAATCTGTTCTGCTAGCAGCCCTGACATTTCCTTGCAGTGACCATCTTTGTGTAAATACATTTTTTTACTCTTATGCTCATCATTTCCTTCATTATTCTTTTGTGATTCAGCTTCCTTGACTCTGTTCCTCATTCCCTTTCTACAATTTTAACTGTTTAATGGTTTACAAGCAGGTAGTTGCAGCTAGAGAGATGTTAATGCCAGGGTTACAGTATCGAGCGAAGATGAAGGTGGTAGAAGATCATTCTGAAAGAGACACTTCAAAAATAACAGCTGATTTACCACGTGAAGAGTCTCTTTCATTGCCTTGTTCAAGTCAATCAAAGGCAGTGCTACTCAAGGCAACTGGAAGTGAAGAAGGCGATACTGCTATAGTTGTTGAAATTGAAACAGAGAAGCATCCAGTTAAGAGTGGTGAGATGCAGGTTGTTGACAAGTCTGTCATTGAGGAAGAGCCAACGAAAGTGATTAAACATCAACATTCAACATCTGGTTCATCTGGAGTTTCTATTGAGAAATTTGAAGATGATGCTGATGACTGGTTAGAGGAAACTTCAGAGGCATTTGGCAGAAGTGCTACCACAATCCCAATTAGAAATGATGAGGATGTTTCATTCAGTGACCTTGAGGATGATGATGACGACAGTGTGCCAATAAGTTATAAGCAAGTGACATCTGGTTCTGATTCTTCAACAAAAGACTCAAGAGATTGGGTTCAACTTGGCAGGAGCTCTACAGACTCGGTTAAAGATGTTAGCTAGCTGTGTTGGTGATAAACATCTTGGGTCTGAGCAGGTAAGTGCATGTAACCCTGAAACCAAGGAATCAAATGACTGGCTTGATATTGAAGAGATCATGTGAACCCTAAACCTTTGGGGTATTTGAAATTTAGATTCTTCATGGTTATATGTGTATGGTTCCATCAGTCCAAGCTAAGGCTCTAGAAACTGTTTTTTGTACATAAAACCCAGTTAAAATTGGCTAATTATATGCTCATGTGATTTCCACGTGGATTTGTGTCTAATGAATTATGTAATTGCTGTTTGATCAGAGAAAAAATTGGAGCTGTAGTGATTGAAGTTGTTATGTATCTTTGTGGAGCGATACATAATGGCTTAGCTAGAAACTACAATATGCTTATCAGGAAGTTGTTTGATGCAGGCTTGGACAGGTTTGTTTTGTAGGAAAAACTAACGCCCTGCTCTACTTTGAATTTTCATAGAAGAATTGCTTTGGGGAAAGAATCAATGTAAGCAATTGCTGATTTATTCCAAGAGATGAAGAAATTTATGTACAGACAATGACATAGTTACAGCATGAAAGGGTAGTTTGATCCCTTAATGACCGAAACTGGATGTAAGTCGCTCAAGCTGAGACCACAAGAGATTTCCTAATGAAAATCTGGGTCTTTCTTCCATTTCACCGCTGCTTCTGCTGATACTTAATGAAGAACTGGGGGACTTGTTTACAACCAAAACAGATCCCCCAATCTGTTGTCTCACCAATTCCACTGTCCTTGGATTTGCATCATTCCCTGAAGCATCTGTAACATAAAAACATCCGCTTGCTCTTTCCCCATGTGTTCCTATCTCCGTTCGTGTTATTGATAGCCCATTTTCTCGGAACACCCTCGTTAAATACCACAGCAACCCCATCTTGTTTTCAGTACATATATCCAACCTTACTCCCTGCGTCAATGCCATCACATAAAAGGATATATTACTTTTGTACCACTTCATCTGTCCGTATCTAACACAATTCAAAACATGGGAAACTGAATCAAAAATTTAAATGTTTTTATGTAACTAACATGGGAAACTCTTCGTTCGATGGCCGCAACCAAACATTGTGCAAGTTTACGACTTTCAGTTTCCGACACCAAGCTGCAGCCGTCCTGCCTCCTTATAAAATATTCCTGGAAGTTGAAAAAATAAACAATTGTAAAACCATATTAACAAGGATAACATTGCGAGACATTTGCAATAATTTCCAAGTTAACTTACCTGATTAGCCATGAAGCCTTTTAAGCTGACGGCTGCATGGAATACAACATATTGCATGTCGGTTAAGGCACAAACCGTATCAAACAATAGCTTGTTTCTGTCCCTACTCCTCACGTTCACCACCGAGTAGCCTTTTTCCTTGCAAGTCTCAACCGTCACATGAGTCTTCTTACACCCATTCCAGTGCCTGCAGCTGCCATCACATCCCTGACATGGTTCGTAGTCTTTGTCGGCGTACATCATCTGGTGGAGTCGCCGTTCTGTATGTGTCCTATCGGCTGCCGGAGCGGTTAACAGTACACTCCTCTTATCTCCATTCTCATGATGGCCCTCAACTACACTCTCTAGCTTCTCCTGTACTAGAGCCAGCCGTTTTTGAACCATGATAGGCCCTCCTTTGAGTCCATCTTCCACTTGAATTATGCAGGCCATGCGGCCGTTATGAGTCCACGCGACGGCTGCCGTAATATGGCATCCCAATTCGTATAGGGCTGCAGATATATCAGACATGAGGCCAGGCCGGTCCCTTCCAGTTATCTCCAAGGCCGTATGCTCTGTTGAGATATGGCATGGCCTCAGCTTCCTTTTGTGACATGTTCGTAATTCCTTTGGAACCCCCCCTCTCCTCCTAGTATCACAAAGTTCCTGTCAATTATCATTTCCTTTTCCCATTAGAAAACAAATCAAAATCCCCCATACCATAATAAATCAAAACTTTGCTACTCCATATATATATAATATCAGAAAAAAAATATAGGGAAGAAGAGACCTGTTGAATGTAAAGATTAAGAGTCTCATCAGTGATTTTCTTCCCAAGCTGGTCTCTCACATGGAACACTGCAAGCCATGCAACCCCAAAAAGGAAAAAACAAATGAATTAGGGGGACTGAAAATTACTGTTTGATAATGGTGGATGGTATGTGGGGAGGAGCATTGAGCCACTGACCATCCATGAGCCATCCACCGTCGGAGCAAATGTATGATTTGGATATAACAAGGTCGAGATCAGTCAAAACTTGGACCATTTCTAGCAAAATCCCATGCCTGTTTGCACTGTCCACCTGTGAACGATGACATATATAAAGAAGAAGGGTTGGTTTCCCATGTTATATTCTTGCTTTTCAGATGGCTATATACCCTTTAAAAGCCTCTTTAGAAGAGAACTGCATACACCCCAAAAATATCACACAAATACCCTTTTATATATAAACCAAACATCATGTATCAATAGTTTAGTTTATTCTGAACCTTGACAACCGTGCAGTGTTGGCATGTGTCGTTATCGATACAAACTCTGCAAAAAACCAAACTGGCGAATTAAACCAAGCCAGGTTTCGTTTTTATATATCAAACAAAACAAGTAATTAATATAATTAATTCGTTTTGTTTGCAATACCTTGGAGCATTGATTCGTTCAATAAGGGACTCAAACTCAGGGTCAATATAAGGCTGATAAACAATCTCCATCTTCTTGTTCAAATAATGAAAAGAAGGCCTTTCAAGTTTTGCTTCCTTTGGAGACTAAAGCCTTAGGAACCATGAAAAAGATATGCATCAACGTGATCTATATACATGTCAATAATTGAAATTGCGTGGCAAAACAAATGTATACAATAGAGGAAGTTATAAGCAAGCAGCGGGGTCCAACTTGCTTTTTTTTATTTTTATTTTTAAAGATAATAGCAAAGGATATGATTGCAAACGACAGCTGTTTTTTAAGCTGATATGAAAATTTCTGCATGTTTGGCTTTGTTTAATTTCTTCATTGGAAAGGATAAGAGAGAAGAAAATTAAATGAAAATCTCTTTGGATCTAATCCAAATAGGATTTGGGGGTCATCGAGATAAAACCAAAAAACGATTCCTATTGACTTCTGAGTATTCTCATTGCATGCATAAATGCAAAAACAATTAAAAAAATATTGAATTTTCTATAAAACCCTCCCTTCCCCAAGTGTTTTCAAACACGAAACTCAAATGGAAGAAACGTATAAAGAGATGAAAAAAGAAAAAAGAAAAAAAGGCAAAGAAACTAAAGATACCTTTGTATAGGAAGAGATGGGTTTGAACTGCAGAAGGCAAATCTTCTGGAAACAAGGAAATCAAATAACAGTCCCTGCGATTTTGCTAACTATAGGAAGGTTTTTGTGGGTGTAAAACCGAAACAAATGGAGAGTCTAACCAAAATAAAGAACGTTGATCCAATTTCCTGTTTTCTTTGTTAGCTGGTTAAGTGTGTGGTGAAAAAAAAAAAAAAAGAGTTGTAGTTGATGCAAGGAACTTGGGAGGTGTTTACATAAGTGAATGAATGTGAAAAGAGCTTTATATGGAAAATTTGGTTAGTTTCCTTTTTACGTAGTAGGAAAATGTATGAGTGTCGATGAGGATTTAGCCACGTACGAGGTTGAGACACACGTGTCACTTCTGGGTTAGGGCGGCTCCAGCTCTCCCATTCATCGCCACCTGGCTCCAAACCTTTTGTGGCTCTTTACCCAGTCAGGATTAGGTGTCGATGACGTGGCGTCTCATGGTGGGTTTCAAAAATTAAAACTTTCTAATTTTGGTTGGTTGATGAGTAGTTTATAAGGCTGAGCTGTTTTCAAGTGATCTGCATTCAGGCTAATGACTATTTATTCTTTCCCTAAAATTGCTCAAAATAGTTTTAAGGAAATATTACTGTTTTTTAACCACGTTTTCCCCCATTTCTATTTTATTTGGATTTTCATTTCTTATTATAAATGCATTTATAGCCCCTCCCAAAATTAAAAAATTTCAATTTAGCTCTTTTTAACCTTTAGTTAAATAGAAAAATCATAATTTTAGTCCTTTGATTATATCGTAATTTTTTATATCATGTTTCGTAATATATATTATAATTACATATACTAATTGTCATCATTAGTCGGTCCTTGGACAAGTAAAAATAATTAACAAATACTATATAATGTAATTGAAATTAGTATAAATAATTTATAATAAATATTATATAATGTAATTAAATATTTAGTAGGTCAAAATGTACGAGAAGTCATCTCCCATCAATATATTTTTTAGATTATTTAAACAAAGTTAATAAAATAAGATGTAATTATATTTAAAAAATAAAATATATGTCTAAAATTTAAAATATCATTAATGTATAAAAATAACTTATTAAATTTAAATGAATAAAATTTAAAATATTCACATCTTAATCCAAGACCGTGACATATGCACACTTGTCTCTACTTCCATTTCCATTAAAATATTTCATTCACTTATGATTATTAATATTTAATCCCATTTTAGCATTTAGCCATTTAAGTTCTAAAGTAAGGACGGTTCCTTGAGTACTTACCTTTGAAAGAGAAAAGTCATCAAATTTCTCTACTTTATTAGTCGAAGACTTCTCTTACTCAAAGCTTTACCAGCTTCTTATTAACTCTTTGTTTTTCACTTTCTCACATTAACTCAAGCTTTCTCTCTCTAGCTCAAGAAAAACCTTACCTTCTATGGAAAATATGATGATGATGGAACCAAGTTTAGATATGGGGATTCTACAAGATTTTTGCAAGAAAATAAGGTGAATAGGGAAGATTTTTTGTGGGATTTGAGAAAGAGAATGAAGAAGTGAAAAGTGAAATTCTTCATGGATTTTCGACCACAAATCATTATAATTCTTTTAAAATTTGTTATTTGTCTCATATTTGTTATTTTTTTTCAAAATTTCATTGTAACAAGTCCTAGAGTAGTATCATTTACTATGTAAAAAAAATCCAAGCATTACAAATGATGTTATGAAAGTATTGGAACCGAATTATGTTAGAATAAAGTATAAATACTAAATCTTAAACTTAAACATAATCGAGGGGCCAAACTATAATTTTAACTATTCTCTGTATATGTAACGGCCTTTTCCCCATGACAAGTGTCGAACTTCATTCGTTTTATTGACCCATTATAAGACAATGGTCAAATCACAATTTTGATCTCTTTATTGTGCTCAAATTGAGATTTCGTCTTTATATTTTAATTGGATATAATTTGATTTTTCACTTTTAAAATGACATTAGTTAGCTCGGGTAGTTGCCATCAGTTCAAATGATCTTTAATTTAATAAAAATTGATATATTTTTTAAAAAAATGTTTTAATTAAATTGATTATGTATTTACCCGAAAGGAAGCATGATGGAAAAGTAGTGAGGGGTAAATTTGAGGTTTATCCAATTTTAATATTCACAAGATGTGTGTGAATTATAAACTAAAACAGGCTGAAAACTGTGAGCGTGTAGGCCCATTGGATTACAATCGCAAAGGCCTGCCTTTTATTATTATTAGTAGTTTGGTGACGTAAATTTTCTGGTCGTCGTTGAAACTTAAGAACTTCAAAAACCTGATAATGAATGCTTGAATTTGCTCATCATTCCTCTCTTTCCTTTTTTTTTTTTTTGCATAAATAAATATTATATGCAAATCAAATATTATCCCTGCGCCAGACTGCTCTATTATTCTGCAACTGCTTTGACGTCTTTGCCTTCTACAATATACTTTAAGTTTGATCTTGTTTCTGTTTTTATCTCTTCCTTTTCATGTTCTTTGTACTTGTAATAACCATTTACCGTAGATTGAAAAAAAAAAAAAAACTTTTCTTATTTTCTTTTCTATATGTGGGCTAGAAGACTTCATTTGAAGGAAGAGGGAGACTTCATTTGAGTTTGAGGTGAGTTTTCTTGGCTTTTTTCGAAGAGTTTTGTCTTAGCAACTTATGGAGCTGCAATTAGCTTTAAAGGGTTTGGAATTTGCCCAGAAGAAGAAGAAATGGGTTGCTTTAATGGCGGCTTTTGGTTTAACCAGTTATGGTTTCTATAGAGTTTATCACTTTCCTGCTATAGCTCAAAAGCGAAACAGAGTTTTAAAGCTTTTAGGAGCTTTGGTTTCCATTACTGAAGCCGTCTCTGATTGTGCTGAAACAATAAGAGTTGTTTCTAATGATTTGAATGGTTTTCTCCAATCAGAATTAGACCAAATTCCTAATAGTTTGAAACAAGTTTCGAAAATCACCAGGTCCAATGAGTTTTCACAGTCCATAGCAAGGGTTACACAAGGCCTGACTGTGGGAACTTTACGTGGTTATCAATCGGAGGCAAGAAGTGGTGATACCTTAAATGCCAAATCTAGTTCAATGGATCAAGTTATGGATAAGCTTTTTACTGAAGCTGGTGCTGGTTTTGCTTCCGCTGTTGTTGGAAGCTTTGCTAGGAATTTGGTCATGGCAGCATGTAAAGAACTGCAATCTGAAGGAGATTCGAACTCAAATTCGACTCCGTGCTGGCTGAATTTGGTGTGTGGTGATGAGTTTAGGGAGCTGATTGGTGATTGTATTCAAGTTTTTGTTAGCTCTATGGTGGGCGTTTATCTTGAAAAGACTAAAGATGTCAACACTTTTGATGAGTTCTTTGCAGGGTTGACTAACCCCAACCATGCAACACAACTGAGGAACTTCTTGGTCACTACTTCTAATGGTGCAATGGAGGCTCTTGTCAAAACATCTCATCAAGTTTTGACAAATTCTAATGGTTCAAAGGACTCACCTGATGATGTCAATGATGATGATGATGGGTGGGTTAGAAAAGTGTCATCAACTTTATCAGAGCCAAGAAATAAGAAATTTGTTGTTGATATGAGTGGAAGGATTGCATTCGAAACAGTTAGAGCATTCCTTGAAGCTTTGTTGGAGATAGTATGTCAAGGCATGAAAAAATGTGTCAAGGTTGCTCATGAAGCTGTCGTTGAAGGTGGTCTTGAGATAGTGAGATATGTTAGTGCAAAGTCTTCAGTTGTTGCCACCATATGTCTGTCTCTGTGCTTGCACATTCTTGGTGCTGTTTGGATCTTGGTGCCAGCACAAGTTGTTTCACCAAGTCATGTCATCCTATAGTTTTCACCAACGCCTCCATGTGTTCATTTCTTCGCTCTATGTTAAGTTGCTTCCATGAATAAAATACATGTTGGAATTTGTAATAATTAATTTTTAGCTTCCTTGCTTGTAAGTATTTGGCATTTATAAAATCTTTGTATTTACAAGTATTTTAAGCCTATGGAGTCGATTCAATTTAGTTTTCATTCTCGAAGAAGAGTAATAGCTGTTTAGCTCATGCCTAATCTGCAACAATTGTATGGTAAGCTTCAACGTGGTGCTTCTGCAATGGCCTACAACTCTACTACTCTAGTGCTGATGAAGTGCCTTTAATGGCTCACATTTACTTCTGCAACCAGAAAGAAGCGGCTATTTTACTAATCTAATCTAAAAAATTTTGATATTTACAAAAAATGACTCAGCTATAAAAACAATCACTAAAAGATTTGAAATAAACAGTAGAATAGGGTTTTGAGAACTTAATGGCCGGCACCAGGGTTTTTTTTTTAAATCGTATCATATTGGTATACAAAAATACCAGTATTTTAAAAAAAAAAATTGGTGTCGGCCATTAGATATGTAAAAAAAAATGTTTTTTGGGTGTTGACTAATAGATGGCCGGCACCAGATACCTTTTTCATGTCCCAATGCAATTTTTTTTTACTTTGGTACATTGATGGCCGGCACCAGAGATGTAAAAATTTTTTCTTTTTTACATGGCCGGCACTAAAGATGTAAAAAAAATTATTTTTTTTTGGGTGCTGGCCCTGTACTGGCCAGCACCAGAGATGTTAAAAAAATTAAAAAAATTTTGGGGTGCTAGCCAGTAGATGGCTGGCATTAGGTCTTTTTTTCATGTCCCAATACAATTTTTTTTTTTACTTTAGTACACTGATAGCTGACATCAGAGATGTAAAAAAAAAAAAATTGGTGCTGGCCAGTAGATGGCCGGCACCAAGTATTTTTTTCATGTCCCAATGTAATTTTTTTTTTTTTTTTTGCTTTGGTACACTGATGGTCAGCACTAGAGATGTAAAAAAAAGGATGCTGGCCATGTGATGGCCTGCACCAGAGATATAAAAAAAAAATTTGCTGCTGGCCAATAGATAGCTAGCACCAGGTACTTTTTTCAGTCCCCAACGCAAATTTTTTTAACTTAGTGACACTAATGACCGGCACCAGTGACATTTAAAAAAAATAATTTTGGTGCTGGGCAGTAGATGGTCGGCACCAAATTTATCATAAATATATAGGTGTTTTATCTTTCATTTGAGATTTTTTTTTGCTTTTTCTTTGCTTTATTAGTTGAAAACATAGATTAAAAATATTAGTTTTTTCTTTGTTGAGAAGGAAGCAAAAAATTTTTAAGATGAGTTCCCAAATTTTGTTTGTTTATGTTCATTTCGATTAAGAAATGATAAATACAACTGAAGAAGGCTATGTATTTCGAAGTCAGAAAAAAATAGGAATGAGATTCAACAAGCGTGTTTAGCTGGCGAATTTAAAACAAAAAATCAGTACAAAGATAGCAACCCGTTGCGGAAAACAATGTTGAGACTGTTTTACAAATTTCCCATTTCAACTGATCCGCTCAAGTTCTTAAAAATGGGCTTGAAGATGATGATGATCTAGTGACAATGATAGCACTTTATTGCCCCCCTGAGATAGAAAATCCCAGCCTAGTTGAGTTGTTCGTAGAGATAGCTAAACTAGATCCCGATCAAGTTGCAATTCCAGCAAGCCAGCACTCTGGAATTGATTTTGATCTTAACGTCTCCTGAGAAGAGTCGAGTTTTCGACGGTCAATGGCAACTCCCGAAAATCAAAACACCGGTAGATGTTCGTATAACATCCCAAACTTGTGTACTCGTCTAGAGATCCATCCAGAGGTGTTGGCCACCATAGAAGATGGTGATGAAGGGTCTGATAATGATGATCAGTCACACCTTGATCCCAACGATGATTTTAGTGACCCCGGTTTGGATGACATTCCTGAAGACATAGACTAGGAAGGGCCGATGGAAGGTGAAAATGCAAACCCCCATCGGTTGGGAACATGGGCCCTGGTATAGTTATAAGAAATAATTCAGGGTCCTTCATAACCGACGCGGATCCTGATGTAGCTACAGCATGCGAGTTCCCGGAATATACAAACATTGTGTCGGGTCATCATATTAATGGTGAATTCGGCGATGAAGAGTTGTTTGTAGGACAATAATTCATTAACAAAAAAGACTGTTTACATGCTATAAAACAACTTAGTTTGAAATTAGGTGTGCATTATAAAGTAATGAAGTCTACGCAGTCTTTGTACGTAAGAAAATGTTGGAAAGCGTCAAGTGGTTGTAACTGGCGTGTTAAAGCCGCGTTAATGCAGTGGACACAAATGCGAATGATAAGAAAACTAGAAGGTCCACACACATGCACGCCTACTCGTATGTCGCAAGACCATAGAAAGTTATATACAAAAAGTATATCCAACTGCATCATCCCTTTGTTGAAAGAGTCGCCCACCATTCAGGTGTCGGTCCTTATTGCGGACATACAAGCTCAATTCAAGTATAAAGCGTCGTACCGAGAGGCATGATGGGCAAAGCAAATGGCGATACGAGAGCTGTATGGTGACTTGGATGTGTCATACAATGAGCTTCAAGGGTGGATAGCCGGGATGTAGAAGTATGTGTCCGGGACAGTGACTGATTTGCAAACACTTCCGTATAAAGGCACGGATGAGGAGATTCAATTGGGGAAACGAGTTTTTCACCGACTGTTTTAGACGTTCGAGCTGTGTGCGTTCGAGCCGTGTTTTAGGGCCTTCCCTCACTGCAAGCCGATGGTATAGGTGGATGGGACATGGTTGTACGGAAAATACACTTAAATACTTCTTATTGCTGTTGCATAAGAAGTCAACTGAAATGTACTTCCGATTGCTTTCACCATCGTGGAGCATAAGTGCTTCGAGTCTTGGGAATTTTTCCTCAGAAATTTGCGGAGGCACATTGTCGGAGAAGACAACATTTTCCTTATATCAGATAGATCGAAAGGATTACTTGTTGCGATAAGGCGATCGGGGGTTTCGTGGAGGTCTATTTATTGCATCTGACATATCGCGACAAACTTCCACAGAGATTATAAGAATAAAGATTGGAAAAAAGAATTACTTTTCAAAATTTTTCAGCCTGTAATAATTTTAAAATACTGATTTCAAATTAAATATGCAGCTCATGAGTTAGAACTACGAAGATTCAAGCAAAGGTTTGCGAGGCTTGAATATTAGATGTCATCTTTACCAACAGATCTCCGGACATGGTTGGGTAGTATGGAGAATTGGCAATGAACTCAAAGTTACGATGAGGGGTTTCGGTATGAGTAGATGACGACGAACCTGGTAGAGGTGGTCAACTCTATATTGAGGCGCACACGTCATTTGCCGATTTCTGCTGTTTTCTTAGCAACATTTTATAGGTTGCCTAAATTGATGTCAAGGATGGGGTTGAGACAAGTTAAGCAGATCGAAGCCAATCACGTGTAAGTTGAGGGCGTCCGAAAGGCCATGACAGCAAATAGTTGAAGGGCACAAACAATGAACGCAGAAATGTATTCGCGTGACTTAGAGATTTTCCGAGTTCAAGAGTATATTGACCGTCGTTCGGGTCTTCCACCTAGGTTATACATAGTTGATCTGCAAAACAGGTGATGCGAGTACGGGATATTTCAGGCTCTTCGATATATGTGTGCGTATGTTCATACAGCGTGTGCGAGAGAAACTTAAATGTTGAACAATTCATAGACGAGATCTACACGTTGCAATGCACATTACGTATATGGGGGAATGAATTTCCTATAATGCCTGATGTCTCAAACTGGGAAGTTCCATTGCCTACTTTCGAGATGGTGCCTGACCGTAGTCTCCGTAGACATCCTAAAGGTCTACCACAATTGACGAAAATTTGAAATGACATGGATATCAGGGAAACAGGCGAACCCAAACTGTGCACTGTGTGTCGAACATCCGGACACAACATATCAACATGCCCACATCGTGTCTATATTTCCAGTAAATCGTCTCGTAATGCCGGACTCGAAGATGACAAATGATATATTATTGAGCACATGTTCTTGAAAAAAAAAATTGTAAAAAATATGAAAAATTAGATAAATGATATACTTTATTCAATTTATAAACTTGATTAAATATAACATAATATACATACATATTTAATTAAAAAGACATTAAAATGAAATAATTAACAATGAGAGAAAAAATAATATGAAAAAAATATAAATTAAAATGGAAAGAAAGATAATTTAAATGACAAGAGAAAAAAATAAATTTAAATGAAATGAGAAAAAAAATTAAATTAAAATAGGAAGATAGATAAATTAAATGAGATGAGGAAAAAATTAAATTTAAATGAAATGAGAAAAATATCAAATTTAAATGAAAAGAAAGATAATTTAAATGAAATGAGGAAAATATTAAATTTAAATGGAAAAAAATAATATAAATGAAATGGAAATTGAAATGAAATGAAATGGAAATTCAAATTAAATGGAATTAAATTTGAAATGAAATGGAAAAAAAAAGAGGTGACATGACATTTTAGGCTGGCACAGAAATGGGCTAGCATTGGCCGGCACCAGAGGAAAAAAGAAAGAAAGTGAAATGACAGGTTTGAGAAATGAGCTTGCATTGGTTGACACCAGCACGAAAAAACAAATAAATGAGAAAAAAAATTAAGTGAAAATTTAAATTTTGTAATGGAATGATATTTAATTTGACAAAATATTAAATAAAATAAGAAAAAAAATTTAAATGACCCTAATATTAAGACTACTTCTAATTAATATGAAAAAATATATAATGAATTGAAAAAAAAAATTGAATTGAAAAAAGATAAATTTAAATGAGACTACTTGTGATTAATATGAAAAAAAAATTGTATGTTAGAGAAAAATAAATTTAAATGAAAAAAATTAATGAAATGAAATATGAATATGAAATGAAATGTAATTTGTAATGAATATGAAATGAAATGATGATTATGAAATGGAATAAAAGCTCAAATGAAAAAAAATTGAAATGAAAAAAAATTTGAAATGATAAATAAATAAATTAAAATGGAAAATATACATTTAAATGAAATGAAATGTAAATGAAATTTGAAAATTCAAATAGAACTGAAAAAAAAAAGTTTGATATGATAGGGCCTATGCCTATGTCAGGCCTGCATCATTACCCAACGCCAAATCGGCCTTTCAATGGCCGGTAATAGTATGCCATTTCAAACAATTTTTTTTTCAAATTTGCCCCTGCTCAGCCACTATGGTCCCCCACTATAAATTAGCTACTTCAACCTATAATTGCTACCATCGTTGACCGACGACTACCGATAACCTCCAAACACCTCCGACAACTGTCGTTCACCGTCAACCACCGCCGAACACCGCCGATCACTTTATGGATCCTAATCCTAATAATCTTTTAAATGATACTGATCACATTGCTAAAAATGTGAATAAGGTAAATGAGAAGAAAAATGTCTTGTTTAATTTTAAATATTCATTTAAATTCTTTTTTTAATGAAAAATATAACAATCTATATTTACTATAAATGCAATATCTGTATCGAATTGTGAGACCCCTGTTGCATGATCCCGGTTATTTTCTCGATCGAAAAGTTTTGCCATATTTGAATGTCACGGGTTTTGGGGTAGCCACGTACATTCAGATATCTGAGCTACGGGCCAATTTAATATCGGCCTTAGTTGAAAGATGGTGCCCGAAGACACATACGTTCCACCTTCTGTATGGGGAGGTAACTATTACACTGCAAGACGTAGCAGTCCAACTAGGGCTGTCTATAAACGGTGAAGCAGTGACCAGGCTTGGAAAAGTACCTGATCTATGGGGCATTTGCGCACGCTTACTTGGAAGAGTTGCCCCCAACAACGAGGAAGGACGATTAACCTAAATTAAATTTATGTGGTTAAAAGAAAACTTCCAGCATCTTTTGAATATCCAACGCAGATGGACATTATCTACGCTGCAAGAGCGTTCATTCTGCAACTTATAAGTGGGATACTAATACTGGACGTCAATCAAACTAAAATCTCAATAATGTATCTCCCCTTATTAGAGGATCTCGAGCTTGCTGGAAGATTTAGTTGGGGCTCTGCAGTGTTGGCATGCTTATACTGCGAGCTTTGTCGAGCGTCAAAGCCGTCTACGAAAACAATGGGCGGTTGCTGCCTTCTACTGCAGTCTTGGGCGTTATACCGAATGCCATTTTTGGCATCAGTGAGCCACCAACCGTATGTATGGCCACTCGTTAATAGGTAAATATATAGTTCAGTTTTACCATATATTTTTTAATTGTATAGTATAATATACAAATTTTTTGAATGGAAAAAATAATCTGATAATTTATTCATTTTTTTAGATGGACAACTGTACCGGGAATCAAGCAATCGTTCACCGTACCTATGTACCGTATGATGATAGAGACTCATTCCGGGGATGGCATAAAATACGCTTCCGAATCTTTCTTTTTTAAATACAATAATTGCACAAGAAAAAATTAAATAATAACGTGTTGTCTATATTATGCAGTTTCTATGGATGCCATATGCTGAGGAAGAGATCGCGGCGCTCATACCATCATGGGTTATCGAGCAGCAACAGCTGTTCGTGTCGAATGTATTGTTGATTAATTTTCATATGGTGGAGTGGCACGATGGAGGTCAGGTATTGAGGCAGTTCGGTTGCGCACAACCTATCCCGAACCCTCCCGTTGACATCACGGAAGTCCACGGAATGAACAAAAAGGGTTCGGGTCGGGAATATTTAAATTGGGCGCAAAAACAGGAACCGTATATCTTTTTGTGGAATGATTGACATTCGAGGCGCCCTCCCTTGTATGTCTTAGAGGGAAGGTTCTCTTCTACGCGAGAGTACGCACAATGGTATATGGCACACGGGAAGTCATTTTTATTCCAAGGTCGTTATATGCTGATCCAAAGAGGCGCGCAACCAGAATCTTCACGATGGCAACCCAGGGATGCACGACAGCGCCGTAATCGAGTTTCGCCATTCGGGAACACCAAAATCAATTTTGCCTTGAACCCCGATCCTGAGCCCCAATATGAAGCATCCCGATCATCATCACACCACTCGGAGCTTGAGTCCGAGGCCTAATTTCCTCCATCGTTCGAGAATATTTTTGGTTACGACCCCGAGCCTCAACATTCGACACGGTCCGGATCGTCCTCATACCACCCGTAGCTTGATCAGGAAGCACGTATACCTACTACTGAGGATATTTTTCCATTGGCACCTCCGGTCACGCAATACCCCCCTTAACTCCTGATTTTGGTGTATATGATTATGCTAATTTTCTAAGTACACCGGATGGGACACCGGAGGCTGGACTGAGTAATTATCAAATGCCTTAGCAAGGTGCACGGCATCACCGATGGAGGCATCCGGACCGTTACATGCCAGCACCGGGGACAACAATAAAATCACGACAATTTTAATTTTTATCTGTAAATATTTACTTTATTTTGTAATTACTCTGTTTTTAATATTAATTTAATTCTCTAAAATAATTATTTGTTTTAATAAATAACTTCGAAACATTTAATAAAAAATATATAATTCGAATAAGTAATAGTACACGACAAATTAAATTTATAGACACAATAAAATACAAACATTCTAAAATATTAATACAAAAAATATAAAATTCAAACAAAAATAATACATACTAAATTAAATTTAAACACCCAACAAACTACAAACATATGAGTAAAATTAATACACGAAAATTTTAAATTCAAACTAAATATAATACGGACTAAATTAAATTTATAGATACAAAAAATACACGAAAATATAAAAATTAAAACCTTAAATCCTAAACAACTACATTAAATTTACAGATATAAAAAATACAAACATTCTAAAGAAATAATACAATTATTTTGAATAGTAGTTTCTTTACAATTAATCGTCTTCTGCTTGAATCAGGTCTACGTTGCATCAGTACAGGATAATTGGATAGCTGAAATGATCATCAAAATTAAAAAGAAACAGAAAACCAGTTGCATAAACCAAGGGAAAATATAATTTCCTAAGAGCTCTAGGCCCTTTTTGCTTCCATTGTTCCCTGAGATACCTTTGCATGGAGACTCTACCAACCGGTTCTAACCACAGCCTAGTTCGGCGGCTTCAACCACTTTTGATCGTTCTCCACTTGTAACACCCCTAACCCGTATCCGTCGCCAGATTAGGGTTACGAGATATTACTCATCTAACTACGGTGTCCATCCATTCACATGAGTCTTATTACTAAAATAATAATATCACAATTAAACAAGTCATCTCAAAATAATATCATTAGCATTATAAAAAAAATAAGTAATTCCATTTAAAATAATAAGACACTATTCATTTGGTCATTTAAAAGAAAGAGCAGAATAGGCAAATGGTACTTATTCATTCATTCATTTCTATTATCATCTACACATTCAAACATATATCATAGCCGAGCATATGCATTACTATCGATCATGTTCATTCCTCATTTCAATACCACATACGATTATACCATATATATATATATATATACAAATTTCAAAATCAACTCAACTATCTCATAATAATTTTTTTTTGTTTATCACATTCGGCAATGTTCATTACATATATATATGTTCCATCATAAGCTCACCTTAGCTAGATATCACAACAATAATTTAGCCATTTATTTCTCAAGGCCGAATATACTATAACACTCAGAGGAAAATTTAAGCTCCAACTAAAACAAAATCATGGCCGAATATTTAATGTGAGCATACTTCAAATTATTCGTTAATGTAACACATTCAATATTCACATACATAAAGCATGACTTATTCCTTTCATGACTTATCCCGTAAATACCTATAAAAATTAACAAGAGTATATTTATCAACCCAAGTATACCATATTCAACCAACTCAAAATTTGCAATATTCCACATAACATAATATGAAATAGCTTCCAAGTTAAGGTTATAAGTTATATAATAAACATTTATTCGCAACTTATATATATATATATATATATACACCATCTAAAATCTCATGAAGCACACACATACCACATCAAATTTATATTATAACCGAACATGCATAATCATATTCATAACATCCCAAGCATATGCAACCAACTCATGCATAGAAACAAAGCCATTTTCGAATGGCAATTAGACACATGCACATTTACATCATTGTATCCATACCAAGTAATTTAGCCTATACATGCCATAGACTTTAGGTTCATTCACAAAAAGGTACCAAAAATGGTGGATAGTGTGATTGACTTGACGATGATCCCCGAGCTCGAGCTTTAACTTCAAAATCTGTAAAATAGTCGAATGAACACATATACAGTAAGCTAACTTAGCTTAGTAAGTTTTAAGCAATGGTAAAGATATACAACTAATCAATATGCAATTTAGTCAATCCAACATGATCATTAACTAATTCAAAAACACAAAGATACTTAACTTGCCTCCATTCAACAATCACCATCTTTAATATGTCACAAAGCCGAATGATCACATGCCATTTATCCATTTCGAATCAAGCTCAAAGATAAACGATTACATTACATTACTAAAAGTTTCATATACTAAAATAACTTACCTCATTGGTACGAAGTTATTCAATTACCATGCATCACTTACCTACGTGCCACATCTTGGTTTTCTCCATCCATTAGTTTATATCCTTGAAAGGATCCGAAAATCCGCACACACAATGCAACTCATGTAACGTATCGCACACTTAGTGCCGTTACTTGAAAAAGAGCACACATAGTGCTATATACTAGTAATGTATCGCACACTTAGTGCCATTACTTATTCTTCCGCACACATAGTGCCATTCGACCGATTTCGCACACATAATGCTCGGTATTTAAGCTTGCACACATAGTGCCCTTTAACTGATCTTTCCTTTGTTCTTCCAAAACACTTATAATTCCATTCCCATTCATACGTACACATAATTTAAAATGTTTAACAACAACTCAATTTGCCTTTATCACATACCATTACATTCGGCTTACCCAATATACATATATCTATCCATAGCATACATCTCTCTCTCATTTCATAATCATATTAACTACCTCTTATCATATACTCAATTAACTCAATTAATCAACAATTATATATATAGATATATATATATATATACCAACTTTACATTCGGCTAACATATATATATTTCATTTCATTTCATGTTACATTTGGCAATAAGGGATTTAACATACTTATTACTTTTATTCATTTGCACATTAATATATATTCGAATTCATTTTGTCCAACTGCTTAAAAACTTACCTCGGTAATCAACGAATTAGGGTTTCCTGGCTACTCGTTCAACTTCGCCTTTCCCCGATCCAATCCCGTATCTATTTGTTCTTGATCTAAATCATTCCAAATTAAGCTCATTCAATTATATTTTCATTCAATTTAATACAAAAATCACATAAATGGGCAAATTACTATTTTACCTCTGACATTTAAAATTTTTACAATTTAGTCCTTAATACAACTCACAAATTACTCAAAATTTGGCTACCATTCTTTAGAGCCGAATTTCCTTCTTCTCACTACAAGCCTATACAACTCATTTATTCCACATTCCAACCTCTAAAAATTTTATTTTTACAATTAAATCCAAATTATCTAATTTCATCAAAAATTCAAGAATAACATTTGTTGGTCTAACACATACAATCAATATTTCATCAATAAACAACAAAAACATCAAACTCCCTTCAATGGCATCACACGAAAAATACAACCAATTCAAAAATTTACACATGGGTTAGGTAAAGCTCTAAACAACGATCTCAAAAACATAAAAATTATCAAAAACTAAAACCGAATCATACCTTAATCAATACATGCAAAGGCCGAATGTCTAAAGAGCTTGAGTTCTTTCTTTTTCTTTTGTTTTCGGTGATGAAGAAAATAATAGGATGAAATAAACATGTTTCTTATTTTATTATTTTAACACATATATTATAATATAACATTTTTTTTAACTTAATTATATAATATATAAAACATGTTAGCATAAAATTAAAAACCACATGCCGTCCACTACATGCTAGATGGTAAATTTACCACCTAAGTCCACATATAAAAGAAATCAAAACAATTAAACCACTCGATTAATAAAAGGCTACTTTTTACCACTTATGCAATTTAGTCCTTTTTCTTAAATTGAACACACAAACGAACAAATTAACCCACAATATTTTGACACACGCTCAAACATATATCATAGATATCGAATATAATACTAAAATATTTTTCTAACTCGGATTCGTGGTCCCGAAACCACCGTTCTGATTAGGGTCATAATCGGGCTGTTACACCACTGCCACCACCTCAAATTCGAGCACACTCTGTAACAAATAAGTCTTTTTCAAATCCGGGTGTAACACCCCTTACCCAAGACCGTTGCCGGAGTCGAGCACAAGGCATTACTAAACTTAACTACTAATTCGGCATAAAATTTAAAACTGTCCATCTGCGTCATAGTCACTAAAATATTTATATCTGGAGCTACGGAACTCTAAATTAAGATCCGTTAATTTTCCCTGAAACTAGACTCATATATCTTTTTACTATAATTTTTCCAGAATTTTTCATGTGGCCAATTAGTACATTTTATTCATTAAAGTTTCCCCTATTTTACTGTTCAACTGCTCTGACCTCTCTTCACTACGAATTAAATTACTCTTTGTACAGAATTTAGATGGCCTCCTTATTTAGCTCATTTGAAACTAGACTCATTCAGCATTTCATACATATAAATTTTAATCCACAATTATTTTTGTGCAATTTTTAATGATTTTTCAAAGGCAGAATAGGGGATCACGAATTCATTCAGAACCAGTTTCACTAAAATTTAAATATCTCATTATTTCCATATCTTTTTCTTACTCTATTTCTTTCATATGAAAATAGACTCAAATATCTTTCAATTCATATCTCTTTCACTTTCTAATTCCATTTCTTCTATTTTTGGTGATTTTTCAAAATCACGTTACTGCTGTAATTTAAAACTGTTTCGTTGCAAATATCATTAACTAGTTTATAACATCTTACTCCATCTCATTTAAACTCTATACATGCCATAAACCTTTAAACATAAAACAAAACCTACCGGAATTGATCTGGATAGTGAGTTTTGCTATGATGATCCGATCTTCCACTTCTCTTTAATTCAATCTACATAAAAATATCAAACACACACAAGTAAGCTTAATGAAGCTTAGTAAGTTCATAGGTTTAAAAGTAGCTTACACACATAATATTTCCAAAACAATTACAAAACATTTACTAAAGTTCCCTGCCATTCAACCATTGTTAAAATACTTCACATAGTTGAGCTCAACATTAACAACTACTCAATCTCTTCCATTTGATTCACTCATTTTATATTACTTCTTATCAAATTAGGAAACGTCTTAGGAATTTGAGTACGTCGTTGCTCAGTGCCACGTTTCACAACTCAGTATGGATAATTCCATACCTACATTTCACAACTCAGTATGGTTAATACCATACCACATTTCACAACTCGGTATGGATGATACCATACCTACATTTCATAACTCAGTATGGATGATACCATACCTACATTTCATAACTCAGTATGGATGATACCATACCTACATTTCACATTTGCCATGAATTAACCCATGGTCTTATCCGTCAATTCATCACATGTCACGACACGAACGTACTCAATTCTGCGTTTTTCCTAATTTGAATTACCACCATTTATTCTTTCATTTATCATATTTTTCACAATCCCACAGCAAAACATATTTAACAGCACATTATATCATTCAATCATTCACAAATAAACATATAAATTCAACCATATGAACTTACCCGGCTGATTTGTAGAAGATTTTGAAATTTAGGGACTACTCTGCAACTTTTTCTTTCCTCTTTCTTCTTTGGTTTCTTGATCTATAATGTAAAATATTTTCACTCATCAGTATATATTTCATTTCTATTTCACTTCATAATTTATGCTCTTCAATTTTCGAAATTGCACTTTACCCCAAAATTTACAGTTTTTACAATTTAGTCCCTGCTCAATTCAGCCATCAATTGAACTAATTTTTCTCAATCAACACTTTATTCTATCATTACAAACTATTTCACAACCTTTGATATTCTGAATTTCAACACCAACCTCTAATTCACAACTTTTTCACAATTAGGTCCTAAATATCATTTCCTATCAAAATTACTTAATAAAACCACCTTAATATGAAATTATAATTTAATTTTCATAATAATTCATCATAAACTTCCATTTCCAGCAAGGGTAACTTTTAATTTTACCCACCAAATCAAAAACTAATGAATTCTATAAATGGATCTAGTTGTAAAAGTCATAAAAACATAAAAATTATCAAGAAAAAGCATGAATTAAACTCACAGGATGTAATAGTATGAAAACAAGCTTTCTCCAGAACTCCTCTGACGTTTTTGGCTGAGATAATTGTGAAGATTACTCTAGATTATTTTCAATCTTATCTTAATAACATATTAAAATTACAAAATTCCAATTTTGCCCTTATTATCCTTATCTTTGTGATGATTTTCTTCCACTGGCCGTCCAGCCTTTTCACATTTGGATTAATTGCCCTATAAATCCTCTTTCTTTTAACACTTGAGCTATTTAATTCTTCTAGAAATTTTGCATTTGTTACAATTTAGCCCTTTTATTAAATTGGCTACCCAAACATTTAAATTTCTCAACCAAACTTTAATACTAACTTAAACACTCCATAAATATTTCTAAAAATATTTATGGCTCGATTTTTAAATTTGAGGTCTCGATACCTCGTTTTTGACACATTTGACCTAATAATTCTTTTAATTCACTAAATTCACCAATCCACAAATTCTTCTAAATTCTCATTGACTCATAAATATTAAATTACTATCTTATTCAATCTTACTTGCGGATTTAGTGATCTCATATCACCATTTCCGACACCACTGAAAATTAGGCCGTTACAACTCTCCCCCTTTAAAATTTCGTCCTCGAAATTTTGAAATAGATTTGGATACTATGATCTGATTGACTCCTCTGTTTCCCAGGTTGCCTCCTCCATACCATGCCGATGCCATAATACTTTAACCAATGGTATTTTCTTATTCCGCAACTCTTTTACTTCACGAGCCAAAATCTTTATTGGTTCTTCTGAATAAGTCATATCTGGTTGAAGCTCAATTTCAGTATGAAAATTACGTGTGAAGGATCTGACCTATACCGCCTTAACATAGACACATGAAACACATTGTGAATCTTTTCAAGTTCCGGAGGTAAAGCCAACCGATAAGCAACAGGACCAACCCTTTCTACAATTTCATAAGGCCCTATAAATCTCGGACTCAATTTCCCTTTCCTGCCAAACCGTAATACCTTCTTCCACGTGAAACTTTTAAAAATACTCGATCACCCACTGCATATTCTATGTCTCTTCGTTTCAAATCTGCATATGACTTCTGACGATCTGAAGCAGCTTTTAGACTATCTCGAATAACCTGGACTTTCTCTTCAGTTTCCCGAATCAAATCAACCCCAACTATTTTTGATTCACTCAATTCAGACCAACACAATGAAGTCTTGCATTTCCTACCATAAAGAGCTTCAAACGGTGCCATCTTTATACTAGACTGATAGCTATTATTGTAAGCAAACTCAGCCAAAGGTAAATACCTTTCCCAACTGTCACCAAACTCAAGTATACAACATCTTAACATATCTTCTAGAATTTGAATCACTCGCTCTGACTGTCCATCTGTTTGAGGATGAAATGCTTACTAAAATTTAATTTGGTACCTAAAGCTTCTTGCAGTTTATTCCAGAATCTCGAAGTAAACCTTGGATCCCGATCCGAAATGATTGATACTGGAACTCCATGTAGTCTCACAATCTCTGACACTACAAGTCTGCTACTTCTCAAGTGAAAATCTGTTCTGACTGGAATAAAGTGTGCTGACTTTGTCAATCTATCAACAATCACCCTATCGAATCTTTCTTTCTTGGAGTCATAGGCAATCCTGACACAAAAATCCATTGTAACACGCTCCCACTTCCATTCAGGAATCATAATGGGTGTAGTAAACCCGTTGGCACTTGATGCTCCGCTTTAACTTGCTGACAAATCAAACATTTTGCAACAAATTCTGAAATTCTCTTTTCATACCAGGCACCAAATATATCTTTTTCAAATCACCATACATTTTCGTACTGTGTGAATAGAATACATATATTGTGCTTCAGAAAGAATATTATTCTTCAAATCAGAATTGTTTGGAACACAAATTCTGTTATGATAACGCAACATACCTTCATCATCAATGCTGAACTCTGAATCTAAATTATCTCGAACCCATTTGTCGTTTTAAATACCAATTTTGGGTCTTCATTCTACATTTTTGAATTTGTTGAAGAAACATGGGTTCACTTTCAATTCTACTAATACATCACCTTCTTCATTAAGAGCCAATTGAGCATTCATTGTTCGAAGCGCAAACAAAGATGACTTTCGACTAAGTGCATCAGCAACTACATTAGCTTTTGGATGGTAGTCATAACCAATCATAATCTTTCAGCAACTCTAACCACCGTCTCTGCTTAAGTTCAGTTCCTTCTGAGTCATTAAGTTTTCAGACTTTTGTGATCCGTATAGATATAACACTTCTCACCATATAAATAGTGTCTCCAAATTTTAAAGCAAAAACAATTGCAGCTAATTCAAGATCGTGTGTAGGGTAATTCTTTTCATGTGGTTTTAATTGCCATGAAGCTAAGCCACTACCTTTCCCGACTGCATTAACACAACCCAAACCATTTAAAGATGCATCACTGTACACAATATACGGTATACCTGATTCTGGTTGAGTCAAAACTGGAGCTTCTGTTAACATTTTCTTCAATTGGTCAAAGCTCTGTTGACATTCATCAGACCATACAAACTCAACATTCTTTTGTTAACAAACGAGTCATTGGTGAAGCAATCATGGAAAAATTCTTTACAAAACGGCGATATACCTGCAGAGAGAAAACTTCGCACTTCAGTTACATTCTTCGGTGTTTCCAATTCACCACTGCTGAAACTTTACTTGGATCCACACGAATTCCTTCAGCTGATACAATGTGACCAGAAATCCAACTTCATGAAGCCAAAACTCACATTTACTAAATTTTGCATATAACTGCTTTTCTCTCAAGTCTGTAATACACTTCTCAAGTGTTGTGCATGCTCGGATTCTGTCTTTGAATAGACCAATATGTCATCAATAAACCACCACAAATCTATCCAATAAGGCTGAAAAATCTGATCATTAAATCCATAAATGCAGGGGGCATTTTAAACAAAACGGCATTACCAGAAATTCGTAGTGACCATACCGTTCGAAAAGCAGTCTTTGGCACATCACACTCTTTAACCTTCAGTTGATAATACCCAGGTCTAAGATCTATCTTTGAAACACAGCAGCACCTTTCAGTTGATCAAATAAATCATCGATACGAGGTAATGGATATTTATTTTTAATTGTTACCTTGTTCAGCTGTCTGTAATCAATACACAATCGCAACGAGCCATCT